>CM061170.1:25323968-27768968 GCA_030763345.1 Mythimna separata | reverse complement strand
ACCTAACCTAACCTAACCTAACCTAACCTAACCTAACCTAACCTAACCTAACCTAACCTAACCTAACCTAACCTAACCTAACCTAACCTAACCTAACCTAACCTAACCTAACCTAACCTAACCTAACCTAACCTAACCTAACCTAACCTAACCTAACCTAACCTAACCTAACCTAACCTAACCTAACCTAACCTAACCTAACCTAACCTAACCTAACCTAACCTAACCTAACCTAACCTAACCTAACCTAACCTAACCTAACCTAACCTAACCTAACCTAACCTAACCTAACCTAACCTAACCTAACCTAACCTAACCTAACCTAACCTAACCTAACCTAACCTAACCTAACCTAACCTAACCTAACCTAACCTAACCTAACCTAACCTAACCTAACCTAACCTAACCTAACCTAACCTAACCTAACCTAACCTAACCTAACCTAACCTAACCTAACCTAACCTAACCTAACCTAACCTAACCTAACCTAACCTAACCTAACCTAACCTAACCTAACCTAACCTAACCTAACCAGTTCCCCCGCAACCCTCGTGGTGGTCGGATCGTTTTTGGAGCCACTCCACGCTAAAAAATTTGAAAAATTGGTATTTTTTCGCGCTACAACCGCGTGCGATACCTCAAAAGAAGCGGAATTGTGCAGTGCACCCGTTGGTGAAAAGTCTTTGTGTCGGAAAAGTCGGTGCAAAAAGCAGTGTTACAAAAACTGGTAAAAACGTGCTCGTGAAAACCTTTGAAGCCACATAACTTCGAAATTACATCGACGGGGTACCAGTTTTTTGTAAGCAGATTGTGCCGGACACCAAGAGGCTCCTTTTGACACTTCGCGGGCCGAAATCGTCTCACGCACGCGGAAGATAACAGAGGTTAAGTGAAAACTTAACCTCAAAATCGGACCACGAGTTCGTCGAACCTGACCTCGGACAAGGCTGATTTTTTGGCAGATTGACTAGCACCTTTCGGCAGGCTCAAAAGTGTTAACAACATAATTTTAGCACCCGAGACACCGGAGATATCGACCGTTAAGTATTTCAACTTCGAAGCACTCTCCTGAAAAATCTTCAGGCAGGACCCCTTCTTTTTCTGGCGGATCCTGCTGCGCGCTCACTAGACGAAGACATCCACCATAAGCTAAGATTTTTATCATATTTATTTTGTAAGAAAATTCATAATTTATAAATTTTAGAGTTTTTCAGAAAATTTTCATTGTAGATTTCATGAATTTCAAAATTTTAGTTTGTCATCAAGTAGATCAATAATTTTCACAAATTTATCAAATTTTTCCAAATTTTTAAACCCCACCATTACATAGTTATATAATTTTTAGTGTTTTTTGTTAATAATTCCATAATAAATAGATATTAATTAAATTTAAGTACAGGAGAGTGTCTAAAATACGTATCAGGTCTAGATTGAGCCCAAATTCGCTCCCGATAGCTCCGGAAACGGCTGAAATAGCTTCTGGCGGCCATTTTGGTTTCTCCGGGTGCCGCACAAAACTCTATTTATCTCCGGAAGTATCGGTCGTAGCGACTTCGGGTTTGGACAGGTCTCTCCAGAATTTAGGCGGGAACAGTGTACACGAATTTTCAGGAGATTTCAGGACCTGAGATTTTTTCACGCTGAAACCATATTTGGCGGATAGCGGAGGTCAAGCCGGTCACAGCATTCGAAACCGCGTCTCTCTGGGACAGACGGTTGCGGAGATATAGCCATCTAAAGTTGGCTTTTGACAGCTCGGCGGCCATTTTGATTAACTTCAAGCCTACATATCTCCGGAACCGGTGGTCGTAGAGAGTTGCGAACTTCACAGCGGTGATCGGGGGGGCTTCTTCTGTCCGGCAAACCGGTTTTTGGACGGATTGGCGCCGAAAAGTTTCAGGCTGCTGAAAGTCGCGTTGCGCGACGGAGGGGGGCGAGCCAAGCCGGAAAACCCGAAACTCGAGTTTTCTAGCTCCACTGTAGGGGAAGTTGTGGCGGTTTGAAATTGGAGTTTGACAGTTCTCGAACTGTCAGATCAAATTTCAGGACCACATAACTCCCAAACTAGAGGTCGTGGAAGGCTCGGGTTTTCACTGGTGACATCGGTGGACCGCTCTCTACCCACCCAAGTGACTTTCAGGAGCTTTCAGGGCCTGAAAATTTTTCAGCCTGAAACCACCTCGGCTGGCTGGGTCTTGTCGAGTACGTGCGGGCGGGCCCAAGCGCGGGGAAATTCGGACCAGTAGTTGCGGAGTAATTGCGGTATAACCATATTTGGCGGCCATCTTGGGTCAAAACCAGTATTTTTGTGCCGTGATTGCTCCGGAACCCTTGGGGCTAGGTACCCCGAGTTTGGGGTCGTTGGGACGGGCTTGGCGAGCTCTATCCAATCGGGTGGTCAGACGGACTCTACATAAAGTTTTAGAAAAGTTAGCATCTAAAAATTTAGTTTTAACTGATCAACCTGGATCGTAGAGGTCCCCAGGCTATATATTTTGGACAAACATAGAGCTAGACTCTAGTTATTATATTGTATTTTCTTCTCTTTCTCTACATCTGTGTTTGCGCATACTCACGCCACATCGTCGTCTTTTGCCGTCGAGCCGCAAACACCATCTGAAAACAAAAGAGAGAATTAGATTAATAATTATTCATTTAATTTTATTTTATTTTTTACACTTTTACACATATTGTCTTGTTGACCAGGGTATCTTTACAATACCCTGCCAATTATAAATTGACGAGAGCTATCACATCGGCAGTCCACAACAACTGACAAAATGATGTCTGGGATCCGTACTCCAGTCAAAAAAGCTTCAACAAACACACAGAACAGAAGCCCGCAGAGTGGAGCTGAGGAGGCAGGTTCCTCATTTTCATCCGCAGTGACTGGTGCAGTTGTTAACAAAACAATTAGCCCGATGAGGACAATGACGGTCAGCCCGACAAAAACGGTGGGCAGGCAAGTAACACCAACCTCCAAACCGACACGGACTCTAATTGCGGAGGCCGAGACAAGAACTCAAAGTTTGCTGACAACAGCTGGACCCCGCAGAGTGTCGACGGACCGCCCGCTCACGCTCGCGGTTAGCACGTACGTGAGCAGAACAAAGGAGGCATCAGTCTGCATTACGAAGATTAGGAAACACCTGGAGGACTCGAGGAACCTGAAGAAGGAAATTAAAACGGCAGTAGTGGAAGCCTCGGAGCGCCTTTACCAGCTGGTAAGGGAAAGCGAAGCCGAAGTGAGAAAGCGAGAAGGTATGAAAGATAAGAGAGAGACAGAGACAGGAAAGACAGAGAAGGAAAATGGAGCCTCGACGGTACAAGATACCAATCGAGAGACAAGCCAGCTCATGGAAAGATTAGCTGAGCACTCCAAAATGCTGCTGCAAAGCAACAGGCAAATGGAGGAGCTCAAGGTTGCATTAGACACCCAGAATGAAAGGTTGATGAATGTAGAGCCCCCCACATATGCGGGAGTGGCCGCGGCCGGGGGTAGTGTTACGCTGGAAAAGCGAACCCTGCACTCGGTCGTAGTCACTTCCAGCAATGAGGAGGATTCAGGAGACGAAGTGTATGAGAAGGTAAGAAAAGTAGTAGATGCGAAAGAAGGATGGATAAAAGTGGGAAAGGTAAGAAAGGCGAAGAATAGCAAGGTGATTATGGGCTTCGAGACGAGGGAAGAAAGGGAAAAGTTGAAAGAAAGATTGAGAGCGAACGGAGCCGGCCTCACCGTGGAGGAAATGAAGAATAGGAACCCGATGTTGATCTTTAGGGACGTCCTACTGATCAATAGTGATGGGGACGTTCTTAGGGCCCTAAAGAACCAGAACCGGGACATTTTTCAGGGCCTCGACGATGAGACCGGCAAGGTTGAAATCAAATTTAGAAGGAAGGCAAGGAACCCGCACACTGGCCACATAGTGCTGACAGTGTCACCAATTGTCTGGCGCAGAGCAACGGAGAGGGGCCACGTGTACATCGATCTGCAACGCATAAGGGTCGAAGATCAGACCCCGCTGATGCAGTGTACGCGTTGTCTTGGATTCGGACACAGTAAAAAACACTGCGCTCAGGCAGTCGATCTGTGTGGCCACTGTGGGGGTCCCCACCTAAGGAATGAATGCCCAGATTGGATGACGGGAGTACCAGCAGCATGTAAGAACTGCAAGAAAGCGAACGGCACACAAGTGGACCACAACGCGTTCAGCATTGGCTGCCCGCAAAGGCGGAAGTGGGACCAATTAGCGAGGGCTACAATAGCATATTGCTGAGGGCACCCAGGGAGAAATTACCGCATACAGACTTGCACAAGCCAACCTACAGAGAAAGAAACTCGCCACCAACGAAATGTTCCTTGAAGCGACGAAGCGCGGAATATCTGTGGCGCTTATCCAAGAACCATACACTGGCAACACAGGAGTGGTGAGGGGACAGAGGGGAGTGAGGGTTTTTCAGGCAGCTGGCGATGGAGAAGGGACAGTCAAAGCAGCAATTGCTGTTTTCAACAATGACCTAAATGTTATACAGTACCCGAAACTCACTACCAACAACATCACCGTGGTGGGAATCCAAACCAGCGCCTGGGAGATCACACTCGTCTCTGTCTACTTCGAACCGGATAGGCCGATAGGGCCATACCTGGAACATTTGAGGGAAATTGAGACGGCAAATGGGACGAAACCGCTGATCGTTGGTGGCGACGTCAACGCGAAAAGCACGTGGTGGGGAAGCTCTGTTGTGGATGACAGGGGTGAGGATGTGTGCGGAACACTCGGTGAGCTGGGACTTCATGTTCTCAACACCGGGGAAATTCCGACCTTCGATACGATCAGAGGAGGGCAGCGCTATAGTAGCCATGTCGACATTACAGCCTGCACAGAGGACGTCCTAGGACTGGTAGACAACTGGAAAGTTGACGAAGGCCTCACAAGTTCCGACCACAATGGGATAACTTTCAGCATCCAGCTCAGAAAATCAAAGGGAATAAGAGTCGAGAGGACAACCAGGATGTACAACACGAAAAAAGCCAATTGGCAAATATTTCGTGAGAAGATGAGCCAATTGGCAAAGGAGTACAAAATTGAAAAAACTGAAATCGAAAAGACTAAAAACACCTCCGAGCTGGATGTAATAACATCAAAACTAACAGAAACCATCAAAGAAGCATGCGAGCTAGCAATGCCAACAAAGAGGAATAGGGAATCACTTACCCTACCATGGTGGTCGGAGAAACTTGGGAGGCTGAAGAAGGAAGTCACCACGAGGAAGCGGAGAATCCGATGTGCAGCACCCGCCCGAAGATCGAAGGTCATCAGAGAGTACCTGGAACTGAAAAGGGAATATGAATTAGAGGCAGCAAAAGCCCAAACAGAATCCTGGAAAGAGTTTTGTTGCAAGCAGGATAGAGAAGGGGTTTGGGAGGGTATATACCGAGTTATAGGGAGGACCACGCGTAGAGAAGAGGATGTGCCAATGGTGAAGGACGGGAAGGCGATGGACGCAAAGAGCTCCGTAAAGTGGATCACGGAGACATTTTACCCGGAGGACCTACCTAACTCAGATGATGATTATCATCGTCGAGTTAGGATAGAGGCCGGAAAAATAAACATCGATAACCAGAGCAGTAACGACGACCCACCCTTTACATTGGCCGAGTTGAGGGACGCAACGGCATCATTTAATCCCAAGAAGGCCCCGGGAAGTGATGGCCTCACCGCTGACATTTGCAGCCAAGCCATCGGCTGTGAACCGGAAACCTTCCTTGCCCTGCTGAACCAATGCCTGGCGCACGGCCATTTTCCACTGGAATGGAAGGAAGCCACGGTGGTGGTGTTGAAAAAACCGGGAAAAAGCGACTACTCGACGCCCAAAGCTTATAGACCGATAGGCCTTCTGCCTATACTGGGCAAAATCTATGAAAAGATGCTGGTGGCCCGACTCAGGTTCTATATCCTGCCGAGGATGAGTACTCGCCAGTACGGATTTATGCCACAGAGGAGTACCGAGGACTCCCTCTATGTCTTAATGCAGCACATCCGCAGCAAACTAAAACAAAAAAGGATTGTCTCTTTAGTATCATTGGACATAGAGGGAGCCTTCGATAGCGCCTGGTGGCCGGCAATCAGGATCCGACTGGCTGAGGAAGAGTGTCCGGCGAACCTGAGAAGGGTCATAGACAGTTATCTAAGCGATAGAAAAGTCAGGGTCCGGTATGCCGGTGAGGAATTCACCAAGACCACAAGTAAGGGATGTGTGCAGGGCTCGATAGGGGGCCCCATTTTCTGGAACTTACTCCTGGACCCGCTCCTGAAGAGGTTGGAAGAAATGGGATACCACGTGCAGGCGTTTGCGGACGACGTCGTGCTTGTCTTCGATGGTGAAACCGCAGTCGAGATTGAGGCAAGAGCCAATGCCGCCCTCGACCATGTTCGGGCGTGGGGTGCTCGAAATAAGCTCAAGTTCGCACCGCAGAAAACCAGCGCAATGACAATTACCAAGAAACTTAAATACGACACACCACGCCTGAGCATGGGAGGGGTAGACATAGCGACTGCCAGGGAAATCAAACTGCTAGGGGTCACCATCGACGACAAGCTGACATTTAACACCCACGTTTCCAACGTCTGCCGGAAGGCCATAGCCGTACACAAACAGCTTAGTAGGGCGGCAAAGGTGAGTTGGGGATTGAACCCGGAGGTCATCAAGACAATATATATAGCGGTAGTCGAGCCGATCATCTTGTATGCCGCCAGTGTATGGGCACCGGCGGCGAGCAAACTGGGAGTGGCCAAGCAGTTGGCCGCCGTGCAACGCGGTATTGCACAGAAAATGTGTAAAGCCTACCGTACTGTCTCCCTGAATTCCGCCATGCTGCTGGCTGGGATACTCCCCCTGGACCTCAGAGTTCGCGAGGTGGCTTCGCTCTACGAAGCCAAGAAGGGAGTCCCCCAGCCAGTGCTGAGGGATAGGGAGGTGGAACTGATGGCATCCGCACTGGAGACTCCACACCCTGCTCGACGTATTGATCTGGAGTTCGCGAGCCTGGTGGACCGTGATCAAGTGGAGGCCAGCGCCAACCTGGAAGTAAGAATTTTTACAGATGGGAGTAAAATAGGGGGGCGCGTCGGTGCCGCCCTATCCATATGGAGGGGCGACGCCGAGTCGCGCACTGTCAGGTTGGCGCTACCAGACTACTGCACGGTTTACCAGGCGGAGCTCCTGGCAATATGCCGAGCAACTAAGGAGATCCGGAAGCAATCGGCGGCCAGCTTCGGGGTCTACAGCGACTCCATGGCGGCTCTCCAGACAGTGAAAAACCACAGCTGCCTTCACCCCCTAGCGGTCGAAGCCAGGGATAACCTAACAGCCATATCCCACCAGAACAAGTTAGTTCACTTGTTCTGGATTAAGGCGCACGCAGGGTTTGAGGGCAACGAGAGGGCGGATCAGCTGGCAAAGGAAGCCGCCATGGATAGCAAGAGGAAGCCCGACTACGACTTGTGCCCGATCTCGTTCATCAAGCGACACATTCGTGTGCAGACGCTCGATGAATGGAATCAGAGGTACACCACGGGTCGGACGGCCTCAGTAACCAGGATGTTCTTCCCGGATGCAGTGGCGGCATACAGGATGATTGCCAAGATAGGAACTAACAAAACACTCACGCAAATCTTGACGGGGCACGGTGGGTTCTCTGAATACTTGAACCGATTCAAGTGTAAGGAGAGCCCATCGTGCATCTGTGACCCCGGGGCGGACGAATCAATACCCCATCTGCTGGTCGATTGTCCGGTGTTTGCGGTTGAGCGGTATAGGATAGAAAAAGAAATTGACATAGAGATGAGTAAGGAAAATATAAAAGTAATCATGGCAAGCAAACACAGAAGTGTATTTTTAAATTACTGTGTGAAAATTTGTAACATTGTAATTAACAGAAATAAGACAAGATAATACTATGCTTCACGTATATTGTATTATATAACAGTGCAAGCATAGAAATAAGAATAGATTAAGAAATTGTATATATAATAAGGAAAATAGCAGTAATTAATGTATTAGGAACTAGAATAAGAATAATAATAAGTTCAGACATAAGTAGAAAAGGTTATTTTAAGGAAAAGTAATGTCAACGGATGAATTAAAATTCAAGGAGACCATTATTATTTTCCCCTATTATAAATAAAGAATAAATAAAGAAAAAGATAGACGTAGTAAATAAGCATAGGGAAATGGGAGTCCCACCCATACGGAATGTAAGAGGACGAATGAAAGAAAGAAACAGTATGCAGGATGAAAGTGCGAGAAGCATAATTGATAGAACTGGAATGAAAGAGGATAGATTATTAAGGACTCCGAGAGCTAAGTCGGAGGAGATAGTTCGATAATAAAAAAAAAAAAAAAAAAAAAAAAAAAAAAAAAAAAAAAAAAAAAAAAAAAAAAAAAAAAAAAACCTAACCTAACCTAACCTAACCTAACCTAACCTAACCTAACCTAACCTAACCTAACCTAACCTAACCCAGTAACCGATAACACGTCGCCAATATAACATCGCCTCCGCGTTAAAAATTCTTTAAAATTCAACGCGTTGAGTTACGTGCGCAAAAAAGTTAACAGTGGAATTGTGCAGTGCTGATTCACCAGGAAACGTGTGGGCAAGTGTCTGGCTCATCTGGTTGCGGAGCAGCTCGCCTTAAACTTTGGAGGGGAATATTTCAGCCAAGGTCAGTGGAATATTTGTACCCACATAACACCTGAGAGACGCGGCAAAGACCTATCCAGCGACACCAAGAACAGCGAAATCGGAGCACGGGCTTGAAAGTTATTAGAGCACGAAAAACGTCAAAAACACGTGGTTTAATAACCAAAATAACCTCACTTTGGCCACACGTTGTTTGCGCCACGAGGTGTGACGTCTCGACAGCCACTTAAGCCCGTACTGAAGACTCCGTTGCCGGCCGAAGAATCTGCCAACGAACAAGCCATCAGCGTGTCGACTCCGTGGCCTTCATCATCAGGTTAGCCCGAGGGAACTCCTCAACCGCTGGTCCTATCCCCCCCGAGTTTAGGCTTATCTGACTTGGGATTCCAGGACCTTTTCAAAAATCCTTCCCCCCCCCCGCCATCTTAATCTCCCTTACCTCATCCCCCCCCCTTTTGCCACAGTTCCCCTTTGCCATCTTACTTTCCTCATTACGTCATACACCCCCCTCTCATACCTTACCCCTCAACCCTTAAGACCTCCCAACTCGAGAACTCTTACCAACCCCCCCCACCCCCACCCCTCGTAGTAGATCCCTGTAATAGTCCCCCCACGAGACACCCCCCCCCCAACCCCCCTCAGGGCGACCTCACCCCCCCGCAGCGTAACTTCGTTCCCGTTGGAGCTAGAACACCGAGTTTGGGCTCATTTAAAAGAGCACAGAAAGCTCTTCAACTTGGCCCCAACAGAATCTCGAAATTCGGAACCCACACACGCAGCCACCTTGCAGTGCTTCACTGTTTCACTGAAGACTACCATCAGTGCGTACTTAGGGCTCAGATCATCGAGCTCTAGCAGTTGTCGGGCTCCTCATCGGACAGCAGTCGCCGAGCATCTGCGACGGAAGCTTCCGTGAGTCCACCTCATTAAAAAAAAAAAAAAAAAAAAACACAATAATAATAAAAAATATATATATATACCTATAATTACCATTTATATTAAAACTAGAAATAAGTACTACCTAGACGTAAAACTAGAAATAAGTTCACAAAATGTCATCGCAGCAATCTACTTCCTCCCTATCCACTACCCGCAAAACAACTGCGGGAGCCTCTACAAACCTCCGGAAGAAACTTCTTCGGAACACTGCCAAATCGGCGGTGTCTGAAAAGACGGCGCATCCATCGGAGCCGCCCAAGTTTTCCGCCCCGATTCCGAGGGCGTCGTCGGAGCCACAGACAGCGGGCTCTGATGTGTCGGCATGTACGACGCACATCTCGGACACTACACCATCAGGACCCGAGATGCGAGAGGGGAAAAATGTTTCGGAGACCATCATTGACTGGGAGCAGTGTGGAATATCCCCCCCCCGCCAAATCATCTCAGACGACGAGAGCTCGGTGGCCTCTTCGGCAGGTCATTTAAACAGACCCGAGCGTCAGAGCATTCTGTACCGTACCCCAAGAAGGGGTACAGGTGTGCAGATGGATTTGGCCACTAGGGAAGCTAACGACCTGCTTCAGAAGGGGAAAAACGCCCTAGAGTCGGCGGGGAACATGAAGCGAGACTGTAAGGTTACCGCCCATGAGTGCCTCCAGGGTCTCTACGAGACCGTACTGTCTCTGGCGGACTCGCGGAGCCGTCATAAATATAACCTCGAGAAGGAGCGCTCTCGACATGCACAAGAGCTCGTGCGGGTCGAGAGGGCTCACACTCGAGACGTTATGACGTTGAAAACTGAACTCTCGCTCATGCGAACCGACCTGACTGACACTAAGAAAGAGGCAAAGGGTATCCGCGACTGGCTGGGCCACGAGACTCTTGAAGCTTTTAAGAGTCTAAAGGAGGTCAGGGAAGAAGTCAAGCTGGCCAGCATCAAGAACTCCAAGGAGCACGAACAGACCAGGCAAGATATAGTGAAGACACCTGGGGATCCCAAAGGGGAGCTCTTAAGTGGGGGATTGTCGCGCCTGGAGTCACTGGTTTCCAGCATTTCAAACCAGCTGGACGTGCTCCGAAAAGAAATGGAGAAGCTGAAGCCTGACCCGATCCAGCCAGTAACAGATCTAAGTCAGGCGTCCGAAGACATTTTAACTAAAACCCGGTTTGATGAGGAGATGGAGATAGTAAAGGCGCGAATAAAAGAAGTCTTAATTAAACCTTCACCCCCCCCACCACCAACACAGACACCTGACCTTAAGTCACAACTCAAACCAATTGCGGAAAGGTTGGACCTGGTTTCAGCGGATATCCGAGTCCTGCGGGATAAGGAACCCCCCACCCAGATCACTGCAGCTCCAAACCTGGACGCTGAACTGGCTGTAGTGGAGGTCAAGAAGCACCTCCAAAACATAGAGAAAGGGGTAGCAGACTTGGGCAAAGTGGATAGACTGCCACAACAAGCACAAGGCCCAAGAACCTTTGCTCAGGTGGCTAGTACACCGAAACCCCCCTCTAAGCCAAACCAATTACAGCCGAACCATACCCTGATCATCTCGTCGACGGACCCTAAACACACGGGGGATAACGTTATCGAGAGGATCAGGGCTGCCCTGGACCTTAAAACGACCGGAGCCAAGGTGGACGCCGTCAGGAAAGCCCGAAACCAGAAGGTAGTCCTGAGGTGTGCCAGCAAAACCGACTTGAATCTGGTCAAAGACCAATTCAAGAAGAACGGAGGGCTCAAGGTCCAGGAGTCAAAGCCCCAAAACCCCTTGGTCTGCATTAAGGGCGTGCTGTCCAGCTACGGTGACGGGGAGATCGTTGATCTCCTATTAGCGCAGAATAAACATCTTCTGCAAGACGTCGCTGTGGGTGAGCAGACGGCTAGGGTGCGATACAGGAAGCGCGCGAGAAATCCCCACGAGTGCCACCCGGTGTTGGAACTTTCTCCGAAGATGTGGCTATCCTTCACCCAAGCCCAGAGAGTACACGTGGGCATCAAGCGGTGCTCTGTCGTTGATCAGTCCCCACTCGTTCAGTGCACAAAATGCCTCGGATACGGACACAACAGGTCTATATGCGGGGCGGCAAAGGAGTCATGCTTCTTTTGCAGCGGTGCGCATGACGGCAGGGACTGTAAGAACAGAGCCGAAGGCAAGGAGCCCACGTGTATTAACTGCAAGGGGGCACAGAAAAAAGGAAGCGACCTGGCACACACCGCGTTCAGCGAAGACTGCCAGGAACGCCAAAAATGGGATGGAATAGCACGATCGCGCGTTTCCTATTGCTAAGGGCGACCCGCATGATAACCACCAACAAGGTCCCTCTCAAAATGCACATAGATCGACAGCGAGATTGAAGTTTATCCAAGTCAATCTCCAGCGCTCCAAGCTGGCCACAGATGAACTCCATCTGACGGCTCAGGCAAAGGGAATTTCTGTTGCGCTTGTTCAAGAACCTTACGTGGGGAGAACAGGTGTAATGAAACAGAGTCCTGGCACACAAGTCATCCAGTGCAGCCTCAACCGCCAAAAACCAGTGAAGGCGGCAATAGTGATCTTCGGGAGCAGTTTGGAAGTCATCCATGACCCCCAACTTGTAACTGAGAACATTGTGGCCGTTCTGCTGAAGGTGGGTCAGCTTAGTATTGGAGTGCTATCGGTCTATTTTGAGGGAGACCAAGAATTACACCCATACCTTTCCGCACTACAACACACAACACACAAACTACACACAAACAATATTTTGGTGGGAGGTGACGTAAATGCCTGGAGCCAATGGTGGGGCAGCGTGTCCGAAAACCATCGGGGGGCCGAGTACTGTTCCTTCCTCCACGAACAGGATTTCCAGATTCTAAACTCGGGTCAAACACCAACTTTCGAGATTTACAGGGGCGACAGGTGGTGCACGAGCATAGTAGATGTGACTGCATGCAGTCTGTCGCTGCTGGGTAAAATGGAGGAGTGGCGAGTTGAAAGAGGTTTGACCTCATCCGACCACAATGCAATCACTTTCTCGATGCGCTTGGAGAAAGCCTTAGAGCCTCTAAGACCAGTCTCGACGCGCATCTATAACACAAGGAAGGCAAAGTGGTCGGATTTCGGCTCGCATCTCAAGGCCAACCTGACCGAAAAAGAAATAACAAAGGTCAGGATCTCGAATGCCCTGGGCCCGGAAGATCTGGAAAATATCCTCGAGGAATACACGAACGCCATCCATCGCTCGTGTGATGAGGCGATTCCAAAGCTGGGATCCCCTAAATACAGTGCAAAGCCCCCATGGTGGAATTCCACCTTAGACCTTCTCAAGAAGGACGCAGTGAGGAAAAAGAGAAGGATTCGGAACGCAGCCGCCCACCGGAGGGAATACACTATAGAAATTTACGTCACAGCAAAAAACAAGTACACCTTAGCAGCGACCGAAGCTGCCACTGCAAGCTGGAGGGAGTTCTGTGCAAGGCAGGACCGAGAGAGCATGTGGGACGGCATCTACAGGGTACTAAGGAAGACAGCCAGAAGGCAGGAAAACACTCTCCTGAGAAATACCGCAGGTGAGACCCTTAGTCCGCAGCAATCTGCGGACCTACTGGCAAAAACCTTTTACCCGGATGACTCGACAGATGGCGAAAGACCGTACCACAATGCACTGAGACAACTTGCGAGGGAGGAAAATCCACAGGGATTGTCCGCCGACGATCCACCCTTTACCACCACAGAACTGGAAAAGGTCCTGCAAGACCAAAATCCTAAGAAGGCCCCCGGCCCTGATGGATTAACGGCGGACATCTGCACAGCGGCAATAAACTGCGACAGGGAAGTGTTCTTGGCGATAGCAAACAGATGTCTGTCGCTGTCACACTTTCCGAGGCAGTGGAAGGTCGCCCACGTGTGCATCCTTCGCAAGCCAGGTAAGGACGACTACACCAGCCCAAAGTCGTACCGGCCAATAGGTCTCCTATCGGTCCTCGGGAAAATCGTGGAAAAACTCCTTGTAGGCAGACTCCAGTGGCACTTCTATCCAACGCTTCACAAAAGCCAGTACGGGTTCATGCCACAGCGTGGTACCGAGGACGCCCTCTATGACCTAATGGGGCACATACGTGCCGAAATCAAAGCAAAGAAGATTGTGCTTTTGGTATCATTGGACATAGAGGGGGCCTTCGACAACGCATGGTGGCCTGCATTAAAAAAACAGATGGTAGCCAAAAAATGTCCCAAAAATTTGTACACTCTCGTCGCTTCATACTTGGAGGATCGCTACGTCAAAGTTAACTACGCCAGAGCGACTAGCGAGAAGGGAACCAGCAAAGGATGCGTCCAAGGCTCGATTGGCGGTCCGACGTTCTGGAACCTGATCCTAGATTCACTCCTTCACAAATTGGCTAGTTTGGGGGTATATTGCCAAGCCTTCGCAGACGACGTCGTCCTGGTATTCTCGGACCATGAGACCGGTCCCCTGCAGCAGGAAGCCAATGAAACGCTGGACATAGTGTCGAAGTGGGGCGCCCGAAATAAGCTGCGTTTCGCCGCGCATAAGACCAATGCGATGGTGTTAACGAAAAAGCTGAAATACGACGACCCAGTTCTCCACATGTCGGGCACAAGGCTGGGCTTAGTCCCAGAGATAAAGCTGCTAGGTCTCATTATTGACGCTAAACTCACTTTTAATGCACACGTGTCCGCGACCTGTAAAAAGGCTACGGACATTTACAAGCAACTAGCATGTGCAGCGAAGGTGACGTGGGGCCTCAATAGAGAGATAATCAGGACGATTTACGTGTCGGTGATAGAGCCTATCGTGATGTATGCAGCGAGTGCATGGGCAACGGCAGCTGAGAAACTGATGACACGAAATCAGTTTGACTCGCTACAGCGAGGTTTCGCGCAGAAGATCTGCAAAGCATACCGCACGGTGTCTCTGACATCGGCACTGGTCCTGTCAGGTCAACTCCCATTAGACCTCCGGGTGATTGAAGCGGCGACCCTCTACAAGATCAAGAAGGGCCATTCCCGAGAGTTCCTACCACCGGGCCGCGAGCTGGAGCGGAATATAAACTTTTTGAGTCACGCTCATCCAGCGCAACTCATAACAACAGAGTACGCACGCCTGGAAGACTGGACTCCCGAAACTTTAGAGACTCACCGAGTTACCGGCCCCCAAATCTACACCGACGGCAGCAAGATAGAGGGAAAAGTCGGAGCTGCCCTAACTTGGTGGGAAGGAGGAAAGGAGTCCATGTCCAGTACTTTTGGTCTGGAGCCTCACAACACTGTCTTCCAATCTGAAATGTATGCACTCTTTAGAGCTGTCAGGTTGGCTAAAGAGTCTAGAGCGGCCTCCATAAGCATACTGAGTGACTCAAGATCTTCGCTCGATTTGCTGAAGAGGCCCTCTGTTACTCACCACCTGGCACTCCAGATAAAAAGCTGCCTGAGTGAAATCAGAGAGGAGGGAAGAAAAGTGAGGCTGTTCTGGCTAAAGGCCCACGTGGGAACTGCCGGGAATGAGAGAGCAGATGAGCTGGCAAAGCAGGCAGCTCTAACAAAGGAGACAGCGGACTATGACAAAGTCCCCGTATCATACGTGAGAAGGAAGATACGGGAGGGGACTGTAAAGAAGTGGCAAGCGAGGTACGAGTCCTCGAGTACAGGTGCGGTAACAAAGGTGTTCTTTCCAGACGTCCTAGCGGCTAAAAGAATCCTTAGGGACACAGTCCTAACACCGGCCCATACTCAAATCTTGACAGGACACGGAGGCTTTTCAGCATATCTCCACCGCTTCCACCTCAAGAACAGTCCCTCGTGCGTCTGCGACCAGAGCTGCGAGGAAACAGTTTGGCACCTGCTCTTCGAATGCCCAAGGTTTTGCCTTGAAAGAATGGAACTGGAGCAAAAAACAGGGCTTCAGTTAAGTCAATCCTCACTCCACAATTTCATGGAGAAACCAGCTTCGAGGACCCCATTCTTAGCATTCGCAAGTAAAGTTGCCGTAACCGCAGCGGGGCCGAACAAATCAGATGCCCCCGCACGAAGTCGAGTCCGTCTACCATCTACCCGTACCCCCACCACAAACACAACACAAACTCCAAGTACACAACGTCCATTACCCACAACAACACAGCTGAGTGCAATCACAACACAGATTACACAACACCCATCTCCCACAACAACACGACAGAGTACAAACACAAGACAAACACCAATCACACAAAACCCGTTACCAACAATTACACAACAAGACACAAGCACACAACCACCACCAGTGACAGCGCCAGCGGCACCAACTACAGAAACAAATCAACCAACAATGCCAACCAACATGCCAGTAACACACTTCCTGGCATGTGGAAGAAACGGAGTCCCAGGTATCAGACTCCGAGGGGTTGCCCTGTTCATGAACAGGGAATCAGAAACGCTGGGCATAAGTTTCTGTATTGGATCAAGCCGCGCTGGAGCCCGAATTACCATCTCACCGGGTCTAGCGGCCCTGATCAAAGGGAGCACATCAAAAACGAGCATCAAAGGAAGCAGGTACGCCGCGCTGCAGCAGGTGGAGATCGCCGCTCACAAGTGCCGTTTAGTGCGATTCAAAGGAAAGACAATCGCACTATTCGAGTGGAGAGCGGAAACCCCATTTGCCCAGGCGAGCTCGTTGCTCCAAAAGATTAGGGAAGCAGGTGAAAATACGTGCATGACATCCTGCACGATCAGCATAGACGCTATGGCGGTTGGCGGAGCAAGAGGAGACAGCGCAGACCGTCTTGGCTGCCTAAAAGCCTCAGAACAGCACGAGGTCGTGGTCTACGAGGACAGGGGGGAAACTCTAAGTTTCCTCAAGGCCCCCAGAGATAACACAGGCAGCACGATGAACCCAACCGCCATGACCGGAGCTGAAAGGGCCCAGCAAAAATTAACGGCTGAAAAAGAAAGGAAGGAAAAAGGCACAAGCATCAGCCCGGAGGACCGTAACCGGTCCAAAAGCCGTTTCAAAGCAATCGGCTCCTTCCTTAGCACACTGCTCCCGAGCACCAGCCGCACATCACCAACTGAGCGGCAAGAGTCAGCGGTTATGAGGTTTCTCAGGCCGAAGCCCAGGGAACCACATACTCCAAAGCCCAAACCGACCAGAGCCGACAAAGGGCAAGTCAGCCCGCCGACCCTCGCTGTAAATTCAGGTATCACGGACCACTATCGGAGCGCATTCCTCGAGTATGTAGCAGTCGTCAGGGCAACCAGAGAGGTAAACCTCGCGACATGCAGGAAGATTCTGGAGACCTTTCATTGGCAAAATGAGGGTCTGTTAGGGGTCTTACTCGGGGAGGCAGAAGCGGCCGTGTACGACAACGTCAAATCCCAGGTTATTGCTGGAGAAATGGCGGGGTCGTACATGGCAGCGTACAGCGCGGAGGGTGGTTTTGTGACCCTGAACGAAGAGGAAACGGAGCGCTCAGGGAAAGTTACGTTCCACACACCCGAAGACGACCCGTTGGTGGTTACCGCCAAGTGTACCAAAATTATGCTGGACGACAGGATCCTCGAGATGGCGCAATCCATTTCAGAACCCTCTGATCCCCCGGCATTGGAGGTGCATTGGGCGGTACCTAGTATCAGGTGGATAAACGGGGTTCCAGGATGTGGCAAGACAACCTGGATGGTGAACCACTTTGACGAGGAGAGCGACATCGTAGTGACCACAACAACCGAAGCTGCCAAGGATCTCAAAGAGAAGCTGGCGCACAGACTAGGAGATCGAGTCAAGGCAAAGGTGCGCACTATGGCCTCAATTTTAGCCAACGGGGTCAAACCAGAGGACAAATGTCGTCGCCTTACGGTAGACGAAGCCCTCATGAACCACTTTGGGGCCATAGTCATGGCAGTGAAGTTGTCTGGAGCGAGCGAGGTCGTTCTCATCGGAGACGTAAATCAGCTACCATTTTTGGACAGGGAGAACCTATTTGAGCTGCGGTACACCCGCCCAAACTTGGTGGCTGGCATCACCCAGGAGTTACTCTGTACGCATCGGAACCCAATGGATGTAGCATTTGCCCTGAGTGAGGTATACCCCGGTATATACTCCTCCAAGACATCGCTGTCGCGGGTCCACTCTCTGAAAGTGGAAAGGTTCACGGGAGCGCGCATACCACTCACCGCCCAGAACACCCTATTCTTGGTCCATACGCAGGAAGAGAGAGCCTCTCTTGCCGACCAGGGCTATGGTTCTGGCGATGGGTCGCGTATCCTCACTATCCACGCAGCTCAGGGGTTGACCTGCGACAACGTCATCATAATAAACACCAAGTCGAGGAGGCTCCAGATCCATGATAGCGTCTCCCACGCAGTTGTCGCAGTGTCGAGACACACGGTCAGCTGTGTGTATTATACCGACGACGCCGACGATGCCACGGGCCGCTTCGTTCGGAAAGCGATGGATGCGCCGACTAAAATGGTCGTCGAATATAATCTTAAGACGGCCATGCAGCATCGAGACACCGCAGTCATAGGAGCTCTGATGGAGATTGTGAAGACTCTCGGTTGAGAAATCAGAGAAACCCAACCCAATCCCACCCAACTTTCACCCACATACCATAAACACATACTGTATTGTGTAAAAAAAAAAAAAAAATTGGCTTAATAGTGTAATTTGTGTACAACACTAATTAATTTAAAATATAAGTTATTTTGTATTTAGATAAGATATAGCAATAAGAATAACTATAGAGATAACATAATAACATAGAGATAGCAAAATAACATAGAAATAAGGTAACAATAAAGCAAAAACAAAAAAAAAAAAAAAAAAAAAAAAAACAAAAAACGTACACAACAAAAAAAAAAAAAAAAAAAAAATCTGAACCAAATAAAAAAAAAAAAAAAAAAATTTATATATACATAATAATAATAATAAAAAAAAAAAAAGATACAAAAAAGAGTCTGAGGTGGACTCGCGTAGGTTTAAGTTTAGTTTTTAAGAAACTATTGTCCAAAAAAAGATGAGGGCAAGATAAACTGCCTTAATAACGAAAGTTAATGTAAACAATATATGTAACCTGTAAACAAATGGCGCAAACCTTCATGTCTGCGGTAGAATATGAATATTAAAAAAAAAAAAAAAAAAAAAAAAACCTAACCTAACCTAACCTAACCTAACCTAACCTAACCTAACCTAACCTAACCTAACCTAACCTAACCTAACCTAACCTAACCTAACCTAACCTAACCTAACCTAACCTAACCTAACCTAACCTAACCTAACCTAACCTAACCTACCTACCTACCTACCTACCTACCTACCTACCTACCTACCTACCTACCTACCTACCTACCTACCTACCTACCCAAATATGCCAATTATGAAATCCCTATTATGCCAACTGATCAGCCTCCTCATTAATCTATCACATACCCGCGTAACGAGGCACACTAGTAAAACAATAACAGGATCGGTCGGGGATTCTATCATTAATATACAGGGTGTTTGGTTCATCGTGTGCCAAATTGATATGGTCGACTGGAGGGATCATCTGCTATCCTTTCAGACCCCTGAACACTACCCATGTCCTGTGAAATTTTTTTCATCAACTTTTCAAAGTTTTTTGAAAGAAAGACCCGATTTTTACATTCAAATATAAATATAACAAAATGTATAAGACGTACAGCCTCAATTTTAATTTTATTTAGACGTATATTGTATTAAGGTACTTGTAGTAATATCAGCCCTCTAGATTTTTTAAAATTTATTCGCAAAGTTAGGACTTAAATTAACGCTATTCGTGTTAATTTAAGTCCGAATTTTGTGTCGAAATACAAAACAAATGTCGGGCCTGCATTGCATTCACACAGCGATCCATAGTTTCAATAATATCCAATCCACAAGCCGGCGGTAAAATCCAAAATAACAATTCCAAGTCAAACGTGTGAGTAATCTTCGGTGACCAAGGTGAAAGCAGGGGTCGTATAAGGTAGGCAGGGCCAGAATCCGTAAAATACGAAGCAGTGGTCGTGAAAAATGATGAATAATTGGGAAAGCACTCAAAACGCATCGGAAAACACGAAACGAGTGAGCAAACAAGAACAGTCGGCAACTGTCAGTGACAGACTAAAAATAAGAAGAAAAATAAGAGAGATTTGAATCGATAATCATTAATATTGGTTTTTCAGTAATTAATTGATATTTGATTTATTAACGTTTGAATACCCGACCGGTCTCATGAGACCGCGCTGTCATTGTCTTACTATTGTGTCTCGTTTTGCGGGTATGTGATAGGTTAACATACAATGTACACAGTTGATCAAAGACTATATTGCGTAAAAGTATATACATTTAATCACTTTGAGTTAATTTTTTAGTGCAAAAGTTTTATTCTCGTAACTGTGTAATCGATTACTGAATCGATAATCTCACGAAAACAATCTTTCTCATATTTCTTTGCTTCTGGAATGTGAAGTGAAGTGATTTTACATATTCTTAGGTATAAAAATATGACTAATTTTTTGGATCATATCTCAACTTCCTACTTTTGGGCCTACTTTTCCGTCTCCTTTATATTGTTATCTAAATAATTATATTTTAAAGGAAAGTCCTTACTTACATTAATAAAATACCCACGTTTTGCCAGTGTTATAATTTTTTTTATTAAATTTTATTATAATATTTTCTTATTAATCTTTTGAAACCGTAATTAGAGACATAATAGAAAGACAATAGGTGTGCGGACACCGGCGTCCGCTCGGGGCTCGACAGATTAATATTATTTTTTATTTCTTTTCTTTTAGAACCATCCCCTTAATGCAAATGCATACTTTCAGATATTTAAAATAAAAAAAAAAAAATTACTTTGTACAGAAGGGGTAATAAAATAAAGATTGAAAATAATTATTGTTTATAAATATTATATTATAACATCTATTATAACAGCTTAGGGGCTAGAGGGTGGACATAAGGCCATCAGGTCAGCCTATTTCTGTCTGCAGGATTATACATGAAGGGGATTAGAGTGGAAAGAAGTTACACCCCCTACCCAACCCTTCCCTATGCACCTAATCACCGGAAGCCAGGAGAACAGTCAACTGAAGCCTTACTGGTTTAAAAAAAAAATACTTTGAAGAGGATTGCGCCCTCCTGCGCTCGAAGATGATTTCCCTTCTAAACTAACCTGGCTCTATCAGGGTGCCCTAAGTTTCAGCTCGCTTCACTCGCTCTTGGACTGATAATTAAAACAGTGAAAGGAGCCAGTCAAAATATTGCGAAGTATTACGACTTAATATCAATTTCATTGTTTATTCTTTAACCTATTTGTTTTCTAAATATGAAACTTTGCATAATTACTTCATAAAGGTATACCTTTCCTACGATAAATAATGAGCTAATAGCTATTATTCTAATGTTTTACAACAAAATAATGTATGGAGTTAGCTTTCTTGGAAAATGTCGCTGAGCTAGTCAACACTACAATAAAATAATCGTTGTTAGCGATAAGACCGCCCATTGTACCACCCCTACTAATCTTAAGCTCTTTGTTAAAAATGTTTGGTCAGTGAGTCGTCTTAGGGGTATTTCTTTGGAGTACAATAAAGAGTATATAAGTAAACAAATAAATAAATAAAATTCTCACCTGCATTTTACCGAGATCGCGCCGGTTTTTGTGATTCCGCATATTGTCCATATTGCTCAGTTGTGCAGACACTAGAGATACAAATTTACACCAATTTTCCATCACAATATCCACTAGGAAACAATTTGCGAACACAGCCACCTGAACTTCACTCGAAAAGTAATCCTGTAGTATTATTTTCTTTGAATCCCGCCATGTAAAAGCTGTTTGTATTTGTATGACTTGTCAGTTTGACAGAACCAACGAACGCTGACACACTAGGGATGCACGATAAACTATTCGATACTTTTCTTCCTATTACAAGAAGTTTTCGTATCAATACTTTGAAACAAAATATCACGTAGTATTGGTCAAAAGTAGTATTGAATTGGCGCGCCTGCGCCGTATCGCGATTGAACTTTATCACGTTGTTTCATTTGTAAGACTCGTAGCGTTTGGAACGCTTTAAACAAATGCAAGCAAATTAAAAAACACTAAGGGAGATATAGATATCACAATCTCGGACAGTAGATCTTGAGAAGAAATCGTTAATGATGATGATTTTAGGTTCTATCACAAGGAACTTGCTGTTGCGGTGATCAAAAGCGGTCGCGCTAACTCGTAAGTTGATGAAGGTTCAATTCATTTAGCTAGCTTACCCTTATACGGGGTTGAGATTTTCAGTCCTCCCAAGATTTAAAACATTTCACTTTAGTAAACTGAAACTTTTTCGTCAGTGTGTTTCATGTCGCGTGTCAGAGCGGCGCGGCGCTGCGCCAATACGGTCAGCTAATGCGAACTATAGTTGTAGTGTACCCTATTACTCATTTTTGCCAGTGCTCCACGCTATTTTGTTTCTTTTTGTCGTCGTTTAAACCTTTAGTGGAATATTATTCCGAATTTTTTTAGTTAAATGTGAAAAAAAGTTTCTCTTTTACCGTGGTTTCATAAAAACCACACAATGCTCTGTTTAAATCTATATTTTCAATGAATTCTTTGTAACAATTAGTTATATATCGCTCGATACGAGTAAGTATCGCTACTAAGCAGTCGTTACGAGCAAGAATCGATACATTACAATCGTCACTGTTTCAACAAAAAGTGAAATCGATTTTCCCAAGGGTATCGATCCATCACTATCAGTAGCAGATATTTTTTAACTCTGCCCAATTTGTGAAGACTAAGATCTTAAATCATACTGCCTCATCATCAGCACAAACTCTCTTTTTGAGTTCAAACACATTCATATACACTGTCTGATAACAAATGCACAAAGAGCACTTTGAGTCGGATCTATCAAATAAGATCGCCGCAGACATGATGAAGCAACTTACTGTGCTTCATGTTGCTTGGGCGGTGGCGGCGGCACCCCGTCGTGTCGGTGACGGTGATGAATGATGATCTGAGCTTCAGACTATGGCACACAGTGAGAGGAAATGAGAAACAGTCCCTTACTTCTTTCAAACTTGACCTTGGTTTAATCACTTCAATCTACGCTCTGTGCTTGTAAATATTGGTTCACTGTGCCATCTATTAAGAACATTGTAATTTTTTTTAAAGAAGTTAAGAATTTTGTCCATAGATAGCGTTGTTAGTTGAGCGACGGTTTCTGAATCTCACTATTAAGATTCTCCGACGCTCAATTTGGTCAGGATTACAATTTTTTGTGTTGCTAGGCACCCCAGTGCAGGGTCCGTATATACGAGCCCCTACCTTGCAATCGCGGGACTAAAGGCATGGCCTGTGCCTGTGCCTGTGCCACGCCAGCCGCGCCCCCTTGCGGGGACGTAGCGATTTCCCAGACGGATTGTGTTGCTAGTTTCGAGTAACTGACTAAAAATGAGAATAAGGGAGGCCCCTCAATTTACCCCTCATATGAGGTGAATTGCTTGTATAGATCTAGCTATTGGATCGCGCCTTACAACTTCACGAGTCGTAGTTACGATGTACCGAGCGCGAGCGAGTCAAAAAAAATCGTTGGCGACCGCCTCGCCTCGTTGAGGGAGTAAGCGAAATGCAATAAAACAAGCGCGTAGGTAATTATTTATTGTGACGTTATTGTAAGTTAACGTTCATAATGAATGAACGCTACTTATCATCATCATCTACCTAGCCTTTTCCCAACTATGTTGGGTTCGGCTTCCAGTCAAGCCGGATTTAGCTATGAACGCTCTAAATAATTAAATACTCAATACAAATATAATAAAGAGGTAAAGTTTGTTTTTTTAACCTCCGACGCAAAAACGACGGGGTGCTATAACTTTCACGTGTCTGTGTGTGTAAATGTGTATGTGTCTGTCTGTGGCATCGTAGCTCCCAAACGGATGATCAGATTTTAATGAGGTTTTTTTTTGTTTGAAAGATATATCAGTCGAGAGTGTTCTTAGCTATGTTTGATGAAAATCGGTTCAGGTCTTCAAGGTCATCAGGTCGTCTGTTAGGTGTGATAGGAATGTTACATTCTCAGTTTGCTTGCAAGCATATGTGGCATCTGACATTTGAAACACTAATGTCTTGTGGAACCACTGAGCTGGTCTGCTGTTAGAGCTCGAAGATAGGAGACGTAACCCTGGACTGGAATTAGGTAGTAGTTTGGGCTCGTTGGATTTGTCTTAACTAGTTCTCTTTATGTTTCTAATTGAAATTGCGGACTTTATGTGGTCGGGGTTTTTTTATTTTTTTTATTTTTTAGGGGTTAATTTCTGAAGATTCTTTAGGATAACAAAATGTATGCATTGATAGAAACCTGTTTTCTTCCTGAGTGCCATATAGATTATAGACTATATTTTAGGCATAAAATTACTTAGGTACTATATTTTTAACTCAAGTCGGATAAAAATAGCCGAATGGCTACTTTATCGGCTTGCGCTGACTAAACGATTTGAAAGACCTAGGTACTCTAAAAATAATAATGTACCTACTACAATAATATTCGCCTTTACAAAATCTACAAAAAGGCGACAATAATGATGTACTTACTTCTATTAAAACGTCACAATAACGCTTTTTATGTATAAAACAATATTTATTTCTACTATGTTAGGTTTAAGCTTTTTTTTAGTACTTATAATGTATTAATTCACATAAAATAAATAACTTCGACATAAGAAACATTTAATAGAGATATTTTTGGCCTTTTGGAGCATTATTGTCATTTGGTCGTACGGTTTAGAACTTTAGAAGATAATGTATTGTATTTAGAATGTTCCATGCATATTTTTAGTTTATCTTCTCTCCTATTTGGGCACGCCATATTCTTGGAGGTGGGTAAGTCCCTTCTTTGAGGAGTGGTTGGAAAGCCGTCATGGCGTGTTCTCCTTTCGTATGACGCAGGTCTTGTTCTGCGAACACATTCATTGTGCGTACAGCAGGGAGTGGAATTCCCTGCTGGAGTCTGTGTTTCTTGATCGCTACAACCTTTAACGTTTGAATCCCCAACCGGGCCTATGAGACCGCGTTGTTATTGTTTTACTATTGTGTCTCGTTTCGCGGGTATCTGAGTAACTACGGAACCTTTTAGTCAAGAGTGAATAGGTTAATTCTAGGTAAGCGCATTCCATCGTCGCCTTCATCTGTGAGGTCAAGCGCGAACCTATCAAATACAAATAGTTTATTGTCTTTAACAAGTTTGTACTACATACTAGTGATAGAAGAGTCCTTTTAAGCAAGTAAATGCCTGTACTAGGACACTCCCCTCTTCCGTAACTTAAAATTAACGTAATATACGTACAGAAGAAATGCCAATGTTTACTATTTACAATTATCTATACTAATATTATAAAGAGGAAAACTTTGTTTGTTTGATTGTAATGAATAGGCTTCAAAACTACTGAACCGTTTTAAAAAATTCTTTCACCATTCGAAAGCTACATTATTCACGAAAAACATAGGCTACTTTTTATTTTGGAAAAAAATAGGGTTCCGTAAGAGAATTGGGATTTTCTGTAAAAAAACAACCAGAAAATTTACTTATTTTGCGTACGCTGCCTAAACTATAAAAGATAGAACCATAAAATGTTCTAATTAATTGTAGATCTTATAAATATCTACAAAAAAGTCCGCGAAGCACTATACCTATCTATGTCGAGTGAGGCACAACAACCATTTTTTTATCTAAAAATCTTGAATTATTTTTGGACAACATTTAAACGCATTTATTTTACTCTTGCTATTAACCCTTATCAAAATAAATTATTTCATCACTAAGTACAGTTTATGTAGATAATATTTGGTCTTTGAATGATTAAAATTGGACTTTTGGTTTTGAAGTTATGGCGAAATTGAAATATTACGATATCTGCTGCACCGCCCGTTGCGAAGTTAGCGTCACCTATAAACCTATTCGTTTTATCGTGTACAGGAACAAAACTGATAGTCGATAAATAATTATAAAAAGTTACGATTCAACAAACTTACGATTCAACAAACCGTTAAGTACAACACTACCCAAAAAAACTAGCAACGTAATTTATAAGTTTGACATTTGAATTTGCCAATTTTGTCTCAGGGTTTAAAATACAGAGTTTAGAATATTACACGCTATTAACATTTTCTTAAACATTTTAAAATGCCTAAGAGAGCCAGGTCTCAACTTTCTACACATAGTTCTCAAGCACGGGCAGCAAGAATACGTCGTATGGAAGAATCTTCACCTGAACGTTCACAACGCATTGCTGAACAAAATCAGAGAAATTATCAGGTACGCACACGAGAGTCGAGTGTCGAACGTTCGCAACGCCTTGCACAACAAAATCGGAGAACCTCTGAGTTACGTGCACGAGAGTCTAGGCTGGAGCGTTCCCAACGTCTTCATGATCAAAATATAAGGACCTCTGACTTACGCGAACGAGAGTCAAGTGTGGAGCGTTCGCAGCGACTTAGAGCTCAGGCAGAGAGACAGCAGTTGTCCACAAATAGAGTTCGCAACCGAATTTTAACTAACAGCAACAGACTGGCTTTCAGATATGACCCGCAGGTTGATTATTCACAACAAGCGTCCGTCCAAATCGGAGTCATGAATAAGATCTGCTCTAACTGCTCTGCCAAGAAATGGGCGGACGAACCTAATGGTATGTGCTGTGCTTCAGGTAAAGTTTGTCTTCCTAACCTTCAGGAGCCGCCACAACCAATAAAAAATCTTTTAAGTAATAACCATCCATTATCTGGTCATTTTTTAACAAATTTACGTAAATACAATAGTCTTTTTCAAATGACTTCCTTTGGCGCAAAAGAAATCAGGGAAGGTAATTTTATGCCCACTTTTAAAATTGAAGGACAGGTGTATCACCTCATTGGTAGCCTTTTACCACCATCAGGCCAAAACCCGCAGTTCTTGCAAATATATTTTATTTCGGATGCAGACCAGTTATCGTTGCGATCTAGCATCGCACCAACTTTAAAAATGGATTTAATTGGCGAATTACAGACCGCTCTGAAACATCATAACGTGTATATACGAAGTTTTAAACAAAACTTAGAACTCAACTCCTCAGATAATTTAAAGTTAATTATTAATTCAGATCGCACTCCACAGACAGCACACAGAGGCAGATATAATGCTCCTACTGTAAACGAGGTAGCCGTTCTCTTGGTCGATGAAGACAAAGGTCCCAGGGATATAGTTTTACACGGTAGAGACGGACAGCTCAAAAGAGTTTCTGAGCTACATCGGTCCTATGATCCACTACAGTATCCTATAATGTTTGTGACTGGAGAAGACGGTTATTATTTGACTATCCCTCAGCAGGGTTCTGCACGTAATAAAACTGTTTCGTGTATGCAATTTTATGCATTTAGATTAATGTTTAGGACTAACTCTTTTAATCCGTTACATTATTACAGAGACTTATTTAGTCAATATTGTGTTGACATGATGGCGAAAATGATATCGGAAAGATTAAATTATATTTCTCGGAATCAACAAAAACTGAGGACTGATGACTACATTCATCTCAGAGATGCCTTAAATCATGATGCAAATGTTGAACCATCAAATATCGGTCAACATGTCATATTGCCATCGTCATTTACGGGTTCTCCGCGTTTCATGCACGAGAAAACGCAGGACGCGATGACGTACGTCCGAAATTACGGTAGACCTGACTTATTTGTTACTTTTACATGTAACCCCGAATGGCCTGAAATTAAGGCGGAGCTGCTACCAGGGCAACGGTCTTTCGATCGTCATGACATAATTTCACGTGTCTTTCATTTAAAAATGAAGAAATTCATCAAATTATTTGTCAAAGAACAGATTTTCGGTAAAGTACAATGTTATATGGCGAGTGTGGAGTGGCAAAAGCGCGGTTTACCTCATTGTCATTTGCTGTTCTGGCTAGAAACAAAAATACAACCAGATGAGATCGACAGTGTCATAGTTGCGGAGCTACCTGATCAAGAAATTGATCCAGTACTACACAACATTGTAACTAAAAATATGGTACATGGACCCTGCGGAGAACATAATTTAGCTGCACCATGCATGAAGAACGGTGTCTGCACAAAAAAATACCCTCGCCGTTTCATGAACGATACCCAGACTGGAGAGGATGGGTATCCAGTTTATCGTAGGCGCGATACAGGAAATGGTGGTCAGAGCACTACGCTACAAATCAGGGGCAACATGGTGACGATAGATAATAGGTGGATTGTTCCATACTCCCCGCTACTATGTAAGACTTTTAACGCTCATATAAACGTGGAATATTGTCACTCTGTCCAAGCCATTAAATATATATGTAAGTATATAAATAAAGGTTCAGATCAGGCAACTTTTAGCCTTAGAAACCCACACGATGAGGTCGAAAACTATTTAAATGGCAGGTACATAAGCACATCTGAAGCTGTCTGGCGCTTATTTGAATTTCCCATTCACGACCGGCATCCTACTGTAGTGCATTTGGCCGTTCATCTAGAGAACGGTCAAAGGGTGTATTTTACACCAGGGACAGCTCATCAAGTTGCCCAAAACCCACGCAATACCACATTACTGGCGTTTTTTGCACTCTGTAATGAAGATGAATTCGCGAAAACTCTTCTGTATTATGAAGTCCCGCAATACTATACATGGGCAAATAATAAATTCACTAGAAGGAGGCGTGGTGAAGATGTAGTTGGACATCCGGGGATAAAAAAAGATGCCGCTTTAGGTAGAGTCTACGGGATACATCCATCACAATCAGAGTGTTTTTATCTTAGGATTCTACTGCACCACGTACGCGGTCCGACCTCATTTGCATACCTTAAAACTGTAAATGGTATTGTCAAAGAGACGTATCAAGCAGCTTGCCGTGACCGAGGTTTACTTGAAAACGATGACCATTGGGGTAACACTTTAAGCGAGGCTTCGTTATCACATTGTCCAAAAAAACTAAGGGAGTTGTTCGTAGTCATACTTTTATTTTGTCAACCATCGGAACCATTGAAGTTATGGGATACTTTCAAAGATCACTTCTGTGAAGATATTAGACATCGTATCAGACAACAAAATCAGGAAAACACTTTACCCTTCACTGAAGTCATGTATAATGAAGGATTAATTGAAATAGAAAACAAACTTCTTCAGTTAAACGACAAAAAATTAAGTGATTTTGGATTACCTTCTCCCGTTCGTACCCAGAATAATACTATTGACACAATGGTACAACAGTATAACAGAAATGATCTAACAGCGTTTGTAAATGACAATGTGTCAAAATTAGTACCAGATCAAAGACATGCTTATGAAACTATTGTGGATAGCGTGAACAGTAACATGGGGAGATTATTTTTTTTGGACGCACCAGGAGGCACCGGAAAGACTTTTCTCGCAAATTTGATACTTGCTAAGATACGGCAATCAGGAAAGATAGCGATTGCAGTTGCTTCGTCAGGAATTGCTGCAACTCTCTTAAACGAAGGAAAAACTGCTCACTCTACGTTTAAACTCCCGCTATCCGTATCTTTAGATCACCAGTCTACGTGCTCTATTCGGAAAAATGGGCCTCTTGGTAAGATACTGCAAGACGCGTCGTTGGTAATATGGGATGAATGCACCATGAGTCATAGAGCTCATGTGGAGGCCGTGGACCGTACTTTAAAAGACCTTCGAAGCTCTGCTAATGTCATGGGTGGTATCACTTTTGTATTTGCTGGAGATTTCCGACAAACGCTTCCAGTCGTCAACAGAGGTACGCGAGCAGATATTATGAAGGCATGTTTAAAATCGTCTCAACTATGGACATCTGTTCAACATTTGAATTTGCGCACCAATATGAGAGCTCATCTACATGGAAACACGCATAGCAATTTCCCCCAACAGCTGTTGAAACTTGGAGAAGGAATTTTTCCATCTTTAAATTTTGGCACCGATTATGCGGTTACTTTGGATGAGTCTCTAGGCCAAATAGTCCATAATTTAGATAGTCTGATAGATGCTATATATCCTGACATCGAAAACTTACATCAAAATGATTTTCGTTGGTTGTGTTGTAGAGCAATAGTTTCTCCCAGGAATGAAACAGTCAACGAAATAAACAATTTAATTATGCAGAAAGTACCGGGTGACATTAAGTGCTATAAATCCATAGACACCGTCACTAACATCGAGGACGCAGTGTACTACCCCCAGGAATTTTTAAATTCTCTAAACCCCGCCGGGCTACCACCTCATGAACTGTCGTTAAAAGTTGGCACGCCGATAATGCTTCTCAGAAATTTAAGCCCCCCCAACATGTGTAATGGCACGAGACTTATTATAAACGAGCTAAAAGATAATTTAATAGTAGCGAAGATTATCACAGGCCCTGCAGCTGGGGAATTAGCTCATATACCAAGAATACCCATGATTCCTACTGATTTGCCTATACCCTTCAAAAGACTCCAATTTCCAGTGAAAATTTCTTTCGCGCTAACGATAAACAAATCCCAGGGCCAAACATTCAAATTAGTAGGAATTGATTTACGAAAAGAATGTTTTACTCATGGGCAACTTTACGTTGCCCTATCACGGGTCGGGGCTCCCGACCATCAGTATATTTTGTTACCTGAAAATAATTTAACGTCAAATGTTGTTTATAGAGAAGCTCTACAATAATCGCTTTAGTTATCTATCCTAAAACTCCGGGACCGTCGGCAAAAGTGATAACTTAGTATTAATTACATTTAAATATTTTCATCATTAACAACTTTAACATCCTCATAAAGACAATCTATGCAGCCTGCGGATAATCACTGCGTCGTCGATGTTAAAGTCGGTGTCTGTAAATTGACCTGGGAATCATTTTGCTGACCGTGTCTTTCCTAGGCAGGCTTTTTGCAGCGGTAACCGACATCCACGCGGGCGGAGTCGCGAGCGACCGCTATGTTAGCTAAAGATGGGCTAACAAAATATATTGTTCACGCTATACATATTAAGAGACTGATATTGATAGTTTACTGTCGTAATTAATTAGTGATATGTAATTTTAAGAAATAAACTATAATAACTTAAAAATAATAATGTTTGGCGTTTGTTATTTTAATATTCCCTCATCGTTCACAGCGCTCCATGCCTATTTCACGCATATACCACATCCTTACACACTTACAATAAGTCGGTTATTTTTGTCTACACTAGAAATTACCTAGAAAAAATTTACTCCCCGTAAATTGAAATTTTTTATATCTAATGGATTCACTTGAAACTTTGTATGTAGGTTCCACCAGTGAAGCAAGTGAGTATTATGAGAGGATTTTTGGATTTTTTACAGGTTTCCTCATTGTGTTCCTTCACCGCCTGTCAGTGGTGTCTAAATACTCTTAGAAAATACATATACCACCACGTACTTGCCAGGATAGAAATCTACCGCAGAAATTGTCTGACCTAGCTTTTCTAAATCTGTAGGTATGTGTACTAATATTACAAAGAGAGACAATTTGATTTTTTAAATGTTTGTTTACACACGTAATCGATAATGACCATGGAAAAGGCGATAACTAAGCGAAACACCCAAATTCTGCTGGAAGTCATTATTCAACGCGGACGAAGTCGCGGGCAAAAGCTAGTAATTTATAAGTTTTTAAGAACGAAGATTAAAAATAAATGATAATATCAACAATTACACAAGCAAGCCTGCAACAAGCCTGCTGGTACAAGCCTGTATTGCTGCGCTATAATGACAGTTGTCTAGGTGGTCGGATAGCCAACGCGCTCACATTGCTGTGTTACTCTAAATTAAACACGAACATTACTTAATTCATGAATCCCCGACCGGTCTTATTGGAGCGCGCTGTTATTTTTATACTATTGTGTCTCGTTTCGCGGGTATTGATAGGCTAATATCTATTTACAATGTCTTAAGTATGGCATTCGATTCATCACATAGTCACGTGGACAAAACCAATAATAGGTATACATGATAAACACATCGCTAACTAATAAAATTATTTTGTTTTTGCAGGAAACCAGCGATAAGATAGTGGTGTGGAAAAACAAATTATAATTAAGTCAAACCCACACGAGCTTGATTATCAGAGGAACGGTTCCAAGAGGAAAAAACACCATGGCATTTAACTAGCCAACGCTTTACTTTAAATATCCTTCGGGCTGTAACCGAGAGAGGACGTCTCATCTGCTGGATCAACTGAGTCTGAAACAGAAGATGTGTAGCACGCGTGTTCTGGTGCTGTTGGCTCTGCTCGTCGGGGGCGCGCATTGCTTCTCGTGGGGTGAGTACCTCGCAGAACGTGACTTTACGTATTATTTTTTGTTTATTTTATTTTGAGTTGAACCTGAGCATGATTTAAAAGCTCACTGGTCAATTCAGCGCAATTCAACGAAATGTTTGATGACGAAGCCATGCGAATCATGGAGGAATGGCGACAGTGACTGTCACAACACGCCATATTTATGGCGGTAACCGGTAAGTCCCTTCTTTAAGTACCTAGTGGCACGGTAGTCGTCCCGGTGTCCTCACCTTCCGCACGAGGGCCCGGGCACACGATGCGTTGCGGCGCCGCACCGCAAAGATTTTACCGTATCAGCGGGCGTTTGTCGGCTTCACCGCCGTGTTCTCGAGGGGGCGGGGTCGGCGGTGCGACCTCTCGCGACGGGTCCCCGCTCAGGCCATGGCCCGGGGCGACGAGGACCACTAGTTAACACAATTTTTGTCCATGGACGAAATCAATGAAAATCGGTAGTGTTATTAACCATTAGTTTGATGTTGAAGCGGAAAACAAAATAGGACGTCAAGTTTTAAGAATATTAATATTTTTTATATCGATTTACATTACTTACATAGCCGCTTCTTTAAAAAATAACTGGCACAATAAATTATACTGATTAGTGTTTTCACAGTTTCTTTTGTGATACTCCAGTAGTCATTGGCTAGCATCATTTTATCTTAAATGCGTTCGCTATTGTCATCAATCACTCTTCCAGAAAAATAAGCAATAGTGAATAAAAAATATATTTTCAATGACATGTGTGCAACTGTGCAATGACATTTTGAGTTTTTATTTGATACAAATTCTTCGTATTCCTCATTTTCATTGTTGTCCTAGAAAGCAAAGCTACTGGCACCAATCATCAAAACTGTTATTATTACTTCTTTTTTGGGGTTTAAAAAGATTTCTTCTTTAGCATCAGACAGTTACAAAAATCCATGTGCTATGGTCTATCGGTTTAGGTAGTTAACTAAAGGTAAACAATCTTGGTATGTCTTTTTATATCGATACCTTTGGGTAGAAAGGTCGTATAAACCAAAACCCGACTTTTCAGTAGAGCAGAAAAACTATTTTTTTTTTACATAAAAATTCATAACTTTTTTCCTTTTGAAGTTTTATAAAAATGATCTATGAGAAAGGTTCTTACATTTTGCAGATGAAAAAGGTTAAATCATCAAAACCCAGCTATCTTCTTTAGTTTTAAAGTTACTTTGCATTTACGTCTAAGAAAAAATCAATGTTTGGTTACACCCCATGAAAATGTACTTACCCGTGGGGGTCGTATATCCATTTTTGGTAACCATAAGGGTCATATTTAATGTCGTAAAAACCCATATATGTATTTTTTTTGTATTAAAATCCATTTATAATCATAGATCAATTGAATTCTGACTAATAAATAATCCTGTTACACATAGAATTAGTAGGAACTTCATTATTATTATTCTAATACCCAATAATGGTCGAAATAAATAAAATAAAACTACCTGAAATATGAAATCAACATTTATTAATTATTATAATACATTCTAATCAATGATATGTGTCCGGTACCTATCATTTATCGCGCTCGCTCGTCTGCTTGTCGTTGCGCGCAAATGCAAGCCTTATATGTTGATCGTAAAGTGCTTCTTGCAATCTTCTTCTTCCTGCCCTTATCCCATATTACTTGGAGTTGGCGCAACACGTTTTCTTCTTCCATTTTGTCCTGTCGTCCGTAACACTATCACTAACTTCCTTTTCTTTCTTATCGGTCCTTACGCAATCTATCCATCTTTTCTTTGGCCTCCCTATCCCTCTCCATTCATCCACATGTAAATTCAGAACTCTTTTAGTAACATACGTTTCATCCCTTCTCTTCACATGACCATACCAAGACAAACGATTTCCTTCCAACTTTTCAGTCACTGGCGCCAATTTCAAACTTCCCCTAATACACTCATTTCTCAATTCTCATCTCCACTACATGCAATCATTTTTCATCCATCTTTTTCACAACCCAACATTCTGATCCATATAGTATGACAGGTCTTATCACGGACTTGTAGATTTTACCCTTCAACTTGAAGGGCATCCGTGGATCAAAAGTTGTTCCCGTGACCTGTTGGTATGGATGAAATACCAACAGGTCACGGCCATCCTTTGTTGCTCGGATGTGTTATGTCCCGGTCTACCTCACCATCTCCTTAGACAAGCGAACCGAGGTACTGAAAATCGGAACAAATCGGTATGGGCGTCCTAGCGAGAACTAAAGGCGAAAGATTGGAAAGACCGCCGAAATCGCAGAACAAGTACTCTGTTTTGGTTCTACTCAATTTCAGGCCAACACTCTCTAATCTTTGCCACAACACCTCCAATCTGCTCTGAACCTCAAGGCCACTCTCAGCAACTAGCATAATGTCATCGGCAAACAGCATACACCAGGGGGCCTCTTTCTGAATGTCTAACGTCAAAGCGTCCATTATCAGCAGGAAGAGTTAAGGGCTAAGAGCCAACCCCTGATGTGGGCCGACCGCCACATTCAAACCGCCACTATAGACCGGATACTACACCGACTGTACATCGATCGGATCAACTGCACATACTTCACAGGCACACCTTTCTCCTTAAGGGCCCACCACAGAACCTCACGATGTACCCGGTCGTATGCCTTTTCGAGGTCAATTAATACCATGTGCAAGTTTTTATGTGCACCTCTGTATTTCTCGTACAGCTGGCGTATAGCGAAAATGGCATCCGTTGTACCCCGACCAGGCATAAAACCGAATTGGTTCTGTGAAATTTCACTCTCTTCTCTCAACCGCCTTTCAATACTTCTTCCTCCCTTACTTTCATTGTATGTGACATTAGCATTATTTATTCTTCTATAATTGTTGCACTCAAGAACATCACCTTTGTTTTTAAAGATGGGCACCAAAAAACTTTTGTACCAATCATCAGGTATGAATTCTTCTTTCAACAACTTATTGAAGAACAAAGCTAACCACATTCATCCATCCACTCGCAGTAACTTCCACACTGCAACTGGTATTCCAAACTGGGCCAATGGCCTTACCATTCTTCATTCCATTTACTGCTATTCTGACTTCAGCCATACTAACCATTCTCACTAACTCCACATTTTCTGGTTTAGTTTCTAAAATCCCACTCCAATAATTTTCCTCATTCATTAGTCTTTCAAAATATTTTTTCCACCTCTCTTTGATTTTTTCATCATCTCATAGAACCATTCCAGGTTCATTCCTTACACATTTTACTTGACAAACATCCTAAAGTAAGGTGCGACTTGCAATGAACATGGTTTATACACCAACGTTGCGAACTGTGTTTGGTTTTACGACGTCAAATGTAACCTGTGTTTAGGTAATGCATTTATACGGTGTTAGGGCGTATAAACCATTTACAATTAATGCATTTAACATTTTAGGGCATATAAACCATTTACAATTAATGCATTTAACATTTTAGGGCGTAAGTATAAACCATTTACAATTAATGCATTTAACATTTTAGGGCGTATAAACCATTTACAAATAATGCATTTAACACTTTAGGGCGTATAAACCATTTTCAATTAACGACTATTTTTACACCCTGAGTTAATATAAATTATGGTCATTACGTCATAACAAAATTACAAAAAAAAATGTTTGGCTTTTACATTGACAATTTACCTTTTTTAAGAGGCTTTGACCGAAAATTCCTGGGTCGTATTAACCATTTTTGAGCGAATTTCTACATTTCGTATATAGGTACAGATCGATAGAGAAAAAAATTCTGAGAAAAATGGTATATATAACTCAATTTGGCCAAAATGGTTTATACGATCTTTCTACCCAAAGGTAGCGATATTAAAGAGGTCGTATATAATATACACAATAGTACATTATGATACAAGTGTGTAATGTGGGTCATTATCGTCGCGGTGGTATTAAGACCCGAGCCATGGCGAGGGTCTTAAGAGAACCAAGAACGATAATGACCAATTACTTACGTGTATCATACGACGTTTTTCGACACACTTGTGAAGAAAATAAATTAAAAATCAACTTTATTTAGTAGGTAGGTAAATGAAAAGTTTATTTAAAGAAACAGTTCGTAAATGTGCAGTCAGTAAAGTTATAATTAACTATTTTTGACTGTATACCTAGTGGTCCCATAACATAGATTTTCTACTTAAAGGCGTACAGCACAAATCATTTTCCTCATAAATAGTTGTTGTAAAATCTGTATTTTATTTTTAAATATGGCGGCAAAAAAATGACTTTTCTTAAACGCGCGCATGCGTGAAAAATGGCGGCCATAGACTAGCTACCTACTCTAGCTCTTGGTTTAGAAAAAATAAGAATGAGGTTGCATATAAATAGAAAATACAAATTTGATGAAACATTTAATTAATTAAATATGTAAAATTTTAAACAGTTTATTTATACACGAAATTGCATGAAATAAGTAAGTTAAACGCTAATTTATCCTATTGAACGCAATAACAAATTTTATTCTTTTTGTCTCTTTTTGACAAAAAAGAGGTTAAACAAAAAGGTTCTAACTACATTACCGCACATGTGCATAATAGTAATCAAAATATCACAGTTTGGTAACGAGCCCCTTTATATACCTAAGTGCAGTGCAATAACAGCCACTTTATGAGCAAGTGTGTCGAAAAGACTATTTTTAACACAGTTGCTCGTAAAGCTGATGTAATTCCACCGGTTTTAAATACGTAAAGCGGGTCATAAAAAACGCGTGTGTTATACCAAAGCAAATAGTTAAGTTATAGTCCATACAAATTCCATAACAGCATTATTTGCCATTTTTTTTTTATGGTTATAAACTAGCGCTTGACTGCGATCCCACCTGATGGTAAGCAGGTTTTAAGCAATTTCGCGCGCGGCGATTAGTTCGAAATTTGAATAGCCTCATCATTTTATGTCTTTTTTGTCATTTTTTGTCACTTTTTGTCATTTTTTGTCATTTTTTGTCTTTTTTGTCATTTTTTGTTATTTTTTGTCATTTTTTGGCATTTTTTGTCATTTTTTGTCATTTATTGTCATTTCTGTCATTTTTTGTCACTTTTTGTCATTTTTTGTCACTTTTTGTCATTTTTTGTCACTTTTTGTGATTTATTGTCATTTCAGTCATTTTTTGTCACTTTTTGTCATTTTTTGTTATTTTTTGTCATTTTTTGTCACTTTTTGTCATTTTTTGTCACTCTTTGTCATTTTTTTTCACTTTCTGTCATTTTTTGTCATTTTTTGTCATTTTTTGTCATTTTTTGTCATTTTTTGTCATTTTTTGTCATTTTTTGTCATTTTTTGTCATTTTTTGTCACTTTTTGTCATTTTTTGTCATTTTTTGTCATTTTTTGTCATTTTTTGTCATTTATTGTCATTTCTGTCATTTTTTGTCATTTTTTGTCACTTTTTGTGATTTATTGTCATTTCAGTCATTTTTTGTCACTTTTTGTCATTTTTTATTACTTTTTGTCATCTTTTGTCATTTTTGTCACCTTTTGTTATTTTTTGTGATTTGTTGTGATTTTCTGTCATTTTTTGTCATTTTTTTTTTACTTTTTGTCATTTTTTGTAATTTTTTGTCATTTTTGTCACTTTTTGTCATTTTTGTCACTTTTTGTCATTTTTGTCACTTTTTGTCATTTTTGTCACTTTTTGTGATTTTCTGTAACTTTTTGTAATTTTTTGTCACTCTTTGTCATTTCAGTCATTTTTAGTCATTTTCGTCATTTTCGTCATTTTCGTCATTTTTTGTAATTTTGTCATTTACCAAACAATATTTGCGTTCGATTTCTTTGGCGCTAAACACTAAGATGTTCCTCACACAATAAAATTGCTGCGTACTTATTGTGTGAGGTCAAATGTTTCTTTTTTTTCTGTTTCCTCGCAAATGTGTTAAAAAACGTCGTACGATATACGTGCGTATTGGTTATAACATGCTCGGCTCAGTTACGCCCTCGCCTTCGGCTCGGGCTGAAATTCCGCCTCGCATGTTATAACCATCATTACGCACTAATATCGTAATGTACTATTAATTTATTAGCTAACATCGATTTATGTAAATACCTAGTCGCAAAGATTTTTATATACAATTTATAGACAACTTTTAGATAAAAAGACATGCCAAGATTGTTTACATTTAGTTAACTACCTAAACCGACGGAGTATAGTAAGGACAGGCATGGAACGCAAGTATATTTTATTCCCTGCAGCCCAGTTAGTTAATGTTTGAATCCCCGACCGGTCCTATGAGACCGCGCTTATGCTTCTACAATTTTTACATAAGTTAGTACTTACCTTATACTTCATAAACCAATTGTTTCGATGTTCATTACGGGAATTTGGAAGTATCAAAACATACACCTGTTTTACCTACTGCTTCTCTAATTGGTGTCTTCGTGTTTGTCAAAATAACTTTAACACAAGCATAGCTACACAAGTTATTCGACTTTCGTTTAAATAATACTTTCTTGAGGACATCTTAATAATTGTTATGAGTGCAACTAATTGTACCACCTACTAATTAAACAATACGCCGACTTATTGATTGTTTCAATAACTTCTTATTTTATTTTAAAAACTTGACGCGATTAAAGTATTTTACATACAATTTATAATAAGCATATCAGAGAAATTAAGTTCGGCACTTTGTTAACTAGTGGAATGCGACTAGCTAAGGAGGCAGTCGCACGCGCGAGAGAACGGCCCTCACGAACTTGCAGCCACCGCGGCACCGCAGGCGTAGGCTTGCGGCCGTCCGAGACGCCGATCTCGGCCAGGACCGGGTGGACGAGCTGTCGCGACACCGCAGGCGTAGGCTTGCGGCCGTCCGAGACGCCGATCTCGGCAAGGACCGGGTGGGCGAGCTGTCGCGACACCGCAGGCGTAGGCTTGCGGCCGTCCGAGACGCCGATCTCGGCCAGGACCGGGTGGACGAGCTGTCGCGACACCGCAGGCGTAGGCTTGCGGCCGTCCGAGACGCCGATCTCGGCCAGGACCGGGTGGACGAGCTGTCGCGACACCGCAGGCGTAGGCTTGCGGCCGTCCGAGACGCCGATCTCGGCCAGGGCCGGGTGGACGAGCTGTCGCGACACCGCAGGCGTAGGCTTGCGGCCGTCCGAGACGCCGATCTCGGCCAGGGCCGGGTGGACGAGCTGTCGCGACACCGCAGGCGTAGGCTTGCGGCCGTCCGAGACGCCGATCTCGGCCAGGGCCGGGTGGACGAGCTGTCGCGACACCGCAGGCGTAGGCTTGCGGCCGTCCGAGACGCTGATCTCGGCCAGGACCGGGTGGACGAGCTGTCGCGGTCGACGGCTCGTAGTGTTCAAGCGAAACTTTTTGACAGTAATCTTCAACGATTTCCCCATAATACTTTAGTAGTGTAGTTTTTGTTTTAATTACTCAGATACCCGCGAAACGAGACACAATAGTAAAACAATAACAGCGCGGTCTCATATAGGACCGGTTGGGGATTCAAACGTTAAGTACTAGAAAAATTCTTAAAAAAATAGTTACCTTAATTGAATCCATTTAAGGTAACATTATATTTTGGAGAATAGCTAACTCTCTGTATATTTTATAATGAAACTCTCACATTTGAAACTATAACCTGTTCTATTTATTATTTAGTAAAAACATTAAGTATAATAATTACAAACTTTAACATAATGTATGCATGTAGACTTATGTTACATATTTACTATTTCATTGTTAACACGTCGATGTTGTGTTGATGTACTTTACTTATCAAAATTTCATAGTTGGAGACTAAGACATATTAGGAAAAGATAAAGAAAGGTTTGGAAAATGAAGTTTTAAAACAATGAAACTAAAAAAATACACGAGTATGTATGTATGTATGTAGACCGAATGATGACCTGGTGAGGGTCACGTGACTCCGATAGATGCGACGCACAGGACTGGTCGTTGTGACGACGCTTCGGGGAGGTCTATGTCCAGCAGTGGACGTCATTTGGCTGTAATAATGATGGTGGTAATTTTTATGTTTCAGACATCGTCGTGGGCGATGAAAAACAACTGAACTTTTATTTGAACGGGACCCTGACGCACGCGGAACAGATTCCACATGCTGCTCAAATTCGATCGGTAACTTACGATCCTGTTCGATTCAGGGTACTGTTTGCCGATAAGAATTCGAAAATATCCAGCTTTGACCTATCAACTAGGAAAACACAACATTTATTTACGAAAAAAACATCCGAAGACGTCGCCGTGAGTCTCGCCTACGACCCCGTCTCACAATTTCTATTCATGCACGATGCCTATAGGATATACTCGTTCTCATTAAACCCTGCATCTTATAACCAAGCAGATAATGGACTGTTTGTGGTGAATGTCCCTAGCTACTGCCGTGACATCGCCGTGGAGAGCTGCGGAGGGTACGTTGTTCATACATAATCATACGCATGCCGACAAAATAACGGTACATTTAAATAATATGATCCAAGAGCTTGACAGAGTAGATTTTATTCTGTTACAAATAAAACGTCAGTGTATTTCCGGCAACGACCTGTGTCATTAGACAGTGTCTGATGAGTCGGTCGGTGATTGAGAAAGCGGAGTTATTCTCTCCGCTCCTCAGCAACGTTACCGTCACAAAGTCCGTAACAGTACATTATGTCAGTTATTCAAGATTAGAACACGCAGCCATATAAGTCCGATAAGTTCCGGTACCTTGGATCCTTGCTGCACAAGTCTGGCAGCGTGGATGACGATGTCCAAGCACGTATAGGCGCGGTTTGGGCAAAATAGAGCGAGGTAACGGGCGTTTTATGTGACTGTAAAATGTCTCCGAAAATCAAAGGGCAGATATATAAATGCATCATACGGCCTGTCCTCCTGTACGGTGGCGAATGTTTACCGGCCGGCATTAAACAGACTCACCCAGGAGCTTCGCGTCACAGAGATGAAAATGCTGAGGTGGATGAGCGGCGTAACGCGATCCGATCGCATACGCAACTCATTCATCCGAGGTAGTCTTGATGTCCGTGACGTGAGGGAAAAACTGCAAGTGTGTCGTCTGCGATGGTATGGCCACATCATGCGCCGCCCTAGGGAGTACATTGGTCGGAGATGCATGGATATGGCTGTCCTTGGGGCTAGGTCCCGTGGTCGCCCTCGCAAGTGCTAGCTGGACGTCGTCAAGTCCGACATGAGAGCCAATGGCCTTACTGAGAAGGATGTTAAAGATCCGGCAAAGTTGAGAAAACTTAGTCGGAAGGCGGACCCTGGCAATGGCCAGGATTAACGCCATATAGAAGAAGAAGAACACGCTGCCATAGTCAGCACTTATGAAGACATAGCACAGCATAAGAGTAAGATACGCGGCGACAGTTTGTTAGTCAAATATGATCTTTTGTGACGGGTTGAACTAATTTACGCTGACGACTGTGTTACCATTTTATGTACGTGCTTCTTTTAAAACTCTTCCCTTCCCTGTCAAACATACGACAGTATATATCAGACCTCTCACAATAGCTGATAACACAAGGATATTTTTCCAACTAATTTTATTTTTTAGCACTAAACCATTTTTTTGTATGAAGTAATAACAAAAGTTACAAACAAAATTAAATGTTTGATTAGTAATATTTACTTGTAGTTTTAATCATTTTTTAACTTTTAATTACTAACAAAGATCTGTAACAACAATATGTTAGTAACGTAAATGCCAGTACAGTCGTGCCGGAAACAGTTTTCAAATTGACTTCAAATGAATAAATCTGAGATTTGGCATAAAAAAACAAAAATCTTACTGGCTGGCCAGTTCGATTATGTGACTAGGGATAAAGCAGTGTCTTTATGGCGGAATGTTGAATTCCGAACGAAACGAAGGTTGCTAAATTTTAATCCCGAACGTTAGTGACGGAATTATATAATTAACTCCCAAGCATTGCTCGGGAGTTAATAGAGAAACCAGAGTGAAGTGAGGAATTTAAGCCGCCCAAGACAAAGACAGCTTTATTCCCGTGTCGGATACTCTATTTTTACCATCTGTGAGATAATTAAAAGTAAATTTTATATGCTAAAATAAATTATAAATTATAGTACATTACGATATTAGAGCGTAATGATGGTTCTAACATGCGAGGCGGAATTTCAGCCCGTGCCGAAGGCGAGGGTAACTGAGCCGAGCATGTTTTAACCAATACGCACGTTACGATATACGTGCGACGTTTTTTAACACATTTGTGAGGAAAAAAAAAACATTTAAATAAACTGAATCTGTGAATGCACACTGTTGCTTCCCGCCATTTTAACAGCGCGCCAGCGCTGCCTACTACTGACTGGTGCCGCGCGCCAGCAATATAACAGATAAAAATACAATTGACATCAATTATGTACAAAAAAAATGTGCAAAATACCTGTAATTTTGGAAGTCAACATTTTTGTAATAGTTTTGTCTCTTGGTTATTTCACACAAATATCTTAAATGAGATGATTTCGGGTTGTTCTATAAGTTCAGATCGCGTGGAGAACTTGCGCGATGCAGGATGAATTCCTTTGCGACTTTGCAGATGTTTTGACATTCGATTGTTTATGTTCCGATATGTTAGCTTTCGTTCGTAGGTTTCTGATTCAAGAACCGTTTTAATTTTTGTAAATTATTTATATTATTTACAAATTACAGGTACATTTACTGGATCACAGATTCTGAGATAGAGAGGGCTCGGTTGGATGGCTCCGAGAGAGAAGTTCTAATACAACATACTGTTGAAAGTCGACTCAGCTTGGCAATCGATCAACGAACACAAAAAATGTACTGGGTTGATGAGATACCTATTGAATTTGCGATGTCTGTGGAAAGTGCCAATTTTAATGGAAAAAATAGGAAAAGATTATACATTATCAATTATTTATCAAGTTCATTGACCGTATCAAAAGAATTCATTTACTGGCAGAACGGTCATAATGCAGGAACTTGGCAATTACCAAAGAATGCGTCACAAGTGGCGAGAGAATTGTCTACACCCTATAGAAGCTGTTGGCCTTGTCAACTGATTGCAGCCAACTACACAGTACAGGAACAAACTGAGGGAATACACAGCTGCGCAGCTCTTCAGGGTCTGATGCCGAGTTACTCGAAGCCTGAGTCTACAGCTTCAGTCTGCCAGAACTATTGTTTGGAAGGGAATTGTAGTGTCAATGCTGAAGGGGGACCTACATGCAGGTAAAACATGTTCAATTGTTCATCTCTTGACGGTAAAGCCTGCAAGCAGTTGTTTAGCGCTGCACAGCAAGGAGCCGCGAATTCTCTTATAATATTATAAGTACAGTTTTGTATACGAAGTTCTGTACTGTTTTACTAACTCATAAAGCAACGATATTTGCTAAGCAACGATTCGTGCCTCGGTGTGAGCTGACCCTATTACTCACTTTCATTATTGAGAAGTTAAAATTGTTTTATTTTTCTTTAAATCGCCAAAATGTAGGTAAAAGGTGATTATATTGTTAAGGGGGATGTTCCAGGTTAGCCCGCGAAATTCAAATTTTCCTACGTTTTTTGCAATTTGCAAGCCAGTGGTAGGTTGTATGAAGTTAAAAATACTTAAGCGGCTGTAAAACGTAACTAGTTACATAATTATAAATATAAAAATCATTCATACAAGCCTCCAAGCTCACCTAAGTGTAGGAACGATTTTTTCGAGGTCAAAAACGTTCTTGCAACTAAGTGAGCTTGAAGGCTTGTATTGATGATTTTTATGTTTATAATTATGTAACTAGTTACGTTTTACAGCCGCTTAAGTATTTTTAACTTCATACAACCTACCACTGGCTTGCAAATTGCAAAAAACGTAAGAGAATTTGAATTTCGCGGGCTACCTGAAGCATTCACCTTAACAGTTTTATTTTTAACCCTATAGTTGTCTTCTTGAAAAATTGCCAAACAAATGAATTCTAAAACTGTTTTAGTTAGTGTTGTTAAGAAATCTAATCCCTTTGGATGGAGCGAGCGACACGCAGAGGTCGCGCACCTCTTACGACTGATCACAAAATTGATTTATGTGACTATTGATGTATGTCGCCAGCCTAATACGCAGCGTGAACTTGGTCCGGACTAAATGTTTCGCCTTATCGTATATACCGCGCACAAAGGACTGGAACAATTTGCCTGTGCGACGTCAACGTTGCGAGGTGCATGGTAAAATCGTTGGCAACACGACATCGCGAATGTAATAACGTTTCGCTGCGCAGCGAGACGCCGCACGGCGTCACGAGGCGCAGCGCTGCATGAAGGAATGTATTCTAAATTCTCACTATGAAATGTGTTTCTTTTCGCGTAGTAAATAAAGTTATATTTTGAATCACTGTACTAAAATGTGCGTGCAGCGTCGCGTCACGTCACGTCTCGGTGTGAGCAGACCCTATAAGTAAATAAATTTTCTTATAGGATCTGCTCTTTTGTTTTTGAGGTACGATATCAGCAGTTTCGTTCCTCAAATATAAAAATAAAATAACCTCTCCAGACAACTTCTCTGCTTCCGCGTTTTCCTGTTCCTACTTATTAATCGAGTAACACGGTTTCTTATCTTCATTATTTCAGTTGTAAAGCCGGACACTCTGGACAGAGGTGCGAATTAAACGTGTGCTATCAGTACTGCCTACACAACGGCGTCTGTTCTCTGAATGAAGAGAAGGAGCCAGTCTGCCAATGTACAGCAGGTTACTATGGTCAAAGATGCGAAATTTCCAGTTGTAAGGGATATTGTTTGCAAGGAAACTGTAGTTTCGGTACTGACGCCCAACCTAAATGCAGGTAAATAAACGTCAATAGAATTCATATAGATAACACAGACACTTTTATTAGCATCTAGCCAGTCCAACAGATGTTGTCCTCCCGGTCCAATTGTAAATTGGATGTGGATACAAAGTGCAGTAAGTTATGAATCTACAGAAAAATGTCTAGATTTATATTTCTTTTAATTTTATTTTTAATAATGAAAATCGATAAAAGCGATTTCAAGAGTAAGTGGGTAGAGCCACGTACAGGTAAAATAAAGCGTTTACGCATGCAAAAAAAACAGCCTGCCCATTTATCGGCTTCGTGGAGGGCAGAAACCTCTTGTCATACACAGAAGGTATCAGCGCTTACCAGCACACATGCTGGGAGTGAGTTGGCGATGTCAGACTTGTATTGATTTGAAGTCATTGTTGCCTAACATGAACTTGTAGAGCGTCCGATACAGCTCAGCACGTCCATCTGTTACAATCTCTCAATAACATTGGTTAGTTTTTTAGAGAGACAGTAATAAGTAAGTCTTTCATATTGTCGTTATTACAGCTGTGAAGCCGGATACTCTGGAGCAAGGTGCGAAGTGAACGCGTGCCATAAGCATTGTTCGAACGACGGCATCTGTTCCCTGAACGAGGAAGACGAACCGGTCTGTGAGTGCACGGCTGATTATGAGGGTCAGAGATGCGATGTTGCTATCGCACGCGCTGGTGACTGTGCTGATAGCTCGACGCAGCAAGTACCACAAGACCCTCGCAGTGAAATGAGACAAGTTTTTAAAGAAGAGATAAAACATATCCTGGAACTGATTTCCGATAAACTTGATGGGAAAGAAGCCAAGTGTTAGAATTGAGTTGTTTAAATTAGCTTTTTTGTGTGAATGTAATGAACCCTTTGAACATTACCACTAGATCACCTAGTTAAAGTATGTTTATGATGCTGTTTCGTAACATTGTTTTTTTTTGTTTTTTTTATTGAAGAATGAAAACAAAATAATTCAAATGAAATTGAATTCGTATCACTTAGGTATTACCGGTAACCGTGTCCCCACTTTTGTTAGCAAACATTTAGCAAGAAATCACATGCGGCAACACGAAAACTAGTTGTAGGAGATGTCATACAAAGTCTGGATACGTAACGGATGAAGTTTTGCTCGCAGGGATGTTCATTCAAAGCCTATTTTAATTCGTAATCAGGATAGTCTAAAACTGATGACAATAACTGACGTCAGATTCTCTCTAGATTTATAATTTTGTAAAATGTTCTTGACTCGTATTAGCAACGCTTGACTAACTAAATGTTCGCGGAATGAGAACTAAAACTGAGTACCAAATGACCAAATTTTAAAATACCTACTTGTCATAGTGTTGCGAGTGAGGTACATTGCCGACTGGGGCACGCACCACATGGGGTTACCAAATACATAATTATATTATACAGGCTTACTGATAACTCGACGTATTCCTTGCAGGACGTCATAGTACGGTTAAAATGCAATAAATTAAGCCCCCAAATGTTTTATCGAAATTCAGTAGTTTTTGAGATACTAAGTTTTTTAGTTTTTTAATGCAAAATCCCAAAAATCCTTTTAAGCCAATTTGAAAACTATTCACGGCGCGACTGTACTGAAATTTACGTTATTATCATAATTAATGTCATGGCCGATCTTTGTCAGTATATAAAAATACAAAAATGAATAAAACTTTGCAAGCAAATATTACTAAATAAACATTTAATTTTTTGTAACTTTTGCTATTACTTTAAACAAAATGTGGCCTAGTGCAAAAAAAATATACTGCGCCAGATGTACAAACTCTTGGAATTTCTGTCTTATCAGCTATTTAGAAAGGTATAATAGTGAATAGTTTTGCACGAGTGACAGGGAACACAAGAGTTTTATGGAGAACGTTGTGAGACCGTCGCCAGCGTTAGTTAGTGAGAGACAGTCACAGTGGTTACAAATTCAAAAATTCAAATTCAAATTCATTTAATTAGTCTGAATGTGGTACATAATATGGACACACAGTGGTTACTTTACTAAAATTTATTTTTCGTTATTTTTATGGCAAAACAACGTTTGCCAAGCCAGTTAATAATCTACTCGTAATTATAATTAAGTATTTTTAGAGTTCCGTATCTCAAAAGGAAAAAACGGAACCCTTATAGGATCACTTTGTTGTCTGTCTGTCTGTCTGTCAAGACCCTTTATCTCGAGAACGCGTGAAGGTATCAAGTTGAAATTAAAACCATATAATTAAATCCGCGGTTCTTTTAAGTTGTCCCAAAAAACTTGTAAGTTGACGGGAAAAAAAGATACGCCCGTTGCAAAAAACCTACCTACATTTCGACACTGTCAGAGCAATCAAAATTCATTGGGTATTTCCCGTTAACGTAGAATCTTGAAATTTGGCACGAAGCAAGGTGTTATAGCACTATTATAGGGAAAAGTCTGAAAACTGAAAATTTGTTGTTGTTGTTGTCACAAGATTATTTTTTTTGAAAAATCTTCAAGATTCGATTCGAGAATTGAACTGTTTTCATAGGTAAGTTGATACGGAAACCTCAGTGCGCGAGTCCGACTCGCACTTGCCCGGTTTTTTATTTTAAACATGTAATAGGTAATTGTTAATATTTTTGCCGAAATTAATGAACCTTTATATTTTATATTTGATTTTATTTCGTTATATGAATTGTGTTTTTATTTCATTGGTTTATAATAATGTTTTTATCTCAATTATTTTATAAAATCTAATAAAAAATGAATTGAAAAATAATTAATTTTTATTTACTGGTGACGTGTGCAAATCTTGCCATTTTCAAAATTATGTTTAATATTTGATAGCTTTTTTAAGGTCAGATTTCTACAGACTAAAATACCTACTCCTCCACTCCTGTTCCTTCTTTGCCCTAATTCCGCGATCCCGGGGTTCTCTTTCGTCAAATTTTCCGGGAGTGCTGCAACCGCATGTATTTTTTAGTGCTGTCACAGAGAAAACATACTCTAAATGTAAAGATTTTTTTAAAGTATTTGATAGCTGAAAATCTACATTTAGAGTATGTTTTCTCTTTGACAGCAATTATAACACCAATATCAAGTAATAAAATAAAAGTTTTTTGTTTGATCGTTATCTTTTTCAATGAGACCAGTTGAGTAGCAGTGGTGACCCAGTGGTAGCGGCCTCGACTTACAACTTTGATTTAGTGAGCGTTGTTAACAAATTAAATCATTTGGATAGACCAACCGAAACGTAGAGGTCACGCACCTCTTTCCTGAACTGGTCCCAAATATTAGTTGATTCCCTAAGTAATTTGGTCTAGTGGTAAGGAATAGTGGTGGCCTAGTAGTGAGGGCCTCGAGTTAAGAGTGGTGGTTTCATATCCAGCCACGCGCAATACTTTGTGTATTTCAGTTCATTACAACTGCTCTCAAAACAGTGAAAGACAAAATTGTGAGGACACCGGCGTATTCTAGAACGAATTTTTTTGACACACACTGCCTCATGCACGCACGCCTAAACGCTTTATGTGTGAGTGAAATGAGCACTAGCACGTACCGATGGCGCATCGTCGTACGTCTGCTGGTACGATGATGGAACGCGAGCGTCGCCGCCGGAATAGTAAGTATAAATAGTGTGAAGATGCATCTATTACTTGACTATGATATTTATTGAGAAGTCCAATAAAAATCTACAATTTATTAAGAAACAGAGTGTTATATTCGTGAACTGCATGAGTCAGTAGGCAGGAGGCGCTTGCTTTTGAGTATTGAACTAAGTTAACGTAACACTGAAATACAAATTATATACTAGACTGTAATAAAGTAATAAAATGACATAGCTGCAGATAGGAAAATGCAAATGTGTTTGATCAAGCCTGAACAAAGTTCTAGTTTTCATTACAAATTATAAACAATTTTCAAAGTATAATTTGTTAACATTTCTCTGTTGGCGCTAACTTCTTTATAAATCAGCTGAGGTCATATTGAATTCCACAGAGTAGTGATACACACACGTAGTGGTGATGTAGAGGTGAAGGTGAACTCTTCAGCAGCTGCACGTCTCGCGAACAAGCTCTGCGCTTCACTCCGCCCAAGAGCGGGAGAAGTCATTCTGATGATTCCCAACTTGAAAAAAAAGGCTGTGTCAGACTTTAACTGCTCAAAATCCACCGATATTCCTGTAGTTGTCACGGGTTTCCTTTACTCAGCATCGGCTCTGCTGCGTCCCCACGGTTTTGCGGACATCTTTTTGAGTTGCACAAAAAACACTAGGCCACTGGGGCTCGGTCCTTACCGGACGGCGAGCTAACTGTTGCTTAGCGTCCGCAAACCCGCGGCCACAGTGGTCGGTGATGAGTCTGCGACTCCCGATGACCAGGGTGTCTCCTGTCGCGGCGGCTGCAGCGTGCGGCCGCCTCCTTCGCTAACATTACTGCTTCCAAAAGAAGGCGACCGCATCCCAGTCCGCCTGGTTATCACCAGATCATTGTTTGGTAAATCTTTAAACAAATCGGTATAATGTTTACGTGCACTAAGCACGCCCCTCAACATGGAAACAGCTTGAACACATTTGGTAAGATAAGCGGGAAGTTCGCATCGCCTCAAATTTTAATGAATACGATCCAGCTGTGACTCCTCAGTTGCGTTGCCCTTTGTGTTCCAGGGCCGCGGTCACTCTTTCAAATCACCCATAATCCTGGCAGCCATCGGCTCCAGGGGGCCCTGTCTGCTTAGCGCGCATTAGCCTCAGCTCGCACTGTGCTTCTTACCGACACGCGAAGCCATGCTTTTCGAACATTTAAAGTAAATAACATAGAACTTTGTAGATAAAAACGAACACATAAAATTATGAGAAAATCTGAACCCCTTGTCTTCAGAATGCACATCGCGGCGCCACGCTGCGCAGCGCTAAGCAACTGCTTTCTTGAAGCATCGTGAGCAGACCCTCAACATCTATGCAGGACCTTCATGAGATGAACACGTTACCTGCAAGTATGTGGGGGGACCTAGGGAGGCATCTCGATACAACTACTATCTTCAAGCATGGCGAGCTGACTCCATCTTCGCTAATCCTTAGTGAGGATAACAACATTTTACCTGCATGTGGGATGTCCTTCAGCATTCACACTACAATCCCCTTCCAAACAATAGTTTCGACAGATCGCAGACTCAGGAACTGTAGACTCAGGCTTCGAGTTATTCGGCATCAGACCTTGAAGAGCTTCGCAGCTCTTTATTCCCTGAATTTGTTCCTGTATCGTGTAGTTTGCTGCTACACGTTGAAATCTCCAGTCCATTAAGCTTGAAATAGAATGTAGTTTCCTTGCACCATGTTCTGATGAATTCTTCGGTAATTGCCACGTACCCACTTCATTATAGTTCTGCCAGTAGAAGAAGTCTTTGGATACGGCCAATGAACTTTCTAAGTTGGAGTATGAACTTTGGTTTCTTGCAATGTATAATGTTGTTTTGTTCTTTAGATCAAAGTTGGCACTTTCTATAGACATTTGAAAAGCACCATTTACATTTATATGATTAATCCAATACAACCTCCGCGTCTGTTGATCGATTGCCAAGCTGAGTCGATAGTAAACAGTACTGTCTGTGATAATTTCTTTCTCAGAGCCATCTACCCGAGCCCTTCCTATCTCGCCGTCTGTGATCCAGTAAATATACCTGTAAATGTATAAAACGAATTTTATTAAGTCATAAGTCTACAAACGAAAGCAAACTTAGTGGAACATAAAAAGTAGATATTTTTAACATATTTTGTTATTTAGAACTAATTTCTGCCCCTTCTTCGTCTGCCTACATGTGCTTAATGTTTGGAGAGTAATCCGGTGTATAACACCCACACGTCCCGTCTCAGACAACACGATAGAATTGATCATTAATTGAAGTGGAACACTCGATCTGACCGTCCAGTTAGGAGGACGGTCAGACAGCGAGCTACCCATTGCTCATCGTTCACTCCTAAAAAAGCTGGGGACCCCTCGTGACTCCCGACACTGAGAGCGTCCTCGTCCGTGGTGACTGGAACGTGAGCGTGTCCGTTTAGTGAATGTTATACACCCGATTACTCTCTTGTCCTGATACACATGTACACTGTAGAAACATCTGTAGGTACCTTGCTTTTTAGGACTCAGTACCTGCCTCGTCGTATTACAATGACGGACATTTAGAACAAATGCTTTTCGTTATTTAAATCTATCTCCAACCTCGAAGGTGACTGACTGACAGAAGGACTTCAAACGAGTAAGTTTTTGAACTACTGGGCCTCAAGTCTGCTATTAGAATTGTATCTAAATTTTCGATCATTGTCTTCATAATTGTTGCATAGTGATCTATCAACGCACAGCCCAAACCATTGGAGGGATCGGGCTAAAATTTGGCAAGCAGGTAGATGTTATAACGTAGGCATCCACTAAAAAGGATTTTGATAAATTCTACCTCCAAGGGGATAAAAACTGAATGAAAGTTTGTATGAAACTTGGTCAATTTTAAAACCGATCGAGCTGGGTTTTTGCATGCATATAGCGACTATAACGTAGGCATCTTCTTAGAAAGAATTTTGATACATTCCACCCCTAAGGGGATAAAAGTTTGTATAAATCTTCTTAGATTTTCGACTGGTTGAACTGAAATTATGTTGGCCTTAATTTTTTACGTACTTTAAACAAAAGTAAAGCCGCAAAAATATACCTAATTAATGTATTTATCGGGAGCGGAGCCGAGGGCAAAAGCTAGTTCTTATAATAATTTGGACAGTAAGTATGAATATGATTACAATTTTGCTCAGTAACGTACCCTCCACAGCTGTCTACGGCGACGTCACGGCAGTAGTTATCCGACATAACTATAACGTTTCCGTCAACTGCTTCATTGGAAGATAAGGGGTTTAAAGAATATTTGTAAATACAATATTCCTCCTTCCAGACCAGTGATTGTGTGACGGGGTCGTAGACAACTCGCACGTAGTAATCCTTCGATGATTTCGTAAATAAAGATTGTACTTTTCTGGTGGATAGATCAAAACTGGAAATTGACATGTGCGGATAGTTGAGATCTGCAAACAGCACCCTGTAGTAAACTGGATCGTATGTTACCGATGTGATCCGAGTAACCGACGGAATCTCTTCTGTATGCGTTAATGTTTCCTCGTGATAAAATTCTAATTGTTTGTTTCCGCCCACGACGATATCTGAAACAAGGAAATATTTTGTTTTATTAATTTCTTCTTCTACATCTTTTTACCGACTTCAAAAAGGAGCAGGTTATAAGTAGATACGGCCGGCTGAATGTAATATTTTAATTTTTTTTTATATACGTTCACAGATGTCTCGGTTAAATGTAAAACGGTTTTGAAATTTTTAGTTTTGATTGAAAACTATATTAGTTGGTCTCAAATATGGTTACGATCAGATTAATTTTTTATTTATTTTATTTTATTTAGGACATGGAAGACTTACAGCTAATTAAACCAGAAAAAAGAAACCATAAACATTAGGAAGCCAATTACAAGTCCTCACATATAGGCCTTAAAATATGGTATTAATGGTGTGAGCACAAAAATACACAGCTTCGCATTTTATTTAAGCGAGACCATTCATAAATTCAATACATCATCATCATAAATTCAATACTACTATTAATCCTAATGCTACTTGAAAAATTTAAGGCTTAAGCACCCTCTGGCTGAGTACACACTAATAAATTGTGAATGGATCTAAATCATACTCCCTGCATATGTCATTGATGATGGACTTAAAAATATTGAACGGTCCTCCTGATATCTGATATCTGGATCGCAGCAGAATTTATTGTCGTAACTAGTACAATGGCCTACTTTATACCATGGTCTATCGGTTTAGGTAATTAACTAAATGTAAACAATCTTGGCATGTCTTTTTATCGAAAAGTTGTCTAAAAATTGTATGTAAAAATCTTTGCAACTAGGTATTTAACTAAATCGATGTAAGCTAATAAACTAAATTTAAATAATCTTTGAGTATACATCTTTAATATAAAGACATACCAAGATTGTTTACCTTTAGTTAACCACCTAAACCGATAGGTAACCGAAGGTAGGGGGGGGGATACATCTAATCTGGGGAACTGATCTGATGATGAAGCTGGATGGCAGGAACCAGTTTAAATATAACTCTGTCATCTATATACATATAATAAAATCGTAGGAAAGTCAAAACTGTACATTGAATATTTTTTTTAAAGAATACTTGGGGCGTGATCTACAATCGACACCGAAGCCAAAAATATAGTTTTTAGAATTCATGTCTGTTTGTCTGTTTATCTGCATGTCCGGGCTAAACTCAAAAAGTACTGCATGGATTTACTTCAAATTTTGCATGAATATTACTGAGAGGTCGGGAAAACAAATAGGCTACATATTATCGCGCTACGGGGGAGGAGCAGTGAATCTTTATTTTTCTTACGCATTATGTGGCAGCGTGTAATCTAACGACGCATACCTATATATAAATGTTGTTTTTGAGTAAGCCATGCTATTATTTAGCTTTACAATATAAAAACTACGCCATTTAAGTAACTTGGGCAGAAAAACATAATTTAATTAATGTTAGTAGTATAAAGGAAATTTTAAAGCAGCGCCATCTATGACATTTCATAAAAATCAAATCAAGTTACATATTAACACTTTTTGGAAATGTCTTCTTCTTCTGCCTGGCGTTAATCCCGGCCATTGCCAGGGTCCGCCTTCCGACTAAGTTTTCTCCACTTTGCCCGATCTTTAACATCCTTCTCAGTGAGGCCATTGGCTCTCATGTCGGACTTGACGACGTCCAGCCAGCGCTTGCGAGGGCGACCACGGGACCTAGCCCCAAGGACAGCCATATCCATGCATCTCCGACCAACGTACTCCCTAGGGCGGCGCATGATGTGACCATACCATCGCAGACGACACTCTTGCAGTTTTTCCCCCACGTCACGGACACCAAGACTACCTCGGATGAATGAGTTGCGTATGCGATCGGATCGCGTTACGCCGCTCATCCACCTCAGCATCTTCATCTCCGTGACGCGAAGCTCCTGGGTGTGTCTGCTTAGTGCTGGCCAACATTCGCCACCGTACAGGAGGACAGGCCGTATGATGCATTTATATATCTGCCCTTTGAGCCTCGGAGGCATTTTACGGTCACATAAAACGCCCGTTACCTCGCGCCATTTTGCCCATGCCGCGCCTATACGTGCTTGGACATCGTCATCCACGCTGCCAGACTCGTGCAGCATGGATCCAAGGTACCGGAACTTATCAGACTTAGCGATCAAATCCGACCCTATCCGGATAGTACTTGAATCCGTGCCACCACAGGACATGTACTCAGTCTTCGCCACGTTTAGTCTCAGACCGCCGTTTTCCAGCGTGTCTTTCCAAATGTTGACCCTGCGCTCAAGATGGGCTTTGTTCTGGTTAACGAGGGCGATGTCATCGGCATACATCATTAGCCATGGAGGCTGATCCTGGATGTTTGCCGTAACTACATCAAGCACAACGTTAAACAAGAACGGGCTTAGAGCCGAACCTTGGTGAACGCCAACAGATATTGGAAAGACATTGGATTCGCCAACAGCGGTCTGGACAAAGGACACGGAATCGCGGTACATATCTCTGATAATGTCAATATAGGCCTCGGGAACACCCTTGAAGCGGAGCGCCCACCAGATAGCCTGCCGAGGTATACAGTCGAAGGCCTTCTGCAGGTCTAAAAAGGCCATATGCAGAGCTCTCCTTCTCTCTCTGTAAGCCTCAGACAGAGTCCGTAAGGCGAACACTGCATCCATGGTGCTGTTACCCGCCCGGAAGCCATATTGACACTCAGAGATAGTGCACTCGCTACGGAGCCTTGTGTCAATGATGCGCTCGAAGAGCTTCATGGTGTGGCACATGATCTTGATACCGCGGTAGTTACTGCAATCCTGTACGCTACCTTTGCCTTTGTGGACCGGGATAATCAGGCTTAGTCGCCACTGGTTTGGCATTTCCTTGGTGGTCAGGATGCGGTTATAAAGATCAGTCAGAAGGTCCACACCATGTGAGCCCATCGCCTTCCACACCTCAATTGGCACATTGTCAGGCCCAATCGATTTCCGGTTCTTCATATGGCGAAGAGCAATGCGGGTTTCGTCGGGGGAAATAGGGGAAATAAGTCGAGGTTAGGAGGCGGTTCGGGAGGAAGGTTGTGGGGATGCTGTTTATTAGACAGCTCCGAGAAGTATGTACACCATCTCTCCTTAACAGAAGGAGCATCATAGAGCAGCTTACCCTGGGCGTCCCTTACACAAAGACATTTGCTAATGTCCCGTGTAGCTTTTTCCCGGGCACGCGCCAGCTTAAAAATAAGCTTCTGCCCCTCCGCAGTTTCCAGCTTGTCGTACAAGGGCGACAGACTTTTGCTGCGGGCTCTGGCTACAGCTTTTTTACAAGCGCGCTTAGCCGCTCCATATGCCTCCCTGTCTTCCGGAGAGTTGGTCCCTTGCCACTGTTTAAATAAACCCCTCTTCTTCCGAGTCGCCTCCTGAACCCCGTCATCCCACCACCACGTCTCCTTGTCCATGACGCGGCCACCACGAGAAGTGCCAAGGACGCGCTTACCCGCAGTGGTGATTGCTGAATGGATCCTACTCCAGATCTCTTGAACGGACTCATGCGGAGCACTCACCTCAAGATGCTCGACCTCCGCGATAAAGTCCGACTGTTTAGAGCCATTAAGCAACCACCACTTAGTGCGGGGTACGCGTTTCTCAACAACTTTCTTCCTTGGCACGACCGCAAAGTCCAGGACAAGGAGCCGGTGTTGAGCCGTTAGGCTTTCGCCAGGGATAACTTTGCAGTTGGTAACCTTGCCAATGTGGCATTGTCGCACCAACAGGTAATCTATCTGGGTTGAGTAGGCACCACTACGGTACGTAATAAGATGGTGGGGCTTCTTCTGAAAGAACGTATTCGCGATGGCAAGGTCCGATACGGCGCAGGTCCTGAGTATACTGACTCCCTCTGCATTTAGTTGGCCGTATCCAAAACCACCGTGAACACGTCCGTGCTCTCCAGCAAACTGACCTACGTGACCGTTGAGGTCCCCCCCAACCAAAACATCTTCGGAATTCGGAATAGAGCGTAATACGTCTTCGAACTCATTCCAGAAGGCCTCCTTTTCAGACTCACAGCAACCAGTTTGAGGAGCGTAGGCACTGATTAGGTTCGTAACTGATCCTTCGATCAGCACCCTAACTCGCATCAATCGGTCGCTGTATCGGTCTACTTCAAGAAGGCCATCCTGGTCCTTAGACAGCACTACGGCCACTCCGTTCCGTCCCGATGGTGATCCGGCGTACACTAGCCGGTACCCCTGCCCGATGTCACGGGACTTATTCCCCTTCCAGCGCGTCTCCTGAAGGAAGGCGCACTGGACCCGACGCTTCGCAAGTACGTCCGCGAGTTCCCTGCAACGTCCGGTTAGAGAGCCAATGTTCCAGGTGGCAAAGCGGAACTTCCTTTTGGGTACTAACCTCTTTAACCGTGCCCGTACTTGACACGGTAGCCCTAACCCACTTGTCACAGGTTTAGGGCGATGTGCCTGCGCGTCGTTATGCGGCGACGCCTTAGCACGAGTACCCAAATATGTATTCCTATCCATAAATATTTGACTGAGGTTGGTTTTACGTGAGGCGACCAGCCGTCTGACCCCCACAACCCGACGAAGGGGAAACCAGGTTTGCCAGAGCCTTGTCCGTTGAACAGCAGGGTGCACCGCTAGCAGGTAAGGTTGGCTTGGGTCCTTCAGATGTTAATGGACCCCATACACCCCACTTTTTGGAAATTAATTAAAATTTTATGAAGTTTGGCGAAGTTAGTAGTTAGTTATTCGTAAAATTCATTGATGGCATTTTGCATTTTCTTCATAACAGTTGTATCGTATAGTTCGTTTGACAAATACAAGTTCCAAGAAAACCCTCAAAATCTTGAGCAGAGTTGAGGAAGACAATTAAAAAAAATGCGGTGTTAAGTAATAATATAATAATAATAATAATAAATTTTATTTCCCAAAAAACTTAATTCTATGTTACAAAAATAGTTTAGCAGTAGTTATATACAAATAAATGGATTTAGCTTCTGTAACCGAACTAGGTAATGCCTGTATTTCGGTTAACAGTGCCATTCCCCCGAATATTTTTAAAATAATGCTAACAAACACAAAGGACTGGTGGTAATATTTTTATATGATTATAACAATGCTAAAAGAGAAATCTGTAAATGAGCAAGTGTCTATGTGTGTGTGTGTGTGTGTGTGTGTGTGTGTGTGTGTGTGTGTGTGTGTGTGTGTGTGTGTGTGTGTGTGTGAGGGTGTCAGTATCTGAGTGAAGTGTACTGAGAGTTAGGTATTTGTGAATTTATCTGTATATATTTTAGTGTGAAACATTTGGAATAAATTGAAATAAAATCATAACATGACAGTAACACATTCAAGTCACCGTGGTATGTGTATCAGGAGTTCAGTCTCATCATAGGTAAGTTGTTGTAGGTAGTCACTAACTTTTTTCTTACATTGAACTTTTGGTAGTGGGTAGATGTTAATATTTTTATTCAATTTGTTATATATGACAGGTCCAAGGAAGGGAATGAAGCGTTTACTAAACTTTGTTTGAAAGAGCGTGTCTCTTTGGCAAACTAAGTCCTTCCTACGTCTTTGTAAGATTAGCGGATCATAAGTTTGCTTACTATGCTGTAGGAGTGTAATATTTAAGAGAAATAGTTGTCTAACTGTTAAAGCCCTACAAATCTGGTACAAAGTAGAAGTGGGAAAGTAAAAAGGTTTAAAGTGCATAACCTTCAAAATTGCTCGCTGGGCGACCTCAGCAGGCTTCAGTATTGTCTTCGGCGCTCCTCCCCATGATGATATACAGTACGTTATAAGCGATTGACACAATGCAAGGTATATTTGTCTCAGCAATTCAGCATCGGAAACGTGTCTCAAGTGTTTAAAAATATAAATAAATTTTCTCAATCGACCACACAGTAACTTTATGTGGTCTTTAAAACTAAGCTTACTATCTATAGTGACTCCAAGATATTTAATTGAATGGACACGCTCCAGTGATGGGCAGGTGCAATTTACTTTTGATTGACAATCATGTGATATAATCCTTTTGGAAGTATTAGAACAATGCAAATTTGTGTTGCCAAAACAAACATATTTGGTTTTATCGACGTTCAGCGTAAGAATATGGTTCTGAGGCCACATTCCTACGGTATTAAAGCCCAACTGAGCAGCATCTAGGACTTCATCCCATGTATCGGCAGAGAATAATAGAGCAGTATCATCTGCGAAAGATATTATTTCGCCCTGGGATAAGTTTAGACTAGTGAGATCGTTTATATAAACGAGGAACAAAGTAGGTCCCAGTATGCTGCCCTGTGGCACTCCATGAGTGACTGTAAGGTCATCACTTTTGAAGCCACCGACTCGCACTGATTGAGTTCGCCCAGAAAGATAACTTTTGATAAGTTTTAGTTGATTTCCTCTTATTCCGAGCCCTTCTAGTTTTTCAAGTAAGATGGAAACAGAAATCGTGTCAAACGCTTTTGCCAGGTCTAAGAAGATAGTAAGACATTTCTTTTTACCATCTATTTTAGATGAAAGGTAATTTACAAGTTTATTTACTGCTTGATCCGTAGATTTTCCTTGCCGAAATCCGTATTGGTTTTTAGAAAGTAAATCATTTTTTTCCAAATAGCCCATTAATCTAGCGTTTATTATCCGTTCCAATACTTTCGATAATGATGGTAGGATGCTAATTGGCCGATAGTTTTCGACACGATTTCTATCACCATTCTTATGAATGGGGCATATTTCTGCTTTTTTTAAACAGTCAGGAAACACTCCAGTCTGCAAGCAAACGTTAAAAATTTTTGTAAGCGGTGGTACTATTATATTTTTGTAGATTTTGAGAAACTTAGAGCTAATGTTATCCCAACCACTGGCACAATCTATTTTCATATTAAGGATTAACCGTTCTACTTCGTCTTCCGAGGTATCAAGGAGTACAAACGAGTTGGTAGTTTTATATTTAGTACTTTTATCCCTTATGTTGTGGTTAGGTGTATTTCCTTTTTTTTGGTATATTTTATTAGCTAGTGAGCTTCCTACATTTGCAAAATATTTGTTTACTTTATTTAGTGACATCTCTGGAAACCTTGAGAGCTTTAACAGTTCTTTAGGGTGACTATTTATTTTAGATGTGTGTGTTATGTCTTTAATTGTTTTCCACATTTTTTTGTTATCATGTTTTGCGGCTATGAGTTGATTTTTTTCATATGTCCTTTTTACTTTTTTTAGTATCACACTACAGAAATTTCTGTAACGTGTATATGTTATCTGTGCTATGTCATTGTTTGGTGATCGTTTTGCTTTTTTATGTAACTTATCCCTGTTTCTAATACATCGCAGCAATCCTTGTGTAATCCATGGTTTTATAATTTTTTGGCGTCTAGAGAGAGAAATTTGCTTTGTGTTATTAATAATAGCTGTTTGTAAACTTTGTGTAAGAAAGTTCATGGATAAATTGGGATCGTTTATATTATTAATTTGGCTAAAATCTATATTTTTAAGGTCTTGTTCTAAGCCTATGTCATTGATTTTTGTAATTGATTTGACTGCAAACTTTGACGTATTTTTTTTTAAACTCATTTTCATTATGACTGGATAGTGGTCTGTTAATGTTGTATGCGGTACTATTGTAGAAACAGGGCTAGTTGATTTTATAAGCGCATGATCCAAACAAGTGTTACTTTTACTTCGAGTAACTAAAGTGTGGGCAGGTAACAAGCCATGGGTAGCTACAAGTGTTAGATAGCGTTCACCGTTTATATTAATTTTATCAGGAGTGATATCTATATTAATGTCCCCCATTATAATTATATGTTCAAATTCTGTTAGCGTTTGTAGAAGTTTATCTAATGATGATAGAAATGCATCGATACTTTTATACGATGGGGAACGATATAGGGAGATAATGGCTATACGTTTATCGATTTTGGCTACCAAACAGTTACATTCCTGCATGTCTGGTTCATCTATGATAAGGCTAAGATTTTGATCATAGTAGACTATGACGCCGTCATTCTGCTTAGGATTTATTTTAGTTCCCACCTGACAGTATCCTGCAAGGTTTGGAATTACAGAGGTGTGAGGAAGCCAACATTCTGACAATATGATAATATCACATTTGACTTTCAACCTCTCAAGTAAGACTTCCAGCCCTGGCATATTGCAACCAACACTGCGTATATTCTGAGTGAGTAGAAGCAGGTGATCCGACGGCGGGAACAATAATTTATGGCATTCATCAATGTCTGCTGTTTGCGAATGTGATACTGATATGCTGTCAATATTGTTCGATAAATCTATTAAATCATTGAATTTTAAATGACATAACTATATTTTTGCAATAAATATTAGTCCGCTTTAAAAGCATCTTATTAAAAGCATTATAGTAAATATTATTATATTCCAAATGAGACATGTTTGTATGGTGAGGTCTTGTGTACTTGAAAGTGTGGTGTTTAGGAGTTGTGTAGAGTGTACTATTTGTGAACCAATTACAATTTAGCTTTTTGTATAAAATAGTAGCATGCAAAACAAATACAAAAAAATACTCGAAGAGCAAAAAATATCAATAATACAATCCATATTTTACATAATTTTGCGAACACAAACACTAGTCATGCTTCAATTCTTAATTTATCCAAGTCGGAATCATTATTTATACGAACACGAGTAGAGGCTTCGGTTTTTTTAAGGTAAACAATTCCGTTCGCCGTCCAGCAAAAATTATAGCCATAACTATTTTTAAATTGTCTTGCTAAGTAGAACAACTTTTGTGTTCTATGTGTTAAAGTCTCAGCTACGTAAAGCGGTTTTAACAGGGACTTTGGGTTTAGATGGGTAGTATTCAGTTTTTCTCCTTTAGCCTTTGATTTGTTAAAAGTTTTGACCGCTCCAAGGACTTTATCTTTCAACAATATGGTGGTGAGATCCACAACTACCGGATTTGAGGCATCTTTTGATTTGAGGCGGTAAATATCTTTTAAATTGTGGTGTTCAATATTGACATTAATGGTCTTTCCTAGTTGAAAAACTTCCTTTGCCAAGGATTCTTTAGTCTCTCCGTCTTGCATGGGTATATTTCGAATTTCAAAGCATGTTCCGCGTGTCTTACGCTCAGCTGTTTCAAGTTTTTCCTCTAACTCTTTTATCAAGATTTTGTCCGCTTTTCTTTCCTTCTCCAAAGTGGAGATCTTCAATAAAAATTCGTCGTATTTACTGGACATTAGATTCATGCTCTCTTTAAGTTCTTGAAACCTTTTTTCCTGTTCTTTCGAAAACGACACAAACATTTCTTTGATTAGCGCCTCTATGTCAACCCTTTCTTCCTCATATTTTCTTTTTTTCCTCTCAGTTACATTAAGTGCGAGTGAGTGAAGATCTGGCTCCGATTCGCAATGTTGTAGTGGTGAAATATTTGTAGCTGTGGTAAAAGTTAACGCACTGCTCCGTGCGGTCTCAGGTCTCGTCGGAGTTGTTTGCGCAACTGATGGCGGTGGTGTCCGTTTCAATGGCATAGTAGTGTATTATATATTTAGAAACACAAACCAGCCCGAGTTCCCGCAAAAGAACGCAAATACGATTGCAGAGTATAACAAATTATAATTACCCGCTAAATCGCTGTCGCTTATGACTTGTGGCAAGCGGCGATCGTGACGTATACGGATGACGTATCTGTACACGCTCTGAGTAGCTTCGGCCGAGCGTCGTCTTCGCTGTTGCTGTCCTGCTTACTCGGGTACTTCGCGTGCGCCACTGAGCTTATGCGCGCCTGGTACTTTACTTGAATATTTTTTGAGTAATTTTGACAAAATATTATTAAAATAAAAAATAAAAATAATTTATACGGAATGAAACACGTCTGTACGCTTATGCGGACCGAGGGGAAGGGGTAGGGAAGTATTACAAAAAAGTGATGTTCATTGATGATGAAGTGACATTGAAGCTCATTTATCGCAAGAACGTGACAGAATCCAAGAGAACAGCGTGCGGCACAAATAGAATAAGATCGCCTGTGTCGTGACATAAATCAACTTTCGACATCTGATGATGAATCCACGGTTTACGATATCGAAGAGCAAACGGCTAAATAAAGAAGGAAGTGGATTTATCTACAATATCGTGATTAACTACGCCGCCCATGGAGATATGGTCGCCTTAGAAGAAGTTTGTACCCACTGCCAAGTCCGCAAATGGAAAAGGGGACTAAATGGCGAGCATTCGAAGTCCAGCCATTTTTTGAAATACATTCGAGCTTATAACAGCGCCTTCCAGATGACTTCGTTTGGTGAACAACAAGCAAGTGTTGAAGTAGACACATCCTCAATTTGGTCTGGTCTGTTCAAAGGATTGCAAAGTATGTTGCATAACGTTAATCCGCAAATTAGCAACTTCAAAGCAGCCCTCGCGTCGGTGCCTGAGAACGAGCGCAACCACTTTAAGCTTGTCATCAGAGCAGATAGAAGGCCGATCACAGCCCAGGGTGGTAAATTGCTCCAACGACGAATGAGGTAGCTGTTGTGTTAGTCGATCAGGAGTGTGATAAAAGAGACATCGTTTTACGCACGCATGATGACCGGCTTCGAAGGATCAGCGAAACTCACCGTGCGTACGATTCTCTTCAATATCCTCTCATTTCAGTTCTACCATTTTACCCACTATAATGTAGACCCCCAGACAGGCACCCCAAATCATAAGAAAACCATCCACCATGCATTTCTACAGCTTCTTGATCCAGCTGAGGGTAAACAATGGTTCTTATCTCCGCCATTATCGTACGCTCTTTACTCAGTTTCTAGGACATGTACGCCAAAATTGAGACAGAGCGTTTGGTACTACACCTCGATAAACACTGTTGTCGAGCAAGATAACGCTACACATTATCCCGTGGAATTTCTGAACACCGTGTCAGCAAGTGGATTTTCTGTGTATTATCCAGCTGAAGGTCAGTGTCCCAATTGTGCTTCTTCGGAACCTATCTCCTCCAGAGCTGTGTAACGACACTCGCCTTAAAGTCGTCTCACTCCACAGACACACCATTGGAGCAGAAATTCTTATGGTTGTGGCATCGGCGAGGCAGCATTTATACCACGCATTTCCCCCCTACCTTACAACTTCCCGTTCCAGTTCAAGCGCGTACAGTTCTCAGGACGAGTTGCTTCTCACAAAGGCAACTGTACGGTGCTTGCTCCCGCGTCACCAGTCCTGGTTCTCTTTACATTTTGGCACCTGGCAACGTAATTTATAGGGAAGTGTTGTAAGGTACGATATTTTTGTACGTATTTTTACACTTTTGTGTCCTGGAATGGAATACATTCCACACATACATCACCATCATCATCTGCCTAGCCTTTTCTCAACTATATTGGGGTCGGCTTCCAGTCAAGCCGGATTTAGCTGATTACCTGTATTTTACGAGGAGCGGCTGCCTACCAGACCTCCACAACCCATTAACAGGGATAACACGGTAATTCATGGCAAGACTGATATTCCACACATACATCATTTTCTCTATTTCCTTCAGTCACAACTTATGACTGAACTCAGCAGAATTCCCATATAATTCTCTAAACTTGCTTCGCTTGCAAAAAAAACATGTATTTTAATGCTATTTTAAAAGTTGTTTACTTATAATGCTATAGCGACATCTTAAATATTTTTGGTGCTGTAGAGCCTTCACGCAGACGACGTCGCGGGCAGCAGCTAGTAAATTAATATAACCTGTTAGGAGTTATTAGCACTTTCATGAGATGCACTCTGAGTGAGTGACTTTAACACTTAAGTAAGACAGTTTAACGTTTAAGTTTGACTGAGAGTTAAAGCAACACTAAAAAAAGAGTAAAATAAATAATATATTTTACAAAAAAATAATACAACTCTATTCATTGAAACAAAAATAAACATTAAAAAGCCAAATAACTTTACCTTCAAAAGTCGGTGTTGTCTAACGAAGAGTCACATTACAGAAACACTGACTTCCGAAATTAAAGTTATTTTGCACTTTTTTAGTGACATCTATACTAATATTATAAAGAGGAAAACTTTGTTTGTTTGATTGTAATGAATAGGCTTCAAAACTACTGAACCGTTTTAAAAAATTCTTTCACCATTCGAAAGCTACATTATTCACGAAAAACATAGGCTACTTTTTATTTTGGAAAAAAATAGGGTTCCGTAAGAGAATTGGGATTTTCTGTAAAAAAACAACCAGAAAATTTACTTATTTTGCGTACGCTGCCTAAACTATAAAAGATAGAACCATAAAATGTTCTAATTAATTGTAGATCTTATAAATATCTACAAAAAAGTCCGCGAAGCACTATACCTATCTATGTCGAGTGAGGCACAACAACCATTTTTTTATCTAAAAATCTTGAATTATTTTTGGACAACATTTAAACGCATTTATTTTACTCTTGCTATTAACCCTTATCAAAATAAATTATTTCATCACTAAGTACAGTTTATGTAGATAATATTTGGTCTTTGAATGATTAAAATTGGACTTTTGGTTTTGAAGTTATGGCGAAATTGAAATATTACGATATCTGCTGCACCGCCCGTTGCGAAGTTAGCGTCACCTATAAACCTATTCGTTTTATCGTGTACAGGAACAAAACTGATAGTCGATAAATAATTATAAAAAGTTACGATTCAACAAACTTACGATTCAACAAACCGTTAAGTACAACACTACCCAAAAAAACTAGCAACGTAATTTATAAGTTTGACATTTGAATTTGCCAATTTTGTCTCAGGGTTTAAAATACAGAGTTTAGAATATTACACGCTATTAACATTTTCTTAAACATTTTAAAATGCCTAAGAGAGCCAGGTCTCAACTTTCTACACATAGTTCTCAAGCACGGGCAGCAAGAATACGTCGTATGGAAGAATCTTCACCTGAACGTTCACAACGCATTGCTGAACAAAATCAGAGAAATTATCAGGTACGCACACGAGAGTCGAGTGTCGAACGTTCGCAACGCCTTGCACAACAAAATCGGAGAACCTCTGAGTTACGTGCACGAGAGTCTAGGCTGGAGCGTTCCCAACGTCTTCATGATCAAAATATAAGGACCTCTGACTTACGCGAACGAGAGTCAAGTGTGGAGCGTTCGCAGCGACTTAGAGCTCAGGCAGAGAGACAGCAGTTGTCCACAAATAGAGTTCGCAACCGAATTTTAACTAACAGCAACAGACTGGCTTTCAGATATGACCCGCAGGTTGATTATTCACAACAAGCGTCCGTCCAAATCGGAGTCATGAATAAGATCTGCTCTAACTGCTCTGCCAAGAAATGGGCGGACGAACCTAATGGTATGTGCTGTGCTTCAGGTAAAGTTTGTCTTCCTAACCTTCAGGAGCCGCCACAACCAATAAAAAATCTTTTAAGTAATAACCATCCATTATCTGGTCATTTTTTAACAAATTTACGTAAATACAATAGTCTTTTTCAAATGACTTCCTTTGGCGCAAAAGAAATCAGGGAAGGTAATTTTATGCCCACTTTTAAAATTGAAGGACAGGTGTATCACCTCATTGGTAGCCTTTTACCACCATCAGGCCAAAACCCGCAGTTCTTGCAAATATATTTTATTTCGGATGCAGACCAGTTATCGTTGCGATCTAGCATCGCACCAACTTTAAAAATGGATTTAATTGGCGAATTACAGACCGCTCTGAAACATCATAACGTGTATATACGAAGTTTTAAACAAAACTTAGAACTCAACTCCTCAGATAATTTAAAGTTAATTATTAATTCAGATCGCACTCCACAGACAGCACACAGAGGCAGATATAATGCTCCTACTGTAAACGAGGTAGCCGTTCTCTTGGTCGATGAAGACAAAGGTCCCAGGGATATAGTTTTACACGGTAGAGACGGACAGCTCAAAAGAGTTTCTGAGCTACATCGGTCCTATGATCCACTACAGTATCCTATAATGTTTGTGACTGGAGAAGACGGTTATTATTTGACTATCCCTCAGCAGGGTTCTGCACGTAATAAAACTGTTTCGTGTATGCAATTTTATGCATTTAGATTAATGTTTAGGACTAACTCTTTTAATCCGTTACATTATTACAGAGACTTATTTAGTCAATATTGTGTTGACATGATGGCGAAAATGATATCGGAAAGATTAAATTATATTTCTCGGAATCAACAAAAACTGAGGACTGATGACTACATTCATCTCAGAGATGCCTTAAATCATGATGCAAATGTTGAACCATCAAATATCGGTCAACATGTCATATTGCCATCGTCATTTACGGGTTCTCCGCGTTTCATGCACGAGAAAACGCAGGACGCGATGACGTACGTCCGAAATTACGGTAGACCTGACTTATTTGTTACTTTTACATGTAACCCCGAATGGCCTGAAATTAAGGCGGAGCTGCTACCAGGGCAACGGTCTTTCGATCGTCATGACATAATTTCACGTGTCTTTCATTTAAAAATGAAGAAATTCATCAAATTATTTGTCAAAGAACAGATTTTCGGTAAAGTACAATGTTATATGGCGAGTGTGGAGTGGCAAAAGCGCGGTTTACCTCATTGTCATTTGCTGTTCTGGCTAGAAACAAAAATACAACCAGATGAGATCGACAGTGTCATAGTTGCGGAGCTACCTGATCAAGAAATTGATCCAGTACTACACAACATTGTAACTAAAAATATGGTACATGGACCCTGCGGAGAACATAATTTAGCTGCACCATGCATGAAGAACGGTGTCTGCACAAAAAAATACCCTCGCCGTTTCATGAACGATACCCAGACTGGAGAGGATGGGTATCCAGTTTATCGTAGGCGCGATACAGGAAATGGTGGTCAGAGCACTACGCTACAAATCAGGGGCAACATGGTGACGATAGATAATAGGTGGATTGTTCCATACTCCCCGCTACTATGTAAGACTTTTAACGCTCATATAAACGTGGAATATTGTCACTCTGTCCAAGCCATTAAATATATATGTAAGTATATAAATAAAGGTTCAGATCAGGCAACTTTTAGCCTTAGAAACCCACACGATGAGGTCGAAAACTATTTAAATGGCAGGTACATAAGCACATCTGAAGCTGTCTGGCGCTTATTTGAATTTCCCATTCACGACCGGCATCCTACTGTAGTGCATTTGGCCGTTCATCTAGAGAACGGTCAAAGGGTGTATTTTACACCAGGGACAGCTCATCAAGTTGCCCAAAACCCACGCAATACCACATTACTGGCGTTTTTTGCACTCTGTAATGAAGATGAATTCGCGAAAACTCTTCTGTATTATGAAGTCCCGCAATACTATACATGGGCAAATAATAAATTCACTAGAAGGAGGCGTGGTGAAGATGTAGTTGGACATCCGGGGATAAAAAAAGATGCCGCTTTAGGTAGAGTCTACGGGATACATCCATCACAATCAGAGTGTTTTTATCTTAGGATTCTACTGCACCACGTACGCGGTCCGACCTCATTTGCATACCTTAAAACTGTAAATGGTATTGTCAAAGAGACGTATCAAGCAGCTTGCCGTGACCGAGGTTTACTTGAAAACGATGACCATTGGGGTAACACTTTAAGCGAGGCTTCGTTATCACATTGTCCAAAAAAACTAAGGGAGTTGTTCGTAGTCATACTTTTATTTTGTCAACCATCGGAACCATTGAAGTTATGGGATACTTTCAAAGATCACTTCTGTGAAGATATTAGACATCGTATCAGACAACAAAATCAGGAAAACACTTTACCCTTCACTGAAGTCATGTATAATGAAGGATTAATTGAAATAGAAAACAAACTTCTTCAGTTAAACGACAAAAAATTAAGTGATTTTGGATTACCTTCTCCCGTTCGTACCCAGAATAATACTATTGACACAATGGTACAACAGTATAACAGAAATGATCTAACAGCGTTTGTAAATGACAATGTGTCAAAATTAGTACCAGATCAAAGACATGCTTATGAAACTATTGTGGATAGCGTGAACAGTAACATGGGGAGATTATTTTTTTTGGACGCACCAGGAGGCACCGGAAAGACTTTTCTCGCAAATTTGATACTTGCTAAGATACGGCAATCAGGAAAGATAGCGATTGCAGTTGCTTCGTCAGGAATTGCTGCAACTCTCTTAAACGAAGGAAAAACTGCTCACTCTACGTTTAAACTCCCGCTATCCGTATCTTTAGATCACCAGTCTACGTGCTCTATTCGGAAAAATGGGCCTCTTGGTAAGATACTGCAAGACGCGTCGTTGGTAATATGGGATGAATGCACCATGAGTCATAGAGCTCATGTGGAGGCCGTGGACCGTACTTTAAAAGACCTTCGAAGCTCTGCTAATGTCATGGGTGGTATCACTTTTGTATTTGCTGGAGATTTCCGACAAACGCTTCCAGTCGTCAACAGAGGTACGCGAGCAGATATTATGAAGGCATGTTTAAAATCGTCTCAACTATGGACATCTGTTCAACATTTGAATTTGCGCACCAATATGAGAGCTCATCTACATGGAAACACGCATAGCAATTTCCCCCAACAGCTGTTGAAACTTGGAGAAGGAATTTTTCCATCTTTAAATTTTGGCACCGATTATGCGGTTACTTTGGATGAGTCTCTAGGCCAAATAGTCCATAATTTAGATAGTCTGATAGATGCTATATATCCTGACATCGAAAACTTACATCAAAATGATTTTCGTTGGTTGTGTTGTAGAGCAATAGTTTCTCCCAGGAATGAAACAGTCAACGAAATAAACAATTTAATTATGCAGAAAGTACCGGGTGACATTAAGTGCTATAAATCCATAGACACCGTCACTAACATCGAGGACGCAGTGTACTACCCCCAGGAATTTTTAAATTCTCTAAACCCCGCCGGGCTACCACCTCATGAACTGTCGTTAAAAGTTGGCACGCCGATAATGCTTCTCAGAAATTTAAGCCCCCCCAACATGTGTAATGGCACGAGACTTATTATAAACGAGCTAAAAGATAATTTAATAGTAGCGAAGATTATCACAGGCCCTGCAGCTGGGGAATTAGCTCATATACCAAGAATACCCATGATTCCTACTGATTTGCCTATACCCTTCAAAAGACTCCAATTTCCAGTGAAAATTTCTTTCGCGCTAACGATAAACAAATCCCAGGGCCAAACATTCAAATTAGTAGGAATTGATTTACGAAAAGAATGTTTTACTCATGGGCAACTTTACGTTGCCCTATCACGGGTCGGGGCTCCCGACCATCAGTATATTTTGTTACCTGAAAATAATTTAACGTCAAATGTTGTTTATAGAGAAGCTCTACAATAATCGCTTTAGTTATCTATCCTAAAACTCCGGGACCGTCGGCAAAAGTGATAACTTAGTATTAATTACATTTAAATATTTTCATCATTAACAACTTTAACATCCTCATAAAGACAATCTATGCAGCCTGCGGATAATCACTGCGTCGTCGATGTTAAAGTCGGTGTCTGTAAATTGACCTGGGAATCATTTTGCTGACCGTGTCTTTCCTAGGCAGGCTTTTTGCAGCGGTAACCGACATCCACGCGGGCGGAGTCGCGAGCGACCGCTATGTTAGCTAAAGATGGGCTAACAAAATATATTGTTCACGCTATACATATTAAGAGACTGATATTGATAGTTTACTGTCGTAATTAATTAGTGATATGTAATTTTAAGAAATAAACTATAATAACTTAAAAATAATAATGTTTGGCGTTTGTTATTTTAATATTCCCTCATCGTTCACAGCGCTCCATGCCTATTTCACGCATATACCACATCCTTACACACTTACAATAAGTCGGTTATTTTTGTCTACACTAGAAATTACCTAGAAAAAATTTACTCCCCGTAAATTGAAATTTTTTATATCTAATGGATTCACTTGAAACTTTGTATGTAGGTTCTACCAGTGAAGCAAGTGAGTATTATGAGAGGATTTTTGGATTTTTTACAGGTTTCCTCATTGTGTTCCTTCACCGCCTGTCAGTGGTGTCTAAATACTCTTAGAAAATACATATACCACCACGTACTTGCCAGGATAGAAATCTACCGCAGAAATTGTCTGACCTAGCTTTTCTAAATCTGTAGGTATGTGTACTAATATTACAAAGAGAGACAATTTGATTTTTTAAATGTTTGTTTACACACGTAATCGATAATGACCATGGAAAAGGCGATAACTAAGCGAAACACCCAAATTCTGCTGGAAGTCATTATTCAACGCGGACGAAGTCGCGGGCAAAAGCTAGTTTTTAATAAAATTGTAGTCTGTTGTCATTTAATACACACTCATATTAATTATATCCCAATTACTTGCATTATTTATTATTATTTTTTTCATATTTTTTTGTGGTAATTACTTTTCATCATTATCTATACTAATATTATAAAGCTGAAGATTTTGTATGTTTGAACGCGCTAATCTCAGGAACTACAGGTCCGATTCCTGGACCAATCAAGAATATTACAAAATCGGAGGATTTTCATCCTGTTGAGAGCTTCCGTTGCGTTGCGTAAACGGTTAAAGTTTAGCAAAAATCTGACAGAATTGTTTCTCTTTAAAAGTTCTAAATAAAATCCGCAACAGTATACGTGTATCTTTTAAGGTTAGCTCACTATAACCTTTTTTATGCTAACCAAATTTGTTCTAAAATAATTCATTATTTGTGAAGGTGTTTTTTTAAACATGATCCAAACAAATACGTTATTCATCACAATTTTTTTTATAATTTAAATTAAAAAATGCCATTTACATCATTCGATTTAAATTAATATCTTAGGAGATATCGAAGTTTTAAAATAACATCACAGCAAAATAATGATCGAGTGCTGCGCGCTCAGTGTGCAAAGCCTAAGTTAAAGTTAGCGTTAGCCCAAAGTAACAATTCCACGCGGACGAAGTCGTGGGCGGAAGATAATTTACAATATGTATAATAAAATAAAAATTTGCATAATTATTTGACTAAAACAGTCGGGACCTATATTGAATAGAATGATTTTGGTTAAGATATTAAATTAAGTAGTATCAGTTTAAAAGAAGTGATAGAAAATTGATTTTGAAACAGTAAAAATGTTAAAATGGTGCACGAATGATTATTTTAGCTTAGGTAGGTACTTACCCCAAGAAAACGGGCTGGCCACCTTTACAAACAGCAACAACGTCAGTATACGCGTTCTAAACATCTTGAGGTGCGTTCACTCCTCGTTCAATACGAATCGAATTAAATATTCGTAATTCGTGAACATGAATTTATAACTTTTTAGGCATCCACATTGATAACCTAAAAGGTCTTCTGATAAGAGCTCTTAAGAGCGCCCATCTCGTTGTTACGTGATTATGACGTTAGACGTCGAAATGTACGTTTATTGCAACATAAACGGGCGTATCTTTTTTTTCCGTAAATTTACAAGTATGATCTTTGCACAGATTCAAGGGACCGCGGCCTTAAGTATATGGTTTTACGAGTATTTTCAACTTGATATCTTCACGCGTTCCCAAGATAAAGGGTCTTGACAGACAGACAGACAGACGGACTACAAAGTGATCCTATAAGAGCTCCGTTTTTTCCTTTTGAGGTACGGAACCCTAAAAAAAGTAATAAATGTCAAATTACAATTTATAACGAGTTCAAAAGGTGACATTATGCCAGTGAAATTCTGTTCGCGTCAGAGTCAGCTCAGTATACATAGACAGCTACATTTATGTCATACTAAAGTCGAATTCTTTAGAATTTATTTTGTGATGAGGACTCTTTAAATAAGTTTTCCCACTCAAGAATGGAGCAAGACAGACAATTTCAGACTTTTACTGACTAAAACCTGCCAGTGTCCTTCTGATGTCCTTTGCGTTCTAGGGCTACGATAAGTCTCCTAACATTCCGGACGCACTGGCCCCTTCGGTTTTACTGTTATCTTTTTGAGGTGCGATCGACTCGGCCGGTGTCCTCACTGGACGACGAGATATCCATTGCTCATCGTCTGCAAAATAGACATTTACCTGCAGCTCCTGACATTGAAATAGATGTACATTTATTTCCTACTTTGTCACGGTTCATCTATCTATATATATAAAACAAAGACGGGTTTGTTACAACACTTATAACTCGAGATCTATAAATCGATATAAATAAATAAATCTGCTGAACTAATTTTCATGGTTATTGATTCGTTGGATTTGTCTCCGTCCCGAATAGCAGAATACATCTTAAAAACAAAAAATTCTAAATAAAAAAAAAAACAAAAATTAGGTAGAGTAGGGTAGGTAGGGTAGGTAGGGTAATGTAGTGTAGGTAGGATAGGTAGAATAGTTAGGGTAGGTCGGGTAGGTAGTGATGTAGGATAGGTAAGGTAGGGTAGAGTAGGATAGGTAGGGTAGTCATTTGACGGGAGTGAAGCCGTGGGTAAAAGCTAGTACTTATAATAAATCTGTAAGTAGAAGAGACAATTCTGTACATTGAAAATATCAAAAAAATTAATGGCTGATGCAAAAATGTGATAAAAAAAACCGGGCAAGTGCGAGTCGGACTCGCGCACTGAGGGTTTCGTACCAACCTACCTATAAAAACAGTTTAATTCTCGAATCGAGTCTTGAAGACTTTTCAATTTTTTTTTCTTGTGACGTAACTAAAAATTTTCAGTTTTCAGACTTTTCCCGATATTAGTGCTATAATACCGTGCTTCGTGCCAAATTTCAAGATTCTAGGTCAACGGGAAGCACCCTATGAGTTTTGATTCCTTTGACAGTGTCGAAATGTACGTTTTTTGCAACATAAACGGGCGTATCTTTTTTCCCGTCAACTTACAAGTTTGATTTTTGCACAACTTCAAGGGACCGCGGATTTCAATATATGGTTTTAATTTCAACTTGATACCTCCACGCGTTCCTGAGAAAAAGGGTCTTGACAGACGGACGGACGGAAAGACGGACAACAAAGTGATCCTATAAGGGTTCCGTTTTTTCCTTTTGAGGTACGGAACCCTAAAAATGTTCTTGTCTGTTTGTTCAAGCATCACGCAAAAACTACCGGTTCGATTACGATGAAACTTGGTATAATTATTCTTTAGTATCCTGGGCACTACACTGGATACTTTTTATCCCGAAAAAGTACATACAATAAAAGAAAAACTTAATTTTGCGGTCCGATCCCAAGACCCGATTACTGTACCAACCGTAAATTATAAGTTTGTCGTAGGTTACATCACCTGCAGTGGAGTTCACTAAGGGGCGCTGCACACGGTTAAGATACTAAAATATTTTATCAATGCAATTCAATGGACTATCACACACGACGAAGATAATAAATAATATTTCATATTGAAGAATTTAAATACTAGGCACTTTTGAAAGGTGAAAAGGTCAGTCTATCAGAAAAAAATATGCTAATTACTTTAACTTCACGCATGCGAAGCCGCGGGCAGAAGCTAGTGTTTCAATAAGACGATAACGTAATTACTGTTGAACTCACTAATCTATTAGGTTATCAAAGATTTGTGACCATTTTGACCTAAAACAATTGCCGGAAATTAGAGATTGCTTGGGCATTTCGTTTATAAACAAGTAATTTTGATTGTGATGCAATAGTAGTCACGTGTGTAAGTACGTGACGACTAGCTGCGCGCGCGGCTTTACTCATATCAACTAGGTATATACTTTACAAATAAACATAACGGTAAAGAGAGTTTCACGCAAAGTACTGAAATAACCATTATAGTGTTATGATTATTACATGTATATACATATATAATACACAAATCAAATAAGTGTAGTAGTGGACACACAGGTATAATTAAGATGTAACAAAAACATAACTTTATAAATTACTAACTTCCGCCCACAACTTCGTCCGCGTGGAATTGTTACTTTGGGCTAACGCTAACTTTAACTTAGGCTTTGCACACTGAGCGCGCAGCACTCGATCATTATTTTGCTGTGATGTTATTTTAAAACTGCGATATCTCCTAAGATATTCATTTAAATCGAATGATATACAGGAAAAAAAAAAAAAAAAAAAAATTAAATATTTGTGATGAATAACGTGTTTATTTGGATAAGGATTAATATCATGATGATAAAAACATCTTCGCAAATAATGTATTATTTTAGAACAAATTTGGTTACCAATAAATAAATAAATAAAAAAGGTTATAATGAACTAATCTTAAAAGATAAACATATACTGTCGCAGACTTTTTTAAGAACTTTTAAAGGGGAACAATTTTGTCATACATGATTTTTGCGGAGCGCACGCAGCGGAAGCTCTCAATAGGCTGAAACTCCTCTGATTTTGAAACATTCATCATTGGTGCTCCGCTCCTTTTGGTCTTAGTGTAATGATAGATTTATAGCCTATGGCCTTCCTCGCAAAATGAGCTAGCTAACACTGACTTTTTTCTAATAATATAAATAAATATTTAGATTTTTTAAAATAATTTTGCCGTCGATATTCGATATGTGGGGGATGACTCATCCCGCGATCATGGCGCTGGCAACAGCGTCCAAATATCGGGAACTCAAAACAATGAACAATCACGGAAGATATCCCGTAAGTGATATTTTAAATGAGGTTTTCACTTTGAAAAATACTTACTACTACACTCAAAGAGAGTTAATGATTAATTAGCGTCCTCTAATGTCCATTAAAGTTAAGCCTTAGAAATTGTCACTTTGACTGATTTGCTGACAACTCCTTGAGGCGCGCATGGAACAGAACGCGCCGTTTAAGACTTGGGCTCGGTCCGGGTTATTACCAGACTGCCGGACGGGGAGATACCCAGTGCTCGCCGTCCGCGCCTACGGTGATCCGATATTGGGTTCGGGATCTCGGCGGCGGCGGCGTGAGGCCGTCTTTCATCATGGTGGTGTTCGTCATAGATAACATTCCACAGCTCTACTGCGGATTATGCAACGCCATAACATTGCAAACGGCGATAAAATCCACGAGGATGGCGGACAATGTAGTCGAACAACACGCTGTTTACACGTTTCTAGCTACGCTACGCTATCTTCCCGGGCGTGCGATAACAATCCTGTGGCTGCAAACAGGATAACGAATAATTGGCTTACTGGAATATGTTTCTATGCACAAACATTAATTATGTTAACTTGACTTGCAATCATAATAATTTTAACTAGGGGCGTAGCGTGGATTTTCGACGCTCAGGGATTTTTTTAAAGTGGGAAATGATAAGAATGACTTTTCCTGCATTTGGGGGCAGCGGGAGGGTGTGTCAGACTTTTACTGACTAAAACCACCTTTGTTCCCTCTTTGCTTTTCGTTTCAGGTCATGCCCGCAAAGGCTTCGACCCTGCTGTGCCCCTATGGTTTTGCTGACATTTCTTTGACCGTCACTACGCGCCGTCGACAACTAAAGCTCGAACCGGATGATTACTGGACGGCCGGACTGGAAATTTACCACTCAATCTATTTTCAATATCGTAGTTATAAACCAGTGTCGTTGTTTTTTTAAAATACTAGCTTTTGCCAGCAACTTCACCCGCGTAAAAATGGAGAATATTATGCTTATGTCACTCAGAGATAAATCATACTACTTTTTCTTTTTACAAGAAGCGTCATAATATAACCAAAAAAACCTCTGTGCTTGATTTTTTTTGTTTTCTATTATTAAGAATATTTATGTACATACTAAATATTTGCACGCCACACATGGCAGATTGTGAAGAGACCATCAAGATTTAAGACCATATTATGTACCACATTCAGACTAAATAAATGAATTTGAATTTGAATTATCTGCCAAGTAAGATATTGGCTACTTAATCATAGGTGGTGAAATAGGCCCTAATAATAATGCCAAGTCGTCGATTAGAAAAGATATCGTCATCCCAAGCTTTGTCGAATCTAATCATTCGAATCTATCGGTATGTCATACCAGAGGTAATTACTATAGAAACTCGGTCGCCCCCTACAAGCGCCAGAGCGGTCGCCCTTCGCCCCCACTACGCTACGCCCCTGTTCGTAACTTTTATAATAAATACAACTATTATTGTATTTGTTACATATTTCAAAAACTAATGATCCTTTATATAATTATAACAAATAATACACAATCGTATTACCTTTTATAATCAGTATTAGCTCGTACAAACGGTTTTTCTCAGATCACTCCTGATTATTTCGCTTCCTCTTGTTATCAGCAGAAATCTAAAATTGTGAACTCTATTTCGTGTTTGTTATAACCGTAGTGTTAAAATTATTTAGGCATAACCATTAACATTAATAGTTAAGTAAATACTAAAAACTGTTGTCTTCAACGGTATTGTCATGTCAGCTTTACATGTGTCAATAAGCTCGCCATAAGGTATTTTTTTTTAGTTATGTGGTGTTTACCTGTAAGTAATTGTTGCACGTTTTTAAGTGTTTAGAAATTATTTCTTTTTTATGTTGTTGTGTAAACAATTGTTGGTAGACCAAATAAACAAGAAAAAAAAAAAAAAAAAAATCAGTGGGCGTTGCCGCGTTGGTGCACAACAGGCAACTGCCCTGCAAGTATATAAGGCTGCGTGTCCACACAACTATTTCGTTTCCCTCACTCTCTCCGCGCAAGCTGTACAGTAGCTGTACCTAGCTGTACTTATCTGTACTGGTGTATAACGGCACAGTATCTCGAGATGTGCATCGCGCGAGTGTTCGCGCTGGCGGCGTTGCTCGCGGGCTCGGCGCAGGCCTTCTCCTGGGGTAAGCAGTCCTTACATTACTTATATTATTTATTTAAAGATGTGCACACACAATAACAAATAAAAAAAAACAGAAAAATAGGTGCAAAAGTGATGCTTATTACTTTTTTATTATTTCTTTTTCTTTAATAATCGTTTACACTTCGGGGAGTGTGCACCGGAATTGCACAATTTAATTTCGCCAAGTCTATTCTATCATTCCAAGTCCATAAGGCGATGCGCCTGGTAAGTTCAGGTTCCTGCATCGAATTCAGGCGGAAGAGACCCGGGTGTCGCCACTGTCTGGACCGCGCGGAGGACACGGTGGAGCTTACGGGAGGCTTGGGTCCTGCTGGGCCCCTACAGTTTGTTGACATCTCTTTGAATCGCGCGTGGAACAGAACGCGCAGTTGACGACTGGGCTTGGGCCGGGTTATTACCGGACTGCTGGACGGCGAGCTACCCAGTGCTCACCGTCCGCGAGCCCGCGCCTACGGTAGTCGGAAATTGGGATAGATGCGTGCCCCGCTTGGGCGGAGCACCGTCGTGTCCTCGTGGAGGTGATCGGCGGCAGCAAGCCTTCGCTCCAGGCCATGGTCCGAAGCGAGGAGGCCTGACAGCTGGTTGCCTCTTTCTGTGAAGCAGTAATGCTAGCGAAGGAGGCGGCCACGGCGAGTGCGAGAGGGAACGGCCCTCACGCCCTCGCCGCCGCCGGTATCTCGATCTCGATTTCTGACCACCGTGGGCGCGGGCTTGCGGACGGCGAGCACATGGTAGCTTGCCGTCCGGCAGTCCGATCATAACCCGGACCGTGCTCAAGTCGTCAACGGCGCGTTCTATTTCACGTACACCTCAAGATGTCAGCAAGCTGTAGGGGCCCAGCAGGGTCGAAGCCTCTGGGGCCATGGATCAGATTCCTAAAGGAAGCTCGTGACCCCAGATCGAAGGGAACGAAGAAATGGTGTGGGGTTTAGTCAGTAAAAGTCTGACACAGCCTCCCTCTCCGCACAAGAGCAAGAGAAGTCATTCTGATTCCCCACTAGAAAAAAAAACGGTATAACCAGCGGCACGTAACTTGGCAATGCGTAGAAATCGTTTTTTAGGTCTATTTGGTGGTCAAGCTGGACGCGGGGTATGAGGTAGCGCCGATCCGGCGCGCGATTGGTGCAGTATTATAATAGTAGTTTATGATTGGTGCGTTAGACGACTTTTGCCTCTGCACTGCGTTACATCCCGTTCGCTCATTCGCTTTTTTGTGCACCATGCGCGAAAGTTGCCAACTTATTTGCCGGGTATTATACATGGCGGACTTCCCACCCATACGTTCGTAGCGTTTTGAGAACATTCAATATACTTACCGATAAGAAAGTAAAGAGTGGAATTCCCTGCCGGAGTCTGTGTTTCATAGCCAAACACACCTCATTAATTAATAGTACATTTTGATACAAGTGGAGAAACTTTATTATTGTAACCGAGGCAAAATTTTTCTAAATATAGCGCCAAGTGCTGTGTGACAAACTTCCACGTGTATCAAACGACATTTTTCAATAAATACTTACGAAGAAATTATTCCTGAAAAAATACGACGCATTTCTGTTCATTTGTCATAGAATTATAATATTTATATTATGTAATAATATTTCCACGTTTCAGACATCGTCGTGGGCGAAGAAAAACGATTCGATTTCTACTTGAACGGCACCGTGACGCACACGGAACACATTCCCTCAGCGACCAAGATCATTGCAGTCACGTACGAGCCCGTGCAGCACAGGCTGCTGTACGCGGACTGCGTCGGCGACGACACCATGGCCATACGCAGCTACGACCTGGCTACCAACACCACGCGAGCTCTGGTCCCGAGCGCGGCGCGAGGGTACTTCGTGCGGCTCGCCTACGACCCCGCCACGCAACTTCTCTTCTGGAACGATGAGATCGGCATACGCTCGGCGTCACTAAATCCAGCGCATGCAAACGAAACTGTAGAAGGAAAACTATTGTTTAGCTTGTCGCATGTTTGTCGTGATATCGCTGTGGACAGCTGCGGAGGGTACGTTACTACTCATACTACTAAGATTTTTTTATACTATCATGATTGATTATGTCATCCTTAAAAACGTACCCACAAAAGGGTATGTTATCTTTTTCTACCAGGCGTGTTTATAGTCCAATAAGAAAAGGTCACACTACCTCTTTGTATTGTCTTGCTGGGTCCATTTTTAGGGTTCCGTAGCCAAAATGGCAAAAACGGAACCCTTATAGTTTCGTCATGTCCGTCTGTCCGTCTGTCCGTCTGTCCGTCTGTCACAGCCGATTTACTCGGAAACTATAAGTACTACAGTGATGAAATTTGATGGGAATATGTGTTGTATGAACCGCTACAAAATTATGACACTAAATAGTAAAAAAAAGAATTGGGGGTGGGGCCCCCCATACATGTAACTGAGGGATGAAAATTTTTTTTTCGATGTACATACCCGTGTGGGGTATCAATGGAAAGGTCTTTTAAAATGATATAAAGTTTTTTAAAAAACATTTTTCTTAAAGTGAACGGTTTTTGAGATATCAGCTCTCAAAGTCGTAAAAAGTATGTCCCCCCCCCTCTATTTTTATAACTACGGGGTATAAAATTCTAAAAAAAATAGAGGTGATGCATGCTAATTAACTCTTTCAACGATTTTTGGTTTGATCAAAGTATCTCTTATAGTTTTTGAGATAGGTTGATTTAACTGTAATTTTGGTTAAGTTATTGTGCTTACACTGAAAACGATGGCTGAACCTTATAAGTTTTATTTGCTGCTACGGAACCCTTTGTGCGCGAGCCCGACTCGCACTTGGCCGGTTTTTAGGATATAGATTCGTCATGTCTGTCTGTCTATCTGTCCGTCCGTATGTCACAGCCACTTTTTTCCGAAACTCTAAGAACTATACTGTTGTGAGATATGAGTGAGTCGTCTCACAAGCTAACAGTGGCGTAACTAGAATTTTATTAGCTTTTGGTAAGTAGAAGAAAAATAGAAAAAAAAACAATAAATTTTGGGATTCCCCATACTTAGAACTGAAACTCATTTTTTTTTCTTCATACGCATACGTGTGGGATCTATGAATAGGTCTTCAAAAATGATATTGAGGTTTCTGATGTAACTTTTTTCTTAGCTGAACTGTTTGCACGAGAGACACTTCCAAAGCAGAAAAATATGTCCCGCCCCCTGTAAGTACTAAAATAAGAGAATGATAAAACTAAAAAAATATATAGGATGTATATTATCATGCGAACTTCCACCAAAAATTGGTTTGAACGAGATTTAGTGAATAGTTTTTATTTAATAAGTCATAAATCGTAAACCGCAATTAAGTTGGTACGGAACCCTCAGTGCGGGAGTCCTTGCCCGGTATTTTCTCCTTTTGCTTGTCACTAAAAAATATGGACTTAATAAGAATGAAATAAAGTACACTTCAGAATGTGTAATATTGCTTCGTAATTAATCCAGGGTATACAAGATCCTTGGTTAACTAGTGGACTATTAAAAGATCACAAAAACATTTTTTATAAACAGGATATTTATTATTTGTTTTTTTTTTTTAAATAATATATAAATAAATTGGACGACAAAATGTACTGGACAGCTGAATTTTTTTTCACGATTTCAGGGTTGGTCCCATACTTACTAAAAGTTATTCGTAATGATGAGTATTGTCAGTGTTTTCATTTATGATCGTATTGTCATCCCCACATTGTATAATGAATCTGTAAGCATATCGCGTCAAGTGCGAGTATCCCTATCGCACCTTGCAGTCTAAATTTAAACGCTCTGTGTTCATAATTATGTAAGTAATAGGTTTTAAATATTTAAGTAACATGTTTAAAAATTACAGGTACATTTACTGGATCACAGATTTTGAAATTGAGAGGGCTCGGTTAGACGGCTCCAACAGAGTAGATGTAGTAAACACTATAATTGACTTCCGACGCGGCTTGGCCATTGAACAGAAGACGCAGAAACTGTACTGGACCGAGACGTACTCCCGCGACGGCGAGGTACAAGTGACTGTCGCCAATCTCGACGGAAGGAGCAGAAAGAGATTACACATGATGAAAAACGCTGTGTTCGCAACTTCACTGGTCGTAGCAAAGGATTTCGTGTACTGGCAGCAGTACAGGCGCGAGGGGTCGGACCAGTACAAGCCTGAAGGAGTGTGGGGCTTGCCGAGGAACGGGTCGCAGCACGCGGCGCTGTACGCGACGTCGGAGCCGGGCTGCCGCGGCTGCCACCGCGTGGCGGCGCACTACTCCATCAGGGAACAGATCCTGGGCGTCGCGCGCTGCGCCGGTCTGTGGCGTCTGCTCTCGAACATGCAGCCGGAGCCTGCAGACGCGCCCTGTCGGAACTACTGCCTGCGCGGATACTGCTTCGACAGCGCGGAGGGACGCCCTGCGTGCAGGTAACACCCACCACGTACAAAGCTTTTTGGGACTAAATTTATTTTGCGTACAACTAAAGAGTGGTATTTCCTGCCGGGGTCTGTGTTTCCTGATAGCAACAATCTAGAGGTCTTTAAGTCAAGAGTGAATAAGTTACTTCTAGGCAAGCGTGCTCCATCGTCGACCACATCATCGCTTACCATCAGATGAGATAGTGGACAAGCACGACTGTGCGAGCCTATCAATACTAAAAAAAAACCGGCCAAGAGCGTGTCGGGCCACGCTCAGTGTAGGGCTCCGTAGTTTCCGGTTGTCACAATAAGTGTCCCCAACTTTTCAAAAACTGTTCGTCCCATCAAGTTCAAAATAATTTTCCTAGAAAGTCTTTATAAAGCTCTACTTTTCAGATATTTTTCATATTTTCTAAACTTATGGTTCAAAAGTTAGAGGGGGGGGGGACACATTGTTTTTTACTTTAGGAGCGATTACTTCCGAAATTTTTGATATTATCATAAAATGATTTTAGTAAACCCCTATTCAATTTTGAATACCTATCCAACAATATATCACACGTTAGGAATGAAATTTAAAAAAAAATCGCTTTTTACTTTACATGTAGGGGGGGGCAACCCTAATAAAACATTTTTTTCCCATTTTTATTTTTGCACTTTGTCGGCGTGATTGACATACATATTGGTACCAAATTTCAACTTTCTAGAGCTAACGGTCACAGAGATTAAGCGAGGACGGACGGACAGACATGGCGAAACTATAAGGGTTTCGTTTTTGCCAATTGGCTACGGAACGCTAAAAAACGCCTATTCGTCTCATTCATAGTCATCATTTCAATCAAAAGACGTCCACTGTTGGACATACTCCTCCCCCAAGTGTCACCACACTAACGACATATGGACCTCGTGAGAGTCGCGGGAATGTGGTGGATGCGAAACGCATAAGACCAGTCACTGTGGCGACACTTGGGGGAGGCACAAGTCCAGCAGTCTCATTAACCGCCAAAATGTAGGAGAACGCTGATTACTCTTGTAATCTTGGTGATGTTAGGGTTGTGTTTAGGGCGATAAGGTTGTGTTTTGCTTGATCAGATTTTTGAATAAAATAGACGTGTGGATTTCACTAAGATTTATTTCGAACTGAACACCGTACATATTATAATAGTGGACTGTATGATCTTAAAGTACCTACATATATAGTTATATTAATTCATTCGTTTAAACATTCCGCCCTCCAAAGAACGGAGTTCTTTAATATGAACTTACACAACAACATGTGATAATACCAATACACATCTAAAATGTGATAAATAAAAAAAATATATTTCTAATAATGCAGAGGTAAGTAAACAATGATACATTACGTAACTTAAGTAAACATTATACCTATCTGATCTATACGGCTATAGGAGGGCAACAACATACTTGTACACAGCTGCTTGGTAAGTACTGAATGTTTCTAATAAGTAACTCATTAATAGTACATAATAGTAAAAGGTAAGTATTTTTCTATTGGTAACATGGTAGGTAATATATTTGTCGGTAAGTACACATTCTATATTGTCTTATTTCTAGTTAAAGTATTTAGTTTTGTGGATACAATTTTATTATAAGTCCAAAGACTTATAACAACTACTCATACACAATTTTTGTTTTTACTTAGTTAATACACAAATTTTGTTTACAGGACGTTTAAAGACATTGTTTTTAGTTCTTATTGATACTACTCTAGTCAGCTTATCGGGACCGACATGTTTTTCAATTATTTTTCCTAATATCCACTTACTAGGTGGGATATTATCATCCTTTATAATAACTACGTCATCGATTTCTGGCTCAGGCTGTTTTGTGTTCCATTTATAAGTTTTATTAAGATTAACTAAGTATTCCTTATACCACCTGTTCCAGAAGTCGGTGACCATTTTTTGAACTAACTTCCATCGTTCGAGATTAGAAATCTGTTTACATAATGTGTGATTTTCATCTGTAAGATTTAATAAAGGTTCGCCAACCAGAAAGTGGCCTGGCGTCAGGGGGAGTGGGTCATTGGGGTCGTCACTTAGAACCGAAATAGGGCGTGAATTTAAACAAGCTTCCACCTGCGTTAAAACCGTAGTAAGCTCCTCATAAGTGAGAGTACTATCCCCAATCACCTTTTTAAGATGCGTTTTTGCACTGCGTACTCCAGCCTCCCACAAGCCCCCAAAATTAGGTGCGTGTGGGGGTATGAAGTGCCATGTGGTACGTTCTAAACTTAATAACTCTGCTATCTCACTTGGTATAGAAGACTTGGCCTTATCAAGCATGTCTCTGAGTTCCTTGTCTGTTCCCACAAAGTTTGTGCCATTGTCACTGAAAACATCTTGACAGTGTCCGCGTCTCGCTGTAAAGCGCCTGAAGGCTGAAATGAATCCCTTGGAAGTCAGACCTGTGACTGCTTCCAAGTGAATAGCACGGGTTACCATACAAATGAAGAGACAAATATAGCCTTTGTAAGATTTAACTCCTCTACCTGGAGAGAATCTAATGTTAATGGGCCCTGCATAGTCTACACCAGCTGATCTGAACGGTTTACTGGGTTTCACTCGTACCTCTGGTAGTTGGCCCATCAGCTGTACTGAATTGTTCCTTGAATAACGGATACAAGTTACACACTCTCGATAATATTTTTTTACTTGATCCTTAGCTCGTAGTATCCAGTACTTTGACCGCAAGTAATTAAGCATTACTTGAGGTCCACCGTGCATAGTCTTAAGGTGAGCATCTACAATTATTAGTCTACTAAGATGACTCTTAGCAGGTAAAATTATAGGATGCTGTGTATCGTATTCAACTTGCGACTGTTGAATACGTCCGCCAACTCTTAAGATACCATTATCGTCAATAATGGGACAAAGATTGCGTAATTGGCTCTTTTTGAGAACGGATCCATGAAGTTTTAACTGTTTTATTTCTTGATTAAATTCTAAACCTTGAGTTTGTTTAATGCAATTATTTAAAGTTTCATTAATTTCCTGTGTAGTTATATATTTAGGATTCCCCACGTCTTTAGTTACTTTAAATTTTAACCATCTTCTACAGTATGATATAACTCTTAACATTTTTAATAAATTAGAAAACTTAGTCCAAATTAATTCTTCTTCAGTTTTTAATAGAGCAGTTTAAACTCTGGTCCTCTCCTCTTCTTGAGTATCTTCGACATCAACTGAATGCATCTTTAACTCTATCGCAGACAACCAAGTTGGGCCATTCCACCATAACAGGTTGTTCACCAACTCCTGGGCTTGTAAACCTCTTGAGGCAGAGTCAGCTGGATTAGTATCCGTAGTTACATGACCCCATTGTTCATAATCTAGAATATTTAATATTTCAGATACACGGTTGCTTACGAAAGTATTCCATCGACTAGACCCACCTTTCAGCCAGGCTAAAACGATGGTTGAATCTGTCCATGCGTGCAAATTTTCTTTGGCTATGTTCATTACTTGGGATACTTCAAAAATTAATTTAGCTGCTAGTGCCGCACCACACAGTTCCAATCTTGGTATCGATATTTGTTTTTCGATAGGAGCAACTTTTGTTTTTGCTGAAATTAAATTTACATAAACTCTCTCTTCTTCTATTACTCGAATATACACAGCCGCCCCATAAGCTGCCTGTAAAGCGTCTGCGAAGACATGCAGCTCTTTTGTAGATGTCTTACGACAATGTAACCATCTTGGTATACTGACATTCCTTATAAAGTTCAGGTTCTCTCTGAATTGTAGCCATTCCGTTTGTAGCTCTTCACTTATAGTTTCGTCCCATCCTAGTCCTGCTTTCCATAACTTTTGTATCAACATTTTTGCTATGACAACAACAGGAGCTATCCACCCAAGTGGGTCGTATAGTTTGGCCACATCAGAAAGTACCTGTCGTTTAGTAATAGGTTTCTTTAATTCTGGTAATGTTAGAGAATAAACAAAGTTATCTGTGTCTCGATTCCAATTGACTCCTAGTACCTTCATTAAACCGTGAACTTTAAGAGGTAGCTCATGATCATCTCGCTTATTTTTTCCCATATGTTTTATTACAGTTTCATTATTACTGCTCCATTTTTGTAGCTCAAAGCCACCTAAGTTCATTAGTTTGTTCATCTCATTGTATATAGTAAGTGCTTCCTCTTCTGTCTCACATCCTGTTAATAAATCATCCATGTAATAATCACCTTTTGTTATTCTAGCAGCCACCGGACATGTTGATTTTTCATCATCTGCTAATCTCTGTAACGATTTCACAGCAAGGTAAGGTGCACAGGCTGTACCAAAGGTCAGTCTTACGAGTTTGAAATGTATAATTTCTTCAGTCGGTGATGATCTCCATAATATCCTTTGAAAATCAGTATCTTCCTTTGCTACACATACCATCCTGTACATTTTTATGATGTCTGCTGTAATGCAAATTCTGTGAGTCCTCCATCTCATAAGTATGTGACGTAAGACTTGTTGAAGCTTAGGACCCACGAGCAAATTGTCGTTTAGCGAAATGTTGTTAACACCTTTGCACGAAGCGTCAAACACCACTCGAAGTTTCGATGTATCTTTGTCTTCTCTCACTACTGCGTGGTGAGGAAGGTATACCGCTTTAGGGTTGTTAATATCTGCCGAGGGCACCGGAATCATATGATTAAGATAAATATACTCGTTTATAACCTTATTGTATTCTTCACGAAACTTTTCATGTTTCGCAAATTTCTTCTCTAAGAACTCAAATCTCTTTGCAGCTATTTCTCGTAATCCAACGGCTTGAGCTTCGGGGTTATCGTTCTTCAGTGGTAACTTCACCACGTATATTCCCGCCTTGTCTCGAGTCGTTGTAGCATCGTAATACTCTTCACATCTTTCTTCTTCCTTTGATAATCTCTTTTGTATAGTGTTGGGTTCGTTCTCTAAGGGACACCGGCAACCAGTTGCGCCACCGTGTTGTCCGTAAGCTGCCAAGCTAGACACCATACAAACACCAGAGTCGCCACACCATACTGAGACAGTATCAAAATGAACCTCGAAGAGATAGCACTACTGCTGTATGTACGTAGGAAAAGAAAGTTCAAGAGAAAAAAGAAACAGTGGTGGGTTCATCCTTATTTAGCCGATCGCTGTAAGAAAGGACAATTCGTCAACATATACGACGATCTAAGAAGATATCCGGATAAGCTTTTTAGTTATGTGAGGATGTCCGTGAGGTCCTTTGATGAATTACTGACTTTGTGTGAAAATGATTTGTTGAAGCAAGATACAATATTAAGAAAATCAATCAGTCCTGAAGAAAAGTTGTCGTCACTGGCCGCCGGCCTGGTGGCCGAGTGAGTGAGACACCATACAGCGCTATAGTAACTAGTGGTGGCGCGACCAGCGTGGCGGCGCAGCCAGTAACATTCTGTGCACGCGTCCAGTGAGTAACTCTCTATAGAGTTGAATACATTTTGTTGGTAGCGGCGACTGGTTGCACCGCCATGGTGTCCCGGTGAAATATAGCCCTAACTCCCAAAACAATTTTAGCATGTCATCTTCTTTAAGTTGCACATACAAGCTTGTGAGATTCTTCTCTGCTGAAGTAAATTCCCGTGACATTCTTCCTGATAAGACCCAGCCTAGAATAGTGTTTTGTGCTAATAGGTTGCTCTCAGGATGTTTGATGACGCTGTCTAACAAAACGTCGCTGTATACTTCAGCTCCCAGGAGAATGCCAATTTTACCTGGTGTTGCAAATTCTGGATCAGCTAACTCCAAAACCTTTAAAGTTGCCCAATCAGGAATACCTAGACTCGTAGTGGGTAGCAGAGTTGTTAATGACCGCAACACGTATGCCTCGACTTGAACTAACGCATTAGGATTGTGACACGATTTAACGTTAAGTGTAACTCTGTGTTTTATTTTTGTTTGCTTTTCACCCACACCTGAAACCCAACCACTTACTGCTTTGCGTTTTAAGTTTAACAATTGTACTGTTGCCTCTGTTACAAAAGAAGCTTGAGATCCCTGATCTAACAATGCTCTCACAACGTATTTACAACCATTATTACTAGCTACTGATACCTTCGCGGTAGCTAATAGGACACATTGAGATTGTACATTATGTTTACTAGAAAAGTTAGTAACAATTTGCTCATTATTTGGTACAGAAGTAGACATACCTGTTGATAGCTCGTTCGCTATACCTGGGGGCGAGGTTCCACTTTCACTATGCTTTTCGATCTTCTGTTCCTTCTCGAAGTGCAGAAGCGAATGGTGCCGCCGACCGCATTTCTTGCAACATGTGGACTGACGACACTTGCTCACAGGGTGTGTTGGTGCTAGGCAGTTGAAGCACAATTTATTTATTTGCACAAATTCTTGTCTTTCTTTGGTAGACTTATCTCCAAACTTCTTGCAGGAAAATATGTAGTGATCTCCACTGCATAACGTACATTTCTTTTCAAACCTTTTCTCGTTGCTGCTGGTAACATTGGCATGGAACACTTTAGGCTTAGCTACAGATTTTGGTTGCACAGTCTTTGTTTTTTTTTTTAGTAGAGGAGCTCGTGGCTAAATAATAACAGCCGCACATGTCGATCTTCAAGGTTAAGCAACGCTTGCCTAGGTTAGTCTGTGGATGGGTGACCATCTTAACATAACGAGTTTCCTCCGTGCCTCGGAAAGCACGTTAAGCCGTTGGTCCCGGCTGTCATTTGGAGATCTTTGGCAGTTGTTACGGATAGTCAGAAGCCAGTAAATCTGACTCCAGTCTCGCCACGAAGTACCGTGTTACCCCAGTTAATGGGTTGTGGAGGTCTGGTAGGCAGCCGCTCCGCGTAAAATACTGGTATTCAGCTAAATCCGGCTTGACTGGAAGCCGACCCCAATATAGTTGGGAAAAGGCTAGGCAGATGATGATGAGTCTTTGTTTTAGTACTTTCAATCATTTCTAAAGTTCTAAACCTTGCTTCTAAAAAGTCTCTCAATTCTGACCAAGTGGGTAAGTCATTGTTGCACGTACTTATTTGTTGTTCCCATAACTTTATGGACTCAGGTTCCAGCTTTGAGATAACCAAGTAGTTTACTATCATGTCCCAAGTATCCGTATTCACGCCAATATTTTTCAACGCTTTCAAACAAGTCGAAGTTGTATCTACTAGCTGTTTGATTAAAGTTGCCGATTCAGATGATATAGGTTTTTGCGTAAATAATGTTTTTAAAATTGCGTTGCAATTGTATCTTTTATTGTTGTACCTTTTAATCAACTGATTCCACGCTTCGTCGTAGTTGGCATCTGTCATGGAATAGTTACTCAATAATGTCTCCGGTTCTCCAGACAAGTTACCTTTGAGATAATGTAATTTCTGTACAGGTGATAGGTACTCATTATCATGAATAAGAGTACAAAACAAGTCGTAAAACGGTTGCCACTCCTCGTATTTTCCCGTAAATGTGGGTAACTTTATTGTGGGTAATTTGATTCCTCTGTTCTTAAAATCTTGAACGTCACCATCTGGTGATGCAGATGACGAAGGTTGAAATGATGATCGAATCAGAAAGGGCTGAAGGGCTTCCTTCAGTGCTGATTTGTAGTTTATATATAATTCTTCGAAGATTTCGAAAGTATCTTCTTGAAAATATGTTCCTTTTCTATCTGTTTCAGTAGCCTTCAAAATAATAGATTTATGACCTTCTTTAAATTCTTGCCACAATTTTTCTGATTGTTCTAATCTCGTTTCCAAGTATGGCCGTTTTATTCTGTCTTTTGGTGATTTCTTATAGTTTATTTCTGATTTCATCAGGTTTTCCAACAGCTCATTTTGATAAACAATAAGATCTTCCATCGTAAATCGTAATATATTGTCCGTAGATTTCGTATTATAACTAAATTGCACAGATTTTTTACACTTCAAAGTATGGAGGTAAGTTGTTAAAGTTCCGAAAGAATGTTCTAGTCGTTTTAGTTTGTTGGTTTTACTGTATTAAAACCGATCACTCACTCAAATATTACTAAAACAACACGAAAGTCAAATGTCAATACGTATTTTTAAAGTTCACAAGTTCACAACACGAAATAATGTCTATTTTATTCTATTCACTAATTGACCACTTCTCAGAAAAATCTTATCGCACAGGAATGTCTTTGTTCTCGCGGCGCTCGCACCTAGGTCAGTCGGTGACCCAAATCCGGTTCGATTTAGGACCATATCGCTACCTTTGGGTAGAAAGGTCGTATAAACCATTTTGGCCAAATTGTGTTATATATACCATTTTTCTCAGAATTTTTTTCTCTATCGATCTGTATATACGAAATGTAGAAATTCGCTCAAAAATGGTTAATACGACCCAGACATTTTCGGTCATAGCCTCTTAAAAAAGGTAAATTTTCAATGTAAAAGCCAAATAGTTTTGTTTTGTAATTTTGTTATGACGTAATGACCATAATTTAAAATAACTCAGGGTGTAAAAATAGTCGTTAATTGAAAATGGTTTATACATCCTAAATTGTTAAATGCATTATTTATAAATGGTTTATACGCCCTAAAGTGTTAAATGCATTAATTGTAAATGGTTTATACGCCCTAAAGTGTTAAATGCATTAATTGTAAATGGTTTATACGCCCTAACACCGTATAAATGCATTACCTAAACACAGGTTAAATTTAACGTCGTAAATCCAAATACAGTTCGCAACGTTGGTGTATAAACCATGTTCATTGCAAGTCGCAGCTTACTTTAGGATGTTTGTCAAGTAAAATGTGTAAAGAATGAACCTGGAATGGTTCTATCAGATGATGAAAAAATCGAAGAGAGGTGGAAGGAATATTTTGAAAGACTAATGAATGAGGAAAATGATTGGAGTGGGATTTTAGAAACTAAACCAGAAAATGTGGGGTTAGTGAGAATGGTTAGTATGAATGAAGTCAGAATAACAGTAAATGGAATGAAGAATGGTAAGGCTATTGGCCCAGTTTGGAATACCAGTTGAAGTGTGGAAGTTACTGCGAGTGGATGGATGGGTGTGGTTCGCTTTGTTCTTCAATAAGTTGTTGAAAGAAGAATTCATACCTGATGATTGGTACAAAAGTTATTTGGTGCCCATCTTTAAAAACAAAGGTAGAATAACAGTAAATGGAATGAAGAATGGTAAGGCTATTGGCCCAGTTTGGAATACCAGTTGAAGTGTGGAAGTTACTGCGAGTGGATGGATGGGTGTGGTTCGCTTTGTTCTTCAATAAGTTGTTGAAAGAAGAATTCATACCTGATGATTGGTACAAAAGTTTTTTGGTGCCCATCTTTAAAAACAAAGGTGATGTTCTTGAGTGCAACAATTATAGAGGAATAAAGCTAATGTCACATACTATGAAAGTAAGGGAGGAAGAAGTATTGATAGGCGGTTGAGAGAAGAGAGTGAAATTTCACAGAACCAATTCGGTTTTATGCCTGGTCGGGGTACAACGGATGCCATTTTCGCTATACGCCAGCTGTGCGAGAAATCAGAGGTGCACATAAAAACTTGCACATGGTATTAATTGACCTCGAAAAGGCATACGACCGGGTACATCGTGAGGTTCTGTGGTGGGCTCTTAAGGAGAAAGGTGTGCCTGTGAAGTATGTGCAGTTGATCCGATCGATGTACAGTCAGTGTAGTATCCAAGTCCGGTCTACAGTAGGCACCAGTGGCAGTTTGAAGGTGGCGGTCGGCCCACGTCAGGAGTCGGCTCTCAGCCCTTAACTTTTCCTGCTGATAATGGACGCTTTGACGTTAGATATTCAGGAAGATGCCCCCTGGTGTATCCTGTTTGCCGATGACATTGCGCTGGTTGCCGAGAGTGGCCTTGAGGTTCAGAGCAGATTGGAGGTGTTGTGGCAAAGATTCGAGAGTGTTGGCCTGAAATTGAGTAGAACCAAAAAAGAGTACTTGTTCTGCGATTTCGGCGGTCCCTCCAATCTTTCGCCTTTAGTTCTCGCTAGGACGCCCATACCGATTTGTTCCGACTTTCAGTACCTCGGTTCGCTTGTTCAAGGAAATGGTGAGGTAGACCGGGACATAACACATCCGAGCAACAAAGGATGGATGAAATAGCGACCGGTCACGGGAACAACTTGTGATCCACGGATGCCCCTCAAGTTGAAGGGATCTACAAGTCCGTGATAAGACCTGTCGTACTGTATGGGTCAGAATGTTGGGTTGTGAAAAAGATGGATGAAAAGAGATTGCATGTAGTGGAGATGAGAATATTGAGATGTGTGGTGTGACAAGAATGAACAAACTGAGAAATGAGTGTATTAGGGGAAGTTTGAAAGTGGCGCCAGTGACTGAAAAGTTGGAAGGAAATCGTTTGTCTTGGTATGGTCATGTGAAGAGGAGGGATGAAACGCATGTTACTAAAAGAGTTCTGAATTTACATGTGGATGGATGGAGAGGGATAGGGAGGCCAAAGAAAAGATGGATAGATTGCGTAAGGACCGATAAGAAAGAAAAGGAAGTGAGTGATAGTGTTACGGACGACAGGACAGAATGGAAGTAGAAAACGTGTTGCGCCGACTCCAAGTAATATGGGATAAGGGCAACAGATAACATTGATTAGAATGTATTATAATACTTAATAAATGTTGATTTCATATTTCAGGTACTTTTATTTTATTTGAATCGACCATTAGTGGGTATTAGAATAATAATAATTGAGTTCCTACTAATTCTATGTGTAACAGGATTATTTATTAGTCAGAATTCAATTGATCTATGATTATAAATGGTTTTTAATACAAAAAAAATTACATATATGGGTTTTTACGACATTAAATATGACCCTTATGGTTACCAAAAATGGATATACGACCCCCACAGTTTTTTCAAAGTACATTTTCATGGGGTGTATAAACCAAACATTGATTTTTTCTTAGACGTAAATGCAAGCTAACTTTAAAACTAAAGAAGATAGCTGGGTTTTGATGATTTAACCTTTTTCATCTGCAAAATGTAAGAACCTTTCTCATAGATATTTTTTTTATAACTTCAAAAGGAAAAAAGTTATGATTTTTTATGTAAAAAAAAAATAGTTTTTCTGCTCTACTGAAAAGTCGGGTTTTGGTTTATACGACCTTTCTACCCAAAGGTATCGATATGTTTAGGGCGATAAGGTTGTGTTTTACTTGATCGGATTTTTGAATAAAATAGACGTGTGGATTTCACTAAGATTTATTTCGAACTGAACACCGTACATATTATAATAGTGGACTGTATGATCTTAAAGTACCTACATATATAGTTATTAATTACTTCATTCGTTTAAACAATTACTCTATAACTTTACTCTTTTTAAGAACCTCCTTAACCTTTTCCTAAGTATGTAACCACATTTATTATTCTTTTTTTTTGTTAGTGGCCAGTTTCATTTTTGAATAAATTGGTTTGATGCACGTACATTTTAAATGACTGAAGGCGTATTTGATGTTCTAAATTAAAAAAAAATAACCCTTATGCCCTAGGGATCGGCCATACTGTATTATCTCCCTAGGTGATAACGAGTTGCTTTTAAGTGCAGGTTACATGACACATAATAGGGTCATTATCGAGCAGGTGGTGTAAAAAATATATTTTTTAGTGGGTAATCTCTGGATATCCTGATTCGATAACAAAAATGTAGGTACCTATGCATTGATAGAAACCTGTTTTCTTCCTGAGTGCCATATAAGCTATATTTTAGGCATAAAATTACTTACCTACTATATTTTTAACTCAAGTCGGATAAGAATAGCCGAATGGCTACTTTATCGGTTTGCGCTGACTAAACGATTTGAAATACCTACTCTAAAAATAATAATGTACCTACTACAATAATATTCGCCTTTACAAAATCTACAAAAAGGTCCGCGACAATAATTATATATACTTCTATTCTTCTTTTTCTTCTTTTCGTATCGATGCTCTCATCATACTTCTACTAATACCTACGTCACAATAACGCTTTTTATGTATAAAACTTAAAAATTTATTAAATATTAAAATTTATTTCTACTATGTTAGGTTTAAGCTTTTTTTATAAAGGGTGTAAAAAGACCCTTAACGAAAACGAAAACCCTATATTCTACTCATCACTGGGATACTTTTTTTCTTCTACGACATACCTGGGAATTCACTGATTCTGGAGATATTGAAGGTCAAAGTCAACATTTTATTTTCGTTTTTTTTTCAAAATCGTTTTCCAAGTATCATTAGTAAACTTTCTTCCGAACAAACATTATTAAAATTATCAATTTTTCATAACAAATTACGCGTTTGAAGTTAGAAAAATGCAACGAAAACTAAACACAACGAGCGCCTCACATACACAAGCGTGCGGTCGGTTCAACGACCAAGCGCGAGCGGCCGAACTCTCAGCTGATCGAAGTTATTATTAATTAATTATTTATTAAAGTTAAAAAAAAAAGTTTTTTCCCAGCAATAATTTTTGGTCAAAGTTGCTTAATTACATGTACAGAATGTGTAGTTATCGGCTTTGTGATCGGTCTTTTTACACCCTGTATAGTAGGTATAATGTATTAATTCACATAAAATAAATAACTTTGACATAAGAAGCATTTAATAGAGATATTTTTTGCCTTTTGGAGCAATAATGTCATTTGGTCGTACGGTTTAGATCTTTAGAAGATAATGTATTGTATTTAGAATGTTCCATGCATATTTTAAGTTTATCTTCTCTCCTATTTGGGCACGCCATATTCTTGGAGGTAGGTAAGTCCCTTCTTTGTTGAGGAGTGGTTGGATAGCCGTCACGGCGCGGGCGTCCTCTCTTTTCGTGTGACGCAGGTCTTGTTCTGCGAACACATTCATTGTGCGTACAGCTAAGGAGTGTAATTCCCTGCTGGAGTCTGTGTTTCTTGATCGCTACAACCTTTAAGGAACCTGTGAGTAAGTAGGTTAATTCTAGGTAAGCGCATTACATCGTCGCCTTCATCCGTGAGGTCAAGCGCGAACCTATCAAATACAAATAGTTTATTGTCTTTAACAAGTTTGTACTACATACTAGTGATAGAAGTGTCCTTTTAAGCAAGTAAATGCCTGTACTAGGACACTCCCCTCTTCCGTAACTTAAAATTAACGTAATATACGTACAGAAGAAATGCCAATGTTTACTATTTATAATTATAATTTACAAAATTATAAGAAAGAAGATTAAAAATAAATTATTATATCAACTACTACACAAGCAAGCGCCTGCAAAGCCTGTACCGCTATAGTGACAGTTGTCTAAGGAGGTCGGATACAACAACGAGTGCCGCCGTCAAAGCGCTCACATTGCTGTGTTACTTGTAATGTAAACACAAAATATTACTTAATATCTATTTACAATGTCTTAAGTGTGGCATTCGATTCATCACATAATCACGTGGACAAAACCGATAATAGGTATACATGATAAACACATCGCTAAAAAATAAAATTATTTTGTTTTTGCAGGAAACCAGCGATAAGATTGTGGTGTGGAAAAACAAATTATAATTAGGATAAACCCACACGAGCTTGATTATAATTATCAGAGAAACGGTTCCAAGAGGAAATAACACCATGGCACTTAACTAGCCAACGCTTTACTTTAAATAATATCCTTCGGGCTGTAACCGAGAGAGGACGTCTCATCTGCTGGATCAACTGAGTCTGAAATAGAAGATGTGTAGCACGCGTGTTCTGGTGCTGTTGGCTCTGCTCGTCGGGGGCGCGCATTGCTTCTCGTGGGGTGAGTACCTCGCATAACATGACTTTACGTATTAATTTTTGTTTATTTTATTTTGAGTTGAACCTGAGCATGATTTAAAAGCTCACTGGTTCATTCAGCGCAATTCAACGAAATGTTTGATGACGAAGCCATGCGAATCATGGTGAAATGGCGACAGCGACTGTCACAACACGCCATATTTATGGCGGTAACCGGTAAGTCCCTTCTTTAAGTACCTAGTGGCACGGTAGTCGTCCCGGTGTCCTCACCTTCCGCACGAGGGCCCGGGCACACGATGCGTTGCGGCGCCGCACCGCAAAGATTACCGTATCAGCGGGCGTTTGTCGGCTTCACCGCCATGTTCTCGTGGGGGCGGGGTCGGCGGTGCGACCTCTCGCGACGGGTCCTCGCTCAGGCTGTTTCAAAAACAAAATGCACGCATATACTCGTACACTCGCCATACAACCCACGAGCTAAAGCTATGTTCGAGGAGCATCTTGACATTATAGGTCATACATTACGTACGAATGCTTGCACAATAACAAGACCAACTGCAGTTGTGACAAATTGGAGTATGTAAATTCATTTTTCTTCCAACTATGCTTTAATTTCATCATAATCACACTAAAAACTCAGTACAAAGCGAGTCTTTATTGCTCTAGAGCAATAAAAATGTATGAAATTTCATTATTGCACAGTTTTTTTTTTAATCGCACCATAAGGCGCCAATCTCAATGGGTTAGCTCTATTCAGCCAGCCGATATCAACAATTTTTTTTACGTACGTATTATTTGTTTCTATCCTACTTTTTCCAAATTTAAAAAATGATTGCTGCTAACTCTGATTTAAAAATGAAAGAAATTTAAAAAAGTGATTTGGCGGGAACTTTGTTAATTTTGATTTGACAATATTTTTGGAAACGATAAAGTGTGATACTATCTGATTTTGAGTGCTTCGGCTTCGAATTAAAATGGAATCATCTAGCGACACATTAACTCCGGAAAACATTCTAAATGAAGCCGACAGTGTTATAGAAATTCCTTTTTTAACTGTTGATATGAGTTTCTTTTATCTACTATTCCTATATAGTCCAGTCAAATTAGCTCAATTAAGGTAAGAATCTCGGAATTCGAGATACCCAGCTGTATGTTTGTAAATAGTTGTATATTGACACCCTGAAAGTTGTCTCAAAACCTACATATGGTAGGGTGTACGCAACTATTAAATTTCATGGTCAGGGGTCACAAAAATCGGGTTTTTGCGCTTTTTTTGTAAATATCTCATTTCCTAAAGGTTTTTTGCTATTTGTATATTTAACAATATTGTAGAATATAAAATTCTCTACAATTTTTGTTCAGAAAACTTTTTCCTACGGTGAACCGTTTTCGAGATATAGGGCGGAGACCGCGCGGTCACAGCATCACTTTAGGTCAACTGGTGCCTCCGGTCGAAAACGCGCCATATTATAGTTAACTAGCTGTTGCCCGCGACTTCGTCTGCGTTAAGTTCGTTAAACTGCACAAAAGTAATCAATAATTAATCCAATTCATTAATTTTACTTTCACATAAAACAGTTTGACTTCATTTTTTTAGTTGGGAAATAATCCAATGACTTCTCCCGCTCTTAGCTGACGCATCAGGGCGTGTCAGATTTTTACTGACTAAACCCCACTCCTATGTTCTTTCTTTGCCTTGCGTTCCAGGGTCGCAGGAATGCCTTTCAGAAGCGAACCCATGACCCCAGTAGGCTTGGCGACCCTGCTGGGTCTCTATGGTTTTGCTGAAATCTCCATGAGGCACGCTTGGAACACCACCTGCCGTATACTCGGTCTCGGTGTAGATATTTGGTTACCGAACGGTCGGACGGCGCGGCGCCCCATTGCTCGCCGTCCGCAAGCCCACTTCTACGGTGTCTTCCACCTCAACGCTGGGGCGTGAAGGCCATTTCCTCATTCATGTGGCCGCCACCTTGGCTCGATTACTGCTTCTCAGAAGGAGGCAATCGCCTGCCACTCCACCCTGCTCTGGACCAGGACCCGGCGCGAGAGGTCGCTGCAACCGATGACCCCCCACGGCGGTGCCTCGTTCAAACGGTGCACACCCGTATGTTCCACCGTGTTCTTAGGGCGATCCACATAAAGGGTTACCATTCCACATAATGGTGATCCACAGAATGGGTCACCATGAAGATGAAGACGCCGATTGGCTTACGAACATCAACGAAGCAGAAATAATAAGTGAGGGTTCCAGCAGTAGGTGATCTGAATATTTACCTACTCCATGTTTAAAGGCGTTTGTTTATGTACGTATGTCTCTAGTCTATGTTACGGTTTAACAAAGATGTACGATTTTTAAAATATTTGCTGACCAAAAACATCATATTAACCTTGAATGAATTCCAAGCACCACTAAGTAGACACAGTAAGTTCGGGAGGTTCCTGCATCGGATCAAGAAGGAAAGGACGCCCGGGTGTCGCCACTGTGTGGACCGCCCGGAGGACACGGTGGAACACACGGTAGAGGTGTGCCCTGCTTGGGCGGAGCGCCGCCGTGTCCTTGTAGAATCTATCGGCGGCGGTGACCTCTGGCTCCGGGCCCTGGTACAGACCATGGTCCAGAGCGAGGAGGGGTGGCGGGCAGTTGCCTCCTTCTGCGAAGCAGTAATGCTAGCGAAGGAGGCTGCCGACCGCGAGCGCCGCCGCCGAGATCCCGATTCCGATTTCCCACCACCGTAGGCGCGGGCTCGCGGATGGCGAGCAGCACGCCGTCCGGCAGTCTGGTAATAACCTGGACCGAGCCTAGTCGTCCACGGCGCGTTCACGCGCGCCTCAAGGAGATGTCAGCAAACTGTAGGGGCCCGTTGGGGCCAAAGCTTCTGGGGAACACGGAAAATCTGAAAGATTCTCACCGTGTTCCCCAGATCGAAGGAACGAAGGGGAACGGGGTGGGGTTTAGTCAGTAAGAGTCTGACACGCCCTCCCGCTCCGCCCAAGAGCGTGAGGAATCATTCTGATGGTTCTCCTTACAAAAAAAAGCACCACTAAGTAAGTGTAAATAGCACTTAGTTATGTAGGCTGAAAAAAAGTGCATAAAGTAGTTTTTAGTTGTCAAAATATATGAATGGTCAGCACAAAACTGATCCTGAAGTCATTAGAAGGTTTAGTATTTGCCTCTTATTTATATGAGGTAGTTATCCAGCCCTAGGTGGAGCAAGTGGTCTTTTGCGGACTAAATTCCACCATGTTCCTTCAGTTGCCATTTACGTATCAGGACCACTAACTTTTGCACGCCTCAGTTATTAGGTACTTCGGTATATTCTCTCTTCAAAGAGTAACTACAGAGGCGTCATGGCGTTCTCACTTTCTGCATTATGCAAGTACTAACTAACCGAACATGAGTGTTTCAAGAGGTAGATATTTTCGATTCGGCGGGAAGAAAAGTCCAGGTGTCACCATTCTGTGGAAGAACGCCCAGAAAACACGGCAAACGTTATGGTTGAAGTCTAATCCGCTACTGCCCTAGTTTGGGTCAATGTATGGGGCAAGACCTCCTCTTGCCCTGCCAATGGAATAAACCTGCTATAACAATACCGTGAGAAAGACACAGAGTGAGAAGACCTTAAGCCTCCTATTGTCGTTTAGACATTTCTTAGGTGTCATTAGTCACAAAGCGATTCCCGAAGTTTTTAGTTATTTAAATTATCCGTTTATTTAGGCAGATTTTTTACTTTGGGTGGTATTTGACTGATGCCTTAATAAATCATACGGTGTTTTTTTCAGCGGGGACTACCTTCTTTACCGAGAGTTAACTTTGCAATTTATGAATTAAATTAACTCTTGAGTGCGTGCATTTTTACTCAGCAGACTTTACATTATTGATGGTCAAACATGGTCAAACGCATCCTGTGGTGCGATTTTAAACGGGTACAGTTTGCAGAGCTGTAAAAAAACCCACAATATTCCTTCAGATGCCCTTAGCGAACAATTTCTCAAATCAATTCTATCTACATATACTATGATAGCACAATTCATAAGAAAGAGACTTCGCAACAGACCGTGCAGCAGGAATCGTAATATTTTAATTTCGCCATAACTTCAAAACCAAACGTCTAATTTTAGTCATTCAAAGACCAAATATTATCTACATAAACTGTACTTAGTGATAAAATAATTTATTTTGATAAGGGTTAATAGCATGAGTAAAATAAATGCGTTTAAATGTAGTTCAAAAAAATTCAAGATTTTTAGATAAAAAAAATGGTTGTTGTGCCTCACTCGACATAGATAGATATAGTGCTTCGCGGATTTTTTTGTAGATATTTATAAAATCTACAATTAATTAGAACATTTTATGGTTCTATCTTTTACAGTTTAGGCAGCGTACGCAAAATAAGTAACTTTTCTTGTTGATTTTTTACAGAAAAACCCAATTATCTTACGGAACCCTATTTTTTTCCAAAATAAAAAGTAGCCTATGTTTTTCGTGGATAATGTAGCTTTCGAATGGTGAAAGAATTTTTAAAAACGGTTCAGTAGTTTTGAAGCCTATTCATTACAATCAAACAAACAAAGTTTTCCTCTTTATAATATTAGTATAGATGAACTATCGATAAATGAATGATTATAAATATTTGTCTGAATAGTCGTGACTATTCGGAGAAAAACACCAAAAAAAATATCACACCTATATTTTTTAAGTAATAAGTGAAATAACACAAATAAATTCTTTTAAAATTTAGATCTGTTGTGATATTTTCCTCTACCATTACCACAGTTGTTTAAATATTGCTGTTCTTTTTTTTGTAACGACAACCTGAATAAAACTGCTATCTATTGCTATTCTTAAAAAATCCAAAATTCCTCTAGATTTTTCATAAAAATGAATTAAACTTATGTGATTACCCAAATTTATTGAAGATTTTTACTTTTAGCCAACTTTAGCTTGTCCTGGCGTAAAAAAAAGTATGAACACTACTATGGCAAGTTTTTTTAAAAATTGGTGCAACTAATCAAGTTTCCAAAATGGTATACTACTTTATTAAAACTAGCCACAAAAAATAATATCCATATAAGTTCAAAACAAGAAACTAATTTCTTAAATTATTGTTAACAGTAATCACTTTTCCTACGTGCCCAAAATAGGTTCTTGCTACAATTTCTATTAATGAATGACATACCTACCCTAGTTATTTACTTTGAAAATTAAAGCAAGATAGAGATATTTAAGTTAAAAAAAGCATAGCATAGTAAGAGAAACTAATTATTCTCAGTAAGTGAGTTCAGTTAAGTACGCACTGCTCCTTTCCATCGTACATCCGTCCACAAGCCCATGTTGGCGACGACGGCGGACGGCGAGCAATCCGTAGATCGCCGTCCTGTCGTCCAATTACCATCCGGATTGCGCTCAAGTCGTCGACAACGCGTAATGATCTATGCGTACTTCAAGAACATTTCAGAAAATCGTAGGTGCCCAGCAGGGTCGAAATCCACTGGGGCCATGGGGTATGTGAAAGGGTACACTGACTGGGGCCATAAAACAAAGGCAAAGAAGGAACAGGAGTGGGCTTTAGTCAGTAAACGTCTGACACGCCAGGTAAGTGTTGTTAAATAAATGAATACTGAATAAAAAGTGGATAAATTAGGAAAAAAATCATAAAATATAATACAATAGTTAATAAAAATTGTCAAACATTTATAATCATTGATTTATCGATAGTATTAACTTATTTGGGGCGTTTTCGACCGGAGGAACCAAATGACCTGAAGTGATGCTGTGACCGTGCGCTCTCCGGCCTCTATCTCGAAAACGGTTCACCGTAGGAAAAAGTTTTTATACAAAATTTGTAGAGAATTTTGTATTCTACAATATTGTGAAATATACAAATAGCAAAAAACCTTTAGGAAATGAGATATTTACAAAAAAAGCGCAAAAAAACGATTTTTGGGCCCTTTGACCTTGAAATTTCATAGTTGCGTACACCCTACCATATGTAGGTTTTGAGACAACTTTTAGGGTGTCAATATACAACTATTTACAGACTTACAGCTGGGTATCTCGAATTCCGAGGTGAAAGTACTATAATGACTGGACTAATAGGTAATAGTTGAAAGAAAAGCAGATTATGCACCTCGCCTTAAGTAATTTAATATTGCCCTCGTGCCTATTAAATCAGGCACTCGGTGCAATAATAAATTACTTTGTGCTCGATGCAATAATCTACTATAAATACTTAGGCATAAGTATAGACAGACATTTCAATTGGAAAACGCATGTAAGTGACATTTGTGATAAATTAAGATCTGTGTTAGGGAAATTTTATCAATTGAATTGTGTAGTAAATAGGCAAACGTTATTGATGGTTTGGATGGCACACCGCACTTTGGCTGATATCTGTGTACTTGTTTGTTTTCTTTTTTTTTGCGTTCCTTCATGTGTAATTATAATTCTTTTTAATTTTTTTTGTTGTATTCGTGTTCTTACTTTTTTTAATTTGTTTGTGCTGTGGTGTGTGTTCTGTGTGGTTTCAAATAAACGTTTATCCTATTCTATTCTATTCTATTCTACTATGCTCTTGCTGACTCATCAATCAGCTATGGTCTTAGTGTGAACAAAAAATTTATTTTCAATGACATGTGTGCAATGACATTTGGAGATATTTAATCAATATATTATTAGATGCAAATTCTTCATATTCCTCAGTTTTATTGTTGTCCAAGAAAGCAAAGCTACTGCTATCGATTGCCAATCGGCAATCATCAAAACTGTACCTAATCATTAAAATATTTTTTTTGGGGCTTAAAAAGATTTCTTCTTTAAGTTTAGCATCAGACAGTTTTGGAAATACGGTACGAGTAAATATACAAAAATCCATGTGCGCTTCTACAATTTTTACCTACCTATTACTTCAGAAACCAATTTTTTCGATGTTCATTACGGGAATTTGGAAGTACATAGGTATCAAAAATACACCTGTTTTACCTACTGCTTCTCTAAATGGTGTCTTCGTGTTTGTCAAAATAACTTTAACACAAGCATAGCACAAGTTATTCGAATTTTAACTAAGACTTTCTTGAGGACATTTTAACAATTGTTATGTAACTAAACAATACGCCGAATTATTGATTCTTTCAATAACTTCTTATTTTATTTTATAAACTTGATGCAATAAAAATATTTTACATACAATTTGTAATAAGCATATCAGAGAAATTAAGTTTGGTTCTAGTACTAGTTTACAAAGTAAACTAGTGGAATGCGACGATGCTAGCTAAGGAGGCAGTCGCGCGAGAGAATGGCTCTCAAGAACGAATTATTCCGATCTGTCACCCTGGTTTGTCCCCTAGGACGTGCTCGGCGCCAGGTGTACTGGTGGTCGCCGGAGATTGAGGCTCTGCGCGAAGCGTGCAACGCCGCGCGGCGCCGGTACACCAGGTACCGCAGGCGCCGCATTCGTCCGCCGGATGCGGAGGCCAGAGAGGCGGAGCTGTACGAGGGGTACAGAGCGGCAAGGCGCACCCTCCGAACGGAAATAAAGCGGGCCAAGTTGGAGGCCCGCAATGTGTGGCTGGAGATTCTGAACAGGGACCCATGGGGACGCCCTTACCAGGTGGTGCGGGACAAGCTCCGCCCATGGGCTCCCCCGCTAACTCAGAGTCTCCGGCCTCAGCTTGTGGAGGGTGTGGTGGCCAATCTGTTCCCTGAGCGAGGGGAACACTCTCCCCCGCTCATGGCTCCGCTACCTGCGGTGCCCGTAGCGGACCACACCAGCGACGGCGACGACGACACTCCAGAGGTGACCGAGGTGGAGATGAGGGCGGTGGTACGAAGACTTAGTGTCAAGAACACCGCCCCAGGACCCGACGGCGTGCCTGGAAGGGCCTGGGTCCTGGCCATGGAGGCTCTCGGGTCTCGATTACGAGGGCTCTTTAGCGCATGCATGGAGAGAGGCCAGTTCCCTCTTCGCTGGAAGACTGGGAAACTGGTCCTCATCGCGAAGCCGGGGCGCCCCGCGGACTCTCCGTCCGCGTACCGGCCCATCGTGCTGCTCGACGAGGTGGGCAAGCTCTTTGAAAGAGTAATTGCAGACCGCCTCGTCGGGCATCTATCACGGGTGGGGCCGGATCTTGCTGACGGTCAGTTCGGCTTTCGCAGGGGGCGCTCCACAGTGGACGCCATCATGCGCGTGAGAGCCCTCACGACGGGGGATGCGGTGACTCGGGGCAGGGTTGTCTTGGCGGTGTCTTTGGACATCGCCAATGCCTTCAACTCCCTGCCCTGGAGTAGCATCGAGGCGGCACTTCGGTACCATGAGGTGCCCACCTACCTCCGTCGTGTGATCGAGGCCTACCTGTCGGATAGGTTCATCATCTATCCCGGTCACCAGGGAGAGTGGAGACGGCGAGAGATGTCGTGCGGTGTTCCGCAGGGATCGGTACTAGGACCGCCCCTGTGGAACATCGGATACGACTACGTGCTGCGCGGCGACCTCCCCGACGGGGTAAGCGTAGTCTGCTACGCAGACGACACGCTGGTCCTGGCGCGGGGAGAGTCGTACCAGGCGGCGGCCGAAACAGCGACACGCGGGGTTGCGACAGTCGTGGAGAGGATCCAGCAACTGGGACTCAAGGTGGCATTGCACAAGTCCGAGGCTATGTGCTTTCATAGCCTTCGGACCGCGCCACCACCGGGTTCCCAAATAACGGTAGGGGGGGTTCACATCGGCGTCGGGTCGACGATGAAGTACCTGGGACTCGTCCTCGACAGCCGGTGGACTTTCGAGGAGCATTTCCGACGTTTGGCCCCCAAACTGGACAGGACTGGTGCCGCTCTGAAGCGGCTCCTGCCCAACCTAGGGGGTCCAGACGCCCCCTGCCGGAGGCTCTACGCGGGGATCGTTCGGTCCATGGCCCTTTACGGGGCGCCAGTTTGGGCGCCATCGCTGGGTAAGCGACCAGTGGCCAAACTGAACGCTTGCCAGAGGGTCATGGCCATCCGGATGGTGCGGGGATACCGCACGATCTCCCGCGAAGCGGCGAGCCTCCTTGCTGGCCTGCCACCGTGGGATTTGGAGGCAACAGTCCTTGCACGCATGCACGATTTGCGCGTGGAGATGCAACGCCGGGGCGAAACTCCGCTGCCACGACAAGTCGCGGAATGGCGGACAGAGTTCCGGCGGGATCTCAGGGTGGCATGGCGACTGCGACTGTCGCAACCCAGTGCTGGGCATGCCGTCATTGCGGCGGTAAGTCCCCTCTTTGAGGAGTGGTTGGAAAGAGGTCACGGCGTCCTCTCTTTCCGTATGACGCAGGTCCTCACCGGACACGGTAAGTTCGGGAGGTTCCTGCATCGGATCAAGGAGGAAAGGACGCCCGGGTGTCGCCACTGTGTGGACCGCCCGGAGGACACGGTGGAGCACACGGTAGAGGTGTGCCCCGCTTGGGCGGAGCACCGCCGTGTCCTTGTGGAGTCTATCGGCGGCGGTGACCTCTCGCGCCGGGCCCTGGTACAGGCCATGGTCCGGAGCGAGGAGGGGTGGCAGGCAGTCGCCTCCTTCTGCGAAGCAGTAATGTTAGCGAAGGAGGCTGCCGACCGCGTGAGGCAACAGAACTCACGCCGCCGCCGCCGAGATCCCGATCCCGATTTCCGACCACCGTAGGCGCGGGCTCGCGGATAGCGAGCACTGGGTAGCTCGCCGTCCGGCAGTCTTGTAATAATCTGGACCGAGCCTAGTCGTCGACGGCGCGTTCTGTTCCACGCGCGCCTCAAGGAGATGTCAGCAAACTGTAGGGGCCCGGTAGGGCCGAAGCCTCTCGGGAACACGGTATCCGAAAGGTTGTCACCGTGTCCCCCAGATCGATGGCAACGAAGGAACGGGGTAGGGGTTTAGTCAGTAAGAGTCTGACACGCCCTCCCGCTCCGCCCAAGAGTGGGAGAAGTCATTCTGATGATTCCCCTACCGGAAAAAAAAAAACCCTGGTTTGTCCCCTGAGGGGGACAGATCAGAAAAAAACGTTTGATCTGTCCCCCGGTTAGCAATGAGGGGACAGTTCAAACTTTATTCACACCTTAACGGTTTCATCTGTCCCCCTTTCCTTAAAAGAGGCCAGATGAAACTTTTTATTCCTGTTTGTCCCCCATAGAATTTAAATTAATTTTTAAAAGTAATTCTACACGTTATAAGCTTACTTTCAAGAATTAAATAAAAGATTAGTGGTTTAGATTGTTATAACTAACGATCTGTATTTAAATAAATTATAAATATTTCTTTTGTTTCTCACAGTCCCATAAATCACGTAGTAGGTATTCCAGGTATAATAAGGGCCTATTTCACCACCTATGATTAAGTTTCGAGTATCTTACTTGACAGATAATTTCATACAAAATCTGTCACATTTTTGAATTTATTCAGTGAGTAGTGCCTACTCGGACATTGTGAAACAGGCCCTAAGTATAATAACAATCAGTCCTCTGATTTGACTTCATAATAATTAAATAACGTAATACATTGTGTGATTAAAATAAAAATAAAACCAGGCAAGTGCAAGTCGGACTCGCGCACTGAGGGTTTCGTACCAACTTACCTATGAAAACAGTTCAATTCTCGAATCTAATATGGAAGATTAAAAAAAAAATCTTGTGTCGTAACTACAAATTTTCATTTTTCAGACTTTTCCCCGTGTTAGTGCCATAATACCTTGCTTCGTGCCAAATTTCAAGTTTCTAGGTCAACGGGAAGTACCCGATGAATTTTAATTCCTTTGACAGTGTCGCAATGTACATTTTTTGCAACCTAAACGGGCGCATCTTTTTTTTTCGTCAATTTACAAGTTTGATTTTAGACAATTTCAAGTGACCGCGGTCTTTATGCGTTCTCGATATAAAGGGTCTTTTGACAGACAGACAGACAGACAGACGGACAACAAAGTGAACCTATAAGGGTTTTGTTTTTTCCTTTTGAGGTACGGAACCCTAAAAACTAAAAAAAATATGAATCCATTTTCGATAACATTATATTTTGGAGAATAGCTAACTCTTTGTATATTTTATAATGAAACTCTCACACTTGAAAGTATAACCTGTTCCATTCGCCATTTAGTGAAAACATTAAGTATAATTATTACAAATTGTCACTTTATGTATGCATGTATAGATAAGTCCACACTGTTTCATTGTTAAAACAATGAAACTAAAAAAATACACGAGTATGTGTGTATGTAGACCGATGACCTGGTGAGGGTCACGTGACTCCGATAGATGCGACGCACAGGACTGGTCGTTGTGACGACGCTTGGGGGAGCCCTATGTCCAGCAATGGACGTCATTTGGCTGAAATAATGATGGTGGTAATTTTTATGTTTCAGACATCGTCGTGGGCGGAGAAAAACAACTGAACTTTTATTTCAACGGGACCCTGACACACGCGGAACAGATTCCACATGCTGCTCAAATTCGATCGGTAACTTACGATCCTGTTCGATTCAGGGTACTGTTTGCCGATAAGAATTCGAAAATATCCAGTTTTGACCTATCAACTAGGAGAACACGACATTTATTTACGAAAAAATCAGCCAGAGACGTTGCAGTGAATCTCGCCTACGACCCCGTCTCACAACTTCTATTCATGCATGATGCCAATAGTATATACTCGTTCTCATTAAGCCCTGCCTCTTATAACAAAGCAGATGATGGACATCTTGTGGTGAAGGCGTCTCACTACTGCCGTGACATCGCCGTGGACAGCTGCGGAGGGTACGTTGTTCATACATAATCATACGCATGCCGACAAAATAACGGTACATTTAAATAATATGATCCAAGAGCTTGACAGAGTAGATTTTATTCTGTTTTAAATAAAACATCAGTATAATTCCGGCAACGACCTGTGTCATTAAATAGTCTCTGATGAGTCGGTCGGTGGTTGAGAAAGCGGAGTTATTCTCTCCGCTCCTCAGCAGCGTTACCGTCACAAAGTTCGTAACAGTGCATTATGTCAGTTATTCAGGATTAGAACACGCAGCCATAGTCAGCACTTAAAAAGCACAGCACTACACAAGAGTGAGATACGCGGCGACAGTTAGTAGTTAGCCAAACATGTTCTTGTGTGACGTAGAGTTGAAGTAACTAACGCTGACCACTGTGCTGCCATTTTACGTGCTTCCTTTAAGACTCTTCTCTTCCCTGTCAAACACACTACACTATACCTATATCAGATCTTTCAGAATAGCTGATAAGACAAGGATATTTTTCCAACATTTTGTACGTCAGGCGTAATTTAATTTTTTAGTACTAGACAATATTTTGTATGAAATAATAACAAAAGTTACAAACAAAATTAAATGTTTGATTTGTGATATTTACCAAAGTTTTCCATTTTCTACACTTTTATACTAACAAAGATCTGTTATAGCATCAGATATAAACGTAAATGTCAGTACAGTTGCGCCGTAAATAGTTTTCAAATTGACTTCAAATGATTAAATCTGAGATTTGGCATAAAAAAACTAAAAATCTTACTAGCTGGCCAGTTTGATTTTTGAATAACAGTAGATTATGTGACTAGGGGATAAAGCAGTGTCTTTAAGGCGAGGGCGGAATGTTGAATTCCGAACGAAACGAAGGTTGCTAAATTTTAATCCCGAAAGTTAGTGAGGGATTTATATAATTAACTCCCGAGCAGCGAGGGAGTTAATATAGAAACCTGAGTGAAGTGGAAAGAGGAATTCAAACCGCCCAAGACAAAGACAACTTTATCCCCGAGTTGAATACTCTACTTTTTACACCATCTGTGTGATAATTAATTAAAAGTCAATTTTATTTACTAAAATAAATTATAAATTTAAAAAAAATTAAACTGTGTTATTTACGAGTTAATCTTAACAATCACTCGACTTGTTTCGAAATTGAAATGGCCTGACTATTGAATTATAAAAGTTGAATAGATTAAAAACACAATTGACAATAATTACAAAAAATGCGAGTCGGACTCGCGCACTGAGGGTTCCGTACCAACTTACCTATGAAAACAGCTCAATTCTCGACCCGAATCTAAAAGATTTTTCAAAAAAAAATCTTATGACGTAACAACAAAGGACAATGGGCAAAAATGTATGGGACGTGGTACCCGCTCCAATAGTTATTATTAATATATCATTTTTTTTTTTTTTTTTTTCTTTATTTTAAGGGCTTTATCGCTGAGCGATAACGTCGCCCTGTAACATCATCACAATTAATTAAACCTAAAAACAGATAACACTTATTTTAAAACAAAGAATGCCAGTTTGTACAGTATCCTAGCTTGATCCGATAAAGGGCATGCCAGGATAGCATTACATTGTCCAATATCATATTTATTTATAACGCCAAGTAAATTAAATCTCAAAGCCTCATTCCGCACACACTCCATCAAAATATGTTGCACATCTTCGACTACTCCACATTCCTCACAGTTAGGTGATGTTACCTTTTTCATCAGAAAACCGAACTTTCTTGATGGAATGTGGCCGGAACGAAGTCTTAGCGCCATAACCAAATCCTTTCTACTGAGCATACCTTGATCAGCCCAATTATTCACTGGGAGCTGTGGCTGGATGGTCTTGTACCAAATTCCCCTTTCTGTTGACCTCTGGTTAAAGTATTCACTCCACATGTCTGTACATTGTTTTTTCATTAATCTTATATAATCTGTATATAAAGGAGGTACATGAGTAGAAACTCCATCTGACACGGCTTGGTTGGCCAAAAGATCTACTCTTTCGTTATCCTGAATTTGTACGTGAGAAGGGATCCACTGTAAAACTACCGTAATTGACTTTTCTTCTAGCTTGAATAAAGACTCTAAAATCGTGTAGGCTATCGGTACTCCTCGCACGGACGAAGTGCACCGAGCCAAGTGTTGCAGCGAACTCTTTGAGTCTGTTAGAATGACAAACTTATCATGGCTAATTGAGTTAATATAAGAAAGAGCCTCTGCTATTGCAATTAACTCGACATGCATAATGGAGATATCAGAGTCTATAGAAAGTTTGACATTAATATTGAATTGTGGATCCCAAACCGCCGCGCCACTACCAGCACTACTTTTAGACCCATCTGTGTAAATCTTATGGAAATCAACATACTCCTCTTCTATAAAATTTGTGCAGATTTGTCGCAGATGGTTGCAGTCATACTGTCGTTTAGGCATATTTATAAATGGGATATTATTTTTAATGGTTCCATGAACATTGATGTTGCTGACCCATGTCCCCAGAGAAAACATCTCAATCAACCTAACTGAGTGGATAACAGAAGACTTAAGCTCATTGTAAATTGAGACCAATAGAGGTCGCTTTCTACCTCTCCAATATTGAGAATGATTAATGTTTAGAGTTAACGATTCAATCAACTTAATCGCAGTGCTCTCACGAAAGGACATACATTTCAGACAGTATTTGCCTCCTAGAAATTTCCTACGAATATGTAATGGAGCTAGATTTAATTCACTCTCCATCACGTGGATGGGGGTGCTTCGAATGTAGCCACCAATAACACGAAGAGCTTTGTTTTGAGCTTTGTCCAATTTAGATAAATGGCACTTGTAACTACAATCATACAAGAAGCTACCATAGTCTAACCTACTGCGGATTATAGAAATATACAGTCGACGCAAGTGTTTAGGATGAACACCCCAACCAGGCCCTGCTAACACTTTGAAAATATTAATAAATTTTAAAACCTTTTGGACTGATTCGTTAATATGCTTCCCCCATCTGAGCGACTGATCCAACCACATTCCCAGGTACTTAATGGTATTCACTACAGAAAGATTATAATTATTAACTTGTAACTTAACAGGTTGTCTGCACATACCTCTTTTAAAAATACAGACCTTAGTCTTAGTTGGAGATATTTCTAAACCTAGATTAATAACTATGGAATTAAATGTATTTAAAGCAGACTGCAGCTCTGAGACAACTGTGTTGATATTAGGACCTGATTTAAAAATAACGAAATCGTCAGCATATTGAGTTATATCCACGTTCGTAATAGTTTTACAAATATTGTGAGTGGCAACGTTAAATAAAAGAGGGGAAAGTGGGTCTCCCTGGGCCAACCCTCGTCCCGTTGACCGTAAATATTCCTTATTGTTAATTGAAATTTTAAGTATTCTCTCATTCAAGAATCTCCACAAATATGAACACAATTTACGGCCTACTAAAAGTTTATCGAGAATTTTCAATAAAGTAACGATATCGACATTATTGTAGGCGTTATTGATGTCAATAAAACAGCCAACTGTGACAAGATTTGAACCAAAACCAAGTTGAATATTTGTCGTTAAAGTAAAAAGACTATCTAAACATGACTTAGACTTACGAAAACCTACAGTATTATCGGAGAATATACATCTATTTTCGAGATACCATTCCAGCCGTTTGTTCAAAATTGAGTGGAAAATTTTACACAGGCATGACATCAGAGAAATAGGCCTAAGAGAAGATGACAGTCCCGAAACTCGTCCTGGTTTAGGAATCGGAATTATTTGAATATTGCGCCACTGTTTTGGAACAAAACCAGAATCGTAAAATTTATTGTACAGAGAAAGTAATAATAGTTTACCGACAGCTGGGAGATTTTTGACCATAGAAAAAGAAATTTCATCACAACCAGGTGCCGTATCTTTAGATTTTATGGAGTTTTCCAATTCATGAATAGAGATAGCAGCTTCTAATTTGCTATTGCAGGACTGAAAACTGGGTTCAGGGGGAGAAACGTAGTCAGGTGTTAGGTCATTAAGAAGCTTTTCCGCTAAACTTGAATCTACGTGTTGATATTTGGCTTTTTGGCCTTTTACCCATCTCATTTTGCTCCACATATCTCTAGCAGAAGTAGTTGCATCAACACTTGAACAAAATCTTTTAAAGTTAGCACCTTTTGCCTTACGCGTCAGCCTCTGCGATTCCTGGATATTTTCCCGCAATAGTGCATAATTTTGAGGCGAAGGGTTACGCCTAAACTTTGCTAACGCTAAACGTCGTAGTGCCACCGATCTAGATAAGTCAGGACTCCAATATGGTTTTGGTTTAAATTTAGAACTGATATGTTGAGGAATAACAATTTGAGGGATGTGGGAATCTGCTGCTTTCTGTAAGGTGTTTTCAAAAAAGTCATAACACAACTGTAGATCTGTCGGCGCGGTTGAAACACGGAGAATGCTTTCTACGGATGAAGCATATTCCACCCAGTTAGATTTTTTAAAATTTCTTTTACGAATGTTCTGCTTGACCACATTAAAATTGGTGGATAATTTAATAATTAGGTGGTCACTCCCTAACGATTCATTAGTAACGTTCCAACTAAAATTTAAAGCTAACTCCACAGAAATAAAAGAAATATCGGGGGAGGATTGTTGCAAAACATTATTCACTAATTTTATACGAGTCGGACAACCGTCATTAAGTGATATAAAGTCATGATCTATCATAGAATCGAATATCTGGGATCCACGTTGGTCGGTTTTATATGACCAGTTGGAATGGTGACCATTAAAGTCACCTAAAATTAAAGTTTTGTTATTTGCTAACGAAAATATACTATCCCAATCCCTGGGTAAAGTACGAATAGTTGAAGGGCAACGATATACTCAATATACTGACAATTTAACAATTGAATACACAAGAATTCAATACCTGGATTATAAATATCTACATTACGTAATTGTGCTTTTATTGATCTATGTACAATGACCGCTACCCCCCCATAACCGTCACAACGGTCCGATCTGAAAAGGTTATACTCATTCAAATTAAAGTGGCTGTCTGGTTCAAACCACGTTTCACTGATAACGGCAATATGAATCTTATCTTTAAATAAAAGCTGTTCGAACAATGCTGATTTCGGCCGCAGACTTTGTGCATTCCATTGTACAATATTAAATGCGAGAAAGTTATTATGACAATCCATTAATGAGTTTACTTACAAGTGAGTTTTCTGGCAAATTATTAACCACAATTATAACCAACCATTCTACAAATATTTTAACTACGCTGTTTATTTTATTCTTAACCGAATCTTTCTTTAGGAGTATATTTGAAATATTACTTATTAAATTATCAGATGACGTATCTTTTCGCTTATGCTCGCTTGATTTCTTTCTATTATGATCACATAACTTTTTATGTTGATCGGTTTGTGACGATGTTTCTTCACTCGCACACGTGTTGGACGACACCTCCGAATCCCAATCCATAACTCCATTGGTCGCGGCCGCGGACGGACGCGACTGCCACCGTTTTTTATGCTGTGCTGTTTTCTGTTGTTTCGAATGCAAACTAGTAGCCTGATGTTGCCTAGGTCTTGTGACAGGTGTTTTAACTTTATCAACATACGTTGTCTGATTCTCGTTTGACTGTACTGGGTTAATATTTTCTAGGGGTTTTGTTAGATTCTGGGCCTCTCTCATCTCAATGTTTTTACTCTGAAAGGTAGGGGGAGGAGTTGCCGGTACATATAATAACAGTGCTTTGCGGTATGTACAATTGAATTCATTCATTAACTCTCGTAACCTTTTTTCTTTCAAATAAACCGGGCATTTCTTATCTAGGGCTAAGTGATTACCCTTACAATTAACGCACATAAATGTAGTTTTATCGCAATTGTCGTGGCTGCCTCCACATTTGGGACATTTAACTTTACTAGACGTACACATCTTTGCAATATGTCCATATCTCCAACATTTGGAACATTGAGTTACAGGCAGTGTGTATCTCTCGACTTTGGCTCTCATACCGTATATGTTTATATAGGAGGGAATATGTGCACCTTTAAAACAAATGCGTATAGACTCGCTTGCAATCCATCCCTTGGAGTGCACTCCTTGATCGTCAGTATCTTTACATCTACGGTTGAGACGTATTGCTGACAGGATTTCCACATCACAGGAGACATTGTTGACAAATTCTTCCATTGAAAGATCCAGTTCTATATCTCTGATAATCCCGTATGAAACTGCAACTTCCCATGATTTTTGTGAACGCCAACCCATTTCATTAAATACTTTACAGTTCATCATTTTTCTGGCATGAGATTCATTGTCAAATGTGATTATTAATTTGTACGGATTTATATATTTTACACGTGATATACCGCTTATCTCATTAGTTTTAAATAGTCTTGCTAACGTAAATTGTTTCGGAAACTTCTCATTATTGTATACGCATATCTCAACTGTATCTTCTTCATAGTTACAGCTCATCTCGGGAACTGGAGTTTGTCTTCTTGCGATTCTCTTCACCTTTCCATTTACCGTAGTCCAACTTCCAGATGAGTCATCCTCTCTACCTCTTTTCCTCCCTAATGTATCGTCATCATCACCTTCTTTATTTCCCGTCTCTGGATGTATAGGCACCTCCATATTCAAGTATGTTATATCCTCTGAGTCTTCCCTTTGTTGATCACTACATTCATCTATCAATACGTCATTACTCACGTAAACATTCATAGTTTATTAGATCGACCGGCCGACCGGCCGAGCACGGCGGCTCGGTTACAATCGAAGAAGTTCTTATCGCAAAACCGGTAATTAGCGTACTCGTAAACACGACTAATTCGCCCGACGCGCAAATCGAAACTGAATATATCATTTAAAAGACATTTTGATGCACAAAACCGTCTACCATGGCGCTTGTCGCTACTCACGTTTGGGAAGCAGTAATCTCACTAAGTTTTATAAATGAGAATTTACTACAAACTATTTATATTAGTAAAATAAAGCTAGAATAAGATTGACTTAGACGATGATATAACACACTTAGGATTCTATTATTAAAAGAAATAAGAAAACAAGCGTTCTTCAAATAAAAATCATATATTTTAGTAATAAGTGAGTAGATTTAAAACATTACATATCGCCATCAACTATAACAGCATTAAGGAAAGATGTATGAGCAGTAAATCCCGTATGCCTCGCATAGCCTCGGTACCATACGATGGACACTATGTGTGCACAAGCGTCCATCGTATGTCGCCCGGTTAAACATGTGCAATATTGTTGTTGGACAATAGTATTTGCACTGTTGATCAATATGTAACAAAAATATGTTTTTACACGGACATGTCGCGACTGGATTCGTTCCCGCAAAAGCCATGCATCTTCGTATATACCATAGTCTGGCAGATCTTCAAGTGCTCCCTCTCTGTACGTTTCAATTATATACAGACCATTTGATAAATGCTCGGCGCAGTATGATCTTGCCAGCTTGAGTTGGTATGTACCTAGCGCTAGTAGAATATCCTCCTCCGTCATTGAAGGGAAGTTAAAATAGATTTTAACTTCCCTCTTCTGTGATTAAACCGTTTTCTCTCTACATACATATGCAGAAGATTCGGGGTATCTATTTTCTGCCTTATAATATTGACGAATTCATCTGTGTGTATGCTATCCACTATGGGTTGGTGGAAGTGGTTCGTGATAGCTGCGGCTATCTTAAAATCGGTGAACATATTGGGCAGTGACTTATTAAAATATTTTTGCCGCAAGAGCTTAAAATACGAACGATACATAAATACAAGCGCAATACGAACGATCGACTGACACGGACACCGACGCCTCCCTCACTACTCCTGCGCACACCCCGCGCTCAGGAGCAACGGGGCTCGAGTTAAAAGGAGGCCGGGTGCATGGTGAAGGCTTACGTAAAAGCATTATTAATAGAAAACATGAACGGAAAATGCAGAAAATATTACCTTGGTTCCTACTCATTTTTTTAAGTAGAGTAAGTGGTACCTAATATACTCGTATATGTATGGTTATCGCCGGGGCCACGGGACTATCTTAACAGGTTACCATGACCCGGGAACGCAAATGGCAACCGAAGGAATAGGGTTTTTATTAGTTAGTAAGACTGTCGTTTATCTCCAAACGCAATCAGATTTGAGACTGGCGGCTATAGTAAATATTGTTCCTCTTGGTAAGACCTTTTAAACGACACTACAACCATATCTATTAGAGCCGGGTACCATTTCGCTCATTCTCCTTTTTAGTTTTCAGACTTTTTCCTATATTAGTGCTATAAAACCTTGCTTCGTGCCAAATTTCAAGATTCTAGGTCAACGAGAAGTACCCTATGAATTTTGATTCCTTTGACAGTGTCGGAATGTACATTTTTTGCAACATAAACGGCCGTATCTTTTTTTCCCGTCTACTTACAAAATTGATTTTTGCACAGTTTCAAGGGACCACGGACTTGAGTATATAGTTTTAATTTTAACTTGATAACTTCACGCGTTCTTGAGATAAAGGGTTTTTTACAGACAGACAGACAGACAGGCGGACAACAAAGTGATCCTATAAGGGTTCCGTTTTTTTCCTTTTGAGGTACGGAACCCAAAAAAATGTGCAAAATAACTTTAATCTTGGAAGTCAGTTTTTGTAATATTTGTCTCTTGGTTATTTCACACAAACTTCCAAAATGAGATGATTTCGGGTTGTTCTATAATATATGTTCTGATCGCGCGGAGAACTTGCGCGATGCAGGATGAGTTCCTTTGCGACATCATAGACGTCGCTGCAGATGTTTTGACATTCGATTTTTTATGTCCCGATATGTTAGCTTTCGTTCGTAGGTTTCTGATTCAAGAACCGTTTTATTTTTTGTAAATATTTATACTTATTCACAAATTACAGGTATATTTACTGGATCACAGATTCTGAGATAGAGCGGGCTCGGTTAGATGGCTCCGAGAGAGAAGTTTTAATACAAGACACTGTTATATATCGACTCAGCTTGGCAATCGATCAACGGACACAAAAAATGTACTGGCTTGATAACATACCTAAGGAAACTGCGATGTCTGTGGAAAGTGCCGATTTTAATGGAAAGTACAGGAAAAGATTATACATTATAGATTATTTATCAAGTTCATTGACCGTATCAAAAGATTACATATACTGGCAGAAGGGTTATAATCCAGGAACTTGGCAATTACCAAAGAATGCGTCACAAGTGGCGAGAGAATTGTCTACACCCACTAGAAGCTGTTGGCCTTGTCAACTGATTGCAGCCAACTACACAGTACAGGAACAAACTGAGGGAATACACAGCTGCGCAGCTCTTCAGGGTCTGATGCCGAGTTACTCGAAGCCTGAGTCTACAGCTTCAGTCTGCCAGAACTATTGTTTGGAAGGGAATTGTAGTGTCAATGCTGAAGGGGGACCTACATGCAGGTAAAACATGTTCAATTGTTCATCTCTTGACGGTAAAGCCTGCAAGCAGTTGCTTAGCGTTTTGTATACGAAGTTCTGTACTGATTTACTAACTCAAAAAGTTTGCTAGGCAACGATTCGCGCCTCGGTGTGAGCTGACTCTATTGCTCGATTTCACTATTGATAAGTTAAAATTGTTTTATCTTTCACAAATTTTACTGCGGTGTGAGGTCTGCATCATAAATATTAAAAGAAACATTTGCATGTCTTTATAAATCGCCAAAATGTTGGTAAAAGCTGATTATATTTTTAGCAGTTTTATTACAGAATTGTCTTTTTTTAAATTGTCAAACAAATGAATTCTGTTGGTGTTGTTAAGAAATCTAATCCCTTTGGATGGAGCGAGCGACATGCAGAGGTCGCGCACCTCTTACGACTGATCACAAAATTGATTTATGTGACTATTGATGTATGTCGCCTTATCGTATATACCGCGCACAAAGGACTGGAACAATTTGCCTGTGCGACGTCAACGTTGCGAGGTGCATGGTAGAATCGTTGGCAACACGACATCGCGAACGTAATAACGTTTCGCTGCGCAGCGAGACGCCGCGCGGCGTCACGAGGCGCAGCGCTGCATCAAGGAACGTATTCTAAATTCTCACTATGAAATGTGTTTCTTTTCACGTAGTAAATAAAGTTATATTTTGAGTCACTGTACTAAACTGTGCGTGCAGCGTCGCATCACGTCACGTCTCGGTGTGAGCAGACCCTATAAGTAAATAAATTTTCTTATAGGATCTGCTCTTTTGTTTTTGAGGTACGATATCAGCAGTTTCGTTCCTCAAATATAAAAATAAAATAACCTCTCCAGACAACTTCTCTGCTTCCGCGTTTTCCTGTTCCTACTTATTAATCGAGTAACACGGTTTCTTATCTTCATTATTTCAGTTGTAAAGCCGGACACTCTGGACAGAGGTGCGAATTAAACGTGTGCTATCAGTACTGCCTACACAACGGCGTCTGTTCTCTGAATGAGGAGAAGCAGCCAGTCTGCCAATGTACAGCAGGTTACTATGGTCAAAGATGCGAAATTTCCATTTGTAAGGGATATTGTTTGCAAGGAAACTGTAGTCTCGGTACTGACGTCCAACCTAAATGCAGGTAAATAAACGTCAATAGAATTCATATAGATAACACAGACACTTTTATTAGCATCTAGCCAGTCCAACAGATGTTGTCCTCCCGGTCTAACTGTAAATTGGATGTGAAAACAAAAAGCAGTTATGAATCTGCAGAAAAATGTCTAGATTTATATTTCTTTTAATTTTATTTTTAATAATGAAAATCGATAAAAACGATTTCAAGAGTAAGTGGGTAGAGCCACGTACAGGTAAAATAAAGCGTTTACGCATGCAAAAAAAACAGCCTGCCCATTTATCGGCTTCGTGGAGGGCAGAAACCTCTTGTCATACACAGAAGGTATCAGCGCTTACCAGCACACATGCTGGGAGTGAGTTGGCGATGTCAGACTTGTATTGATTTGAAGTCATTGTTGCCTAACATGAACTTGTAGAGCGTCCGATACAGCTCAGCACGTCCATCTGTTACAATCTCTCAATAACATTGGTTAGTTTTTTAGAGAGACAGTAATAAGTAAGTCTTTCATATTGTCGTTATTACAGCTGTGAAGCCGGATACTCTGGAGCAAGGTGCGAAGTGAACGCGTGCCATAAGCATTGTTCGAACGACGGCATCTGTTCCCTGAACGAGGAAGACGAACCGGTCTGTGAGTGCACGGCTGATTATGAGGGTCAGAGATGCGATGTTGCTATCGCACGCGCTGGTGACTGTGCTGATAGCTCGACGCAGCAAGTACCACAAGACCCTCGCAGTGAAATGAGACAAGTTTTTAAAGAAGAGATAAAACATATCCTGGAACTGATTTCCGATAAACTTGATGGGAAAGAAGCCAAGTGTTAGAATTGAGTTGTTTAAATTAGCTTTTTTGTGTGAATGTAATGAACCCTTTGAACATTACCACTAGATCACCTAGTTAAAGTATGTTTATGATGCTGTTTCGTAACATTGTTTTTTTTTGTTTTTTTTATTGAAGAATGAAAACAAAATAATTCAAATGAAATTGAATTCGTATCACTTAGGTATTACCGGTAACCGTGTCCCCACTTTTGTTAGCAAACATTTAGCAAGAAATCACATGCGGCAACACGAAAACTAGTTGTAGGAGATGTCATACAAAGTCTGGATACGTAACGGATGAAGTTTTGCTCGCAGGGATGTTCATTCAAAGCCTATTTTAATTCGTAATCAGGATAGTCTAAAACTGATGACAATAACTGACGTCAGATTCTCTCTAGATTTATAATTTTGTAAAATGTTCTTGACTCGTATTAGCAACGCTTGACTAACTAAATGTTCGCGGAATGAGAACTAAAACTGAGTACCAAATGACCAAATTTTAAAATACCTACTTGTCATAGTGTTGCGAGTGAGGTACATTGCCGACTGGGGCACGCACCACATGGGGTTACCAAATACATAATTATATTATACAGGCTTACTGATAACTCGACGTATTCCTTGCAGGACGTCATAGTACGGTTAAAATGCAATAAATTAAGCCCCCAAATGTTTTATCGAAATTCAGTAGTTTTTGAGATACTAAGTTTTTTAGTTTTTTAATGCAAAATCCCAAAAATCCTTTTAAGCCAATTTGAAAACTATTCACGGCGCGACTGTACTGAAATTTACGTTATTATCATAATTAATGTCATGGCCGATCTTTGTCAGTATATAAAAATACAAAAATGAATAAAACTTTGCAAGCAAATATTACTAAATAAACATTTAATTTTTTGTAACTTTTGCTATTACTTTTAACAAAATGTGGCCTAGTGCAAAAAAAGAAATATACTGCGCCAGATGTACAAACTCTTGGAATTTCTGTCTTATCAGCTATTTAGAAAGGTATAATAGTGAATAGTTTTGCACGAGTGACAGGGAACAGAAGAGTTTTATGGAGAACGTTGTGAGACCGTCGTCAGCGTTAGTTAGTGAGAGACAGTCACTGTGGTTAATTTACTAAAATTTATTTTTCGTTATTTTTATGGCAAACCAAACTAATTTGCCAAGTCAGTTAATAATCTACTCGTAATTAAAATTAAGTATTTTTAGGGTTCCGTACCTCAAAAGGAAAAAACGGAACCCTTATAGGATCATTTTGTTGTCCGTCTGTCTGTCTGTCTGTCAAGACCCTTTATCTCGAGAACGCGTGAAGGTTTCAAGTTGAAATTAAATCCATATAATTAAGTCCGCGGTCCTTTGAAGCTGTGCCAAAATCAAACTTGTAAGTTGACGGGAAAAAAGATACGCCCGTTTATGTTGCATAAAACGTACTAGTAGATACGCGTCAGATATTGATAGCATCAATGGCCTACGTATTTTTAATAATGTACGTATGTTAATCTGATCGTTTGCATGATGGGAGTGGTTGTATGGAAGGGTTGAAAATGGAAAAAAAAATAATTAAATCGAGCGCGTCAGATTTTCTAAGGGAGTGTTAAGTGCACCAAAAAAAAGATCTCATTCACTAATCTGACCATTTTGATGGGACGCAAACTCGTGGCCACTTTCATAAAGTGCAAAAAAAATTCGCCATTTTGAAATACTCAAGCGCGTCAGATTAAGATATATATGGTTCATCTTTATGTTCTAAACGTACTGTCTCATTTTCTAGAGGGATTCGCCTGATCTGACAAAAAAACCCCTGCAACTTCCACCTAATTCCATTCCTGGGCGCTTAAAATTGTACTTATATCATTTTTGAGCTCAAAATATATTTTATGTGATATTTTGAGCTCGCTGAGTTCAAAGAGATAATATTTGAGCTCTCCCAGCTCGAAAGTCTGATAAAAGTTTCATAAAACACTATTTTTGGAATCTTCAAACCGCAATAACCTTTGAATGGATCAAGTAATTTTCACGCGGTTTGCGGCATTCAACGCAGTTTTATCATCCTCATAAGTTACTTTCTAGTTTTAATTTATCGAACCAAAAATTTCGGAGTAATCCCGAAAAAACACTTTTTCGGGTTTCTTTCGTTCATGATGTCTCTCGAACGAATCAACCGATTTTGACCAGCTTAGTAGCGATCGACGTGGTTTATCAAGCTCAAAGGCGGATTAGTTTTTGAAGTTGATCGATAAAGCCGTTTAAAAGTAATTTCAAAAAAACCACTTTCATAATAAAAAACTTATTTTTTTGAGATTTTTCAAAATTTCTTAAAATGTAACGGTCCGAATACCAGTTATTATAATAAGCCATAATCAGTTCAAATTCCCAGGAAATATCATTTTGAGGGAACTCTTTAGAACACTGGAGCAGGAAATGTAAGCATCACGCAGCTGTACGCATTTAACTTTATCGACGAATTTTTGTTATTACGGCTTGCGGAAATCGTCAGATTATATATTTTTCATTATTCTTGAATCATTTCCTTCAAAATAAAAAAAAAATTAGCTACGCTCGAGAATGTCGAGATGACGTTTTTTTTTTACAACTTTGCTGCCCTCCCCTTTCTTTACGTCTCTCTCAAATTGTCAGATTAGTGGAATATACACTTTTTAGGATATAATTAACTCACCCTACCTTAATCTGACGCGCTCGAGAATGTCTGATGGTCATAATTTTTTTACTAATCTGATTCTATCTCCTTCACGGGCGGCTTTATATATGGGCCTCATATTTGGTGGAGGTACTTAACCGGGTACAAGGTATCCCCCTGTATATTAATCTGCCGCGCTTTAGTAAATCCCGAAATCCCTTCTGGGGCTCCCCTACTATACATTTCGACACTATCAGAGCAATCAAAATTCATAGGGTATTTCCCGTTAACGTAGAATCTTGAAATTTGGCACGAAGCAAGGTATTATAGCATTTTAATAGGGAAAAGTCTGAAAACTGAAAATTTGTTGTTACGTCACAAGTTTTTGTTTTTGAATTGAACTGTTTTCATAGGTAAGGTGGTACGGAAACCTCAGTGCGCGAGTCCGACTCGCACTTGCCCGGTGTTTTATTTTAAACATAATAATAGGTAATTGTTAATATTTTTGCCGAAATTAATGAACCTTTTTATTTTATATTTGATTTTATTCCGTTGATTGGTTTATAATAATGTTTTTATCTCAATTATTTTGTAAAATCTATATAATTATTTCAACACTGCAATAAAAAATGAATTGAAAAATAATTAATTTTTATTTACTGGTGACCTGTGAAAATCTTGCCATTTTCAAAATTATGTTTAATAGACTAAAATACCTACTCCTCCTCCTTCTTTGCCCTAATTCCGCGGTTCCGGGGTTCTTTTTCATCAAACTTTCCGGGATTGCTGCAATCGCATACTTATCTTTTTTAGAGCTGACACAGAAAATATACTCTAAATGTAAAGATTTTTTTTAAATATTTGATAGGTCAAAATCTACGTTTAGAGTATGTTTTCTCTGTGACAGCAATTATAACACCAATGAGACCAGTTGCGTAGCAGTGGCCCAGTGATAGCGGCCTCGATTTACAAGTTACAACTTTGATTTAGTGAGCGTTGTTAAGAAATTTGAATCATTTTGGATAGAGCAACCGAAACGTAGAGGTCGCGCACCTCTTTCCTGTTAGAACTGGTCACGAATATTAGTTGATTCCCTAAGTAGTTTGGTCTAGTGGTAAGGAGTAGTGGTCGCCTAGTAGTGAGGGCCTCGAGGTAAGAGTGGTGGGTTCAAATCCAGCCACGTGCATTACTTTGTGTAATTCAGTTCATTACAACTGCTCTCAAAACAGTGAAAAACAAAATTGTAAGGACACCGGCGTATTCTAGAACGAATTTTTTTGACACACACTGCCTCATGCACGCACGTCTAAACGCTTTATGTGTGAGTGAAATGAGCACTAGCACGTAGGTACCGATGGCGCATCGTCGTACGTCTGCTGGTACGATGAAGGAACGCGCGCGTCGCCGCCGGAATAGTAAGTATAAATAGTGTGAAGATGCATCTATTACTTGACTATGATATTTATTGAGAAGTCCAATAAAAATCTACAATTTATTAAGAAACAGAGTGTTATATTCGTGAACTGCATGAGTCAGTAGGCAGGAGGCGCTTGCTTTTGAGTATTGAACTAAGTTAACGTAACACTGAAATACAAATTATATACTAGACTGTAATAAAGTAATAAAATGACATAGCTGCAGATAGGAAAATGCAAATGTGTTTGATCAAGCCTGAACAAAGTTCTAGTTTTCATTACAAATTATAAACAATTTTCAAAGTATAATTTGTTAACATTTCTCTGTTGGCGCTAACTTCTTTATAAATCAGCTGAGGTCATATTGAATTCCACAGAGTAGTGATACACACACGTAGTGGTGATGTAGAGGTGAAGGTGAACTCTTCAGCAGCTGCACGTCTCGCGAACAAGCTCTGCGCTTCACTCCGCCCAAGAGCGGGAGAAGTCATTCTGATGATTCCCAACTTGAAAAAAAAGGCTGTGTCAGACTTTAACTGCTCAAAATCCACCGATATTCCTGTAGTTGTCACGGGTTTCCTTTACTCAGCATCGGCTCTGCTGCGTCCCCACGGTTTTGCGGACATCTTTTTGAGTTGCACAAAAAACACTAGGCCACTGGGGCTCGGTCCTTACCGGACGGCGAGCTAACTGTTGCTTAGCGTCCGCAAACCCGCGGCCACAGTGGTCGGTGATGAGTCTGCGACTCCCGATGACCAGGGTGTCTCCTGTCGCGGCGGCTGCAGCGTGCGGCCGCCTCCTTCGCTAACATTACTGCTTCCAAAAGAAGGCGACCGCATCCCAGTCCGCCTGGTTATCACCAGATCATTGTTTGGTAAATCTTTAAACAAATCGGTATAATGTTTACGTGCACTAAGCACGCCCCTCAACATTGAAACAGCTTGAACACATTTGGTAAGATAAGCGGGAAGTTCGCATCGCCTCAAATTTTAATGAATACAATCCAGCTGTGACTCCTCAGTTGCGTTGCCCTTTGTGTTCCAGGGCCGCGGTCACTCTTTCAAATCACCCATAATCCTGGCAGCCATCGGCTCCAGGGGGCCCTGTCTGCTTAGCGCGCATTAGCCTCAGCTCGCACTGTGCTTCTTACCGACACGCGAAGCCATGCTTTTCGAACATATAAAGTAAATAACATAGAACTTTGTAGATAAAAACGAACACATAAAATTATGAGAAAATCTGAACCCCTTGTCTTCAGAATGCACATCGCGGCGCCACGCTGCGCAGCGCTAAGCAACTGCTTTCTTGAAGCATCGTGAGCAGACCCTCAACATCTCTGCAGGACCTTCATGAGATGAACACGTTACCTGCAAGTATGTGGGGGGACCTAGGGAGGCATCTCGATACAACTACTATCTTCAAGCATGGCGAGCTGACTCCATCTTCGCTAATCCTTAGTGAGGATAACAACATTTTACCTGCATGTGGGATGTCCTTCAGCATTCACACTACAATCCCCTTCCAAACAATAGTTTCGACAGATCGCAGACTCAGGAACTGTAGACTCAGGCTTCGAGTTATTCGGCATCAGACCTTGAAGAGCTTCGCAGCTCTTTATTCCCTGAATTTGTTCCTGTATCGTGTAGTTTGCTGCTACACGTTGAAATCTCCAGTCCATTAAGCTTGAAATAGAATGTAGTTTCCTTGCACCATGTTCTGGCGAATCCTTCGGTAATTGCCACGTTCCCACTTCATTATAGTTCTGCCAGTAGAAGAAGTCTTTGGATACGGCCAATGAACTTTCTAAGTTGGAGTATGAACTTTGGTTTCTTGCAATGTATAATGTTGTTTTGTTCTTTAGATCAAAGTTGGCACTTTCTATAGACATTTGAAAAGCACCATTTACATTTATATGATTAATCCAATACAACCTCCGCGTCTGTTGATCGATTGCCAAGCTGAGTCGATAGTAAACAGTACTGTCTGTGATAATTTCTTTCTCAAAGCCATCTACCCGAGCCCTTCCTATCTCGCCGTCTGTGATCCAGTAAATATACCTGTAAATGTATAAAACGAATTTTATTAAGTCATAAGTCTATAAACGAAAGCAAACTTAGTGGAACATAAAAAGTAGATATTTTTAACATATTTTGTTATTTAGAACTAATTTCTGCCCCTTCTTCGTCTGCCTACATGTGCTTAATGTTTGGAGAGTAATCCGGTGTATAACACCCATACGTCCCGTCTCAGACAACACGATAGAATTGATCATTAATTGAAGTGGAACACTCGATCTGACCGTCCAGTTAGGAGGACGTTTAGACAGCGAGCTACCCATTGCTCATCGTTCACTCCTAAAAAAGCTGGGGACCCCTCGTGACTCCCGGCACTGAGAGCGTCCTCGTCCGTGGTGACTGGAACGTGAGCGTGTCCGTTTAGTGAATGTTATACACCCTATTACTCTCTAGTCCTGATACACATGTACACTGTAGAAACATCTGTAGGTACCTTGCTTTTTAGGACTCAGTACCTGCCTCGTCGTATTACAATGACGGACATTAAGAAAATACTTTTCGTTATTTAAATCTATCTAAATATTTATTATAAAAAAGGTGACTGACTGACAGAAAGACTTCAAACGAGTAAGTTTTTGAACTACTGGATCTCAAGTCTGCTATTAGAATAAATTGCATCTAAATCGATCATTGGCTTCATAATTGTTGCATAGTGATCTATCAATAATATAATCCATCCGTTAGAGGGATCGGGCTAAAATTTGGCATGCAGGTAGATGTTATAACGTAGGCATCGACTGAGAAAGGATTTTGATAAATTCTACCTCCAAGGGAATAAAAAGGGGATGACAGTTTGTATGAAACTTGGTCAATTTTAAACCGATCGAGCTGGGTTTTTGCATGCATATAGCTACTATAACGTAGGCATCTTCTAAGAAAGGATTTTGATAAGTTCTACCCCTAAGGGGATAAAAGTTTGTATAAATCTTCTTAGATTTTTGACTGATTGAACTGAAATTATGTTGGTCGTAATTTTTTACACACTTTAAAGCCGCAAAAAATATACCTAATTAATGTATTTAACGCGAGCAGAGCCGCGGGCAAAAGCTAGTTCTTTTAATAATTTGGACAGTAAGTATGAATATGATTATGATTATCGTCAGTAACGTACCCTCCACAGCTGTCTACGGCGACATCTCGGCAGTAGTTATCCGACGTAACTATAACGTTTCCGTCGACTGCTTCATTGGAAGATAAGGGGTTTAAAGAATATGTGTAAATACAATATTCTTCCTTCCAGACCAGTGATTGTGTGACGGGGTCGTAGACGACTCGCACGTAGTAATCCTTTGATGATTTCGTAAATAAAGATTGTACTTTTCTGGTGGATAGATCAAAACTGGAAATTGACATGTGCGGATAGTAGAGATCTGCAAACAGCACCCTGTAGTGAACTGGATCGTATGTTACCGAGGTGATCCGAGTAACCGACGGAATCTCTTCTATATGCGTTAATGTTTCCTTGTGATAGAATTCTAATTGTTTGTTTCCGCCCACGACGATATCTGAAACAAGGAAATTTTTGTTTTATTAATTTCTTCTTCTACATCTTTTTACCGACTTCAAAAAGGAGCAGGTTATACGTTCGGCTGAATGTAATTTTTTAAATTTTATTTTTGTATACGTTCACAGATGTCTCGGTTAAATGTAAAACGGTTTTGAAAATTTTAGTTTTGATTGAAAACTATATTAGTTGGTCTCAAAATAATATTGTTACGATCAGATGAACGGTCCTCCTGATAGGATCGCAGTAGAATGTATTGTCGTAACCAGTACAATGGCTTTGTTTATACTGTGGTCTATCGGTTTAGGTAATTAACTAAATGTAAACAATCTTGGCATGTCTTTTTATCTAAAAGTGGTCTAAAAATTGTATGTAAAAATCTTTGCAAATAGGTATTTACCTAAATCGATGTAAGCTAATAAACTAAATTTAAATACTCGTAATCTTTGTGTATATTATATACAACCTCTTTAATATAAAAAAAACATACCAAGATTGTTTACCTTTAGTTAACCACCTAAGCCGATAGACCATAGTAGTCGATGACTGACTGAAGGGAGGGGGGGGGGGGTACATCTGATCTGGGGAACTGATCTGATGATGAAGCTGGATGGCAGGAACCAGTTTAAATATAACTGTAATAATACATATATAACTGTAATTATATACGTATAATCTGTAATAATAATAAATTAATATAACCTGTTAGGAGTTATTAGCACTTTCATGAGATGCACTCTGAGTGAGTGACTTTAACACTTAAGTAAGACAGTTTAACGTTTAAGTTTGACTGAGAGTTAAACCAACACTAAAAAGAGTAAAATAAATAATATATTTTACAAAAAAATAATACAACTCTATTCATTGAAAAAAAAATAAACATTAAAAAGCCAAATAACTTTACCTTCAAAAGTCGGTGTTGTCTAACGAAGAGTCACATTACAGAAACACTGACTTCCGAAATTAAAGTTATTTTGCACTTTTTTAGTGACATCTATACTATAATATTATAAAGAGGAAAACTTTGTTTGTTTGATTGTAATGAATAGGCTTCAAAACTACTGAACCGTTTTAAAAAATTCTTTCACCATTCGAAAGCTACATTATTCACGAAAAACATAGGCTACTTTTTATTTTGGAAAAAAATAGGATTCCGTAAGAGAATTGGGATTTTCTGTAAAAAAACAACCAGAAAATTTACTTATTTTGCGTACGCTGCCTAAACTATAAAAGATAGAACCATAAAATGTTCTAATTAATTGTAGATCTTATAAATATCTACAAAAAAGTCCGCGAAGCACTATACCTATCTATGTCGAGTGAGGCACAACAACCATTTTTTTATCTAAAAATCTTGAATTATTTTTGGACAACATTTAAACGCATTTATTTTACTCTTGCTATTAACCCTTATCAAAATAAATTATTTCATCACTAAGTACAGTTTATGTAGATAATATTTGGTCTTTGAATGATTAAAATTGGACTTTTGGTTTTGAAGTTATGGCGAAATTGAAATATTACGATATCTGCTGCACCGCCCGTTGCGAAGTTAGCGTCACCTATAAACCTATTCGTTTTATCGTGTACAGGAACAAAACTGATAGTCGATAAATAATTATAAAAAGTTACGATTCAACAAACTTACGATTCAACAAACCGTTAAGTACAACACTACCCAAAAAAACTAGCAACGTAATTTATAAGTTTGACATTTGAATTTGCCAATTTTGTCTCAGGGTTTAAAATACAGAGTTTAGAATATTACACGCTATTAACATTTTCTTAAACATTTTAAAATGCCTAAGAGAGCCAGGTCTCAACTTTCTACACATAGTTCTCAAGCACGGGCAGCAAGAATACGTCGTATGGAAGAATCTTCACCTGAACGTTCACAACGCATTGCTGAACAAAATCAGAGAAATTATCAGGTACGCACACGAGAGTCGAGTGTCGAACGTTCGCAACGCCTTGCACAACAAAATCGGAGAACCTCTGAGTTACGTGCACGAGAGTCTAGGCTGGAGCGTTCCCAACGTCTTCATGATCAAAATATAAGGACCTCTGACTTACGCGAACGAGAGTCAAGTGTGGAGCGTTCGCAGCGACTTAGAGCTCAGGCAGAGAGACAGCAGTTGTCCACAAATAGAGTTCGCAACCGAATTTTAACTAACAGCAACAGACTGGCTTTCAGATATGACCCGCAGGTTGATTATTCACAACAAGCGTCCGTCCAAATCGGAGTCATGAATAAGATCTGCTCTAACTGCTCTGCCAAGAAATGGGCGGACGAACCTAATGGTATGTGCTGTGCTTCAGGTAAAGTTTGTCTTCCTAACCTTCAGGAGCCGCCACAACCAATAAAAAATCTTTTAAGTAATAACCATCCATTATCTGGTCATTTTTTAACAAATTTACGTAAATACAATAGTCTTTTTCAAATGACTTCCTTTGGCGCAAAAGAAATCAGGGAAGGTAATTTTATGCCCACTTTTAAAATTGAAGGACAGGTGTATCACCTCATTGGTAGCCTTTTACCACCATCAGGCCAAAACCCGCAGTTCTTGCAAATATATTTTATTTCGGATGCAGACCAGTTATCGTTGCGATCTAGCATCGCACCAACCTTAAAAATGGATTTAATTGGCGAATTACAGACCGCTCTGAAACATCATAACGTGTATATACGAAGTTTTAAACAAAACTTAGAACTCAACTCCTCAGATAATTTAAAGTTAATTATTAATTCAGATCGCACTCCACAGACAGCACACAGAGGCAGATATAATGCTCCTACTGTAAACGAGGTAGCCGTTCTCTTGGTCGATGAAGACAAAGGTCCCAGGGATATAGTTTTACACGGTAGAGACGGACAGCTCAAAAGAGTTTCTGAGCTACATCGGTCCTATGATCCACTACAGTATCCTATAATGTTTGTGACTGGAGAAGACGGTTATTATTTGACTATCCCTCAGCAGGGTTCTGCACGTAATAAAACTGTTTCGTGTATGCAATTTTATGCATTTAGATTAATGTTTAGGACTAACTCTTTTAATCCGTTACATTATTACAGAGACTTATTTAGTCAATATTGTGTTGACATGATGGCGAAAATGATATCGGAAAGATTAAATTATATTTCTCGGAATCAACAAAAACTGAGGACTGATGACTACATTCATCTCAGAGATGCCTTAAATCATGATGCAAATGTTGAACCATCAAATATCGGTCAACATGTCATATTGCCATCGTCATTTACGGGTTCTCCGCGTTTCATGCACGAGAAAACGCAGGACGCGATGACGTACGTCCGAAATTACGGTAGACCTGACTTATTTGTTACTTTTACATGTAACCCCGAATGGCCTGAAATTAAGGCGGAGCTGCTACCAGGGCAACGGTCTTTCGATCGTCATGACATAATTTCACGTGTCTTTCATTTAAAAATGAAGAAATTCATCAAATTATTTGTCAAAGAACAGATTTTCGGTAAAGTACAATGTTATATGGCGAGTGTGGAGTGGCAAAAGCGCGGTTTACCTCATTGTCATTTGCTGTTCTGGCTAGAAACAAAAATACAACCAGATGAGATCGACAGTGTCATAGTTGCGGAGCTACCTGATCAAGAAATTGATCCAGTACTACACAACATTGTAACTAAAAATATGGTACATGGACCCTGCGGAGAACATAATTTAGCTGCACCATGCATGAAGAACGGTGTCTGCACAAAAAAATACCCTCGCCGTTTCATGAACGATACCCAGACTGGAGAGGATGGGTATCCAGTTTATCGTAGGCGCGATACAGGAAATGGTGGTCAGAGCACTACGCTACAAATCAGGGGCAACATGGTGACGATAGATAATAGGTGGATTGTTCCATACTCCCCGCTACTATGTAAGACTTTTAACGCTCATATAAACGTGGAATATTGTCACTCTGTCCAAGCCATTAAATATATATGTAAGTATATAAATAAAGGTTCAGATCAGGCAACTTTTAGCCTTAGAAACCCACACGATGAGGTCGAAAACTATTTAAATGGCAGGTACATAAGCACATCTGAAGCTGTCTGGCGCTTATTTGAATTTCCCATTCACGACCGGCATCCTACTGTAGTGCATTTGGCCGTTCATCTAGAGAACGGTCAAAGGGTGTATTTTACACCAGGGACAGCTCATCAAGTTGCCCAAAACCCACGCAATACCACATTACTGGCGTTTTTTGCACTCTGTAATGAAGATGAATTCGCGAAAACTCTTCTGTATTATGAAGTCCCGCAATACTATACATGGGCAAATAATAAATTCACTAGAAGGAGGCGTGGTGAAGATGTAGTTGGACATCCGGGGATAAAAAAAGATGCCGCTTTAGGTAGAGTCTACGGGATACATCCATCACAATCAGAGTGTTTTTATCTTAGGATTCTACTGCACCACGTACGCGGTCCGACCTCATTTGCATACCTTAAAACTGTAAATGGTATTGTCAAAGAGACGTATCAAGCAGCTTGCCGTGACCGAGGTTTACTTGAAAACGATGACCATTGGGGTAACACTTTAAGCGAGGCTTCGTTATCACATTGTCCAAAAAAACTAAGGGAGTTGTTCGTAGTCATACTTTTATTTTGTCAACCATCGGAACCATTGAAGTTATGGGATACTTTCAAAGATCACTTCTGTGAAGATATTAGACATCGTATCAGACAACAAAATCAGGAAAACACTTTACCCTTCACTGAAGTCATGTATAATGAAGGATTAATTGAAATAGAAAACAAACTTCTTCAGTTAAACGACAAAAAATTAAGTGATTTTGGATTACCTTCTCCCGTTCGTACCCAGAATAATACTATTGACACAATGGTACAACAGTATAACAGAAATGATCTAACAGCGTTTGTAAATGACAATGTGTCAAAATTAGTACCAGATCAAAGACATGCTTATGAAACTATTGTGGATAGCGTGAACAGTAACATGGGGAGATTATTTTTTTTGGACGCACCAGGAGGCACCGGAAAGACTTTTCTCGCAAATTTGATACTTGCTAAGATACGGCAATCAGGAAAGATAGCGATTGCAGTTGCTTCGTCAGGAATTGCTGCAACTCTCTTAAACGAAGGAAAAACTGCTCACTCTACGTTTAAACTCCCGCTATCCGTATCTTTAGATCACCAGTCTACGTGCTCTATTCGGAAAAATGGGCCTCTTGGTAAGATACTGCAAGACGCGTCGTTGGTAATATGGGATGAATGCACCATGAGTCATAGAGCTCATGTGGAGGCCGTGGACCGTACTTTAAAAGACCTTCGAAGCTCTGCTAATGTCATGGGTGGTATCACTTTTGTATTTGCTGGAGATTTCCGACAAACGCTTCCAGTCGTCAACAGAGGTACGCGAGCAGATATTATGAAGGCATGTTTAAAATCGTCTCAACTATGGACATCTGTTCAACATTTGAATTTGCGCACCAATATGAGAGCTCATCTACATGGAAACACGCATAGCAATTTCCCCCAACAGCTGTTGAAACTTGGAGAAGGAATTTTTCCATCTTTAAATTTTGGCACCGATTATGCGGTTACTTTGGATGAGTCTCTAGGCCAAATAGTCCATAATTTAGATAGTCTGATAGATGCTATATATCCTGACATCGAAAACTTACATCAAAATGATTTTCGTTGGTTGTGTTGTAGAGCAATAGTTTCTCCCAGGAATGAAACAGTCAACGAAATAAACAATTTAATTATGCAGAAAGTACCGGGTGACATTAAGTGCTATAAATCCATAGACACCGTCACTAACATCGAGGACGCAGTGTACTACCCCCAGGAATTTTTAAATTCTCTAAACCCCGCCGGGCTACCACCTCATGAACTGTCGTTAAAAGTTGGCACGCCGATAATGCTTCTCAGAAATTTAAGCCCCCCCAACATGTGTAATGGCACGAGACTTATTATAAACGAGCTAAAAGATAATTTAATAGTAGCGAAGATTATCACAGGCCCTGCAGCTGGGGAATTAGCTCATATACCAAGAATACCCATGATTCCTACTGATTTGCCTATACCCTTCAAAAGACTCCAATTTCCAGTGAAAATTTCTTTCGCGCTAACGATAAACAAATCCCAGGGCCAAACATTCAAATTAGTAGGAATTGATTTACGAAAAGAATGTTTTACTCATGGGCAACTTTACGTTGCCCTATCACGGGTCGGGGCTCCCGACCATCAGTATATTTTGTTACCTGAAAATAATTTAACGTCAAATGTTGTTTATAGAGAAGCTCTACAATAATCGCTTTAGTTATCTATCCTAAAACTCCGGGACCGTCGGCAAAAGTGATAACTTAGTATTAATTACATTTAAATATTTTCATCATTAACAACTTTAACATCCTCATAAAGACAATCTATGCAGCCTGCGGATAATCACTGCGTCGTCGATGTTAAAGTCGGTGTCTGTAAATTGACCTGGGAATCATTTTGCTGACCGTGTCTTTCCTAGGCAGGCTTTTTGCAGCGGTAACCGACATCCACGCGGGCGGAGTCGCGAGCGACCGCTATGTTAGCTAAAGATGGGCTAACAAAATATATTGTTCACGCTATACATATTAAGAGACTGATATTGATAGTTTACTGTCGTAATTAATTAGTGATATGTAATTTTAAGAAATAAACTATAATAACTTAAAAATAATAATGTTTGGCGTTTGTTATTTTAATATTCCCTCATCGTTCACAGCGCTCCATGCCTATTTCACGCATATACCACATCCTTACACACTTACAATAAGTCGGTTATTTTTGTCTACACTAGAAATTACCTAGAAAAAATTTACTCCCCGTAAATTGAAATTTTTTATATCTAATGGATTCACTTGAAACTTTGTATGTAGGTTCCACCAGTGAAGCAAGTGAGTATTATGAGAGGATTTTTGGATTTTTTACAGGTTTCCTCATTGTGTTCCTTCACCGCCTGTCAGTGGTGTCTAAATACTCTTAGAAAATACATATACCACCACGTACTTGCCAGGATAGAAATCTACCGCAGAAATTGTCTGACCTAGCTTTTCTAAATCTGTAGGTATGTGTACTAATATTACAAAGAGAGACAATTTGATTTTTTAAATGTTTGTTTACACACGTAATCGATAATGACCATGGAAAAGGCGATAACTAAGCGAAACACCCAAATTCTGCTGGAAGTCATTATTCAACGCGGACGAAGTCGCGGGCAAAAGCTAGTTTTTAATAAAATTGTAGTCTGTTGTCATTTAATACACACTCATATAATTTAGCTGTTTGCTCCTTCCGGAGTGGCTCTGCCGGCGGCCTCGACGGCCTAAGCCCTCAACATTTAAGGGACCTCATTTGTTCAGGCGCCGGGGAAGCTGGTGAGTTGCTCTTGAAGGAGCTTACAGCTCTAATTAACCTCATGCTCTCGGGCAAAGTGAACGAAGCCGTCATCGAGACTCTGTACGGGGCCAACTTATGTGCTCTGCGCAAGAGAGATGGCGGTATTCGACCCATTGCTGTGGGAACTACCTATCGGCGTATGGCAGCCAAAATTTGCTGTAAATTTTATGGTGAGGCTGTTTCGGAAAAATTTCAGCCCCTACAGCTTGGTTTCGGCTCTAAAGGGGGCTGCGAGGCTGCCGTACACGCCTTGTCGACCTACTTAAATTCTAACCTAGGAGAGGTCATCCTGAAGGTTGACATAAAAAATGCTTTTAATTCAGTGAATAGGGACACCTTGCTGGCAGAAGCTAAAAAAGAAGTACCCCAAATTTTTAGTCTTCTTTGGCAATGTTACAGGAAACCATCTAAATTACTATATCGGGACAACCATTTGGAATCCGCTGTTGGTTGTCAACAAGGTGATCCCCTCGGGCCGGTGATCTTCAGCTTAGCCATTCACCCCATTATTCGACAGTTAAATTCCAAATTTAACGTTTGGTACCTCGACGATGGAACCCTAGGAGGCGAAGCAGATATAGTTTTGAATGATTTACAATTCCTAAAAAATCAACTTCACTCAATAGGACTCGAACTTAATCTTTCAAAATGCGAATTATTTTTAAATGACAGTACTGACAGACAACTGACTCTTTCCAAATTTAACACAATAGCCCCAGAAATAAAAATTATTGAAAAAAGTTCACTTCGTCTCCTTGGGTCTCCTATTTTTGAGGATTCCTTTCCCAATTTCGTTGAGGAAAAAATTCAAAATTTTAATGATATTTCGGAAAGATTGCTCAAAATTAATATGCATTCGGCCATCACCTTAATTCGGTTCTGCTGTTTCGGCCCTAAATTAACATATTTCCTCCGCGCTTCTCACTTATGGCAACATCCACAACTCTTAGAAAAAATGGATCAAATTATTCGACAAACCCTTACGTCAATTTTAAACGTGGCCATGGACGACCGAGCTTGGAGTCAAGCTACCCTTCCAATCCGTATGGGAGGCCTCGGTATCCGCAAAATTTCCAGTATTAGTTTACCTGCTTTTATATCCTCGGTTCACGGCACTGAGAAATTGGTCAGGAATATCCTATCTTCCTCACTGATCAATTTCAATGTGCCGTGCTTCACCGAAGCTATAGATACCTGGAGACTCACTTGCCCGAATTCTAATCCACCCGACGACCCTTCATCCCAAAGACGGTGGGATGAGCCGCTCTGCAGAGTAGTTCAGGAAAACCTGATTGCAACATCTACTACTCCTGCAGAGCGTGCGCGCCTGCTAGCTGTGAGGGAGTGGGAGTCGGGTCTCTGGCTTCATGCACTACCGTCATCGAACTTAGGCACCCTGCTCGATGATACCACTTTCCGTCTCGCTGCTTCCCTACGTCTAGGGGCTCCTTGTTGTTCTCCTCATCGCTGCCACTGTGGCGAAGTTGTCAACAGCCTCGGACACCACGGTCTATCATGCAGCCGAAGTGCGGGTCGCATAGCACGGCACGCGAATATCAACGACATAATCAGACGCGCTCTTGTCACCGTCGGCGTTCCAGCTGTATTAGAACCTCATGGCCTGGCACGCGACGATGGCAAGAGACCGGACGGTATGTCGTTATTCCCTTGGAAGATGGGTAGGCCTTTAGTATGGGATGCTACTTGTGTCGATACTCTTGCGCCATCCCATCTTCCAAGCTCGTCGTGTTGTGCTGGTTCCGCCGCTGCGGCTGCGGAGAACCTCAAGCGGCGGAAATATAATAACCTTGTGGGAAGTTATATTTTCGAACCGTTTGGGGTTGAAACTCTTGGTTCGTGGGGTCCGAGTGCTCACAAATTGTATAAAGATCTTTCGAAGCGCCTAGTTGACACTTCGCGTGACCCAAAGGCTGGCTTTTACTTTGGACAGAAAATAAGCATTGCCATTCAGCGTGGCAATGCTGCCAGTCTTTTGGGCACTTTACCAGTCGACAGCGATGTGGAGGAGTTTTTTGACGCCATATTTTAGTTTGTTTTAAGTTAGTTTTAATTAGTTTAGAGTTAGTTTTTATTATACTGTAAATACCTTGTACCTATTGTGTTAATAAATATAGATATTTGCTCATATTAATTATATCCCAATTACTTGCATTATTTATTATTATTTTTTTCATACTTTTTTGTGGTAATTACTTTTCATCATTATCTATACTAATATTATAAAGCTGAAGATTTTGTATGTTTGAACGCGCTAATCTCAGGAACTATAGGTCCGATTCCAGGTCCAGGCTACATAATATCATCACGCTTAACTTTCTTCATTGGTGCTCCGCTCCCATTGTCTCAACAATACGAGCGGAGCACCAATGAAGAATGTTACAAAAGCGGGGGATTTTCATCCTGTTGAGAGCTTCCGTTGCGTAAACGGTTAAAGTTTCGCAAAAATCTGACAGAATTGTTTCCCTTTAAAAGTTCTAAATAAAATCCGCAACAGTATACGTGTATCTTTTAAGGTTAGCTCACTATAACCTTTTTTATGCTAACCAAATTTGTTCTAAAATAATTCATTATTTGTGAAGGTGTTGAAGCATTTTAATCTTTATTAATTAGTACATACAGTCCACATTGATTTGAATAAGTAGCAAGCTAGCCCCCAAACCATATTTAAAAAGATGTATCGAAAGTTTAAGTTTAGTTGCCAATAAACACCATCAAAGACAGACGCTTGTTTCATTCGGACAGCTACTCGCCAAAGTAAAACCAACCTTAAGTACACAACATAATGGTCATAATCGAGCCGGATCATTAGTGAAGTGAATACAAAAGAACCACATTCCATCAGAGATAAGAAGCCGGCGAGTGAATCTTTATGCGTAAACAAAGTAATTAGTGACTTGTACAATTTATAATATTGAAATTTTACGTTTTTAACATCGAAATAATGGCTAAATCTGCTGAAGAAGCCCTAAGTATATTACAAGATACGGCAGAATTATTGAAGAAAACACAAATAAACTTAGGAAAATGTCCTAAGCAACGTTTAACTAAAGGATACGTTCAATCTAGAATTCAGTGCCTCGAAGAATACTGGAAAACATTTAACGGTGCGCATCAAGACTTGGCAAGGATTACACCGAGAGATAAACGTAGTTTATTACCGTATTTCGTTAATGAAGAGTTTTTTATTTACGAAGATCTTTATTTGTGTGTGTTAGGTGAGTTACGCGACATGTTGGAAAGGTTGACTATACCATTGCAAGCGATAAACATGGATAACTCGGATGTCGATAACCAACAGACACAGGTGAGATTGCCGCGTATAACAATACCTACGTTTTCTGGAACCTACGAAGATTGGCCTGCATTTAAAGATTTATACGTTTCGTTAGTGCATGATAACAAGTCACTGAGCAATGTTCAAAAATTGCATTATTTAAAAACCAGTATCAGCGGTGAAGCAGCGACCCTACTCAAACATATACAAGTTACTGAAAGTAATTACGTTCAAGCATGGGAAACTTTAAGAAATCATTACGGCAATAGAAGATTGATAGTTAATTTAATGTTGAAGAGATTAGTTTACCAAAAAAAGGCGAACGCTCAATCGGCCAGTCAACTAAAGTCAATTTTGGATACCACTTCTGAAATCTTAGATAACCTTAAAAACTCGAACGTGAACACCGACTCTTGGGATCCAATTATCATATTTCTGGTTGTTCAGAAGTTGGACCCGGAGTCACATAAAGCCTGGGAAGAGCACGCCTACAAGGGCAACTTAGAGGAATTACCTACGTGGAATGAATTGAAGACATTCCTAGAAGGAAAATTTCGTGCATTGGAACTAATATCACCTTCTTCAACGTCAGCTACACGAAACGAAAAATCCTGTAAAGAACGAAGTACATTCCATGTGTCAACAAATGAAAAGGAAAACACTTGTATTGTGTGTAAAGAGAATCATACCCTGTCTCACTGCAAGTTGTTTGCGAAGATGCAACCTTCAGAACGATTTGACTGTGTAAAGAATAACAAGCTCTGTTTTAACTGCCTGGCATCAGGACATACGGTCTTCAAATGTCGTGTACCAATGTCCTGTCGCACGTGCAAACGACGTCATCATACTCTTATACATCTAACAAAGAACATGGATACTTCGGCATTATTAGAAACGGTACAAGCAGCGCCGACAGTATCAAATCAAGCAGATGCAGAAGAAAAGGTGCAAGTTAATACAATGATTGCGTCGCACTACAATGCCAGTAAAGATATAGGAATGCTAGCAACAGCAATGGTGGTAGTAAAGAGTGAACAAGGAAACACCATTGCACTCAAGGCACTCATAGATCCAGGATCACAAGCCTGCTTTATAAGTGAAAAGGCGGCACAGCAATTAAAACTCAAAAGGCAGGTAACTAATTGCATAGTAACTGGAATGGAATCCATGAAGGTCGCTGTCAAGCATGAAGTGAACATAGAAGTTTCATCACGATGGGAACCAGATTTTGTTATACCTATACAAGCCTATGTGATGTCCAAGCACTTGACAGTACAATTACCTGCTAATACATGGTCAACAAAAAAATGGCCACACTTGGCCGATCTAGACTTGGCAGACCCAAGGTACGGAGTGTCAGGGAATATCGATCTGCTACTAGACGTCCAGGTATATGCGAAAATATTACAAGAAGGCTTGATCAAAGGTCCACCGGGGTCACCCATAGCTCAGAGAACCAACCTCGGCTGGATAATATTTGGTGAAATAAGCATAAAATCAAAAGCAAAAGAAAAGTGTTTAATGGCGATAAATGAACATGTCGATGTGAAGGAACTATTGAAAACTATGTGGGAGTTAGAAAGCTATTCAAAGAGGAAATTTACTATGGAAGAACAATTATGCGAAGAGTTGTTTGAAAAAACACACAGAAGAAACACTGAAGGACGTTATATAGTTAAATTACCCTTTAAAACTGACAACATAAAATCACCCGACGGAAAAACAAGAGAGATAGCATTAAACAGGTTTCTTCAACTAGAAAAAAGACTAAACAAAAATCCTGATCTGAAAGAAGAATATAAAAAGGTTATTGAAGAATACATACACTTAAAACACATAGAAAAGGTACCTCAACATGAAATAAATACAAAAAGATCTGTCTACTTACCCCACCACGCCGTAGTCAGGAACGATAAAGAAAGTACGAAGACTCGCGTCGTTTTTGATGCCTCATGCAAGGGTGACAATGGAGTTTCCCTAAACGACGAGTTACTAACAGGTCCTGTTCTACAAGATGACTTGCGAAGTCTAATTGTAAGATGGCGTACTCACGCAGTGTGTTTTATTTCTGACATACAGAAAATGTACCGAATGATTTTGGTAGCCCAGGAAGACACTGATTATCAAAGAATACTGTGGCGAAGCGATTCATCTGAAACCATTCAAGACTTAAGACTCCTGACTGTTACTTTCGGTACAGCGTCAGCTCCGTATTTAGCGATAAAAACACTCATGCAACTTGCAAGCGATGAAGGTGCTAAGTATCCTGAAGCAGCTAGAGTGTTGCAAGAAGATCTATACGTTGATGACGTTATGTCAGGATGTGACGATTTGGAGCAAGCCATTAAAATAAGCAAAGATTTGAAAAATTTATTGTTACTAGGCGGCTTTCAGTTAAAAAAGTGGTCGTCAAACAACATAGAATTTTTAAAATCCATAGATTATGAGGACAGATCTATTAATGCACATTTAGATTTAAATTTAGATGGTACCATAAAGGCTTTAGGTATTCAATGGAACTTAGGCAACGATCAATTTGAATACCAACTGAACTTAGCTCCCCTTCCTGCGAATGTTACCAAGCGAAGTATATTATCGGATGTCCAAAAGCTCTTTGACCCGCTAGGTTGGATAGCGCCATGCATCGTACAAGCAAAAATTTTGATCCAAACCCTCTGGCAAACCAAAATAGATTGGGATCAAGAAGTATCTCCAGCTTTAAAGGATAAGTGGAAAACCATACGTGAAGATATGGCCGACGTGAAGGAAATAAAAATAGATCGATGGATGGGCACATACAGTTCAAAGAAGAACAGCATACAATTACATGGCTTCAGTGATGCATCGATGAGAGCATATGCAGCTGTTGTGTACTGTCGTGTACATAACTTGGATGGTACAGTCAAAACATCATTGATTGCAGCACGAACGCGCGTTGCACCATTGAAGACCGTGTCGCTGCCACGACTTGAATAATTGTGTGGAGCAGTTTTAGTGTCGAGACTACTAAAACAATGTTCGACATCCATGAAGGTTCCATCTGCTTATGTTTTTGCTTGGACTGATTCCTCAATAGTTATTGCTTGGCTTCAAAAGGAACCTAGCAAATGGAAGACCTTCGTTGCCAATCGAACGGTTGAAATAACTAGCAACGTCCCGAAAGAACAATGGCATCACGTACAATCACAGGAGAACCCCGCTGATATAGCGTCTAGAGGTGCACTAGTATCGGAGTTGAAATCATGTGATTTATGGTGGAAAGGTCCAGAGTGGCTTTCAAAGGGAGATATTTATTTTTCAAAACCAGAAATAATGTCCACAGAACTAGAAGAAAAGAAAAGTACACAAACCTTTACAATTACCAAAAGTGAAGAAGAAGAGAGAAGATTGTCAGAACAATTTGAAAACTACAACTCATTGAAAGAATTACTTAGAGTAATAGCGTTTTGTAGGAGATTTCTTAAATACAAAAAGCTAAAAGAAGACATAGATAGTTATTTGACAACAGAAGAATTAGACGATGCATTAAACATATGCATAAAAAAGGTACAAGGTGAAGAATATGAAGAAGAAATTGAGTCTCTAAGGAAAAGTAAAACAGTTAAAAGAACTAGCTCACTGAAAACTTTAGATCCATACTTAGACGAGTTACAGATACTTCGGGTTGGCGGACGCTTAAGAAATGCTAATATTGCTGATCAAAGTAAGCATCCAATCATATTGGGTCATAGAAATAAACTTACTCCTTTGATCATAGGTGATGCACACTCAAGAACGCTACACGGAGGAATCCAACTAATGTTGAGCTACTTGAGAGCAAGGTATTGGATAACGCGAGCTAAGTCACAAGTCAAACTGTACATACACCGATGTTTGATATGTGCTAAACAGAATGCGACCGCTAGAAGTCAGATAATGGGTGACTTGCCAAAGGTTCGTGTGACACCAGCTCGGCCGTTTCTACACTCCGGCGTAGACTTTGCTGGGCCCTTACAAGTTCTATGGAGCAAGGGAAGAGGAGTCAAGACAAATAAGGCGTACATCTCAATTTTTGTTTGCATGGCCACCAAAGCCATTCATTTGGAATTGGTTGGTGATATGACGTCAGAGGCATTCATTGGCGCATATAAAAGATTCTGTGGACGAAGAGGCAAGTGCGCTCATTTATGGAGTGACCAGGGGAGGAATTTCATCGGCGCAAATAAAGAGTTAGTAGCCATGTGGAAGGAGGCAAGTTTGGAGTTCTCTGGAGCAATCGCAGACACGCTTGCATCTGATGGCACGCAATGGCATTTCATTCCCGCATATAGCCCAAACTTCGGTGGCCTCTGGGAGGCGGGAGTAAAATCCACGAAATATCACTTGAAGCGGATACTAACTAGTAATTTAACTTATGAGGAGATGTCGACAGTGCTGTGTGAGATAGAGGCTTGCTTAAACTCTAGACCTTTGTGCCCACAAGATGATTTGGATAATGAAAATATTGAGCCATTAACACCTGGACACTTTTTAATTGGAGAAGCACCCATAGTCATACCTAGTCCCAATTTACAAAATTTGAAAGTGAATACATTGTCACGGTGGCAATATGTTCAAAAGTTGTTGCATGATTTTTGGTCTAGATGGCAAAAAGAATATTTGTCTAGACTACAACAACGTCCAAAATGGCTCAAACGTGTAAAGGAATTTGAAGTTGGTAACATTGTTTTAATCAAGCAAGAAAACCTTCCACCAGGCAAATGGTTGCTAGGAAGAGTAGTAAGCAAACATCCAGGACCAGATGGCTGCACAAGGGTGTATAGTGTTAAGAGCGGCAGCGATATAGTAAAGAGAAGTGTGTCTAACCTTTGTCCACTACCAATTGATAGCGACGAGGATTAATTATATATTTCATCCAAGTGTTGATTTGCATGTAAAATTACGTATATTTAATTCATTTGAAAGGACTCATATAGTCCTTTGGTGGGCGGCTTATGTTGAAGCATTTTAATCTTTATTAATTAGTACATACAGTCCACATTGATTTGAATAAGTAGCAAGCTAGCCCCCAAACCATATTTAAAAAGATGTATCGAAAGTTTAAGTTTAGTTGCCAATAAACACCATCAAAGACAGACGCTTGTTTCATTCGGACAGCTACTCGCCAAAGTAAAACCAACCTTAAGTACACAACAGAAGGTGTTTTTTTAAACATGATATTAATCCTCATCCAAACAAATACGTTATTCATCACAATTTTTTTTATAATTTAAATCAAAAATGCCCTTTACATCATTTGATTTAAATTAATATCTTAGGAAATATCGCAGTTTTAAAATAACATCATAGTAAAATAATGTTCGAGTGCTTTTGCACAGTGTGCAAAGCCTAAGTCAAAGTTAGCGTTAGCCCAAAGTAACAATTCCACGCGGGCGGAAGATAATTTACAATAATATAATAAAATAAAAATTTGCATAATTATTTGACTAAAACAGTCGGGACCTATATTGAATAGAATGATTTTGGTTAAGATATTAAATTAAGTAGTATCAGTTTAGAAGAAGTGATATAAAATTGATTTTGAAACAGTAAAAATGTTAAAATGGTGCACGAATGATTATTTTAGCTTAGGTAGGTACTTACCCCAAGAAAACGGGCTGGCCACCTTTACAAACAGCAACAACGTCAGTATACGCGTTCTAAACATCTTGAGGTGCGTTCACTCCTCGTGCAATACGAAAGGAATTAAATATTCGTAATTCGTGAACATGAATTTATAACTTTTTAGGCATCCACATTGATAACCTAAAAGGTCTTCTGATAAGAGCTCTTAAGAGCGCCCATCCCGTTGTTACGTGATTATGACGTTAGACGTCGAAATGTACGTCTTTTGCAACATAAACGGGCGTATCTTTTTTTCCCGTCAATTTACAAGTTTGATCTTTGCACAGATTCAAGGGACCGCGGACTTAAGTACATGGTTTTACGAGAATTTTCAACTTGATATCTTCACGCGTTCCCAAGATAAAGGGTCTTGAAAGACAGACAGACAGACGGACAACAAAGTGATCCTATAAGAGCTCCGTTTTTTCCTTTTGAGGTACGGAACCCTAAAAAAAGTAATAAATGTCAAATTACAATTTATAACGAGTTCAAAAGGTGACATTATGCCAGTGAAATTCTGTTCGCGTCAGAGTCAGCTCAGTATACATAGATAGCTACATTTATGTGACACTAAAGTCGAATTCTTTAGAATTTATTTTGTGATGAGGACTCTTTAAATGAGTTTTCCCACTCAAGAATAGAGCAAGACAGACAATGTCAGACTTTTACTGACTAAAACCTGCCAGTGTCCTTCTGATGTCCTTTGCGTTCTAGGGCTACGATAAGTCTCCTAACATTCCGGACGCACTGGCCCCTTCGGTTTTACTGTTATCTTTTTGAGGTGCGATCGACTCGGCCGGTGTCCTCACTGGACGACGAGCTATCCATTGCTCATCGTCTGCAAAATAGACATTTCCCTGCAACTCCTGACATTGAAATAGATGTACATTTATTTCCTACTTTGTCACGGTTCATCTATCTATATATATAAAACAAAGACGGGTTTGTTACAACACTTATAACTCGAGATCTATATATCGATATAAATAAATAAATCTGCTGAACTAATTTTCATGGTTATTGATTCGTTGGATTTGTCTCCGTCCCGAATAGCAGAATACATCTTAAAAACAAAAAATTCTAAATAAAAAAAAAAAACAAAAATTAGGTAAAGTAGGGTAGGTAGGGTAGGTAGGGTAATGTAGTGTAGGTAGGATAGGTAGAATAGTTAGGGTAGGTCGGGTAGGTAGTGATGTAGGATAGGTAAGGTAGGGTAGAGTAGGATAGGTAGGGTAGTCATTTGACGGGAGTGAAGCCGTGGGTAAAAGCTAGTACTTATAATAAATCTGTAAGTAGAAGAGACAATTCTGTACATTGAAAATATCAAAAAAATTAATGGCTGATGCAAAAATGTGATAAAAAAAACCGGGCAAGTGCGAGTCGGACTCGCGCACTGAGGGTTTCGTACCAACCTACCTATAAAAACAGTTTAATTCTCGAATCGAGTCTTGAAGACTTTTCAATTTTTTTTTCTTGTGACGTAACTAAAAATTTTCAGTTTTCAGACTTTTCCCGATATTAGTGCTATAATACCGTGCTTCGTGCCAAATTTCAAGATTCTAGGTCAACGGGAAGCACCCTATGAGTTTTGATTCCTTTGACAGTGTCGAAATGTACGTTTTTTGCAACATAAACGGGCGTATCTTTTTTTCCCGTCAACTTACAAGTTTGATTTTTGCACAACTTCAAGGGACCGCGGATTTCAATATATGGTTTTAATTTCAACTTGATACCTCCACGCGTTCCTGAGAAAAAGGGTCTTGACAGACGGACGGACGGACAGACGGACAACAAAGTGATCCTATAAGGGTTCCGTTTTTTCCTTTTGAGGTACGGAACCCTAAAAATGTTCTTGTCTGTTTGTTCAAGCATCACGCAAAAACTACCGGTTCGATTACGATGAAACTTGGTATAATTATTCTTTAGTATCCTGGGCACTACACTGGATACTTTTTATCCCGAAAAAGTACATACAATAAAAGAAAAACTTAATTTTGCGGTCCGATCCCAAGACCCGATTACTGTACCAACCGTAAATTATAAGTTTGTCGTAGGTTACATCACCTGCAGTAGAGTTCACTAAGGGGCGCTGCACACGGTTAAGATACTAAAATATTTTATCAATGCAATTCAATGGACTATCACACACGACGAAGATAATAAATAATATTTCATATTGAAGAATTTCAATACTAGGCACTTTTGAAAGGTGAAAAGGTCAGTCTATCAGAAAAAATTATGCTAATTACTTTAATTTCACGCGGGCGAAGCCGCGGGCAGAAGCTAGTGTTTCAATAAGACGATAACGTAATTACTGTTGAACTCACTAATCTATTAGGTTATCAAAGATTTGTGACCATTTTGACCTAAAACAATTGCCGGAAATTAGAGATTGCTTGGGCATTTCGTTTATAAACAAGTAATTTTGATTGTGATGCAATAGTACTGTCACGTGTGTAAGTACGTGACGACTAGCTGCGCGCGCGGCTTTACTCATATCAACTAGGTATATTCTTTACAAATAAACATAACGGTAAAGAGAGTTTCACGCAAAGTACTGAAATAACCATTATAGTGTTATGATTATTATATGTATATACATATATAATACACAAATCAAATAAGTGTAGTAGTGGACACACAGGTATAATTAAGATTTAACCAAAACATAACTTTATAAATTACTAACTTCCGCCCACGACTTCGTCCGCGTGGAATTGTTACTTTGGGCTAACGCTAACTTTAACTTAGGCTTTGCACACTGAGCGCGCAGCACTCGATCATTATTTTGCTGTGATGTTATTTTAAAACTGCGATATCTCCTAAGATATTCATTTAAATCGAATGATATACAGGAAAAAAAAAAAAAAAAAAATTAAATATTTGTGATGAATAACGTGTTTATTTGGATAAGGATTAATATCATGATGATAAAAACATCTTCGCAAATAATGTATTATTTTAGAACAAATTTGGTTACCAATAAATAAATAAATAAAAAAGGTTATAATGAACTAATCTTAAAAGATAAACATATACTGTCGCAGACTTTTTTAAGAACTTTTAAAGGGGAACAATTTTGTCATACATGATTTTTGCGGAGCGCACGCAGCGGAAGCTCTCAATAGGCTGAAACTCCCCTGATTTTGAAACATTCATCATTGGTGCTCCGCTCCTTTTGGTCTTAGTGTAATGATAGATTTATAGCCTATGGCCTTCCTCGCAAAATGAGCTAGCTAACACTGACTTTTTTCTAATAATATAAATAAATATTTAGATTTTTTTAAATAATTTTGCCGTCGATATTCGATATGTGGGGGATGACTCATCCCGCGATCATGGCGCTGGCAACAGCGTCGAAATATCGGGAACTCAAAACAATGAACAATCACGGAAGATATAAGTAGTAAGTGATATTTTAAATGAGGTTTTCACTTTGAAAAATACTTACTACTACACTCAAAGAGAGTTAATGATTCATTAGCGTCCTCTAATGTCCATTAAAGTTAAGCCTTAGAAATTGTCACTTTGACTGATTTGCTGACAACTCCTTGAGGCGCGCATGGAACAGAACGCGCCGTTTAAGACTTGGGCTCGGTCCGGGTTATTACCAGACTGCCGGACGGGGAGATACCCAGTGCTCGCCGTCCGCGCCTACGGTGATCCGATATTGGGTTCGGGATCTCGGCGGCGGCGGCGTGAGGCCGTCTTTCATCATGGTGGTGTTCGTCATAGATAACATTCCACAGCTCTACTGCGGATTATGCAACGCCATAACATTGCAAACGGCGATAAAATCCACGAGGATGGCGGACAATGTAGTCGAACAACACGCTGTTTACACGTTTCTAGCTACGCTACGCTATCTTCCCGGGAGTGCGATAACAATCCTGTGGCTGCAAACAGGATAACGAATAATTGGCTTACTGGAATATGTTTCTATGCACAAACATTAATTATGTTAACTTGACTTGCAATCATAATAATTTTAACTAGGGGCGTAGCGTGGATTTTCGACGCTCAGGGATTTTTTTAAAGTGGGAAATGATAAGAATGACTTTTCCTGCATTTGGGGGCAGCGGGAGGGTGTGTCAGGCTTTTACTGACTAAAACCACCTTTGTTCCCTCTTTGCTTTTCGTTTCAGGTCATGGCCGCAAAGGCTTCGACCCTGCTGTGCCCCTATGGTTTTGCTGACATTTCTTTGACCGTCACTACGCGCCGTCGACAACTAAAGCTCGAACCGGATGATTACTGGACGGCCGGACTGGAAATTTACCACTCAATCTATTTTCAATATCGTAGTTATAAACCAGTGTCGTTGTTTTTTTAAAATACTAGCTTTTGCCAGCAACTTCACCCGCGTAAAAATGGAGAATATTATGCTTATGTCACTCAGAGATAAATCATACTACTTTTTCTTTTTACAAGAAGCGTCATAATATAACCAAAAAAACCTCTGTGCTTGATTTTTTTTGTTTTCTATTATTAAGAATATTTATGTACATACTAAATATTTGCACGCCACACATGGCAGATTGTGAAGAGACCATCAAGATTTAAGACCATATTATGTACCACATTCAGACTAAATAAATGAATTTGAATTTGAATTATCTGCCAAGTAAGATATTGGCTACTTAATCATAGGTGGTGAAATAGGCCCTAATAATAATGCCAAGTCGTCGATTAGAAAAGATATCGTCATCCCAAGCTTTGTCGAATCTAATCATTCGAATCTATCGGTATGTCATACCAGAGGTAATTACTATAGAAACTCGGTCGCCCCCTACAAGCGCCAGAGCGGTCGCCCTTCGCCCCCACTACGCTACGCCCCTGTTCGTAACTTTTATAATTAAATACAACTATTATTGTATTTGTTACATATTTCAAAAACTAATGATCCTTTATATAATTATAACAAACTAGCTGTTGCCCGCGACTTCGTCTGCGTTAAGTTCGTTAAACTGCACAAAAGTAATCAATAATTAATCCAATTCATTAATTTTACTTTCACATAAAACAGTTTGACTTCATTTTTTTAGTTGGGAAATAATCCAATGACTTCTCCCGCTCTTAGCTGACGCATCAGGGCGTGTCAGATTTTTACTGACTAAACCCCACTCCTATGTTCTTTCTTTGCCTTGCGTTCCAGGGTCGCAGGAATGCCTTTCAGAAGCGAACCCATGACCCCAGTAGGCTTGGCGACCCTGCTGGGTCTCTATGGTTTTGCTGAAATCTCCATGAGGCACGCTTGGAACACCACCTGCCGTATACTCGGTCTCGGTGTAGATATTTGGTTACCGAACGGTCGGACGGCGCGGCGCCCCATTGCTCGCCGTCCGCAAGCCCACTTCTACGGTGTCTTCCACCTCAACGCTGGGGCGTGAAGGCCATTTCCTCATTCATGTGGCCGCCACCTTGGCTCGATTACTGCTTCTCAGAAGGAGGCAATCGCCTGCCACTCCACCCTGCTCTGGACCAGGACCCGGCGCGAGAGGTCGCTGCAACCGATGACCCCCCACGGCGGTGCCTCGTTCAAACGGTGCACACCCGTATGTTCCACCGTGTTCTTAGGGCGATCCACATAAAGGGTTACCATTCCACATAATGGTGATCCACAGAATGGGTCACCATGAAGATGAAGACGCCGATTGGCTTACGAACATCAACGAAGCAGAAATAATAAGTGAGGGTTCCAGCAGTAGGTGATCTGAATATTTACCTACTCCATGTTTAAAGGCGTTTGTTTATGTACGTATGTCTCTAGTCTATGTTACGGTTTAACAAAGATGTACGATTTTTAAAATATTTGCTGACCAAAAACATCATATTAACCTTGAATGAATTCCAAGCACCACTAAGTAGACACAGTAAGTTCGGGAGGTTCCTGCATCGGATCAAGAAGGAAAGGACGCCCGGGTGTCGCCACTGTGTGGACCGCCCGGAGGACACGGTGGAACACACGGTAGAGGTGTGCCCTGCTTGGGCGGAGCGCCGCCGTGTCCTTGTAGAATCTATCGGCGGCGGTGACCTCTGGCTCCGGGCCCTGGTACAGACCATGGTCCAGAGCGAGGAGGGGTGGCGGGCAGTTGCCTCCTTCTGCGAAGCAGTAATGCTAGCGAAGGAGGCTGCCGACCGCGAGCGCCGCCGCCGAGATCCCGATTCCGATTTCCCACCACCGTAGGCGCGGGCTCGCGGATGGCGAGCAGCACGCCGTCCGGCAGTCTGGTAATAACCTGGACCGAGCCTAGTCGTCCACGGCGCGTTCACGCGCGCCTCAAGGAGATGTCAGCAAACTGTAGGGGCCCGTTGGGGCCAAAGCTTCTGGGGAACACGGAAAATCTGAAAGATTCTCACCGTGTTCCCCAGATCGAAGGAACGAAGGGGAACGGGGTGGGGTTTAGTCAGTAAGAGTCTGACACGCCCTCCCGCTCCGCCCAAGAGCGTGAGGAATCATTCTGATGGTTCTCCTTACAAAAAAAAGCACCACTAAGTAAGTGTAAATAGCACTTAGTTATGTAGGCTGAAAAAAAGTGCATAAAGTAGTTTTTAGTTGTCAAAATATATGAATGGTCAGCACAAAACTGATCCTGAAGTCATTAGAAGGTTTAGTATTTGCCTCTTATTTATATGAGGTAGTTATCCAGCCCTAGGTGGAGCAAGTGGTCTTTTGCGGACTAAATTCCACCATGTTCCTTCAGTTGCCATTTACGTATCAGGACCACTAACTTTTGCACGCCTCAGTTATTAGGTACTTCGGTATATTCTCTCTTCAAAGAGTAACTACAGAGGCGTCATGGCGTTCTCACTTTCTGCATTATGCAAGTACTAACTAACCGAACATGAGTGTTTCAAGAGGTAGATATTTTCGATTCGGCGGGAAGAAAAGTCCAGGTGTCACCATTCTGTGGAAGAACGCCCAGAAAACACGGCAAACGTTATGGTTGAAGTCTAATCCGCTACTGCCCTAGTTTGGGTCAATGTATGGGGCAAGACCTCCTCTTGCCCTGCCAATGGAATAAACCTGCTATAACAATACCGTGAGAAAGACACAGAGTGAGAAGACCTTAAGCCTCCTATTGTCGTTTAGACATTTCTTAGGTGTCATTAGTCACAAAGCGATTCCCGAAGTTTTTAGTTATTTAAATTATCCGTTTATTTAGGCAGATTTTTTACTTTGGGTGGTATTTGACTGATGCCTTAATAAATCATACGGTGTTTTTTTCAGCGGGGACTACCTTCTTTACCGAGAGTTAACTTTGCAATTTATGAATTAAATTAACTCTTGAGTGCGTGCATTTTTACTCAGCAGACTTTACATTATTGATGGTCAAACATGGTCAAACGCATCCTGTGGTGCGATTTTAAACGGGTACAGTTTGCAGAGCTGTAAAAAAACCCACAATATTCCTTCAGATGCCCTTAGCGAACAATTTCTCAAATCAATTCTATCTACATATACTATGATAGCACAATTCATAAGAAAGAGACTTCGCAACAGACCGTGCAGCAGGAATCGTAATATTTTAATTTCGCCATAACTTCAAAACCAAACGTCTAATTTTAGTCATTCAAAGACCAAATATTATCTACATAAACTGTACTTAGTGATAAAATAATTTATTTTGATAAGGGTTAATAGCATGAGTAAAATAAATGCGTTTAAATGTAGTTCAAAAAAATTCAAGATTTTTAGATAAAAAAAATGGTTGTTGTGCCTCACTCGACATAGATAGATATAGTGCTTCGCGGATTTTTTTGTAGATATTTATAAAATCTACAATTAATTAGAACATTTTATGGTTCTATCTTTTACAGTTTAGGCAGCGTACGCAAAATAAGTAACTTTTCTTGTTGATTTTTTACAGAAAAACCCAATTATCTTACGGAACCCTATTTTTTTCCAAAATAAAAAGTAGCCTATGTTTTTCGTGGATAATGTAGCTTTCGAATGGTGAAAGAATTTTTAAAAACGGTTCAGTAGTTTTGAAGCCTATTCATTACAATCAAACAAACAAAGTTTTCCTCTTTATAATATTAGTATAGATAATCCACAATCGTATTACCTTTTATAATCAGTATTATCAACAGCCGCACAGGTCGATCTTCAAGGTTAAGCAACGCTTGCCTAGGTTGGTCTGTGGATGGGTGACCATCTTAACATAACGAGTTTCCTCCGTGCCTCGGAAAGCACGTTAAGCCGTTGGTCCCGGCTGTCATTTGGAGATCTTTGGCAGTCGTTACGGATAGTCAGAAGCCAGTAAATCTGACTCCAGTCTTGCCATGAAGTACCGTGTTACCCCAGTTAATGGGTTGTGGAGGTCTGGTAGGCAGCCGCTCCTCGTAAAATACTGGTATTCAGCTAAATCCGGCTCGACTGGAAGCCGACCCCAATATAGTTGGGAAAAGGCTAGGCAGATGATGAATCAGTATTAGCTCGTACAACGGTTTTTCTCAGATCACTCCTGATTATTTCGCTTCCTCTTGTTATCAGCAGAAATCTAAAATTGTGAACTCTATTTCGTGTTTGTTATAACCGTAGTGTTAAAATTATTTAGGCATAACCATTAACATTAATAGTTAAGTAAATACTAAAAACTGTTGTCTTCAACGGTATTGTCATGTCAGCTTTACATGTGTCAATAAGCTCGCCATAAGGTATTTTTTTTTAGTTATGTGGTGTTTACCTGTAAGTAATTGTTGCACGTTTTTAAGTGTTTAGAAATTATTTCTTTTTTATGTTGTTGTGTAAACAATTGTTGGTAGACCAAATAAACAAGAAAAAAAAAAAAAAAAATCAGTGGGCGTTGCCGCGTTGGTGCACAACAGGCAACTGCCCTGCAAGTATATAAGGCTGCGTGTCCACACAACTATTTCGTTTCCCTCACACTCGCCGCACATGCTGTACAGTAGCTGTACCTAGCTGTACCTAGCTGTACCTAGCTGTACCTAGCTGTACTTATCTGTACTGGTGTATAACGGCACAGTATCTCGAGATGTGCATCGCGCGAGTGTTCGCGCTGGCGGCGTTGCTCGCGGGCTCGGTGCAGGCCTTCTCCTGGGGTAAGCAGTCCTTACATTACTTATATTATTTATTTAAAGATGTGCACACACAATAACAAATAAAAAAAAAACAGAAAAATAGGTGCAAAAGTGATGCTTATTACTTTTTTATTATTTCTTTTTCTTTAATAATCGTTTACACTTCGGGGAGTGTGCACCGGAATTGCACAATTTAATTTCGCCAAGTCTATTCTATCATTCCAAGTCCATAAGGCGATGCGCCTGGTAAGTTCAGGTTCCTGCATCGAATTCAGGCGGAAGAGACCCGGGTGTCGCCACTGTCTGGACCGCGCGGAGGACACGGTGGAGCTTACGGGAGGCTTGGGTCCTGCTGGGCCCCTACAGTTTGTTGACATCTCTTTGAATCGCGCGTGGAACAGAACGCGCAGTTGACGACTGGGCTTGGGCCGGGTTATTACCGGACTGCTGGACGGCGAGCTACCCAGTGCTCACCGTCCGCGAGCCCGCGCCTACGGTAGTCGGAAATTGGGATAGATGCGTGCCCCGCTTGGGCGGAGCACCGTCGTGTCCTCGTGGAGGTGATCGGCGGCAGCAAGCCTTCGCTCCAGGCCATGGTCCGAAGCGAGGAGGCCTGACAGCTGGTTGCCTCTTTCTGTGAACCAGTAATGCTAGCGAAGGAGGCGGCCACGGCGAGTGCGAGAGGGAACGGCCCTCACGCCCTCGCCGCCGCCGGTATCTCGATCTCGATTTCTGACCACCGTGGGCGCGGGCTTGCGGACGGCGAGCACATGGTAGCTTGCCGTCCGGCAGTCCGATAATAACCCGGACGGAGCTCAAGTCGTCGACGGCCCGTTCTATTTCACGCGCACCTCAAAATGTCAGCAAGCTGTAGGGGCCCAGCAGGTTCGAAGCCTCTGGGGCCATGGATCAGATTCCTAAAGGAAGCTCGTGACCCCAGATCGAAGGGAACGAAGAAATGGTGTGGGGTTTAGTCAGTAAAAGTCTGACACAGCCTCCCTCTCCGCACAAGAGCAAGAGAAGTCATTCTGATTCCCCACTAGAAAAAAAAAAACGGTATAACCAGCGGCACGTAACTTGGCAATGCGTAGAAATCGTTTTTTAGGTCTATTTGGTGGTCAAGCTGGACGCGGGGTATGAGGTAGCGCCGATCCGGCGCGCGATTGGTGCAGTATTATAATAGTAGTTTATGATTGGTGCGTTAGACGACTTTTGCCTCTGCACTGCGTTACATCCCGTTCGCTCATTCGCTTTTTTGTGCACCATGCGCGAAAGTTGCCAACTTATTTGCCGGGTATTATACATGGCGGACTTCCCACCCATACGTTCGTAGCGTTTTGAGAACATTCAATATACTTACCGATAAGAAAGTAAAGAGTGGAATTCCCTGCCGGAGTCTGTGTTTCATTCAAGGGTGAATATGTCACTTCTGGGAAGCATACTCCATTGTCGGCCACATCATCGCTTACCATCAGGCGAGATAGTGGCCGAACGCGAGTTTATGCATAGTAATAATAGCTAGCATGTTCGCGTGAATTTCGGTCTTTCTCCTACAATGGAAGCGAACGTAAAAACCACAGGCATATAGCCAAACACACCTCATTAATTAATAGTACATTTTGATACAAGTGGAGAAACTTTATTATTGTAACCGAGGCAAAATTTTTCTAAATATAGCGCCAAGTGCTGTGTGACAAACTTCCACGTGTATCAAACGACATTTTTCAATAAATACTTACGAAGAAATTATTCCTGAAAAAATACGACGCATTTCTGTTCATTTGTCATAGAATTATAATATTTATATTATGTAATAATATTTCCACGTTTCAGACATCGTCGTGGGCGAAGAAAAACGATTCGATTTCTACTTGAACGGCACCGTGACGCACACGGAGCACATTCCCGCAGCGACCAAGATCATTGCAGTGACGTACGAGCCCTTGCAGCACAGGCTGCTGTACGCAGACTGCGTCGGCGACGACATCATGGCCATACGCAGCTACGACCTGTCTACCAACACCACGCAAGCTCTGGTCCCGAGCGCGGCGCGAGGGTACTTCGTGCGCCTCGCCTACGACCCCGCCACGCAACTTCTCTTCTGGAACGATGAGATCGGCATACGCTCGGCGTCACTAAATCCAGCGCATGCAAACGAAACTGTAGAAGGAAAACTATTGTTTAGCTTGTCGCATGTTTGTCGTGATATCGCTGTGGACAGCTGCGGAGGGTACGTTACTACTCATACTACTAAGAATTTTTTATACTATCATGATTGATTATGTCATCCTTAAAAACGTACCCACAAAAGGGTATGTTATCTTTTTCTACCAGGCGTGTTTATAGTCCAATAAGAAAAGGTCACACTACCTCTTTGTATTGTCTTGCTGGGTCCATTTTTAGGATATAGATTCGTCATGTCTGTCTGTCTATCTGTCCGTCCGTATGTCACAGCCACTTTTTTCCGAAACTCTAAGAACTATACTGTTGTGAGATATGAGTGAGTCGTCTCACAAGCTAACAGTGGCGTAACTAGAATTTTATTAGCTTTTGGTAAGTAGAAGAAAAATAGAAAAAAAAACAATAAATTTTGGGATTCCCCATACTTAGAACTGAAACTCATTTTTTTTTCTTCATACGCATACGTGTGGGATCTATGAATAGGTCTTCAAAAATGATATTGAGGTTTCTGATGTAACTTTTTTCTTAGCTGAACTGTTTGCACGAGAGACACTTCCAAAGCAGAAAAATATGTCCCGCCCCCTGTAAGTACTAAAATAAGAGAATGATAAAACTAAAAAAATATATAGGATGTATATTATCATGCGAACTTCCACCAAAAATTGGTTTGAACGAGATTTAGTGAATAGTTTTTATTTAATAAGTCATAAATCGTAAACCGCAATTAAGTTGGTACGGAACCCTCAGTGCGGGAGTCCTTGCCCGGTATTTTCTCCTTTTGCTTGTCACTAAAAAATATGGACTTAATAAGAATGAAATAAAGTACACTTCAGAATGTGTAATATTGCTTCGTAATTAATCCAGGGTATACAAGATCCTTGGTTAACTAGTGGACTATTAAAAGATCACAAAAACATTTTTTATAAACAGGATATTTATTATTTGTTTTTTTTTTTAAATAATATATAAATAAATTGGACGACAAAATGTACTGGACAGCTGAATTTTTTTTCACGATTTCAGGGTTGGTCCCATACTTACTAAAAGTTATTCGTAATGATGAGTATTGTCAGTGTTTTCATTTATGATCGTATTGTCATCCCCACATTGTATAATGAATCTGTAAGCATATCGCGTCAAGTGCGAGTATCCCTATCGCACCCTGCAGTCTAAATTTAAACGCTCTGTGTTCATATGTAAGTAATGGTTTTAAATATTTAAGTAACATGTTTAAAAATTACAGGTACATTCACACACATAATATAAACATATTTATATTATGTTTATTTTTTTTATTATGTTTTTTTTTTTTTTTATATATATATATTTCATTTGGTCACAGATTTTGAAATCGAGAGGGCTCGGTTAGACGGCTCCGACAGAGTAGATGTAGTAAACACTATAGTTGACTTCCGACGCGGCTTGGCCATCGAACAGAAGACGCAGAAACTGTACTGGACCGAGACGTACTCCCGCGACGGCGAGGTACAAGTGACTGTCGCCAATCTCGACGGAAGGAGCAGAAAGAGATTACACATGATGAAAAACGCTGTGTTCGCAACTTCACTGGTGGTAGCAAAAGATTTCGTGTACTGGCAGCAGTACAGGCGCGAGGGGTCGGACAAGTACAAGCCTGAAGGAGTGTGGGGCTTGCCGAGGAACGGGTCGCAGCACGCGGCGCTGTACGCGACGTCGGAGCCGGGCTGCCGCGGCTGCCACCGCGTGGCGGCGCACTACTCCATCAACGAACAGATCCTGGGCGTCGCGCGCTGCGCCAGCCTGCAGCTTTTTGGGACTAAATTTATTTTGCGTACAACTAAAGAGTGGTATTTCCTGCCGGGGTCTGTGTTTCCTGATAGCAACAATCTAGAGGTCTTTAAGTCAAGAGTGAATAAGTTACTTCTAGGCAAGCGTGCTCCATCGTTGACCACATCATCGCTTACCATCAGATGAGATAGTGGACAAGCACGACTGTGCGAGCCTATCAATACTAAAAAAAAACCGGCCAAGAGCGTGTCGGGCCACGCTCAGTGTAGGGCTCCGTAGTTTCCGGTTGTCACAATAAGTGTCCCCAACTTTTCAAAAACTGTTCGTCCCATCAAGTTCAAAATAATTTTCCTAGAAAGTCTTTATAAAGATCTACTTTTCAGATATTTTTCATATTTTCTAAACTTATGGTTCAAAAGTTAGAGGGGGGGGGGACACATTGTTTTTTACTTTAGGAGCGATTACTTCCGAAATTTTTGATATTATCATAAAATGATTTTAGTAAACCCCTATTCAATTTTGAATACCTATCCAACAATATATCACACGTTAGGAATGAAATTTTAAAAAAAATCGCTTTTTACTTTACATGTAGGGGGGGGCAACCCTAATAAAACATTTTTTTCCCATTTTTATTTTTGCACTTTGTCGGCGTGATTGACATACATATTGGTACCAAATTTCAACTTTCTAGAGCTAACGGTCACAGAGATTAAGCGAGGACGGACGGACAGACATGGCGAAACTATAAGGGTTCCGTTTTTGCCAATTGGCTACGGAACGCTAAAAAACGCCTATTCGTCTCATTCATAGTCATCATTTCAATCAAAAGACGTCCACTGTTGGACATACTCCTCCCCCAAGTGTCACCACACTAACGACATATGGACCTCGTGAGAGTCGCGGGAATGTGGTGGATGCGAAACGCATAAGACCGGTCACTGTGGCGACACTTGGGGGAGGCACAAGTCCAGCAGTCTCATTAACCGCCAAAATGTAGGAGAACGCTGATTACTCTTGTAATCTTGGTGATGTTAGGGTTGTGTTTAGGGCGATAAGGTTGTGTTTTACTTGATCAGATTTTTGAATAAAATAGACGTGTGGATTTCACTAAGATTTATTTCGAACTGAACACCGTACATATTATAATAGTGGACTGTATGATCTTAAAGTACCTACATATATAGTTATATTAATTCATTCGTTTAAACATTCCGCCCTCCAAAGAACGGAGTTCTTTAATATGAACTTACACAACAACATGTGATAATACCAATACACATCTAAAATGTGATAAATAAAAAAAATATATTTCTAATAATGCAGAGGTAAGTAAACAATGATACATTACGTAACTTAAGTAAACATTATACCTATCTGATCTATACGGCTATAGGAGGGCAACAACATACTTGTACACAGCTGCTTGGTAAGTACTGAATGTTTCTAATAAGTAACTCATTAATAGTACATAATAGTAAAAGGTAAGTATTTTTCTATTGGTAACATGGTAGGTAATATATTTGTCGGTAAGTACACATTCTATATTGTCTTATTTCTAGTTAAAGTATTTAGTTTTGTGGATACAATTTTATTATAAGTCCAAAGACTTATAACAACTACTCATACACAATTTTTGTTTTTACTTAGTTAATACACAAATTTTGTTTACAGGACGTTTAAAGACATTGTTTTTAGTTCTTATTGATACTACTCTAGTCAGCTTATCGGGACCGACATGTTTTTCAATTATTTTTCCTAATATCCACTTACTAGGTTTTTTTTTTTTTTTTTTTTTCTGGTAGGGGAATCATCAGAATGACTTCCCCCGCTCTTGGGCGGAGCGGGAGGGCGTGTCAGACTCTTACTGACTAAACCCCTACCCCGTTCCTTCGTTGCCTTCGTTCTGGGGGGGACTCGGTATCAACCGTTAGGAATACCACATGTTCCCCCCAGAGGCTTCGGCCCTACCGGGCCCCTACAGTTTGCTGACATCTCCTTGAGGCGCGCGTGGAACAGAACGCGCCGTTGACGACTGGGCTCGGTCCAGATTATTTCCAGACTGCCGGACGGCGGGCTACCCAGTGCTCGCCGTCCGCGAACCCGCGCCTACGGTGGTCGGAAATCGGGATCGGGATCTCGGCGGCGGCGGCGTGAGGACCGTTCCCTCACGCGCTCGCGGTCAGCAGCCTCCTTCACGAGCATCACTGCTTCGCAGAAGGAGGCGACCGCATGCCAACCCTCCTCGCTCCGGACCATGGCCTGAACCAGGGCCCGGCGCGAGAGGTCGCCGCTCCCGATAGTCTCCACGAGGACACGGCGGTGCTCCGCCCAAGCGGGGCACACTTCTACCGTGTGCTCCACCGTGTCCTCCGGGCGGTCCACACAGTGGCGACACCCGGGCGTCCTCTCCTGCTTGATTCGATGCAGGAACCTCCCGAACTTACCGTGTCCGGTGAGGACCTGCGTCACACGGAAAGAGAGGACGCCGTGACCTCTTTCCAACCACTCCTCAAAGAGGGGCCTAACCGCCTCAATGACGGTGTGCCCAGCACTGGGTTGCGACAGTCGCAGTCGCCATGCCACCCTAAGATCCCGCCGGAACTCTGTCCGCCATGCCGCGACTTGTCGCGGCAGCGGAGTTTCGCCCCGGCGTTGCATCTCCACCCGCAAATCGTGCATGCGTGCAAGGACTGTTGCCTCCAGATCCCACGGTGGCAGGCCAGCGAGGAGGCTCGCCGCTTCGCGGGAGATCGTGCGGTATCCCCGCACCATCCGGATGGCCATGACCCTCTGGCAAGCGTTCAGCTTGGCCGCCGGTCGCTTACCTAGCGACGGCGCCCAAACCGGCGCCCCGTAAAGGGCCATGGACCGAACGATCCCCGCGTAGAGCCTCCGGCAGGGGGCGTCTGGACCCCCTAGGTTGGGCAGGAGCCGCTTCAGAGCGGCCCCAGACCTGTCCAGTTTGGGGGCCAAACGTCGGAAATGCTCCTCGAAAGTCCACCGGCTGTCGAGGACGAGTCCCAGGTACTTCATCGCCGACCCGACGCCGATGTGGACCCCCCCTACCGTTATTTGGGAACCCGGAGGTGGCGCGTACCGAGGGCCATGAAAGCACATGGCCTCGGACTTGTGCAATGCCACTTTGAGTCCCAGTTGCTGGATCCTCTCCACGACTGTCGCAACCCCGCGTGTCGCTGTTTCGGCCGCCGCCTGGTACGACTCTCCCCGCGCCAGGACTAGCGTGTCGTCTGCGTAGCAGACCACGCTGACCCCGTCGGGGAGGTCGCCGCGCAGCACGTAGTCGTATCCGATGTTCCACAGGGGCGGTCCTAGTACCGATCCCTGCGGAACACCGCACGACATCTCTCGCCGTCTCCACTCTCCCTGGTGACCGGGATAGATGATGAACCTATCCGACAGGTAGGCCTCGATCACACGACGGAGGTAGGCGGGCACCTCGTGGTACCGAAGTGCCGCCCCGATGCAACTCCAGGGCAGGGAGTTGAAGGCATTGGCGATGTCCAAAGACACCGCCAAGACGACCCTGCCCCGAGACACCGCATCCCCCGTCGTGAGAGCCCTCACGCGCATGATGGCGTCCACCGTGGAACGCCCCCTGCGAAAGCCGAACTGGCCGTCCGAAAGGTCCGGCCCCACCTGCGCAAGATGCCCGACGAGGCGGTCTGCAATTACTCTTTCAAAGAGTTTGCCCACCTCGTCGAGCAGCACAATGGGCCGGTACGCGGACGGAGAGTCCGCGGGGCGCCCCGGCTTCGCAATGAGGACCAGTTTCCCGGTCTTCCAGCGACGGGGAAACTGTCCTCTCTCCATGCATGCGCTAAAGAGCCCTCGCAATCGAGACCCGAGAGCCTCCATGGCCAGGACCCATACCCTGCCGTGCACGCCGTCGGGTCCTGGGGCGGTGTTCTTGAAACTGAGTCTTCGTACCACCGCCCTCATCTCTACCTCGGTCACCTCTGGAGCGTCGTCCTCGTCGTCGCTGGTGTGGTCCGCTACGGGTACCGCAGGTGGCGGAGCCATGAGCGGGGGAGTATGGTCCCCTCGCTCAGGGAACAGATTGGCCACCACACCCTCCACAACTTGGGGCCGGAGACTCCGAGTCAGAGGGGGAGCCCATGGGCGGAGTTTGTCCCGCACCACTTGGTAAGGGCGTCCCCATGGGTCCCTGTTCAGAGTCCCCAGCCACACATTGCGGGCCTCCAACTTGGCCCGCTTTACTTCTGTTCGGAGGGTGCGCCTTGCCGCTCTGTACCCCTCGTATAGCTCCGCCTCTCTGGCCTCCGCATCCGGCGGGCGGGTGCGGCGCCTGCGGAACCTGGCGTACCGGCGCCGCGCGGCGGTGCACGCCTCGCGCAGAGCCGCAATCTCCGGCGACCACCAGTACACCTGGCGCCGAGCACGTCCTGGATGGACTCGGGGCATCGCCTCGTCGCAAATTTGCGACATGGCCTCCTGGAACCACTCTGCCTCAAGGTCAATTTCGACAGGCCTGTCCGGTGCTTGCACCCAGGCCTGTACCCTCGCGGCTTCCAGGAGAGCGTCCCGGTCCATCTGCCTCAGCGCCCACCGCGGACCACACGGGGTCTGCTCCCTGACCGGCGCGGTCGAGATCCGGGCGGAGACGTCAAACCGGATGTACCGGTGGTCGGAATACGTCTCCACCCCCTCCATAACGCGCCAGTCGACGACGCGCGGCGACAGAGCGGGGCTGGCGAACGAGAGGTCCACCACCGACTCACCCCGCATCCGCACGCACGTGGGGACAGAACCCCGGTTTAGGACGACCAGGCCTGTCTCCAGAGCCCAGTCCTCCACCATCCGACCCCGTCGGTTCGTCAGCCGGGAACCCCAAGCCAGATTCCAGGCATTGAAGTCCCCGCAGACGACCACGGGGAGGGATCCGAACCCAGCGACGACGGCATTCAGCTCCATGAGGGAGTTGTGGAGATCGGCGAGATCTCGGTTCGGGGACAGGTAGACGCCTACCACTGCAATGTCCCCGACCCGTGCTGCCACGCAGCCCCGCCTTCTCGTGATGGACTCGAGAGGCGGGGGTACCGGCGGCGGCCGACGAAATTAGGGTCACCGAGCCGCTCAGGTCCTGGACCCAGTCTTCCCTGGGCAGGACAAAGTACGGCTCGGAGACCACGGCGATATTGATCGACCACTGCGCCATGCTCTGGAGCAACAGATCCTGAGCGGGGGCGCAGTGGTTGATGTTCGCCTGGAGGAGACGTAATGGGGCCATCACTGACAGTCCATTACGGTCTCCTCCGGAGCCCCCCTTGAGGGCTCTGCCGCGGCGATGGCGGCAGCAGCGTCAGCCTTGGCTGCGGCGGTGTGGACTTTGGGGTGAGGGCCCCTCCGGACCTTACCCTTGGCTGTGGCGGGGGGGTCGCAGGACCTGCTCCCAGCCCGGTGGTCGGCAGCCTTGCCTGCCGCCGCACATGCGTAGCAGTGCGGCGACGCACGGCATTCGACGGCCCTGTGACCGGGCTGACCGCACTGGAAGCAGCGGTCACTGCGGTCCACCTCCGCGGCGCAACGGGCTCCCGCGTGGTGCCCCACGTGGCAGCGGAAACACCGCAGAGGTCTGGGCTCCAGCACCTTGACTTGGGCTGAAACCCAGCCCACCAAGAGCCTTCGGCCCTCCGCCGTGATGGCCTTGGCCGCCGACACGGGGCAGCTCACCGTGACGGCTCGCATACCCGTGCCGTCAAGGCGGATGATGCCCGCCCGCACTTGGTCGGTCGTGCACCCTCCCGCCTCAACGACGGCGGCCACCACTTCCTCCACCTTGACGGAGTCGTCCAGGCCCATGATGCGCATATCGATGCACTTTGTGGGCCTGGACACTCGGGCGTCCTCCTCGTTCACAGACGCCCTGACCTTGTCAGCCAGGGCGTCCGCGGCAGGACCGCTGTCCTCGCCGGGAACCTCCAGCATCCAGGCACCGGTCACGGTGCGCCGCATGCGGAAGCCCTTCGAGGCCCCGTACTCGTCCAGGTGAGGGAGTACCGCCTTTTTGGCCTTCTCCATCACGGCGTCGTACGTCACGCCCCTCTTCTCCGCGCCCGGCTGTAGTGTGATCACTACAGCCGCGGCGCCCGGGGCGCGAAGCCGGTTTGCCACGGCACGCTTTTTGCGCTGCTGCCGCCTTTCCCTCTTTTTGGCGGCCCTGGCCGCCTTGCCCGCCTGCTTCTTGGCGCCGACGACCGACCACTCGGCGCCAGCTGGAGAATCGGCAGGCGGGGGCAGCCGAGGCCGCCCGTTCGCCACCACAGCGGCTGGAGCACCCGCCGCATTGGCGGTGGGCGCCGCCCTAGCGGTGGGCGCCGCTTTGCCCTTCGCAGGAGGGGCAAGGGCAGGAGCTGCCCTCCCCTGCTGCTTCGTCTTTGGGGCCTGCCTAGCGGTCGCAGCCGCTGCCGTCACGGCCCCACGCCCGGCTTGCCCTGACGGGCCAGCCTTGGGCGCGGCAGCTGCCGTAGGCGCAGCTGCGGCGGCGTACGACGCCGCCGGTCTGCGACCGGAGCCCGCGAGTGGGGGACGCAGCACCATCCCTTCCAGCAGGGACAGTTGCCGCTGGAACTGCTCCTGCTGCCGCAGCATTTGCTGCCGGAAGGCAGCTAGCTCCTGCCGCAGCAGGGTCAGAGCCTGTCCCTCTGGCTCGTGCTGGGGTTGGGTCTGCGCCGACCCCTGCCCCTGCGGGCTCCCCGCCTTTGGAGGCTGCTGGGAGCAGACTTCCCTCGGAGGGGCGGCGGCTTCCAGGACCTCCCTCCGGGTCCTCGCACCCCGTTTATCCAGGGCCTTCTGGAAGGCCTCCAGAATAGGGGGCACGACCTCGGCGACGGCAGAAGTCCTGCCCTTCGGGGTGCTCTTCCTGGCCACCAGCCGCAAGGACTCTAAAACCAGGTCGCAGACCTCCTGGTGAGCCTCGTCGGCGGAGCCTCCCCCGTCGTCACTCTCAACGCCAGACGGCCCCGAGGGACCGGGGCTGGGTGCTCCGGGATGGCGTCCCTCCGCGGCAAGCTTCCCAGCCCTCTCGGCAGCCTCCTTGGAGGTCAGCACCCTCCCTCTGCCGCGGGCTTGGCTCGCTCCCCGCCGAGCGGTGGGGATTTTTCGAGCCGAGCCCCTTCGGCTGTCGGACTCCTCGTCCGACCCCTCTCTTCCTAGAGAGCGTTTCCGGGAGCTGCGCACGCTTCCGGAGTCGCTCCCCAGCTCCTCCCTCGAGCTCTCCGAGCCCTTCCGCGACGCCGCGTCGGACTCCGACCGCGCATCGCTCCTCGCCTTCTCGTCCTTGGGTGTTTTTTTTGTACATTTATCCATATCAGTTCCCACGAGTAAAAACTTCGGGTACTTGCTCAAAATAAGTGGTCCGCACTAGAGACTAATTTAGCTACCCATTAGTCAAGCTAACAACCTCCCTCACGGTGCGCCGCCGCTTGGAGGTTTGGGGTAATTTTTTATAGAGGTTGTCTTCCTCGCGGCCCGGGCGGTTAAGCCAGGACCCTCGACCCCCACCAAAAGTCAGAAACATGACCTTGGACAATCAATGGGGCTACGAGACTAACGGTGGCAGGAGGAGGAGCGAGTCTTCCTCCTGCCTGCCCGGTAGCAGGGTAAGTGCATACCGAGCCCGCTCTTGCTTCGCCACTGTGCCCTCTGCTGAAGCAGAGGGACACGCGTTGAAGCGCTCCTTCAGACAGAACATTCGCAGACGGCCATCGAGGCTCCTTAGGCAGAAGTACCCAAGAGAGTCGTTGGCCGCCTCCCAGGGTGCACCGTCCCGCGGACTGGCCTTCACTCCGGAAGAATCCGTTAGGGAATTCCAGCCCGCGAGCACGCGTGGAGGTTTTCTGTCGCGGCACCCCATCCACTTACTAGGTGGGATATTATCATCCTTTATAATAACTACGTCATCGATTTCTGGCTCAGGCTGTTTTGTGTTCCATTTATAAGTTTTATTAAGATTAACTAAGTATTCCTTATACCACCTGTTCCAGAAGTCGGTGACCATTTTTTGAACTAACTTCCATCGTTCGAGATTAGAAATCTGTTTACATAATGTGTGATTTTCATCTGTAAGATTTAATAAAGGTTCGCCAACCAGAAAGTGGCCTGGCGTCAGGGGGAGTGGGTCATTGGGGTCGTCACTTAGAACCGAAATAGGGCGTGAATTTAAACAAGCTTCCACCTGCGTTAAAACCGTAGTAAGCTCCTCATAAGTGAGAGTACTATCCCCAATCACCTTTTTAAGATGCGTTTTTGCACTGCGTACTCCAGCCTCCCACAAGCCCCCAAAATTAGGTGCGTGTGGGGGTATGAAGTGCCATGTGGTACGTTCTAAACTTAATAACTCTGCTATCTCACTTGGTATAGAAGACTTGGCCTTATCAAGCATGTCTCTGAGTTCCTTGTCTGTTCCCACAAAGTTTGTGCCATTGTCACTGAAAACATCTTGACAGTGTCCGCGTCTCGCTGTAAAGCGCCTGAAGGCTGAAATGAATCCCTTGGAAGTCAGACCTGTGACTGCTTCCAAGTGAATAGCACGGGTTACCATACAAATGAAGAGACAAATATAGCCTTTGTAAGATTTAACTCCTCTACCTGGAGAGAATCTAATGTTAATGGGCCCTGCATAGTCTACACCAGCTGATCTGAACGGTTTACTGGGTTTCACTCGTACCTCTGGTAGTTGGCCCATCAGCTGTACTGAATTGTTCCTTGAATAACGGATACAAGTTACACACTCTCGATAATATTTTTTTACTTGATCCTTAGCTCGTAGTATCCAGTACTTTGACCGCAAGTAATTAAGCATTACTTGAGGTCCACCGTGCATAGTCTTAAGGTGAGCATCTACAATTATTAGTCTACTAAGATGACTCTTAGCAGGTAAAATTATAGGATGCTGTGTATCGTATTCAACTTGCGACTGTTGAATACGTCCGCCAACTCTTAAGATACCATTATCGTCAATAATGGGACAAAGATTGCGTAATTGGCTCTTTTTGAGAACGGATCCATGAAGTTTTAACTGTTTTATTTCTTGATTAAATTCTAAACCTTGAGTTTGTTTAATGCAATTATTTAAAGTTTCATTAATTTCCTGTGTAGTTATATATTTAGGATTCCCCACGTCTTTAGTTACTTTAAATTTTAACCATCTTCTACAGTATGATATAACTCTTAACATTTTTAATAAATTAGAAAACTTAGTCCAAATTAATTCTTCTTCAGTTTTTAATAGAGCAGTTAAAACTCTGGTCCTCTCCTCTTCTTGAGTATCTTCGACATCAACTGAATGCATCTTTAACTCTATCGCAGACAACCAAGTTGGGCCATTCCACCATAACAGGTTGTTCACCAACTCCTGGGCTTGTAAACCTCTTGAGGCAGAGTCAGCTGGATTAGTATCCGTAGTTACATGACCCCATTGTTCATAATCTAGAATATTTAATATTTCAGATACACGGTTGCTTACGAAAGTATTCCATCGACTAGACCCACCTTTCAGCCAGGCTAAAACGATGGTTGAATCTGTCCATGCGTGCAAATTTTCTTTGGCTATGTTCATTACTTGGGATACTTCAAAAATTAATTTAGCTGCTAGTGCCGCACCACACAGTTCCAATCTTGGTATCGATATTTGTTTTTCGATAGGAGCAACTTTTGTTTTTGCTGAAATTAAATTTACATAAACTCTCTCTTCTTCTATTACTCGAATATACACAGCCGCCCCATAAGCTGCCTGTGAAGCGTCTGCGAAGACATGCAGCTCTTTTGTAGATGTCTTACGACAATGTAACCATCTTGGTATACTGACATTCCTTATAAAGTTCAGGTTCTCTCTGAATTGTAGCCATTCCGTTTGTAGCTCTTCACTTATAGTTTCGTCCCATCCTAGTCCTGCTTTCCATAACTTTTGTATCAACATTTTTGCTATGACAACAACAGGAGCTATCCACCCAAGTGGGTCGTATAGTTTGGCCACATCAGAAAGTACCTGTCGTTTAGTAATAGGTTTCTTTAATTCTGGTAATGTTAGAGAATAAACAAAGTTATCTGTGTCTCGATTCCAATTGACTCCTAGTACCTTCATTAAACCGTGAACTTTAAGAGGTAGCTCATGATCATCTCGCTTATTTTTTCCCATATGTTTTATTACAGTTTCATTATTACTGCTCCATTTTTGTAGCTCAAAGCCACCTAAGTTCATTAGTTTGTTCATCTCATTGTATATAGTAAGTGCTTCCTCTTCACATCCTGTTAATAAATCATCCATGTAATAATCACCTTTTGTTATTCTAGCAGCCACCGGACATGTTGATTTTTCATCATCTGCTAATCTCTGTAACGATTTCACAGCAAGGTAAGGTGCACAGGCTGTACCAAAGGTCAGTCTTACGAGTTTGAAATGTATAATTTCTTCAGTCGGTGATGATCTCCATAATATCCTTTGAAAATCAGTATCTTCCTTTGCTACACATACCATCCTGTACATTTTTATGATGTCTGCTGTAATGCAAATTCTGTGAGTCCTCCATCTCATAAGTATGTGACGTAAGTCTTGTTGAAGCTTAGGACCCACGAGCAAATTGTCGTTTAGCGAAATGTTGTTAACACCTTTGCACGAAGCGTCAAACACCACTCGAAGTTTCGATGTATCTTTGTCTTCTCTCACTACTGCGTGGTGAGGAAGGTATACCGCTTTAGGGTTGTTAATATCTGCCGAGGGCACCGGAATCATATGATTAAGATCAATATACTCGTTTATAACCTTATTGTATTCTTCACGAAACTTTTCATGTTTCGCAAATTTCTTCTCTAAGAACTCAAATCTCTTTGCAGCTATTTCTCGTAATCCAACGGCTTGAGCTTCGGGGTTATCGTTCTTCAGTGGTAACTTCACCACGTATATTCCCGCCTTGTCTCGAGTCGTTGTAGCATCGTAATACTCTTCACATCTTTCTTCTTCCTTTGATAATCTCTTTTGTATAGTGTTGGGTTCGTTCTCTAAGGGCTATATTTCACCAGGACACCCTGGCGGCGCAACCAGTTGCGCCACCGTGTTGTCCGTAAGCTGCCAAACTAGACACCATACAAACACCAGAGTCGCCACACCATACTGAGACAGTATCAAAATGAACCTCGAAGAGATAGCACTACTGCTGTATGTACGTAGGAAAAGAAAGTTCAAGAGAAAAAAGAAACAGTGGTGGGTTCATCCTTATTTAGCCGATCGCTGTAAGAAAGGACAATTCGTCAACATATACGACGATCTAAGAAGATATCCGGATAAGCTTTTTAGTTATGTGAGGATGTCCGTGAGGTCCTTTGATGAATTACTGACTTTGTGTGAAAATGATTTGTTGAAGCAAGATACAATATTAAAAAAATCAATCAGTCCTGAAGAAAAGTTGTCGTCACTGGCCGCCGGCCTGGTGGCCGAGTGAGTGAGACACCATACAGCGCTATAGTAACTAGTGGTGGCGCGACCAGCGTGGCGGCGCAGCCAGTAACATTCTGTGCACGCGTCCAGTGAGTAACTCTCTATAGAGTTGAATACATTTTGTTGGTAGCGGCGACTGGTTCCACCGCCATGGTGTCCCGGTGAAATATAGCCCTAACTCCCAAAACAATTTTAGCATGTCATCTTCTTTAAGTTGCACATACAAGCTTGTGAGATTCTTCTCTGCTGAAGTAAATTCCCGTGACATTCTTCCTGATAAGACCCAGCCTAGAATAGTGTTTTGTGCTAATAGGTTGCTCTCAGGATGTTTGATGACGCCGTCTAACAAAACGTCGCTGTATACTTCAGCTCCCAGGAGAATGCCAATTTTACCTGGTGTTGCAAATTCTGGATCAGCTAACTCCAAAACCTTTAAAGTTGCCCAATCAGGAATACCTAGACTCGTAGTGGGTAGCAGAGTTGTTAATGACCGCAACACGTATGCCTCGACTTGAACTAACGCATTAGGATTGTGACACGATTTAACGTTAAGTGTAACTCTGTGTTTTATTTTTGTTTGCTTTTCACCCACACCTGAAACCCAACCACTTACTGCTTTGCGTTTTAAGTTTAACAATTGTACTGTTGCCTCTGTTACAAAAGAAGCTTGAGATCCCTGATCTAACAATGCTCTCACAACGTATTTACAACCATTATTACTAGCTACTGATACCTTCGCGGTAGCTAATAGGACACATTGAGATTGTACATTATGTTTACTAGAAAAGTTAGTAACAATTTGCTCATTATTTGGTACAGAAGTAGACATACCTGTTGATAGCTCGTTCGCTATACCTGGGGGCGAGGTTCCACTTTCACTATGCTTTTCGATCTTCTGTTCCTTCTCGAAGTGCAGAAGCGAATGGTGCCGCCGACCGCATTTCTTGCAACATGTGGACTGACGACACTTGCTCACAGGGTGTGTTGGTGCTAGGCAGTTGAAGCACAATTTATTTATTTGCACAAATTCTTGTCTTTCTTTGGTAGACTTATCTCCAAACTTCTTGCAGGAAAATATGTAGTGATCTCCACTGCATAACGTACATTTCTTTTCAAACCTTTTCTCGTTGCTGCTGGTAACATTGGCATGGAACACTTTAGGCTTAGCTACAGATTTTGGTTGCACAGTCTTTGTTTTTTTTTTTAGTAGAGGAGCTCGTGGCTAAATAATAACAGCCGCACATGTCGATCTTCAAGGTTAAGCAACGCTTGCCTAGGTTAGTCTGTGGATGGGTGACCATCTTAACATAACGAGTTTCCTCCGTGCCTCGGAAAGCACGTTAAGCCGTTGGTCCCGGCTGTCATTTGGAGATCTTTGGCAGTTGTTACGGATAGTCAGAAGCCAGTAAATCTGACTCCAGTCTCGCCACGAAGTACCGTGTTACCCCAGTTAATGGGTTGTGGAGGTCTGGTAGGCAGCCGCTCCGCGTAAAATACTGGTATTCAGCTAAATCCGGCTTGACTGGAAGCCGACCCCAATATAGTTGGGAAAAGGCTAGGCAGATGATGATGAGTCTTTGTTTTAGTACTTTCAATCATTTCTAAAGTTCTAAACCTTGCTTCTAAAAAGTCTCTCAATTCTGACCAAGTGGGTAAGTCATTGTTGCACGTACTTATTTGTTGTTCCCATAACTTTATGGACTCAGGTTCCAGCTTTGAGATAACCAAGTAGTTTACTATCATGTCCCAAGTATCCGTATTCACGCCAATATTTTTCAACGCTTTCAAACAAGTCGAAGTTGTATCTACTAGCTGTTTGATTAAAGTTGCCGATTCAGATGATATAGGTTTTTGCGTAAATAATGTTTTTAAAATTGCGTTGCAATTGTATCTTTTATTGTTGTACCTTTTAATCAACTGATTCCACACTTCGTCGTAGTTGGCATCTGTCATGGAATAGTTACTCAATAATGTCTCCGGTTCTCCAGACAAGTTACCTTTGAGATAATGTAATTTCTGTACAGGTGATAGGTACTCATTATCATGAATAAGAGTACAAAACAAGTCGTAAAACGGTTGCCACTCCTCGTATTGTCCCGTAAATGTGGGTAACTTTATTGTGGGTAATTTGATTCCTCTGTTCTTAAAATCTTGAACGTCACCATCTGGTGATGCAGATGACGAAGGTTGAAATGATGATCGAATCAGAAAGGGCTGAAGGGCTTCCTTCAGTGCTGATTTGTAGTTTATATATAATTCTTCGAAGATTTCGAAAGTATCTTCTTGAAAATATGTTCCTTTTCTATCTGTTTCAGTAGCCTTCAAAATAATAGATTTATGACCTTCTTTAAATTCTTGCCACAATTTTTCTGATTGTTCTAATCTCGTTTCCAAGTATGGCCGTTTTATTCTGTCTTTTGGTGATTTCTTATAGTTTATTTCTGATTTCATCAGGTTTTCCAACGGCTCATTTTGATAAACAATAAGATCTTCCATCGTAAATCGTAATATATTGTCCGTAGATTTCGTATTATAACTAAATTGCACAGATTTTTTACACTTCAAAGTATGGAGGTAAGTTGTTAAAGTTCCGAAAGAATGTTCTAGTCGTTTTAGTTTGTTGGTTTTACTGTATTAAAACCGATCACTCACTCAAATATTACTAAAACAACACGAAAGTCAAATGTCAATACGTATTTTTAAAGTTCACAAGTTCACAACACGAAATAATGTCTATTTTATTCTATTCACTAATTGAGCACTTCTCAGAAAAATCTTATCGCACAGGAATGTCTTTGTTCTCGCGGCGCTCGCACCTAGGTCAGTCGGTGACCCAAATCCGGTTCGATTTAGGACCATAAATGTTTAGGGCGATAAGGTTGTGTTTTACTTGATCGGATTTTTGAATAAAATAGACGTGTGGATTTCACTAAGATTTATTTCGAACTGAACACCGTACATATTATAATAGTGGACTGTATGATCTTAAAGTACCTACATATATAGTTATTAATTACTTCATTCGTTTAAACAATTACTCTATAACTTTACTCTTTTTAAGAACCTCCTTAACCTTTTCCTAAGTATGTAACCACATTTATTATTCTTTTTTTTTGTTAGTGGCCAGTTTCATTTTTGAATAAATTGGTTTGATGCACGTACATTTTAAATGACTGAAGGCGTATTTGATGTTCTAAATTAAAAAAAAATATCCCTAGGGCATAATGGTTTTTTTTTAATTTAGAACATCAAATACGCCTTCAGTCATTTAAAATATACGTGCATCAAACAAATTTATTCTAAAATGAAACTGGCCACTAACAAAAAAAAAGAATAATAAATGTGGTTACATACTGAGGAAAAGGTTAAGGAGGTTCTAAAAAAGAGTAAAGTTATAGTGTAATGTTGAAGTATTGAATTTTGTTTGCTTCTAATTTGGAGTTGAGATTAACGTGTAAATAATGTTGCATATTTTTTAATTTATTTATAATTCGTTTTATACGATATATAGTACCTAGTTAATTAATCGTAGTAGACTTGTAATTATGTCACACATGGTGTAAAAAGTAGAGTATCCAACACGGGAGTAAAGCTGTCTTTGTCTTGGGCGGCTTTAATTCCTCACTTCACTCAGGTTTCTCTATTAACTCCCTCGCAATGCTCGGGAGTTAATTATATAAATCCCTCACTAACGTTCGGGATTAAAACTTAGCAACCTTCGTTTTGTTCGGAATTCAACATGCCGCCCTCGCCTTAAAGACACTGCTTTACTCCCTAGTCACATAATCTACTATTTTAGTGGGTAATCTCTGGATATCCTGATTCGATAACAAAAATGTAGGTACCTATGCATTGATAGAAACCTGTTTTCTTCCTGAGTGCCATATCCTACTACTATTATAAAGGCGAAAGTTTGTAAGTATGGATGTATGTAGGTATGGATGTTTGTTACTCTTTCACGAAAAAACTACTGAACGGATTTGGATGAAACTTTACAGTAATATAGGTTATTCATCAGAATAACACATAGGCTACAATTTATAATAATTTTATGTAGTTTTGGTCATAATATAACGTGCCAATAAGATACGTGTCAATTAAGTCGGAAAAAAATCTTCCATCTGAGAGCTATCTTGGCGTGCGCTGCCTAAACCAATGGAGTTACATAAAGATGACGTACCGCAGGATTGTTTGTCTTAAGTAGATCTAAATAAAAGTCCGCGACAGCATGTATCTATCTTTTATGTGCAAGCCAGTACAACCAAAATTGTGAACCATAAATCTAATTAAATTTGGTACTATTTTACAATGCACATTTAGTATATAACTAGCTTTTGCCCGCGGCTTCGCTCGCGTAGAATTTGGTCTGCCACATTAAGTTACGTGACATTTTTTTTAAAATACTGATATTTTTTTAATGTACCTTCACATCGTACATCTCAGATTTCTAACTTCAAAATTAGTTTCCATACAATCTTTGAACTCCTACACCTAATATTTAGAGGGTATCTCTTGAGGGTGGAATTATCTGAATTCCTTTCTAAGTGCTCATTATTTTAAGCTATAATAGAACTCTGCAAATTTCAAAATGCTAGGCAGGCATATAGTGAAGGCTACAATTTTAACTGGAGAAGCCAAGGGAGACAATGTTCTTATACCGCGCATCCCAATCATGCCCAACAACTTGCCATTCAATTTTAAACGCCTGCAGTTCCCATTAAAAGTCGCATTTTCAATGACGATCAACAAATCGCAGGGTCAAACCTTGAAGGTAGCAGGTCTACATTTGGGCACGCCATGTTTTTCTCACGGTCAGCTCTATGTGGCTTGCTCATGTGTTTCCAAAGCGAAGAATCTGCATGTTTATGCTGAAGGAAAAATATCGTTAAATGTAGTTTATAGGAGCATACTGCAGTAGCTACCTATAGGCCTATGATTAGGGCTCTGCAGTGCTTAGTTACCGTATTTCTTACTTATTACTAGACTAGACGGGACGAACCTGAAGTCCACGCGAACGAAGTCGCGGGCAAAAGCTAGTTATATATACTTCTATTCTTCTTTTTCTTCTTTTCGTATCGATGCTCTCATCATACTTCTACAAATACCTACGTCACAATAACGCTTTTTATGTATAAAACTTAAAAATTTATTAAATACTAGCTTTTGCCCGCGGCTTCGCTCCCGTCAAATGACTACCCTACCCGACCTTCCCTACCTACCCTACACTACACTACCTTACACTACCCTACACTACCCTACCTACCCTAAACTACACTACCTTACACTACCCTACACAACCCTATACTACCCTACATTACCCTACACTATCCTACACTACCCTACACTACCCTACACAACCCTACACTACCCTACACAACCCTACACTACCCTAACTTTTTTTTTAAAATTTTTCTCTCCGTAACAACCATCATTGAACTTCAAAGAACATTTTAAAAAAAGAATCAGCCAAATCGGTCAAGCCGTTTTCATGTGATGTCGTGACAACGAAAAACGGGTTTCATTTTTATATATATAGATTAAAATTTATTTCTACTATGTTAGGTTTAAGCTTTTTTTATAAAGGGTGTAAAAAGACCCTTAACGAAAACGAAAACCCTATATTCTACTCATCACTGGGATACTTTTTTTCTTCTACGACATACCTGGGAATTCACTGATTCTGGAGATATTGAAGGTCAAAGTCAACATTTTATTTTCGTTTTTTTTTCAAAATCGTTTTCCAAGTATCATTAGTAAACTTTCTTCCGAACAAACATTATTAAAATTATCAATTTTTCATAACAAATTACGCGTTTGAAGTTAGAAAAATGCAACGAAAACTAAACACAACGAGCGCCTCACATACACAAGCGTGCGGTCGGTTCAACGACCAAGCGCGAGCGGCCGAACTCTCAGCTGATCGAAGTTATTATTAATTAATTATTTATTAAAGTTAAAAAAAAAAGTTTTTTCCCAGCAATAATTTTTGTTCAAAGTTGCTTAATTACATGTACAGAATGTGTAGTTATCGGCTTTGTGATCGGTCTTTTTACACCCTGTATAGTAGGTATAATGTATTAATTCACATAAAATAAATAACTTTGACATAAGAAGCATTTAATAGAGATATTTTTTGCCTTTTGGAGCAATAATGTCATTTGGTCGTACGGTTTAGATCTTTAGAAGATAATGTATTGTATTTAGAATGTTCCATGCATATTTTAAGTTTATCTTCTCTCCTATTTGGGCACGCCATATTCTTGGAGGTAGGTAAGTCCCTTCTTTGTTGAGGAGTGGTTGGATAGCCGTCACGGCGCGGGCGTCCTCTCTTTTCGTGTGACGCAGGTCTTGTTCTGCGAACACATTCATTGTGCGTACAGCTAAGGAGTGTAATTCCCTGCTGGAGTCTGTGTTTCTTGATCGCTACAACCTTTAAGGAACCTGTGAGTAAGTAGGTTAATTCTAGGTAAGCGCATTACATCGTCGCCTTCATCCGTGAGGTCAAGCGCGAACCTATCAAATACAAATAGTTTATTGTCTTTAACAAGTTTGTACTACATACTAGTGATAGAAGTGTCCTTTTAAGCAAGTAAATGCCTGTACTAGGACACTCCCCTCTTCCGTAACTTAAAATTAACGTAATATACGTACAGAAGAAATGCCAATGTTTACTATTTATAATTATAATTTACAAAATTATAAGAAAGAAGATTAAAAATAAATTATTATATCAACTACTACACAAGCAAGCGCCTGCAAAGCCTGTACCGCTATAGTGACAGTTGTCTAAGGAGGTCGGATACAACAACGAGTGCCGCCGTCAAAGCGCTCACATTGCTGTGTTACTTGTAATGTAAACACAAAATATTACTTAATATCTATTTACAATGTCTTAAGTGTGGCATTCGATTCATCACATAATCACGTGGACAAAACCGATAATAGGTATACATGATAAACACATCGCTAAAAAATAAAATTATTTTGTTTTTGCAGGAAACCAGCGATAAGATTGTGGTGTGGAAAAACAAATTATAATTAGGATAAACCCACACGAGCTTGATTATAATTATCAGAGAAACGGTTCCAAGAGGAAATAACACCATGGCACTTAACTAGCCAACGCTTTACTTTAAATAATATCCTTCGGGCTGTAACCGAGAGTGGACGTCTCATCTGCTGGATCAACTGAGTCTGAAATAGAAGATGTGTAGCACGCGTGTTCTGGTGCTGTTGGCTCTGCTCGTCGGGGGCGCGCATTGCTTCTCGTGGGGTGAGTACCTCGCATAACATGACTTTACGTATTAATTTTTGTTTATTTTATTTTGAGTTGAACCTGAGCATGATTTAAAAGCTCACTGGTTCATTCAGCGCAATTCAACGAAATGTTTGATGACGAAGCCATGCGAATCATGGTGAAATGGCGACAGCGACTGTCACAACACGCCATATTTATGGCGGTAACCGGTAAGTCCCTTCTTTAAGTACCTAGTGGCACGGTAGTCGTCCCGGTGTCCTCACCTTCTGCACGAGGGCCCGGGCACACGATGCGTTGCGGCGCCGCACCGCAAAGATTACCGTATCAGCGGGCGTTTGTCGGCTTCACCGCCATGTTCTCGTGGGGGCGGGGTCGGCGGTGCGACCTCTCGCGACGGGTCCTCGCTCAGGCTGTTTCAAAAACAAAATGCACGCATATACTCGTACACTCGCCATACAACCCACGAGCTAAAGCTATGTTCGAGGAGCATCTTGACATTATAGGTCATACATTACGTACGAATGCTTGCACAATAACAAGACCAACTGCAGTTGTGACAAATTGGAGTATGTAAATTCATTTTTCTTCCAACTATGCTTTAATTTCATCATAATCACACTAAAAACTCAGTACAAAGCGAGTCTTTATTGCTCTAGAGCAATAAAAATGTATGAAATTTCATTATTGCACAGTTTTTTTTTTAATCGCACCATAAGGCGCCAATCTCAATGGGTTAGCTCTATTCAGCCAGCCGATATCAATAATTTTTTTTACGTACGTATTATTTGTTTCTATCCTACTTTTTCCAAATTTAAAAAATGATTGCTGCTAACTCTGATTTAAAAATGAAAGAAATTTAAAAAAGTGATTTGGCGGGAACTTTGTTAATTTTGATTTGACAATATTTTTGGAAACGATAAAGTGTGATACTATCTGATTTTGAGTGCTTCGGCTTCGAATTAAAATGGAATCATCTAGCGACACATTAACTCCGGAAAACATTCTAAATGAAGCCGACAGTGTTATAGAAATTCCTTTTTTAACTGTTGATATGAGTTTCTTTTATCTACTATTCCTATATAGTCCAGTCAAATTAGCTCAATTAAGGTAAGAATCTCGGAATTCGAGATACCCAGCTGTATGTTTGTAAATAGTTGTATATTGACACCCTGAAAGTTGTCTCAAAACCTACATATGGTAGGGTGTACGCAACTATTAAATTTCATGGTCAGGGGTCACAAAAATCGGGTTTTTGCGCTTTTTTTGTAAATATCTCATTTCCTAAAGGTTTTTTGCTATTTGTATATTTAACAATATTGTAGAATATAAAATTCTCTACAATTTTTGTTCAGAAAACTTTTTCCTACGGTGAACCGTTTTCGAGATATAGGGCGGAGACCGCGCGGTCACAGCATCACTTTAGGTCAACTGGTGCCTCCGGTCGAAAACGCGCCATATTATAGTTAATGAACTATCGATAAATGAATGATTATAAATATTTGTCTGAATAGTCGTGACTATTCGGAGAAAAACACCAAAAAAAATATCACACCTATATTTTTTAAGTAATAAGTGAAATAACACAAATAAATTCTTTTAAAATTTAGATCTGTTGTGATATTTTCCTCTACCATTACCACAGTTGTTTAAATATTGCTGTTCTTTTTTTTGTAACGACAACCTGAATAAAACTGCTATCTATTGCTATTCTTAAAAATCCAAAATTCCTCTAGATTTTTCATAAAAATGAATTAAACTTATGTGATTACCCAAATTTATTGAAGATTTTTACTTTTAGCCAACTTTAGCTTGTCCTGGCGTAAAAAAAAGTATGAACACTACTATGGCAAGTTTTTTTTAAAAATTGGTGCAACTAATCAAGTTTCCAAAATGGTATACTACTTTATTAAAACTAGCCACAAAAAAATAATATCCATATAAGTTCAAAACAAGAAACTAATTTCTTAAATTATTGTTAACAGTAATCACTTTTCCTACGTGCCCAAAGTAGGTTCTTGCTACAATTTCTATTAATGAATGACATACCTACCCTAGTTATTTACTTTGAAAATTAAAGCAAGATAGAGATATTTAAGTTAAAAAAACCATAGCATAGTAAGAGAAACTAATTATTCTCAGTAAGTGAGTTCAGTTAAGTACGCACTGCTCCTTTCCATCGTACATCCGTCCACAAGCCCATGTTGGCGACGACGGCGGACGGCGAGCAATCCGTAGATCGCCGTCCTGTCGTCCAATTACCATCCGGATTGCGCTCAAGTCGTCGACAACGCGTAATGATCTATGCGTACTTCAAGAACATTTCAGAAAATCGTAGGTGCCCAGCAGGGTCGAAATCCACTGGGGCCATGGGGTATGTGAAAGGGTACACTGACTGGGGCCATAAAACAAAGGCAAAGAAGGAACAGGAGTGGGCTTTAGTCAGTAAACGTCTGACACGCCAGGTAAGTGTTGTTAAATAAATGAATACTGAATAAAAAGTGGATAAATTAGGAAAAAAATCATAAAATATAATACAATAGTTAATAAAAATTGTCAAACATTTATAATCATTGATTTATCGATAGTATTAACTTATTTGGGGCGTTTTCGACCGGAGGAACCAAATGACCTGAAGTGATGCTGTGACCGTGCGCTCTCCGGCCTCTATCTCGAAAACGGTTCACCGTAGGAAAAAGTTTTTATACAAAATTTGTAGAGAATTTTGTATTCTACAATATTGTGAAATATACAAATAGCAAAAAACCTTTAGGAAATGAGATATTTACAAAAAAAGCGCAAAAAAACGATTTTTGGGCCCTTTGACCTTGAAATTTCATAGTTGCGTACACCCTACCATATGTAGGTTTTGAGACAACTTTTAGGGTGTCAATATACAACTATTTACAGACTTACAGCTGGGTATCTCGAATTCCGAGGTGAAAGTACTATAATGACTGGACTAATAGGTAATAGTTGAAAGAAAAGCAGATTATGCACCTCGCCTTAAGTAATTTAATATTGCCCTCGTGCCTATTAAATCAGGCACTCGGTGCAATAATAAATTACTTTGTGCTCGATGCAATAATCTACTATAAATACTTAGGCATAAGTATAGACAGACATTTCAATTGGAAAACGCATGTAAGTGACATCTATACTAATATTATAAAGAGGAAAACTTTGTTTGTTTGATTGTAATGAATAGGCTTCAAAACTACTGAACCGTTTTTAAAAATTCTTTCACCATTCGAAAGCTACATTATCCACGAAAAACATAGGCTACTTTTTATTTTGGAAAAAAATAGGGTTCCGTAAGATAATTGGGTTTTTCTGTAAAAAATCAACAAGAAAAGTTACTTATTTTGCGTACGCTGCCTAAACTGTAAAAGATAGAACCATAAAATGTTCTAATTAATTGTAGATTTTATAAATATCTACAAAAAAATCCGCGAAGCACTATATCTATCTATGTCGAGTGAGGCACAACAACCATTTTTTTTATCTAAAAATCTTGAATTTTTTTGAACTACATTTAAACGCATTTATTTTACTCATGCTATTAACCCTTATCAAAATAAATTATTTTATCACTAAGTACAGTTTATGTAGATAATATTTGGTCTTTGAATGACTAAAATTAGACGTTTGGTTTTGAAGTTATGGCGAAATTAAAATATTACGATTCCTGCTGCACGGTCTGTTGCGAAGTCTCTTTCTTATGAATTGTGCTATCATAGTATATGTAGATAGAATTGATTTGAGAAATTGTTCGCTAAGGGCATCTGAAGGAATATTGTGGGTTTTTTACAGCTCTGCAAACTGTACCCGTTTAAAATCGCACCACAGGATGCGTTTGACCATGTTTGACCATCAATAATGTAAAGTCTGCTGAGTAAAAATGCACGCACTCAAGAGTTAATTTAATTCATAAATTGCAAAGTTAACTCTCGGTAAAGAAGGTAGTCCCCGCTGAAAAAAACACCGTATGATTTATTAAGGCATCAGTCAAATACCACCCAAAGTAAAAAATCTGCCTAAATAAACGGATAATTTAAATAACTAAAAACTTCGGGAATCGCTTTGTGACTAATGACACCTAAGAAATGTCTAAACGACAATAGGAGGCTTAAGGTCTTCTCACTCTGTGTCTTTCTCACGGTATTGTTATAGCAGGTTTATTCCATTGGCAGGGCAAGAGGAGGTCTTGCCCCATACATTGACCCAAACTAGGGCAGTAGCGGATTAGACTTCAACCATAACGTTTGCCGTGTTTTCTGGGCGTTCTTCCACAGAATGGTGACACCTGGACTTTTCTTCCCGCCGAATCGAAAATATCTACCTCTTGAAACACTCATGTTCGGTTAGTTAGTACTTGCATAATGCAGAAAGTGAGAACGCCATGACGCCTCTGTAGTTACTCTTTGAAGAGAGAATATACCGAAGTACCTAATAACTGAGGCGTGCAAAAGTTAGTGGTCCTGATACGTAAATGGCAACTGAAGGAACATGGTGGAATTTAGTCCGCAAAAGACCACTTGCTCCACCTAGGGCTGGATAACTACCTCATATAAATAAGAGGCAAATACTAAACCTTCTAATGACTTCAGGACCAGTTTTGTGCTGACCATTCATATATTTTGACAACTAAAAACTACTTTATGCACTTTTTTTCAGCCTACATAACTAAGTGCTATTTACACTTACTTAGTGGTGCTTTTTTTTGTAAGGAGAACCATCAGAATGATTCCTCACGCTCTTGGGCGGAGCGGGAGGGCGTGTCAGACTCTTACTGACTAAACCCCACCCCGTTCCCCTTCGTTCCTTCGATCTGGGGAACACGGTGAGAATCTTTCAGATTTTCCGTGTTCCCCAGAAGCTTTGGCCCCAACGGGCCCCTACAGTTTGCTGACATCTCCTTGAGGCGCGCGTGAACGCGCCGTGGACGACTAGGCTCGGTCCAGGTTATTACCAGACTGCCGGACGGCGTGCTGCTCGCCATCCGCGAGCCCGCGCCTACGGTGGTGGGAAATCGGAATCGGGATCTCGGCGGCGGCGCTCGCGGTCGGCAGCCTCCTTCGCTAGCATTACTGCTTCGCAGAAGGAGGCAACTGCCCGCCACCCCTCCTCGCTCTGGACCATGGTCTGTACCAGGGCCCGGAGCCAGAGGTCACCGCCGCCGATAGATTCTACAAGGACACGGCGGCGCTCCGCCCAAGCAGGGCACACCTCTACCGTGTGTTCCACCGTGTCCTCCGGGCGGTCCACACAGTGGCGACACCCGGGCGTCCTTTCCTTCTTGATCCGATGCAGGAACCTCCCGAACTTACTGTGTCTACTTAGTGGTGCTTGGAATTCATTCAAGGTTAATATGATGTTTTTGGTCAGCAAATATTTTAAAAATCGTACATCTTTGTTAAACCGTAACATAGACTAGAGACATACGTACATAAACAAACGCCTTTAAACATGGAGTAGGTAAATATTCAGATCACCTACTGCTGGAACCCTCACTTATTATTTCTGCTTCGTTGATGTTCGTAAGCCAATCGGCGTCTTCATCTTCATGGTGACCCATTCTGTGGATCACCATTATGTGGAATGGTAACCCTTTATGTGGATCGCCCTAAGAACACGGTGGAACATACGGGTGTGCACCGTTTGAACGAGGCACCGCCGTGGGGGGTCATCGGTTGCAGCGACCTCTCGCGCCGGGTCCTGGTCCAGAGCAGGGTGGAGTGGCAGGCGATTGCCTCCTTCTGAGAAGCAGTAATCGAGCCAAGGTGGCGGCCACATGAATGAGGAAATGGCCTTCACGCCCCAGCGTTGAGGTGGAAGACACCGTAGAAGTGGGCTTGCGGACGGCGAGCAATGGGGCGCCGCGCCGTCCGACCGTTCGGTAACCAAATATCTACACCGAGACCGAGTATACGGCAGGTGGTGTTCCAAGCGTGCCTCATGGAGATTTCAGCAAAACCATAGAGACCCAGCAGGGTCGCCAAGCCTACTGGGGTCATGGGTTCGCTTCTGAAAGGCATTCCTGCGACCCTGGAACGCAAGGCAAAGAAAGAACATAGGAGTGGGGTTTAGTCAGTAAAAATCTGACACGCCCTGATGCGTCAGCTAAGAGCGGGAGAAGTCATTGGATTATTTCCCAACTAAAAAAATGAAGTCAAACTGTTTTATGTGAAAGTAAAATTAATGAATTGGATTAATTATTGATTACTTTTGTGCAGTTTAACGAACTTAACGCAGACGAAGTCGCGGGCAACAGCTAGTTTGTAATAATTATACTTAATGTTTTCACTAAATGGCGAATGGAACAGGTTATACTTTCAAGTGTGAGAGTTTCATTATAAAATATACAAAGAGTTAGCTATTCTCCAAAATATAATGTTATCGAAAATGGATTCATATTTTTTTTAGTTTTTAGGGTTCCGTACCTCAAAAGGAAAAAACAAAACCCTTATAGGTTCACTTTGCTGTCCGTCTGTCTGTCTGTCTGTCTGTCAAAAGACCCTTTATATCGAGAACGCATAAAGACCGCGGTCACTTGAAATTGTCTAAAATCAAACTTGTAAATTGACGAAAAAAAAAGATGCGCCCGTTTAGGTTGCAAAAAATGTACATTGCGACACTGTCAAAGGAATTAAAATTCATCGGGTACTTCCCGTTGACCTAGAAACTTGAAATTTGGCACGAAGCAAGGTATTATGGCACTAACACGGGGAAAAGTCTGAAAAATGAAAATTTGTAGTTACGACACAAGATTTTTTTTTTAATCTTCCATATTAGATTCGAGAATTGAACTGTTTTCATAGGTAAGTTGGTACGAAACCCTCAGTGCGCGAGTCCGACTTGCACTTGCCTGGTTTTATTTTTATTTTAATCACACAATGTATTACGTTATTTAATTATTATGAAGTCAAATCAGAGGACTGATTGTTATTATACTTAGGGCCTGTTTCACAATGTCCGAGTAGGCACTACTCACTGAATAAATTCAAAAATGTGACAGATTTTGTATGAAATTATCTGTCAAGTAAGATACTCGAAACTTAATCATAGGTGGTGAAATAGGCCCTTATTATACCTGGAATACCTACTACGTGATTTATGGGACTGTGAGAAACAAAAGAAATATTTATAATTTATTTAAATACAGATCGTTAGTTATAACAATCTAAACCACTAATCTTTTATTTAATTCTTGAAAGTAAGCTTATAACGTGTAGAATTACTTTTAAAAATTAATTTAAATTCTATGGGGGACAAACAGGAATAAAAAGTTTCATCTGGCCTCTTTTAAGGAAAGGGGGACAGATGAAACCGTTAAGGTGTGAATAAAGTTTGAACTGTCCCCTCATTGCTAACCGGGGGACAGATCAAACGTTTTTTTCTGATCTGTCCCCCTCAGGGGACAAACCAGGGTTTTTTTTTTTTTTCCGGTAGGGGAATCATCAGAATGACTTCTCCCACTCTTGGGCGGAGCGGGAGGGCGTGTCAGACTCTTACTGACTAAACCCCTACCCCGTTCCTTCGTTGCCATCGATCTGGGGGACACGGTGACAACCTTTCGGATACCGTGTTCCCCAGAGGCTTCGGCCCTACCGGGCCCCTACAGTTTGCTGACATCTCCTTGAGGCGCGCGTGGAACAGAACGCGCCGTCGACGACTAGGCTCGGTCCAGATTATTACAAGACTGCCGGACGGCGAGCTACCCAGTGCTCGCTATCCGCGAGCCCGCGCCTACGGTGGTCGGAAATCGGGATCGGGATCTCGGCGGCGGCGGCGTGAGTTCTGTTGCCTCACGCGGTCGGCAGCCTCCTTCGCTAACATTACTGCTTCGCAGAAGGAGGCGACTGCCTGCCACCCCTCCTCGCTCCGGACCATGGCCTGTACCAGGGCCCGGCGCGAGAGGTCACCGCCGCCGATAGACTCCACAAGGACACGGCGGTGCTCCGCCCAAGCGGGGCACACCTCTACCGTGTGCTCCACCGTGTCCTCCGGGCGGTCCACACAGTGGCGACACCCGGGCGTCCTTTCCTCCTTGATCCGATGCAGGAACCTCCCGAACTTACCGTGTCCGGTGAGGACCTGCGTCATACGGAAAGAGAGGACGCCGTGACCTCTTTCCAACCACTCCTCAAAGAGGGGACTTACCGCCGCAATGACGGCATGCCCAGCACTGGGTTGCGACAGTCGCAGTCGCCATGCCACCCTGAGATCCCGCCGGAACTCTGTCCGCCATTCCGCGACTTGTCGTGGCAGCGGAGTTTCGCCCCGGCGTTGCATCTCCACGCGCAAATCGTGCATGCGTGCAAGGACTGTTGCCTCCAAATCCCACGGTGGCAGGCCAGCAAGGAGGCTCGCCGCTTCGCGGGAGATCGTGCGGTATCCCCGCACCATCCGGATGGCCATGACCCTCTGGCAAGCGTTCAGTTTGGCCACTGGTCGCTTACCCAGCGATGGCGCCCAAACTGGCGCCCCGTAAAGGGCCATGGACCGAACGATCCCCGCGTAGAGCCTCCGGCAGGGGGCGTCTGGACCCCCTAGGTTGGGCAGGAGCCGCTTCAGAGCGGCACCAGTCCTGTCCAGTTTGGGGGCCAAACGTCGGAAATGCTCCTCGAAAGTCCACCGGCTGTCGAGGACGAGTCCCAGGTACTTCATCGTCGACCCGACGCCGATGTGAACCCCCCCTACCGTTATTTGGGAACCCGGTGGTGGCGCGGTCCGAAGGCCATGAAAGCACATAGCCTCGGACTTGTGCAATGCCACCTTGAGTCCCAGTTGCTGGATCCTCTCCACGACTGTGTTTCGGCCGCCGCCTGGTACGACTCTCCCCGCGCCAGGACCAGCGTGTCGTCTGCGTAGCAGACTACGCTTACCCCGTCGGGGAGGTCGCCGCGCAGCACGTAGTCGTATCCGATGTTCCACAGGGGCGGTCCTAGTACCGATCCCTGCGGAACACCGCACGACATCTCTCGCCGTCTCCACTCTCCCTGGTGACCGGGATAGATGATGAACCTATCCGACAGGTAGGCCTCGATCACACGACGGAGGTAGGTGGGCACCTCATGGTACCGAAGTGCCGCCTCGATGCTACTCCAGGGCAGGGAGTTGAAGGCATTGGCGATGTCCAAAGACACCGCCAAGACAACCCTGCCCCGAGTCACCGCATCCCCCGTCGTGAGGGCTCTCACGCGCATGATGGCGTCCACTGTGGAGCGCCCCCTGCGAAAGCCGAACTGACCGTCAGCAAGATCCGGCCCCACCCGTGATAGATGCCCGACGAGGCGGTCTGCAATTACTCTTTCAAAGAGCTTGCCCACCTCGTCGAGCAGCACGATGGGCCGGTACGCGGACGGAGAGTCCGCGGGGCGCCCCGGCTTCGCGATGAGGACCAGTTTCCCAGTCTTCCAGCGAAGAGGGAACTGGCCTCTCTCCATGCATGCGCTAAAGAGCCCTCGTAATCGAGACCCGAGAGCCTCCATGGCCAGGACCCAGGCCCTTCCAGGCACGCCGTCGGGTCCTGGGGCGGTGTTCTTGACACTAAGTCTTCGTACCACCGCCCTCATCTCCACCTCGGTCACCTCTGGAGTGTCGTCGTCGTCGTCGCTGGTGTGGTCCGCTACGGGCACCGCAGGTAGCGGAGCCATGAGCGGGGGAGAGTGTTCCCCTCGCTCAGGGAACAGATTGGCCACCACACCCTCCACAAGCTGAGGCCGGAGACTCTGAGTTAGCGGGGGAGCCCATGGGCGGAGCTTGTCCCGCACCACCTGGTAAGGGCGTCCCCATGGGTCCCTGTTCAGAATCTCCAGCCACACATTGCGGGCCTCCAACTTGGCCCGCTTTATTTCCGTTTGGAGGGTGCGCCTTGCCGCTCTGTACCCCTCGTACAGCTCCGCCTCTCTGGCCTCCGCATCCGGCGGACGAATGCGGCGCCTGCGGTACCTGGTGTACCGGCGCCGCGCGGCGTTGCACGCTTCGCGCAGAGCCTCAATCTCCGGCGACCACCAGTACACCTGGCGCCGAGCACGTCCTAGGGGACAAACCAGGGTGACAGATCGGAATAATTCGTTCTTGAGAGCCATTCTCTCGCGCGACTGCCTCCTTAGCTAGCATCGTCGCATTCCACTAGTTTACTTTGTAAACTAGTACTAGAACCAAACTTAATTTCTCTGATATGCTTATTACAAATTGTATGTAAAATATTTTTATTGCATCAAGTTTATAAAATAAAATAAGAAGTTATTGAAAGAATCAATAATTCGGCGTATTGTTTAGTTACATAACAATTGTTAAAATGTCCTCAAGAAAGTCTTAGTTAAAATTCGAATAACTTGTGCTATGCTTGTGTTAAAGTTATTTTGACAAACACGAAGACACCATTTAGAGAAGCAGTAGGTAAAACAGGTGTATTTTTGATACCTATGTACTTCCAAATTCCCGTAATGAACATCGAAAAAATTGGTTTCTGAAGTAATAGGTAGGTAAAAACTGTAGAAGCGCACATGGATTTTTGTATATTTACTCGTACCGTATTTCCAAAACTGTCTGATGCTAAACTTAAAGAAGAAATCTTTTTAAGCCCCAAAAAAAATATTTTAATGATTAGGTACAGTTTTGATGATTGCCGATTGGCAATCGATAGCAGTAGCTTTGCTTTCTTGGACAACAATAAAACTGAGGAATATGAAGAATTTTGCATTAAATATCTCCAAATGTCATTGCACACATGTCATTGAAAATAAATTTTTTGTTCACACTAAGACCATAGCTGATTGATGAGTCAGCAAGAGCATAGTAGAATAGAATAGAAAGAATAGAATAGGATAAACGTTTATTTGAAACCACACAGAACACACACCACAGCACAAACAAATTAAAAAAAGTAAGAACACGAATACAACAAAAAAAATTAAAAAGAATTATAATTACACATGAAGGAACGCAAAAAAAAAGAAAACAAACAAGTACACAGATATCAGCCAAAGTGCGGTGTGCCATCCAAACCATCAATAACGTTTGCCTATTTACTACACAATTCAATTGATAAAATTTCCCTAACACAGATCTTAATTTATCACAAACTAGCTGTTGCCCGCGACTTCGTCTGCGTTAAGTTCGTTAAACTGCACAAAAGTAATCAATAATTAATCCAATTCATTAATTTTACTTTCACATAAAACAGTTTGACTTCATTTTTTTAGTTGGGAAATAATCCAATGACTTCTCCCGCTCTTAGCTGACGCATCAGGGCGTGTCAGATTTTTACTGACTAAACCCCACTCCTATGTTCTTTCTTTGCGTTGCGTTCCAGGGTCGCAGGAATGCCTTTCAGAAGCGAACCCATGACCCCAGTAGGCTTGGCGACCCTGCTGGGTCTCTATGGTTTTGCTGAAATCTCCATGAGGCACGCTTGGAACACCACCTGCCGTATACTCGGTCTCGGTGTAGATATTTGGTTACCGAACGGTCGGACGGCGCGGCGCCCCATTGCTCGCCGTCCGCAAGCCCACTTCTACGGTGTCTTCCACCTCAACGCTGGGGCGTGAAGGCCATTTCCTCATTCATGTGGCCGCCACCTTGGCTCGATTACTGCTTCTCAGAAGGAGGCAATCGCCTGCCACTCCACCCTGCTCTGGACCAGGACCCGGCGCGAGAGGTCGCTGCAACCGATGACCCCCCACGGCGGTGCCTCGTTCAAACGGTGCACACCCGTATGTTCCACCGTGTTCTTAGGGCGATCCACATAAAGGGTTACCATTCCACATAATGGTGATCCACAGAATGGGTCACCATGAAGATGAAGACGCCGATTGGCTTACGAACATCAACGAAGCAGAAATAATAAGTGAGGGTTCCAGCAGTAGGTGATCTGAATATTTACCTACTCCATGTTTAAAGGCGTTTGTTTATGTACGTATGTCTCTAGTCTATGTTACGGTTTAACAAAGATGTACGATTTTTAAAATATTTGCTGACCAAAAACATCATATTAACCTTGAATGAATTCCAAGCACCACTAAGTAGACACAGTAAGTTCGGGAGGTTCCTGCATCGGATCAAGAAGGAAAGGACGCCCGGGTGTCGCCACTGTGTGGACCGCCCGGAGGACACGGTGGAACACACGGTAGAGGTGTGCCCTGCTTGGGCGGAGCGCCGCCGTGTCCTTGTAGAATCTATCGGCGGCGGTGACCTCTGGCTCCGGGCCCTGGTACAGACCATGGTCCAGAGCGAGGAGGGGTGGCGGGCAGTTGCCTCCTTCTGCGAAGCAGTAATGCTAGCGAAGGAGGCTGCCGACCGCGAGCGCCGCCGCCGAGATCCCGATTCCGATTTCCCACCACCGTAGGCGCGGGCTCGCGGATGGCGAGCAGCACGCCGTCCGGCAGTCTGGTAATAACCTGGACCGAGCCTAGTCGTCCACGGCGCGTTCACGCGCGCCTCAAGGAGATGTCAGCAAACTGTAGGGGCCCGTTGGGGCCAAAGCTTCTGGGGAACACGGAAAATCTGAAAGATTCTCACCGTGTTCCCCAGATCGAAGGAACGAAGGGGAACGGGGTGGGGTTTAGTCAGTAAGAGTCTGACACGCCCTCCCGCTCCGCCCAAGAGCGTGAGGAATCATTCTGATGGTTCTCCTTACAAAAAAAAGCACCACTAAGTAAGTGTAAATAGCACTTAGTTATGTAGGCTGAAAAAAAGTGCATAAAGTAGTTTTTAGTTGTCAAAATATATGAATGGTCAGCACAAAACTGATCCTGAAGTCATTAGAAGGTTTAGTATTTGCCTCTTATTTATATGAGGTAGTTATCCAGCCCTAGGTGGAGCAAGTGGTCTTTTGCGGACTAAATTCCACCATGTTCCTTCAGTTGCCATTTACGTATCAGGACCACTAACTTTTGCACGCCTCAGTTATTAGGTACTTCGGTATATTCTCTCTTCAAAGAGTAACTACAGAGGCGTCATGGCGTTCTCACTTTCTGCATTATGCAAGTACTAACTAACCGAACATGAGTGTTTCAAGAGGTAGATATTTTCGATTCGGCGGGAAGAAAAGTCCAGGTGTCACCATTCTGTGGAAGAACGCCCAGAAAACACGGCAAACGTTATGGTTGAAGTCTAATCCGCTACTGCCCTAGTTTGGGTCAATGTATGGGGCAAGACCTCCTCTTGCCCTGCCAATGGAATAAACCTGCTATAACAATACCGTGAGAAAGACACAGAGTGAGAAGACCTTAAGCCTCCTATTGTCGTTTAGACATTTCTTAGGTGTCATTAGTCACAAAGCGATTCCCGAAGTTTTTAGTTATTTAAATTATCCGTTTATTTAGGCAGATTTTTTACTTTGGGTGGTATTTGACTGATGCCTTAATAAATCATACGGTGTTTTTTTCAGCGGGGACTACCTTCTTTACCGAGAGTTAACTTTGCAATTTATGAATTAAATTAACTCTTGAGTGCGTGCATTTTTACTCAGCAGACTTTACATTATTGATGGTCAAACATGGTCAAACGCATCCTGTGGTGCGATTTTAAACGGGTACAGTTTGCAGAGCTGTAAAAAAACCCACAATATTCCTTCAGATGCCCTTAGCGAACAATTTCTCAAATCAATTCTATCTACATATACTATGATAGCACAATTCATAAGAAAGAGACTTCGCAACAGACCGTGCAGCAGGAATCGTAATATTTTAATTTCGCCATAACTTCAAAACCAAACGTCTAATTTTAGTCATTCAAAGACCAAATATTATCTACATAAACTGTACTTAGTGATAAAATAATTTATTTTGATAAGGGTTAATAGCATGAGTAAAATAAATGCGTTTAAATGTAGTTCAAAAAAATTCAAGATTTTTAGATAAAAAAAATGGTTGTTGTGCCTCACTCGACATAGATAGATATAGTGCTTCGCGGATTTTTTTGTAGATATTTATAAAATCTACAATTAATTAGAACATTTTATGGTTCTATCTTTTACAGTTTAGGCAGCGTACGCAAAATAAGTAACTTTTCTTGTTGATTTTTTACAGAAAAACCCAATTATCTTACGGAACCCTATTTTTTTCCAAAATAAAAAGTAGCCTATGTTTTTCGTGGATAATGTAGCTTTCGAATGGTGAAAGAATTTTTAAAAACGGTTCAGTAGTTTTGAAGCCTATTCATTACAATCAAACAAACAAAGTTTTCCTCTTTATAATATTAGTATAGATAATCCACAATCGTATTACCTTTTATAATCAGTATTATCAACAGCCGCACAGGTCGATCTTCAAGGTTAAGCAACGCTTGCCTAGGTTGGTCTGTGGATGGGTGACCATCTTAACATAACGAGTTTCCTCCGTGCCTCGGAAAGCACGTTAAGCCGTTGGTCCCGGCTGTCATTTGGAGATCTTTGGCAGTCGTTACGGATAGTCAGAAGCCAGTAAATCTGACTCCAGTCTTGCCATGAAGTACCGTGTTACCCCAGTTAATGGGTTGTGGAGGTCTGGTAGGCAGCCGCTCCTCGTAAAATACTGGTATTCAGCTAAATCCGGCTCGACTGGAAGCCGACCCCAATATAGTTGGGAAAAGGCTAGGCAGATGATGAATCAGTATTAGCTCGTACAACGGTTTTTCTCAGATCACTCCTGATTATTTCGCTTCCTCTTGTTATCAGCAGAAATCTAAAATTGTGAACTCTATTTCGTGTTTGTTATAACCGTAGTGTTAAAATTATTTAGGCATAACCATTAACATTAATAGTTAAGTAAATACTAAAAACTGTTGTCTTCAACGGTATTGTCATGTCAGCTTTACATGTGTCAATAAGCTCGCCATAAGGTATTTTTTTTTAGTTATGTGGTGTTTACCTGTAAGTAATTGTTGCACGTTTTTAAGTGTTTAGAAATTATTTCTTTTTTATGTTGTTGTGTAAACAATTGTTGGTAGACCAAATAAACAAGAAAAAAAAAAAAAAAAATCAGTGGGCGTTGCCGCGTTGGTGCACAACAGGCAACTGCCCTGCAAGTATATAAGGCTGCGTGTCCACACAACTATTTCGTTTCCCTCACACTCGCCGCACATGCTGTACAGTAGCTGTACCTAGCTGTACCTAGCTGTACCTAGCTGTACCTAGCTGTACTTATCTGTACTGGTGTATAACGGCACAGTATCTCGAGATGTGCATCGCGCGAGTGTTCGCGCTGGCGGCGTTGCTCGCGGGCTCGGTGCAGGCCTTCTCCTGGGGTAAGCAGTCCTTACATTACTTATATTATTTATTTAAAGATGTGCACACACAATAACAAATAAAAAAAAAACAGAAAAATAGGTGCAAAAGTGATGCTTATTACTTTTTTATTATTTCTTTTTCTTTAATAATCGTTTACACTTCGGGGAGTGTGCACCGGAATTGCACAATTTAATTTCGCCAAGTCTATTCTATCATTCCAAGTCCATAAGGCGATGCGCCTGGTAAGTTCAGGTTCCTGCATCGAATTCAGGCGGAAGAGACCCGGGTGTCGCCACTGTCTGGACCGCGCGGAGGACACGGTGGAGCTTACGGGAGGCTTGGGTCCTGCTGGGCCCCTACAGTTTGTTGACATCTCTTTGAATCGCGCGTGGAACAGAACGCGCAGTTGACGACTGGGCTTGGGCCGGGTTATTACCGGACTGCTGGACGGCGAGCTACCCAGTGCTCACCGTCCGCGAGCCCGCGCCTACGGTAGTCGGAAATTGGGATAGATGCGTGCCCCGCTTGGGCGGAGCACCGTCGTGTCCTCGTGGAGGTGATCGGCGGCAGCAAGCCTTCGCTCCAGGCCATGGTCCGAAGCGAGGAGGCCTGACAGCTGGTTGCCTCTTTCTGTGAACCAGTAATGCTAGCGAAGGAGGCGGCCACGGCGAGTGCGAGAGGGAACGGCCCTCACGCCCTCGCCGCCGCCGGTATCTCGATCTCGATTTCTGACCACCGTGGGCGCGGGCTTGCGGACGGCGAGCACATGGTAGCTTGCCGTCCGGCAGTCCGATAATAACCCGGACGGAGCTCAAGTCGTCGACGGCCCGTTCTATTTCACGCGCACCTCAAAATGTCAGCAAGCTGTAGGGGCCCAGCAGGTTCGAAGCCTCTGGGGCCATGGATCAGATTCCTAAAGGAAGCTCGTGACCCCAGATCGAAGGGAACGAAGAAATGGTGTGGGGTTTAGTCAGTAAAAGTCTGACACAGCCTCCCTCTCCGCACAAGAGCAAGAGAAGTCATTCTGATTCCCCACTAGAAAAAAAAAAACGGTATAACCAGCGGCACGTAACTTGGCAATGCGTAGAAATCGTTTTTTAGGTCTATTTGGTGGTCAAGCTGGACGCGGGGTATGAGGTAGCGCCGATCCGGCGCGCGATTGGTGCAGTATTATAATAGTAGTTTATGATTGGTGCGTTAGACGACTTTTGCCTCTGCACTGCGTTACATCCCGTTCGCTCATTCGCTTTTTTGTGCACCATGCGCGAAAGTTGCCAACTTATTTGCCGGGTATTATACATGGCGGACTTCCCACCCATACGTTCGTAGCGTTTTGAGAACATTCAATATACTTACCGATAAGAAAGTAAAGAGTGGAATTCCCTGCCGGAGTCTGTGTTTCATTCAAGGGTGAATATGTCACTTCTGGGAAGCATACTCCATTGTCGGCCACATCATCGCTTACCATCAGGCGAGATAGTGGCCGAACGCGAGTTTATGCATAGTAATAATAGCTAGCATGTTCGCGTGAATTTCGGTCTTTCTCCTACAATGGAAGCGAACGTAAAAACCACAGGCATATAGCCAAACACACCTCATTAATTAATAGTACATTTTGATACAAGTGGAGAAACTTTATTATTGTAACCGAGGCAAAATTTTTCTAAATATAGCGCCAAGTGCTGTGTGACAAACTTCCACGTGTATCAAACGACATTTTTCAATAAATACTTACGAAGAAATTATTCCTGAAAAAATACGACGCATTTCTGTTCATTTGTCATAGAATTATAATATTTATATTATGTAATAATATTTCCACGTTTCAGACATCGTCGTGGGCGAAGAAAAACGATTCGATTTCTACTTGAACGGCACCGTGACGCACACGGAGCACATTCCCGCAGCGACCAAGATCATTGCAGTGACGTACGAGCCCTTGCAGCACAGGCTGCTGTACGCAGACTGCGTCGGCGACGACATCATGGCCATACGCAGCTACGACCTGTCTACCAACACCACGCAAGCTCTGGTCCCGAGCGCGGCGCGAGGGTACTTCGTGCGCCTCGCCTACGACCCCGCCACGCAACTTCTCTTCTGGAACGATGAGATCGGCATACGCTCGGCGTCACTAAATCCAGCGCATGCAAACGAAACTGTAGAAGGAAAACTATTGTTTAGCTTGTCGCATGTTTGTCGTGATATCGCTGTGGACAGCTGCGGAGGGTACGTTACTACTCATACTACTAAGAATTTTTTATACTATCATGATTGATTATGTCATCCTTAAAAACGTACCCACAAAAGGGTATGTTATCTTTTTCTACCAGGCGTGTTTATAGTCCAATAAGAAAAGGTCACACTACCTCTTTGTATTGTCTTGCTGGGTCCATTTTTAGGATATAGATTCGTCATGTCTGTCTGTCTATCTGTCCGTCCGTATGTCACAGCCACTTTTTTCCGAAACTCTAAGAACTATACTGTTGTGAGATATGAGTGAGTCGTCTCACAAGCTAACAGTGGCGTAACTAGAATTTTATTAGCTTTTGGTAAGTAGAAGAAAAATAGAAAAAAAAACAATAAATTTTGGGATTCCCCATACTTAGAACTGAAACTCATTTTTTTTTCTTCATACGCATACGTGTGGGATCTATGAATAGGTCTTCAAAAATGATATTGAGGTTTCTGATGTAACTTTTTTCTTAGCTGAACTGTTTGCACGAGAGACACTTCCAAAGCAGAAAAATATGTCCCGCCCCCTGTAAGTACTAAAATAAGAGAATGATAAAACTAAAAAAATATATAGGATGTATATTATCATGCGAACTTCCACCAAAAATTGGTTTGAACGAGATTTAGTGAATAGTTTTTATTTAATAAGTCATAAATCGTAAACCGCAATTAAGTTGGTACGGAACCCTCAGTGCGGGAGTCCTTGCCCGGTATTTTCTCCTTTTGCTTGTCACTAAAAAATATGGACTTAATAAGAATGAAATAAAGTACACTTCAGAATGTGTAATATTGCTTCGTAATTAATCCAGGGTATACAAGATCCTTGGTTAACTAGTGGACTATTAAAAGATCACAAAAACATTTTTTATAAACAGGATATTTATTATTTGTTTTTTTTTTTAAATAATATATAAATAAATTGGACGACAAAATGTACTGGACAGCTGAATTTTTTTTCACGATTTCAGGGTTGGTCCCATACTTACTAAAAGTTATTCGTAATGATGAGTATTGTCAGTGTTTTCATTTATGATCGTATTGTCATCCCCACATTGTATAATGAATCTGTAAGCATATCGCGTCAAGTGCGAGTATCCCTATCGCACCCTGCAGTCTAAATTTAAACGCTCTGTGTTCATATGTAAGTAATGGTTTTAAATATTTAAGTAACATGTTTAAAAATTACAGGTACATTCACACACATAATATAAACATATTTATATTATGTTTATTTTTTTTATTATGTTTTTTTTTTTTTTTATATATATATATTTCATTTGGTCACAGATTTTGAAATCGAGAGGGCTCGGTTAGACGGCTCCGACAGAGTAGATGTAGTAAACACTATAGTTGACTTCCGACGCGGCTTGGCCATCGAACAGAAGACGCAGAAACTGTACTGGACCGAGACGTACTCCCGCGACGGCGAGGTACAAGTGACTGTCGCCAATCTCGACGGAAGGAGCAGAAAGAGATTACACATGATGAAAAACGCTGTGTTCGCAACTTCACTGGTGGTAGCAAAAGATTTCGTGTACTGGCAGCAGTACAGGCGCGAGGGGTCGGACAAGTACAAGCCTGAAGGAGTGTGGGGCTTGCCGAGGAACGGGTCGCAGCACGCGGCGCTGTACGCGACGTCGGAGCCGGGCTGCCGCGGCTGCCACCGCGTGGCGGCGCACTACTCCATCAACGAACAGATCCTGGGCGTCGCGCGCTGCGCCAGCCTGCAGCTTTTTGGGACTAAATTTATTTTGCGTACAACTAAAGAGTGGTATTTCCTGCCGGGGTCTGTGTTTCCTGATAGCAACAATCTAGAGGTCTTTAAGTCAAGAGTGAATAAGTTACTTCTAGGCAAGCGTGCTCCATCGTTGACCACATCATCGCTTACCATCAGATGAGATAGTGGACAAGCACGACTGTGCGAGCCTATCAATACTAAAAAAAAACCGGCCAAGAGCGTGTCGGGCCACGCTCAGTGTAGGGCTCCGTAGTTTCCGGTTGTCACAATAAGTGTCCCCAACTTTTCAAAAACTGTTCGTCCCATCAAGTTCAAAATAATTTTCCTAGAAAGTCTTTATAAAGATCTACTTTTCAGATATTTTTCATATTTTCTAAACTTATGGTTCAAAAGTTAGAGGGGGGGGGGACACATTGTTTTTTACTTTAGGAGCGATTACTTCCGAAATTTTTGATATTATCATAAAATGATTTTAGTAAACCCCTATTCAATTTTGAATACCTATCCAACAATATATCACACGTTAGGAATGAAATTTTAAAAAAAATCGCTTTTTACTTTACATGTAGGGGGGGGCAACCCTAATAAAACATTTTTTTCCCATTTTTATTTTTGCACTTTGTCGGCGTGATTGACATACATATTGGTACCAAATTTCAACTTTCTAGAGCTAACGGTCACAGAGATTAAGCGAGGACGGACGGACAGACATGGCGAAACTATAAGGGTTCCGTTTTTGCCAATTGGCTACGGAACGCTAAAAAACGCCTATTCGTCTCATTCATAGTCATCATTTCAATCAAAAGACGTCCACTGTTGGACATACTCCTCCCCCAAGTGTCACCACACTAACGACATATGGACCTCGTGAGAGTCGCGGGAATGTGGTGGATGCGAAACGCATAAGACCGGTCACTGTGGCGACACTTGGGGGAGGCACAAGTCCAGCAGTCTCATTAACCGCCAAAATGTAGGAGAACGCTGATTACTCTTGTAATCTTGGTGATGTTAGGGTTGTGTTTAGGGCGATAAGGTTGTGTTTTACTTGATCAGATTTTTGAATAAAATAGACGTGTGGATTTCACTAAGATTTATTTCGAACTGAACACCGTACATATTATAATAGTGGACTGTATGATCTTAAAGTACCTACATATATAGTTATATTAATTCATTCGTTTAAACATTCCGCCCTCCAAAGAACGGAGTTCTTTAATATGAACTTACACAACAACATGTGATAATACCAATACACATCTAAAATGTGATAAATAAAAAAAATATATTTCTAATAATGCAGAGGTAAGTAAACAATGATACATTACGTAACTTAAGTAAACATTATACCTATCTGATCTATACGGCTATAGGAGGGCAACAACATACTTGTACACAGCTGCTTGGTAAGTACTGAATGTTTCTAATAAGTAACTCATTAATAGTACATAATAGTAAAAGGTAAGTATTTTTCTATTGGTAACATGGTAGGTAATATATTTGTCGGTAAGTACACATTCTATATTGTCTTATTTCTAGTTAAAGTATTTAGTTTTGTGGATACAATTTTATTATAAGTCCAAAGACTTATAACAACTACTCATACACAATTTTTGTTTTTACTTAGTTAATACACAAATTTTGTTTACAGGACGTTTAAAGACATTGTTTTTAGTTCTTATTGATACTACTCTAGTCAGCTTATCGGGACCGACATGTTTTTCAATTATTTTTCCTAATATCCACTTACTAGGTGGGATATTATCATCCTTTATAATAACTACGTCATCGATTTCTGGCTCAGGCTGTTTTGTGTTCCATTTATAAGTTTTATTAAGATTAACTAAGTATTCCTTATACCACCTGTTCCAGAAGTCGGTGACCATTTTTTGAACTAACTTCCATCGTTCGAGATTAGAAATCTGTTTACATAATGTGTGATTTTCATCTGTAAGATTTAATAAAGGTTCGCCAACCAGAAAGTGGCCTGGCGTCAGGGGGAGTGGGTCATTGGGGTCGTCACTTAGAACCGAAATAGGGCGTGAATTTAAACAAGCTTCCACCTGCGTTAAAACCGTAGTAAGCTCCTCATAAGTGAGAGTACTATCCCCAATCACCTTTTTAAGATGCGTTTTTGCACTGCGTACTCCAGCCTCCCACAAGCCCCCAAAATTAGGTGCGTGTGGGGGTATGAAGTGCCATGTGGTACGTTCTAAACTTAATAACTCTGCTATCTCACTTGGTATAGAAGACTTGGCCTTATCAAGCATGTCTCTGAGTTCCTTGTCTGTTCCCACAAAGTTTGTGCCATTGTCACTGAAAACATCTTGACAGTGTCCGCGTCTCGCTGTAAAGCGCCTGAAGGCTGAAATGAATCCCTTGGAAGTCAGACCTGTGACTGCTTCCAAGTGAATAGCACGGGTTACCATACAAATGAAGAGACAAATATAGCCTTTGTAAGATTTAACTCCTCTACCTGGAGAGAATCTAATGTTAATGGGCCCTGCATAGTCTACACCAGCTGATCTGAACGGTTTACTGGGTTTCACTCGTACCTCTGGTAGTTGGCCCATCAGCTGTACTGAATTGTTCCTTGAATAACGGATACAAGTTACACACTCTCGATAATATTTTTTTACTTGATCCTTAGCTCGTAGTATCCAGTACTTTGACCGCAAGTAATTAAGCATTACTTGAGGTCCACCGTGCATAGTCTTAAGGTGAGCATCTACAATTATTAGTCTACTAAGATGACTCTTAGCAGGTAAAATTATAGGATGCTGTGTATCGTATTCAACTTGCGACTGTTGAATACGTCCGCCAACTCTTAAGATACCATTATCGTCAATAATGGGACAAAGATTGCGTAATTGGCTCTTTTTGAGAACGGATCCATGAAGTTTTAACTGTTTTATTTCTTGATTAAATTCTAAACCTTGAGTTTGTTTAATGCAATTATTTAAAGTTTCATTAATTTCCTGTGTAGTTATATATTTAGGATTCCCCACGTCTTTAGTTACTTTAAATTTTAACCATCTTCTACAGTATGATATAACTCTTAACATTTTTAATAAATTAGAAAACTTAGTCCAAATTAATTCTTCTTCAGTTTTTAATAGAGCAGTTAAAACTCTGGTCCTCTCCTCTTCTTGAGTATCTTCGACATCAACTGAATGCATCTTTAACTCTATCGCAGACAACCAAGTTGGGCCATTCCACCATAACAGGTTGTTCACCAACTCCTGGGCTTGTAAACCTCTTGAGGCAGAGTCAGCTGGATTAGTATCCGTAGTTACATGACCCCATTGTTCATAATCTAGAATATTTAATATTTCAGATACACGGTTGCTTACGAAAGTATTCCATCGACTAGACCCACCTTTCAGCCAGGCTAAAACGATGGTTGAATCTGTCCATGCGTGCAAATTTTCTTTGGCTATGTTCATTACTTGGGATACTTCAAAAATTAATTTAGCTGCTAGTGCCGCACCACACAGTTCCAATCTTGGTATCGATATTTGTTTTTCGATAGGAGCAACTTTTGTTTTTGCTGAAATTAAATTTACATAAACTCTCTCTTCTTCTATTACTCGAATATACACAGCCGCCCCATAAGCTGCCTGTGAAGCGTCTGCGAAGACATGCAGCTCTTTTGTAGATGTCTTACGACAATGTAACCATCTTGGTATACTGACATTCCTTATAAAGTTCAGGTTCTCTCTGAATTGTAGCCATTCCGTTTGTAGCTCTTCACTTATAGTTTCGTCCCATCCTAGTCCTGCTTTCCATAACTTTTGTATCAACATTTTTGCTATGACAACAACAGGAGCTATCCACCCAAGTGGGTCGTATAGTTTGGCCACATCAGAAAGTACCTGTCGTTTAGTAATAGGTTTCTTTAATTCTGGTAATGTTAGAGAATAAACAAAGTTATCTGTGTCTCGATTCCAATTGACTCCTAGTACCTTCATTAAACCGTGAACTTTAAGAGGTAGCTCATGATCATCTCGCTTATTTTTTCCCATATGTTTTATTACAGTTTCATTATTACTGCTCCATTTTTGTAGCTCAAAGCCACCTAAGTTCATTAGTTTGTTCATCTCATTGTATATAGTAAGTGCTTCCTCTTCACATCCTGTTAATAAATCATCCATGTAATAATCACCTTTTGTTATTCTAGCAGCCACCGGACATGTTGATTTTTCATCATCTGCTAATCTCTGTAACGATTTCACAGCAAGGTAAGGTGCACAGGCTGTACCAAAGGTCAGTCTTACGAGTTTGAAATGTATAATTTCTTCAGTCGGTGATGATCTCCATAATATCCTTTGAAAATCAGTATCTTCCTTTGCTACACATACCATCCTGTACATTTTTATGATGTCTGCTGTAATGCAAATTCTGTGAGTCCTCCATCTCATAAGTATGTGACGTAAGTCTTGTTGAAGCTTAGGACCCACGAGCAAATTGTCGTTTAGCGAAATGTTGTTAACACCTTTGCACGAAGCGTCAAACACCACTCGAAGTTTCGATGTATCTTTGTCTTCTCTCACTACTGCGTGGTGAGGAAGGTATACCGCTTTAGGGTTGTTAATATCTGCCGAGGGCACCGGAATCATATGATTAAGATCAATATACTCGTTTATAACCTTATTGTATTCTTCACGAAACTTTTCATGTTTCGCAAATTTCTTCTCTAAGAACTCAAATCTCTTTGCAGCTATTTCTCGTAATCCAACGGCTTGAGCTTCGGGGTTATCGTTCTTCAGTGGTAACTTCACCACGTATATTCCCGCCTTGTCTCGAGTCGTTGTAGCATCGTAATACTCTTCACATCTTTCTTCTTCCTTTGATAATCTCTTTTGTATAGTGTTGGGTTCGTTCTCTAAGGGCTATATTTCACCAGGACACCCTGGCGGCGCAACCAGTTGCGCCACCGTGTTGTCCGTAAGCTGCCAAACTAGACACCATACAAACACCAGAGTCGCCACACCATACTGAGACAGTATCAAAATGAACCTCGAAGAGATAGCACTACTGCTGTATGTACGTAGGAAAAGAAAGTTCAAGAGAAAAAAGAAACAGTGGTGGGTTCATCCTTATTTAGCCGATCGCTGTAAGAAAGGACAATTCGTCAACATATACGACGATCTAAGAAGATATCCGGATAAGCTTTTTAGTTATGTGAGGATGTCCGTGAGGTCCTTTGATGAATTACTGACTTTGTGTGAAAATGATTTGTTGAAGCAAGATACAATATTAAAAAAATCAATCAGTCCTGAAGAAAAGTTGTCGTCACTGGCCGCCGGCCTGGTGGCCGAGTGAGTGAGACACCATACAGCGCTATAGTAACTAGTGGTGGCGCGACCAGCGTGGCGGCGCAGCCAGTAACATTCTGTGCACGCGTCCAGTGAGTAACTCTCTATAGAGTTGAATACATTTTGTTGGTAGCGGCGACTGGTTCCACCGCCATGGTGTCCCGGTGAAATATAGCCCTAACTCCCAAAACAATTTTAGCATGTCATCTTCTTTAAGTTGCACATACAAGCTTGTGAGATTCTTCTCTGCTGAAGTAAATTCCCGTGACATTCTTCCTGATAAGACCCAGCCTAGAATAGTGTTTTGTGCTAATAGGTTGCTCTCAGGATGTTTGATGACGCCGTCTAACAAAACGTCGCTGTATACTTCAGCTCCCAGGAGAATGCCAATTTTACCTGGTGTTGCAAATTCTGGATCAGCTAACTCCAAAACCTTTAAAGTTGCCCAATCAGGAATACCTAGACTCGTAGTGGGTAGCAGAGTTGTTAATGACCGCAACACGTATGCCTCGACTTGAACTAACGCATTAGGATTGTGACACGATTTAACGTTAAGTGTAACTCTGTGTTTTATTTTTGTTTGCTTTTCACCCACACCTGAAACCCAACCACTTACTGCTTTGCGTTTTAAGTTTAACAATTGTACTGTTGCCTCTGTTACAAAAGAAGCTTGAGATCCCTGATCTAACAATGCTCTCACAACGTATTTACAACCATTATTACTAGCTACTGATACCTTCGCGGTAGCTAATAGGACACATTGAGATTGTACATTATGTTTACTAGAAAAGTTAGTAACAATTTGCTCATTATTTGGTACAGAAGTAGACATACCTGTTGATAGCTCGTTCGCTATACCTGGGGGCGAGGTTCCACTTTCACTATGCTTTTCGATCTTCTGTTCCTTCTCGAAGTGCAGAAGCGAATGGTGCCGCCGACCGCATTTCTTGCAACATGTGGACTGACGACACTTGCTCACAGGGTGTGTTGGTGCTAGGCAGTTGAAGCACAATTTATTTATTTGCACAAATTCTTGTCTTTCTTTGGTAGACTTATCTCCAAACTTCTTGCAGGAAAATATGTAGTGATCTCCACTGCATAACGTACATTTCTTTTCAAACCTTTTCTCGTTGCTGCTGGTAACATTGGCATGGAACACTTTAGGCTTAGCTACAGATTTTGGTTGCACAGTCTTTGTTTTTTTTTTTAGTAGAGGAGCTCGTGGCTAAATAATAACAGCCGCACATGTCGATCTTCAAGGTTAAGCAACGCTTGCCTAGGTTAGTCTGTGGATGGGTGACCATCTTAACATAACGAGTTTCCTCCGTGCCTCGGAAAGCACGTTAAGCCGTTGGTCCCGGCTGTCATTTGGAGATCTTTGGCAGTTGTTACGGATAGTCAGAAGCCAGTAAATCTGACTCCAGTCTCGCCACGAAGTACCGTGTTACCCCAGTTAATGGGTTGTGGAGGTCTGGTAGGCAGCCGCTCCGCGTAAAATACTGGTATTCAGCTAAATCCGGCTTGACTGGAAGCCGACCCCAATATAGTTGGGAAAAGGCTAGGCAGATGATGATGAGTCTTTGTTTTAGTACTTTCAATCATTTCTAAAGTTCTAAACCTTGCTTCTAAAAAGTCTCTCAATTCTGACCAAGTGGGTAAGTCATTGTTGCACGTACTTATTTGTTGTTCCCATAACTTTATGGACTCAGGTTCCAGCTTTGAGATAACCAAGTAGTTTACTATCATGTCCCAAGTATCCGTATTCACGCCAATATTTTTCAACGCTTTCAAACAAGTCGAAGTTGTATCTACTAGCTGTTTGATTAAAGTTGCCGATTCAGATGATATAGGTTTTTGCGTAAATAATGTTTTTAAAATTGCGTTGCAATTGTATCTTTTATTGTTGTACCTTTTAATCAACTGATTCCACACTTCGTCGTAGTTGGCATCTGTCATGGAATAGTTACTCAATAATGTCTCCGGTTCTCCAGACAAGTTACCTTTGAGATAATGTAATTTCTGTACAGGTGATAGGTACTCATTATCATGAATAAGAGTACAAAACAAGTCGTAAAACGGTTGCCACTCCTCGTATTGTCCCGTAAATGTGGGTAACTTTATTGTGGGTAATTTGATTCCTCTGTTCTTAAAATCTTGAACGTCACCATCTGGTGATGCAGATGACGAAGGTTGAAATGATGATCGAATCAGAAAGGGCTGAAGGGCTTCCTTCAGTGCTGATTTGTAGTTTATATATAATTCTTCGAAGATTTCGAAAGTATCTTCTTGAAAATATGTTCCTTTTCTATCTGTTTCAGTAGCCTTCAAAATAATAGATTTATGACCTTCTTTAAATTCTTGCCACAATTTTTCTGATTGTTCTAATCTCGTTTCCAAGTATGGCCGTTTTATTCTGTCTTTTGGTGATTTCTTATAGTTTATTTCTGATTTCATCAGGTTTTCCAACGGCTCATTTTGATAAACAATAAGATCTTCCATCGTAAATCGTAATATATTGTCCGTAGATTTCGTATTATAACTAAATTGCACAGATTTTTTACACTTCAAAGTATGGAGGTAAGTTGTTAAAGTTCCGAAAGAATGTTCTAGTCGTTTTAGTTTGTTGGTTTTACTGTATTAAAACCGATCACTCACTCAAATATTACTAAAACAACACGAAAGTCAAATGTCAATACGTATTTTTAAAGTTCACAAGTTCACAACACGAAATAATGTCTATTTTATTCTATTCACTAATTGAGCACTTCTCAGAAAAATCTTATCGCACAGGAATGTCTTTGTTCTCGCGGCGCTCGCACCTAGGTCAGTCGGTGACCCAAATCCGGTTCGATTTAGGACCATAAATGTTTAGGGCGATAAGGTTGTGTTTTACTTGATCGGATTTTTGAATAAAATAGACGTGTGGATTTCACTAAGATTTATTTCGAACTGAACACCGTACATATTATAATAGTGGACTGTATGATCTTAAAGTACCTACATATATAGTTATTAATTACTTCATTCGTTTAAACAATTACTCTATAACTTTACTCTTTTTAAGAACCTCCTTAACCTTTTCCTAAGTATGTAACCACATTTATTATTCTTTTTTTTTGTTAGTGGCCAGTTTCATTTTTGAATAAATTGGTTTGATGCACGTACATTTTAAATGACTGAAGGCGTATTTGATGTTCTAAATTAAAAAAAAATATCCCTAGGGCATAATGGTTTTTTTTTAATTTAGAACATCAAATACGCCTTCAGTCATTTAAAATATACGTGCATCAAACAAATTTATTCTAAAATGAAACTGGCCACTAACAAAAAAAAAGAATAATAAATGTGGTTACATACTGAGGAAAAGGTTAAGGAGGTTCTAAAAAAGAGTAAAGTTATAGTGTAATGTTGAAGTATTGAATTTTGTTTGCTTCTAATTTGGAGTTGAGATTAACGTGTAAATAATGTTGCATATTTTTTAATTTATTTATAATTCGTTTTATACGATATATAGTACCTAGTTAATTAATCGTAGTAGACTTGTAATTATGTCACACATGGTGTAAAAAGTAGAGTATCCAACACGGGAGTAAAGCTGTCTTTGTCTTGGGCGGCTTTAATTCCTCACTTCACTCAGGTTTCTCTATTAACTCCCTCGCAATGCTCGGGAGTTAATTATATAAATCCCTCACTAACGTTCGGGATTAAAACTTAGCAACCTTCGTTTTGTTCGGAATTCAACATGCCGCCCTCGCCTTAAAGACACTGCTTTACTCCCTAGTCACATAATCTACTATTTTAGTGGGTAATCTCTGGATATCCTGATTCGATAACAAAAATGTAGGTACCTATGCATTGATAGAAACCTGTTTTCTTCCTGAGTGCCATATCCTACTACTATTATAAAGGCGAAAGTTTGTAAGTATGGATGTATGTAGGTATGGATGTTTGTTACTCTTTCACGAAAAAACTACTGAACGGATTTGGATGAAACTTTACAGTAATATAGGTTATTCATCAGAATAACACATAGGCTACAATTTATAATAATTTTATGTAGTTTTGGTCATAATATAACGTGCCAATAAGATACGTGTCAATTAAGTCGGAAAAAAATCTTCCATCTGAGAGCTATCTTGGCGTGCGCTGCCTAAACCAATGGAGTTACATAAAGATGACGTACCGCAGGATTGTTTGTCTTAAGTAGATCTAAATAAAAGTCCGCGACAGCATGTATCTATCTTTTATGTGCAAGCCAGTACAACCAAAATTGTGAACCATAAATCTAATTAAATTTGGTACTATTTTACAATGCACATTTAGTATATAACTAGCTTTTGCCCGCGGCTTCGCTCGCGTAGAATTTGGTCTGCCACATTAAGTTACGTGACATTTTTTTTAAAATACTGATATTTTTTTAATGTACCTTCACATCGTACATCTCAGATTTCTAACTTCAAAATTAGTTTCCATACAATCTTTGAACTCCTACACCTAATATTTAGAGGGTATCTCTTGAGGGTGGAATTATCTGAATTCCTTTCTAAGTGCTCATTATTTTAAGCTATAATAGAACTCTGCAAATTTCAAAATGCTAGGCAGGCATATAGTGAAGGCTACAATTTTAACTGGAGAAGCCAAGGGAGACAATGTTCTTATACCGCGCATCCCAATCATGCCCAACAACTTGCCATTCAATTTTAAACGCCTGCAGTTCCCATTAAAAGTCGCATTTTCAATGACGATCAACAAATCGCAGGGTCAAACCTTGAAGGTAGCAGGTCTACATTTGGGCACGCCATGTTTTTCTCACGGTCAGCTCTATGTGGCTTGCTCATGTGTTTCCAAAGCGAAGAATCTGCATGTTTATGCTGAAGGAAAAATATCGTTAAATGTAGTTTATAGGAGCATACTGCAGTAGCTACCTATAGGCCTATGATTAGGGCTCTGCAGTGCTTAGTTACCGTATTTCTTACTTATTACTAGACTAGACGGGACGAACCTGAAGTCCACGCGAACGAAGTCGCGGGCAAAAGCTAGTTATATATACTTCTATTCTTCTTTTTCTTCTTTTCGTATCGATGCTCTCATCATACTTCTACAAATACCTACGTCACAATAACGCTTTTTATGTATAAAACTTAAAAATTTATTAAATACTAGCTTTTGCCCGCGGCTTCGCTCCCGTCAAATGACTACCCTACCCGACCTTCCCTACCTACCCTACACTACACTACCTTACACTACCCTACACTACCCTACCTACCCTAAACTACACTACCTTACACTACCCTACACAACCCTATACTACCCTACATTACCCTACACTATCCTACACTACCCTACACTACCCTACACAACCCTACACTACCCTACACAACCCTACACTACCCTAACTTTTTTTTTAAAATTTTTCTCTCCGTAACAACCATCATTGAACTTCAAAGAACATTTTAAAAAAAGAATCAGCCAAATCGGTCAAGCCGTTTTCATGTGATGTCGTGACAACGAAAAACGGGTTTCATTTTTATATATATAGATTAAAATTTATTTCTACTATGTTAGGTTTAAGCTTTTTTTATAAAGGGTGTAAAAAGACCCTTAACGAAAACGAAAACCCTATATTCTACTCATCACTGGGATACTTTTTTTCTTCTACGACATACCTGGGAATTCACTGATTCTGGAGATATTGAAGGTCAAAGTCAACATTTTATTTTCGTTTTTTTTTCAAAATCGTTTTCCAAGTATCATTAGTAAACTTTCTTCCGAACAAACATTATTAAAATTATCAATTTTTCATAACAAATTACGCGTTTGAAGTTAGAAAAATGCAACGAAAACTAAACACAACGAGCGCCTCACATACACAAGCGTGCGGTCGGTTCAACGACCAAGCGCGAGCGGCCGAACTCTCAGCTGATCGAAGTTATTATTAATTAATTATTTATTAAAGTTAAAAAAAAAAGTTTTTTCCCAGCAATAATTTTTGTTCAAAGTTGCTTAATTACATGTACAGAATGTGTAGTTATCGGCTTTGTGATCGGTCTTTTTACACCCTGTATAGTAGGTATAATGTATTAATTCACATAAAATAAATAACTTTGACATAAGAAGCATTTAATAGAGATATTTTTTGCCTTTTGGAGCAATAATGTCATTTGGTCGTACGGTTTAGATCTTTAGAAGATAATGTATTGTATTTAGAATGTTCCATGCATATTTTAAGTTTATCTTCTCTCCTATTTGGGCACGCCATATTCTTGGAGGTAGGTAAGTCCCTTCTTTGTTGAGGAGTGGTTGGATAGCCGTCACGGCGCGGGCGTCCTCTCTTTTCGTGTGACGCAGGTCTTGTTCTGCGAACACATTCATTGTGCGTACAGCTAAGGAGTGTAATTCCCTGCTGGAGTCTGTGTTTCTTGATCGCTACAACCTTTAAGGAACCTGTGAGTAAGTAGGTTAATTCTAGGTAAGCGCATTACATCGTCGCCTTCATCCGTGAGGTCAAGCGCGAACCTATCAAATACAAATAGTTTATTGTCTTTAACAAGTTTGTACTACATACTAGTGATAGAAGTGTCCTTTTAAGCAAGTAAATGCCTGTACTAGGACACTCCCCTCTTCCGTAACTTAAAATTAACGTAATATACGTACAGAAGAAATGCCAATGTTTACTATTTATAATTATAATTTACAAAATTATAAGAAAGAAGATTAAAAATAAATTATTATATCAACTACTACACAAGCAAGCGCCTGCAAAGCCTGTACCGCTATAGTGACAGTTGTCTAAGGAGGTCGGATACAACAACGAGTGCCGCCGTCAAAGCGCTCACATTGCTGTGTTACTTGTAATGTAAACACAAAATATTACTTAATATCTATTTACAATGTCTTAAGTGTGGCATTCGATTCATCACATAATCACGTGGACAAAACCGATAATAGGTATACATGATAAACACATCGCTAAAAAATAAAATTATTTTGTTTTTGCAGGAAACCAGCGATAAGATTGTGGTGTGGAAAAACAAATTATAATTAGGATAAACCCACACGAGCTTGATTATAATTATCAGAGAAACGGTTCCAAGAGGAAATAACACCATGGCACTTAACTAGCCAACGCTTTACTTTAAATAATATCCTTCGGGCTGTAACCGAGAGTGGACGTCTCATCTGCTGGATCAACTGAGTCTGAAATAGAAGATGTGTAGCACGCGTGTTCTGGTGCTGTTGGCTCTGCTCGTCGGGGGCGCGCATTGCTTCTCGTGGGGTGAGTACCTCGCATAACATGACTTTACGTATTAATTTTTGTTTATTTTATTTTGAGTTGAACCTGAGCATGATTTAAAAGCTCACTGGTTCATTCAGCGCAATTCAACGAAATGTTTGATGACGAAGCCATGCGAATCATGGTGAAATGGCGACAGCGACTGTCACAACACGCCATATTTATGGCGGTAACCGGTAAGTCCCTTCTTTAAGTACCTAGTGGCACGGTAGTCGTCCCGGTGTCCTCACCTTCCGCACGAGGGCCCGGGCACACGATGCGTTGCGGCGCCGCACCGCAAAGATTACCGTATCAGCGGGCGTTTGTCGGCTTCACCGCCATGTTCTCGTGGGGGCGGGGTCGGCGGTGCGACCTCTCGCGACGGGTCCTCGCTCAGGCTGTTTCAAAAACAAAATGCACGCATATACTCGTACACTCGCCATACAACCCACGAGCTAAAGCTATGTTCGAGGAGCATCTTGACATTATAGGTCATACATTACGTACGAATGCTTGCACAATAACAAGACCAACTGCAGTTGTGACAAATTGGAGTATGTAAATTCATTTTTCTTCCAACTATGCTTTAATTTCATCATAATCACACTAAAAACTCAGTACAAAGCGAGTCTTTATTGCTCTAGAGCAATAAAAATGTATGAAATTTCATTATTGCACAGTTTTTTTTTTAATCGCACCATAAGGCGCCAATCTCAATGGGTTAGCTCTATTCAGCCAGCCGATATCAATAATTTTTTTTACGTACGTATTATTTGTTTCTATCCTACTTTTTCCAAATTTAAAAAATGATTGCTGCTAACTCTGATTTAAAAATGAAAGAAATTTAAAAAAGTGATTTGGCGGGAACTTTGTTAATTTTGATTTGACAATATTTTTGGAAACGATAAAGTGTGATACTATCTGATTTTGAGTGCTTCGGCTTCGAATTAAAATGGAATCATCTAGCGACACATTAACTCCGGAAAACATTCTAAATGAAGCCGACAGTGTTATAGAAATTCCTTTTTTAACTGTTGATATGAGTTTCTTTTATCTACTATTCCTATATAGTCCAGTCAAATTAGCTCAATTAAGGTAAGAATCTCGGAATTCGAGATACCCAGCTGTATGTTTGTAAATAGTTGTATATTGACACCCTGAAAGTTGTCTCAAAACCTACATATGGTAGGGTGTACGCAACTATTAAATTTCATGGTCAGGGGTCACAAAAATCGGGTTTTTGCGCTTTTTTTGTAAATATCTCATTTCCTAAAGGTTTTTTGCTATTTGTATATTTAACAATATTGTAGAATATAAAATTCTCTACAATTTTTGTTCAGAAAACTTTTTCCTACGGTGAACCGTTTTCGAGATATAGGGCGGAGACCGCGCGGTCACAGCATCACTTTAGGTCAACTGGTGCCTCCGGTCGAAAACGCGCCATATTATAGTTAATGAACTATCGATAAATGAATGATTATAAATATTTGTCTGAATAGTCGTGACTATTCGGAGAAAAACACCAAAAAAAATATCACACCTATATTTTTTAAGTAATAAGTGAAATAACACAAATAAATTCTTTTAAAATTTAGATCTGTTGTGATATTTTCCTCTACCATTACCACAGTTGTTTAAATATTGCTGTTCTTTTTTTTGTAACGACAACCTGAATAAAACTGCTATCTATTGCTATTCTTAAAAAATCCAAAATTCCTCTAGATTTTTCATAAAAATGAATTAAACTTATGTGATTACCCAAATTTATTGAAGATTTTTACTTTTAGCCAACTTTAGCTTGTCCTGGCGTAAAAAAAAGTATGAACACTACTATGGCAAGTTTTTTTTAAAAATTGGTGCAACTAATCAAGTTTCCAAAATGGTATACTACTTTATTAAAACTAGCCACAAAAAAATAATATCCATATAAGTTCAAAACAAGAAACTAATTTCTTAAATTATTGTTAACAGTAATCACTTTTCCTACGTGCCCAAAGTAGGTTCTTGCTACAATTTCTATTAATGAATGACATACCTACCCTAGTTATTTACTTTGAAAATTAAAGCAAGATAGAGATATTTAAGTTAAAAAAACCATAGCATAGTAAGAGAAACTAATTATTCTCAGTAAGTGAGTTCAGTTAAGTACGCACTGCTCCTTTCCATCGTACATCCGTCCACAAGCCCATGTTGGCGACGACGGCGGACGGCGAGCAATCCGTAGATCGCCGTCCTGTCGTCCAATTACCATCCGGATTGCGCTCAAGTCGTCGACAACGCGTAATGATCTATGCGTACTTCAAGAACATTTCAGAAAATCGTAGGTGCCCAGCAGGGTCGAAATCCACTGGGGCCATGGGGTATGTGAAAGGGTACACTGACTGGGGCCATAAAACAAAGGCAAAGAAGGAACAGGAGTGGGCTTTAGTCAGTAAACGTCTGACACGCCAGGTAAGTGTTGTTAAATAAATGAATACTGAATAAAAAGTGGATAAATTAGGAAAAAAATCATAAAATATAATACAATAGTTAATAAAAATTGTCAAACATTTATAATCATTGATTTATCGATAGTATTAACTTATTTGGGGCGTTTTCGACCGGAGGAACCAAATGACCTGAAGTGATGCTGTGACCGTGCGCTCTCCGGCCTCTATCTCGAAAACGGTTCACCGTAGGAAAAAGTTTTTATACAAAATTTGTAGAGAATTTTGTATTCTACAATATTGTGAAATATACAAATAGCAAAAAACCTTTAGGAAATGAGATATTTACAAAAAAAGCGCAAAAAAACGATTTTTGGGCCCTTTGACCTTGAAATTTCATAGTTGCGTACACCCTACCATATGTAGGTTTTGAGACAACTTTTAGGGTGTCAATATACAACTATTTACAGACTTACAGCTGGGTATCTCGAATTCCGAGGTGAAAGTACTATAATGACTGGACTAATAGGTAATAGTTGAAAGAAAAGCAGATTATGCACCTCGCCTTAAGTAATTTAATATTGCCCTCGTGCCTATTAAATCAGGCACTCGGTGCAATAATAAATTACTTTGTGCTCGATGCAATAATCTACTATAAATACTTAGGCATAAGTATAGACAGACATTTCAATTGGAAAACGCATGTAAGTGACATCTATACTAATATTATAAAGAGGAAAACTTTGTTTGTTTGATTGTAATGAATAGGCTTCAAAACTACTGAACCGTTTTTAAAAATTCTTTCACCATTCGAAAGCTACATTATCCACGAAAAACATAGGCTACTTTTTATTTTGGAAAAAAATAGGGTTCCGTAAGATAATTGGGTTTTTCTGTAAAAAATCAACAAGAAAAGTTACTTATTTTGCGTACGCTGCCTAAACTGTAAAAGATAGAACCATAAAATGTTCTAATTAATTGTAGATTTTATAAATATCTACAAAAAAATCCGCGAAGCACTATATCTATCTATGTCGAGTGAGGCACAACAACCATTTTTTTTATCTAAAAATCTTGAATTTTTTTGAACTACATTTAAACGCATTTATTTTACTCATGCTATTAACCCTTATCAAAATAAATTATTTTATCACTAAGTACAGTTTATGTAGATAATATTTGGTCTTTGAATGACTAAAATTAGACGTTTGGTTTTGAAGTTATGGCGAAATTAAAATATTACGATTCCTGCTGCACGGTCTGTTGCGAAGTCTCTTTCTTATGAATTGTGCTATCATAGTATATGTAGATAGAATTGATTTGAGAAATTGTTCGCTAAGGGCATCTGAAGGAATATTGTGGGTTTTTTTACAGCTCTGCAAACTGTACCCGTTTAAAATCGCACCACAGGATGCGTTTGACCATGTTTGACCATCAATAATGTAAAGTCTGCTGAGTAAAAATGCACGCACTCAAGAGTTAATTTAATTCATAAATTGCAAAGTTAACTCTCGGTAAAGAAGGTAGTCCCCGCTGAAAAAAACACCGTATGATTTATTAAGGCATCAGTCAAATACCACCCAAAGTAAAAAATCTGCCTAAATAAACGGATAATTTAAATAACTAAAAACTTCGGGAATCGCTTTGTGACTAATGACACCTAAGAAATGTCTAAACGACAATAGGAGGCTTAAGGTCTTCTCACTCTGTGTCTTTCTCACGGTATTGTTATAGCAGGTTTATTCCATTGGCAGGGCAAGAGGAGGTCTTGCCCCATACATTGACCCAAACTAGGGCAGTAGCGGATTAGACTTCAACCATAACGTTTGCCGTGTTTTCTGGGCGTTCTTCCACAGAATGGTGACACCTGGACTTTTCTTCCCGCCGAATCGAAAATATCTACCTCTTGAAACACTCATGTTCGGTTAGTTAGTACTTGCATAATGCAGAAAGTGAGAACGCCATGACGCCTCTGTAGTTACTCTTTGAAGAGAGAATATACCGAAGTACCTAATAACTGAGGCGTGCAAAAGTTAGTGGTCCTGATACGTAAATGGCAACTGAAGGAACATGGTGGAATTTAGTCCGCAAAAGACCACTTGCTCCACCTAGGGCTGGATAACTACCTCATATAAATAAGAGGCAAATACTAAACCTTCTAATGACTTCAGGACCAGTTTTGTGCTGACCATTCATATATTTTGACAACTAAAAACTACTTTATGCACTTTTTTTCAGCCTACATAACTAAGTGCTATTTACACTTACTTAGTGGTGCTTTTTTTTGTAAGGAGAACCATCAGAATGATTCCTCACGCTCTTGGGCGGAGCGGGAGGGCGTGTCAGACTCTTACTGACTAAACCCCACCCCGTTCCCCTTCGTTCCTTCGATCTGGGGAACACGGTGAGAATCTTTCAGATTTTCCGTGTTCCCCAGAAGCTTTGGCCCCAACGGGCCCCTACAGTTTGCTGACATCTCCTTGAGGCGCGCGTGAACGCGCCGTGGACGACTAGGCTCGGTCCAGGTTATTACCAGACTGCCGGACGGCGTGCTGCTCGCCATCCGCGAGCCCGCGCCTACGGTGGTGGGAAATCGGAATCGGGATCTCGGCGGCGGCGCTCGCGGTCGGCAGCCTCCTTCGCTAGCATTACTGCTTCGCAGAAGGAGGCAACTGCCCGCCACCCCTCCTCGCTCTGGACCATGGTCTGTACCAGGGCCCGGAGCCAGAGGTCACCGCCGCCGATAGATTCTACAAGGACACGGCGGCGCTCCGCCCAAGCAGGGCACACCTCTACCGTGTGTTCCACCGTGTCCTCCGGGCGGTCCACACAGTGGCGACACCCGGGCGTCCTTTCCTTCTTGATCCGATGCAGGAACCTCCCGAACTTACTGTGTCTACTTAGTGGTGCTTGGAATTCATTCAAGGTTAATATGATGTTTTTGGTCAGCAAATATTTTAAAAATCGTACATCTTTGTTAAACCGTAACATAGACTAGAGACATACGTACATAAACAAACGCCTTTAAACATGGAGTAGGTAAATATTCAGATCACCTACTGCTGGAACCCTCACTTATTATTTCTGCTTCGTTGATGTTCGTAAGCCAATCGGCGTCTTCATCTTCATGGTGACCCATTCTGTGGATCACCATTATGTGGAATGGTAACCCTTTATGTGGATCGCCCTAAGAACACGGTGGAACATACGGGTGTGCACCGTTTGAACGAGGCACCGCCGTGGGGGGTCATCGGTTGCAGCGACCTCTCGCGCCGGGTCCTGGTCCAGAGCAGGGTGGAGTGGCAGGCGATTGCCTCCTTCTGAGAAGCAGTAATCGAGCCAAGGTGGCGGCCACATGAATGAGGAAATGGCCTTCACGCCCCAGCGTTGAGGTGGAAGACACCGTAGAAGTGGGCTTGCGGACGGCGAGCAATGGGGCGCCGCGCCGTCCGACCGTTCGGTAACCAAATATCTACACCGAGACCGAGTATACGGCAGGTGGTGTTCCAAGCGTGCCTCATGGAGATTTCAGCAAAACCATAGAGACCCAGCAGGGTCGCCAAGCCTACTGGGGTCATGGGTTCGCTTCTGAAAGGCATTCCTGCGACCCTGGAACGCAAGGCAAAGAAAGAACATAGGAGTGGGGTTTAGTCAGTAAAAATCTGACACGCCCTGATGCGTCAGCTAAGAGCGGGAGAAGTCATTGGATTATTTCCCAACTAAAAAAATGAAGTCAAACTGTTTTATGTGAAAGTAAAATTAATGAATTGGATTAATTATTGATTACTTTTGTGCAGTTTAACGAACTTAACGCAGACGAAGTCGCGGGCAACAGCTAGTTTGTAATAATTATACTTAATGTTTTCACTAAATGGCGAATGGAACAGGTTATACTTTCAAGTGTGAGAGTTTCATTATAAAATATACAAAGAGTTAGCTATTCTCCAAAATATAATGTTATCGAAAATGGATTCATATTTTTTTTAGTTTTTAGGGTTCCGTACCTCAAAAGGAAAAAACAAAACCCTTATAGGTTCACTTTGCTGTCCGTCTGTCTGTCTGTCTGTCTGTCAAAAGACCCTTTATATCGAGAACGCATAAAGACCGCGGTCACTTGAAATTGTCTAAAATCAAACTTGTAAATTGACGAAAAAAAAAGATGCGCCCGTTTAGGTTGCAAAAAATGTACATTGCGACACTGTCAAAGGAATTAAAATTCATCGGGTACTTCCCGTTGACCTAGAAACTTGAAATTTGGCACGAAGCAAGGTATTATGGCACTAACACGGGGAAAAGTCTGAAAAATGAAAATTTGTAGTTACGACACAAGATTTTTTTTTTAATCTTCCATATTAGATTCGAGAATTGAACTGTTTTCATAGGTAAGTTGGTACGAAACCCTCAGTGCGCGAGTCCGACTTGCACTTGCCTGGTTTTATTTTTATTTTAATCACACAATGTATTACGTTATTTAATTATTATGAAGTCAAATCAGAGGACTGATTGTTATTATACTTAGGGCCTGTTTCACAATGTCCGAGTAGGCACTACTCACTGAATAAATTCAAAAATGTGACAGATTTTGTATGAAATTATCTGTCAAGTAAGATACTCGAAACTTAATCATAGGTGGTGAAATAGGCCCTTATTATACCTGGAATACCTACTACGTGATTTATGGGACTGTGAGAAACAAAAGAAATATTTATAATTTATTTAAATACAGATCGTTAGTTATAACAATCTAAACCACTAATCTTTTATTTAATTCTTGAAAGTAAGCTTATAACGTGTAGAATTACTTTTAAAAATTAATTTAAATTCTATGGGGGACAAACAGGAATAAAAAGTTTCATCTGGCCTCTTTTAAGGAAAGGGGGACAGATGAAACCGTTAAGGTGTGAATAAAGTTTGAACTGTCCCCTCATTGCTAACCGGGGGACAGATCAAACGTTTTTTTCTGATCTGTCCCCCTCAGGGGACAAACCAGGGTTTTTTTTTTTTTTCCGGTAGGGGAATCATCAGAATGACTTCTCCCACTCTTGGGCGGAGCGGGAGGGCGTGTCAGACTCTTACTGACTAAACCCCTACCCCGTTCCTTCGTTGCCATCGATCTGGGGGACACGGTGACAACCTTTCGGATACCGTGTTCCCCAGAGGCTTCGGCCCTACCGGGCCCCTACAGTTTGCTGACATCTCCTTGAGGCGCGCGTGGAACAGAACGCGCCGTCGACGACTAGGCTCGGTCCAGATTATTACAAGACTGCCGGACGGCGAGCTACCCAGTGCTCGCTATCCGCGAGCCCGCGCCTACGGTGGTCGGAAATCGGGATCGGGATCTCGGCGGCGGCGGCGTGAGTTCTGTTGCCTCACGCGGTCGGCAGCCTCCTTCGCTAACATTACTGCTTCGCAGAAGGAGGCGACTGCCTGCCACCCCTCCTCGCTCCGGACCATGGCCTGTACCAGGGCCCGGCGCGAGAGGTCACCGCCGCCGATAGACTCCACAAGGACACGGCGGTGCTCCGCCCAAGCGGGGCACACCTCTACCGTGTGCTCCACCGTGTCCTCCGGGCGGTCCACACAGTGGCGACACCCGGGCGTCCTTTCCTCCTTGATCCGATGCAGGAACCTCCCGAACTTACCGTGTCCGGTGAGGACCTGCGTCATACGGAAAGAGAGGACGCCGTGACCTCTTTCCAACCACTCCTCAAAGAGGGGACTTACCGCCGCAATGACGGCATGCCCAGCACTGGGTTGCGACAGTCGCAGTCGCCATGCCACCCTGAGATCCCGCCGGAACTCTGTCCGCCATTCCGCGACTTGTCGTGGCAGCGGAGTTTCGCCCCGGCGTTGCATCTCCACGCGCAAATCGTGCATGCGTGCAAGGACTGTTGCCTCCAAATCCCACGGTGGCAGGCCAGCAAGGAGGCTCGCCGCTTCGCGGGAGATCGTGCGGTATCCCCGCACCATCCGGATGGCCATGACCCTCTGGCAAGCGTTCAGTTTGGCCACTGGTCGCTTACCCAGCGATGGCGCCCAAACTGGCGCCCCGTAAAGGGCCATGGACCGAACGATCCCCGCGTAGAGCCTCCGGCAGGGGGCGTCTGGACCCCCTAGGTTGGGCAGGAGCCGCTTCAGAGCGGCACCAGTCCTGTCCAGTTTGGGGGCCAAACGTCGGAAATGCTCCTCGAAAGTCCACCGGCTGTCGAGGACGAGTCCCAGGTACTTCATCGTCGACCCGACGCCGATGTGAACCCCCCCTACCGTTATTTGGGAACCCGGTGGTGGCGCGGTCCGAAGGCCATGAAAGCACATAGCCTCGGACTTGTGCAATGCCACCTTGAGTCCCAGTTGCTGGATCCTCTCCACGACTGTGTTTCGGCCGCCGCCTGGTACGACTCTCCCCGCGCCAGGACCAGCGTGTCGTCTGCGTAGCAGACTACGCTTACCCCGTCGGGGAGGTCGCCGCGCAGCACGTAGTCGTATCCGATGTTCCACAGGGGCGGTCCTAGTACCGATCCCTGCGGAACACCGCACGACATCTCTCGCCGTCTCCACTCTCCCTGGTGACCGGGATAGATGATGAACCTATCCGACAGGTAGGCCTCGATCACACGACGGAGGTAGGTGGGCACCTCATGGTACCGAAGTGCCGCCTCGATGCTACTCCAGGGCAGGGAGTTGAAGGCATTGGCGATGTCCAAAGACACCGCCAAGACAACCCTGCCCCGAGTCACCGCATCCCCCGTCGTGAGGGCTCTCACGCGCATGATGGCGTCCACTGTGGAGCGCCCCCTGCGAAAGCCGAACTGACCGTCAGCAAGATCCGGCCCCACCCGTGATAGATGCCCGACGAGGCGGTCTGCAATTACTCTTTCAAAGAGCTTGCCCACCTCGTCGAGCAGCACGATGGGCCGGTACGCGGACGGAGAGTCCGCGGGGCGCCCCGGCTTCGCGATGAGGACCAGTTTCCCAGTCTTCCAGCGAAGAGGGAACTGGCCTCTCTCCATGCATGCGCTAAAGAGCCCTCGTAATCGAGACCCGAGAGCCTCCATGGCCAGGACCCAGGCCCTTCCAGGCACGCCGTCGGGTCCTGGGGCGGTGTTCTTGACACTAAGTCTTCGTACCACCGCCCTCATCTCCACCTCGGTCACCTCTGGAGTGTCGTCGTCGTCGTCGCTGGTGTGGTCCGCTACGGGCACCGCAGGTAGCGGAGCCATGAGCGGGGGAGAGTGTTCCCCTCGCTCAGGGAACAGATTGGCCACCACACCCTCCACAAGCTGAGGCCGGAGACTCTGAGTTAGCGGGGGAGCCCATGGGCGGAGCTTGTCCCGCACCACCTGGTAAGGGCGTCCCCATGGGTCCCTGTTCAGAATCTCCAGCCACACATTGCGGGCCTCCAACTTGGCCCGCTTTATTTCCGTTTGGAGGGTGCGCCTTGCCGCTCTGTACCCCTCGTACAGCTCCGCCTCTCTGGCCTCCGCATCCGGCGGACGAATGCGGCGCCTGCGGTACCTGGTGTACCGGCGCCGCGCGGCGTTGCACGCTTCGCGCAGAGCCTCAATCTCCGGCGACCACCAGTACACCTGGCGCCGAGCACGTCCTAGGGGACAAACCAGGGTGACAGATCGGAATAATTCGTTCTTGAGAGCCATTCTCTCGCGCGACTGCCTCCTTAGCTAGCATCGTCGCATTCCACTAGTTTACTTTGTAAACTAGTACTAGAACCAAACTTAATTTCTCTGATATGCTTATTACAAATTGTATGTAAAATATTTTTATTGCATCAAGTTTATAAAATAAAATAAGAAGTTATTGAAAGAATCAATAATTCGGCGTATTGTTTAGTTACATAACAATTGTTAAAATGTCCTCAAGAAAGTCTTAGTTAAAATTCGAATAACTTGTGCTATGCTTGTGTTAAAGTTATTTTGACAAACACGAAGACACCATTTAGAGAAGCAGTAGGTAAAACAGGTGTATTTTTGATACCTATGTACTTCCAAATTCCCGTAATGAACATCGAAAAAATTGGTTTCTGAAGTAATAGGTAGGTAAAAACTGTAGAAGCGCACATGGATTTTTGTATATTTACTCGTACCGTATTTCCAAAACTGTCTGATGCTAAACTTAAAGAAGAAATCTTTTTAAGCCCCAAAAAAAATATTTTAATGATTAGGTACAGTTTTGATGATTGCCGATTGGCAATCGATAGCAGTAGCTTTGCTTTCTTGGACAACAATAAAACTGAGGAATATGAAGAATTTTGCATTAAATATCTCCAAATGTCATTGCACACATGTCATTGAAAATAAATTTTTTGTTCACACTAAGACCATAGCTGATTGATGAGTCAGCAAGAGCATAGTAGAATAGAATAGAAAGAATAGAATAGGATAAACGTTTATTTGAAACCACACAGAACACACACCACAGCACAAACAAATTAAAAAAAGTAAGAACACGAATACAACAAAAAAAATTAAAAAGAATTATAATTACACATGAAGGAACGCAAAAAAAAAGAAAACAAACAAGTACACAGATATCAGCCAAAGTGCGGTGTGCCATCCAAACCATCAATAACGTTTGCCTATTTACTACACAATTCAATTGATAAAATTTCCCTAACACAGATCTTAATTTATCACAAACTAGCTGTTGCCCGCGACTTCGTCTGCGTTAAGTTCGTTAAACTGCACAAAAGTAATCAATAATTAATCCAATTCATTAATTTTACTTTCACATAAAACAGTTTGACTTCATTTTTTTAGTTGGGAAATAATCCAATGACTTCTCCCGCTCTTAGCTGACGCATCAGGGCGTGTCAGATTTTTACTGACTAAACCCCACTCCTATGTTCTTTCTTTGCCTTGCGTTCCAGGGTCGCAGGAATGCCTTTCAGAAGCGAACCCATGACCCCAGTAGGCTTGGCGACCCTGCTGGGTCTCTATGGTTTTGCTGAAATCTCCATGAGGCACGCTTGGAACACCACCTGCCGTATACTCGGTCTCGGTGTAGATATTTGGTTACCGAACGGTCGGACGGCGCGGCGCCCCATTGCTCGCCGTCCGCAAGCCCACTTCTACGGTGTCTTCCACCTCAACGCTGGGGCGTGAAGGCCATTTCCTCATTCATGTGGCCGCCACCTTGGCTCGATTACTGCTTCTCAGAAGGAGGCAATCGCCTGCCACTCCACCCTGCTCTGGACCAGGACCCGGCGCGAGAGGTCGCTGCAACCGATGACCCCCCACGGCGGTGCCTCGTTCAAACGGTGCACACCCGTATGTTCCACCGTGTTCTTAGGGCGATCCACATAAAGGGTTACCATTCCACATAATGGTGATCCACAGAATGGGTCACCATGAAGATGAAGACGCCGATTGGCTTACGAACATCAACGAAGCAGAAATAATAAGTGAGGGTTCCAGCAGTAGGTGATCTGAATATTTACCTACTCCATGTTTAAAGGCGTTTGTTTATGTACGTATGTCTCTAGTCTATGTTACGGTTTAACAAAGATGTACGATTTTTAAAATATTTGCTGACCAAAAACATCATATTAACCTTGAATGAATTCCAAGCACCACTAAGTAGACACAGTAAGTTCGGGAGGTTCCTGCATCGGATCAAGAAGGAAAGGACGCCCGGGTGTCGCCACTGTGTGGACCGCCCGGAGGACACGGTGGAACACACGGTAGAGGTGTGCCCTGCTTGGGCGGAGCGCCGCCGTGTCCTTGTAGAATCTATCGGCGGCGGTGACCTCTGGCTCCGGGCCCTGGTACAGACCATGGTCCAGAGCGAGGAGGGGTGGCGGGCAGTTGCCTCCTTCTGCGAAGCAGTAATGCTAGCGAAGGAGGCTGCCGACCGCGAGCGCCGCCGCCGAGATCCCGATTCCGATTTCCCACCACCGTAGGCGCGGGCTCGCGGATGGCGAGCAGCACGCCGTCCGGCAGTCTGGTAATAACCTGGACCGAGCCTAGTCGTCCACGGCGCGTTCACGCGCGCCTCAAGGAGATGTCAGCAAACTGTAGGGGCCCGTTGGGGCCAAAGCTTCTGGGGAACACGGAAAATCTGAAAGATTCTCACCGTGTTCCCCAGATCGAAGGAACGAAGGGGAACGGGGTGGGGTTTAGTCAGTAAGAGTCTGACACGCCCTCCCGCTCCGCCCAAGAGCGTGAGGAATCATTCTGATGGTTCTCCTTACAAAAAAAAGCACCACTAAGTAAGTGTAAATAGCACTTAGTTATGTAGGCTGAAAAAAAGTGCATAAAGTAGTTTTTAGTTGTCAAAATATATGAATGGTCAGCACAAAACTGATCCTGAAGTCATTAGAAGGTTTAGTATTTGCCTCTTATTTATATGAGGTAGTTATCCAGCCCTAGGTGGAGCAAGTGGTCTTTTGCGGACTAAATTCCACCATGTTCCTTCAGTTGCCATTTACGTATCAGGACCACTAACTTTTGCACGCCTCAGTTATTAGGTACTTCGGTATATTCTCTCTTCAAAGAGTAACTACAGAGGCGTCATGGCGTTCTCACTTTCTGCATTATGCAAGTACTAACTAACCGAACATGAGTGTTTCAAGAGGTAGATATTTTCGATTCGGCGGGAAGAAAAGTCCAGGTGTCACCATTCTGTGGAAGAACGCCCAGAAAACACGGCAAACGTTATGGTTGAAGTCTAATCCGCTACTGCCCTAGTTTGGGTCAATGTATGGGGCAAGACCTCCTCTTGCCCTGCCAATGGAATAAACCTGCTATAACAATACCGTGAGAAAGACACAGAGTGAGAAGACCTTAAGCCTCCTATTGTCGTTTAGACATTTCTTAGGTGTCATTAGTCACAAAGCGATTCCCGAAGTTTTTAGTTATTTAAATTATCCGTTTATTTAGGCAGATTTTTTACTTTGGGTGGTATTTGACTGATGCCTTAATAAATCATACGGTGTTTTTTTCAGCGGGGACTACCTTCTTTACCGAGAGTTAACTTTGCAATTTATGAATTAAATTAACTCTTGAGTGCGTGCATTTTTACTCAGCAGACTTTACATTATTGATGGTCAAACATGGTCAAACGCATCCTGTGGTGCGATTTTAAACGGGTACAGTTTGCAGAGCTGTAAAAAAACCCACAATATTCCTTCAGATGCCCTTAGCGAACAATTTCTCAAATCAATTCTATCTACATATACTATGATAGCACAATTCATAAGAAAGAGACTTCGCAACAGACCGTGCAGCAGGAATCGTAATATTTTAATTTCGCCATAACTTCAAAACCAAACGTCTAATTTTAGTCATTCAAAGACCAAATATTATCTACATAAACTGTACTTAGTGATAAAATAATTTATTTTGATAAGGGTTAATAGCATGAGTAAAATAAATGCGTTTAAATGTAGTTCAAAAAAATTCAAGATTTTTAGATAAAAAAAATGGTTGTTGTGCCTCACTCGACATAGATAGATATAGTGCTTCGCGGATTTTTTTGTAGATATTTATAAAATCTACAATTAATTAGAACATTTTATGGTTCTATCTTTTACAGTTTAGGCAGCGTACGCAAAATAAGTAACTTTTCTTGTTGATTTTTTACAGAAAAACCCAATTATCTTACGGAACCCTATTTTTTTCCAAAATAAAAAGTAGCCTATGTTTTTCGTGGATAATGTAGCTTTCGAATGGTGAAAGAATTTTTAAAAACGGTTCAGTAGTTTTGAAGCCTATTCATTACAATCAAACAAACAAAGTTTTCCTCTTTATAATATTAGTATAGATTGACACTTTATGTATGCATGTATAGATAAGTCCACACTGTTTCATTGTTAAAACAATGAAACTAAAAAAATACACGAGTATGTATGTATGTATGTAGACCGATGACCTGGTGAGGGTCACGTGACTCCGATGGGTGCGAGTTGCACAGGACTGGTCGTTGTGGCGACGCTTCGGGGAGCCCTATGTCCAGCAATGGACGTCATTTGGCTGAAATAATGATGGTGGTAATTTTTATGTTTCAGACATCGTCGTGGGCGGAGAAAAACAACTGAACTTTTATTTCAACGGGACCCTGACACACGCGGAACAGATTCCACATGCTGCTCAAATTCGATCGGTAACTTACGATCCTGTTCGATTCAGGGTACTGTTTGCCGATAAGAATTCGAAAATATCCAGTTTTGACCTATCAACTAGGAGAACACGACATTTATTTACGAAAAAATCAGCCAGAGACGTTGCAGTGAATCTCGCCTACGACCCCGTCTCACAACTTCTATTCATGCATGATGCCAATAGTATATACTCGTTCTCATTAAGCCCTGCCTCTTATAACAAAGCAGATGATGGACATCTTGTGGTGAAGGCGTCTCACTACTGCCGTGACATCGCCGTGGACAGCTGCGGAGGGTACGTTGTTCATACATTATCATACGCACGCCGACAAAATAACGGTACATTTAAATAATATGATCCAAGAGCTTGACAGAGTAGATTTTATTCTGTTTTAAATAAAACATCAGTATAATTCCGGCAACGACCTGTGTCATTAAATAGTCTCTGATGAGTCGGTCGGTGGTTGAGAAAGCGGAGTTATTCTCTCCGCTCCTCAGCAGCGTTACCGTCACAAAGTTCGTAACAGTGCATTATGTCAGTTATTCAGGATTAGAACACGCAGCCATAGTCAGCACTTAAAAAGCACAGCACTACACAAGAGTGAGATACGCGGCGACAGTTAGTAGTTAGCCAAACATGTTCTTGTGTGACGTAGAGTTGAAGTAACTAACGCTGACCACTGTGCTGCCATTTTACGTGCTTCCTTTAAGACTCTTCTCTTCCCTGTCAAACACACTACACTATACCTATATCAGATCTTTCAGAATAGCTGATAAGACAAGGATATTTTTCCAACATTTTGTACGTCAGGCGTAATTTAATTTTTTAGTACTAGACAATATTTTGTATGAAATAATAACAAAAGTTACAAACAAAATTAAATGTTTGATTTGTGATATTTACCAAAGTTTTCCATTTTCTACACTTTTATACTAACAAAGATCTGTTATAGCATCAGATATAAACGTAAATGTCAGTACAGTTGCGCCGTAAATAGTTTTCAAATTGACTTCAAATGATTAAATCTGAGATTTGGCATAAAAAAACTAAAAATCTTACTAGCTGGCCAGTTTGATTTTTGAATAACAGTAGATTATGTGACTAGGGATAAAGCAGTGTCTTTAAGGCGAGGGCGGAATGTTGAATTCCGAACGAAACGAAGGTTGCTAAATTTTAATCCCGAAAGTTAGTGAGGGATTTATATAATTAACTCCCGAGCAGCGAGGGAGTTAATATAGAAACCTGAGTGAAGTGGAAAGAGGAATTCAAACCGCCCAAGACAAAGACAACTTTATCCCCGAGTTGAATACTCTACTTTTTACACCATCTGTGTGATAATTAATTAAAAGTCAATTTTATTTACTAAAATAAATTATAAATTTAAAAAAAATTAAACTGTGTTATTTACGAGTTAATCTTAAAAATCACTCGACTTGTTTCGAAATTGAAATGGCCTGACTGTTGAATTATAAAAGTTGAATAGATTAAAAACACAATTGACAATAATTACAAAAAATGCGAGTCAGACTCGCGCACTGAGGGTTCCGTACCAACTTACCTATGAAAACAGCTCAATTCTCGACCTGAATCTAAAAGATTTTTCAAAAAAAAATCTTATGACGTAACAACAAAGGACAATGGGCAAAAATGTATGGGACGTGGTACCCGCTCCAATAGTTATTATTAATATATCATTTAAAAGACATTTTGATGCACAAAACCGTCTACCATGGCGCTTGTCGCTACTCACGTTTGGGAAGCAGTAATCTCACTAAGTTTTATAAATGAGAATTTACTACAAACTATTTATATTAGTAAAATAAAGCTAGAATAAGATTGACTTAGACGATGATATAACACACTTAGGATTCTATTATTAAAAGAAATAAGAAAACAAGCGTTCTTCAAATAAAAATCATATATTTTAGTAATAAGTGAGTAGATTTAAAACATTACATATCGCCATCAACTATAACAGCATTAAGGAAAGATGTATGAGCAGTAAATCCCGTATGCCTCGCATAGCCTCGGTACCATACGATGGACACTATGTGTGCACAAGCGTCCATCGTATGTCGCCCGGTTAAACATGTGCAATATTGTTGTTGGACAATAGTATTTGCACTGTTGATCAATATGTAACAAAAATATGTTTTTACACGGACATGTCGCGACTGGATTCGTTCCCGCAAAAGCCATGCATCTTCGTATATACCATAGTCTGGCAGATCTTCAAGTGCTCCCTCTCTGTACGTTTCAATTATATACAGACCATTTGATAAATGCTCGGCGCAGTATGATCTTGCCAGCTTGAGTTGGTATGTACCTAGCGCTAGTAGAATATTTTTATTTCATAAAATATTATTACTCATAAATTTATTTTTTACTCAACACGTTGCTTTTGCAATATTTTTATATTATTTGGATATTAATCACCTTAATTTCATTAAGTCGTGATTTCATTCTGATAAAAACTAATTTGTTGATAGGTTTGATTTCTTTTCTCTCATATTTATATAGCCTCTCTCTTAAAGTGTGAATGAGAGAACACTGTAGACTACGAATTTTAATTACTACTTAATTCAACCCAGTTTTTGATTGAATCTATTTTTATTTGGGTTACAATTTTGATTGGTCTACACTGTCCTCGCATATGTGTCTGTTTTGTAATGTGAAAATATTGTAAACCCAATAATTTTTTTTGAAAAGAGTAACCATGGAGTTTCTTGCCGGTTCTTCTCCATAGGAAACGACCAATTTGGAACCGTGCACTAGCTTCGACTTTTTATAAGTGCCCATGTAGGCCTATGTAAAATAAAAACATTTTTTATTTTATTTATTTATTTAATATCCTCCTCCGTCATTGAAGGGAAGTTAAAATAGATTTTAACTTCCCTCTTCTGTGATTAAACCGTTTTCTCTCTACATACATATGCAGAAGATTCGGGGTATCTATTTTCTGCCTTATAATATTGACGAATTCATCTGTGTGTATGCTATCCACTATGGGTTGGTGGAAGTGGTTCGTGATAGCTGCGGCTATCTTAAAATCGGTGAACATATTGGGCAGTGACTTATTAAAATATTTTTGCCGCAAGAGCTTAAAATACGAACGATACATATATAATACAAGCGCAATACGAACGATCGACTGACGCGGACACCGACGCCTCCCTCACTACTCCTGCGCACACCCCGCGCTCAGGAGCAACGGGGCTCGAGTTAAAAGGAGGCCGGGTGCATGGTGAAGGCTTACGTAAAAGCATTATTAATAGAAAACATGAACGGAAAATGCAGAAAATATTACCTTGGTTCCTACTCATTTTTTTAAGTAGAGTAAGTGGTACCTAATATACTCGTATATGTATGGTTATCGCCGGGGCCACGGGACTATCTAAACAGGTTACCATGACCCGGGAACGCAAATGGCAACCGAAGGAATAGGGTTTTTATTAGTTAGTAAGACTGTCGTTTATCTCCAAACGCAATCAGATTTGAGACTGGCGGCTATAGTAAATATTGTTCCTCTTGGTAAGACCTTTTAAACGACACTACAACCATATCTATTGGAGCCGGGTACCATTTCGCTCATTCTCCTTTTTAGTTTTCAGACTTTTTCCTATATTAGTGCTATAAAACCTTGCTTCGTGCCAAATTTCAAGATTCTAGGTCAACGAGAAGTACCCTATGAATTTTGATTCCTTTGACAGTGTCGGAATGTACATTTTTTGCAACATAAACGGCCGTATCTTTTTTTCCCGTCTACTTACAAAATTGATTTTTGCACAGTTTCAAGGGACCACGGACTTAAGTATATAGTTTTAATTTTAACTTGATAACTTCACGCGTTCTTGAGATAAAGGGTTTTTACAGACAGACAGACAGACAGGCGGACAACAAAGTGATCCTATAAGGGTTCCGTTTTTTTCCTTTTGAGGTACGGAACCCAAAAAAATGTGCAAAATAACTTTAATCTTGGAAGTCAGTTTTTGTAATATTTGTCTCTTGGTTATTTCACACAAACTTCCAAAATGAGATGATTTCGGGTTGTTCTATAATATATGTTCTGATCGCGCGGAGAACTTGCGCGATGCAGGATGAGTTCCTTTGCGACATCATAGACGTCGCTGCAGATGTTTTGACATTAGATTTTTTATGTCCCGATATGTTAGCTTTCGTTCGTAGGTTTCTGATTCAAGAACCGTTTTATTTTTTGTAAATATTTATACTTATTCACAAATTACAGGTATATTTACTGGATCACAGATTCTGAGATAGAGCGGGCTCGGTTAGATGGCTCCGAGAGAGAAGTTTTAATACAAGACACTGTTATATATCGACTCAGCTTGGCAATCGATCAACGGACACAAAAAATGTACTGGCTTGATAACATACCTAAGGAAACTGCGATGTCTGTGGAAAGTGCCGATTTTAATGGAAAGTACAGGAAAAGATTATACATTATAGATTATTTATCAAGTTCATTGACCGTATCAAAAGATTACATATACTGGCAGAAGGGTTATAATCCAGGAACTTGGCAATTACCAAAGAATGCGTCACAAGTGGCGAGAGAATTGTCTACACCCACTAGAAGCTGTTGGCCTTGTCAACTGATTGCAGCCAACTACTCAGTACAGGAACAAACTGAGGGAATACACAGCTGCGCAGCTCTTCAGAGGCTGAAGCCGAGTAACTTGAAGCCTGAGTCTACAGCTTCAGTCTGCCAGAACTATTGTTTGGAAGGGAATTGTAGTGTCAATGCTGAAGGGGGACCTACATGCAGGTAAAACATGTTCAATTGTTCATCTCTTGACGGTAAAGCCTGCAAGCAGTTGCTTAGCGTTTTGTATACGAAGTTCTGTACTGATTTACTAACTCAAAAAGTTTGCTGGGCAACGATTCGCGCCTCGGTGTGAGCTGACTCTATTGCTCGATTTCACTATTGATAAGTTAAAATTGTTTTATCTTTCACAAATTTTACTGCGGTGTGAGGTCTGCATCATAAATATTAAAAGAAACATTTGCATGTCTTTATAAATCGCCAAAATGTTGGTAAAAGCTGATTATATTTTTAGCAGCTTTATTACAGAATTGTCTTTTTTTAAATTGTCAAACAAATGAATTCTGTTGGTGTTGTTAAGAAATCTAATCCCTTTGGATGGAGCGAGCGACACACAGAGGTCGCGGACCTCTTACGACTGATCACAAAATTGATTTATGTGACTATTGATGTATGTCGCCTTATCGTATATACCGCGCACAAAGGACTGGAACAATTTGCCTGTGCGACGTCAACGTTGCGAGGTGCATGGTAGAATCGTTGGCAACACGACATCGCGAACGTAATAACGTTTCGCTGCGCAGCGAGACGCCGCGCGGCGTCACGAGGCGCAGCGCTGCATGAAGGAACGTATTCTAAATTCTCACTATGAAATGTGTTTCTTTTCACGTAGTAAATAAAGTTATATTTTGAGTCACTGTACTAAACTGTGCGTGCAGCGTCGCATCACGTCACGTCTCGGTGTGAGCAGACCCTATAAGTAAATAAATTTTCTTATAGGATCTGCTCTTTTGTTTTTGAGGTAGGTACGATATCAGCAGTTTCGTTCCTCAAATATAAAAATAAAATAACCTCTCCAGACAACTTCTCTGCTTCCGCGTTTTCCTGTTCCTACTTATTAATCGAGTAACACGGTTTCTTATCTTCATTATTTCAGTTGTAAAGCCGGACACTCTGGACAGAGGTGCGAATTAAACGTGTGCTATCAGTACTGCCTACACAACGGCGTCTGTTCTATGAATGAGGAGAAGGAGCCAGTCTGCCAATGTACAGCAGGTTACTATGGTCAAAGATGCGAAATTTCCATTTGTAAGGGATATTGTTTGCAAGGAAACTGTAGTCTCGGTACTGACGTCCAACCTAAATGCAGGTAAATAAACGTCAATAGAATTCATATAGATAACACAGACACTTTTATTAGCATCTAGCCAGTCCAACAGATGTTGTCCTCCCGGTCTAACTGTAAATTGGATGTGAATACAAAAAGCAGTTATGAATCTGCAGAAAAATGTCTAGATTTATATTTCTTTTAATTTTATTTTTAATAATGAAAATCGATAAAAGCGATTTCAAGGGTAAGTGGGCAGAGCCACGTACAGGTAAAATAAAGCACTCAAGCATGCAAAAAAAAAACAACCTGCCCATTTATCGGCTTCGTGGAGGGCAGAAACTTCTTGTCATACACTGAAGGTACCAGCGCTTACCAGCACACATGCTGGGAGTGAGTTGGCGATGTCACACTTGTATTGATTTGAAGTCATTGTTGCCTAACATGAACTTGTAGAGTGTCCGATACAGCGCAGCGCAGCGGTCGCGCACCGCGTCCATCTGTTACAACCTCTCATTAACATTGGTTAGTTTTTTAGATGAGACAGTAATAAGTAAGTCTTTCCTATTGTCGTTATTACAGCTGTGAAGCTGGATACTCTGGAGCAAGGTGCGAAGTGAACGCGTGCCATAAGCATTGTTCGAACGACGGCATCTGTTCCCTGAACGAGGAAGACGAACCGGTCTGTGAGTGCACGGCTGATTATGAGGGTCAGAGATGCGATGTTGCTATCACACGCGCTGGTGATTGCGCTGATAGCTCGACGCAGCAAGTACCACGAGACCCTCGCAGTGAAATGAGACAAGTTTTTAAAGAAGAGATAAAACATATCCTGGAACTGATTTCCGATAAACTTGATGGGAAAGAAGCCAATTGTTAGAATTGAGTTGTTTAAATGAGCTTTTTTGTATGAATGTAATGAATCATTTTTCATTTGTATAATATGGCAAAACAACGTTTGCCGAGTCAGCCGATAATCTATTCGTAATTAAAATTGAGTATTTTTTAAACATGTAATAATTGTTAATATTTTTACCGAAATTAATGAACCTTTTTATTTTGTATTTGATTTTATTTCGTTATCTGAATTGTATTTTTATTTGGTATTAATTGATTGGTTTTATCTCAATTATTTTGTAAATTTAAGGGCGCTATTACAATTTTTCTTAAATTTGAGCGTTTTGACAGAAATGCCATTACAACACAAAAGAACTGGCATCATCTTATAGTAATTTTGACATTTCCTGTGTCAATATAGTCTCAAGCTATAAAAAACAGACGATAGGTAAATTAAACGACGGGCGGCAGCAGTCGCGCTCGATTTTTGCATTGCATACAAAAATTATTTAAAAATATTATTTAACTTTTAAATAGCCCAATTTATTTTTTTCAAGATATATAGAAATACCACCTTAGTTGGTTAATTTTTTTTATTTGAGTTTGGATTATAATTTCGTAGATAAAAATTGTAGTTTCGTACGGAAAACTGTCAGTAGATCTTGGTTTTACAGAATTATTTTTGGTGTATTACTGTATGAATAGTAATAAAGTGGTTTCAGCACTCCAATGTAGAAGATACAGTTGTATCATAGAAATTTTTATAAATGATTAAACTTTAATATCTTCGGTGTACCAAGGCGTCAAAAGATACCCAAAAGCAACATTTTATAAAACATCCTTTGCGGAGACAAGGATTTTACTGATGTAGGTAAACAAATTCAAATATTTATTTAAAGCACTCCCAAGATAAGTTATCAAACTTTCTTATCCATATTTTTGTTTTTTTTTTATGGCTATATCTAAAGCATCGTCACACGTCAAAAATCGGATAAAGCGCTGAAATTCATCAAAAATTGTGACAGCCCTCTTAATCTATAAATTATTTCAACGCAGCAATAAAAAAATTAAATGAAAAATAATTATTTAAAATTTTATTTACTGGTGACGTGGGAAAATCTTAAGATTACTGCCATTTTCAAAATTATGTTTAATACTTGATAGCTTTTTTTTAAGGTCATATTTTTATTGTCTAAAATACACTCCACTCTTGTTCCTTCTTTGCCCTAATTCCGCGGTCCCGGCGCTCTTTTTCGTCAAATTTTCCGGGATTGTGCTGCAGTTGTGTGTCTTTTTAGGGTTCCGTACCTCAAAAGGAAAAAACGGAACCCTTATAGGATCACTTTGTTGTCCGTCTGTCCGTCCGTCCGTCTGTCAAGACCCTTTTTCTCAGGAACGCGTAAAGGTATCAAGTTGAAATTAAAACCATATATTGAAATCCGCGGTCCCTTGAAGTTGTGCAAAAATCAAACTTGTAAGTTGACGGGAAAAAAAGATACGCCCGTTTATGTTGCAAAAAATGTACATTTCGACACTGTCAAAGGAATCAAAACTCATAGGGTGCTTCCCGTTGACCTAGAATCTTGAAATTTGGCACGAAGCAAGGTATTATAGCACTAATATCGGGAAAAGTCTGAAAACTGAAAATTTTTAGTTACGTCACAAGAAAAAAAAATTGAAAAGTCTTCAAGACTCGATTCGAGAATTAAACTGTTTTTATAGGTAGGTTGGTACGAAACCCTCAGTGCGCGAGTCCGACTCGCACTTGCCCGGTTTTTTTTAATATTTGGTAACTGAAAATCTACATTTAGAGTATGTTTTCTCTGTGACAGCACTCATTAAGTAATAAAATAAAAGTTTTTGATTGGATCGTTTCATTTTCAATGAGACCAGTTGCGTAGCAGTGACCCAGTGGTAGCGGCCTCGATTTACAAGTTACAACTTTGATTTAGTGAGCGTTGTTAAGAAATTAAATCACTTTGGATAGAGCAACCGAAACGTAGAGGTCGCGCACCTCTTTCCTGTTAGAACTGGTCACGAATATTAGTTGATTCCCTAAGTAGTTTGGTCTAGTGGTAAGGAGTAGGGGTGGCCTAGTAGTGAGGGCCTCGAGGTAAGAGTGGTGGGTTCAAATCCAGCCACGTGCATTACTTTGTGTAATTCAGTTCATTACAACTGCTCTCAAAACAGTGAAAGACAAAATTGTGAGGAAACCGGCGTATTCTAGGACGAATTTTTTCGACACACACTGCCTCACGCACGCACGTCTAAACACGACGTTAATCAAGGTTTTCAAACTCGTAGAATTTGCCTTAACGCTTTATGTGTGAGTGAAATGAGCTCTAGCACGTAGGTACCGATGGCGCATCGTCGTACGTCTGCTGGTATGATGGTCGATGATGGAACGCGCGCGTCGCCGCCGGAATAGTAAGTATAATAGTGTGAAGATGCATCTATTACTTGACTATGATATTTATTGAGAAGTCCAATAAAAATCTACAATTTATTAAGAAACAGAGTGTTATATTCGTGACCTGCATGAGTCAGTAGGCAGGAGGCGCTTGCTTTTGAGTAGGTATTGAACTAAGTTAACGTAACACTGAAATACAAACTATATACTAGACTGTAATAAAGTAATAAAATGACATAGCTGCAGATAGGAAAATGCAAATGTGTTTGATCAAGCCTGAACTATGTTCTAGTTTTCATTACAAATTATAAACAATTTTCAAAGTATAATTTGTTAACATTTCTCTGTTGGCGCTAACTTCTTTATAAATCAGCTGAGGTCATATTGAATTCCACAGAGTAGTGGTACACACACGTAGTGGTGATGTAGAGGTGAAGGTGAACTCTTCAGCAGCTGCACATCTCGCGAACAAGCTCTGCGCTTCACTCCGCCCAAGAGCGGGAGAAGTCATTCTGATGATTCCCAACTTGAAAAAAAAAAGGCTGTGTCAGACTTTAACTGCTCAAAATCCACCGATATTCCTGTAGTTGTCACGGGTTTCTTTTACTCAGCATCGGCTCTGCTGCGTCCCCACGGTTTTGCGGACATCTTTTTGAGTTGCACAAAAAGCACTAGGCGACTGGGGCTCGGTCCTTACCGGACGGCGAGCTAACTGTTGCTTAGCGTCCGCAAACCCGCGGCCACAGTGGCCGGTGATGAGTCTGCGACTCCCGATGACCAGGATGTCTCCTGTCGCGGCGGCTGCAGCGTGCGGCCGCCTCCTTCGCTAACATTACTGCTTCCAAAAGAAGGCGACCGCATCCCACTCCGCCTGGTTATCACCAGATCATTGTTTGGTAAATCTTTAAACAAATCGGTATAATGTTTACGTGCACTAAGCACGCCCCTCAACATTGAAACAGCTTGAACACATTTGGTAAGATAAGCGGGAAGTTCGCATCGCCTCAAATTTTAATGAATACGATCCAGCTGTGACTCCTCAGTTGCGTTGCCCTTTGTGTTCCAGGGCCGCGGTCACTCTTTCAAATCACCCGTAATCCTGGCAGCCATCGGCTCCAGGGGGCCCTGTCTGCTTAGCGCGCATTAGCCTCAGCTCGCACTGTGCTTCTTACCGACACGCGAAGCCATGCTTTTCGAACATTTAAAGTAAATAACATAGAACTTTGTAGATAAAAACGAACACATAAAATTATGAGAAAATCTGAACCCCTTGTCTTCAGAATGCACATTGCGGCGCCACGCTGCGCAGCGCTAAGCAACTGCTTTCTTGAAGCATCGTGAGCAGACCCTCAACATCTCTGCAGGACCTTCATGAGATGAACACGTTACCTGCAAGTATGTGGGGGGAGGCATCTCGATACAACTACTATCTTCAAGCATGGCGAGCTGACTCCATCTTCGCTAATCCTTAGTGAGGATAACAACATTTTACCTGCATGTGGGATGTCCTTCAGCATTCACACTACAATCCCCTTCCAAACAATAGTTTCGACAGATCGCAGACTCAGGAACTGTAGACTCAGGCTTCGAGTTATTCGGCATCAGACCTTGAAGAGCTTCGCAGCTCTTTATTCCCTGAATTTGTTCCTGTATCGTGTAGTTTGCTGCTACACGTTGAAATCTCCAGTCCATTAAGCTTGAAATAGAATGTAGTTTCCTTGCACCATGTTCTGATGAATTCTTCGGTAATTGCCACGTACCCACTTCATTATAGTTCTGCCAGTAGAAGAAGTCTTTGGATACGGCCAATGAACTTTCTAAGTTGGAGTAGGAACTTTGGTTTCTTGCAATGTATAATGTTGTTTTGTTCTTTAGATCAAAGTTGGCACTTTCTATAGACATTTGAAAAGCACCATTTACATTTATATGATTAATCCAATACAACCTCCGCGTCTGTTGATCGATTGCCAAGCTGAGTCGATAGTAAACAGTACTGTCTGTGATAATTTCTTTCTCAGAGCCATCTACCCGAGCCCTTCCTATCTCGCCGTCTGTGATCCAGTAAATATACCTGTAAATGTATAAAACGAATTTTATTAAGTCATAAGTCTACAAACGAAAGCAAACTTAGTGGAACATAAAAAGTAGATATTTTTAACATATTTTGTTATTTAGAACTAATTTCTGCCCCTTCTTCGTCTGCCTACATGTGCTTAATGTTTGGAGAGTAATCCGGTGTATAACACCCACACGTCCCGTCTCAGACAACACGATAGAATTGATCATTAATTGAAGTGGAACACTCGATCTGACCGTCCAGTTAGGAGGACGGTCAGACAGCGAGCTACCCATTGCTCATCGTCCACTCCTAAAAAAGCTGGGGACCCCTCGTGACTCCCGACACTGAGAGCGTCCTCGTCCGTGGTGGCTGGAACGTGAGCGTGTCCGTTTAGTGAATGTTATACACCCTATTACTCTCTAGTTCTGATACACATGTACACTGTAGAAACATCTGTAGGTACCTTGCTTTTTAGGACTCAGTACCTGCCTTGTCGTATTACAATGACGGACATTTAGAACAAATGCTTTTCGTTATTTAAATCTATCTAAATATATAAACCTCGAAGGTGACTGACTGACAGAAGGACTTCAAACGAGTAAGTTTTTGAACTACTAGGCCTTAAGTCTGCTATTAGAATTGTATCTAAATTTTCGATCATTGGCTTCATAATTGTTGCATAGTGATCTATCAACGCACAGCCCAAATTATTGGAGGGATCGGGCTGAAATTTGGCAAGCAGGTAGATGTTATAACGTAGGCATCGACTAAAAAGGATTTTGATAAATTCTACCTCCAAGGGGATAAAAACTGAATGAAAGTTTGTATGAAACTTGGTCAATTTTAAACCGATCGAGCTGGGTTTTTGCATGCATATAGCGACTATAACGTAGGCATCTTCTTAGAAAGAATTTTGATACATTCCACCCCTAAGGGGATAAAAGTTTGTATAAATCTTCTTAGATTTTCGACTGATTGAACTGAAATTATGTTGGCCTTAATTTTTTACGTACTTTAAACAAAAGTAAAGCCGCAAAAATATACCTAATTAATGTATTTATCGCGAGCGGAGCCGCGGGCAAAAGCTAGTTCTTATAATAATTTGGACAGTAAGTATGAATATGATTACAATTTTGCTCAGTAACGTACCCTCCACAGCTGTCTACGGCGACATCTCGGCAGTAGTTATCTGACGTAACTATAACGTTTCCGTCAACTGCTTCATTGGAAGATAAGGGGTTTAAAGAATATGTGTAAATACAATATTCCTCCTTCCAGACCAGTGATTGTGTGACGGGGTCGTAGACGATTCGCACGTAGTAATCCTTCGATGATTTCGTAAATAAAGATTGTACTTTTCTGGTGGATAGATCAAAACTGGAAATTGACATGTGCGGATAGTTGAGATCTGCAAACAGCACCCTGTAGTAAACTGGATCGTATGTTACCGAGGTGATCCGAGTAACCGACGGAATCTCTTCTGTATGTGTTAATGTTTCCTTGTGATAAAATTCTAATTGTTTGTTTCCGCCCACGACGATATCTGAAACAAGGAAATATTTTGTTTTATTAATTTCTTCTTCTACATCTTTTTACCGACTTCAAAAAGGAGCAGGTTATAGGTAGATACGGCCGGCTGAATGTAATATTTTAATTTTTTTTATATACGTTTATATACGTGGCTAGATAATAAAAGCCGCACAAGTGGATCTTCAAGGTTAAGCAACGCTTGCCTAGGTTGGTCTGTGGATGGGTGACCATCTTAACATAACGAGTTTCCTCCGTGCCTCGGAAAGCACGTTAAGCCGTTGGGCCCGGCTGTCATTTGGAGATCTTTGGCAGTCGTTACGGATAGTCAGAAGCCAGTAAATCTGACTCCAGTCTTGCCATGAAGTACCGTGTTTCCCCAGATAATGGGTTGTGGAGGTCTGGTAGGCAGCCGCTCCTCGTAAAATACTGGTATTCAGCTGAATCCGGCTTGACTGGAAGCCGACCCCAATATAGTTGGGAAAAGGCTAGGCAGATGATGATACGTTCACAGATGTCTCGGTTAAATGTAAAACGGTTTTGACATTTTTAGTTTTGATTGAAAACTATATTAGTTGGTCTCAAATATTGTTACGATCAGATTATTTTTTTATTTATTTTATTTTATTTAGGACATGGAAGACTTACAGCTAATTAAACCAGAAAAAAGAAACCATAAACATTAGGAAGCCAATTACAAGTCCTCACATATAGGCCTTAAAATATGGTATTAATGGTGTGAGCACAAAAATACACAGCTTCGCATTTTATTTAAGCGAGACCATTCATAAATTCAATACATCATCATCATAAATTCAATACTACTATTAATCCTAATGCTACTTGAAAAATTTAAGCCTTAAGCACCCTCTGGCTGAGTACACACTAATAAATTGTGAATGGATCTAAATCATACTCCCTGCATATGTCATTGATGATGGACTTAAAAATATTGAACGGTCCTCCTGATATGTGATATCTGGATCGCAGCAGAATTTATTGTCGTAACTAGTACAATGGCCTAGTTTATACCATGGTCTATCGGTTTAGGTAATTAACTAAATGTAAACAATCTTGGCATGTTTTTTTATCGAAAAGTTGTCTAAAAATTGTATGTAAAAATCTTAGCAACTAGGTATTTAACTAAATCGATGTAAGCTAATAAACTAAATTTAAATAATCTTTGTGTATATTATATACAACCTCTTTAATATAAAGGCATACCAAGATTGTTTGCCTTTAGTTAACCACCTAAACCGATAGACCATAGTAGTCGATAACTGACTGAAGGGAGGGGGGGGGGATACATCTGATCTGGGGAACTGATCTGATGATGAAGCTGGATGGCAGGAACCAGTTTAAATATAACTCTGTCATCTATACATATAATAAAATCGTAGGAAAGTCAAAACTGTACATTGAATATTTTTTTTAAAGAATACTTGGGGCGTGATCTACAATCGATACCGAAGCCAAAAATATAGTTTTTAGAATTCATGTCTGTTTGTCTGTTTATCTGTATGTCTGGGCTAAACTCAAAAAGTACTGCATGGATTTACTTCAAATTTTGCATGAATATTACTGAGAGGTCGGGAAAACAAATAGGTTACATATTATTGCGCTACGGGGGAGGAGCTGTGAATCTTTATTTTTCTTACGCATTATGTGGCAGCGTGTAATCTAACGACGCATACCTATATATAAATGTTGTTTTTGAGTAAGCCATGCTATTATTGAGCTTTACAATATAAAAACTACGCCATTTAAGTAACTTGGGAAGAAAAACATAATTTAATGAATGTTAGTAGTATAAAGGAAATTTTAAAAATCAAATCAAGTTACATATTAACACTTTTTGGAAATGTATAATTAAAATTTTATGAAGTTTTGCGAAGTTAGTAGTTAGTTATTCGTAAAATTCATAGATGGCATTTTGCATTTTCTTCATAACAGTTGTATCGTATAGCTCGTTTGACAAATACAAGTTCCAACAAAACCCCCAAAATCTTGAGCAGAGTTGAGGAAGACAATTAAAAAAAATGCGGTGTTAAGTATTACAAAAAAGTGATGTTCATTGATGATGAAGTGACATTGAAGCTCATTTATCGCAAGAACGTGACAGAATCCAAGAGAACAGCGTGCGGCACAAATAGAATAAGATCGCCTGTGTCGTGACATAAATCAACTTTCGACATCTGATGATGAATCCACGGTTTACGATATCGAAGAGCAAACGGCTAAATAAAGAAGGAAGTGGATTTATCTACAATATCGTGATTAACTACGCCGCCCATGGAGATATGGTCGCCTTAGAAGAAGTTTGTACCCACTGCCAAGTCCGCAAATGGAAAAGGGGACTAAATGGCGAGCATTCGAAGTCCAGCCATTTTTTGAAATACATTCGAGCTTATAACAGCGCCTTCCAGATCACTTCGTTTGGTGAACAACAAGCAAGTGTTGAAGTAGACACATCCTCAATTTGGTCTGTTCTGTTCAAAGGATTGCAAAGTATGTTGCATAACGTTAATCCGCAAATTAGCAACTTCAAAGCAGCCCTCGCGTCGGTGCCTGAGAACGAGCGCAACCACTTTAAGTTTGTCATCAGAGCAGATAGAAGGCCGATCACAGCCCAGGGTGGTAAATTGCTCCAACGACGAATGAGGTAGCTGTTGTGTTAGTCGATCAGGAGTGTGATAAAAGAGACATCGTTTTACGCACGCATGATGACCGGCTTCGAAGGATCAGCGAAACTCACCGTGCGTACGATTCTCTTCAATATCCTCTCATTTCAGTTCTGTCGCGGAGAGGTTGGCTACCATTTTGCCCACTATAATGTAGACCCCCAGACAGGCACCCCAAATCATAAGAAAACCATCCACCATGCATTTCTACAGCTTCTTGATCCAGCTGAGGGTAAACAATGGTTCTTATCTCCGCCATTATCGTACGCTCTTTACTCAGTTTCTAGGACATGTACGCCAAAATTGAGACAGAGCGTTTGGTACTACACCTCGATAAACACTGTTGTCGAGCAAGATAACGCTACACATTATCCCGTGGAATTTCTGAACACCCTGTCAGCAAGTGGATTTTCTGTGTATCATCCAGCTGAAGGTCAGTGTCCCAATTGTGCTTCTTCGGAACCTATCTCATCCAGAGCTGTGTAACGGGACTCGCCTTAAAGTCGTCTCACTCCACAGACACACCATTGGAGCAGAAATTCTTATGGTTGTGGCATCGGCGAGGCAGCATTTATACCACGCATTTCCCCCCTACCTTACAACTTCCTGTTCCAGTTCAAGCGCGTACAGTTCTCAGGACGAGTTGCTTCTCACAAAGGCAACTGTACGGTGCTTGCTCCCGCGTCACCAGTCCTGGTTCTCTTTACATTTTGGCACCTGGCAACGTAATTTATAGGGAAGTATTGTAAGGTACGCTATCTTTGTACGTATTTTTACACTTTTGTGTCCTGGAATGGAATACATTCCACACATACATCACCATCATCATCTGCTTAGCCTTTTCTCAACTACACACATCAAAAGTGTCTAGGGATCAACATATATTTTTGCAATAACTTTTCTCCTGATTGATATTAATAAAAATTTTCTTTAAGGATTCATCAAATAAAGTGTTTTCGTTTGTCACAGTAACGATAAACCAAGTCACCTTTGCATTAATAAAGAAATTTGCCATTTTCCTAATAAAGGGATTTTTGACATTTGAACCACTAACATTAAAGTTCGCAAAAAGGACTGAAATAACAGTTTTCTTTAAAATTTTATTGGGTAACTTAAACAATTAATAATCCGTGTTTCTACCGCGAACACTAACAACACAAGAACATCGGTTTGGCATACTCAAAATGAGTTCATCCAAATCACGCTGTGGAATGGCCGCCCATGTTCGTTGCAACAACAAAAAAAGGTCTTCTTGCGACTGGATACCCTCCATATTCGGCAGAGCTCTTCTCTGTAGCATATCCCATGCATGCTCAATCGGGTTCAAGTCTGGCGACTGAGCAGGCCAGGGCAGGACATTGATGTTAGCTGCGGCGAGAGTCTGTCTTACAACTCTTGCGGTGTGCGGTCGTGCATTATCATGCATTAACTGAAATAAGGGACCGATTTGCACTTGTAGAGGAACGATGACGTCTGATACAATCGTCTCAGCATAAATTTGAGCGTTGAGGTTGCCTCTGATCCAAATCAACTCAGTTCTTCCGCCGATCCAAATACCCGCCCATACCATGATGGTTCCACCACTATAAGGATGGACTTCCTGGCAGGATTTTAATCGCTGTTGGCGTCCAGGGGTTCTCCAGTGTCGTATACGTCTTGTATCCGGTCTCATACCAAAACGAGACTCATCAGAAAAGCACACGAAACGCCATTGTTCTTCTGCCTAATTTCTGTGTTCAAGAGCCCATTGATATCGAATCCTACGATTGTGCATTGCTATAGGTGGTACCCGTAGCGGTCTTCGGGAATGAAGGTTCACTTCATGCAAGCGGTTTCTGACTGTTTGGTCGCTAATTAAGTTCCCTGAAGAGTGATGAAGCCTCACGGCTAACATCATGGCGGTTATTGTTGGAGCTCTTCGAGTTAAGATTTGAATGTATCGGTCTTGTCTCCGTGTGGTGCAGCGATACCGTCCTCCATGGCGCTCAGCCACGGTACCAGTGCTTCGGTAACGTGTCCAAAGTCGACTGATAACACTCTGACTTGTATTCAGAGCTAAAGCCACAGTACGTTGCCGGGAACCAGCTTCTATCATTCCCACGGCTCTGAGCATTTCTTCCCTGCATAAATGACGTCGCCGCTCCATAATAACGTTGGTTTTAATCAGTAGTAGGGAACCAGTAGCACTAATAATGTCTTCAATGCGTTGTATGTTTTTATAGGGAAAATATTGACAGCTGATTTTCATCTTTTACTCGAATTTGATTCACAGTTCCTGATTCAAATTATGAAATGCACCAAAAAGGATCCATATAAATTTATAAAATCATAAATTTATTACAAAGCCACATCTCAATCTCAAGAAATCCGCATAAAAATGCTTGATCCCTAGACACTTTTGATGTGTGTATATTGGGGTCGGCTTCCAGTCAAGCCGGATTTAGCTGATTACCAGTATTTTACGAGGAGCGGCTGCCTACCAGACCTCCACAACCCATTAACAGGGATAACACGGTAATTCATGGCAAGACTGATATTCCACACATACATCATTTTCTCTATTTCCTTCAGTCACAACTTATGACTGAACTCAGCAGGATTCCCATATAATTCTCTAAACTTGCTTCGCTTGCAAAAAAAAACATGTATTTTAATGCTATTTTAAAAGTTGTTTACTTATAATGCTATAGCGACATCTTAAGTATTTTTGGTGCTGTAGAGCCTTCACGCAGACGACGTCGCGGGCAGCAGCTAGTAAATTAATATAACCTGTTAGGAGTTATTAGTACTTTCATGAGATGCACTCTGAGTGAGTGACTTTAACACTTAAGTTAGACAGTTTAACGTTTAAGTTTGACTGAGAGTTAAACCAACACTAAAAAAAGAGTAAAATAAATAATATATTTTACAAAAAAATAATACAACTCTATTCATTGAAACAAAAATAAACATTAAAAAGCCAAATAACTTTACCTTCAAAAGTCGGTGTTGTCTAACGAAGAGTCACATTACAGAAACACTGACTTCCGAAATTAAAGTTATTTTGCTCTTTTTTAGTGACATTTTTAATAAAATTGTAGTCTGTTGTCATTTAATACACAGTCATAATAATATAAATTATATCCCAATTACTTGCATTCTTTATTATTATTTTTTTCACATTTTTTTGTGGTAATTATTTTTCATCATTATCTATACTAATATTATAAAGCTGAAGATTTTGTATATTTGAACGCGCTAATCTCAGGAACTACAGGTCCGATTCCAGGTCCAGGCTACATATCATCACGCTAAGACAATAAGAGCGGAGCACCAATGAAGAAGGTTACAAAATCGCTGCGTAAACGGTTAACGTTTCGCAAAAACCATGTCTGACAGAATTGTGTTCCTTCAAAAGTTCAAAAAAAAATCCGCAGCAGTATATGTGTATCTTTTAAGGTTAGCTCACTATATTCTTTTTTATGATAACCAAAATAATTCATTATTTGTGAAGGTGTTTTTTTAAACATGATATTAATCCTTATCCAAATAAATACGTTAGTCATCACAAGTTTTTTAGGGTTCCGTACCTCAAAAGGAAAAAACGGAACCCTTATAGGATCACTTTGTTGTCCGTCTGTCCGTCCGTCTGTCAAGACCCTTTTTCTCAGGAACGCGTGAAGGTATCAAGTTGAAATTAAAACCATATATTGAAATCCGCGGTCCCTTGAAGTTGTGCAAAAATCAAACTTGTAAGTTGACGGGAAAAAAAGATACGCCCGTTTATGTTGCAAAAAACGTACATTTCGACACTGTCAAAGGAATCAAAACTCATAGGGTGCTTCCCGTTGACCTAGAATCTTGAAATTTGGCACAAAGCAAGGTATTATAGCACTAATATCGGGAAAAGTCTGAAAACTGAAAATTTTTAGTTACGTCACAAGAAAAAAAAATTGAAAAGTCTTCAAGACTCGATTCGAGAATTAAACTGTTTTTATAGGTAGGTTGGTACGAAACCCTCAGTGCGCGAGTCCGACTCGCACTTGCCCGGTTTTTTTAAATTTAAATCGCTCTTTACATAATTCGATATTAATATCTTAGGAGATATCGCAGTTTTAAAATAACATCACAGCAAAATAATGATCGAGTGCTGTGCGCACAGTGTGCAAAGCCTAAGTTAAAGTTAGCGTTAGCCCAAAGTAACAATTCCACGCGGACGAAGTCGTGGGCGGAAGATAATTTACAATATCTATACTAATATTATAAAGAGGTAAAATTTGTAAGTTTGTATGTTTGTAAGTTTGTATGTAGGGGGTAATCTCTGGAACTACTGGTCCGATTTGAAATAATCTTTCAGTGTTAGATAGCCTATTTATCGAGGAATGCTATAGGCTACATAACATCACGCTACGACCCACGGGAGCGGAGCAGTAACGAAAAATGCGGGTGAAACCGCAGGGGACAGCTAGTGTATAATAAAGTAAAAATTTGCATAATTATTTGACTAAAACAGTCGGGACCTATATTGAATAGAATGATTTTGGTTAAGATATTAAATTAAGTAGTATCAGTTTAAAAGAAGTGATATAAAATTTGATTTTGAAACAGTAAAAATGTTAAAATGGTGCACGAATGATTATTTTAGCTTAGGTAGGTACTTACCCCAAGAAAACGGGCTGGCCACCTTTACAAACAGCAACAACGTCAGTATACGCGTTCTAAACATCTTGAGGTGCGTTCACTCCTCGTGCAATACGAAAGGAATTAAATTTTCGTATTCGTGAACATGAATTTATAACTTTTTAGGCATCCACATTGATAACCTAAAAGGTCTTCTGATAAGAGCTCTTAAGAGCGCCCATCCCGTTGTTACGTGATTATGACGTTAGACGTCGAAATGTACGTTTTTTGCAACATAAACGGGCGTATCTTTTTTCCCGTCAATTTACAAGTTTGATCTTTGCACAGATTCAAGGGACCGCGAACTTAAGTATATGGTTTTACGAGTATTTTCAACTTGATATCTTCACGCGTTCCCAAGATAAAGGGTCTTGACAGACAGACAGACAGACGGACAACAAAGTGATCCTATAAGAGCTCCGTTATTTAGCAGAATACATCTTAAAAACAAAAAAATCTAATAATAAAAAAAAACAAAAGTTAGGTAAAGTAGGGTAGTGTAGGGTAGTGTAGGGTAGTGTAGGGTAGTGTAGGGTAGTGTAGGGTAGTGTAGGGTAGTGTAGGGTAGTGTAGGGTAGTGTAGGGTAGTATAGTAAGGTTTTGTAGGGTAGATAGGGTAATGTAGTGTAGGTAGGATAGGTAGAATAGTTAGGGTAGGACGGGTAGGTAGTGATGTAGGATAAGTAAGGTAGGGTAGACAGGATAGGTAGGGTAGTCATTTGACGGGAGTGAAGCCGTGGGTAAAAGCTAGTACTTATAATAAATCTGTAGAAGTGACAATTCTGTACATTGAAAATATCAAAAAAATTAATGGCGGGTGCAAAAATGTGATCAAATTTTTTTTTGTGTTTGTTCAAGCATCACGCAAAAACTACAGGTTCGATTACGATTAAACTTGGTATAATTATTCTTAGTACATACAATAAAAAACAAACTTAATTTTGCGGTCCGATTCCTAGACCCGATTACTGTACCAACCGTAAATTATAAGTTTGTCATAGGTTACATCACCTGCAGTGGAGTTCACTAAGGGGCGCAGCACACGGTTAAGATACTATAACATTTTCCAATGCAATTCAATGGACTATCACACACGACGAAGATAATAAATAATATTTGATATTGAAGAATTTCAATACTAGGCACTTTTGAAAGGTGAAAAGGTCAGTCTATCAGAAAAAAATATGCTAATTACTTTAACTTCACGCATGCGAAGCCGCGGGCAGAAGCTAGTGTTTCAATAAGACGATAACGTAATTACTGTTGAACTCACTAATCTATTAGGTTATCAAAGATTTGTGACCATTTTGACCTAAAACAATTGCCGGAAATTAGAGATTGCTTGGGCATTTCGTTTATAAACAAGTAATTTTGATTGTGATGCAATAGTACAGTCACGTGTGTAAGTACGTGACGACTAGCTGCGCGCGCGGCTTTACTCATATCAACTAGGTATATTCTTTACAAATAAACATAACGGTAAAGAGAGTTTCACGCAAAGTACTGAAATAACCATTATAGTGTTATGATTATTATATGTATATACATATATATAATACACAAATCAAATAAGTGTAGTAGTGGACACACAGGTATAATTAAGATGTAACAAAAACATAACTTTATAAATTACTAACTTCCGCCCACGACTTCTTGAATTGTTACTTTGGGCTAACGCTAACTTTAACTTAGGCTTTGCACACTGAGCGCGCAGCACTCGATCATTATTTTGCTGTGATGTTATTTTAAAACTGCGATATCTCCTTTAGATATTCATTTAAATCGAATGATATACAGGGCTGTTATTTTTAAATTAAATACTTGTGATGAATAACGTATTTATTTGAATAAGGATTAATATCATGTTGATAAAAACATCTTCGCAAATAATGTATTATTTTAGAACAAATTTGGTTAATTTGGTAAAAAGGTTATAATGAACTAATCTTAAAAGATAAACATATACTGTCGCAGACTTTTTTAAGAACTTTTAAAGGGGAACAATTTTGTCATACATGATTTTTGCGGAGCGCACGCAGCGGAAGCTCTCAATAGGCTGAAACTCCCCTGATTTTGAAACATTCATCATTGGTGCTCCGCTCCTTTTGGTCTTAGTGTAATGATAGATTTATAGCCTATGGCCTTCCTCGCAAAATGAGCTAGCTAACACTGACTTTTTTCTAATAATATAAATAAATATTTAGATTTTTTTAAATAATTTTGCCGTCGATATTCGATATGTGGGGGATGACTCATCCCGCGATCATGGCGCTGGCAACAGCGTCGAAATATCGGGAACTCAAAACAATGAACAATCACGGAAGATATCCCGTAAGTGATATTTTAAATGAGGTTTTCACTTTGAAAAATACTTACTACTACACTCAAAGAGAGTTAATGATTCATTAGCGTCCTCTAATGTCCATTAAAGTTAAGCCTTAGAAATTATCACTTTGACTGATTTGCTGACAACTCCTTGAGGCGCGCATGGAACAGAACGCGCCGTTTAAGTCTTGGGCTCGGTCCGGGTTATTACCAGACTGCCGGACGGGGAGATACCCAGTGCTCGCCGTCCGCGCCTACGGTGATCCGATATTGGGTTCGGGATCTCGGCGGCGGCGGCGTGAGGCCGTCTTTCATCATGGTGGTGTTCGTCATAGATAACATTCCACAGCTCTACTGCGGATTATGCAACGCCATAACATTACAAACGGCGATAAAATCCACGAGGATGGCGGACAATGTAGTCGAACAACACGCTGTCAGGCCTCCGTCACTCCATGTACTTGCGCGCTATAAGTGCCTACCGCCCAGCCGAGCGGTCTCGGTCCGCTTGCGGATCAAATTCAGTGCGGTTTTCGCAAGCGAAGCGCGCGCACGCGTTCAATTTTAATAGTGCTGTTCGTTCGTACGCGTACCTATGATGCCTTACTTGCTTTAGATGGGTGCAAATAAAGTAAAAGAAGGGATTAACACCTAACATTTTTCCATTTACCTGACAATGACGAAAGTACGACGTAATTTATAAAAGAAATATTTTATAAACGATACAATTTTAAACTGTATTTAATTATAAATAAATTGTAACTACATGTCAGAACATTCACAGTTCTCAATAACATAAATCCATAAAGTCATGTTAATTTAATTTTATCAAAGAGGCAGCCCTGCGATTGCTGTGGGATCGCGTGGTGCGAAGCAATCACAACTGTACGCTTGAGCATTAAGGCACATTTTAGCATGCAGTGGTTGCCGACGCGACGTAGTAGGCTATTATAGTAGTAGGTATTGTAATTTTTCTACTGAGTGAAGTATCTGTTACGTAGTAACTATTTAGTAATCTGTGACGCTGTTTACACGTTTCTAGCTACGCTACGCTATCTTCCCGGGAGTGCGATAACAATCCTGTGGCTGCAAACAGGATAACGAATAATTGGCTTACTGGAATATGTTTCTATGCACAAACATTAACTATGTTTAGACTTGCAATCATAATAATTTTAAGCAGTGGCGTAGCGTGGATTTTCGACGCTCAGGGCCCTTTTTTTAAAGTGGGATATGATTAGAATGGCTTTTCCTGCTTTTGGGGGTGTGTCAGAATTTTACTGACTAAAACCTACCTTTCGTCCCTCTTTGCTTTTCGTTTCAGGTCATGGCCGTAGAGGCTTCGAGTCCCTATGGTTTTGCTGACATTTCTTTAACCGTCACTACGCGCCGTCGACAACTAAAGCTCTAACCGGGGTATTACCGGACGGCCGGACTGGAAATTTACCACTCAATCTATTTTCAATATCGTAGTTATAAACAAGTGTCGTTGTTTTTTTAAAATACTAGCTTTTGCCAGCACCCGCGTAAAAATGGAGAATATTATGCTTATGTCACTCAGAGATGAATCATTCTACTTTTACAAGAAGCGTTAATATAGCCAAAAAAACCTCTGTGCTTGATTTTTTTGTTTTCTAAAAGTTTATTTTACGACTAATAATAATGCCTAGTCGTCGATTAGAAAAGATATCATCATCCCAAGCTTTGTGGAATCTTATCATTCGAATCTATCGGTATGTCATACCAGAGGTAATTACTATAGAAACTCTGTCGCCCCCTACAAGCGCCAGAGCGGTCGCCCTTCGCCCCCACTACGCTACGCCCCTGTTTGTAACTTTTATTATTAAATACAACTATTATTGTATTTGTTACATATTTCAAAAACTAATGATCCTTTATATAATTAAAATAAATAATCCACAATCGTATTACCTTTTATAATCAGTATTAGCTCGTACAACGGTTTTTCTCAGATCACTCCTGATTATTTCGCTTCCTCTTGTTATCAGTGGGCGTTGCCGCGTTGGTGCACAACAGGCAACTGCCCTGCAAGTATATAAGGCTGCATGTCCACACAACTATTTCGTTTCCCTCACTCTCTCCGCGCATGCTGTACAGTAGCTGTACCTAGCTGTACCTAACTGTACTCATCTGTACTGGTGTATAACGGCACAGTATCTCGAGATGTGCATCGCGCGTGTGTTCGCGCTGGCGGCGTTGCTCGCGGGCTCGGCGCAGGCCCTCTCCTGGGGTAAGCAGTCCTTACATTACTTATATTATTTATTTAAAGATGTGTACACACAATAACAAATAAAAAAAGAAACAGAAAAATAGGTGCAAAAGTGATGCTTATTACTTTTTTATTATAACTTTTTCTTTAATAATCGTTTACACTTCGGGGAGTGTGCATTGGAATTGCACAATTTAATTCCGCCAAGTCTATTCCATCATTCCAAGTCCATACGGCGATGCGCCTGGTAAGTTCAGGTTCCTGCATCGAATTCAGGCGGAAGAGACCCGGGTGTCGCCACTGTGTGGACCGACCGGAGGACAAGGTGGACCATGAGGTAGAGGATTTGTTTTTCAAGTGGGGAATCATCAGAATAACTTCTCCTGCTCTTGGTTGGAGCGGGAGGGCGTGTCAGATTCTTACTGACTAAAACCCACCCTGTTCTGTCATTGCCTTCGATCTGGGGGGGACACGGCTCACCTTTCGGAATTTCCGTGTTCCCCAGAGGCTTGGGTCCTGCTGGGCCCCTACAGTTTATTGACATCTCTTTGAAGCGCGCGTGGAACAGAACGCGCAGTTGACGACCTCGGGCCGGGTTATTACCGGACTGCTGGACGGCGAGCTACCCAGTGCTCACCGTCCGCGAGCCCGCGGGCTCGAGACCAGCGTAGGTCGGAAATTGGGATAGATGCGCGCCCCGCTTGGGCGGAGCACCGCCGTGTCCTCGTGGAGGTGATCGGCGGCAGCAAGCCCGAGGAGGCCTGACAGGTGGTTGCCTCTTTCTGTGAAGCAGTAACGCTAGCGAAGGAGGCGGCCACGGCGAGTGCGAGAGGGAAAGGCCCTCACGCCCTCGCCGCCGCCGGTATCCCGATCCTGATTTCCAACCACCGTGGGCGCGGGCTTGCGGACGGCGAGCACATGGTAGCTTGCCGTCCGGCAGTCCGATAATAACCCGGACCGAGCTCAAGACGTCAACGGCGCGTTCTATTTCACGTGCACCTAAAGATGTCAGCCCGCTGTAGGGGCCCAGCAGGGTCGAAGCCTCTAGGGCCATGGATCAGATTCCTAAAGGAAGCTCGTGACCCCAGATCGAAGACAACAAAGGAATGGTGTGGGGTTTAGTCAGTAAAAGTCTGACACAGCCTCCCGCTCCGCACAAGAGCAAGAGAAGTCATTCTGATTCTCCACTAGAAAAAAAAAACCGGTACATGGCGGACGTCCCACCCATACGTTCGTAGCGTTTTGAGAACATTTAACATACTTACCGATAAGAAAGTAAAGAGTGGAATTCCCTGCCGGAGTCTGTGTTTCCTTGAAGGGTGAATACGTTACTTCTGGGAAGCATGCTCCATTATTGTCGGCCACATCGTCGCTTACCATCAGGCGAGATAGTGGCCGAACGCGAGTTTATGCATAGTAATAATAGCTAGCATGTTCGCGTGAATTTCGGTCTTTCTCCTACAATGGAAGCGAATGTTAAAACCACAGGCATATAGCCAAACACACCTCATAAATTAATAGTATATTTTGATACAAGTGGAGAAACTTTGTTATTGTAACCGAGGCAAAATTCTTCTAAATATAGCGCCAAGAGCTGTGTGACAAACTTCCACGTGTATCAAACGACATTTTTCAATACACTTACGAAGAAATTATTCCTGAAAAATTACGACGCATTTCTGTTCATTTGTCATAGAATTATAATATTTATATTACTTATGTCATAACATTTCCACGTTTCAGACATAAATTAATAGTATATTTTGATACAAGTGGAGAAACTTTGTTATTGTAACCGAGGCAAAATTCTTCTAAATATAGCGCCAAGAGCTGTGTGACAAACTTCCACGTGTATCAAACGTCATTTTTCAATACACTTACGAAGAAATTATTCCTGAAAAATTACGACGCATTTCTGTTCATTTGTCATAGAATTATAATATTTATATTACTTATGTCATAACATTTCCACGTTTCAGACATCGTCGTGGGCGAAGAAAAACGATTCGATTTCTACTTGAACGGCACCGTGACGCACACGGAGCACATTCCCGCAGCGACCAAGATCATTGCAGTCACGTACGAGCCCCTGCAGCACAGGCTGCTGTACGCGGACTGCGTCGGCGACGACACCATGGCCATACACAGCTACGACCTGGCTACCAACACCACGCGAGCTCTGCTCCCGAGCGCTGCGCGAGGGTACTTCATGCGCCTCGCCTACGACCCCGCCACGCAACTTCTCTTCTGGAACGATGAGATCGGCATACGCTCGGCGTCACTAGATCCGGCGCATGCAAACGAAACTTCTGAAGGAAAACTATTGTTTAGCTTGTCGCATGTTTGTCGTGACATCGCCGTGGACAGCTGTGGAGGGTACGTTACTACTCGTACTACTAAGAATGTTTTATACTATCAGGATTGATTACGTCATCCTTAAAAACGTACCCACAAAAGGGTATGTTATCTTGCTACCAGACGTGTTCATAGACCAATAAGAAAGGGACACGCTACTTCTTTGTATTGTCTTGCTGGGTCTATTTTTAGGGTTCCGTAGCCAATTGACAAAATACGGAACCCTTATAGATTCGTCATGTCTGTCTATCTATCTGTCCGTCCGTATGTCACAGCCACTTTTTTCCGAAACTCTAAGAACTATACTGTTGAAATTTGGTAAGTAGAAGAAAAATAGAAAAAAAAACAATAAATTTTGGGATTCCCCATACTTAGAACTGAAACTCATTTTTTTTTCTTCATACGCATACGTGTGGGATCTATGAATAGGTCTCCAAAAATGATATTGAGGTTTCTGATGTAACTTTTTTCTTAGCTGAACTGTTTGCACGAGAGACACTTCCAAAGCAGAAAAATATGTCCCGCCCCCTGTAAGTTCTAAAATAAGAGAATGATAAAACTAAAAAAATATATAGGATGTATATTATCATGCGAACTTCCACCAAAAATTGGTTTGAACGAGATTTAGTGAATAGTTTTTATTTAATAAGTCATAAATCGTAAACCACAATTAAGTTGGTACGGAACCCTCAGTGCGGGAGTCCTTGCCCGGTATTTTCCCCTTTTGCTTGTCACTAAAAAATATTAACTTAATAAGAATGAAATAAAGTACACTTCAGAATGTGTAATATTGCTTCGTAATTAATCCAGGGTATACAAGATCCTTGGTTAACTAGTGGACTATTAAAAGATCACAAAAACATTTTTTATAAACAGGATATTTATTATTTGTTTTTTTTTTAATAATGTATAAATAAATTGGACTGAGAATAGTATTCTCAGTCCAATTTTAAATACTGAATAGAAAGAACAATTTTTTTGCGTTTTTGTAAATGTGTTGAGTAACATCCGGAAACAAAACTCGTATCCACTATTTGGAAGGTGGCACTAGTTTATAACAATTAAATATATATATATATATACAATGTGGGGATGACAATACGATCATAAATGAAAACACCGACAATACTCATCATTACGAATAACTTTTGGTATGGGACCAACCCTGAAATTGCGAAAAAAATTTCGGGTGTCCCGTACATTTATGTTTGCATAAGTCGACAAAATGTACTGGACAGCTGAATTTTTTTTTCACGATTTCAGGGTTGGTCCCATACTAAAAGTTATTCGTAATGATGAGTATTTATTTATTTATTTATTTATTTATTTAGTACATGGAAGACTTACAGCTAACAAAACCAGAAAAAAAAGAAACCATAAACATTAGGAAGCCAATTACAAGTCCTCACGTATAGGCCTTAAAATATGGTGTTAATGGTGTGAGCACAAAAATACACAGCTTCGCATTTTATTTAAGCGAGATCATTCATAAATGCAATACATCATCATCATAAATTCAATACTACTGTTAATCCTAATGCTACTTGAAAAATTTAAGGCTTAAGCACCTTCTGGCTGAGTTCACACTAATTGTGAATGGATCTAAATCATACTCCCTGCATATGTCATTGTATTGTCAGTGTTTTCATTTATGATCGTATTGTCATCCCCACATTGTATAATGAATCTGTAAGCATATCGCGTCAAGTTCGAGTATCCCTATCGCACCCTGCAGTCTAAATTTAAACGCTCTGTGTTCATATGTAAGTAATAGGTTTTAAATATTTAAGTAACATGTTTAAAAATTACAGGTACATTTACTGGATCACAGATTTTGAAATCGAGAGGGCTCGGTTAGACGGCTCCGACAGAGTAGATGTAGTAAACACTATAGTTGACTTCCGACGCGGCTTGGCCATCGAACAGAAGACGCAGAAACTGTACTGGACCGAGACGTACTCCCGCGACGGCGAGGTACAAGTGACTGTCGCCAATCTCGACGGAAGGAGCAGAAAGAGATTACATATGATGAAAAACGCTGTGTTCGCAACTTCACTGGTCGTAGCAAAAGATTTCGTGTACTGGCAGCAGTACAGGCGCGAGGGGTCGGACAAGTACAAGCCTGAAGGAGTGTGGGGCTTGCCGAGGAACGGGTCGCAGCACGCGGCGCTGTACGCGACGTCGGAGCCGGGCTGCCGCGGCTGCCACCGCGTGGCGGCGCACTACTCCATCAGGGAACAGATCCTGGGCGTCGCGCGCTGCGCCGGCCTGCGGCGTCTGCTCTCGAACATGCAGCCGGAGCCTGCAGGCGCGCCCTGTCGGAACTACTGCCTGCGCGGATACTGCTTCGATAGCGCGGAGGGACGCCCTGCGTGCAGGTAACACCCACACGTACAAAGCTTGTTGTAATACATTTATTTTGTGAACAGCTAAAGGTGGAATTTCCTGCCGGGCTCTGTGTTTCCTGATAGCTACAACCTAGAGATCTTTAAGTCAAGAGTGAATAAGTCACTTCTAGGCAAACGTGCTCCAACGTCGACCACATCATCGCTTATCATCAGGTGAGATAGTGGACAAGCGCGACTGCGCGAGCCTATCAATACTAATAAAAAACGCCTATTCGTCCCATTCATAATCATCATTTCAATTAAAAGACGTCCACTGTTGGACATACTCCTCCCCCAAGTTTCACCACAACTAACGACATATATGGACCTCGTGAGAGTCGCGGGAATGTGGTGGATGCGAGGCGCATATAAGACATGTGGCGACACTTGGGGGAGGCACAAGTCCAGCAGTCTTATTAACCGCCAAAATGTAGGAGAACGCTGATTACTCTTGTACTCTTGGTGATCTTGGGGTTGTGACCAATAGGTACGGTAATGGGCGATGTTTAGTAACATGAGCACTTGCTCCCTGATATAATATAGTCAATTAATTCAACATTAAATGAACTGTCAAGGATTATACTATCCACGCGCGTTGCTAAGTAGTAGGTGTAGGAAGGTGGTAGGACTGGGATCGAACGACCATAAAACTTCAACGATATTTGGCTTGTTTGATTTTACGTGAATCAGGATGCTGTCGCTCTGCTGACTAATTGAGTAACACTGTTCCTTATCTTCGTCATTCCAGTTGCGATGCCGGATACTCCGGGGAGAGGTGCGAGGTATACGCGTGCCATCAGTACTGTTCAAACGGCGGCGTCTGCTCCCTGAACGAGGACGGTGAGCCAGTCTGCCAGTGCACAGCAGGTTACGTTGGAGAACGATGCGACGTTTCCATCTGTAAGGATTACTGTTTGCACCAAGGAAACTGTAGTGTCGGTGCTGAGAGCCAACCTAACTGCAGGTAACTCAGACGGAATTCATTTTATAGATTATATAAATACTTTTATTAACAAATATCGGACTTAACAAATGTTCCCTTCCTTGGTCTAATTTTAAATCTTAACCATCAAACTCGAGCCAAGAGAACCATTGGCAATGATGCAGTCGTCGAGTCAAGGCTTCAAAGTCTTGAGCATCGATGCCTAGTTGCTAGCTTGTCAGTTTTCTACTAGTTTCGAGGAGTGTTCGTCAGAATTGCATAGCCTAATACCATCATAAGACCACCAGGTGTAGGTACGGTGATGCGCCAACGGTAGATACATGCGCACTAAATGGAGTGGTATTACCTGTCGGAGTCAGCTTTTCATGATTATAGAGCATATGGTACGGAATGGCATCCAAGGGCTGCAGCTGAACATCAGCTTCAAGAGGTGGTCTGAGCTTCAAGTTTAATTTTTGTTTAAGTTATCCGTTCTTGTAATGCTAATAAGCGCAATTTTCTTTCCTTTCTTTTCCTTTCTTTTCCTTTCTTTTCCTTTTTTCCTTTCTTTTCCTTTCTTTTCCTTTCTTTTCCTTTCTTTTCCTTTCTTTTCCTTTCTTTTCCTTTCTTTTCCTTTCTTTTCCTTTCTTTTCCTTTCTTTTCCTTTCTTTTCCTTTCTTTTCCTTTCTTTTCCTTTCTTTTCCTTTCTTTTCCTTTCTTTTCCTTTCTTTTCCTTTCTTTTCCTTTCTTTTCCTTTCTTTTCCTTTCTTTTCCTTTCTTTTCCTTTCTTTTCCTTTCTTTTCCTTTCTTTTCCTTTCTTTTCCTTTCTTTTCCTTTCTTTATTTCTTTTTTTCCATGTTCTTTCCTTTTCTTTCTTTTATTCTGTATCTCTGTGATGTCAGTTGCGCCGCCGGCTACTCTGGCGAGAGGTGCGAGGTGGAGTTGTGTCGCGAGCACTGCCTGCACGGCAGCGCGTGCTCCGTGCGTGAGAGCACGCGGGGCTGTGAGTGCGCCGTGGGCTACAGCGGTGAGCGGTGCGAGGTGGCCGCCTGTCAGGACTACTGTCTGCACGGCAACTGTAGTGTGGGGGCTGAAGGCGAGCTTACATGCAGGTAAACTATGTCAGCAATGGATTTCGCTGTCATCATCTGAATCATCATCATTATCTCAGCCGAAAGATGTCCACTGCTGGAAGGTCTCCCCTAAGCGTCACCACAACGACCGGTCCTGTGCGTCTCGCATCCATCGGATTCCCACGACCTTTGCCAGCTCATCGGTCCACCTTGTGGGAAGCCTTCCAACGCTGCGTCTTCCAGTACTTGGCCTTCACTTCCGTCCCTATCGATCATCTGTTCTACGAGCAATGTGCCCTGTCCACTGCCACTTAAGTTTGGCGATTCTTCGGGCTATGTCGGTAATATAATAACGGGAATTGGCTGTATAATAATAATATAAGCCTTTATTCAGACAAAAAAAATGATATATTATTTTTATTATTATTATGAGCCTGTCGTGTCCCACTGCAGGGCAAAGGCCTCCCTTCCATTTTTCGACATTTCTCTGTCTAGAGCCACTCCCGGCCAATCCATTAGGAAGGAGTCCAAGTTGTCACGCTATCTCCTTCTGGGCCTACCGCGTCGCCGCGCCGGTTCCTGCTGTTCGGAACCCAGTCCGTTGTCGCCTTCGTCCAAATTTGTGGCGACATGCGGCTGATAAGGCCTGTCCAGTCCCATTTTAATTTAGCGGCTGAGTAACCTACGTCTGCGATTTTTGTTTTTGGAAAAAAAATGTTAACATAAAATAAAGACTGCTGAGTCTATGGCACCTCCAACTTGATCTATTTGCCCAACATTGGCAAACTAAGACCTTCTCTTTTTCTTTCCACTCTATTCTGTTCATTGCTTTTTTAGTCCATTTGAGAAGCCGTGGCTAGATAATAACAGCCCCACGGGTCAATCTTCAAGGTTAAGCAACACTTGCCAAGGTTAGTCTGTGGATGGGTGACCATCTTAACATACCAAGTTTCGTTCATGCCTCGGAAAGCAAGTTAAGTCGTAGGTCCCGGCTGTCATTTTTAGAACTTGGGCAGTCGTTACGGATAGTCAGAAGTCAGTAAATCTGACTCCAGTCTTGCCATGAACTACCGTGCTACCCCAGATAAGTTTGTGGAGATCTGGTGGGCAGCCGCTCCTCGTAAAATACTAGTATTCAGCTAAATCCAGCTTGACTGGAGGCCGACTTCAATTTAGTAGGGAAAAGGCTAGGTAGATGATGATGATGTTTTCCCCGCTATTGCTTTTATCTCGTCTTCACATCTTCGAAACTGTCTGCCTGTATTTCTTGGGTTCCAGAACACTATGCTTTTATTCCATTTCTCGATATCTCTTATTAGTCCTGTCCATTGCTACTTAAGTTTTCTTATTTTCTTTGTAACGTTTTCTATTTTTGCCAGTTTCGTTCTGAACTCTGTCAGAATTTCCGTACATTTAGCAAACTTCTCTCCATTGCTGTCTGACAAGAATCTAGTTATTTGTAAAAATGATCACTACCCTCCGAATATATTGCGTTAATGTGCGTAAGGGCCTGTTTCACCACCTATGATTAAGTTTCGAGTATCTTACTTGACAGATGATTTCATACAAAATCTGTCACATTTTTGAATTTATTCAGTGAGTAGTGCCTACTCAGACATTGTGAAACAGGCCCTAAATCAGTTACGGTGTAGATTAACTAGGTAATCTTCAGATTATTTGAATGATGTCGTTAAAGCGGAAAAAGTGTTTAAGTTCTTATAATAATTGTATAATCTGCAGATCACTTAGGTAATATGCATACTTTAAGACTAGATGTCGTGGTGTGAAAGTTGTGGAATGAAAACAATATTTTTCTCAAAGTTTAAACCATTATCATCGTCGTCGTTATTTCAGCTGTAAAAAGGGTTACTCTGGAGAAAGGTGTGAAGTAAACGTGTGCCAAGGATATTGTTTGAACGGCGGCGTCTGTTCCCTGAACGAGGAGGACGAGCCAGTCTGCCAGTGCGCAGCAGGTTACAACGGTGGAAGATGCGAAGTATCTGCCAATAAGGACAACAGGTAAAACTTGTTCATCTCACTGCACACTACAACTCGGTCACAACTTGTCACTTGGCGTCGATGAAATAAAGTCCAAAAACAATATAACAACAACAGGGAACTAGACAAATTATCGACGCGCGTATTGATAACAAAGACACTGACCATACCTGATAATAACCGGGCGAGCTTAGAAGCGGGGGGATACTCGCATTTCAGAGATGTGTCAAATTAATGTGACCGGATTGTATATTTGTCATTAGGAGATAATTATACACAGACTGAGTACTTGTAATATGATATGCGTAAACCGATTAACATTCAAAACCAAAGTTCGCGAGCTAATTCGTAAGAAGTTGCTAGTAGTATCATCACAGCAGTAATGGTTTCTAGTTGTCGATTTGAACCAATTGTTTGACTGTTTTAGTGTAATATATTATTATGTAGTTTATTAAATCGAGAACATATATATTTTTATTATATATAGCATAATCTATTTTTCTCTGCATTACCCAAAGGTTGACTGGTAGAAAAAGCTTAAGGTATTAAGTCCGCCTCTGTACTCTTATGTGCATAAATAAATACACACATCAAAAGTGTCTAGGGATCAAGCATTTTTATGCGGATTTCTTGAGATTGAGATGTGGCTTTGTAATAAATTTATGATTTTATAAATTTATATGGATCCTTTTTGGTGCATTTCATAATTTGAATCAGGAACTGTGAATCAAATTCGAGTAAAAGATGAAAATCAGCTGTCAATATTTTCCCTATAAAAACATACAACGCATTGAAGACATTATTAGTGCTACTGTTTCCCTACTACTGATTAAAACCAACGTTATTATGGAGCGGCGACGTCATTTAAGCAGGGAAGAAATGCTCAGAGCCGTGGGAATGATAGAAGCTGGTTCCCGGCAACGTACTGTGGCTTTAGCTCTGAATACAAGTCAGAGTGTTATCAGTCGACTTTGGACACGTTACCGAAGCACTGGTACCGTGGCTGAGCGCCATGGAGGACGGTATCGCTGCACCACACGGAGACAAGACCGATACATTCAAATCTTAACTCGAAGAGCTCCAACAATAACCGCCATGATGTTAGCCGTGAGGCTTCATCACTCTTCAGGGAACTTAATTAGCGACCAAACAGTCAGAAACCGCTTGCATGAAGTGAACCTTCATTCCCGAAGACCGCTACGGGTACCACCTATAGCAATGCACAATCGTAGGATTCGATATCAATGGGCTCTTGAACACAGAAATTAGGCAGAAGAACAATGGCGTTTCGTGTGCTTTTCTGATGAGTCTCGTTTTGGTATGAGACCGGATACAAGACGTATACGACACTGGAGAACCCCTGGACGCCAACAGCGATTAAAATCCTGCCAGGAAGTCCATCCTTATAGTGGTGGAATCATCATGGTATGGGCGGGTATTTGGATCGGCGGAAGAACTGAGTTGATTTGGATCAGAGGCAACCTCAACGCTCAAATTTATGCTGAGACGATTGTATCAGACGTCATCGTTCCTCTACAAGTGCAAATCGGTCCCTTATTTCAGTTAATGCATGATAATGCACGACCGCACACCGCAAGAGTTGTAAGACAGACTCTCGCCGCAGCTAACATCAATGTCCTGCCCTGGCCTGCTCAGTCGCCAGACTTGAACCCGATTGAGCATGCATGGGATATGCTACAGAGAAGAGTTCTGCCGAATATGGAGGGTATCCAGTCGCAAGAAGACCTTTTTTTGTTGTTGCAACGAACATGGGCGGCCATTCCACAGCGTGATTTGGATGAACTCATTTTGAGTATGCCAAACCGATGTTCTTGTGTTGTTAGTGTTCGCGGTAGAAACACGGATTATTAATTGTTTAAGTTACCCAATAAAATTTTAAAGAAAACTGTTATTTCAGTCTTTTTTTCGAACTTTAATGTTAGTGGTTCAAATGTCAAAAATCCCTTTATTAGGAAAATGGCAAATTTCTTTATTAATGCAAAGGTGACTTGGTTTATCGTTACTGTGACAAACGAAAACACTTTATTTGATGAATCCTTAAAGAAAATTTTAATTAATATCAATCAGGAGAAAAGTTATTGCAAAAATATATGTTGATCCCTAGACACTTTTGATGTGTGTAGATAACTATGAAAACAATATTAAAATTTTATTGCACCAGTCCAGTCGAGCCGTGGAGACAGCCCTTAGTGAATGTGACTGTTTAATAGTTTTACTAACATTAACTAAAGTGACGTACATTGTCCTGGTGAGTCTGTGTGTTGTGTTACCCTGTTTGAAATGTTCGTTGTTGCAGCTGTGAGGCCGTCACGGAGGGAGGGACAGTCGGCGCCTGCCACCAGTTCTGCCTGCACGACGGCGTCTGTTCCCTGAACGAGGCGGGCGAGCCAGTCTGCCAGTGCTCAGCCGATCACGAGGGCGACAGATGCGAGGCTGCTGTCGATAAGGACTTGGGCTTCCAGCTCGTGGCGACCATGCTGAAGGGGCAGCCGAAGGTGACCGTCACTGTGGGCAGAGGAGCGGACTCGACGTGCGCTTCCACTGGGCTCTGAACGACGGGGCTTGTGGGGGATGCGCGCGAGATAATAATAATAAAGTGTTTATTAAATTTTTTGATTTACATAATATTTGTTAATTAAGGGCCTAAACTAGAGGTAAAGTTACACAATTTTATTTTACCTGAACTAGGTATAAAACTGTATCTCAGGTAACTTAATTAAGTGCATATATTATGTTAATAAATATAAACTAAAATTCATTAAACAAAAAGTAAATAACTTATGAGTAAAAATTCCTTCCTGATCACTTAATTCGGTCGGTACTCTTACGACTACTATTCTTGGTCTTCTTTTATAGGGTTCTTCCACTTTCAAACCGGAACCACATTGTTGAGATGATTTCTTTAGTTTCTCAATATCGTCTTTTGTTTCCGTGCTAATGATGACACCTCCGTTCTTCGTTTTGCGCGGGAGAAATCATAGCTAATTTCCCCTCATCAAAAATGAAAAAAAAAACATGAGCTTAATCGTAGTTGCACGCCGGCGTTCAAACAGCTAGCAGCGGGCCAGCCTACAATCGTGCGGTCTCTCTATAGAATGTGTAGACAATTGCTAGTTATATAATTGATGCATGTTGTACGCAATTAAGTTTAGCCGTAGTTGTGTGTTGGCAGTAAACTTGACGTATAAAACAGTCGCGAAGCTATGAATATTTAATCGTTTCGTCCATCAGCTTCTGGAAGTGGTCGCGTAACGTATCATTTTATGAAAGTACTTAATAACGACTATTATTAAGTATTTTAGTAAAATGATACGATACAAGCACAGAGCCAATTAGTTCTGCTAAATGCTTGATAAAGCAATTAGCTAAAAGGAATTTAGTATATAAAGTGACAAGTTACTGTTACTGTAACAGTAACATTCATATCAGCTACCTATCTGTTTAATTTGCATATATTATTATAATATTATTTTGCGGTTATCAGTTTTCCAAAGTTTGAACAATGTAAGTCTTAATCAAGGCACAAAGTTAATGTGATTAAATAATCATTTTCAACGACATTAATATGAAGATATCCAAACCATAGCGGTTTGGATACGCTATGGACACCAAAAACTGTCTACCGAGCAGAATGTATTAGTATCATTCTAGCGAGTTGCGGATAATCCGCATAATCTCCGACAGACCTCAGTAATACTCGTAATACAAAACTCAACAACCTCGATACTCATACAAGACTGCCACTCTGCACTAAAACGCGCCACAGTGCTCAATAATAACACTGTAATATTACAGTGGACAAAAAGGAAATAGCGGCGCACTGGGCAGTGACGTAGCTGGTAAGACGGAGCTCTGACACGATGGTTTTCGGGCCTGAACCCGTCGTGCCGATACCCTTCGGTCAGCTACGCGTGTGGCTACGAGAGTACACTAACGCACAAGTTGGAAAGTGGTGGTCCCTGGCATCGAGTTGCGGGGAGGCTAAAACACCATGCAATATTACGGCGTGCGCGACGTTAGAATTATCCATACAAACGTAATACCAAAATCATTTGCAGTTTAAGCATATTTACACCATAATATGATATTATTCGGATTCAGACAATAATTATCTAGGTTCCTACGTCGTCTTTTTGTTCAAAAACTTACCCCAAACGAAATTTAAGCGAATTTAAATTGGCACTTTTTTACAGCAAAAATGTCATGTTTTTATTTTAATTTTTTCTATATTATAAACAACAATATTTCAAAATATCTCTCCGTAGGAACACAGATATTATTATCAAGTTATAAATACTCGAAACAATATTGGAAATACATTAATTTTTCATTCATCATTTTTGGTATTACGGAACATCTCCCAAATTTCCAATAGTTTGTATTGCTATCACAGCAAGCAACTGTCAGTGTGCGGATGATGACTTTACTCCAGTCAGTGTGTTCAAGAATTGTTTAAACTATCTGGATTGATTCCATCAACCTCAAAAACGTATTTTATTTCGTTTCAACTCCAAATAGCGTGCGGTGTACGCAGGTCACTTAAGATGAGAAGTATAATCAGTAATCTTCTGCGGCTGAAAAGAAACATCATGCGTCATCGGACACTGCTCACTGATAGTCCTCTGTGCAGAGGATGGAATCAAAAGAAATTTTCACGCATGTGATCCTTAAGTGCACAGCCGTCAGTGAAATAAAAACACGAACCTTGGGAACACCGAATTCACTCACAGGCGCCCTGAGTAAACTGAATGAAATCATCTATTTTTAGAGTAAGCCCAGCTGATTGGAAGACTAAGGACTAAGGCAAACGCCGACAAACCTTCTTGTTATACGAGTATATAACCTGTTATATTATCATCAACAATTTCTGACCAAATAAACCTCATCTAAGGATTTTAATTACAGTTTTAAAATCTTCTGAATGTAATGGTCGAATTAAATGATTCAAAAAGTGCCATCGTGCTGGTTGGGGACCAGACGAGAGGGTCTGATGGACAGTTTTGGAGGGGAGGAGGGCAGATTTTCCCAGCAGTCTCTAGGGTAGTCAGTTACCCAATGATGTAGTCTTTTCAGTGCGAGCCTGAAGGTTAGCAACTTGGAACCTCATTTCACTTCCTTCTCCTCGCCTCCCTTAAAAAATGAAAAGGAATAATAGAAAGAGTAACACCTCAAAGGCGTCTCCGTCCTTGAGGACTCCAGGTTCTCGACACTTTGGACTTTGGTAGACACAATATTGGATAAAATAGTCAGCGGAGATCAGGAGACATCCGGGCTCACACAGTGTCTGAGTGAGGCGGCGGCTGCGGCACAGTAGCAGTACCCTTCCGCCCAACTAGTGTTACTGGGGGACTTTAATGCCTACCACTATATGTGGCTTTTCCCGTAGCAATGTGACGTGTGTGCAGGTCGGTGTGCGCGCTCAGCGTGGCGCCGCACCTGCGCGTCCTGCGGCTGGTGGGGTTCTGCCGCGCGCTGCCGCCGGCGCCGGGCCGCGCGCTCGCCGCCGCGCAACGCGCCTACCACGTGTTTGCACTCTTCGCCACCTCCACCTACGTGCTGCTGCAGCTCATATATGCTTACCAGGCCAGTTTCATTCATTGTTCGTTATTTTGTACATTGTAAAATTATAGATATGTGACTAGGGGATAAAGCCATCTCTTAAAGTAGCGGGCGGCATTTTATAAGGATTTTATAATTAGCTCCCGAACATTGCGAGGGAAGAGAAATATGAAATGTATATAAAAAAGGTGATTCTTAATAACAAAATTACGAGTTTCAAAAATGCAACAAGCCATATGGCACAGTCGGGTATAGAGAGTGTAATTATGAAGTAAGTATTCGATAAGTTTAAATAAAAATCACGATCTGGTCGTGTAGGAGCGGAGCAACATGGACAAGCTGTCGCAGGTGATGTTCGTGATGCTGTGCCACGTGACGTGCGTCGCCAAGCAGGTCGCCTTCCACGTGGACGCCGCGCGCATCGACCGCCTCATCCTCGGCCTGGAGGGTGAGTGTGCACGGCACTGGCGCGGCGTGGGGCGCGCGTGTCGCGCTGCCTGCTCACGCTCGGCGCGCGTGTTGCAGAGCCGCTGCTGAACCAGACGGCGGGCGCGCGCGGCGCGCTGCTGGCGGCGTGCGCGCGCGGCGCGGCGCGCCTGCTGCGCACCTACTCCGGCTGCGCGGTCGCCACCTGCGTGCTGTGGATCGTCTTCCCCATACTCTACAAAGTCCAGGGAATACCGTTCGAATTCCCTTTTTGGACTGGTTTTAATTACAACCATAACCTCGTGTAAGACATTAAAAAATTATTAAACATAATATTAAACCTTAAAAATATCTGTCTCTTTGCATTCAAAAAATAATAAATACCGTTGATAAATTACAAAAAAGTGGCATGTTGAACTTAATCGTATTGCGATAAGAGTAAACTTTGGAGGGGATATGTATTGAAAAAAAAATTGCAGGTGTCTCTCCTTCTGACTCCTATACCGAAAAAAGAAAAAAAAAAGAAAAAGGATTAGGATGTTTGCTTTAGTTAAATTGTTCGTATCCACCCTTGTGTTCCTATTCACCCCGTTGAGTGTACGTTGCGCATGTGCTCCACAGATTCGGCGTGGTGCTACTGTACTCATTCTACACTACTAATCTGGTGGCGATCGGTAACACTACGATGGATGCGTTTATGGCCACGATCCTAGATCAGTGTAAAACGCAACTGAGAATAATGAGGTAATAGATTAAAAAAAAATATGTACCTACCTATGTAATCTATAAATGACAGTAATTTAGTCAATAAAGAAATGAATACATTACTTTTTCAATCCCAGATAATGATTTGACAAGTGCTACTGCCAAACTTCCGAAATACATACGATTACGTTGCTAGATAAAATTGATGCTGGGTTAGAATCATGTACTGGATCCATGTTAGGTATTCGTTTGTGCCTCGATGTCTGACACACCCGATACATCAAAATAATAATAGATATCGGTGAGGAGCAGGTCTTTTGAACTATAGAACGTAAAAGAATTTTTACACAATTGACTGTATTTTATTATTCTATGATTACAGAATGAATTTCGAGACGTTGCCGGAGAGAGCTGTAGCTGCGTGCGCCGCGAGCGGACGCGACTACGACGCCGCGCTGCACGCGCTCTTCGTGGACTGCCTGCTGCACTACAACAAGGTCACCGAGTGAGTACCACTGCGCACACAGTGACAACTGTGATGACACAGTGTATAACTGCGTGTGTGTGCAGGATGTGCCTGGTGCTGCACGACGTGTTCGCCGTGCCGCTGCTGGTGCAGTTCGGCGTGGGCGGCTGGATCCTGTGCATGGCCGCCTACAAGATAGTCAGCGTGAGTGCGCCGCACTGCACTGCCGCAGGCTCTCGCGTCTCGCGCTCACTCACGTTACTCGTCTGCTTGCAGCTGAGCGTGCTGAGCATCGAGTTCGCGTCCACCACGCTGTTCATCATTTGCATTCTGATTGAGCTGTTCATATTCTGTTATTACGGAAATGAAGTCACAGCAGAGGTAATGTTTAGTGTTTATTTCTTAAATTACAGTACCTATATTGTTTACCTCTTGACAGCCGCGCAAGTAAAGCCAATTTAATTTGAGATATCCTAGAGCTTACTTTGCTATACTCTGCTCTGAATAATATGTGGTATCTTACGGAAATGGCTACATCCAAACCCTTTGACGCCACGCGGTATCCGAGAGGCTAACTGGTGCGCACTGTGTGACAGAGCGAGCGCGTGACGCAGTCGCTGTACAGCATGGACTGGCGACGCGCGCGGCTGCCGTTCCGGCGCTCGCTGGTGCTGGTCATGGAGCGCGCCAAGCGCCCGCTGCGCCCCACCGCCGGCCGCATCATCCCCCTCTCCCTCGACACTTATGTCACGGTAAACACTCGCCTACCTTCGTCGGTTACAGTTCATTTCAATCAATAAAAATAACAATTCAACAACAGTCCAACAAAAATCGACAACTACAACAATAACAATAATCATCAACAACAACAACAATTAAGGCACACTACAACAACAATAATCATCATCAACAACAACAACAATTCGGGCACACTACAACATAAATTTTGTTGCCATAAAATTACCTGTCTTAATCTTTTTTTCATGTTTTCTTTTTGATCCGCGTTTTTTTTTGTTTCCAGATTTTAAAGTCATCCTACAGCTTTTATGCAATGCTGAGACAAACGAAATAGGCAGACAAGGAATGAAATGTGTCGTGCAACGCGGGTCTAGCTGAATGAAATCTCAAGATTTAAAAATTATTGCTTAAATGACTGTACCCACGATACATTTACCATCATACATTCATCATTTCAGACTTGACACGTGTCCACTGCTGGATTTTGGCCTTCCACAAGTGTTCAGTTGAACTGCACCACAATACCCGCGATTCTCACCAGATCACCGGTTCGCCTCGTGAATACACTTTGTGGGAGGACTTTGTATATCACAACAGTGCATTATTCTTTTTTTTTATGATCATATTTTTACATATCAAATTATTCACTAATATATTATCTAATTGTTCACTAATTTATTATCAGTAAATGCAAATAAGAACTTAAATAAAATAAACTAATACTTGTTACTTGTGTTTTATTTTTCTTTGAACTCCAAAGTAAATCGGTAGCCTAGTCGTGTTCGGATGATATATAGTCGGCTATAAAAGTACCATGAAATAGTTCTGATGATGGAGCTATAGCGGTAGCTGAAGGTACGCACGGGAACTCCGTTATAAAACAATATAATTAGCATAGCCGTGTTTGGACTTAGTAGTTCTTCCACTCCATACAAACACAAACACACCACCTAAAAAAAACCGGTTAAGTGGGAGTCGGACTTGCGCACCAGTGAGACAGTGAGACTCATGCTTCAGTGGCAACGCGTCGGCGTCATGTTCATATCGAGACATAGTTCTTAGCAGCTTTCTCAAACTGTAAAACGTAATGAAGCAAAATTCATAAGAATACATGGTCCCTAAAAGTCCTTGTTCTATTTAGGTATCTATGATAGATGTGATCAAATCAACTCCAGGAAGTGCACCTTTCGTGTCACGAGTACATACATCTGCAACATATAGTATTCTTATCTAACCGAAATAATGGTCGCAGATAGAGAATATAAATTAAAAAAAAAATCATAAGCATAACATAAGCATGATTAAGCTTATAATGTTCGCTCTGCTGGGACTCAGGGCTCCTACATTAAATGCGGTTCATTAATATATTGTTACGCCGTGAAACTTGAGTACGCTATATCTTCGACGGAACCAAGGGTAGCATCAAATAATTAAAACGCATTGCTGTGCGAAGCTTCGAGAATAGGAGTACATACTCAGGCCTGGCAAATTCCAGAAAAGTCCGACATACACTATTATTATTAGATGAAATTCAGTAGGTAGTTATGTGGGTATATAAGGGAATTTGTACCTTCCGGTATTAGCAATAGAGTCGAAACTCGCATGTAAGGTGGTAGATAAGTACCTACTTACGAGAATAATAATAATGATTTATGGCTTCCCGATCAGACCCTATTGTTCTAGAATGTCCTTGAAACGTCGGTATCGAGAAATGTCGATGGCTTCGCATATAAATACGGGCCCCCGGCTAGAAGCGAGTTCAGTTTGATTTCGTCAGCGATACAGAGCGAACTACCTAAGTGTGTGAAGTGATACCTAGCGACCTAAGCGATACTAAACGGAACTCTGAGTGTTTATAGTGATTGGTTATTTGTTGATTGGACTAACTTGTCATTGTTTTGTGGTGAATAAAGTTATCTGCTAGTAAACCGGCATTTAATTACTCACGTTCGTAACAACTGGTGTCAGAAGTGAGATGCCATTACTACAGAGGGACGACGAACAGGGACCACGAACAAGGAGGCAAGTGGAGATGGATGCTGCACGTCAACGTCTGGAAGCGGAAGATCGGGCTGGTATGGGAGCAACGGCAGCTGCTGAGGCGCCAACAGGGCCATCCTCGGAAATGAACCTCGCCGCAGTGTTGGCCGCCATGCAAGCTAGTATGGAACAAGCCCGCCGCGAACAGGAAGCTGCCCGCCGCGAACAGGAGGCTAACCAGCGTAAGCTCCAGGATCTAATCGCGGCTAACCAGGAAGAAGCCCGCCGCGAACAGGAAGCTGCCCGCCGTGAACAGGAAGAAGCCCGCCGCGAACAGGAAGCTGCCCGCCGCGAACAAGAGGCTAACCAACGTAAGCTCCAGGACCTAATCGCGGCTAACCAGGAGGAAGCCCGCCGGGATCAAGAGGCTAAGCAGAACCTGATCCTCAAAAAAATCGATTACGGCCTCGTCACGTTGGGCGAGAAAGTGAAAAATCTCACCTTAGAGGTCAAGGAGGTTTCCGCCCGAGCTGATAGCCTCGAAACCAGAATTGAAGATCGCCTGCTGGACATCAATAAAAAAATTATCAAGCTCGAAGCACGCGAACCCGTTGCTGTTAGCGCGCCATCGCACACCCACTGTGCATCAGCCGCAAAATTTGATATGCCGCGTTTTGATGGCACGTCGTCCTGGACGGCTTTTAAGTACCAATTCCAAACACTGGTCAAGACGAACCGCTGGGATGATGACCAGTCTTTCGCGGCGTTAACTTTGGCCCTACGAGGGGACGCTCTGCTGGTCCTAGAGAACCTTCCTCCAGACGGCAGGACGTTGGAGCGTCTAATGGAGGGACTAGACACTCGCTATGGTGACAAGCACCTCGAACATGTTTTCCGCGCGCAACTTCGCGAGAGAACGCAGAGGTCGAACGAGAGCCTTCAGCAGTGGGGAGTAGAGGTTGAACGGCTGGTCCGGCGGGCATACATGTCGATGACACCGGAGATGGTGGAAGTAAATCTGGTGCAAGCATTCATCGACGGTCTACGGGATACTGAAGTCAGGGCTACGGTGCGACTCGGACACCACCAAACTCTGAAGAGTGCGATGGCCCACGCTTTGGAAGTGGAAGCCGTACGACAAGACTCACGTACGCACAGAGTTCGGGAAGTGGTGGTCTCACCTTCAGTGCAACCACGTCACCGAGAAGTGGCTTCGTCGGCAAAGTCCCGCTATATTCCGACGTGTTATGGATGTGGAGAAAAAGGGCACATTCGTACCGATTGCCCCAAGAGGAAGAGAGGAAGTGTGGACTCCGGAACTCAAGTTAACGAGGAGTCGTTAAACTAAATGTCGCCAGGGCCGCGGGGCGGGTGCTGGCTGGTCAACTGAAGGCCCCAACCATCACCATCAATCAAGTCCACAACGGAAATAGTTTGATCATCGAGGGAACGCTGAATCAACGTGCTTGCAATTTCACCGTTGACACCGGGGCGTCACGGACTATTATAAGACCTGAGCTGCTGAAACGCAGCATCTTGTGGCAAACACAAACCCCAGCCTACCGACTTCAGACAGCCACCGGCCAGCCAGTCTCCGTCCTCGGTGATACAGAAATCGAGTTTAAAATCGGTGATCAAGTGTACACCCATTCAGCGTTAATTGCGAATATTACCGACGATTGCATACTGGGTCTCGACTTCCTGCGGAATTACCGATGTGTTTTAGATATCGATAAAGGAGTATTGAAATTCCCAGACCAAGAAGTCTTCCTGCAAGGAATTAACACATGCAACCTCTATTGCTTAAAGGATACCACATTGGCTCCAAGAACGGAAACCTTAGTCGAAGTTAAATTTCCTAAGAAAGTTAGGCAACGCAGATGTGTTATGGTTGAAGACATTGGCCGGCAGCCGGAACTTATCACCGCGAGGACATTAGTTATGACGAAAGGAAGATCCAAGGTCAGGATTGTAAATCTTGGGAAAAAGGAGATCCAGTTGAAGAAAAACAGTGTTGTTGGAAGATGTGAAGAAGTGAAGTATCTCCGCCAAATCAACACATCTTCAGTAAAACAAGACGCAATAAAAGGTGAACCTGATCACATCCAGCAACTTCTGGAAAATTCTAAGAGCAATTTATCAGTTTCGGAACTACAGCAAGCCAAGGAATTTCTGCTACGGTTCCGGGATATCTTTGCAACGGGAAAAGATTGCGGAAGAACAGGTCTCGTCAAGCATGAGATAGATACAGGTGATGCTAGACCAATTAAACAGAGACCGCGCCGCATACCCTGGGCTAAAGAAACTGAGGTAGGAGAAATGGTAAAGGATATGGCTGATAGCGGAATAATTGAACCTTCTACGAGCCCATGGTCTTCTCCTGTCGTTCTGGTGAAGAAGAAAGACGGCAGTACCAGATTCTGTGTAGACTACAGAATGCTGAATGATGTAACGAAGAAGGACAGTTATCCCTTGCCTAGGATAGACGACACACTGGATATGCTCAGTGGTATGAAGTGGTTTTCAACCATTGACTTGAAAAGTGGCTACTGGCAAGTGGAAATTAGCGAGAAAGATAAGGAAAAGACAGCGTTCAGTACAGGAATTGGCAACGGCCTGTGGCAATTTAACGTCATGCCTTTTGGATTGTGCAACGCTCCAGCGACGTTTGAACGCCTCATGGATAGAGTCATGGTGGGCCTTCTTGGTGACGTCTGTCTGGTATATTTGGATGACGTCATTATAATGGGCCGCACTTTTAAGGAACACCTGAGAAATATGGAGAAAGTATTCACCAGGATACGGGGGGCTAACCTAAAACTAAGCCCAAAGAAGTGTGCCCTGTTCAAGAAGGAGGTCAGCTACCTAGGACATGTCATCTGCGCCGATGGAGTGAGAACCGATCCTGAGAAGATAAAGGCTGTCCAACAGTGGCCGGCTCCAAAGAACAAAACAGAAGTACGTGCATTTCTAGGGTTGTGCACATACTACAGGCGGTTTGTTATGAGTTTTTCGGACATTGCAAAACCTTTACATCAGCTGACTGAGGATAAACGAGATTTTATCTGGGACAAGAACTGTGAGTCAGCATTCAACGAACTAAAGCAACGGCTATGTGAAGCGCCTATACTGGGGTATCCGAGCAGAGATGGAAGATTTGTCGTCGATACCGACGCCAGCAACACAGGAATTGGTGGAGTGCTGTCGCAGGTGCAAGAAGATAGGCAAGTCGTGATCGCTTACTTCAGTAAGGCACTTTCAAAACCAGAAAGGAACTACTGCGTGACTCGACGAGAACTACTGGCTGTTGTAAAAACTTTGCAACATTTCCACAAGTACCTCATAGGGAGACAGTTTACATTGAGGACGGACCACGCTGCATTGAAATGGCTTCTACAATTCAAAAACCCTGAGGGTCAAGTTGCAAGATGGCTAGAGCAGCTGCAGGAGTTCAACTTTGTGACGGAACATCGTAGTGGAAAAGGGCATAACAATGCTGACGCCCTGTCGCGACGTCCATGTAATGAGGACTGTAGACATTGCCAGCAAAATGAAGCCCGGGAACACGTGAACTTAATTAGGGCTGAAGGCAACTTTAAGAAGTCCCAGGAAGAAGATGACGATATTCGACCTATACTGGACTGGAAGCGTAGTGGAACTAGGCCTCAGTGGAATGAAGTATCGTCACATAGTCCTGTCACAAAGAGCTACTGGGCACAGTGGGACAGTTTAGTCCTAGAAAATGACGTGCTTTGTAGGAAATGGGAATCGAACGATGGCAAGGAGGTGAGCACACAAGTGATAGTACCACGACGTGAAGTGGTCCCCCTGCTTCAGGAGATACACGATGGCGCTTCTGGTGGACACCTGGGAATCAAGAAAACTCTACTGAAAGTGAGACAGCGGTATTACTGGCTCAATTGTAGAGAAGACATAGAGCAATGGTGTCGGAAATGTACAGCGTGCGCATCCGTGAAAGGACCACAGACTAGGAGCAGGGGCAAGCTTCAGTTGTACAATGTAGGAGCCCCATGGGAACGCATTGCCATCGACGTTGCTGGACCTTTCCCAGTGACAGATGACGGAAACAAATACATAGTGGTGATACAGGACTATTTCACAAAGTGGCCTGAAGTTTTCGCCATACCCAATCAGGAAGCGACGACAGTGGCGAAAAAGGTGGTCGAAGAAGTAGTATGTCGGTATGGCGCACCTTTGGAGATCCATTCCGATCAAGGCCGCAACTTCGAATCTGCGCTGTTCCAGGAAATGTGCACTCTTCTGGGGATTTACAAGACACGCACAACACCTGCGCACCCACAGTCGGACGGTATGGTGGAGAGGTTTAACCAGACCCTGGAGAATCACCTGGCTAAGGTTGTCGATGACCATCAGAAAGATTGGGACCGGTATATTCCACTATTTCTGATGTCTTATCGATCAGCAGTGCATGATAGCACGGGCCATACCCCAGCAAGAGTGAATTTCGGCAGGGAGATGAGACTTCCAGTCGATACCATAACCGGCGTGCCACCTGACAAGACTAAGCCAGTTACGGACTTCGTAAGTGACCTCCAAGATCAATTGGATGAAGTGCATAAACGAGTGCGTGAGAATAGCCTGCACACCAGCGTTAAAATGAAAACTAGATACGACCGCAATGCCAACGCCAAGGGATTTGAGGAAGGTGCACTGGTTTGGCTCCACAACCCACTTCGACGAAAAGGGAAGTCGCCGAAACTTCAAGCTCGATGGGAGGGACCCTACACCGTGATAAAAAGGATCAACGACGTTACCTACCGCATCAAGAAAGGGTTACGAGGGAAACCTAAGGTAGTCCATGTGGATAGATTGGCGCCATATCACGGATCTAATAATGCTCGGGACGAGCATGACTAAGAGGGGGGCACTGTTACGCCGTGAAACTTGAGTACGCTATATCTTCGACGGAACCAAGGGTAGCATCAAATAATTAAAACGCATTGCTGTGCGAAGCTTCGAGAATAGGAGTACATACTCAGGCCTGGCAAATTCCAGAAAAGTCCGACATACACTATTATTATTAGATGAAATTCAGTAGGTAGTTATGTGGGTATATAAGGGAATTTGTACCTTCCGGTATTAGCAATAGAGTCGAAACTCGCATGTAAGGTGGTAGATAAGTACCTACTTACGAGAATAATAATAATGATTTATGGCTTCCCGATCAGACCCTATTGTTCTAGAATGTCCTTGAAACGTCGGTATCGAGAAATGTCGATGGCTTCGCATATAAATACGGGCCCCCGGCTAGAAGCGAGTTCAGTTTGATTTCGTCAGCGATACAGAGCGAACTACCTAAGTGTGTGAAGTGATACCTAGCGACCTAAGCGATACTAAACGGAACTCTGAGTGTTTATAGTGATTGGTTATTTGTTGATTGGACTAACTTGTCATTGTTTTGTGGTGAATAAAGTTATCTGCTAGTAAACCGGCATTTAATTACTCACGTTCGTAACAATATTTTACAAAAGTCCATTGACAAATTTTTAACAGTTCATGTATGAGTCCTTTCACGTAGGTACAGGATGAAGAGCCGCGGTGACGTCAAGTTTCCTTGTGTTTCCCAAACTCCTAGCTGGACTTTGTGGAATGAGTCCGCCTACTTCATACAATAACTAAAACTAGATCATAACATATCGAAAAGTATAGTCATCACTTTTACCCGTAATAATCTACCAGTCATCTTTGGCTACTCGATTCCAAACCAGCTGTTGTCACGAACCACTATTACTAGAGACCTCAGTATTCTCATAGACAGTAAACTCTCCTATGATTGTCATGTAAACCATATCGCCAAAAAAACTGCTACACTCCTGGGATTCTTCATTCGTAATGCCAATTCCTCTAATAAAATTAAAACTTTTAAAATTCTGTATTGTGCTTACGTCCGTAGTCACCTTGAATACGGTAGTCAAATCTGGAATCCCAATTTTGCAGTTCAATCTGACAGATTGGATCGAATACAGCGAAGGTCCACGAGGTACTTGGGGTTCAAGTTCAAAATCCCCTTTATGAGTTACAGTCATCGATGCACTCGATTCCACTAGCTACCACTTGTACCTTGTAAAAATATAACCGATATTCGCTTTTTGGTCAAAATGGAATCGATTTAATATAGAATGCAATCTCATCGTACCCCCCGATGCTGTTGTTTGAGGGATCTCCTTCATTCTCCTCTTTTACGATCAGTCTACCGAAGCAACTCTTGCTTGATAAGTGCAGCTTTTAAAGTTTATATCCATTTGGTCAAAGAACATACTTTAATCGACCTATTTACAAGCAGCTTGACATTAACAGCGCTTTGTTCAAAAGCTCTGTTTTGTAATTCTGTTTTTATGATTTTACGAGCGTTAAACAATTAAAGTAACTATTTCAACAATATTTCTATGCTACATGTGGAGGCGTGTAAATGGTTCACCCTGCTGCAATATGTTGTTCATGCTAGTATTGTAAGCTGTAAACCACCCAAATACAATAAAATGAATAAATTTAGTTTGGTTACCGTACATTATCTAAAACTTATTCCACAGCACTTCATACGAAACCAGATCAAAAGCCTTCGACAAGTCCAAAGACCGCCGTAAATAGGCGTTTTACTTGGCACAAAGTACTGGATAGTATGCTTAGGCCGCAGTATCGCAGCTTCTGTTAAAAACCCAGCTTTAAATCCGAACTGCACATCATGCGCTCTCTGAGATGAAAATCAAACAAACCATCCAGCACTTTGGCAATTACTGTAGCCAATGAGATGTAGCCAAATCTAAAAACTAAACTCACCAATCGAATTGATATACCATAGTAAGACGGTTACGACTGAGGCAGGTGAACGGTCTGTAAGAAATATCGCAGATTTGAACGAGTAAAATAATTGAAGCAAGTCTAAATACACTGATGTGACAATCAGGACTAATTTCAGATGGTAAACCATCAGAAAAATACCAACTATGATACAGAGACCAATTTGCATAAAAAGAACGTTGGCAATGCATGACGGAGACCTGTGTTCTGCCAAGGGACATTTTTTTGAGTTTATTAAAATAATTGTATGAATATTGGAAGCCACGATGACGTATGGTTACGAGGAATAAGGTATGCGAGTGAATCAGTGCGGCACGCGAGGGGGCGGCGCCACTCACCGTCGGTCGCTACTCTGTTATTAAATCTGTTAACGGAGTGACATTATAATTACAGAGCCACTATAATTATCTCATTACTGAAACAGGCCACTGTCAGATTTGTTATCGGACTCTCGGGGTAACATCACCTACACAAGGATCTTATTATGTACGCAATTTTGCTCGATTTAAGCCCTAATCATTTTATAATGTTCATTGTTATAAAGAGATAGCCTGTGTAATCAAAGATAAAATATGATTATGATAGTAACAAAAGAAGCAAAGGCGCGCTGGCAAAAGTCTTCGTGAATTATTTTCGTAGATCATCACTATCAGTACAGCGGCAAGCTACGGCATTGGTTCAGTATCACAGCGGCAATTATTTTGCTATGCAGGTCTCTGTCAGCGGGCAGTGTCTCCACGCACCTGCGCATCCTGCGCTGGTGCGGCTTCTGCCGGTTGTCGGGCAGCGCGCGCGCCTCGCTGCGTGGCTCGCTGCATGCGCTTTACCGCGCTTTCACACTCGCGTTAACTTCAGCCTACCTACTACAGGAATGCATATACTCCTACCAGGTATCCAGCGATACTATTGGCACGTCACAGTCTGTTGACTTCTCTGTACTGGTATTGACAATTAATATTTGTTGTTACTAGGTGCGTCAAGACATGGATAAGTTGGCACGAGTCATGTTCTTACTTCTGTGCCACATCACGTCTATCGCAAAGCAAGTGGTGTTCCACATTAAAGCAGAGCGGATTGATGAGATGCTTGGCGGTCTGGATGGTAGGTACAGAATGCTAGAGCGAGGTAGGATTGTGAAACGGAAAGTCCAAGTGCATGGTTATTTGCAGATCCGCTGTACAACCAGAACGTGGAGGCTTACGCGCGGCTGCTGCACGTGACAGCGGCGCGCGCGTCGCGCTTCGTGCGCGCGTACTCCAGCTGCGCCGTCGTCACCTGCACGCTGTGGATCACCTTCCCCGTCATGTACCGCCTGCAGGGACAGGTCGTCGAGTTCCCCTTTTGGATCCATGCTGACTGCAATGGCCCAAAAATGTAAGTAGGACATGACGAGCTCACTGTTGCTGTCTAGAGTTGCCGCTGTTATAACCGTGGCTGGTGGCAGGTTCACGCTGGTGCTGGCGTACTCGTACTACGTGACGACGCTGGTGGGCATCGCCAACACGACCATGGACGCGTTCATGGCCACCGTACTCAACCAGTGCAAGACACAACTTAAAATACTGCGGTGAGTGTACTAGTATACATCCATAATATCGTAGATACTGCTGAAGCTAGAACCGGTTACAATTTATTATGATTATAGAAACTTGTATACGCTATGGTAATGTTGCAGAATGAACTTTGAATGTTTGCCACAACGCGCGGCAGAGATCACGAAGATGAGTTCAGAGCAGTCGTACGACGCCACGCTCAAGCAGCTGTTCAAGGAGTGTCTGGTGCACTACGAGAAGATTACCGAGTAAGACTCATTATAAACTTCATATTTTGTGCGGTCTTGCCAGTAGAGCACGTTCTGTAACCACAACTTTTGTTCAGAACGGCGCGGATGCTGCAAGATATTTTCGGTACGGCGATCTTGATTCAGTTCGGCATCGGCGGTTGGATCCTTTGTATGGCTGCCTACAAAATAGTTAGTGTGAGTAAGCTTTTTAAAATTGTTTCTAGCAAAAATTGATTGATTTTGATTGTCCTTAACTTGTACTTAGTTGAACGTGCTGAGCATCGAGTTTGCGTCGATGACTCTATTCATCAGCTGCATCCTGACTGAATTATTCCTCTACTGCTACTACGGCAACGAGGTGACTGACGAGGTAACGTGCTGGCTACAAGGGAGGGGAGGGGACTATGCAGCTATGAACAGCAAGTGTGACAGGGTGTTGTGTGTGACAGAGCGAGCGCGTGACGCAGTCGCTGTACAGCATGGAGTGGCGGCGCGCGGAGCTGTCGTTCCGGCGCTCACTCGTGTTGGTCATGGAGCGTGCCAAGCGCCCGCTGCGGCCCGCCGCCGGCCTCGTCATCCCGCTCTCACTCGACACCTTCGTGAAGGTACATACAATACTTCTCACTCAACAAGTCTCACACACGCGCGCTATGGGTCTGCTATGCAATAGTCTCGCATTACTCTTCGAGTCCATCATAATATCGCTTTCAGGGTAACGTTCCACACAGTGATTCTAGGTCGACTGGAAGTACCCTTTAGGTTTTGATTCCCTCGCGAGTACTTGCGGGTTTCAAAATATGCAGCTTAAATTGCTGTTTCTTTTGATTGCGTTGACATAGAAGTTTGATTTTGTTACAGCTTAAAGGTATTATAGACCTGAGTATTTGGTATGAATTTCAATTTAATACCTCTACGCGTTTTTGAGGAAATGGGTAGTAAGTTTAAAATTATTAAAAAAAAAAAATATTATGTGATGTAACTAAAAATTTATGGTTTTCGTAATTTTTCCTTTATCTATGCTATAAGACGTTGCTTCGTACCAAATTTCAAGATTCTGAGTTCACGGGAAGCACCCTGTAGGTTTTGATTCCCTTGCAAGTGTCGAAAATTTGCGGCATAAACGGCTGTATCTTTTGATTGCGTTAGCTTAGAAGTTTGATTTTTTCACAGCTTTAAGGGACAATAGACTTGAGTAATTGATATAAATTTCAGCTTCATACCTCCACGCGTTCCTGAGAAAAAGGGTCTTGACAGACGGACGGACAGACGGACAACAAAGTGATCCTATAAGGGTTCCGTTTTTTCCTTTTGAGGTACGGAACCCTAAAAATGAGTATTCTGAACTGGAAGCAGAAGTGGCTCAGTAGTAATGCCCCAAATTACGAGTTGTAGATATCGGGTCCAAACCCAGCCAGACTTTTGTGTGATTTATTTCATCACTACTGCTCTCAAAACGGTGGAGGAAAACATCGTGAGGGAGTTACTGACCATGACCTAGAATCAAAAATCCGAAGATATGTGACATCCACCAACCCGCCGTGGGCCCACGTGGTAGATTACAGCCCACGCCTCTCCAAGAGTGGGGGCCTGAGTCCCAGCAGTAGGTACATTATAAGGCTGCTACTATGCTATGCTACGTTATTCTGAACTGACGGCACCCGTTCACAAGAACGAATCTAAGAATAGAGTAATATCGCTAGGTTACCTCTTAATACCTGGCAACTCCGTGGTTGAAAAAAGTAGGGGCTTTTTCCTCTGATGCTCGACTTTGATAAATAACTAAACAGGGTAGTTGATCGGAAAATGTAGTTATATATTGCTTAACATCATTTCATTTAAGTAAAAGTATACGATTCTCTGGATGGTCTATAAAATAATTTGTTATTTTGATGTAGGTACTTAACCTTTTTCAGATTATAAAGTCATCATACACTTTCTACGCGGTGCTTCGTCAGACAAAGTAAAACTTAAGTAGCACTACGATTACAAAAAGTAAAAATAGAATATAATAGAACAGAACAGAACAGAAATGTAGTTTCAGCGATAAATAATTTATTGTAAACAGTAGTTGCTATTTTAGAAGTATCACAGATGTACAATAGGTACTGTTCATAATTTAAATACAAATATGAGTGAAAAGTCTAATTTGTTTTATTTAACTTATAATTTGTAGTCCGACCTCAAGACTGGACCTCGAAACCTATCCTCCTGACACGAAGTGTGAGACAGGAAGGCATTATTTCTCCGAAACTTATCCTGGACGCAATGAAAAACGTCTGTGACATTTTGAACTGGAAAGGGCTAGGCGTTTTGTCAATGGTGAGTAACGCCCAGAGCGCCAGAGCTGGAAAAGTCATTAGATGATATCCACCCTTAAAAATAATCCTCTCTAGGACCCACCACATAGTGTGCCCCCCAGTCAAAACTACGAAAATTAAAAAAAATCAACACCGGTGGAGCTCCAGGGCGCCAGATGGTTCTTTGTGCTGAATTTCTGATAAAAATAATATATCGGTAACAGTATGTATGATGTTATTAGCGCGCCTGTGATGAGTGATCAGATTGTGAATCTGTCGAGTGTTTGTGGACAGCATCTAATTGGAGCGCGTCTCGCACTCGATCGCTAATTGGATGGTGCAGGATGAGTGTGCCTTTGAGGTGGCTGAGTTCGCTCACAGAGCACTCGCCGTGTCCCGAGCGCGGCTATTGCGCGCTGTAACATTGTGTCGCTAAGCATACAACGGCCGCATGATTGAATGTTTGTAGTATGTTATTAGTGAGTGTCATCAAAAGATAGCACGAGTCGCGTGATGAGTGTGCTGAGGGCGTAGTCACCTCTGCCATGCGGTAAGCGACAGCTAAAAATGCACAATTTTAGAAGTCGCTGTTAACTAACGAAAAGACAAAACTATTATAGAAACACCGACTTGCGAAATTAAAATTTTATTACTTTTTTATTAAATTGAAGTCGGCGTTTTTTTTCTTTTAGATTTTACACTTACGATAAGATTCAAGTTACGAATGTCACTTCAGTTTAGTTCACCTTTGAGGCAACATTTGACTTAATTAAAATATAAGGAGTTTTCTTAAAGTGTCACCTCTGCTTACGCCCGATCCCAGTCACATTCAATAAAAGGCCATGACACCCCAGCTTACTTCTGTTTTGTCTTTTTGTTTCTCAACACCGACGAGTGTTTGCTGAAAAACCCAGTTGTCTCGTATATGTGGGCGCAAAACCAAACTACCTTTCGATTTCTTTTGTAAATATTGCAATACCTTCTTGACTTAATGCGAGAATTTAATAACTACCTTCCAATTCTTTTGTAAATGTTGCAAATACCCTCTTGAATTAATATAAGGATTTAATTTGACAACTTCCTTTCGAATTCTTTTAAATATTGCAAAATCTTGTTGTAATTAACATTAAACAACTTCCTTTTAAATTATTAATTCTGCTCATATAAATAGTATTTTCCATTAGAATCTCTCTTTAATAGAAGTGTCACAATAAATTCTACTGTGACAACTTCCGTTCTCATTTATTTATTTCAAGTATTTTTCTACCCTCATAGTGAATTTTATTTAGTGTAATGTTTTCCCGCCTAAATTCTCTTATTTGCTGGGTATAAAAACCGATGTAATTCAAATATGAAAACACTCTTTCGCCGCCGGTGGAATAGACCAGAACTGAAGTAAGTTATTTCTTTATTATCACTCACTTTTCCTGTCGTTCTATATTACTGTGTCTGTGTATTTTGTGTGACGTCAACCTCGATGGCGATCAAGCGCCGACGGTTTACCTCATACCTTGAAAACAGGTCTCAAGCTGTTGTTATCAGCAACTACATGTCAAGCTGGGTCTCAGTTCCTAGTGGTGTGCCCCAAGGTTCCTTGATGGCCCCTTTGCTTTTTATCATTTATGTCAGCGACATCGACTCGTGTTTCCACCATTCAAATCTGCTTTGCTTTGCTGATGATATGAAGATATTCTCGGCAATATCGTCAAAGGATGACATGGATGCTCTCCAAAGTGACCTGTCACGATTAGACGACTATTGCCTTATTAACAAATTAGATTTGAACCCTGTTAAATGCTCAGTGGTCTCTTTCAGCAGAAAACGGATCCCTCGTCCTACAACTTATAAACTTAAAGGTCAGTTGTTGCCGAGATGTGACGGTGTCCGTGACCTAGGCGTGTTTCATGACTCTAAACTTTTATTTAATGTGCACATTGAGCAAATAGTAGCTAAAGCTTCAAGGTCACTGGGTTTTGTTATGAGACTCGCGGGATGTTTCAAGAATGCCAAAACTCTTAAAATTCTCTACTGCTCTTTTGTCCGAAGTCACCTTGAGTATGCATCTCAAATTTGGAACCCGTGCTATGGCAAATACATCGATCGTATTGAGAGTATACAAAAAAGATTTATTCGTTTTCTTTGTTTTCGGCTGCGTATTCCATACCATTCTGATGATTACTTAAAGCTTTGTAAGAAATTTCATTTACAACTACTCATAAATCGTCGTCGATTAGCTGATTGCACATATCTACTAAAAATTATATCTAACGGAATAGACTGTCCTGATCTTTTATGTAAACTGCGCTTTAATGTTCCTCAAAGATCGGTTAGATTTAATCCGCCTATCTCTATTCCTTCTTCCTCTTCTAACTACAGGCGAAACTCGTATATGGTCCGAGCGAGTAGGGACTTTAATATTCTATGTAAGGACTTTTCTTTTGACCCATTTAATACTACAACCTACTCTGCGCGCACCCAGCTGAATGCGGACTTTTTTAAAAGCGCGTAATGTTTACTGTACTTAAGTGATGTTAATTATGTTCTTTTTTATTGTGCTTGTTAGTGATCGTAAGTTTTCTGTTGCTTGTAATATGTTTCTATCCGTGAGAACCTGTAATTGGCTCAATGTATATAATGCTGTTGCTATCCTTGTGTTACAGCTGTTGGTTCTCCTAAAAATAAATAAATAAATAAATAAAAATAAATAAATATACGTGGTAATTGATTGAAATCCCCGAAACATAGAAATACCAGCAAATGGTGTATTTGGGTAAAATACTTGTTGTAATTTTCTATTAATTTTTCATTGCTATTTTATTGCATTTATCAGCATTGATATTTCGCCTAAAACAATTAATATCACTTTTAATTACAAGTTTACATGCTAATGTATTTGCAGTGTTTGCGGATAACTCGGGCATTGTTTGGCCACACTAGGATACTGAAAGTCCAAATGTACTGTGTGACAATGATCTGAATCTTGAGTTTCGAATTCATAAACGTCTAATTATCATTATTTTTATTTGTGTGCCTATCTTCATCCTCTTTATTTTTGTCATTCATCAATGCATTTCAAAGCATTTGGACCCCCTAAGTGACTAAATTGAAGATTCTCTGAACAGATTTCAACATTGAGTTCATGATTTATATTGTCATTGACCAATTCAGTCATCGACCAATTCAGTCATCTCATCCCTCCAGTTTGTGTATAACTTTAACTGCTCTCTGTATTTTTTAGGATCTAGAGCTGTATTATATCTACGGAAACGTATGACCCTGGGCATTTGCTTTTTTTGCACGTAAGAATTATTATCTGACAATTAGATCCAATTTCCCAAGCATTCAGTCTCTTCTTCACCTTCACATGAACCTACGCATATTATTTGAAAAAGTAATTAAATAGTCTGGCCACATGGCTCTTCCATCATACTGACTTATTTTGGATTTCATTAACTTTTTGAGTTAATGAAATCCAAGAAATAGCATTTAATTTTATTTTAAATTGTCTTTTCACTTCACCATGAACCCTAATAAAAGCAAATTGTTCAAGATTTTGATCATAAAGTAGTGAAAGGGAAATCTTGTCTTCATCAGGTGGCATTGTAATAATAACATCTTGTTCACTATCTAGCAAAGTTTCTGCATTAACAGAATTCACTGGTTTACCTAATTCTTTAAGTTCGTAGGTGCATATATAGTGGTCTGTATCGTCTCGAGATTCAATTATCGTGATAATTATGTAACATTGAATTCTTCAAATTATTCTGTCTGTACTAAATATTTGGCTGCTGTTTTCATTATTGAAGGTCGAATTCATTCGTGTTTGTAGCAAATGTTTCTCTTCAAATCAAGTGTTATTACATGACCACCTGATGCTCATGACCTGATGACTATCTGATGTTAACACGATGGTATCAGCCTTGGTTAGACTGATATCATTCTACTAGAACGTTTATCATTCCATGTTGGAAACCGAGACTTCACCGAACTATCTTAAGAAAAATAATTATGTCGTAGTGATACAATACATTCTTTCAGTGGAGTAAACTGTTAATTAAAATAATTCATGGCGAGCCATGGTATTTTACCTTCATTTAGATAGCAATCTCTGAACCATACAGTATATGTTCATAAAGATTCAATATGATAAAATAAATAAAGTATATTTATTCATATTCATGATGATTCATCGTACCTAAGTCGTGTAAAATGAAACAAATCCTAAAACTCAATTTGTTTAATAAACATTTTCAGATGCTCGGTATGACAAGAGGAATGCTTACAGCTATCACAATAGTATGTACAGTGGGTGCGGGCCGCGCTCGCGCTCGGTCACTGCGCGCCGCCGCCGTGCAGCGCGCGCGCCGCCTGGTACCTGCAAGGGCGACACACTGGCATCAGAGCGCGCGGGGCGGGGGGCGGTGGGCAGCACATGCTCGCTAGAGTCTAACTCGCGGCTATGGGGCATAGGACTGGGATTAACCTATTGGTGACAGCACTTCGCTACTTACTGGCGCCCAGACCCTTAGTGATGCAATCATCGCCCTCAGCATTTGTGTTCCATCGATGTACTTATTGCCATCGAAGCCATTTCATGACATACGTCCTATTACATGATTAAATTATGTGTTCAACCTAAGAAGTCGCTTGATTAAATGGATATGTTATATACACCGTATTACTAGAAAGTGCCCCAGATAGAAAAATGTCACTATAATGTTATATGGCTACTTCACGTTCAGCTGGATTTCCATTCGGATTTTGGTACGTCACATTGTATGCGCACTTTGCATTTGTCAAAGTGGTGTAGAAACGACGAGCTTACATACAAATATGCGCATCGTTGATACAATGATTATTATAAAAGTTTTAGTTCCAAATTATCGTCACAATGGATAAGTGTCACCACAAACAAAAATAAGGAAGTCCACCAAACTGGAATCTATTGTATCTAAAATAGAACTCAGTTTTTAAAAGTCTAATTAACTAACTTTTGGAATAAATAGTCCGACTTTGAGAGAAGCGAGCTTGAAAACCGGAGATGAAAATTAGCATGGCTATAAGAGTAAGCGAGGCTAGTAAAAATAGTAGCCAGCCTTACGTTGATCTTACCCAAGCATTTTTCGTAATATAATTTAACGTCGATATTGCCATCACAATTGGGCTGAAAAAAAGTTACCGACCTATATCTCTCTTATGCCACACTTCCAAACTATTTGAAAGAATCCTACTGAATCGTCTTACGTCAATAATCGAACCAAATCTTATCCCTGAGCAAGCCGGCTTTAGGCCAGGAAAGTCGTGCACCAATCAAACCCTCAAACTGACACAATTTATCGAGGATGGTTTCGAGGCGAACAATGTCACAGGTGTTGTATTCGTTGACCTTTCAGCAGCCTATGACACAGTCAAAATCAAACGTCTCCTACTTAAGGTCGGTGAACTGACAAATGATATTCATTTTTTCGTCCATATACTTAGCTGCATTTTAAATAACCGTTGTTTTCAAGTTTATCTTGGCCACACTAAAAGCAGGTGGCGTAATCTGAAAAACGACCTCCCCCAAGGTAGCGTATTAGATCCGGCGCTCTTTAACATTTACACAAACGATCAGCCAAGCTCACCGCAAACGGAACGATTTTTATACGCAGACGATCTTGCTTTAGCGAACGTACTTTCGAAGAAACCGAAGAAAAACTGACGGAAGCTCTGCAAGGGCTTGGCAAATTCTACGATGAAAATTCACTACGACCAAACCCTTCCAAGACCCAGTCCTGCGTATTGCATCTTTGCAACCGTCATGCAAACAGGGCTCTAAGCATAAAGTGACCCCTTGTCAACATAGAACACTGCTCTCAACCACGATACTTGGGCATTACTCTGGATAGGTCCCTCACATTTAAGTCTCACTGCCTAAAAACTAAACAAAAGGTCGGGACTAGAAATAATATCCTTCGCCGCCTTACATCCAGTACCTGGGGAGCATCACCACAAGTCCTTCGCACTTCGGGCCTATGTCTTTCTTTTTCGGCTGGAGAGTTTGCCTGCCCAGTGTGGCACCGTTCCGCCCACGCCAAAGAAGTGGATATAGCTCTGAATGAGACCTGCCGCATCGTAACGGGATGCTTAAAACCCACCCCTCTTACAATGTTGTACCCTCTAGCAGGTATAGCTCCTCCAGAAGTTTGCCGCAAGATAGCCAGCCGCATCGAGAAGAGCAAACAGGAACGAGATGGCCGCCACCCCTGCATAAACACCATCTAATACCTGCACGTCTAAAGAGCCGTAAAAGCTTTATGCGCTTTACGACCTCTTCAAAAGACAGTGCAGAGGTCGAGAGATGCACGCTGTGGAAGCAGAGACACCCAATTCCTCCACACTTCATCACCCCATCAGAACATCTCCCCCCTGGAAGCGAATTGCAGTGGCCAATCTGGAAATCTCTTAACCGACTGCGGACCCAGGTTGACCGCTGTAAAAACAACATGGCCAAATGGGGCTTCCTCGACCCATCCTTAACGCAGTGCCAGTGTGGAGCAGCTACCCAGGATTTGCGGGACTTATTATGCTGTCCATCCTGCACAGCCACCTGTACTTTGCAGGATCTCAACGAGGCCAATGCCAAAGCCATACAGGTTGCCAAATACTGGGCAGAAAAAGTTTGAGAGCATCGATACGAAAAGAAGAAGAAGAATTGGACTGAACACAAGATTGACATTACAGACAAGCATTACATTATTTACAGCGATATTTTTCAATCCAGCGTTTTGTTGTAATACTACATGATTGTTATTATTATTCCATGTCTGCGTCATACCCACCTAATCAAGTGACTTCTTAGGTTGTTCGATTCGCCAGTAGTAGCTACCAAGTTGATGAGCGTCGGGCGACGGATGCACGCTATAGAATAGTACTGATCTGAGCTACTAAAATCCTACGGGTATAATTATATAAGATATGGGTGTCTACGCGCGGCAATACAGCCGGGTGCGAGTGCGGGACGGGGGCGCGGGGCGGGGCGGGGCCGCACTCATGCAGCTAGCCGGCATGCACTGTCCGCACTGGTGTACCTAGTCACTAGAGGAGTTACATGCGCACAAGCCATGCTAGGTGTCGGAGCTCTCGTCGAGGCCGCTCTATTAAGTATATTACCAAGTCTAACGGTCCTCTATATCGTCTTCTTCTTAGAAACGGTGGCTTTTTTGGAAAGAGAAAATGCTAGTTTACTATCCTGGAAACTTTGTGGTACGATAGACAATGAATGAGTGTAGTGTAGGGCGTGACGCGCTTTACCTGACGGTGGGCTGCGCGTCGGCTTCGTGCCGCGCGTGGTCGCGGCGCCGGCGCGCGCGCGCTGCGTGGCGGCCGCGCGGCGCCCGGCTACCCTGCGAGCTGTACACTGTGTCTTCCGCGCTCGACTCCACCGCCGGCAGCGTGTCTGTGCACACGTCAGTTAATACGTCACATGCACGTCAGAAGGTTAGGTTTGCCGGATCACGAGCAGGAACTCACCTGAGAGATGGGCGGCGGGCAGGCGGTACAGCTCGGCGGCGCACGCGGCGCACGGTGACCCGCTCGATTCGGAGTCGCTGTCTCGTGACCGTCCGTATTCTGCATAATAACAGGTTATTATATAGTCTGCGTGTTTACAAAACTAACTAGAGTAAGTAATTCCAACCTGTGCCCCTTGTACACAATGTAGATGGCTCCATGCTATCATGTTCACATTAGTTCTCAAGCTTTTGATTTCATAGTACATGACGTATTATTGCGAAAGTTAGAAATCCTACGAATAAGAGGAGTTACATTGCAGTGGATTTTGTCTTATATAAGTGATTGAAATCAATACGTTGTCATAGAGAATGAAAACAAAGACTTACTTCCTACTGCTCTGATTCTAGAACAATAAATGTGGCGTCCTTCAAGAGAGTGTACTAGGTCCTATACTGTTTTTATTATCATTATGGAAATAATTGTTTGTTAGTTTATTCTCAAAACTTTTTTTTTGTAATGTATGTTATTTATTTATTGCAGACCTACCACAGTGTTGTCTTTTTAACCCTAAAGTTGACTGGTAGAGAATGCATTGATGCATTAAGTCCGCCTATGTACCACCATTGTACATGAAGTTTAAATAAATAAATATACCAGTGATGTCTAATCATAAATTTATATTATTTGCAGGTGAAATTTAAATTATCGTGTCATCAGATAAACGATTTCCGACATTAATAATACTATTGACAAAATTTCCCAATGCTTACAGACTAATAAATTAAAAATCATTTATTCATTAAGTATAATATTTATTTGTAAGAATAAAAGGGAGCTCGTGGCTAGATAATAACAGTCGCACAGTTCGATCTTCAAGGTTAAGCAACGCTTGCCAAGGTTGGTCTGTGGATGGGTGACCATCTTAACATAACGAGTTTCCTCCGTGCCTCGGAAAGCACGTTAAGCCGTTGGTCCCGGCTGTCATTTGGAGATCTTTGGCAGTCATTACGGATAGTCAGAAGCCAGTAAATCTGACTCCAGTCTTGCCATGAAGTACCGTGTTACCCCAGTTAATGGGTTGTGGAGGTCTGGTAGGCAGCCGCTCCTCGTAAAATACTGGTATTCAGCTAAATCCGGCTTGACTGGAAGCCGACCCCAATATAGTTGGGAAAAGGCTAGGCAGATGATGATGAATATTTATTTGTAAGCAATACTTTTAGTTAAGTGTTAGAGTTGCGACACGAATAACGAGAATTTGTTTGAGTGTCATGAGCATGGGCAGTACCGACCTGGCTGGTGTGCGAGCAGGTTGGGGCGCGGCGGCGGCGCGGCCATGTCCAGCGGCTCGGCGCGCGCGAACGTGCGCAGGTGCAGCGCGCAGCCGCCCGCGCCCCCCTCGCACGCCGCCCCCGCGCCCGTCGCGCCCCCCGACATGCTGAACGTCGCGTACGGGCTTATTTCGTGCAGATCTCTTGTCGCTACAATTCAGATTATTATTATTATAAAAGTGACTGAGTGTATGTGTGTATGTTTCTTATTTCTTTCTGCTCGAAGTGTTAAGTTAGATTTTTTAAAATCTGATATAATTTATCTTTTCGCTGGTCTGGTTAACGAAAGTCGGAAAAAATCTGCTGTTCAGTCCATCCATCCAGAGTAAGGTCCGGATGCTTAATGAATTGACCCACAGGATCTGAGTATCTCCTACGGTCCCTAGGCTAAAACTGATCGACTTTTTACTTCTCGGCAGTTTGTGGAAATACAGCGCCTCAGTTTTCTGAAGTGACCACTCTAAACCCAACTCACAAATTGTCAATTTGATTCTTGCCACACGGACCTTGAAAAGCATACCCACTAGCTAACACCGGTGTATCTACCAGCCACCATGTAGGCCTGTGGAGTAAACAATATTAATGCCAGCGGGCAGGTTGACATGCACTGCCGCTTCGTATGCGGGATCTCAAAAGAATGAGCATTATTATATTATGTTACCGTCGGGCGGTGTGAGAGTCTTTCCGTTGCGTTTGCTGGGTTCCGTGGTGTAGAGCTGGGGGTGCGGCGGACACACCTGCTGCAGCGAGCAGTCGCGGCGCAGACACGCAGTCGCCTGGCGTCTGCGCGCTACCACCAGCCCTGCGGCGAGACAGAGACGCTGCAGTATCGAGTGACGAGCAGTCGAGAGCGGCGGAGCGGTGCTTACCGGTGAGCGCGGCCAGCAGCGCGGCCAGGCCGCCGCCCAGCAGCGCGGGCGCTAGGCCGGCGCGCCACGCCGCCCCCGCGCCCGCTCCCCCCGCGCCCTCCTCCGTGCCTCCCGCGCCTTCCGCCATTGCACCCTGTGCCTCCACCGGTACCTCCACCGGTTCGCCCACGCGCTCTATGTGCATAATAAACAACAGCTATTTTGATTGTTTGAAATCATATCAAAGATATGATGATGCGGAGGCCAGCTAGGCCTTAATTAGTAGCAATAAATAAAATTGCAATAGTAAAATAAAAATCTCAATGAATGATGCTGACGATGATGATTTGCTATAGAAAAGGTCGCACCTCCATTAAGCGTGTGCGTGGCGGCGCGGTAGAGCGCGCTGGTGTCGCCGGCGGGCGAGCGCGCCAGCACGCGCACCTCGTACCACGCGCCCGGCCGCAGGCTGCCGGCCTGAGGACACACAGGTACAGTGGCGGGGAGCTCAGTGCGGGGCCCGGAGCTTGCGGGACAGTAGGGTACCTCTGCGGCCTCTCCGTCCGTGGTGAGCTGCTGCCAGGCGCCGCCGGCGGCCGGCCGCACGGACAGCGTCCACGCCGTCACGGGGCAGCGTCCACCCCACGCCAGCAGGTTCAGGCGCAGCGTCGTACTATTCGCCCACACGAACTCTTTTCCCGGCGGCGGCTTAGCCTCTGCGCACAGTACACGCTTTCATACAAACGTATATAGTATTATAAAGCAACGTTGAGACTAAATAGTAGAGTCGGTACTCACTGTCGCCTCTGGTGCGCGCGAGCAGCGGCGCGGAGTGCGGCGACGCGCCCACAGCGTTGTGCGCCTGCAGCGTGACGCGGTAGGCGGCGCCGCACGCCAGGCGCGCCAGCCACAGCGACGTGTCGGCGGCCGGCACCAGCCGCGCGCGCGCCGCCCCCGCCCCGCTGTCGCCCGGGGACCACCACACTGTGTACCCTGCCAATTATGTATAATGATTTATAATGTCAGCAACAATTTTAACGTTGTGTGCGAGTGAGCTGGTTGCCAACCAAGTATGTGTGCACCGCCGTCGTGAGGCTTGTCCCAGGAGAGGTGCAGCGCGTGCACTGCGGCACTGCGCAGGCGCGGCGCGGGGGCCGCGGGCGGCGCGCGCACGCTCAGCGCCACGCCCAGCGCGTCCGAGCCCAGCGCGTTGCGCACCATGCACGTGTAATTGCCCGCCGATGACGCATCCACCTCTGAAAACAATCCCCACTGTACACCACCGCTTGAGTACTTACCAAAACGATAACTTAAAAGTCAAAATCATTATGTATCTCCTCACTGTGTATGATGAGGTCGCCGTCGTCAGTGAGGGTGTGCGCGCTGGGCAGTGGCGACCAGCGCCAGCGCAGCGGCGGCGCGCCGAGCGCGGCGCAGCGCAGGCGCACGCGCGAGCCCCACGCCGCGAACACCACGCGACTGAACGACGATATCCTGGCCGATACTGCCGATTTAATGCCATCGGTAACATAATTCTAGTGCTTTAATGCCGTTGAAAGCTTTCTTAGCAAACTTTGAATAGTAAAGAAACAAATGACTTTGGATAGTTTTGCATAGATGATGCAGACGTGTGGTAAGTAGCAAGCGAACAGTAGGAGCGTGCGACGTACGTGCGGGCGCGGGCGCGGCGGTGACGGGGCGGCTGGGCGCGCCCACGCCGGCGGCGCTGGTGGCGCGCACCCAGAACTCGTACACGGTGCGCTCGCGCAGCCCGCGCACCTCGCGCCACACCTCCTCCTGCGCGCCCCCGCCCGGCGCGTCCGTCGGCGAGCCCTCCATGTCCACGCGTTGTGCCCACTCACCACCCACTCTTCGACACAAAAAAGCAATCCAGTCAGCTGATGTGAATGAAAGATAGCAGAGACGATGGTCAAGTGTTGATTAAGCTATTGTAGGTGACGAATTTGTAGGAGCTAGTGGCAGGTTTTACGTTACTGCCGCAAGGATCGATTGCTCAAAGTATAAGTAACGCCTGCTGAGATAGATCGATCGCGTGTCCCTAAGAATACGTTTCATACTTCTTGGTTACATTAGTCTTATACCAAGAGGTATCCTTGCTCAACAGTAGATGGGTTATGGACATCAGTATTATATGTTTGCTTAGCTTGATCTGAAGACACAGGAAGCCGAGACAGTCTATACAGAAGGTTGAGGACGTACTTGCCGAGCTCGCGCGTGTAGAGCGTGTAGTAGGTGAGGCGCGCGGCGGCCGGCGCCAGCCACGCCACGCGCACGGCCGCCGCGCCCGCCGCCAGCGCGCGCACCGCCGACACCGCCTCCGGTACTGCGACACACACACGAGTCAGGACCGAGCACGCTCAGGGCACTATCCAGAGCTAGCGATCATGTGGGAGCTAGGTTCAGATGTGTTAGGGGTCCGTCTCTAGTGAAAATGGACCCCTAACACTTCTCAGACGGATCGTCTATCTGTATTGTCGAAAAACGGCGGCTGGATGTTCGTTTTCACAAATGCCCTAGCCGGTTCCTTCTTCGTTCATGATGACGACGGCGATATCTAGTAGATATTGTGGTGGTATTTAAGTAGAACAAGGGATTAACGCCAGGTAGAAGAAGAAGATTTAAGTAGAACAAGGAAAAGACGTGAAAGAAAACATTAGGTGCATCGGTGCATCCTATTCTACGACAATTTTAACGATGATTTTTCTTGTTTTTTAACAAGAAGAAACAATTATGGGTGAATTCTTCTTTTGATAGTCTTTTTAAACGAATTTCAATGGATATAGAAAGCAAAATATAATATGAGTCAATGATTAATTTATCCTATCCGGCCTTCGTAATAAGAACCCTGATCTGTTCAGATCCACATAACTACTAAGTGAGCGCACTGACCGTCGTCCAGCGTGGCGCAGTAGACGGGCGGCGCGGGCGGGCCCAGGCCGGTGTCGGCGCGCGCGCGCACCCACACGGAGTAGTTGGTGGCGGCGCGCAGCCCCTGCAGCGTGGCCTCGCCGCCCAGCCCTGCGCGCGCGCCGCTCCACGCTGCAACATGCGCAAGCGTGCAAGAGTGTTAATGGGTAGCCAGATCAGCAAAACGCCTTTGATCGTGATTATTGCAACGAACAATACGCATACGAAATATTGTTTAATCGTGTACAATAGTATAACTCACAGGTGGCAAAGTGTAGCGGCGCGTAGTGCAGGTCGTAGCCACGCAGTGCGTGCGCGTGCGCGACGGACAGCGGCGCCCAGCGCACGCGCAGCGAGCGCGCCGACAGCGCCTCGCACGACACGCCGCCCGGCGCCTCCTCCGGCACTGCCATACATCATCATTTGCATTACCAACCGAGTGAGGTGTGGTGCTCGGGTGAGGGATCTTTGTAAGTGTGCAAATTAGTTTGGTATATATGTATAGATAGTAACACCATGAGTATAGTGTGTACCTCCATCAGCTGTGGTGGCATAGACGGTAGGAGAGTGCGGGCCTGCGCCGGCGCGGTTGTAGGCGCGCAGCGTGAGCGCGTAGCGCGCGAAGGGGCGCAGGCCCGCCAGCGCTAGGTCGGCGCTGCTCCAGCCCGCCACGCTGGCGCGCCCGGCGCCCTCGTCCGCGTCCGCGTCCACGCGGCCCAGCTCGCGCCACGACGCCACGTACCCCAGAAGCTCGCCGTTCCAGCTGTCCTGCGGCGGCGCCTGGAGACCATCACACCTGGCTCAGTACTACGTGGAGAAAGTACCTACTGTTGAGAGCACAGCTACTCGCGAGCGTACTCACCGACCACGAGACGTGCAGTTCACCTGGGTTCGACGCTCTTACTCTGACATTTTGCGGGGACGCAGACGGAGCTGGTGGAATACGAGAATCATTAAAATAGTGCTGTTACCGTTTTGAGATAAGATATACCACCGCATGACTGCGCAAACATTATTAATAAAAATATTGAGATGAGTATGCCTTCTTCAAGTGTAGTGAACATCAAGGGTTCAGAGTGCGGTGACAGGCCGACGTGGTTGGCGGCCGTGAGGCGCAGTGAGTAGGCGGCGGCCGGGCGCAGCCCCTCCAGGCGCGCCCACAGCGTCACCAGCCCGTCCGCGTCGGCTCTGCAACAACACGTGCGGCTGTAGAGTAGTGGTGGCGTGGCGCGACGCTGTGCGAGGAGGCGGTGCTCACCGGTCGTCGTGCTCGTGCAGCGTGAGGTTGACGGCGTGGCTGCGCGCCTCGGCGCCCGGCAGCGCGTGCAGCGCCGTGTACAGCGCGGTGTAGGCGTGCGGCGCGGGGCGCGCGGGGGGCGCGGGCGCCGCCCACACCAGCCGCACCCAGCGCGCGCCCACGCCGCCCAAGCGCAATCGCCGGGGTGCCTCCGGCGGTTCTGGCGTCATGAACGATTATGATTTACGAATGCTACAGTACAAACCTTCAATATATTATAACGAGTGATTAAGAAACACCAACGTGTATAATAATATTAATACGAGTATTACTCATTGGCCTATTTATTTACTACAGTTTTTGAGGACTTAAAGCGACTGCTAAAAGTAAAAAAAACAGTGTTTGAGTATTAGCGGAGTGCTGACCTTCTACGTGGAGGTATATGAGCTGCTCGCTGCGGCCGAAGGCGTTGTGCGCGTGGCAGCGGTACTCGCCCGCGTCGGCGCGCTCGGCGGCGCGCAGCGTCAGCACGGAGCGCAGCCCCTCCGCCGTGCGCGCCTCCGTCACCGCCCATCTGACAAACAAAATATTAATTCTCATAAATTGAAGTTTAGAGCCAGGTGCTGGTCCAGGGTGGTCTGCGATATTATTTTTGCATTCAAGTGACTGATTCTCAACGACCCTAGGTTGACATTGTTTTCCCCTGGATCCTACATGAAGGTGTGAAGGTCGGTTCCCCCCTAAGAGGAAAAAGTCGAGCCCCACCTCCGCCCGAGCTTGTGGTTCTAGTTCAGGTTACTTCGATAAACCCTTACTGAATGTAATGCAATAATCTTACTAAATTAGAATTTCATGGGCTACCCTGGCGAGTTTTACGTTAATATGTGTAGTGTAGGCGCTACCTGTAAGAGGCGAGGTCGAGGCGCGCGCCGCGGTGCGTCCAGTACACGTGCAGGGGCGCATCGCCGCGCGCCGCGCACGCCAGCGTCGCGCCCTGCCCGTGCACGCACGACACGTTGCCGCCCGTACCCTCGAAGTGCGCCGGCTCTGCAACACAGTTTACGTAACATTCAACAAGTGAGGAATTCCATATTTACGAAAAGAAGAACGCGGAGGTCAAGTTATCGCTTGAAATGGGAGGAAAAACAAGATATTTATTTTTGTACTGTTTCTCTATGCGCACTATTTCTGTCATTTTAATTCTGTTGGTTGGTTTTTATTCTTTTTCTGTTTTACTCAAATATTTAGCTGTAAGTTTTCTTAAAATTCATAAAATAAATAGAACCAAATAAATATATGTTATAAATAATATATGGTTACCGTGCACAGTGACATTGACGTGCTTGAGCAGCGGCGGGCCCACACCGTTGTCGGCGAGGCAGCGGTAGGCGCCGGCGTGCGCGCGCGCCGCCGCCGCCGCCGACAGCGAGCCGTTGTGCGCGCGCACGCCGTCCGCGCCCCACTCGCCCGCGCCCACCGCCTCCCACTGCTCCGCGCTCTCGCTGCCTAGCGGGCCTCCTTCGCCTAGTCAACATTAATGTTATATACTGCAAAAAACAGTTCGCACTCAGATAGTAGTTGAAGGCAGCCGAGGTACTGACCCACCCGTCGGTACCACGTGATGGAGGGCGCGGGGTAGCCCTTGGCGGCGCACTCCAGCAGCAGCGGCGCGCCCAGCAGCACGGCGGCGTCCAGCGGCTCCGTGGCCCACGCCGGCGCCACTGCCACAACACAGCCACGGTTACAGTCAGCACAGCGCACAGAATGCGACCTATCACGTCATGCACACTCACCCTTGACGCTGAGCGTGGCGGTGTAGTTGACGGCGGCGGCGTGGTTGGACACGCGGCACGTGTAGGCGCCGCTGTGCCGCGCCGTAAGGTCCGAGAACATCAGCAGCGAGAACTCGTTCAGGCTCTTCTCTTCTATCTAGAAAGTAACGCATTCATCTCGTTTAGATGTTTTAACTAGTAAAAGTAGATATGTATAGTTATGTGCAGCTTTCTCGCAGCTCAATCTCTGAGATAAATTGAACTGTTTACATATTATAAATTCACAGTTGTCAGATTATAGCAGTGAATATTTCAGTTGTAGGGAGTAGAAGAGACCTGTAAGTTAGGAGGCAGCGGTGCGCCGTCCTTTAGCCACGAGAAGTACATGGGCTTGTCACCTGACGACACGCCGCACAGCACCTGCACTGAGCTGCCCTCCGTTAGCTCCGATGAAAACATAAACGGTGAGATTTTTGGTGGATCTGCAAATAAGCATAAAATAAAGGATGTTAAGAAGGAAAGTAAAGGATTAGGTTATTTTATTGCTGTTGATCGGGTCTGTGCGTACGTACTGCGGACTTGTATGTCGATGTCCTGGCGCGCGGCAGGCCCGGCGGGCGCGGCCACGGCGCAGGCGTAGTGGCCGGCGTCGGGCGGCAGCGCGGGCGCGAGGCGCAGCGCGGCGCCGCGCGCACTCACGCGCCCCGCGCCGCCCACCGCCACGCTGGCGCCGCGCCGCCACCACGAGATCGAGCTGCTCGACAACACACCACTTTACTTCAACGATCACATATCTTGCTATTTGCTGCAGAAAGTGCTACTACTTAACGATTATTAAAAATTAAAAAAATGTTGATAAAAATGCTGTTCAGCACTATCATCAACAATGTTAATTTTCACTTTGATGTTTCTCAGAAATCGAACGCAATAGTTTTTGTTGGTCAAACATAAATTACGAAGCTTATTAAAGCTGTTCAGATTCTGGTTAGTAATCTATTCTTAACTAATTAGGACGTTTCAAGTAATTTAATACTAAATTGTGACATGTCAAGTTAAAGTAGTAAAAAGTCTTCCTCGTATCGTTACATTGACTAGGGACTTGTGTTAGTACGTATCTAGAGCCTATCACTAGTATAGTAGAGGAATCATCCTAACAAAATGCACCTCTATGGACCTGATCGGATATCCAGCGTAGGGGCAGTAGATGGTGGCGTTGGCGCCGGCCACCACGCGCACCGGGCCCAGCGCGCGGATCGACGGCGGACCTGAGGGTACATCACGCGTGGTTAACGCACACAAACTTATACACGGTTACATTTTCATCGTTTTAATCCCCGTCCGGTGCATAAAACACTGTTGATTTGTAAAGATGAAATAAAAAAATCAAGAATTTGTTTTAAACTCGAATTATTTTACGCATGAGTGAATAAATAATGCGAACCATTAGTAGGTTACCTTAATAAAAACAATAACGCGTAAGCCCAGTCAACATGGACTCACCACAATTTGCCTATCTACTAAATAAACCTCGCTCTCAAACCCCATTTGATTGGCCCTGAGAACTAAGTGTAGCCACGGGGTCTCATTGCTAAGAAAATTTGGTTCAAATAAATGTCACTAGATGGCGCGACATGTATTGATCTGTGTATAATTTTCAAGGTTTTTTTTTACTTTATTAAGGTTTATTTATACATAATCAACTCCTATACACACAAAATTATGAAACAATGGGCTCTTACTTCAAATTTCAAAGATGATTGGAATGGACAATTAATATTTATACCAGTAGATAGCGCTGTATTAAATTTCAATGGTTAACAACTCGATTTTTTAAATTTTGTTTTGTTTCACAGATAATATAAGTACGTAGCAGCAATACAAAAGTACAGTGCGCTTTTAATGTCATCTATTAAGAATAAAAGTAAATCCATGTCCCTTCTTGCAATTTCGCTACTTACACCATCTATTGCCGCGGAGCAGGAACCAAAATAGCCAGAATAGCCAGTTGAAAAACGCTACTTACGTCGGCACAGTTTCTTTGTATGGGGTGAGGCATCTGTATGCAAGTACTGTGCAAGTTTTCGATAAATAGTATCTTGTAAGTTAAACCACCGGTCCAAGGGATTAAAACGATCAAATTTGAACGTAGTACAGTAATTAATCTAGTAGTTTGCTGTGGCGTGGCTGGCGCGGGTACCGTATACGTTGAGGCGCGCGGAGTGCTCGGCGTGGCCCAGCGCGTTGTGCGCGCGGCACGTGTAGCGCCCGCCGTCCGCCGCCGCCACCGCGCTGATGTTCAGCGTCGACACCACGTCGCCGTTCAGCGACGTCTCCTCGTTTATGAAGTATCTGCGGATACGACAATACGTATGTCTGCTGAAAGGTGTTGTACAATTCACCACAAGTATACGTCGCTTCGTTCGATAATTTTGTTCCCATGTAGGAAAGGCGGTCACATAAACTGCGTAGGCATTGTGCTTGGCGTGTAAGACGTTTGTCTTTGCCTTGCATTACAAATAATTATCTTACCTACTGTGGTTTTAAATGCCTTGCGCAACCCGGACAGCCAGCACTCGAAAATTAAAAAGGGCGAGACGCTGCCGCCCGCGCGCAGCGCCTGCTCACGAGCGTGTAGTGTGGTGGAGTGCGTGACGCGTACCTGTGCTGCGCGCGGTAGTGGTCGAGTGGCTGGTCGTCGAGCAGCCAGGCGACGCGCGGCGGCGGCGCGGCGGACGCGGCGCAGCGCAGCGACACGCTGCCGCCCGGGCGCAGTGCTTGCTCGATGAACGTGTAGTGCAGCTCCGGCGCCGACTCTGCACAACACACTATGTCTTACTACGTGCCAGCTGCGACATCCAAAGCTTGGAAAAAAGTTTTATCGTTAACATTGGCTCAGAATATTTTGGTCCTAAACTGTAAAACTTGTGACTGATTTCACCCTCACAAAACTCGGCATCTAGTAAACAAAATACCTATATTTCAACACAGCGGACACGCGCACACACAACAGGTGATGTATTTCGCAGTTTTCAACGGTCCTTTATAATTCCAGAAAATAACATTTTATTGGTGTAGGTAATCTGTTTATTACTTAGCGCGCGTAAAACGTAGTGACACGAAAGACTTCACGAATTTTTAGGAGTGAACATGACACTGACCAGCATACTTGATACAACCACCGAACCACGACCAAACTACTGCCGATTGAAGGCTGAATCGAGTAAATATTCGTTACATGTAAGGACCAGCTTAAATTGTAATGAAACCACGAATCATCAAACGTTAGCGATGGTTACCTCCCCCTAAGGACAGGCTGACAGCAGAATTGTTAACATTGCTCTGGTTTCTGGTACATTGACGATGTATCACGCTTGTTTAAGTTCTATATTGTCTTACCGATGGGTGAGTAGAACGTTATAGGGAGTTAATTTTCATAGAAAGTGCGTCTTATCCAATAGCACAGGCCTCACCATCCTGTGCCTTAGGATTAGCCAGGACCAGCACGAGCGAAGGGGGTTAAAGTAATTCTAAAATCATATAATTAGCGAATACAAGTGTCACATTTTGTCACACCATCACCGTTTATAGTTCTCTCAGGCTCATAACTTTCATAAAATCATAACTCAAAATCTGATAGATGTGAAAAGTACGGGACTAGTTGTTGTGACCTAAACCACAATGTTTGTCACATGGGTGTAGCAATGGACATGTTTCAGCTGAAATTATGAATATTTGATCCGAGAGCAATAAAAGGAGGCCTATCTTCTCTGCGCCGTTGCTAATCGCCACTGAGGCAGAATAACGCGTCCAGAAATTCACGTACCTCGGAAGTGTCGTGGCGGAAACTGGTGGAACTGAAGAAGACGTCGCTTCTCGAATTGCCAAAGCCCGCGGTACCTTTGCACAGCTGAGACCGGTTTGGCAATCACGGAAATTGACTCGAAGTGTTAAACTAAAAATCTTCAGGTCAAACGTCAAATCCGTGCTGCTTTACGGGTGCGAAACGTGGAAGGTGACTAAAGAGATCTCACGACAAATCCAGGTTTTCATAAATCAATGTCTTGTGTTGTTTTTGTCTTGTGTCTTTTGTCTTGTTGTCCTCGGGATTTACTGGCCCGAGACCATCTCTAACGTAGAGCTGTTGGAGAAATGCCGCGAAAGCCCGATCGACCACCAGATCAAGCGTCGCAAGTAGAGTTGAATTGGTCACACGCATAGGAGGGATCCCAATATATACCTGAACAGGCACTGGACTGGAATCCCCAAGGGAAACGGAAGCGTGGCCGTCCTCGGCAGACCTGACGACGCACCATATTGGCAGAAACGAAAGCCATCGGACTGACGTGGAGCGAGGTCAAGCGTAAAGCGCAAGACCGGTCGCAATGGGTGACTACTGTTGACGCCCTCCTCCCCAGCTAGGAAGGATCTTAAGTGAAGTAAGTGATCTTCTCTGCATCACCCAAAGGTTGACTGGTAGAAAATGCCTGAGGCATTAAGTCCGCCTCTGCACCTTTAAGTGTATAAAAGTATAAATAAATAAATATGTGAAGGCTCTAGTTCAATTTACTACCTGAGAAGTACTTGGAAAATAAGTAGGAATGTTGCAAGAATCTACCTTCATAATTAATTACTTTAGGCTTTTAGCAAACGAGAACTGCATGAAAGTTGTTTTCATCAGATTAAGCAGAGTTAGCAAGTTTACCTCAAGCTAATATTAGATTAAATGAAGGCTCATTTCTGCCATTTGTTGTTCCGGTTTCTAAGTCAGTGGTGTCAGTGGTTTGTATGGTGTGATAGTCAGTAAAATAGTAAGCGATAAAATATGAAATATCTATGTTACGGCTAATACCCGAAGTGCGGCTACACCTAGTTTTAGCCGGTTAGAACTAGGTGTAGCCACTTACTCTTGGTTAAACCTAGTACGAGCCGATTGTTTTCGGGTAAAACTAGGTCTAGCCTTCATCATGCCGGTTACAACTAGGTCCAGCCATTCCCTGTTGGATAAAACTAGGTCTATCCGATATCATTCCGGCTAAAACTAGGTCCAGACAATCCCTGTTGGATAAAACATTCTTTAAATTATAATATGCAACTACATACTTATTGTCTGTTGTTAAAAAAATGTTCCTGTTTGTTCCTATTATATTAAAAATTGTACTCCTAATAATTTGTGTTAATTATTACAATGTGATTTATAAGAATAAAAAAACTCTACGTTTCTTTTTATTGGATGTTTTTTTAAATATCTAAAAAAGCTCTGCCGATAGCATGCCGGCTACAACTACACACATCAAAAGTGTCTAGGGATCAACATATATTTTTGCAATAACTTTTCTCCTGATTGATATTAATTAAAATGTTCTTTAAGGATTCATCAAATAAAGTGTTTTCGTTTGTCACAGTAACGATAAACCAAGTCACCTTTGCATTAATAAAGAAATTTGCCATTTTCCTAATAAAGGGATTTTTGACATTTGAACCACTAACATTAAAGTTCGAAAAAAAGACTGAAATAACAGTTTTCTTTAAAATTTTATTGGGTAACTTAAACAATTAATAATCCGTGTTTCTACCGCGAACACTAACAACACAAGAACATCGGTTTGGCATACTCAAAATGAGTTCATCCAAATCACGCTGTGGAATGGCCGCCCATGTTCGTTGCAACAACAAAAAAAACCGGGCAAGTGCGAGCCGGACTCGCGCACTGAGGGTTTCGTACCAACCTACCTATAAAAACAGTTTAATTCTCGAATCGAGTCTTGAAGACTTTTCAATTTTTTTTTCTTGTGACGTAACTAAAAATTTTCAGTTTTCAGACTTTTCCCGATATTAGTGCTATAATACCTTGCTTCGTGCCAAATTTCAAGATTCTAGGTCAACGGGAAGCACCCTATGAGTTTTGATTCCTTTGACAGTGTCGAAATGTACGTTTTTTGCAACATAAACGGGCGTATCTTTTTTTCCCGTCAACTTACAAGTTTGATTTTTGCACAACTTCAAGGGACCGCGGATTTCAATATATGGTTTTAATTTCAACTTGATACCTTCATGCGTTCCTGAGAAAAAGGGTCTTGACAGACGGACGGACAGACGGACAACAAAGTGATCCTATAAGGGTTCCGTTTTTTCCTTTTGAGGTACGGAACCCTAAAAAGGTCTTCTTGCGACTGGATACCCTCCATATTCGGCAGAGCTCTTCTCTGTAGCATATCCCATGCATGCTCAATCGGGTTCAAGTCTGGCGACTGAGCAGGCCAGGGCAGGACATTGATGTTAGCTGCGGCGAGAGTCTGTCTTACAACTCTTGCGGTGTGCGGTCGTGCATTATCATGCATTAACTGAAATAAGGGACCGATTTGCACTTGTAGAGGAACGATGACGTCTGATACAATCGTCTCAGCATAAATTTGAGCGTTGAGGTTGCCTCTGATCCAAATCAACTCAGTTCTTCCGCCGATCCAAATACCCGCCCATACCATGATGGTTCCACCACTATAAGGATGGACTTCCTGGCAGGATTTTAATCGCTGTTGGCGTCCAGGGGTTCTCCAGTGTCGTATACGTCTTGTATCCGGTCTCATACCAAAACGAGACTCATCAGAAAAGCACACGAAACGCCATTGTTCTTCTACCCAATTTCTGTGTTCAAGAGCCCATTGATATCGAATCCTACGATTGTGCATTGCTATAGGTGGTACCCGTAGCGGTCTTCGGGAATGAAGGTTCACTTCATGCAAGCGGTTTCTGACTGTTTGGTCGCTAATTAAGTTCCCTGAAGAGTGATGAAGCCTCACGGCTAACATCATGGCGGTTATTGTTGGAGCTCTTCGAGTTAAGATTTGAATGTATCGGTCTTGTCTCCGTGTGGTGCAGCGATACCGTCCTCCATGGTGCTCAGCCACGGTACCAGTGCTTCGGTAACGTGTCCAAAGTCGACTGATAACACTCTGACTTGTATTCAGAGCTAAAGCCACAGTACGTTGCCGGGAACCAGCTTCTATCATTCCCACGGCTCTGAGCATTTCTTCCCTGCTTAAATGACGTCGCCGCTCCATAATAACGTTGGTTTTAATCAGTAGTAGGGAAACAGTAGCACTAATAATGTCTTCAATGCGTTGTATGTTTTTATAGGGAAAATATTGACAGCTGATTTTCATCTTTTACTCGAATTTGATTCACAGTTCCTGATTCAAATTATGAAATGCACCAAAAAGGATCCATATAAATTTATAAAATCATAAATTTATTACAAAGCCACATCTCAATCTCAAGAAATCCGCATAAAAATGCTTGATCCCTAGACACTTTTGATGTGTGTATGTACAGCCAATACCTGTTAGATAAAACTAAGACACACGCTGCTGCTGCAGACGCTGTGAGTTACACTCGCTAGTAGACCAGGACCTGCAGTAGATCAGCAGTACCTAGCGCTCACAACCTGCAGAGGCGCGTGCCTCGCTATGCCCTCCACTCCGCGCTGCTGCTGCAGATGCTGTGAGTCATGAGTGTGACGCGGGGTGGATGGCTTAGCGGGACATGCATCTAAGTTTTATCCAACAGGGATTGTCTGGACCTAGTTTTAGCCGGAATGATATCGCATAGACCTAGTTTTATCCAACAGGGAATGGCTGGACCTAGTTGTAGCCGGCATGATGAAGGCTAGACCTAGTTTTACCCGAAAACAATCGGCTCGTACTAGGTTTAACCAAGAATAAGTAGCTACACCTAGTTCTAACCGGCTAAAACTAGGTGTAGCCGCACTTCGGGTATTAACCGTAACATCTACATAATATATAACATACTGCAAATAAACGCGCCGACAAGTTGCGCCTACCTCAGAACAATATTAGTGTAAGGGCTGCAGAAAAATGATAGTTTTAAAATGGTTGGAAAAGAGAAAGGACATTTAATGTCTCTAAAGCTATTCACTTTTAATAATAAACTCGACACGATGACCAGTTTCCCTTCATGTTAGATTAAACAGGAGAGGTGGAATAAAACCTCAAAACAATGAACAGGAGGCTTCGACAAGAGGCACGTGGAGCCATGCGGCCAGAGGGCGTAAGCGGTGCCGTCACGTGACACTGGCGCTTGTGCAGCTGTCCGGCGCGCGTCCGGCGTCCGGTGTCCGCCTCCCTCATCCATCACGCCGAGCTTTTAAGCCACTCTATGCTTTCGAACATATTGCCCAAACGCTGACTAATGAGTTTTCAAAATTATCTCCCTGCGGATTTGTTCATAAAGCGTGAACAGGCTCCGAATTAATTACGGATTTACGGATATATATATGTATATCTATGTAAAGGTCGGACATTGCTGAATTATGAGCAACGCTGTGCGACTGCTGCCGAAATGTTCGAGACAGTTACCGCGGCTCTGGCACGCAAAGAGCAACTAAAGATGTGTAGTAATTTGTATTTAATAAGCAGGTTCCTTAAAATGTAAATAATAAGTAGAATTAGAGAAGAAGAATAGAAGTATAAGTAAAATTAAGAGAGCTAGTTCCATGTGGCTCTTAGGTAGCTCCCCATGCTACGAAGTGGAAAAACGGCTACGGCATTTTCGTGTTATATGTTCCGTACCGCGGGAGTGTTGCTCCGTGTCTTGTACCGTAGTACCTTTTGATCTCTAATATTAAGAGAGTTTTTCGGCTGAGGACTGATGGGTTCAGTAGGTACAAATAATATTATAACTTGACAAGGTAGCATTTTAATTATTGTACTGATTCTCCGTAAGTGATTACTTAGACAAACAAATAGAGCATGTAAAAGTATGTTTTGGTGAAGTATTTTTTAGGGTGGTGTAGGTTTTTTTTTTTATGATAGGGGAATCATCAGAATGACTTCCCTCGCTCTTGGGCGGAGCGGGAGGGCGTGTCAGACTTTTACTGACTAAACCCCTACCCCGTTCCTTCGTTGCCGTCGTTCTGGGGGGGACTCGGTGTCAACCTTTAGGAATACCACGTGTTCCCCTCAGAGGCTTCGGCCCTACCGGGCCCCTACAGTTTGCTGACATCTCCTTGAGGCGCGCGTGGAACAGAACACGCCGTTGACGACTGGGCTCGATCCAGATTATTTCCAGACTGCCGGACGGCGAGCTACCCAGTGCTCGTCGTCCGCGAACCCGCGCCTACGGTGGTCGGAAATCGGGATCGGGATCTCGGCGGCGGCGGCGTGAGGACCGTTCCCTCACGCGCTCGCGGTCAGCAGCCTCCTTCACGAGCATTACTGCTTCGAGGGTGGTGTAGGTAAGTTATTTGCCAAAGTAAACTTAATGTGTCAACTTTAATTATTATGATTTCCCTTGACCAAGTCATCGACAAGGGATGCTCTAACACTGACCCCCCCCCTTGCCTCACCGCTCCGCTCCGGCCCCCGCTGCGGCCGCGTCTCATTGTGCGTGTCCCACCGTGCCCCAGCGCGCACACAATGGCTCCGAAGACGTTTCCACAAATGTCGCTCGCTGATTGATTCCGGCTCCAGTTCAGACAACACTACATTGAGATTGATTGTGTTCCTATACTCACAGGCCTCTCTCCCTTTGTCGTTTGTCACGGCGGGGGGGGGGGGGGGGGATGTCGCTTCGCCGCAAAATCACTTTTTGACGCTTTTATTTAATAAAAAGTGATTTTGAAACATCTCTTAACGTTCTTGGTCCCGAGGGTGGAGGCTTTCTATCAATTTAGTTCACGCAGTGGTCATTATACGAAATGATCTTAGTATAGTCTACACTGTAACGTAGTTATAAGAGCACTCCCTGATGAACATCATAACGTGTGCGCTTCATTAAACGAATGTGTGCTCCGCATCGCCTTCAGTTTGAGATATACAGAGAAGTTGGCGTTGTGACTGTGATGTGATTTATAATGGGACTTGCCACGACCCATGTTGACTTGAGGTAGTTTCCAGACTATAAAAAAATTATCCTAAACGTCGTTATCAATATCCATCTACACAACTCTACTAAACAAAAACACCGAGGGACCTAAATACGTCCGAACGCTTTCAAAATAAATACAAATACTAAAACCTTTCAAAACCCTATCCTAATTTATTGTCAAGCCAGAGATTACATGTGTGGAGGGTAGAGGCAGGCGACCTGAAAATTAGGCTTTAAAGGCGAGCTTACGCACCAGTCTCTCGCAATAAACAAGAATATTGTCAAAACTATAATTGCATTATTATATTTAGAAAATCTTTTATTAATAATTAATTTGCCATTTAGAGAATTAGATATTTTAACGAGTTTTTAAAGAATTAGCCATTCAGAGACTTAGGATTTTAAATTATCCACTTTTGAACCAATCCTTTTGCGACTCTGTTGCCATTTTGTAAATAAGGCCTTCTGTGCCTAAAACAACTTGTGATCATAACGTAACAAGGACCGACGGAATTCCGCTAAATATTATGATTTGTTCAAAAAGAGTGTAAACACTTAGAATAGATATAAATATGTGATACAATACGATTGATTTGAATTAATTGGTGTAATTCAGTGTGGTAAGATATTAACAAAGCAGCTCCACACCCAGGTTGAACGCAGCAAAGACAATCTCCACAAATGAGGGTGCTCAGCGGATTTGATTTTAAGTGTTTGTACGGCATCTCTCCGCAAACCATGTCCCACATCCCATCTTGCATGTCTTTTTACTCGTTCGCGTAGAGCCATAATGACAGCATTAATCAGGACAGTATCGCCATAGCCACATACTGAGCCAGGCAAGGAATTTAGGTAATAGGTTTGTCATCGACACACTAAGAAGTAAAACAAAGCAGTTTGTTAGAAAAGAAATGCTAGGTGTGTGTGCCAGACCTCCGAGGCGCAGCTCGGCGGCGGCCTGCGCGGAGTCGTGCGCGCGGCGCGCCACGCACTGGTAGACGCCGCGGTGCGCGCGCGCCACGCCGCGCAGCAGCAGCGCCGCGCCCGCGCCCGCCGCCGCGCCGTCGTGCAGCCAGCTCAGCGCCGCGCGCGCGTCCGACGCCGCGCACGAGAAGCGCGCCGTGCTGCCCGTGTCCGCCACGAGCACGCTGGGCGTCACGGTGACGCTGAGCGTGTCCTGCACGTGCAGCGTGGTGTGCGCGGTGGCGTCGCCGAACACGTTGTAGGCCTTGCAGATCCACAGGCCGGCGGAGGCGGGCGCGGCGCGCCGCACGCACAGCGCCGCGCCGCCGCGCCACGCCCAGCCGTCCGCCGCGTCCGCCGGCTGCAGCCGCCCGCCGCGCTCGCGGTACCATCTGCCGACACACATAGCGCTTACACTTACGAGCAAAATACCACAAAACTATATAAAAATTATGTTATCACTAAAAGTGTAATGACTAATCATGACACTATAGTAACTATATTAGTGGTTGTTGTTAGTTACGTGTAGTGTGGCGCGGGGTGGTCGGCCGCCACGCAGGGCAGGCACACGGGCTGCCCCACCGCCACGTTGCGCTCGCCGCCCGCTGCCACCAGCCGCGGCGCCGACGATGATGACGTTTCTACACACATAGACACATACGTCAGCGTGACCTACAGCAACATGCCTCCACCATATGGTATATCGAACGCTAGACACTGCAGGCCTCCTCGGCTACTGGATGAGGAGGCCAAAGAGGCAGAGTTGTTCGAGGAATACAGAGTGGCAACGGCACTCTCTGAGTGGAGATAAAGCGTGCCAATTTAAAGGCCGACTGGCCGTAAGGTGTCACAACGTGTGGCTGTAGATTCTGAACATAAACTTGTGGGGAGGGCCCTACCATGTGCTGCAGATTAAGTTCAGCCTCTGGGATTCCCCGCTGACCCGGTCTCCGGAGACTAGGGCCGGCCTCTGGGGAATGCCCCCATGGCTCCGCCACTTGCGGTGCCCACGACGGCGAAGCAGCAGGACAACGCTCCAGAGGTGACCGAGGTAGAGATGAGTAGCGATACGTGTCCTGCGGACTTGCCGTCCGCATACCGGCTCAAAAAAGCAAGTTCTTTGATAGAGTAACCCTGCGCCGGTGTCCCGGGGCAGGGTCGTTTTTCGACATCACCATCGCCCTCAATACTCTGCCCTGGAATAGCATTGGGGGAGCATTCCGGCATTTTCGGGTGTCGACTTATCTCCGTCATGTGAACGACTTACCTGACAGATAGATTGATTATCTACCTCGGTCACCAGGTAGAGCGGAAACGGCGAGAGATGTCATGCAATATTCCTATTACTAGGACCATCTTTGAGACTTATAAAACTTAAGTAGGTCAACCAATAGATGATCGAAGCACTTAAGAGAAACATTTCTGGGTATGATATAGTGTATACTGACCGGTGATGGTGAGCGTGGCGGGGCGCGCGCGCTTGGTGGCGCCGGAGAGCGCGTGGCGCGCGAGGCAGCTGTAGGCGGTGAGTAGTGTATACTGACCGGTGACGGTGAGCGTGGCGGGGCGCGCGCGCTTGGTGGCGCCGGAGAGCGCGTGGCGCGCGAGGCAGCTGTAGGCGGTGAGTAGTGTATACTGACCGGTGACGGTGAGCGTGGCGGGGCGCGCGCGCTTGGTGGCGCCGGAGAGCGCGTGGCGCGCGAGGCAGCTGTAGGCGGTGAGTAGTGTATACTGACCGGTGACGGTGAGCGTGGCGGGGCGCGCGCGCTTGGTGGCGCCGGAGAGCGCGTGGCGCGCGAGGCAGCTGTAGGCGGTGAGTAGTGTATACTGACCGGTGACGGTGAGCGTGGCGGGGCGCGCGCGCTTGGTGGCGCCGGAGAGCGCGTGGCGCGCGAGGCAGCTGTAGGCGGTGAGTAGTGTATACTGACCGGTGACGGTGAGCGTGGCGGGGCGCGCGCGCTTGGTGGCGCCGGAGAGCGCGTGGCGCGCGAGGCAGCTGTAGGCGGTGAGTAGTGTATACTGACCGGTGACGGTGAGCGTGGCGGGGCGCGCGCGCTTGGTGGCGCCGGAGAGCGCGTGGCGCGCGAGGCAGCTGTAGGCGGTGAGTAGTGTATACTGACCGGTGACGGTGAGCGTGGCGGGGCGCGCGCGCTTGGTGGCGCCGGAGAGCGCGTGGCGCGCGAGGCAGCTGTAGGCGGTGAGTAGTGTATACTGACCGGTGACGGTGAGCGTGGCGGGGCGCGCGCGCTTGGTGGCGCCGGAGAGCGCGTGGCGCGCGAGGCAGCTGTAGGCGGTGAGTAGTGTATACTGACCGGTGACGGTGAGCGTGGCGGGGCGCGCGCGCTTGGTGGCGCCGGAGAGCGCGTGGCGCGCGAGGCAGCTGTAGGCGCCGGCGTCGCGCGCGCGCACGTTTGCGATCAGCAGCGTGTTGCCCGCCACCAGGTAGCGCGACTCTGTCACACACACGTCACGCACTGTCACACTCCACTACACTACAGCAGTATATTGAGCTAGAGGTATCATCGTTCATTTCTTAATACTCTCGTGCATACATACGGTACAAAAGAAACCATTAGGCAAATTTTTCGTCGAGATGAGGCACGGTAAATTCGTCGGGATTAGGCACGGTTAATTCGCCGTAAAATGCTCGGCTGTCACTGTAGTCTGGATCACTGGGGGAGCTTGTTGACATACACGTTAGGGCACAACACAGCCGCCGTGTTTCATCAGTGTAGAATCGCAGTCAATAGCCTTATTGTACACGGTGTATTTAATTAACTGTGTCTACACACGACGAAAAACTTGCCGTGTAGATGTCTATCCTTTTATAGAACGAGCCATTTTATTACTATTTGAAGACTTTTAAATGCTCCATATTTAATTCAAGGAGTGATCCTGGGTAAATAATAAAGCTAATATAACACTACGCTAAAAATAAAATTGTTGAGTGAAGCCCTTATTCCCTTTAGTAACGCGAACCATCCGAGGAAGTCGACGTTAATTAATAAAGAGATGTTAAATAAAGCGGAAAGAGGACGTGAAGCACGGAGGAGGGGTGGCGAGGGGGGGGGGGGCGGTGTCGGGTGCGCGGACGGCGCGCCGCAGATTTATGAGCGTCACCGTCGCCGGCCGCTCGCCGCACACCGCTCACCGCTCGACGCGACGTTTTTCCGTTTTCTTAAAACGGAAAATCGCGCTCGCAAAGATTTATGTGCGCCAATAATTTCTCTCCTTTATTAAAAAGAAAATGATCGTCTAGCCTTTCACTAGATTGCTACGTTTATGTTTCTGTAAGGCGTACTTTATGGAATCGTTGGTCATAGCTGCAAATGAGACTTTCGAAAGTTACTTCTCAAGTGTCGGTGTTTCAAATGTTGTGCAGAATATAATAGTAATGTAGTAAGTGGTACCTGGCGTGGGCGGATCGATGTGCAGCACGGTGTCGCCGTGGTACCAGAGCGCCACGCGCACCAGCGCGTCGCCGGCGCCGCACGTCACGGCCGCCACGCCGCCCGCCGCCGCCGCGCCCGCCTGCGCCGCCACCTCCCAGCCCGCCTCCGACACTGCACACACACCACACCTCACTCACAGCTCGCAGCAGCACGACACACACACACACACGAGCACTACGCACCTGGCACGAGAGTGACGTCACGCGACAGCGCCACGCCGTGCACGTTGGCGGCGCGGCACCGCACCGTCGTCGCCACCGCCTCGTACGCGCTCGACGGCAGTATCTCAAGTGTACCGTTGCTGTATATTCGCCTGTATGAACACAAAACAACTCAAAAAAACAAATAAGTTTTTCAATTAGAACGGTATTGGACGGCATAAAAATCGCTCGGAATTGAATACTGAATCGCGTTGTTGATAAAGCAACAGTATAAATGACAAAAATAACGAGAACAAATTTGAAAAGCAGAGTGATAATGAAACAATTAAAAGATTCAGTGAGGAGCGTGACGGAGCCGCAGCACAAAGACAAGGAGGCGGCGGCTCGCGTCCGTAATGAGAGCGTTTTGTCGCGGACGCCTCGCGGCCGGCGAATATTATAATCACTCTCATTTCACGTAATTATCGCCCAGGGAGAGAAAAAACGCTTCGACACCATAATTTGTCTCAAAAAGTTTCGTTTAGCAAATTGGAGGCGTCGAGCGGGGCGTGCGTACCTGCGGCCGGGCAGGTCGGCGAGCGCGGAGTTGTCGTCGGCCAGCCAGCTGAGCTGCGGCGCGGGCGAGCCGCTGGCGGCGCAGCGCACGCGCACGCCCGCGCCCGCCGCGTACGCTACGCGCGCCGCCGGCTCCTCCGTCAGCGCGGGGCCCCGCATCGACAGCTCGCCGCGCGACACTGCACACACAACACAGCACAGCTATTACATGACTACTCACACAACTCATAAACTCATGCCGTAGGTCAGACACAAACTTCCCTTTTATAACATTTCAAGATAACTGTGTTAGGGGAAGTCCCCCAAGCTCAGACGGCTCCTAGCACCGGATGCAGCTGGTGTAAATGAAATTAACTTATTTATGGTAGCCCAAGATGGCCAAGTGTAGCATGAGTAGTGATGCTCAAAAGCAACTAATAATCATTGGCTTGGAAATGCTTTGCCGTTTTTTACGAGAAATATTTAAAAATAAAGAAAATATGTACGAGTATGTAAAAATAAATGAAAAGAATCCTCGTTGCATAATTAGTTAAAAAGAATCAATTAAAAACCTATTAATTTACCTTATAGGTTGTCCTTTTCATACGAATTGGTACATCATTATTATTTTAGTCATTATGGGACATGAAAGACATCAACGCGTGCTCACCGTAATTGCAAGATGGCGCAAACCATTAGTATGAACCAGTATAAGATGAACTCCGGTAAATAATATCAGAAAATAAAATTTAATTATAATTACGTGGCTTTTCATTAACCAAAAAAATGTTATACCGTGCTTACTCAAAGTCTGGCTGTTATTACCAAACCAAAGTATTGAACGAGAGCCCATTATCATATTTATTTATTTTTTGACTAGGTAACCCGGACATATTTACGGGTTGCAGAAATGGCCAAACTAATTGAAATTTGTGTTCTGCGATGACATGTATCAGATCTATGAGTCATACTTGTTGATAGACATCGGTCGCCTGTTATTAGTTTAGACATCTATGGGTTGAATGTATGGTTACCCTAAAATACAAAAGAATTTTGGAGGTTTTGCAATTTTTCAGAAGTGCGCGTGATTTTAATATAGTTTTAATAAATCTGCATTATTTAAAGCACAAAAAGAAAATTCAAGTCACTGTGTCGGATCTTAAGCGAACAATTTATGGACAGCGAGCAATATTGTGCTTTAATTGAATTTGGTTATTTTATGAAGCTGAACTCTATATAAAATTGTACTAAGAAATATTCTCTGAACTTGGAACGAAGTAAGGCAATAACAGTTATTTTGTCTTTTTATTTAACTTTTTCTGGCAACAATCACAAATGTATCCCAAGATGCGAGTCGAGCCGACAAGCGTCCGCGGCGGCGGCGGGATTCCGCTCACAAACAAAGACTAACTTTAAGTCACTTAAAAGTCTAACAGCGCAACTTCAGTTTTAAAACCGTTTGACCTAAAAAAGAAGTCGTCGTTTTGCGGCGGACGGCGGCGGCGGCCGGCGGCCGGGGGCGATCGCTCGCGAGCGGTGCCGGCGCTGGACCGCCCCACGCCGCGCGCCTTCCTTCAGTAAAGTTGTGCTGCCCGCATCGCCGGCTCAGAATACTTATCAAATGTGTACCTAATTCAGTTAAGTTAGTTGCCACTTGTTTGTTGGACTTAGTTTCTGTTTTACTTTCACAATTAGCTGCTGCGACCGCGACGCGCGCTAACTTGACAACGTGGATAGTATCGTTACTGGGGTATGTGACAAGCGTATTAATTAAATATACTGTAATTCAATATAGTCGTGTTTACTGTCCTCGTCACTCACATTGGCACAAAACCAATCATGACAATAGTGCAACGTGGAAGTCTCGGCGAAACGAGCTTTCGTCCGGAAAGGGAATAGTATATCGTAAAGGGATGCTCGCCGGGCTTGAAACGTGAAAAGATGGCGAGTGTCGTGACGTCATGTGACATTCTGAACTGTGACGTGACGCGCTCTCGGCGAGACGTGTGAGGCATGGCGCCGCACATCAGAAAATAGATAGGTTGGTAAATTGGTAGTTGGGTTCGTCTTAAAAAAACAAACAGTTAAGTGTTTCGGTCTTGCTCACCGAGGATTTCCTTACAAAGTTTAGTTTAAATTCGCAAAAAAAATTAATAATGAAGTTACTATAAATTCACGGTTACTAATTTTTTTTAATGCAACACAACTTGCAGAGTGCAAAATCAGTCATTGCTTAACTAGCGTGTCTTCAACGTAGTCAGTTTTGTAAAACGCTTTCATGATAAAAATCCGTCTCTTTCTACACATCCCCGAGCTACGTCTAGCAGCCAAGCTTTCCTGTTTGGAGCCCAAAATTACCTGATTTGATAAATTTATATTATTTTTTTGTAACAGAAAGAGACCTACGGAGCCAAGATTTAACGAGATATGATCCCTAGCTTCCTTTAGAACGACTATCAACGCAGTTTAGGGTACTTAGTGAAACCCTACCTGACTCCCGAGAAGTGCGCGTACATCAAGGGTAATGCGAAATATTCTGCTGTTAATCAGTTCTTAGGGACAGGTAGTTGTCGCTAACGTTTGGTTTGTGGTCTCATTATTTCTCGAATTGGAATGATACGAATATTATTTTATTCGGTTCTGCCTTCAATCGACAGCGTGTTAGTTGTGGCGGGTTATGGTTATTTTAAAGTATGGTTGTACACGGTCTGTTTCTATGAAAGAAGAAAGAAAAAAAAAACTGTGGGAAATTACACAATCTTCAGGTTGTGACCTGAAGATTGTACTATATGGTGCATTTTAGTGATTTATACATTTCTTCTTGTGTATTATACAAGAACGATTTTACAATTGTCGTACTTACGTACTGTGTGTAACTGTGTCGTATAGTGAGCATACTTACGAGCTAGTAGCAGTAGAGCCACCAGTGGCGTGCGCGGCGACGGCGGCATGTCGCCGCACCGCACCGCTCCACTCCCGACGCAGCGCCCCGCCTGGACAGACAAGAAAAATCTGATTGATTATAATATAATAAGTTGTATTATAATAGCAGTTAGCAGGTTTTTATATTTTTGTGAAAGTACGATAATTTGTACTCTGTTCGTAAAAACTACACAGAACATACAAATAATTCACAACAAATTGTTTTAGAATAAACTATGAAGAAATTGTTAAAATGTAATACAAATTAATTAATTGTTTTTTATTTTCCACTTTTTCGTGGTGGTGTGCAAGGTCTAAAGTAAGGTGATTATAGAATGTGATTGTTTATAGCCAGATTCAGCTCGTAATAATTACAATAAGATTAATTCATGAATCCCTGAGCGGTATCATAGGACCGCGCTGTTATTGTCTTACTACTGTGTCTCGTTTCACGGGTATTGATAGGTTAAACACGACTCGGAACCCTCTATTGGTAAAAATAATGTCACATCTGGTAACAGGTAGTATAACACAAAAACCATAACGATTCACAGAGACTGGATCTGTGACCCGTTAGCTTGAGCATTAGGAAAGTAACCCTTTGCAACAGTTTTGTCGTCTGCATATATGTAAGGTACCAGGTTTAAGAAGGTCACTTATGGGCTACAAGAACAATGTTGCCGATAGCACCGACCCCTGAGAGATCCTGGCATTACCAACTTACTCAGGAAGTCAGCACACAATCCGGTGGGTAGACCAAAGGAAGGAAGTTCACTAGTACCTAAGTAACGTTTTCGTGCCAGATCCTGTCAAAAGCCTCAAGATGTCTATGGCAAGCTCTTTAATTATCGTAAATGAAGGGCAAATGCAAGAAGATCTTCAGTTATTTATTAAATTTTTTGTGCAATCAAAAGTACACTGGCGGACTTAGTACCTCAAGGCATTTTTTACCAGTCAATCTTTGATACATGCACAGATAATTTGTATTTTATGATTGATTTTGGCGAAAACTTGAAGTGTAGAATGTCGTTAGCTTCTAGGTATGCCAGAAGCGGTGAGATAAGTCTGTAGTGAGCCGGGTCAGCCCGACTACCCTTCCTGAGTATCGATTGTACATTAGCTTGCTTTCCAGCAATTAGTACTTTTCCAATCTCAAACGAAACTCAAAATAGGTGTGTCAAGATGGAAGACAGTTTAGGTGAACAAGTTCTTTTAACAATTACCCGTATCTTATCAGGACCGCTAGCTTTGTTTTCATTAAGGTAGTACAATAGGGACGTCTTTTTAGTAGATGCAAGTAGCCGGCAGAAGTCAAGACTACGCGTGCTGGACACGCGTAGTCTCGACTTCTGCCGGATCTAGATGCAAAGATTCCGAGAGAGGCTAACTTTGCTTTCTCCTCAGCGGTGTGGGCAAGTGACCCGTTGAGTTTCACCTTTTACCCATTTCAGTGGTTGTGAAGGATCCAATTAAACTGGTGTAGCCAATGACCATAACGCTATGCTTTCAAGACTCTCGCATCATCTTCTTGCAAGACTCACATAATGTGCCTCGCGCTTACGAGCGTAAATCTTGTTCTTCTTTCAGCCCTTATCCCATGTTATTTGGGGTCGGCGCAACATGTTTTTTTCTTCCATTCTGTCCTGTCACCTGTCACGCTATCATCAACTCCCATTTCTTTCGTAAATCATTTCCAAAATCCCAATATAATTGTGACGTTAACGTCTCGAAACACACAATATTTAGCGTATTCTGTAGGTGCGCTAATGCGGTGCCCTTCTAGTGTTTAACATTATTCTATATCCATCGATCATAATCCCAATGAAACAATTAATTTAAAATCAGTCGCAATTCCAGTAAAATGAGTAACTTTAGTAAATGTCGCACAATTAGCTGCGGTAATTTCATTCGTTGTGGTAAATTGCTATTCAAGCCTGATCGAGCAGAATCAACGGACTATTAATTTGATTTCAATGTGAATATTTGATAGCTTTTAAATGGCACCAATTCAATAATATTGTAGTGAAAATTGTAGGGAATATAAAGTAGCACCATCACGAGATTAACCTTTCATACATGAGACATGAGATAGGGAACACGCAGCTTTACGGCGCAGTAACTGAAGCGTGTGGGCGCTCCTCACCTGCGAAAACGCTTGCGGAACTGTTGCACGAGGTTCTTGCAACACCGTTTACATATCCTGCAATCTATTTATTACTACAAAAGGCTCGTTGATCATTATTGTTGCAACTTATCACAGAGGTTGACACATGAGAGCTATGATTGTAAATGTAATGTGCAAATAACTCATGATGAAAAAAAGAAAAGTTAAGTTACGTTCGACAACACATTCAAATGATGTTGGTATCACCATTTATTACGTGAAATACAGATGGAAAATGTTAAACAATATATCTGTTTTATTCGTTTGATTGCATTTAATTTAGAACACATTAAGTTTAATAAAACCCTTTGAAAAATACTTATACCGGTTTTAATATAGACACGCTAAAAACCACACCAGGCCAAATGGGCGCACCACAATCGTGATTGCATCCTCATTTTACGCATGACATAGGTCCTACCCGGACATGTGAGGTTCGTGTTAGGATTCAGGTGAATGAAACGCCTGGGTATCACCATTGTGTGAACTGCCTAGAACACATGTAGAGTACAAAAGAGGTGTGCCAAAAAAACAGACACCAGAGCCAAAACCCCGAGACGCTTGTAATTAAAGTTAATTTCTTCTTAGTGTTTGTATATTGAAATCGATTGTATTTGTTTTTAAGTTTACCTATTGTTTTTAAGTATAATGAAAATCATTTCTTTATTGTAATATTTCTCAGCTAAACCTAAATAGTTTGTAATTTCTATTGTAGGGTTCCTTAAGAATATAAACATTACGATTGTGTCTATAAAATTTGAAGAGTGCCTTAATTTTTTTCAGGTACTGAACTATTATAATCAAGGGACCACCAGGAAAATATTCCTTTTCCAATGAAAAGCTCGTAAATGATAAATGATATTTATTTTGCAAATAGGTTTTAAAAATCACGGAATCAGAAATGTCACGAGATTTGACAGACCGAAATTGATTTGACTTTCTAACAATAACTGAGATAACCAATCATTGTCAATCTTTGTGCACAATTTTATCCATCTATCTAAATATATCTAACTAGCCATTCATGGTAGGTGAAACTAGTATAAGTTTAGGCCAGGCGCGCACAGACGCGGCCAGCGGCCACAGGTGCGCGCGCTCTATGGCGGTTTCATACTAATGTATGTATCTCGATGGCCGCCGCGACCTGGCCGCTGGCCGCCAGTACGCGCATGGCCTTAATCTTATTGAACTGTGCATGGTTTTGTTTGCTCAGTGAGATTTACGGCTTTTCACGAGCAGGAGCCTACACTGGCTGTGATTATTATTATTTAGACGACGGAGACCCAGACTATTAAAAACGAACAAGCCGAAGCTATCTTTCAGAGGCCCTGTATGATGCTTTCTATGAAATCAGGCTCGAACCGATAAGTATTACAGTGTTTACTGTTCAAGAGCTTTCCAGAAAAGCCCAGTTTAGTCTGAATTAAACAGGTTTCTGGGAAGCTCTTTAATATCCCTGAGATATTGCACAATACAGAAACAAAGATATTGGCAGCTAGATGGGATTGGACTTGAACTATAAAGAATTTGCAATACAAAAGTATTGTAGTCTTTGTAGGTTCAGATATAAAAGGTACTTACTCCAAATAAAATGGGAAGAGGGCAGGAAGATGATGATGATGAGGTACTTTATCATCACAGACCTTCGTCATCATCTAGTCTTCGTCATAGTCTAGGCCCTAGTGTTACTTGGGGTCGATGCAACATGTATTTCTCTTCCATTGTGTCTTTTCACCCATCACGTTATCACTAACTCCGTTTTCTTTTATAGCCTTATCTTCTTCTGCCTGGCGTTAGTCGCGGCCGTTCCGGTCCGCCTTCCTGCTAAGCTTACTCCACTTTGCCCGATCTTCAATATCCTTCCCAGTAAGGCAATGTCCTTACTGGGCCCACCATATGGCCCGCCGAGGTATATAGGCTATATTCTTTTATAGCCTTATGTACCTAACTAATCAAGAAAAGATCAAAGGCGTGTTTTTTTTTCTGATAGTACTTAGGTTTACGCTTAACCACTATCTCACCTGTTGAAAAGCGATGTAGTGGTCGACAATGAAGCACCTAGATGTAACTGATTCACTTTTGACTTACAAGTTCTTGGGCAATGCTGATTATTAGCACAGTGAACGCTTGACACCCGACACCCGACACATTTCTCGGTCACTGCCTTCTCGTGGTCACTCGAGGCCTAATCCTCCAATAATATTCATTTTAACATTTTGTACTCATCAGTAGATATGCGACCGGCCTATTTGGCTTAAGTTAGTTGTAATTCAATATAAAAATTTTTTTGCAAATATGCTTTTTTACGCGTGGAAATATAGTTTCCAGTAAAAGTTGCAATCTTTGTTATGGGTGTCGGGGATCATTTCATCAATATTGTAATTTGTGTGAACATTTATTTGATTGCGTAATATAATTATTAATTCCAATTAATCATAAAATACATTTTATTCAATTAAAAAAACAATTATACAATTAATCCATTAAATTCAGAACAATTTATTATATACAGTTCTTTAAATCAATTACTTAACACGACTCTTCAGTTAAGTTCAATAATTAAATGCAATTATTATAACAATGCAATTTGATATAAACGAATTATTCAATTCAACCCAGTTTAACAAAAACAAATATTCAATCCAATTAACAAATATTACAAAACATGTTAGTAAACATAGAGTCTTATTTCGTTTACCACGCAAATCTATACTAATATTATAAAGAGGTAATATTTTTAAGTTTGTAGGTTTGTAAGTTTGTATGTAGGGGGCAATCTCTGGAACTACTGTTCCAATTTGAAAAAATCGTTCAGTGTTAGATAGCCCATTTGTCGAGGAATGCTATAGGCTATACCTATCATCACGCTACGGCCCACGGGAACGGAGCAGTATCGAAAAATGCGGGTGAAACCGCAGGGGTACTAATACTCAATAAAATGGTAAGTATAATCTCCAAACAGAAAAATGTTTCAATACGCTGAGTATTCATTAGTTTCACAGTTCAAAGCAAACTAATGTTGTTATAATACAATTAATAGTACTGTATTGTGCGTCCGTCATAAATTGATTATTCTGTTTGTAGAGAAGTAAATTGCATTTCATTATTCCAATTTTGTTACGAGTCGTGCTTAGTGCCACGATAGCTTGGGTGATGGGCAGTGGGCTGTGGAGTTCTATCGCATTAGCCCTGGTTCAGCCGAGGGTACGAGGAGAGAGGGAATGGAAGGCGGTCATCTTCTTTTGTGAAGCAGTCATGCTGGTAATTGAAAAAAGGAGGAAAAAGTGTGTATTCACGTCAAACATGGATACAAGTAAAGGAAGCGGAAGAAACCATGAGGTGGAGATAAACTTCACGCCCCAATCCACTACACTAAAAGACTGCAGTTACCGTCCACCGTAGAAGCTTGCAGAGCGAGTCCGGGTGCGAGTCGACGGTGCGCTAAGGTCCACGCGTGCCTTAAAGAGATGGCAGCAAAATTGACAGGGTCAGTTAGGGCTGACGCCGGCTGGGGCTGCGGATTGTTAGAAGGAGTTACCGTAGCCCTCTCAAAAGCGCGGGTTTTAATCAGAAAGTTTGACATTTTCCTCCCTGGAGAGGTTGTTAAATGATTTCCCAAGCATAAAATAAAACGCCAAGATGTCAATGTTTTTTTGGCAAGAGAAATATGTTTAAAAGATAAAATGTGTCTTTTTTGATTTCTAGTGGGAGATATTTAGTCAAACTTGTGATTTGATATGTGAAAACGATTATAGCAAGCAGCATTTTTAAACTATCTTCAAAGTCAGATTATACTATTCAAATTTTGAATACCCAAGAGAAATAAGTAGAACTGAATTATTTTACTCAAGATGTTTAAAAATTGGACAGACTGGATTAGTTTGGAGTTTTAATAAGAGTAACTATTTGAAACATTATCAAACCAGCGAGACGTGAGTAGTCAAGTACATCAAAACGATATTTGTAGAATTAATCGTAAGCAGAGAGTGATGAGTTACATTTGATGTTGTGCAGTTTATGAACTTGTGGCGGACAAAGTCGCGGGCTGCACCTAGTTATAAATTAACGCTTCGATGCGGTCTCACTAAGTTCGTAGAAGCGAATCCTTCTAGCGAGGGATGCGGTGTCAGTGGTAACTTTATTTGTCAACAACTTCACTTTACATTTCGATATTAGTCGAGAATTTATAGTCGAGAAGGGTACAGAGTATACGTCTAGGTATATCATTCACTGTGCAAGTAATGTGGAAATTACATTAAATTACTCATATATTATTCCGTGAACTGTCTATCATCAACATAAGATGTCTTATGTAGGCCCCACCTCCGAAATTATCCAGAATAGTGTGACATCCTACTTACAAACTTAGTCTAATTAAATAGAAAATTAAAGTTCTTGGTTATCTTACGGGTGTTTCGATGTCAATACAACTGTTCATACATATCTATAAAGTAATACTTCCTTTTGAACTAGTTTTTTTTTTTCTGGTAGGGGAATCTTACTGACTAAACCCCTACCCCGTTCCTTCGTTGCCTTCGTTCTGGGGGGGACTCGGTGTCAACCTTTAGGAATACCACGTGTTCCAGAGGCTTCGGCCCTGCCGGGCCCCTACAGTTTGCTGACATCTCCTTGAGGCGCGCGTGGAACAGAACGCGCCGTTGATGACAGGGCTCGGTCCAGATTATTTCCAGACTGCCGGACAGCGAGCTACCCAGTGCTCGCCGTCCGCGAAACCGCGTCTACGGTGGTCGAAAATCGGGATCGGGATCTCGGCGGCGGCGGCGTGAGGACCGTTCCCTCACGCGCTCGCGGTCAACAGCCTCCTTCACGAGCATTACTGCTTCGCAGAAGGAGGCGTTCTTTTGAACTAGTGGTATTTGGCAAGTGTTGCTATATCTTTAGCAATATATCAGATGCCATAGATAGACTATACTAAATTTGTTATAGGATGGTTTCGGCGACAGCTGTCAGATTCCTTTGTAGCTATTTATCCTTTTCTCTCATCTTAAAGATGCATATTTTTGTCCTGCTGTCACCCAACTTATGTTATGGAAAAAAGTCTATAGTAGCCATTGCCGAGCAGATATAAAGAATACGATTTTATAAATGATAGCCGCTCATGCCATCAGCTGAAAAACGCGAGTCGACTGCTGGACATATAATTCCCCCAAGTCTCACCACATAAACTGTTCTTGAGCGTCCCGCATTCGTGGAACTCCCGTCACCCTTGTCAGAAGGAGAGGTCCACCTTTTGAGAGGCCTTCCAACGTTGCTCTGCTGTCTTCCAGTACACGGTCGGTACTGCTGGACTTTTCATGTCATATTTCAATCTAAGATTACATTTCGATTCATATAGTTAAGAACTAAAGTTCAAATGTGGTAATTTTTTTTTAATGGTTTATTCCAGAAAAGGAGAGGTTCGACGAGCTATCATTCCGAATATATTTGATTACCGTTGTGAAAACAAGTAAGTACCTCATAAGTTGAAAAGTAACCGTGGAGTTTCCGGGTTGTTTTCCATGGGAACCGACCAATGACCATTTCATAATTTCAGTGTGTGAAAATTGTGTAATATTTGGAACCGTGCACCGTGCTTCTGATGCGGATAGGATCTCGTGTAGGTTATTTCAGGCTACTTATTATAGGCTATTTCCACTACAAACCTTTTAAAAATGACACACTCAAGAGAATCAAAAATCATAGGGAACTTCCCATTGACCTAGAATTGGGCATAAAGCGAGGTTTCATAGCACAAATATAATAAAAAGTTTGAAAATTAAAAATGTGTAGTTATCACAAGTCTTCAAGACTCGATTAAGGAATTTAACTGTTGTCATAGGTAAGTTGGTGCGAAACCGTCAGTGCGCGAGCCCGATTCACAGTTGCCCGGTTTTTTTAGGTATTGTTAAAAATTTTGAACAAAGATTTCATCACTTAGAATCTCGATTAAGTGTGCAAAGTTCTTATAGGATTTTTTTCATTTTACGAGTACTTTATGAAGTGGTAAACTTCACGCAAACTAACAGCTTAACAGTGGGTTTTACTGTAATAGTTTTACAAAAAAATATGTTTTATTCCTATGTGATATCCACAAGATATCTGTGTTTCCAGGATATCTGGAGCAAGATGTGTAATAACGTCATAATCTCCTAAGAGCGGATAAATGGATATTTTTATCTCTCTGGTCGGACGCTCTTAATTACCTCCTAAGCTCAGTAGTATTGAAATGTGGATGAGCATGTATTTTATTGGCAATATCTGTGTTTATACTAAGCGTGAATCTACGTATTAGTTATTTAAATTTATCCGAAAGTTCTTTTTAAAACTTTTTTTCAAAAACTAAACTACAAAAAGAACTAAACTTACGTACCACGGAAACAATCCAATCCAGTGATCACCGTCTCACATGGCAAGCACAAGTGATAGAACTTAGATCACCATACTCGAAACTTGTGAACTGTGTCGAGAGCAACAGTCCGGACGCGACGCGGCGCGGAACTTGTGAGGACGCGCTACGCGGTGCGACACGAGGCGCGCGCTCGCGGTCTCGGAGCCGACTGCCGCCCGCCGCGCCGCGACTGCACGCCGCCGCGCGGGTAATTACCCGCCAATTGTATCTCGATACTGACTGCTAAATGATTTAATTAAGGCGTAATCACTGCCCGCAGATATCTGCTGAGCACGCCTCGGCACGCGACGCCGACGCTCGCTTCTACGTGACGCGTATACAGCGGACTTTCTGCTGAGAAACCAATACGGGATCAGACAATAGATTGAAGACAATAGTTTTCAGTCATTAACGGAGATTATTTGTTGTGTTATTTGTGTCGCCCACCTCTTGATACTAGCACTGACTCCGTTGTTATTATCTCTATTGTTTTCCTTAGCTTATAACTCTCATTTTTGTAACAAGACGAAGAATTTAATAAATGATTTATTTTAAAGGTGGAAAATCATCTAGTTAAACAAAGCTATGTTCCTTCAGTTGCCTTTTGTGTTCTAAGACCACGAGTATCTCTTCAATACTTTTACACATGGCCCTAGAAGGCCGATGCCTACTGCTCTACTGGCCCCCTATGGTTTGCTGACTTATCTTTAAGGTGCGCGTGGAACACTTCGTGTAGTCGGCGACTCAGGCTTGGTCCTTATAGGATGAGCGGACGGCGACCTACCCATTGCTCGTCGTCGTAACCAGAGATTGCTCTGCGGTTACCTACACCCGGGGCGTCTTCTGTTGCAGATGTAACGTACATCCTTGCACCCCAGGGACAAGGATGTACGTTACTTCTGCTAAACAGAAAAATGCAACCTCATCCTATTCCTTTTCGTTCCAGACCACGGCCTGAATGAGGGCCCGGCGCGAGAGGTTACCGCCTCCGATTGCACCGGTGCTCGGCCCTAGCGGAGTATACCTCTAACGTATGCTGCACCGTGACCTCTGGGCTGTGGTCCGTGTAATGATAACACCCGGGCGTTTCTTGTGAATTATCCTTTCGAAATTACCACGTTCGGTGAGGACCTGTCGTGCGGAAGGTAAGGACGCACTGCACTCACTTCTCAAAGAAGGGACTTACCACCGCAATACAAAGCTAAAAGCTGTTAGGAATTAGACTCTTTCAGAAAAATAAATCTGGAATCAAGTGACCAGAGCACTTCAGTGAAAACAGCAATAGAGGGGAAGGACGCTTTTTGGTTCAGTGAAAAAATGAAGTAGAGTGTTGTTGTTGAAACACTCAATACTTGCCACGAGTTGGTACTGTAGTTAGTTAGCGGGAGCGCCGGGTCTAGCAGCTACTGTTTACAACAGTCAGTTTATTTTATGGCTGCTGTGAGATCACCTGGATTAAAACCTGCTTGCTCGGTGTTCTCCGGTTTTGTGAACCTTTATCGCAAGTTTAATAATGCGTAAAAATAGGTTCCCATATGATCCACTGCAGAATCTAAACAGAATCTATATGTTATTCTTCAGAATAAATGTTATATAGATAATGAGTTCAAAACATTATAGGTACAGCTAATTTAGTACGATATAATAGAACATGAAGATGTCTCTAAAAAGTACTTTTATCTAATAAAAACAGGACTAATTGATATACATGTAAACATTCTTTGTTTGTCAGATATAAGGCGAGCAACGTTTTAATGTTTTGAATTTATAATCAAATCGGTACATTTTTAGCAAATTAAAATGTTTCTTAATTTGCAAGCATTCAGCACATCTCTTTCCTTTGTACGCAGTTCTAAAATAAAAAGACCGGAGGAGGATAGGAGCTGTAGTCCTTTAGAGCTCACAGCATGTTTTTATTTGCCCAGCTTTAATTATAATTAATGCTTTAATTAATGTTTTTTTTTTTGTAAAATATCAAGAGAATGTAACTAATTAACTAGTCGCAGCAACTTCTCAATATTAAATACCCACTGTTCGTGATGTATTCAATTAAAAACTCTAATAAAATGATGTTCGTAAATAAGCGTTATAAATATTTAAATTGGAAGACGTTCTGCGTCTCCGGCGAGTGCCGGCGGGCCGGCGGGCAGGCGGGCAGGTCGGCAGGTCGGCAGGCGGGCACAGCGGGCAGGCCGCGTACTGTTCTCTCATTTCACTCTAGCACTAACAAACTTAAAAAAAATTAAAACGTTATCAAAACGAGATGGGAGACCTAGACGAGAGGGCGGAAGGTGCGCGGGGTGCGGGGTGCGGGGTGGGGGGGGGGGGTGAGGCCGCTTCACGCGGAGACGTCGTCCCTCGAGCGTGAAGATACCTGATGAAAAGAAAATGAAACCGAGATGATAGAGCGCAGACAGCGCGCGCCCGCGACGCGACACTATTCACGACAACTTTTTATTTTTCATAAAAGTTCTTTTATGGTGTTTTTATTTTATAATTTTAACGAGACGTTCCTGCGACCTGAATGGTGTGCAGCCTCCGTGAAGCACGACGTGCGCGGGGTGCGGGCGGGGGTGCGGGGGCGCTATAGAAATCGTTGCAACAACTTCGTTATTTGCTGAAAGTCATCGCTAGTTTATGAACATTCACCGAACTAAATATTATAAAGAAGGTATCTAGTCGCCATAACTATAGTTTATATCAGTCATTGAAATCTGAAGTCACTGATACTGGCTGGTGAACAAAGAGTCCTTTGACCGTGCACGGGTAGATTGTAGGCGCTCGCGCGGGCACCGTGAGCGGACTTGTACAACTTCTTGCACGCTTTGTTCGGCGCCGGCGCGGGGTCGCGCTCACCTGCGCTGCGCTCCGACCGCGCGCCGCCACAAACGCTCTCTACAGTCAGATGAAGTTCGCGTCGCAATCACACTGGAACTTTATCGATAAAGTCTTAATTACCAGGAATCGCTTACCAAGTACTCATCTGTAAGGAATTTGTAGAGATCTGAAGTGTAAACAAACTTCAACTTGTTTGGGTTCTTTTTCTAATATCTTCTTACAAAAATAAGCTCCAAATTTACAAGGAATCCAAACAATTAAATAAAGCCATGGGTTTATACTCATACTAAGTATGACTGTGCTTTAAATAAAGACTAGATCAGATCATAAGTAAGACGCAGTCTTCATTTTGATCCGATTTCTAAAAAAGAGATGGTTCTCAATCAGACTAAGGTGTTGTAAATAGTATTCAGCAATATTATTCGCCAAAAGGTAGCGAATTTGATGATTCTTCTTTTTGAGTGTAGATATAAATCTGTGGTAGTTTCAATACTGGGGTACATTTATTTTGCCAGACCAAGTTATCATGGAGTCGTGTATCGTGAATACTTGTGGCTATTTTTTTATAAACAAGACAAGTCGTTGGCTAAACCCACTAAAACTGATGTACAAAATTTGTAAAAAAAACTATAAACACAAAACAACTTTATTTGAAGAAGTTGGTTGAAAACGCGAAGCGCCGGCTTCCAAAATACAAGTTATTTTCTAAATTTCATTTGGTTCAGGAAGTAGTTTGCATTTTTTTTATAATATTTTTTTTTATGACGCGTAGTGATTTCTCTATGACAAGTTCCGTCGTCGTAGCGTCGTCTCCTCTCTGCGCTCTCGGAGTGACGCCACAATATTATACGGCCCAAAGTTCATTGCTTCCGACACAAAAGGAAAGTAATCAGCGAGGAGCTCTGCGCTAAACATCGCTGTATCTGTGCGAACAGACAGACAGACAGACAGGCGAACACTCGCAACATGCCACTGTCCGCTCCTGGAGCACTCCGCATCTATTGAAATGCATTTCTCTTACGACTGCTGCGAACTTCATTGTTTTACATTAAATTTAAGTCGTGGAAATACGCTCCGTTGTGTAAGGGGTTTTGGCAAGGTTTGCAGTACGATGTGGTTTGATGTTGCGGTGTGGAGCGGTGCGGTGCGATGCGGTGCGGTGTGGTGCGGTGCGGAGGAGTCGCTGGTTTATTAATGCTATTAGAGATATTAAGCTCGTAATGCGCCGGACAGCTACGGCGAGCCACGAACACCAAATATTTACAACGTTGTCCAAGTCTCACGACTGTACTGTCTAAGAACTGAAGTGAGGTCTAAGGAGACAGTTACGGTACATTACTACGAACATAATTAAATATTTAGTTATTTGTTCTCTTTTTTTTTTTGACCCAAAAATAATGAAGTAATACGCAATCCGGTTGACGCAGGTCGATTAGGCTAGATTAGATTTGGTAGAATCCAATTTAATCTAATCAATCTTCGTTCGCCCACTCCGAGTTTTAATATAGGACCTTTTTACGTTCTGAATCTTTTTTATAATATCAAGGGTTTATGAACGTATTCATGCTTAAATCACGAAAGTATACACGCATACATTACATAAGTATTAGTATGGTTACTAAAATACACGTATCAGCTCTATTAAACGAGTGCGCCCGGATGACTGCCTGCAGGTAAAAGTGGTGGGGAGTTGTGCATTAGTGTAACCATTATCTACCCTTATGACAACCACGACCACTCTGCCAAAACCATAACAACCAAGAAGAAGAAGAAAGATTCTCGTAGAGCATACATATTAAGTGCAATGTCGTGCTCTCGTACAAGGTGAGCAGCAGTCCGCCACCTCCTGCGAAGCAAAGGAGCGGCTGAAACTGTGAGGCGGAAACAAACGTCACGCCCTGCCCCCGCTGGCAAAACCTCAGGCACATCGAGCCACGGCTCCTTGAGTAGCTCACCGTCTGGCCGTCAGGAAAGGACCAAACCCGAATCAACGGTACGTTGTGTCGGACGGGACGGGACGTTGTGCACGGGTGATTGTAGCGAGGGCTGCAGATTGTTCGGAGCCCTAGCAAAAAAGGACAACTGCAGAACAGATTCTATGTTTTTTTTGTAGATTTTCATTTACCGCTTTACACCGATATCTCATCTGGTAGAAAGCGACGATACGGTCGACGATAGAGCGCGCTTACTTGGACGTAACTATTACTTTTGGCTATAAGATCCCCAGGTTGTAGTCATTAAGAAATAGTTAAGGTTTGGCACTGCTTAGGCTAGAGATGCATCAAGATATTTGATGGTTTCCCACGTAAATAAAGCAGTTGGTCGCCACATTCTCATCCCATACTTATTCTGACCAACACCCACTCGGCATCGTTAACAAAAAGGAGCCATTTGAGCAAAAGAAATAACCAATTCGGTCCGAGCGCGCACCGCGGCACCACTCCCGCACACTTACTAATTCTATTTAGGTTCGTATATAAATTGATGTCCGTGTTCTTAATGAAACGGTCCACGAGCGGCGCCGGGCGAGCGGAGCGGCCCGAGCGGAGCGGGCGGAGCGGAGCGGGCGGCGCCGGCGGGTCTCGTAATGTCATTTAGCCGGCTGAGTGCGCGGCGCGAGTGCCGCTATTCACTCGCGCGCCTCCTCGGCTACCTGTTGTGTACGTGATGTTTTAGTCGCCTCTTTGTGTTTGCTAATGGATGGGAAAATCGTAAAAAAAAGACTTTTTTACAAATAGTATAACGACTTAGAAAAAAATTACAAAATAACTTTAATTTTGGAAGCCGGTTTTAATTCTTCGTTTTTTAACATAAATACGTTGGTATCAATAAACAAAAATGTGCCTAATCAAAGGGCAGTTTCTTTTCACCCCTGCGTTCCTATGTACCGCGTTTGACAGTACAATTCGACGTTTCGCGTTTAATCGACTGTACATGGACTTGACCAAAAGCGTATTTGGCAAATTCCATAATCTGACAAACTTACGATTTGACGAACTGCAGCTTTGACCAATTTCAAATTTGACAAACTGCGTATTTGACGAATTTCCAACTTGATCAATATCGTTCAATCCGACTGCAGCAACCCAGGAAAGTTTCCTATCACTTGTGTAATAGTTCTGTTTTCCTTGTCCAAAGATATTGATAACTAACAAAATATTCATTCAAACAAAAAAAAATATCACAATCTGTTAGCAAGGATATCGCTGATCATGTAGTTAGCCTATTATGTCCCACTGCTGGGCGAAGGCTTCCCTCTGGCTAGACCTTCATCATCACTTCACCTTCGTGTTGGTCTGCTGCGATGACGCCTTGTGTCAAATGGGACCACATAAGTGGCTTCTTTAGCCAACATAATAAAAAATAGAGTGGAATAAAGAACTTTCTTCTTTTTTTTGTCGTTTAAAAATGTATGTAACAAGTGCCAACTACGAGTAGTACGATCTCCAGAAATTAAGCAAGACTTTTTATTTGGTTACACTAACGGAAGAACATAATTTCTAGGGAATGAACTTCTTACCCGAAAGTTTTCATATCACAGGTAGTTATAAATTCGTGCTAGCACTAATTCTATACTTAGTATTTTCAAGATACAGCATTGTGTTAGAATATACAGTGAACCTGGTCCCCTGCGGGTTGTGGGGAGCCTAAACCAACAACAAGCGGTTTGCTCTACGAGCGCTTCATAGAAACCGTCCTGTTTCTATGTAGTGCTGTGAAACACCGCTCTTTAAGAGATCTTGCTATTTTATTTAACTTAGTATTAACGCCCCTGAGCTGAAGTTGTTTAATTGTAAAATCTTTTCTATGTCGTCTGTACGTGAGTCCAAATTCCAAAAAAAAAATAACACTTCTATTTTTATTTTATTTATTTTATTTTTATTAAAAGGCACACCAACAACTTGTTTACAAATCAATCGTAATAAGTTGACCAGAGATAGTTCTTTGTAAACAAATCAATTTATTATTACAGGCATGCACATCATTCACAGTCCCGCGAAGCGGCGAGCCTCCTCGCTGGCCTGCCACCGTGGGATCTGGAGGCAACAGTCCTTGCACGCATGCACGATTTGCGCGTGGAGATGCAACGCCGGGGCGAAACTCCGCTGCCGCGACAAGTCGCGGCATGGCGGACAGAGTTCCGGCGGGATCTTAGGGTGGCATGGCGACTGCGACTGTCGCAACCCAGTGCTGGGCACGCCGTCATTGAGGCGGTTAGGCCCCTCTTTGAGGAGTGGTTGGAAAGAGGTCACGGCGTCCTCTCTTTCCGTGTGACGCAGGTCCTCACCGGACACGGTAAGTTCGGGAGGTTCCTGCATCGAATCAAGCAGGAGAGGACGCCCGGGTGTCGCCACTGTGTGGACCGCCCGGAGGACACGGTGGAGCACACGGTAGAAGTGTGCCCCGCTTGGGCGGAGCACCGCCGTGTCCTCGTGGAGACTATCGGGAGCGGCGACCTCTCGCGCCGGGCCCTGGTTCAGGCCATGGTCCGGAGCGAGGAGGGTTGGCATGCGGTCGCCTCCTTCTGCGAAGCAGTGATGCTCGTGAAGGAGGCTGCTGACCGCGAGCGCGTGAGGGAACGGTCCTCACGCCGCCGCCGCCGAGATCCCGATCCCGATTTCCGACCACCGTAGGCGCGGGTTCGCGGACGGCGAGCACTGGGTAGCTCGCCGTCCGGCAGTCTGGAAATAATCTGGACCGAGCCCAGTCGTCAACGGCGCGTTCTGTTCCACGCGCGCCTCAAGGAGATGTCAGCAAACTGTAGGGGCCCGGCAGGGCCGAAGCCTCTGGGGGGAACATGTGGTATTCCTAACGGTTGATACCGAGTCCCCCCCAGAACGAAGGCAACGAAGGAACGGGGTAGGGGTTTAGTCAGTAAGAGTCTGACACGCCCTCCCGCTCCGCCCAAGAGCGGGGGAAGTCATTCTGATGATTCCCCTACCAGAAAAAAAAAAAAAAAAAACATCATTCACAGTGGTAATTTAAAATTACAAAATTTATTACATAATAAGATTGAGATTTTTATTGAATCGTTATAATCCTATAGCAATTATTGTAATAAATTTTTATTTTGCTTTAATTTTTCATGATTATTTATTAGGTATTATGTGTACATTTCACTAAGCGTACGCTAGTGATGACAGCCGACTAGCACAGGCAGAAGCAGTCATGCTTGGTTACAACCTGCAGATATTGGGTCTAAGCGAAGTGAGAAGACACGGCTTTGGTGAGCTGAGAACATCTAGGGGCTTGACTTTGCTATATTCAGGTAAAGAAAATGAGGAAGAAGTGCGCGAGTACGGCGTGGGGCTTCTCCTCTCTAATGTAGCGAAGAAAAGCCTTGTCGATTGGAAACCGATCTCAGACCGGATCATGTACGCTCGCTTTAACTCTAGAGTACGGAAAATCTCCATCGTACAGTGCTACGCCCCAACCAATGCATCTTCTGAGGATACTAAAGACGATTTCTACAACGCCCTGAACGCCACCCTTAGGAGTATTAAGAAGCAAGACATCGTCATCGTCATGGGAGATCTAAATGCTAAGGTTGGGAGGGTTAATGCGGGCCGTGAGCGGCATATGGGGACTCAGGGTCTTGGAGTTTGTAACGATAATGGGGATCGTTTTATCGATTTTTGTCAGAACCATGATCTTACCATCGGAGGAACATTGTTCATTCACGGCGACCACCACAAATACACCTGGAACTCACCCGATGGAGTCACAAAGAACCAAATTGACCATCTTGCCATTAGTTCTAAATGGCGTTCTTCACTGCTCGACGTTCGCAACCGTAGGGGCGCCGATATAGATAGCGACCATCATCTGGTGGTTGCTGAAGTTCGGCTTAAGGTTGCAGTAGCCCGTGCAACTGGAGGACCCGGCAGGTTGGGAAGGAGGTTCGACGTGAACAAACTTTCTGACTTGGACACCCGTAGGGCTTTTCGTCTTGAGCTGCGAAATCGATTCTCCGGACTCGAAGAAGTTGCGGATTCACTAGATGAGGAGTGGAATCGCATTAAAATGGCCTACACAGAGACCAGCTCCGTCATTCTAGGGCACAAATCATCACACTCTCGTGAGGACTGGATGTCTCAACACACCTGGAGTCTTATCGAGGACAGAAGGAATCTGCACCTAAAGCTTCTGGAGACCCGTAATGTTGACGAGCGAGCCGACCTCATTTTACAGTATCGTCGAATACGCAAGGCTGTTTATCGGAGCACGCGTGCGGATAGAAGGCGGTGGGCCGATGACATAGCTGATCGAGCTCAACACGCTGCGAACACCGGCAACCTTAAGGAGCTGTATAGAAGCACAAAGACCTTGGTAGGAGACAACAGGCGCAAAAGGAAACCGCTTAGATCCAAAGAGGGGCAGCTCATTGTGACGTCGGAAGAGCAACTTCTACGCTGGCACCAACACTTTGAGGAGGTTTTCCGATTGTCAGCGACTTCGACGCCTGAGGCACTGTCGGTTAGTTCTTCACCACCCCGGCTTCTCGATATCAATTCGGAACCACCGTCAGACTCGGAAGTAGCTGAAGCAGTCCTCTCTTTGAAGACAGGGAAGGCTCCAGGATTCGATTTGATTACTGCGGAAATGCTGCAAGCCGACTTGACCTTCGCCGTCGACGTACTGACGCCTTTAATTGAAAGGATCTGGACTGCTGAAGAACTCCCGGACGACTGGAACAAAGGGCTCGTAATTACCGTGCCTAAAAAAGGTGATCTCAGTCAGTGCGATAACTGGAGAGGCATTGCACTGCTGTCAATTCCCTCTAAAGTCTTCTGCAGGATAATCTTGGATAGGCTATCGAGGGCCCTGGAACCCTTACTACGCAAGGAGCAGGCTGGTTTCCGTTTGAGTCGTTCTTGCACGGACCAAATTAACACTCTACGTATAATTCTCGAACAGGCATCAGAATGGCAAAGGGAGATATATCTCACTTTTGTGGACTTTGAAAAAGCCTTCGATACGTTGAAGTGGTCCAGCATTTGGTCTCGCCTGCTGGAAATGGGAGTACCACCAAAATTGGTCCGCTTATTACAGAGCATATATCGGAAATATTCCTGCAGAGTGGTTCACGACGGCCTCATCTCGGAGGACATCGCAGTGCACGCGGGTGTTCGTCAGGGTTGCCTCCTCTCGCCTCTTCTCTTTATAGTCGTTCTTGACGGAATTTTGCTTCGCATCTTCAAAGAGAGGCGCCGCGGGACAGAGCAGCGTTTTAGAAGATTTGGACTACGCCGATGACCTATGCCTGCTAAGTCATACGCACGCCGACATGCAAGCAAAATTGAACGACCTGCGTCAGGAGGCAGCGAAAACTGGGCTTAAAATTAACTCGCGGAAGACCCAGGAGATGCGTACAGGGGTGATTAATGCTGCGCCGCTGCTAATCGGCACTGAGGCAGTGGAACGCGTCCAGAAATTCACGTACCTCGGAAGTGTCGTGGCGGAAACTGGTGGAACTGAAGAAGACGTCGCTTCTCGAATTGCCAAAGCCCGCGGTACCTTTGCACAGCTGAGACCGGTTTGGCAATCACGGAAATTGACTCGAAGAGTTAAGCTAAAAATCTTCAGGTCAAACGTCAAATCCGTGCTGCTTTACGGGTGCGAAACGTGGAAGGTGACAAAGGAGATCTCACGACAAATCCAGGTTTTCGTAAATCGATGCCTTCGCCGTATCCTCGGGATTTACTGGCCCGAGACCATCTCTAACGTAGAGCTGTTGGAGAAATGCCGCAAAAGCCCGATCGACCACCAGATCAAGCGTCGCAAGTGGAGTTGGATTGGTCACACGCTTAGGAGGGATTCCAATCATATACCTAAACAGGCACTGGACTGGAATCCCCAAGGGAAACGGAAGCGTGGCCGTCCTCGGCAGACCTGGCGACGCACCGTTTTGGCTGAAGCGAAAGACATCGGACTGACGTGGAGCGAGGTCAAGCATAAAGCGCAAGACCGCTCGCGTTGGGTGACTACTGTTGACGCCCTCTGCCCCAGCTAGGGGATATAGGATCTTAAGTCAAGATGTGTACATTTATTAAACGTACACGTGTCATTAAAGTACTCTACAATAATTATAATTTCATATCATACGATTCAAATGCTGACACTTGTATGACATTACAAAACAAATAAATTAACGAATGTAATAAAATAAAATTAATATAGCATACAAATAAAATACAATAATAATGTAATCGTTACTTACACGTACAATATTGTTTTTATAATTAAAATAACATAAAAAAATAGGTAAAAAAACTTTTTAAGTTAAACGGTTATAATATGTTAAACATACATTGCAATGTTTAAGATAAATGTACTAAAAACCAAAAAATAATAAAATAGATACAGTCGTGGGAATTATAAACATATGCATAGACTAGACTAAAATAAAACCGTGGGGCACGTCAATTGAATTCTATTGCATTCTATCGAATTCTATCGCACATTAAGTCGATAATTTGTAGACAAGTGACGTGCCCCACGGTTTTATTTTAGTCTAGTCTATGCATATGTTTATAATTCCCACGACTGTATCTATTTTATTATTTTTTGGTTTTTAGTACATTTATCTTAAACATTGCAATGTATGTTTAACATAAAACCGTTTAACTTAAAAAGTTTTTTTACCTATTTTTATTTTCTAGTTTTTAGTTTTTGTTTCGCATTCTGTTTAATTCATTTCTTTTCTGTTTGATAATTGTATTGTCACCAAAATCCAAAGTGTATACAAAATTTCAGATTAATCGATTGACAGGAAGAGGGTGAAATTTGAATTACTTTTGACCCAAGAATAAAAAATAAAACAAACGGGGTGAGCTAAATAAAACCGTTTAAAAAGAACTTTAATGCAAGTTACGAACTCACTTAGTGAACATAAGAATAAAATATCAATTTATTTAGCCAGTTGGTTTAGCTGTGTGAAAATTGTCCTCGAGAATGGGACTTGGTACCTGGAAGGGGGCGTGTGTATGTTGTGAGCTCTATTTACCTCCAAGCACCTCGAGTGTGTGCGCCGAGCTCCCTGAGTAGACCCACCAGGCAGCCGTGTTAAGCACCGCCACCACTCTATTGAGACGGCATTAAACTGATGTATGTTACGGCATCACTGCTACTTACACGACATACATGAGACTCTTGTGCGCTGTAAGCTTGCACCGCTACCTAGTTCCAGGAATTATGTTGTTGCCAATGTAAAAGATATTTGAACCTGTTATTTTTGAATGTGTGTATCTAATATACGGGGCGTCCCACAATTTCGCCACATGGAGGAAAAGCACTTTAAATACTGGAGATAAACACAAATTTTTATTTTAAAAACAATACGAACATTCAGATAATTTTAAATAATCGCCTATCTGAAGCACAAATCAAACCAGCTGAATGTCAAAAATGCCTCTATTTTTTTCAGTAGCCTTTAAAACACACAGGGCCTGTTTCACAATGTCCGAGTAGGCACTACTCACTGTATAAATTCAAAAATGTGACAGATTTTGTATGAAATTATCTGCCAAGTAAGATACTCGAAACTTAATCATAGGTGGTGAAACAGGCCCACAATCATACATTCATTACTTATTTAACATAGTATCAAAAATAAAAGTGACACAATAAAAGCTCAAATTGCGGGTCGAATTGTTTTAAAAATAAAAATGAAGTCTGCTTTCAGTAAATTTGTCCATCTTCATTATTGAAGGTACTTTCCCTCCACGTGGAAGAGTCGTTCCTCGCCTAATACTGCTGAAGTTAATTATAAATTAGTTTAAAGTTGAATCGCGAAGTTGGTCGGAGATAAAATCAGTGGGCTCCAAAAGGTCGGTGTTCAGTAAAATGATCCGCTAAGCGGTATTTATTCACAAAGATCTTGTGATAAGGCGGCGGCGGCGCGTGCCAGTAACTCCGTTAAGTAAGAGTTGGGAAGTTGCGGCGATAGTGTCAAAGTGCCGGCGAGAGGATCACGCCGCGACTAGAGCTGCGCCACGACCCAGACGAAACGGATTTTTGTTCAATCCGATCATTGATGCTGTAATAAATCGAAGTTTCGTTTTATTTTCCGGCCACTTTAGTGCAGTTCTAAATAATTTTATACAGTTCAGGCATTCGTTTAGGTTATCTGAGCTATTTATTTATTAAAACTGTTTTTTTATTTGTATAAACCAGTGCTTGACTGCGATCCCACCTGATGATAAGCAGTGATGCAGTCGTTGATGATGAGGCGCACTAATTTATTAAAAGCCTATTAACCCTAGCCTGAAGACTCTTAAGATATAATCGGACAGGAAGAACTTCATATAACACAAAAGTATAAAGGCAGACTTAATGCCTTAGGCATTCTCTACCAGTTAACTAAGGTATCTTTCTTATTTGAAAACTATGCTAAATCTCTGTAGCCAATGATAGCCTTCACAACATCGAGCTAATCGATTGCGTCTCGGTCCATCCCTGTTGTCTTCAAGCATTCCGAACGTACTGACTACCCAATTATGTCGAGGAAACTTTCGCGTTAACTTCACAGCTCAGCTGCTTTGCGCTGACCTTCTGTCGGCGGTGTTTAGCGTAGTCTATCTGTCTGACTGTCACGATGACAATATGTCGGTCCTGGCTCAGGAAGGATCGAACTAGCGAAGCGTGGGATTCAAATGGTCATGGAGAGGATTCGGCTGTTTGTACTCGAGGTGGCACTACATGAGTCAAAAGCCATGCGATTTCATGGCCATCGAATGCACCGCCATCGGAGCTCTAAATAACTACTGGCACGTAAAACTAATCACACTGACTTTTATTTTTGATTAGACGCAAATAGCTGACCATTCAAAAAGTTATGCGTATTGCAACAAGTACAGTAAGAATACTTCAAAAAGTATATTTTGTCAAAGTAAGAATGGCTCTTGTAACACAAGTACAAGCATGCTACTCGACTACAACTTGTGAGTGTCGTATTACATATGTAGTTCTATGGATCATCTGATCCCACTCGTGTGTAGCTGTTGGTCATTGAGACATGACTCGCTGCCCACTGCCCCGTTACTAACATAAACGAGTAATTGAATCAAGAATTTTACTCCCCCTCAAGCATTTAAGCTTCTACTTTATTAGCGAAGAGCCACTTACTTTGTACGCGCGTTCTATTTCCATCAATGTTTTGCCTTTGATATGGATTCCACGTAGTAGTTGTGATGCCAGTAATATCTGGAACAACATTAGCATATCAGAATCACATAAACATGTCAGGGCAGCGCTTGCAGCGACTGCGCTATGCTAATACGTGTCCAATAAATACTAATGATAATTCAGCTCGCGTGTACATTCGCGGCACACGGGTTTTTTTTAACAGGAAAGAATTTTAATTTATTTATTGCAGTGCATCTCTAGTTTTTACTCTAGCCAGAGTAAATACATAGTTTCACAAATGTCGCGCGCAAAATTGATGCGTTTTTTCTTCTGGGACTACAAGACACTCTCTTGAAAGTTATTGCAAATAGACATAATAGAATTCACATCCACATCTTAATAAAAACATTTTATATGTTAGCGAGTGCTAATTTGTCAGTTTGTTTGTGAGCAGGAGAGAGCGGGGGGGAGCTTGACGCGAATGTGAGCTGCGAGTTAATATGAGGCGCTGCAGATGCAGGTGACGCCGATATTGTTTCTGAAACTATCCTACCGTCGCCGGCGACGTGCAGTGCATGCACGAGAGGCGAGCGGGGACTGATGGCTTCTTCAGTTACGTGTAGTTGTATAATTGTGTCGGAAATACATACTAAAAGGTATTTACAAAGGAATCTTTGACATCAATAATATCATGGTTAAATAGGATCAACCTAAAAATAAATCTTGATAAAACAACTATTATGCATTTTAGGCAACGGACCCAGACTGGATTAGACATTAACGCAATTTACGAGGACACTGCACTTAACATAGTCGACGCTACAAAATTTCTAGGAATTATTATTGACGCTAAATTAGACTGGAAGGCACACATTGAATATCTATGTAAACGACTGAGCTCTGCTGCGTACGCCTTATATAAATTGGCCCCAGAGCTAAATACAGATGCCTTAGTAACAGCGTACCATGGTCTAGTAGCGTCGTTATTGCGGTACGGTATTGTATTTTGGGGAAACTCCACAGATAAAGCAATAGCATTTAAGGCTCAAAAGAGATGCATCCGGGCGATGTTCAATTTGAAATCGACCGACATTACCATCTCTGTATATTTTTGAAATTGCGACATTTGTTAGGTTAAACCAGCATCTATTTCCACGGCTAGCTGACATCTTCCCTCGTAACAGACGTGACAATTATCAACTTTGTTCGCATTCATCAAAGACTGCGTTAATGAGCAAAAGCGTTTTCTGTATGGCTCCTAAAATTTATAATAAAATACCTCAATCAGATAAAACATTACCAGTAAACTTGTTCAAAAAGAAGATTCGAGATTTACTAACAGACAAGTGTTATTACAGTATAAGTGACTGACACTATTTGACATTATATTGATTTAATTGTTATGATAATCCTTAATTATTTTGTTATAAATTTATTTATGACATTTTTTATTTTACTCTGACATTTTTTGTTAATGTGTTATTGCGTTTTAATGATAATCAAAACACATTTTTTTATACTGACATTTTTTAAAATTAATTTATTGACAATATGATTTTATTTTTATACTGACATTCTTTAGTTAATTTATTGACAATTTGATTTTATTTTTATCTGTTTTATTTTTATTTTTATTAATGCATTTAATGGAGATTTGTTATTTTTTACTTAATTCAGATGATTTTTTAATATATTTGCTTGATAATTGGTTTCACTGATTTGAAATGTCATTTATAATGTTGAGAAATGATTGATGATTGTAAACTTTATAAATTTGCACGCCTTAAGGGTGAAACATGGACGGACAATTATTTTATAACAACCTGCATGCTAAAATGTATACCCATGTTTTGACAAATAAATTTATCTTTATCTTTATCTTTACAGTATTTAACATTTAAATGTAACTTATAATATAATCTCCAGACTCAAGCAGTACTTGAACCCCCAGGACCCTTTCCTAGACCGCAAAGCAAAGAAGGAACACAGGAGTGGGTTTTAGACAATAAAAGTCTGATACAACACATAAAAAATAGATCAAACACTACTACTAAATATTTCGATGATGCTATGGGTTATTTACCATCCTAGGAACTACCGCGGCCCTGGAATGCAAAAAGTAACTGAAGAAACACAGGTGTGTTTTAATTAGTGAAAGTCTGACTTGACTCTCTACACACTCTCCTTCCCTCTACCCGGAGCAGAAAACTTGATGCTTACCAAAATCCTATTGACTATGTGAACCTTTTCACCTGTGGATAATTATAATAATTATACCTACTGATGTGAACAGCAGTATGTATTAGAATCCTGCAAGGTATGCAAATGGTATGCTAGCCTAATATAATTGTGCATAACCATACATTACATTACCCTACCCCGTTGTTATTTTGATACATTGTAACATGACATGATTTGTTCCATTCGTAGACGTGCTACGAAGCGAGCTACGCCGTAGCAGTTGTAGCGCTATTGCTACGGCTGCTACGGCGTAGCAAGTTAAAAGCTGCTACGATAGAATAGTTCATTTTGTTTTTGCCTGTTTCAAAAGTGTTTTATGTTAGATGAAGAGTTTTGAGTTTTTTATGGTTCTTCCTGTTCTACTTCTTCCTGCCCTTATCCCATATTATTTGGGGTCGGCGCAACATGTTTTTTTCTTCCATTCTGTCCTATCACCCCTCATGCTATCATCAACTCCCTTTTCTTTCATATCAGTCCTCACACAACCCATCCATCTTTTCTTTGGTCTCCCTCTTCCTCTCCATCCGTCGACATGTAAATTCATAACTGCTTTCGTAACATGCGTTTCATCCAGTCTGCCGGCAAACATAAGGAGTGAAACCAACACAAATAGATTTAGAAGGAAGTTAAAGTCATATTATTTAGACATAATTATTTAATTAATTAACTAGTACATTTAAGAATGTTCAGAGACTCATTGACCCCACCTACACCTACGGTGGCCGGTGATCGCCTTGCAACTTCTGAAGCCCACGGTGTCTCCTATCGCGATGGTTAGGGCGTCGCAATGTAACTACGTTCCCTTATGTTTGCACCCATCATTCTCGTGTATGATGCGATAGATTTCCTCTGCTGGAGATGATGCCTAAGTCTTAACAGTGGGAACACTACAAGGGTGATAATGCTAAGAAAAAGGTCACTTACAAACGCACACAGCACTTGTGTAAAGTAAATTGTATAAAAAAGTTGTGTTCACAATTGCATTAGAATAAATTAAAACAGTTCTACTGTAGGTATAATAGTGCTGCATTGGATTCAATATTCGCACGTTCGATGCCGCTGCCGCCGGCCGCGTCCCTCCTTGTAAAACAGTGAAATAAGATAACACAGAAGGATAAAATGCTAATGGCGGATGCATACGTTCTGTGAGTCGGACGCGCGGCGGGTCGGTCAGTAACACCTGCATGTTGACTTACGCTGAACTAGTGCGCAGTATTGCCACTAGAATATCTCGTATCTCGTGTAATTCCTGGCCTAATAAATGAGTGTTTCAAAAACAGTAACATAACATGAGGTAAATTCGTTTACACAGTTAGAAGACGTAAAATATTACAAAAAAAAAATTAACTAAAAATAATTAAGTCCCACGAACTCTTGGTGACTCAGCTCCTTCTTGGGGCTAAATAAGTTACTTTCACCCAGTCTAACCATGTACTATATTATACAGTTATGTAATATAATGTACATCTCGTTTTCTTAGATTAAATAGCTCACCTGGCCATATTTGCAAATATTCAGTTGTTAATCCCCACTTTGACCCTCCATAACTTATAAATGTCTAAAACTAATTTTGGTAATACGAGTACATGTCTAAAAACCATTACTATAAAACCTGCTTTCAAATGAAAAAAAATCTCCAAATCAGTTCTCCCGTTTCACAGCCACGATGCCACAAGCAGACACACACACATAACAGTCAAATTGATAAAACCCACCTTTTTGCGTCGGGGGTTAACAAAAAGGTAATGCGCGAATCGATAACCCCAATAACATGAAATTTGAACGTAATTTGTGAAATGAGGGTACACCGGTGTAAAATTTACGTTTACGATACCTAGGTACCCCTTTTGAGCGTGTTGCTGTTATAATTTCGTTATGTTTGTTTATTGTTAATACCATCAGCAACAGACATGCTTTTGGCAGAAACTAGTACCTTTTAGTACTAAATTCTATTGAGAATAAAATATTAAAAATAAATAACGTATAAAAATGTGTCAAGTGATAAGGAAATTATTTTTTAATATTTTACTGAGACGAATATGAGGTGTGATAACCATTCCTATAAAGTGAGAAATGAGTATTTCAAAAGAAGTTTTAAACAGGTGCCAGAAGGAAAAGATGAAAAAGAAACGTCTGTTTTGGTATGGTCATGTGAATAGGAGCCCGGAATGAACCGCATGTTACTAAACGAGTTAATAGTATGCATGTGGATGGATGGATTGTGTGAGGAGAGAATTGTAAAAAAAAGGGAGGCAATGATAATCGATGGTCACTATCAAGGTCCACAAAAACTGTCTAAGCGGCCTGTGCACGTCGATTTCAGCCCCTCGTTTTCCTACCAAAGGTCAAAAATCCCCAAGTTCGAAGACAAATTAATATTAAACAAATAAATGCATACCATGAAAATATTAATTAACATTAAATTGTAATAAATTTAACATAGGCGATGTGGTTCGGGGTGCGGGAAAGTTTGAAGAGTTACCGCGGCCCTGGAACGCCAAGGGCCGAAGAAATATTGGTTTTAGTCAATAAAACGCCCTTTCGCTTTGCCCCAAGCGAGAGAAGTTATTCAATGATTTCCTACCTCAAAATAGGGCTGTATGTACACATGTATGTCACATGTACTTTGTCAGACTGATAACTTGACATTATCGCAGCTTTTGTCATATACCTATGTATCACTCAAAGTTTTACATTTGTAACTTGAATCATTTTTATGGATTTTAATGTTTTATTGTTCATAGGTAACTACTAGAGTTATTTTTAAATAATAAGTTAAGGTGCACCCGCCTAAACAACTCTCTGCTTACGGAATCTATGGTCTCTCCTTTACAGACATGTATCTGGTTTAGGAAAAGTGTTCGAAACTAACTTCTCCGTATACGTAATCTATTGATAATAATTAATTGAACCAATCTTGTGTGCAATTCTTATGAGCTTAAAACTCGTTCAATAGCTAAACTCGTGGGAGGTGGAGAAACTCTTTGGAAGCGCAAATTTCCCACATTTGTCGTGCGTCACCAGGAGAGGAGGGAGGGGGAGAGACACAGGATATCGTTAGTGTAGGACAGCCGCTGCTTTGTCCCGCCTCGTCTTTGCTGCGAGTGATCGCCTCTGAGTCACACATCGGAGGTCATTTGTACATGACGTTGCGGAAACTAATCTGTGTTATCTCATTATATAAATGCATTGGTGCCTAAAGCCCTGGCCCCTGACATCAGGAACAGTCGCGCGGCGGCAGTGTCCGCAGTATATTTAGGCAAGTTGATAGGTAATTTGTCTGGCTATTGTGGAGCTCGTACATTAGCAGTAATTTGTTGACGCCGCGCGCCGTCACAGTTACACGCGTCATAAACTGCGCGACCGCTGCAATCCAACGCGTTTTGTTGTGAACCCTGAAACCACAGTGTTCACGACGTGCTCATCGCACTGCAACGCGGTGAAATAAGCGACTGTGGCGCGCGACAGTTGCGCGACTGTGGCGCGGCAGTGACGCGACTGTGGGGCGGTCAGATGAGACTGAGCGATCGTGTGCGACCCTTGACGTCCTTTGTGAGCGCATGATGTAACGCTAGCCTCACTCAAAGGCTTTTAGACGCTCTGAAAACTGATATCACGTACAAGTATACACACTAGTTGGATACACGCGCCATTGTTCGAGTCTACAAGCATGTACGGCTTCAAACTGTTCGAGCTACGAGTACCTACCGGCTCTATACTAAGTAAACCTAGATATTTTCCTACAAAATTAAATGTATATAAAAATAGTATTAAATGCCGTTTTTTCATGATGCTGAAATTGCGGAACATACATATTACTGAGGCCGCCGAAGCATGACGTATGAACAAGGCGAACGCATTGTTTGTTTGGCGGAGTATTACGAGTATATTAGCAGATATCGGAACGGAGAGACAGACGAAAGTTCCGGTCACTTTCACAGGATGATTTAACACTAACTGAGAAACAACAGATATGAGTGTATTAAGTACTTGTGTGTAAAAACCTAACGCTGAAATATTTGTTAATTTTGTCTACATTCAGTTTCAATGGATCAGACTGTACTATCTACGCTAGTATCAGTTGCATAGTAAACCTGTGCCAGCACGCACTTGTGTTTGTCTCGTGATCTAAACATGTGCAGGTAACAAGAACAATAAAAACTGGCCCTATAAATGTAAGACTAATAAAATACCACAACTTATTGTAGGCTAACAGTCTACACGACGGCAATGCTCCCGAACAGTTTTATGTCAGCATAAACCGGGTTCTAGTGGCTCTAAGTAAATGTATGGGCCCATTAATCTCGGCAGCGGGCCCGTACAAAAAGTCAGGTGACGCGTGGAAACTCATAAAAGGTAAATAGTAAGGCGCGGCGCCCGGCCGGGACTGCGTAGGGTTGCTAATATCGGCAGGGTCACCACTCGCCTCACTCGCTACGCCCAACATTTTTGCACACAGAATAGTTTTCAAAGGTTTGTAATTTTTTTAAATATATATTTTTTCTTTCTTTTTGTTTCCAAAATTCTGAACAAGATATTTTAAAGGATGAGCAAATAAGTAGTACTAAAAAAAGTAAGTGATAAAGTAAGGTACCGTGGGAAGTGCCAAGTAAGAGTACTTTACGTTAAAACATAATGGAACAGAGCAAAAAGTTAATCAAGCTGACTCTGAATTTTTAATGCTAATCACTGAAGTGAGGCTTCCTTCGAATACTAGCGTGAAAAACAAAGAGGATAATTTTTCAGTTCAAGGTGAAGCCGAGTCGAGACCTAACGTAATAAATAAATGCCTGTATTAGAATGAATCTGCTTTTTCTTGTGAATCTGTTGCCGGGACCTTTTCTCACAAGAAACGTGCATTTTTCAAGACGGAAATCAGTACAGCAGTGACTGATATCTCGTAAATCTTTTTATAGGAAGGTAAAATAAGTCCAATTTCAAACTTCCTCGTCTGAGATTAGATTACGTGTTGGCGCAGCGGTCGTTCAGTGGCAACCCTATCGGGAGCGCGGCTTTATAAAATAAATAACGTTTATAGGTGTTCATTGTTCTGAGCGCGAAGCGTCTCTCGCCTGTAATGAGGTCAAGGAGCTGTCACCTGACTCAGCGAATGATTGCCTCTATTGTGCTCCCTCGCGGTGGTGATGACGCGCAGCGTGTTGTGGCGCGGCGTGTTGTGGCGCGGTGTGTTGTGGCGCGAGGTGTTGTAAATTAGGCGTGTTGTGGTGCAGCGTGTTGGTGTCAGCAACAGCCTTCACTATGCCCGTGAAAGGGTTTGCCATTTATACACTTTCATTGTTATAAACGTGATTACTTTAACTTTCTACAAATAATATGCGGTATGCCGATAAATAGATAATATCTATAAATATAAAAGGAGAAACTGTCTGACTGACATATTAACGCACAGCTGAAAGTAATAAGACTAGAAGCGTACATTTTGCGCATTGTTTCCTTTTATGACGTTGAACGAGTACTAAGAGAAGTTTTTCCTAAATCCATCCCCTAAGGAGATGTACCGGGGATCCTAAGTTTGTATTGTGAAACCTACTTCCACGCGGGCGAAGCTGCTGGCAGAAGCTAGTCATTTATTATTAGTCTTTGTATGTATTGTATTCAGGTAATAGAACATAACATCCAAATGAACGGAAAGAGATTTACTTAAATAGCGTGATGCAGAAAGAGGTGGCTGTGGGTTGTGTTAGTATAATGTCGGCGGTGACGGGACAATGGAATCTGCTACGGAGGAAGTACTCGCAGATTCATCTGACAAACATCCCGGGAGCGATGCTCTGTATCTTGCACAGAGTTCGGATTCGCCGCAGAATACAGCTGAGTCTAGAACAACTGCGCTGAACATTCGTTTTATCTGTCACATGCATAGTTTGTGACTATCGCTGGCACGTTTGGTTTTTATGTTTCCCAATCTGAAAGAGAACTAGCGGAATCATTTCTTATCGAACTGAAACACATAATATGTAATAGTTGAAATTCAAGGAGATGCAAGAGCTTTGACTTTACGTTTTGATACAGACTCCTTCGTTTACAAGACTAACTTGCGCTTAGACGGTTTTTATAGAAAATATTAACAAAACCGACTCGAGCAGCGGCCATCGAGCCAATGACGATGGCATCTCAGCTCTGTGGTGTGTTGGGGTGGTGGGGAGTATGGTATTGCTAATATTCAGTGTAAGCAATTCAACGAAATATAAGTGTATAGTACTATACAAAATGAAATATTAAGTGACATCCAAGTATTGAAATTTTGGTCTGCTAATGAATATTTTACAAAATGTTCAAATATTATAGTAGTAGTTAATAAAAGTGTCACGAGCACACAGTTAGGGATAATTCCTCTTTGTTTGTGTCAAGCAAATGAGGTTGGTTGCAGCGCCGCCGCCGCGCCCGCCCCGCCGCGCGCCGGAGTAACAGTTATTATTTGCTTCATTTTTCATGTCATTCCCACCGCACAGCGTTCACCACATCGTTATATTATATTTTATAAATATAATTAAAGTTTAAAGTTACCTACAAGTATTGATCTCTATTATTATCGATTTTATGGAATGGTTTCGAATTACCAGCTGAGAGCAAATTAAGTTCAAATCAGGATTATTTCATCTTGTGTACGGCAAGTTTGGAATTGATTTGTAGCAGTGGAATTTTCAAGTTACTTGATTATCTTTTTGAAATATTAGAACCATTTGATAGTGTTGAGCCCACCATTATAAAGCTTTTGCAGACAGGGGCAGCTCGATAGAGCGGCGTCATTTTTTCATAGACATCCCAATAAATTTTTCTACAATATCTGTGCAAATGCGGTTAATGTTATCTCCGTCTTTTCACAATTATAATTACATTACATACTGTCGACTGCGGCTGTCAGATCACGAGTATATCCACGCGTACTGCAGGTGAGTGCACTGTGTAGCGATCTCTTTGTGCCGCGTGCTCACTCGCCCAAGCGATCAACTTATTTATTACGGTAATTTCTGCGGAATATCTAATTTAATACACGAGTTAACTCGCAGGCAAATATTGGAAAATAATGTAAATTGGTTTTTCGTGTACGCACATAACTCAGAAAAGGTGTTGGTGTTTTAATCATTTATAATACCTAGCTATGCACTTCAAGCTAAGGGTAACAAAAGAGTACTACTGTTTATTTATTTATTTTAAAGTTCTTGTACAAATCACCATCTACCAAGCCTTTTCCCAACTATATTAGGGTCGGCTTCCAGTCAAGCCCGATTTAACTGAATACCAGTATTTTACGAGGAGCAGCTGCCTACCAGACTTCCAGAACCCATTAACTGGGGTAACACGGTACTTCATGGCAATACTGGAGTCAGATTTACTGACTTCTTCGTAACGACTGCCAAAGATCTACAAATGACATCCGGGACCTACTACGGCTTAAAGTTCTTGTACACATAATGTAATAAAAGTTTAGTAGAAGGAAGCAGCAGAATAGGTACAAAGGTGATGCTTATTTCTATAGAAATCTCTTCCAGCATACCTGTGAAAAGAGAGTTGGAAAAAAAGAGATGTAGACACCGTGTGTAGAAGTAACAGTAGTAATTATTATGAAATGAAAATGTCTGAGCAGTTAGAAGCAAACCAAAGCCGAGTAATCTGTAAATGAGTCGCTCTCAGAGTGAGTGAGACGAGCAAATTAATCGCTGATAAAGTCGTACGCTACTAGCTAACTAATAAAGTTAGATCAAACACTGGCGCGCTCAGCACCGCTCACCACTGGATCCTCGGCCCACACACTGAACACACTCGCTGCGGAACGCAAATATATTACTTTCACTTCATTCTCCTACTTAGGTACACTGTTATTATGATGTAATGCCTATCTTACTTCTTGAGGAGCTCGTGGCTAGATAATAATTGGTCGAGTTTGAAGGTTAAGCAACGCTTACCAAGGTTGGTCTGTGGATGGGTGACCATCTTAACATACCGAGTTTCCTTCGTGCCTCGAAAAACACGTTAAGCCGTAGGTCCCGGCTGTTATTTGTAGATCTTTTTCAGAAGCCAGTAAAGAATCCGGTCTTGCCATGAAGTACCGAGTTACCCCAGTTAATGGGTTGTGGAGTTCTGGTAGACAGCTGCTCCTCGTAAAATACTGGTATTTAGCTAAATTCAACTTAACTGAAAGCCAACCTCGATATAGTTGGGAAAAGGCTAGGTAGATGATGATGATGACTATCGTACTTCTTGATCAAAATTTTAGAGTATCTAATATCAGACAACGAACTAGGCATCAAACTGTATGAGCAGAGTTATAAACAAACTACTGATACTTAATGCTTGGATTATATGTTGTGTTGCGTAGTGTGATATTGTGTTAGTCGGTACTATTGTGTCTGCTCACAACAGAACAGACAAACACAATATCACGGCTCTTTGAGTCGGCTAATGTACTAATTACTCTTATTAACCTCATACTTATAATATACTCTCATTTCATTCTGTCGTCTGCGGCGATGCTAACGACACATTAGTGCAGACGAGGGTATGAAACAATATAGATAGAATAACACCAGTTACTTACAGGACGAAATTCTGTTAGAGACTATAACGCGTAAGACAAAGCCTATGACCTCAACAAGGGGATAGCTTTTTCTCAAAGCCAACAACAGCTCGTAACCGGTACTCCTTATTATAAAGCTCGTTGTATAGCTAATCCTGTGGAGCGCGAGTAGGAACTCCCCGACGGATTAGTGCGCCGCATCCTCTTGATATTGGAAGAGTTTTATATTGTGGTCAAACCACGCATTGTGAAGATTTAAAACAACAATACGTAGAGAATTTCGTTATTTATGCTAAATCTCTTTCCTAGTGTACTATTGTGTCCAGTGTGTGCGTGTTTTCGTGTGTAAATGTATACTTGAAAGTTAGCAAAAATATTAACCTAAGAAAATTGGTTGTAATTTTTTGTTTTTCAAATTTATTCTCAAAAGACCTAATTTAGGAGGTTTCAAAGACTGTAAGGGTGATTCTTATTCCTTGGATTAATAAACTTGAAACAAAGTCTGACTTAAATAAATAATAAATAATGACTGTCAATATTACTTTTTAAAACTACCTTAAATTGCTGTTAAGGGTGTTCAAGTTTTTAAAAAAATGTTCTCGCTACCGAAGTCGCGGAAAAAATTCTAGTATCACATAAAATAAAGACACAAACACAACAATACAGGTACACAAAAAGTACCGTGCGCGCGCCCGCTCCGAGCAAGAAGCCATAACATACAGGATTGCTAACTGCTGCAGTGCCCAACTTTTGCGGACAATTCTCGTTGCGTGAGAAAAGAAACATCACATACATTGTGTTGTTCCTTCTCTGGAGTTTCATGCCATTACGAAGAATTCAAGTTATTCGGTTGCACTTTGGAGAGTGCAGGTCGGAATTGCATAATCTAATTTCACCAAGTCCTTATGGCAATGCGCCACCTGGTGGCCATCTCACCCAAAACCACAAAACGTTGTCAAATATCACATTTTGTTATAATCATTGTATATATATAACTAGCTGACTCGGCAAACGGCGTTCTGCCATATAAATTATTATGTAACATGATTTGTTACACCTTGTGTCCGAAAAACCCAAATATCTTACGGAACCCTATTTTTTTAGGGATAATGTAGCTTTCGAATGGTGAAAGAATTTTTGAAAACAGACCAGTAGTTTTTAAGCCTATTCTTTACAACCAAACAAAGTTTTCCTCTAGATAATATCGTCACCCTCCCGGCTAACTGTCCTAACTAGCAATTGATGTTTTTCCAGGGCAACTGTTTTTCGGTCGGGCGTTACAGTCAAATTACTGTAGTTGCGATAGTTGTGGCTTTATCAATTATTTAAAAAGTTTTTTATATAGCTCTTGGCTTATTCTTTAAGTTAGTAGTCGCCCTAAAGCCCTAAGGTATCTATTTATTTATTCATATTAATTTGAAGCAGATACGTCTCGCAAAACCAAATACGTGATTATCTCCTAAACGGTAAACGATACAGATACGACGATTAAAGAGAACTTATTCGAAATATAGCTAAGAACGCGTAGGTAATGTTAGTGCAGATACGTCAGTTTGTGAGATACGACAGTTAGCGGGGAGGGCGACGATATTAGTGTAGATATATAGTGGTTATCGTTGTATATTCATACAGATACTAAATTATGAACAATCATATCTTACTCAACGTTTTAAGATGCATGTTTTGACGTAAACTTGTCAACCTCTCTGTCTAGTGAGACTTGTCATTCTGCAGCGCTCACTCATACCACACCTGCAACAAATTGGCAGCGTGTCAGTCGGCAACTGCCGGCGAAACGTTGCAGTGTAAGACCCTCTTTTATTGAGCGCGACCCGTTCAACTTACAACAACTTATTTACATTTTTTCGAATCAGTTCTGTTAATAAACTACTTTACAGTTTCTAAACTTTTTCTTTTATTTGCGATCTGATAGCTTGCTTTTTGCCAAACAAGATTCTAGGTCAAAGGAAAATTCCTGATAAGTTTTGATTTCCTTGCGAGTTTAGTGACCCTATAAATCATTCACTCTTATCTTTAGATTACGTTGACTTAGAAGTTTGATTTTTTCACTACTTTTAAGGATTGGAATTTCTGAGCAAATGATAATAATTTAAACTTATTATTATTTATTTATTAATCTTTATTTATTTACCTTTCTTACAAAAAGGAGTAAGTAACATTATAAACTTAGCCCCACAAAACCGTTGCAATGGTTTGACTGTGGGCCGTAGGCTTACAGGCGACGAGCAAAGTGTAGATCGTCGTCCAGCTGTCCGGTAAGGATAAAACCAAGTCGTCGATGAGGCGTAGTGTTCCACGCGAGCCTCAAAGAGATGTCAGCAAAACTGCATGCACACAGCAGGGACGACGCCCGCTAGAATCAAGGAGTATTTCTGCAAGGGAAACCCTGGTTCTAAAACGGTACGGGGAACTGAAGTACACAGTTGGGTTTTAGACGGTTAAAACTTGATACGCCCTCTTGCTCCAATTTAGAGAGGAAGTAGGCATTTGATGATATCCCACTAAAAAAAATACACGTGGATGTACTCATCTGCACACAAACACTAAGCCATTATTACACCCTCGAAGATTATCGTAAGACGTGTAGACGCGCGCGTAGCGACGTGGAATCAGAGGCTTTCCGTAATCTCATCGGATCGAGACGCGACGCCTCTGCTTACCTGCGACGCCTAATGTACCGCAGCCGAGTGGCGCCGGGCCCGAGTGCTATGCGAGTACTGCCTTTATGCCCAAAGTCTGCGTACAAAGGACAAAATCACGAGCATAAAAAGCTTTTGTTAGAAGATTTGTGAGATGTCAAAACACCAACCATTTTTGGTAAAACAGTGCACCTTTTCAGAAATAAATATATTATATTGAAATTACAGCATGCAAGTAGCAGAATTGCTTTATTCCATGCATCTGTTCTGCAGAGATTTGCATTTTATTTCAGAGATTGTCGGCTTACTGTCGGCGTAATGAAATGGAAAGCATCGAGCTTTAACGGGCTAATAAACGAAAAGCTGGCAGTATTTAATACCGTCTCCGAGCGCAATGTAAATCGAAATCGAAGTGCGGCCGCGCGTACAGAGCGCATTGTACACTTCGTACAACCGCGGGCTTGTACGAAACGCACAATGCGCTCAGTACCACTTGCGTAATGTACTCGCTGCGTTATCTGTGAGGTCTATTGAAAGCACTGACTGTTTACCGAGTAATCAGATTAGCTCATAAGTCGGAGTGGAGTGCGGGGGGGGATGCGGGCGGTGGAGATGCTTCAAATATGCTTTGCGGCAAACTTTGCCGACAATGATAACATTTCGTGCTAATCTAGTCGACGACTTTACTACTCGAGTCTTAGCAATGAGCTCCTGAGATGAAGTAGTAAACACTATTCCTACTAATGAAAGCTGTGTAGTTAAACTGAACTATTTTTAAGTCTGTTCATTGGAAAAATTGTAAAGTATACAGCGGTTAACATTTACAGAAGTATTATTTAAATAGAAGTCACCTAACGACAGAATACTTAAAATTATTATAAGGTTTAATTTAACCGATACACACGAATACTGGGTGACCGAACAAGTAGAAAAATACCCATAAGACTTTACAATCTTCGGTCACACACACCTGCTCGATCCACGAGTATTACGCCAACACAAGGTGTACCCCGATTGCGACGAATTACACTGTTACTTTATTGGGAACCATTTCTGAATGTTCTAGTAAGTCGTGTAGAAACGAGTCAGTGATTGCGACAGGATCGTGTTCAAGTTCCAGTCAGTTCACTTTCCATGCAGGGGCAGTCATGCACGGACATTTCCATTATACATAAAAGTATATTCATTTTGGTACTGTTAGATTTATTTAGAGTTGATGAAAAAAGTCGCGCCTTTTTACTTATGGTATAGTTACCAGGGTTGGATCTAGTCGTTAATTAATAATAGTCCATACATCTACAGAGATCTCAAAGTTGTCTATGTATACGAATGCCAATCTTAAACGACCTAGTGTTCCTTGGTACATCTATGCTATAATCTATACTAATATAATAAAGAGGTAAAGTTTGTTTTTTTGTTTGTATGGGATAATCTCTGAAGATCCTGATTCGATTACATAAATGTATATATTGATAGAAAGCTGCTTTCTTCCTGAGTGCTATAGGCTATATGTTATGTAACAAAAAGTTGTTAGTTTTCGACTTTCACCCGGGCAAAGCCGCGGGCAAAAGCTAGTAATATAATAAAGAGGTAAAGTTTGTTTTTTTGTTTGTATGAGGTAATCTGTGGAAGTACTGGTCCGATTGCTAAAATTTTTTCACCAATAGAAAGCTGCTGTATTCCTGAGTGACATAGGCTATAGGTATTTTATGTACGCAGTCGACGCTGCGGGCTAAAGCTAGTGATAAATATTTTTGACTGTCCATTCAAAATAATAATAATAATGTTATCTGATTCCCTCATTATTATTTATTTTGTATAATTTTATAGACATAGTTTTAGGTATTATTGTACCATAAGTTAACTGATCCCCTCGTTATTGTTTATTTTGCATAATTTCATAGATATATTCTTAAGTTTTATTGTACCATAAGCTTATTTTCATAGTTTTTAAACATAGACTATATTTTTATAATAGTTTAGTAGTCATTTTAAATATTTTATAACGAAATTAATTTTAAAAGTAATGCGATGGCCTGAAACACAGGTTTAAATTAACCTAGCTCGGGTGGTCCGTTATTAATTATTGCAATTTCGAACCGTATTAATTGCACCTTTAATATTATATTAGATTTACTTTATTCTTATGCAAAATAATGTTATAGATAATTGTTGTACTGAAGGCTTATGTTCATTTTTGTCAACATTGTATTTTGAATAAAATTTTATTATTTTTTTTTTTATTTTTTTTTATTATTATTCAACCAATTTTGACTTTTATTTTGCAAATAAAAATTACATTAATTCATGAATCCCCGACCGGTCTCATAGGACCGCGCTGTTATTGTCTTACTATTGTGTCTCATTTCGCGGGTATTGATAGGTTAAAAGTAGTTAAAATACCAACTTCATATTTCATCAACAGTACTGCATCCTGAAGGACAAAGCTGGTTCATCATCAGCAGCGGACTTTGTAAACCTAAGGCTGATGTATGCAATTATGAATGACGATCATATGTGTATTAGTTTTGCAAACGTGCACTTGTTACGGATGACTGTAATTGTATCTACAAGATAACCTACTTGAAGTACTCATAAGGAACGGATCACTTAATAGAATAGTTAATTTTATTTCAGACCCGAGTCCCCATAGGTTTAGTAACAATTTTAACTTAAATTCTAGTATTAGTAGGTTACAGACACATAAAATAGATACAATTAAACGGCATAGAGCCGCATCCACCTCCGCAACATCGGGGAATCCCACCGAAGTACGAATACACTGAGGATACTGTTGGCGCCGTCGCGAATGCGAGATATCAGGGATGCACATCTTTTCCTAATAATAGCAGTAAAACCATCAATAGTATTATCTGCAGACATCCCTGACGTACTACATCGCCACGGCAACCGCAGCAGCACTTTCAGTGCATTATTATATTGAACGCGTAGGTCGCTGTATACCCTCTGAGTGAAGTCGATCCACAGGCACAAAACATGACATACTTTATCAGTATCTGCCCTGACGCTCGGTAGTTGACCAACTTGTCCGGCAGTATTAGGCCCCCCTTGTGAGTCAACGTGTCAGTTAAGAGATAGTGTTACCGGTCCGTGCCGCGCCGTATGATTGTCCGGTCGCGTTAACTTCCCGGAGTTGTGTTACTTATAGTGGATATTAAGATAGACACAGGACACTTTCTTGACCTGTTCATAACAAAGAAAGAAAGAAGAACTTTTTATTTGCGGGAAATGAGGCTGAGATCTTTGGATTTGTTTACAATTTAATCAATCAAAGTATACATTTTTTTTTTAAATACGTAAAATATGCGCCACGTGCGCGTAAACAACGTACTGCTTAGCATAATGCCCGTGGCCACACACATAGTGCGACGAGTCCACAGCACTAGTTTTCAGCGTTGGTCGATGACGGTATCGAAACAAAGACGGTCAAAGCGGTTGTATGCTAATAGATTTTAGTAAAAGAACAATGAAGTAATTCTCATTAAAAAAGCTGTGCTAATATTTTTAAGTATAACTTTTGCAAAATTTCACAATCCTTAAATATTTTGGAATCCTGCACAATACGGTTCGATTCGTATTGAAACGACATTCTTCTGCTAACCAGTTCTATATACCGATATAATTTAGTTCGGCCTATTATCACAAACAGCTCAGCGCTCTGAGGGACGAGGCGGTCCCGTGTTGGGCGCCAGTGAGCGCGCCCCGTGAAATTACCAGCCTAATCAACACGGCGCGCATAAAACTTAGCATGGCGTGAACGCAATTACTGACGAGGTCGGAGCTGAAGAATCGCTGCCTATGTACTGAGAGACCAGAGGAGCGTCTTACCTAAAGGTTGTTTTAGGTGGGAAATAATCGAATGACTTCTCCCGCTCTTGACCTGAGCAGGAGGACATATCAGGCTTTTACTGGTTAAAACCCATTCCTTTGTTCCTTTCAGAAGCAAAGTCATGGCTTCAGAAGCTTCCACCCTACTGTGCCCCTGGGTTTGCTGACAACTCCTTGAGGCGTATGTGGAACACTACGCGTCGTCAAGGACTTGCGCCCGAGTAACAACCAGACGACCAGTAGGCAATCTACCCATCTCTCGCCCTCCGCAAGCCCAATTCAGTAGTTGGAAATTGGGATCGGGATTCCAGCGACAGCCGTGAGGGCCTGTCCCTTGACAACCGGCCACCTTCTTCTAGCCGACTGCCTGCCTCTCCTCTTCGCTCCAGACTATGGCCTGTACAAGGGCCCAGCACGAGAGGTCATAGCCGCCAATCGCTTCCACGACGACACGGCTGTGCTCCGCCCAAGCGGGGCACACTTCTACCGTATGGTTCACTGTGTCCATCTTATTGGTGTGCCAGTGTACTGTGACAGTTCGAATATTAGGTCTCAATATTCCAGAGGACAATCGATACCCATTCTATCGGGCACAATTCCAATTCATTTGAGAACTTCTCAAGTTCTCCGACATAATTCATGTTATACCTTGAAATTGGAATCTCGTGGCTGAGGACGGTCCGCGCGGAGTTATTTATTGGCTCTTAATCAATCAGGTGCCGCGCCGGTGATGCTGCGGCGAATAGTTGAGCGAGCACGTATCGGCGCGCAATGTGCTCTTTATTCATAACTTACAGTCCTCCCCTCTACTCCCTCCTCCCACCTCTCGTGCCTCTCTAATTAATCCTCTGATTGAGTCGGCGGTGGATTCTTGAGAATTAATGTACAGCACTAGACAACGTCGACTCCTCTCCCATAGGGTTTACAAGAACGCCAATTAGCTGTCTCTCACAATTTCTGAATGGCGCGGGAGATGGGACTGCACTGTGACAAGAAATAAGATATGACTAAACAGGTTTGAGTATGTCTTGGAATCGTTTTGTCATAAATGATAACTAATTAATAGGATCAAACAGGCCGTACCTCATCATGTTTTTATTATGTGTGTCCTTAAAATATTATCTCTGTCTGTAGATCTAATCTATTCTACATATCTTATTACTATAGTCTTCATCATAATCATCATCTCAACCGAAAGACATCCACTGCTGGACATGGCCTCCCCTTGATTACTATAGTAGCAAGTCAGAATTTTCAAAGGACAAGAAATCGTAAAATTGATTTTAAAACAAAAACAATATTCACATGATCTTATATGAAAAAGCTTGAACCTTATAATTTGTCTTCCTACGCAGGTACACATGAGCGAATCAGAAGCATGTCGGATGCATCGGCACGCCTGATACACTCATAAATCGTGGGTCGGCAATATTCCGTAAGTCGGCGTCACAGAGTCAGGGGCCGGCCGCGCTCGCCGAGCGTGGCGCACAGTCGGCAGTATTGCGCACCGCCAGCGAGCGCGCCTATCCGCTCACACGCCTCGCTGCCCGCAGCCGATCACGACGCAATGCCTGCAATCGAATTAGTCGCGTGCGATTGGATACACAGAATGTGCTGATAATGTGACCGCCATGCCAGAAAATAGATCTAGATGTACGATGGTATCTCACATCTTGCATAGTTATACAAATAGATACACTTATGTTGAAGCATAGTTCTTAGCCAACTTAAAATAAATAAGAAGGTTGTCAAGATTAATAAAAGTTTTTTTATTATGATTTTCAATTATTATTTAGCGATAGCTTTGGCACTTATAAACCAGTTTGAATTTTTGTTTTTTGTTCTGAACTATATTTTCCCAAAGCAGTCCCATTTTTTGATGAATTTTTCAAATTCAAATATATGTTATTTCACAAAACGTTAGAAGCTTTGATGAACAACTTTGGAGATAGACAGCGAAACTTCTCAATAAATGACCGCAATATCTCACAGGATAGCTACAGTCGCCTGTTATGCTCAGGGTTTACTCAGGTTTAAATAACTTCGTAAAAAAACACCACGCCAGTATGTTCTCAAAGAGTACGCAGATCGGTAAAATTCCCAGGCACACCCTTATTCCACCAGTTATGTTTATATTAAAAGTTGATTGTAATGTGGTTGTCTTATTCAGGCATAAAATTGTAGGTATATATTAAAATTATTATTTAGGTAGGCCCTTTATTTACTCTTTCATGTATTTGCACCTTGAACTTCGAAAATACAATAATTTACATACCTCAAAATTTTATTGTTATCAGGAAATGAGTATTGCAATTATTTAAGTAACCATATCTGCTAGAGCTAGTCGCAAAATACTTTACTTTAGAAACAAACTTTTATTGGGTTGTATTTTATAGGTAACAAACTATGACGTGGCTGTTGTAAAGACCAGAAAAGAATTAATTTTTATCTGAAATTCTGAAGGTATCTTCGTTTCACATTCAATAAAAAGCAGGCGACCGGAGCCCGACGCCCGGCGACCTCGCTACCCACGCCAGGTGTCCGTAAGAGACGATCGAGACACTAATCAGGGTTCCGTTTCACTAAGCTCCTTTTGTGCAAAGCTTCGACACCCATAATAAACACCACCGGCGTACAGGATCAAAGATAACTCCGACTATACTGTCTTTGAAATCCGGAGCGCTAGGAGTTGGTGAGCCTGGACCGCCATCATTTACAGCGATATCGTCTCTACGATATAAGTCATAGGGTCGACATTGGCAAGCAGCCAGGATCTGCCGGTGCGAGATTTGCAGCAGCGTTATATAAGGGATGGCGTTTGGTCACTAAGTATTTGGAAGTAGAAGGTTCTTTCGGTACCTCTAGCAATGTTTTTAGCCATCAAACTCTAATACATATCGAATGGAGTATGTATGTCACCATTGCCAGAAACTCTGTTTGCCTTTTGCAAAACGGCGAGACAACTAGAGTGCACACATGACTAATCTCGAGTCCTGCCGTCTGGAACTTCTGAAGACAGTGCGATAGTGTGTCGGTGTCATTCTGCTATGAGTTATTATGCAACGTCAATACACTTGGTTTTATTGGAGAGCCGATACCTCGACTTCGCGAGGGTTACACCTCGCCCCCCCCCGCAGACCCCTCCCCCCGCGCGTCCCCGTCACCCCGCGCTGACCTTTATGTTATACTGCCCCGTAAAACGTTAGTACTCACCGTTACCTGCGACATTCGTTACTTTCCTCTAATATCGGCTTCTGAAGGTGTAGGCGTTACTTGCACCTTGGCTATGATTAATCAGTATTTTGAACGACAAGAAAGTCTTAGGTGTTAAGTTTATTGAGATTAAAGGTTCTTGTGACTATTAGTAAGAACCTCAGCCATGCCAACAGTCACATGAACATTTGAATATAGTAAAGAGTTAAGCAAGAGCAATGGTGGCCCAGTGGTAACTGCCCCGACTTGCAAGTTGCAGGTCGCAAGTTCAAAAGGAAAACATCGTGAGGAAACTGGCATGTCCTAGAACCAAAAATTCGATGACTTGTGACATCCGCCGATCCGCACTGGGCCTGCGCGCTGTATTATGGTCCATTCCCTCTCCTAGAGAGGAGGCCTGAGTCCCAGCAGTGGGAAAATCTATTTATTTATTTAAGCTTCATGTACAGTGGTGGTACATAGGCGGACTTAATGCAACAAGGCATTCTCTACCAGTCAACCTTTGGGTTTAAATAAACAACATGTGGTAGGTTTGCATAATAAATAAATAACAACCTGAATAAATAAGTTGCATATAATAATAAAATACATATATACGATAAAATTATAAACTAATAAATACTATAATAAATATTAATCATAAAGAGAACTTAAAATATAATTATGACGAGGACCAAACTAAGATTATAAGTTTTTTACAGTTTTATAGTCACTACAAACACCACAGACTGTTGAGATAATGTGCAGATCAGAGTGAAGAACTCAAAAGCAAACAATGAGAAAGCAAAGAGGGTTTTCCTCATATTTATTTTCAGATTTCAGGATATAAGTAAGCACTCGAGAAGCATATTTGTAAAGCCTCCTTCGAGCCGGAGCTTTTTGACCGTCATAAGGGAAAATCGTCTGCCCGTCGATATACTCGCAGTGAAATCTTCTCCCGACACGATTTTCTCTCGTGCGAAGGAAAATGCTTTTAAATCACATTCAACAGCACACGTGAACTGAAATCACAACTGAGACCTGTTGTATGCAGATATTTTATATTTTTATGAAAATTTATTTCATACAAATACATTTTTACTTTTATGAGTACTTTAAATATGTACTCGTACATAATAATTTTGCTTTTAGGCTTTCTTATTAAATGAATTTATATGATTTCAGTCCATTGTTAATTTATTAAACCTTCAGACAACCACAGGTACAAAGGCGTACCCAGTGATCTCTTATCTACATATATACATAATTACTAAAAAATAAATCCTGTATTATACCATCTCTTATCAGTTGGGGTGAGGATAATGCCGCTGGTGTCAACACTTCTTCACTCCAGCAGATTAGTTGCCGCCTGGTCAGAAACGGCTAGATTGCGGGCCTAATTTTTTTACTGTAGTCATAATCTGGAAAAATGGAAGATCTATGATGCATCCCAAACTAAAAACCAATGTGGAGTACCTTCTCAAGACATGCGTCACCTGCTTTGCTGCACTTCTTACAATATAAATGAATTCAGTGACAGATTTAGTCAGGTGGCTACGCCTAGGTCGGACAAAATTTGAGTACAATCGATTTATAAAGAAGAACCATGAAAACGATATTAATTCTGTTTGCTGCATTCGTACGCCTTAATTACTGTATTTTGGTAAATATCTTAGATTGGACCTTGAATAAAGATGTAAGATACGTTTCTTGGTACGGAGTAATATCGAAGTACGTTTCTTTGGAATACCTTTCAGCTATCATGCCAGTAATTCTACTAAATAATCTAAAAGATGATAATTACCTACTAAAAGGGCCGTGAACGCCGTAACTGAAAATGATCGCAGGTCGTACAGCGCGCGGCGCCGGCGGCGTACTAACAATAAATAACACACGCACAGCGCCCTGAGGCCGATATTATTCGCTAAACCCAACCAAATATTAATAAAAATAAAGAGTCACCACAAAGCGACGGCTTTGCCGAGGGAACACGAGCGAGCCTCGCATATACAGCGCCTCAAGTTCTTTGAACTGAACAAAAAAACAACATCGCTCTGGAATACATTTCGAAATGTGTTAGCGATATGTATTTTAAGCAAGAATATTGAGAAATATATATTATCTTTCATATAATGTGTGTTATCAATATCTCTTTGATCTTACGGTCACACAATGACAGTCAACTTTTAGAAACCAGAAAAGGTAACTTTTGTGAACGGAAATATAATGTCAGGCTTTGTATCTTAACAGGGCCATAAGTCAGAGGAAACTACTTTATACGGCTACATCGTTGTTCCAGATTATAACTATATTGATACAAATTCGAGAAAATTAATCTCCTGTAATGTATGTTATAAAGAAATTCTATTTCAATATTCTGGTTAATTTTGAAGTTACTATTCGAGGAATTTTACAAACACAACCGTCCAAAAATATCACAAAAAATTCCAATTCAGGCACTTTTAATTGAGGATCAGGAGCGATCTTTCACAATGGAGTCAGTCAGGAAGAAGAGCCCGAACTCCGGCTCTCGGTCAATAGCTCTGCTCACCTGCTCAGCTGAGCGATTGACGGCGTGCGATCAGGCCACTAATTAGCGGCGCGCTGTTTAACGAGCCTATAGGCTAAGGTGGCGGCTCGGGGTCGATGTCGAGCACCTCTCGTCCTGCCCTCGTCAGCAAAGCACCGGCGGTCTCCGCATCTCAGACCTCTGCGAATCTACTCGCACTTTACACAGTAATGTCAAAACATGAAAGCAAGCCATTTCTATTGCCTCGGATTAAATGACAGTTTTAATTAAAAGACATGAAATAGTTCACAAGTACGAACTTTAAATGAATTCTTGGTTGCAAAGGTATATGAAAGGGTTCTATTTTTAACTCAGTGTCACTAGGGCGGAAAACTGTAGACGATTGTGGAGTTGGGTCATTTTGATCCAATACTTTAAGGATATTTCTATGGTTCTTTAAAAATTACAATATTGACACTTTGCAGATGGCCTATGGAGTCTGCGAAGCAGTAATGCTAGCAAAGGAGGCTGCCGACCGCGAGCGCGCGAGGGAATGATCCTCGCGCCGCCGCCGTCGAGATCCCAATCTCGATTTTCGACCACCGTAGGCGCGGACTCGTGGACGGCGGATGGTAATAACCCAGACCAAGCCTAGTCGTCAACGGTACGTTCTGTTCCACGCGCGCCTCAAGGAGATGTCAGCAAACTGTAGGGGCCCGGCAGGGCCGAAGCCTCTGGGGAACACTGAAACTCTGAAATGTAAGGCTGAGTCCCTCAGATCGAAGGCAACGAAGGAACGGGGTGGGGTTTAGTCAGTAAGAGTCTGATACGCCCTCCCATCCAAGAGCAGGAGAAGTCATTGTGATGATTCCCCTTCCTAAAAAAAAGATGGTCGATGGGGACGGAAGGTTCTAGAGTGGCGACAACATATCGGAAAACGCAGTGTTGGGAGGCCTCCCACGAGGTGAACCGATGACTTGTTAAAAGAATCAATCGGCGGAAATTAGATGGATGCGAGAAGCTCAGAACCGGTCGTTGTGGTGACGCTTGGGGGAGGCCTATGTCCAACAGTGGCGGTTTTGGCTGCGATGATTACAATATTTAGAAATTAAAAAGATATTAAACTGCGAGAAAGTTTAAATTGTTTTGTTTAATAATTTATTTATGTGTAGCAAGTGCAAACAGATAGGGACGTGACATTTCGTATACAATAACAAAATTGTCAGCAAACTAAAACGTGCCGGGTCATTTTGATCCGACTCCAATAGTGACAGGTTACACAGCAGTCACCGGACGGTGAGGAACATTCCCTCAGCGCTCCGGAAATGACAACTCCTTGTCGTTTTAATTTAAGAGCTTTCTGTTCACTATTAAACGTTGCTTTTAACCGTTCCGGTGCCCCCGTAGTTACGTCAAATGGAAATGATTTATTTTTCTCCTCTATTCCTTTGTGAGAGTTGGATAGGACTTTCAAAGACATTGAGGTTTGTGAAATATTAAACTTTAAAGTGCTATTTTTTGTATAGTGGCACTCTATACAATTGAAATTATTGACTTAAAAAACTAAAAAAAAAACATGATGGTGGTATATACTCGTAATTGTAACGGATTTTGAAAAAATGAACATAACTAAGGCATTTTAGTTCAAGAGTAATAAATAGTCTTCCAGCATAATAATATTATCATCACCAACATGATTTTAGCCGAAAGACGGTGAAGCCACTGTTGGACAAACATTAAACCAGAGCTTGACTGCGATCCCGTCGGATGGTAAGCAATGATGCAATCGTTGATGGTAAAACAGACTAGTTTATTAAAAGCCTATTCACTCTAGCCATGAAGGCACCTAAATTGTAATCGAATGGAAAGACCGTAGCAAGCAAACTAACTACTAAACAGTTAAACCGTTAATTCAATTGATATAAATGATGTTCAGAGTTAGACAGGATTATTGCCTCCTTCTAAGTCCGCGTATTGTAACAGGCCGCTATGCATGCGTTTAGCTCTCTGTTCGCCTGCATGCTGTGGCCCATTTTACTCTTGACCAGTTTTTGTATTGCATTACATCTACTGACCAAAGAAACTGTGAGCAAAGTAATAAATATGTAGCTGTATTTTCGTTTAGAATATTGATTAACATTCTTTATTTCTTACAAAATGCAAGTACCTACAGCTCTGGAGAGAAATAATATCGATGTTGATATTATGTAGGTATAGGGAGCTGTTTGCAAGACGATAGCGAAACCTCAGAGGTGGCTCATTGCTATATGTAGTAGGCGAGTGTCCTGTTTCTGGCTACCTACGCCGCGGTACATCTCAATCGATTATTGGCAAACGGAGGCGAGCCTAGCCTACGGAGCGGGCAGCAGCCGGCGGCGCGCGGCGCTGTGTTCGATATCATTGTCTCCGTAAAGTCCGACACCCTCACGAGTATTATTACTTCTTAAAGTATAATTTAATTAAAGCGCCCGAGAGGTTTTTTTTTTTTTTTTTTTTTTTTTTTTTTATGGTAGGGGAATCATCAGAATGACTTCCCCCGCTCTTGGGCGGAGCGGGAGGGCGTGTCAGACTCTTACTGACTAAACCCCTACCCCGTTCCTTCGTTGCCTTCGTTCTGGGGGGGACTCGGTATCAACCGTTAGGAATACCACATGTTCCCCCCAGAGGCTTCGGCCCTGCCGGGCCCCTACAGTTTGCTGACATCTCCTTGAGGCGCGCGTGGAACAGAACGCGCCGTTGACGACTGGGCTCGGTCCAGATTATTTCCAGACTGCCGGACAGCGAGCTACCCAGTGCTCGCCGTCCGCGAACCTGCGCCTACGGCGGTCGGAAATCGGGATCGGGATCGGGAGGACCGTTCCCTCACGCGCTCGCGGTCAGCAGCCTCCTTCACGAGCATTACTGCTTCGCAGAAGGAGGCGACCGCATGCCAACCCTCCTCGCTCCGGACCATGGTCTGAACCAGGGCCCGGCGCGAGAGGTCGCCGCTCCCGATAGTCTCCACGAGGACACGGCGGTGCTCCGCCCAAGCGGGGCACACTTCTACCGTGTGCTCCACCGTGTCCTCCGGGCGGTCCACACAGTGGCGACACCCGGGCGTTCTCTCCTGCTTGATTCGATGCAGGAACCTCCCGAACTTACCGTGTCCGGTGAGGACCTGCGTCACACGGAAAGAGAGGACGCCGTGACCTCTTTCCAACCACTCCTCAAAGAGGGGCCTAACCGCCTCAATGACGGCGTGCCCAGCACTGGGTTGCGACAGTCGCAGTCGCCATGCCACCCTAAGATCCCGCCGGAACTCTGTCCGCCATGCCGCGACTTGTCGCGGCAGCGGAGTTTCGCCCCGGCGTTGCATCTCCACGCGCAAATCGTGCATGCGTGCAAGGACTGTTGCCTCCAGATCCCACGGTGGCAGGCCAGCGAGGAGGCTCGCCGCTTCGCGGGAGATCGTGCGGTATCCCGCACCATCCGGATGGCCATGACCCTCTGGCAAGCGTTCAGCTTGGCCACCGGTCGCTTACCTAGCGACGGCGCCCAAACCGGCGCCCCGTAAAGGGCCATGGACCGAACGATCCCCGCGTAGAGCCTCCGGCAGGGGGCGTCTGGACCCCCTAGGTTGGGCAGGAGCCGCTTCAAAGCGGCCCCAGACCTGAGCGCCCGAGAGGTAACTCCTTGAGAATGGCAAGTCATTAATTTAGTTATTTACATTCTTCCTCGGTAATGAAAACGTAAGTCAACACGATTCGTTTTGTGCTCTTGAAGGAGACGATGGTGACAAAGAATTTTATGTTGCTCTCGAACTTTTTTTATAAATTGGCCCTTAGCATTTAAAATAGAAGATTTAATTAGCAACTGCAACGACGACCAAGTGAAGTCCGTTGGTTACGTAAAATCAATCGATTTGGCAAACCTTATCTGCAGGTCAAAGATGCACGAAAAAGTCATGTCGTTATTTTATATGAGTTAAATCGTTGAGAATGATGAAGTCCATTGGATGAATGGAACCAGTCAATTTGGTGAACCTTACCTGCAGTTCTAATATGCATGAAAGAGTTGATTTAATTATTAGGAATCTCTTATGTAAACATTCATCATCTGTCTAGTCTTTGCCCAACTATATTGGGGTCGGCTTCCAGTCAAGCCGGATTTAGCTGAATACCAGTATTGTACGAGGAGCGGCTGGCTACCTGACCTCCACAACCCATTAACTAGGGTAACACGGTACTTCATGGCAAGACTGGAGTCAGATTTACTGGCTTCTGACTATCCGTAACGACTGCCAAATATCTACAAATGACAGCCGGGACCTACGGCTTAACGTGCTTTCTGAGGCATGGAGGGAACTCGGTATGTTAAGATGGTCACCTATCCACAGACCAACCTTGGCAAGCGTTGCTTAACCTTGAAGATCGACTCGTGCGGCTGTTATTATCTAGCCACAAGCTCCTCTTTTGTAAACATTGCAAGTAATCATAATTCTCCACATCATTAGGTACTCAATACCTAAGCTGCTTGTATCAAACCTATGCCGCACAGTTCAATACCCGCCACGTATATACCTCTCTGATAAAGTGCATATAACACATTTAACATATACTATGTGTCGCGCAAGAAGTCAGGTGCAGGTCCAATAATGGTGCGAGCAGGTAATGACGTCATCCGTGTATCGCCGCTAGTGAGCGCAGGAAGCGGATGTTTTTTATGATGTAGTACTTAGTACTTGTTTATTCTTAACTTATTTATCTCGAAATAACGCTTCAAATGAAATAAAAAAAATGTATACTTACTGGAAAATGTATACTGCTTTCAATGGCTTTGATGCTTAAAATTTCGAATACATAAATGAATTCAACTTAATGTAAGGTTTATGTCCATGAAACACAAATATATAATCACATAAGATAAAACCTCACCAACATTATACGTCTCACAGAACACAGACAAAATAAAGGGTAGAAATATGTAGTGTAAATAGCGTAAATGTTGTGTGGGCACTCGTGACATGTAATTACATTTGAAGCGTTATCTTAGGACAAATGAAATAGAGTGTGAAGAGCCGGCGAGCGCCCGGCGAGGGTCCGGCCGCGCTCGCCCGTAAATAAATAATGTTGGATCAGGCGCTACACGCATCTGATTGGGTTGCCGCACCCTTTGACAGATTCAATTGAGAGCCACACTCTCAGTAAACAGTATCATCACACACACACACACACACGCGCACATATAGCCAGTGGAAGCTAATCAGCGCGCGCCCACTCGGTGTCGCGCACAGCCTAGTGTTCCGACACGCCTCCTCTTACGACGCTCTATGCGATGACGTCACGCCGTCAATTAACCGCTGACTTGAAGCCGCTCCATCAATGTGTGTATCTCCTGCACCCTATTGTACTCGAGTGTAGGTACGATATGTCTTTTCAATTCCTTTTCTACGTGTGACCAATGAAATTGCCCATCTGCAAAAATTTGACCTTCAGTGTGAACAGAGCGTATTTATAAAAGCCTATTTTTTTTGCGCAAACTCTATATCTAATACAAAATTTCATGACTTTACAGTAATAGATCCAAATAACTGGTCTTGTCTCTAAGACACGGGCTTTGTTTTTTAGTTATTTCAGGAGGTCTATCACGATTCTAATATTGACAGACATCGGGTATGTCCCTCACTAATAGTATTTCCACCCCGTTGAGTGATAGGATTTACTTGTATTACCGGACACCTCAACTTTCCCACGAGATCAGTGTGTGCGTGTCGTCCTGAGACGAATTCCTTGTCACACAGGTGTGTGTGTCGCTCGTCAGTAGAGTGATAGTGTGTGATCTGTCGGTAAGTCCGCTGATCCTTTGAGGCGATTCACGATAGACCGCGCGTGCCGGCGGGTCCCGGGGGAGACGCCCGGGTCGGTGGGGGGGGGGGGGGAGGGGAGAGGGACATCTAATAAATACCAGCATGTTTGACGATCTTGCGTACAAAACTTTCCAGTCTTAGGATTTGTTGATAGCGCTCAGTTTTGTTTGTACGGAATTGAAAAGAACCTTATATCGTACATGTTTGCAAAGGAAATAAATTGAAGTGAAACGCGAGTACGTTGTTGACTCTTGTACTATCAATAGTTCAGTGGTGATAGTGTGGTTACAGAGAGCTCGCTGGCTCGACGAAAAATTCCAATATCTTTCTTGATTCAGAAAGGGTCATAAATTACGACCTGTTCGGATTCAAAAAGAAAATTGTTCCGAGTTACGACTCGTATCCATGAGAGCTAGCAATTACAATAACACATTATAATTTACGACGAGTGTAAACACATGAAGCACTTAGGCGACCCTTGTAAGCTTATATTAGGTGCCGCATAAATAAACAGTACTAATTTACTGAGTATCACAGTTAAACGGCGAGGGCTGTTATCTGCGACCGTTTAGATTGCGATTAAAACTTGTGTTGTTGGAATGCGGGGCTCCTGGCTCACGGCGGCGGCGGCGGCGGTGGCTCATTCATTGCCGACGAGCACAGTTTTTGTTTGGCCTCGGGACACTTTGCGCTCTCCGCTCCCAAACATTCATGACCGAAAAAACTAAATGGAAATTGTTTGTTTGTTTGGACAATGAATGGGTGTCCTTGCTATCTGTACGTATTGTCTGTATTACTTAATACAACTATATACTTGAAGTACCATGTAAACTAGTGTAAACTACACTTCTTTCAATCTGCTTGACGAGCAGACTAAAAAAGTTTAGTTTGGGTTTTCAAGCTGATCAATAAAAAAAAACTAATAAAAATAGCGTGGGCTCAGTCCGGATAATTACCGGACTGCCGGACGGCGAGCTGCCCATGCCTTCGGTGATCTTTATGGATGTGATACACTTCAGTCGCATTAACTGAGGATTCATAACACCTCCAAGAATGAAGACTTCCCCAGCTTGATATAGCTAAGCTAAGGAGGAAAAAGACAACGCATATTTATGACTGGGATGTAGTTTATCATTTCCATGTTGTTCGTTAGTCTTTATCACGCATTCGCGCAGTTAGCGCGATCGCGTGCATCTGTCATCGTTACGGTGATTATAAGTAATGACGACGGTTTAACGCGTCGACAATAATATCGTACGTGAAACATGGCTACGTGTAGTGGGGACTTACGGAATAAAAAATAAAGGTTTAGGGTAAACCGGGCACAGGAGTCTCAGTCAGTAATATGTCTCACTTGCAAAACAAAGGTATATACGCAATTAAAGTTACAATACATAAACTATACAACGCAAGTTCAAACTATGTTGTATAGTTATAAATGTATAATTTACACCTCCGTCAGACTTACAAACTGACCACATTGGCTCAAATAAGCACCAAATTTTAAATGCGTGTCTTAGTTTTGCAAATGGGGCACGTTACCGAGTGGGGCTTATAAACCTGGTTTACCATAATATGCCCTTTTCAATTTTATCAATTACACATTTAACAATAATTTTACATTTTTGCTAAATTAGTATCTATATATGTATATATAATAAGAGAATTTTTTTAATAACTAACAAGCAAGAACACAACGCAACAACAAGCGAGACGCACAGGACCGGTCGCTGTGGCAACGCTTGGGGGAGGCCTATGTCCAGCAATGGACGTCTTTCAGCTGAGATAATGATGATGATGATGATGAAGAACACAACTTACAGATCTACTTTATACCTTATTATATAAATCTAGACTTAATGGTTGATTGTCTTATATAACCAATCATTATGTGCCGATGGAAGCCAAATGTGCCTACTTTACTTGTTAGGCGCCATATTTCTATTGTTCGTAAACTTAATACTAGCCTGTTTATTTATTTCTTTATCAGTTGTCTAGTACTTATAATACAAGCTCTGCTTAGCTTGGGCGGACGGCGTTGAGTGATAGTTGTAGATTATTATTATTATGAAGCTGATCTATATTGATGTTTATACATCGGATGCAGTAGATAGATACATGTGTATATAGGGCAGTAATGATCGCCAGCAATTATAGTGCGACTGTAATTACGTGCCATGTCCAGATCCGCTACAGTACGTGAGCTATGTGCACTGTATGTAGTAACATATGAGTGTGTGTGTATCGTGAGTGATTGCGCGTCAATAATACCAGACGCAGCCGCTGACACGCAATCATGTGACGACACCATCCGATATTAACCTGGAATAATATTATACAATGAGTGAAATGAGCTGATTCGAAACCGCATTGGATTTGGTTTCGTCGTGTTCATTTTGTATCATGTAGTATAGAGATCGCACGACCTATGGCCTATATACCGATCGCACGGTCTTTTTACCTTATCTACTGACTAAATGATTATACTTTTAAGTTTTATGCAAGTATAGAATAGGTATTTGAATTTTATAGGCAATAGAAATGGCTTAATCTTTTTGAGGGCCGTATTAAAAAAAAAACCAAATCATTTCTTTTCTCCTCTATCGTCAACCTGAGCCGTGAGCATGGTTTAAAAGCTTGTTAGTTCAACCAACTCTATTCAACGCAACGTTTGAAAAACAATTATCGCAAAAAAGACATGACATCCGAATGTTTAGTGCGCAAAAATGTTCTAGGAATAAAGTGTTGCTGTTTAAACCTTAAAAGTTTATGGGAAAAAATCTCGATTTAATGTGCAAGGTGCTGATAGTTTTATATCTTTATCTTTTTAATTATAAAAGGACAAAGTTAACGCAATAACAAATTTCTAAAAGTCTTTACAGCATGCTTTGTTGTCGATAAAAATACAGATATCGAGAAAGATTTGATATGATACCATAATCACGTAAGAGCGGTTGAATGGAAAATAATGAGAACGGGTTGCACGCTCTTAAGTTTGATGAGTTTGGACGGCTGCTAAGCCGTTCGGCGGATCGAATACTTTATATAAATATTTCGATAAAGTATAGTGCTTTTAGCCCACTATAAAAAGAAAAATTAGAAGAAGAAATAAACCACTAGAATATACAATTACGATAATAATTAGCTTTAGTCTACTAAAGAACATCTGAGAGACTAATTTTCATGGTTCTCATATGATTTGACCATTATATAGTATTACTGTATGGGCTTCAAAAGAGTTTGTTTTGATGTTTCTTTTCAGGGTAGTCAGCTAGAAAACACCTCATATAGCTTAAGTTGACAAACAAATTGACGTGTATAAGTGTTCTTGGAAAACCCATTTGCAAAAACAAATATCATTTATCATTCCATATTGTAGTCTATGTTTACACTAAGCCCCTGAAGGTACGACACAAATATTTCACATTGAGAGAAATACTAATTTGGTTAATGCTTGAAATTAATGTGTGAAGATTAGTAACGAGTAAATTCTTTACAAAATGTTAAAATACTTTATGAAAATATCTGTGAACGAGGCAAACAAACGGGCAGTGTCAGCGGGCCGGCGCCCCTCCTCTCGTAAACGTCGAGAGGGCCGATTTATGGCGCCTTTTGTTTGAAATAGTGTCGCTGTAATGTTTAATTAGTACTTATTACGGTCTGTTAGCGCATTATAAAGTCTGCATAATGTTACTAAAACTACAGATAGCTACGCCATAAGCAGGCAGCCGAGCATAGCCTAAATAAAGTAGTTATATTTATTTTGAAAGGAGAAAATGTAACAAACTCATTATGATTTTTTCGCTGTTACCTGTGACTGACCTACTCCCCGCATATAGCACTATGAGTAGTGTTAGAGGTATAAAGTGTTAGAGGTGTAATAAGTGGTTTGCTTTTTTTTAGAAATATTGCCCCTCACTAGGAAGCTCTCCTGTACCGTGAGTGCGTTGACAAACATGTAAACTCACATACATGACATCCAGACCCGGAGCATCTATCTGTAGGCCAAACAAATATTTGTTGTACACTGCGTCAACCGTACCGTCCTGATTATAGAAACAATGTGCTTCAAACTAGGAAGTGATGACGGCGTGACACCTCCAAGTGATGACGCCGTGACACCTCCTTTCTGCCGCGATTATGTACGCGCCCAATCCTGGAACACTCACCTTAAGGTAAACTTTACGAGAACATATACAAAAATAATAAAACAATAGAGTTCAGCAAATATTAAGAAGAACTGTCGCCGTCATTCATACAGCTCTAACGAACTATTCGGAAACAATCCCACGACGGACCATCGCTATCATATCGCCTACAATCCGCACGATCCCCCGAGATGCACAGAATCGCTGCCCCCCACGCGGCGCTCTACATGAATTGTGTTAGTCACACGATGCAGAATTAGTCAGTCCAGATCACAGTGCGATGGTGCAGTGTGATGGTGGTGTGATGTGTGATTGATGTATATAATTGTAAGCTAGTCCTAAGATTGCGTCATTTCCTGCAAAAAAAAGGTTTTTCTTTCTTTCTAAGTGTCTACCTTGGCGACCCTTGTTAGAGGTGGTACTTCCAAAACAACTACAAAGGTTTAATTTGGCAGCCTGTGACAAAATCAGTCAGTACAGGTTGTTCCGTGCTCTGTGCTCGCCCGGCGCTGATCGGTTTATGCGCTGTTTGCTCTGTGCATTGATGTTTGTGCTCGAGCCGCACACACACACACACACGTCGCTCCACAATCCCGGCGGACGACAACGCGTTAATTGGTCGTGATCTGTATCGCATCGCTCCTCCAGAGACACAGTTATTAAGTTCCCAGTAGCTGTGTCGCTGTGTAACCAACTGTGCTTACTAAAAATTGGATAGAATGTTGATCGATACGACAAGTTTATCTTAGACCTAGTTCAGATCTGAAGAACATTATTATAGGCTTGTTGATTTAGTCTAAAGTTATTAAAACAGACAAACAATATTTAACTATAAATTACACAAGATAACACTAATAGACTCGAAGTTAATCTTGTGAAACATAATAATTTCGTAGCAAATTCTCGTAGCACCGTAGCAGTTGCTACGGCGTAGCCGCGTAGCATAATAACAGGACACATTTGGTGTATTCTAATTTGTTTCTTACACCAAGTCTACGGGATTGTATGAAAGTGCACGCATGAAGCAATACGACAGCTAACAACTCAACTACCGGCCCACTTATTTTTAGTTAAAAATAAAAGTGCGTCTTTTGCCCCCGTGTGTGTGGCAAAGGGGAGACATAGACAGATATAAAAGACAAAGAAAATTTGCTGGGAGTGAGCATAGGTGCTTTCTTTAAGATTTTATAACCACTACGTAGTTGGAACACTTGACTTATTTGCACTCAATCTTCAATGTCACTGAATAACATATTTGAAAAACATTAGACTTCAGAGCCAAATTACAAACAATGCTCACACACATCTGCGGCTCTATTCACATTTCACAAACAGCGCACTTGATGAAATCATTGAGACTATTGACTATGAAGCGCGGTTTAATATTGTGCGCTCGTGTGCGCTTGTGTGCGTGGGGGGGGGGGATGTGGGGGGCTTGCGGCTCGATGGTATTATGCAATATGTTTACGGAGCAGTTTCAAAATTACTTATCGTGTTTGGCAACTCTGCGGGCTGCCCTCTATCTCGTGGCGAAGCGGCGCATGCTATGAACTGAAGCGGGAGATTTTAAAACAAGTGTTAATAGTTTAATTTGTGCAATAAGCTAAACCATGTCACTATCTATTAACGTGCGTAACGTATATATATATAGCGATAAGACCACCTGTTTTATGTATACAGAAAACTTTTTAACTTTTGTTCCTATGTGTAATGGTGTACAATAAATAAATGAGTAATGGGAGAACAATTTATTAGTAAGCTTGTTTCTTTTGTATACAGATGTTTATTTGATGGAATTGTCTTGTTTGTGCCATCTATCCTGTTTAAGTTTGCTCCTGCATCATGAGCAATCAACCTTGATGCTGACATTCATCATCAGGCATCCAGTGAGGGACAATCTTCGCCACTTATCGGGGTGCATTCTAGTGAAATGGTCAGCCCAGTCTCACTGCGTTCTCGTTTTTCTTTATTCATCATCCATTAATCTAGTTCTAGGAGCGCTTATTGAAAAATCTAAAAAGAAAACCGAGATTACATTTAGCTGACGGTACCGACCACATTTCAAAGGTACACTGTCACACGTTTATCAATGTCTGCCTAAATATTAAAACCAGTCTTATTTGACTTGACGTCACACGTTTATTGAAATCAACCTAAATATTAAAACAAGTCGTATTTGACTTGTACCGCGGTATAATCTGGTAATCGCCTGTCGATATTGCATAGAGAGTGTCGAGATTGAATGCGGTGTCTCTCGCAATACATTGCTGGTTGCTATCACACCTCCATACCCCGCGCTTAATACCAGCCAGGCATGTATAGCCATATTGTGGCGTTTGGTTCATAATCGCTTGCTGGCCACATAATACACGCCGCCTATTACAGTCCGTTGATTTACACCGCGCGACTGATTGCAAATCATGCAGGCGGATTACATGTTCTACGAATATATTAGGATTACATACTCTACCTAATGATTTGATATATGATTCTAATCACATGAATACTGGACGTAGGTATCAGGGAATACGATCATTTAATGTATATAGTTTAGTGAATACTATAAACTGAACTCTAATGATCTGCAATGCTATTCTCTAACGCCCGTTTTCAATTACCTACCGCAGTTCATAGATAGCTATCCCCGATAAACAGTAAGATTTTATCTATCAATCCACAACTTTTTAGAAAGAAATGCTAACCGTCGGTAGGTTATAGGAAAGCAAGTAAGGGAAAAAGGATAGATTTGTTTATCTTTAGAAGCTGCAACTTTAGATAGATAGTTTTTTGAAAACGGGCGTTAGGAAACAGCCTTGGGCACAGCTCTGCCGCAGCGGCGAAATTCAAATTGGTATTCTCTAAACTGTCAGAAGCTACACTAGCGCAATTGACAATGACAGTTCTTCATAAGAGTACATTCTGCGTTCGCTGTTTGAAGGCTGTCTCGACGTCGAGCTCGTCGCAGCTTACAGCCATGAAAATGGCTTTTAGAGAACAGCATAGCTGAACAGGTATCAGGACATAGTACTTCCATGCAAAACTCTAATCATATTAAATGCCTGTACAGGTGCCCGAACTTTTTTGTTTCTGACGCTGACTTATGACTTTAATGTATTAGAAATTCCAAACGCCTCGTGGACTATGAAATGACAAACAGACAGACAGGTAGACACACGGACAGACAAGCGCGATACAAGGGGCGCGTTACTTAGGTGCATTATTAAGATTAAAGAATGAAGTAGTCGGCGACTTGTGCGCGCCGCCGGCTCTCAATTATGAAGGATGCATGCGTTGGGACGCGCCTCACTGCCGACACGCTCACCTTACTTTTGGTTTATTTATTTTCTAACTTACAAGGTAATCTAATGCGATAGAGTATTTTTCCTTGTTAGTCTACTTATTCACCTTAATCACTACATAGTATAAAACAAAGTCGCTTTCTCTGTCCTTATATCCCTATGTATGCTGAAATCTTTAAAAATACGCAACTGATTTTATGAGGTTTTTTTTAATAGATAGAGTGATTCACGAGGAAGGTTTATATGTATAATACATGCATAATATAGTAGAGTAACTCTGATAAATAATTTGCACCCGTGTGAAGCCGGGCGAATCGCTAGTAAAATATAAATTGTAGTAATTGTACTTAAATTACTTTATAACTTATAACAAATAAAGCATTAATTGTGAATACACTCAGAGAACGATAGAATATGTCCGTGTCAGTAGCTATGAGGTTGAAAGTGCAGAATGCCCGCGTCAATGGCGCCTCCCGTAACAGATTGGTTGGAGCGTGCGACTCTGCCAATTAATCATATTATAACTAATGTAGAAATGAAACCATAAGATTGAACAAGTTTTATTTTATGCACTTCTGTAGATATATGTAATGTTAGTACGCATTAACTATTTTGGGAAGCATTCATATAATCTCAACCAACTCCTGAAACCACTTCCCGGTACTATGCGTTTGCACACAGTTGCTTCTCAAAACAATCGCTTGGCAAATATACACAAACCTGTATGTCACAGCTAGTATTATTAACAAGAAGAGCGAAACAAACATTATATGCGAGTAAAATAATGGTACAAAGCGCTGGATACGAAGCCCACTCGTCCACTCGTGTCGCCGCACCGCGTCGATGGCGCTCGCCTCAGACACAAACAGTAATCAAATTGGCGCGGCTCTGTGCGCCGAGATTGTAGGCTAATCCACTTTTATAGCTTATCTGTACTCGCAGGAACTATCTGATAAAATGACAATATTGCCTGTTTTGTCGCTGAGCTCGTAAAAACTGATTGTAGATAGCTGCTAGACTAAAGAGTCTAACTAGTATTTTGTTATTACGTCTGTTATTCAGACTGGGTATCACGTTCATTTTCCGGTACTAAGAAATCTGAAAACGTGAAACGGGAGAAGCCTAACTTTATAACATGGTATAAAATAATCCTATTGCTTTGTGTTTGTCGCTGTCCGCGTGCTGTGTGACAGTGTAGCGGCGCCATTAGCTAATTGCTCGGAAAAATGTCACCTTTTGAGCGGCGCCCCCTAGCGGGCGAGCCGGTAGCGCGCGACACCGGCGGACGCCAATAGCGCGCATCGGGACATATTCATATTTAATTAGCGAAAGTGAGCAGGGCTGCCACACACACTGACGTCACCGCGTTCAGTCTAAATGTTTGCATTTTCCGCACGTGTGCAGGATTCAGTTACAAAAGGTATCTGATACGCCGTACAGCGCTCTGATAGCACAAAGCAAATAAAATACACTGAGGGCTTTTTGTGGGTGTCGTGTTACGCTGTTATTTCTGGGTTATTCGAGTGTAGTGTAGGTGAACAAGCTGTGATAGTAAACTATTATATTACATTATTAGGGCTTTAACTTGGACTAGTAGGTATATTATATTATATTTCTAATGAGTACGTTTCCACATAGTTAAAATTAGAACTTCAAAACTTAAAATTTACATTGATCTGTGTATAACTGTGTATAACTAGCTTAGTCGTTTACTAGCACTTTCTTATTATTCTGGCTAAGGAATATAGCCTGGTGTATTTTTTTAGGCGGGAAATCATTGACTGACTTCTTCCGCTCTTGACGGAGCGGAAAGTCTTGTCAGACCTTTACTGACTAAAACCAACTCCTTTGTTCAATCTTTGCCTTCGTTTCATGGTTCCGGGTTTAGGGATTGGAGTCACTTAACACGTTCCATTTCAATCAACTAAATAGATAGATATCTCGCTAGAATACCCCATCACAAATGTATTGGTATATCTCAGGTCTGTGAGTGAAGCCACAACAATGGCGCAGATCGCTCGCAGACGATACACACAGACACAGCGCGCGCTCGAGAGATTCCACGTACGAGTAGTCGCTTGACACGGGCTTCGGACGCCGGCGTCGATACCTATCGTGTTATTAATACACAGACAAACCGAACCCATACACTTACTATACTATAGTAACGCTTTTCCTTTCTGGCTGTATGACCACTTTGATCTTCTAACCTACATAATAGATTTACGAACTATTTTTACCTCCATTTGAGCATAACAGAAAAGTTATCATATGTTTTGTTAAGGACTATTTTTAGATGAATATATCATAGATCTGTACTTACCTACTTACCTTGATGTTTTTTCATGCGAAGTTTGGTCAATAGCTGAGGGCTGGGCGCTGATGATACATAATAGGTTTTTTTTTTATCGATACAAACAGTACTTTACTGTGATCCTACCTGATGATAAGCAGTGAAGCAATCGTTGACGGTGAGACGCACTAGTGTATTAAGAACTTATGCACGATATAAAAACTATAATCAGGCAAATTGTTTCAGCCTTTTGAAGTACGCGGTGTAAACGACGAAGTGAAACCGGGCCGTAAAGGTTTCAACGATTTACGGGTGCTCGCATAGAAAGATGATGACAGAATCAAGTCATAATTTTACCTGTACTTTTTATAACGTTAAAAGTTGTTCCGGCATGAAGTACCATCGGACCTTTGCAAGAACGCCGAGTTTCCTAACAGCTACCTTGGCTTTGGACTCAATGAAACGTCTAAAATAAAGATCAGAGAAAATGTCAACTCCCAAAAACTGAAGACGGTTAATTTGTGAGTTTGTTTTTTAAATTGGCTAATCCATTTTAAATATAAATTAGATAGTACATGTATACTTCTCGTTATGACTCGGCCAATTTCCTAGAGACGCGTTTTAGTAATTAATCTTAGCGCCATTAAAGTAATGAGCACAAAGAGAGCGTCTCATTAGGCCGGCCCGGCTCCGACGCTAATTGTCTTATTAAACACACCGCCACCTAATTAATTCTAGATATTATTGTTAGCCTGTTATTATGTTAAAATAAGTAAATGGAAAGTAAAATAAAACTCAACTTAGGGTGGCCTTTTAAGGGCCTTGTAATTTTCCCTTTGTTGGGACTCAGGCGTAATTTCTAGGAGAGGGAATAGGCAGTAATGCACGACGGCCCATTGCGGATTGGTGTATGTCACAGGTCTTCGAATTTTTAGTTCTAGGACATGCCGGTTTTCTCACTATGTTTTCTTTCGTCGTTTTTAGAGAATCTTCAAACTCAACTTATGTATAATTAATGTCTATCGTCTTGTTACCGCGCACAATACGCCGGAGGATGTAAAAATTAAAACATAAACATAAACAAAATAATGTAATACTCTTTAGTACATCGTTTTGTTATCTTTAACTTTTTAAAGATACAGAGTTCTCCGGGCAATGGCCGGTCTGTCAACTACAGGATTATTGTGCTTGCAAAGTTCAATTGCTCCATTTTTTATTCTGATGCAAACTATCAGGTAGAGGTACGAGTATATTTAACAAATAAAAAGTATACGTTCGTTGCTCAGGTAAAAATCAATAAAACAGGATACAATATTTGCACACTTACAATAATTGCTGAAGATAAATAAATAAAAGGCGGTGGTTTAGTGTCCATGCCGCCGTGATCTGAAGAGAAACACACCCCAGCTGTGGATCTTTCCACTCGCCGTTTATTGACACAAGGAATTAATGAAACCTTACTCCTCCATAAACCATTTTTGAGGGTTTTTTTAAAGCTTGCCCGGGGGCCATTTTGAAAAAAAAACTTTAAATGTCCCGGTTTATAATTCATCTAGGTAAGTAGTTATGCTAAATCTCCCAGGAATATTTGTGATTTTCATACGATCTTTAACATCCCCTTAACTTATGGTCATATAAGGATAAAGGGCAGATTCAAATAACGAATAAAGACAACTTTATTATTTACGTAGATCACCCTTTTCGACAAGTTTCAACGATTTGGACTCCTTGAATAGAATACAAATAATCTCCCTGTTTCGCCTCTTTAAAAGTTGAACTTTCAAAAATTCATTCTTTGTGCTCGCCTACTCGTACATCGTAAAAGGAAGCTCTATGTAAAATTTCAGCAATTTCGCTCGTGCATTGAAATATCAGTCCATCAGTTTTCCCTTTTGTATATCCTTACCTGTAATATGGATATACGTTAAGCTATATCAAACTGACGAACAATACAATGATACAGAGAGGAGCTAATGGGAAGGTCCTAGAGCTTCTATGTCCATTGTGTAAGTTCGTTGACGCAACTACAAAAGAATCGCTGGAAACAAGCACTGAATCAATACACAATGGTACTCTGTGCCGATCTCAGCGCGTTAGTTAGTTCATTTAATTAATACGTCACATGTAGCGGGTGCGGTGGATTGTCCGCCGCCGGCCGCTTTCTTTGTGCCGCTGTCCGGCCGGCGGCGTGGGCACGCCGGTAGAGCGTGGGCACGCCGGCAGGGCGTGGGCAGGACGTTACAAACACACCACTCTATTAGCTCCTTTGTTCTTCACGGCACATATTCATTTCCATTACGATATTAAAAAGCAAACACTGTTTTTTAGACGTTGTTACATTTCTTGCTAGTGTTTTGAAATGTTCTCGTGAAATGAAATGGCAGTTAGACAGTAGCGGACCACTGTACCGAGGGGTTCGGAGAATCCGTACATAACAAATAAGAGATGGAATACACATTTCTAAAAAATACATTGATCAGAATATTTTGTGATATTGAAAAGGTTCCTTTTTGTATTCTTTATTTTTTATGTCCACAGTCAAGACTTTGCTTCTGTACGCAAACGAAGATAATATAAGTAATTTTAATAATTATTTTTATATATCAGGAGTATGCATGAAAATAACATTTTTTGTCTAATTGGTTCTATTTTATGTCTCTACTTTATTAAAAGACGAAATGTTGGCGAGAGAGATAGATATAATTATTTGATATCACAATTTTAAATAAATATATTATTTGTCTCTGGCTTCGACATAGTTTTTTGATGGCGACCGTACAGTTGTTGTTGTGTTGTGTGGTTTGCCTTTGACGTCAGACACCATGTCGAATTTCTGTTTTGAATTTGAAGCTTTATAATAACTTCGTTGATGAAGATATTTTAATATTTTTTTCCACTTCTGTTAACCATAAATAAATGAAGAAATACATTCTTCTTTTATTTCCGTACAAATACCTAAAGTAACTTTTTCTGTATAATATTACCTATCACGTGGAGCTCGTGGCTAGATAATAACAGCCGCGCGGGTCGATCTTCAAGGTTAAGCAACGCTTGCCTAGGTTGGTCTGTGGATGGGTGACCATCTTAACATAATGAGTTTCCTCCGTGCCTCGGAAAGCACGTTAAGCCGTTGGTCCCGGCTGTCATTTGTAGATCTTTGGCAGTCGTTACGGATAGTCAGAAGCCAGTAAATCTGACTCCAGTCTTGCCATGAAGTACCGTATTACCCCAGTTAATGGGTTGTGGAGGTCTGGTAGGCAGCCGCTCCTCGTAAAATACTGGTATTCAGCTAAATCCGGTTTGACTGGAAGCCGACCCCAATATAGTTGGGAAAAGGCTAGGCAGATGATGACCTATCACGTGGTAATAACTGGCCTCGGAAACTGTGCTTGTGGGTAGACTAGGTTCTGGATCAGGACATAGTTTTTTCTTTATCCCAGAAGTATTTATCCTATTGGATAATTTCAAAGATCCACGCAGGCGACGGAGAAGACAGAAGCCAGTTTTTAATAAAAACTGAAATAAAAAAATCTTTGTCTTTTTGAAGCTAAAATGTAGTGGGTAATAAACAGCAGAACAGAAGCATGTGCATGAAGGTATTAAGCACGGCATGTGAGTGCTGTGAGTAGGCAAACGGTCTGCGTAATACACCGTGGTCTATAAACACGAGCCGCGCGGGCTGACGCTGGAGATTCACTTGTGGACTTCGTCTCATCTTTTCGCGTTACAGTCATGATAACACACACGCATAAACACGACTAAGTGACATAAAGAATTAATATAAAGTTATGTGATTGATCAACACACGTTCAGTATTTAAACAGCATCAGAAATGAAAATATCCGCAAGAGAATCAAGGTTACCGACATAGCCTGAAGAATCGCCAAACTTAAGTGGCAGTGGGCAGAACACATTGTTCGTAGAACAGATGGTCGATGAGGACGAACAGTTCTGAAATGGCGACCACGTACCGGAAGACGCAGCGTTAGAGAGCCTCCCACAAGGTAAACCGACGACCTGATAAGAGTCGCGAGAAATCGATGGATGCAAGACTTATAAGTAGTAAGTATTGTCATTGTGACGAAGCTTGGGAGAGGCCTATATCCAGCAGAGGACTTTTTTTGGCTGAAATGATGATCGTAGTATTCCACTGTTTTATTTCGATCCCTCAAACCACCCGTAGATAAATAGATGAACCTGCCACAGCACAGTGAATCAGTGCTCGCCAATTTCAGATACTACTCATTAAAAACGCTTCAGTGCATCAAGTTCAAGGCACTAAAGTGTTTTGGAGAAATAAACCAAAGTTTATAATTTGAAGATGGGACTTACTAAACCAAAATAGAGGTCATCCCTGCTCCAAACGGTTCCAGATCTAAAAGGTATATGTATACCAAATAACTTTCTACGTCATTACTATAATATGTATAGTGCAGTAAGTAGCGGGGTCCGATAATGTTATCCTCAGGTATAAACGCGGGCAGTTCCGTACGTGAACCCGCGGCCACTCGCGCCAAGTGGCTGGCACACCACTCACTATTACTACGCAGATTAGAACGCTCCCATGATGTGAGAGGGCTGTTATCTCCGTTCTGAAGGGTTTTATTACTGCTGCTGTAGAGCGGAACCCTCATTAAAGGTTTAATAAGGCCAATAAAACATGTATATAGAAACTGCGCTGCGTGGCTGTGGTGAATTATGTTGATCTCTCTCTATCATGTGGTTTAAATATTGTCACCTAAATGCCGCAGAAGCAGGATTTAACATTTCAGTCATTAAATCTTTGTTAATTGACAAGTATTGTTGTGGGTCGGTCGTATTGACAGATGAGTACATAATTTTTTTTAGCAGCTTCCGAAATCACAAAACTGACTACATGAAAACTGATACCTTAGTGAAGAAATGTGGGCTTATGAGACTGATTTGATTAAGGAAAAATACAAAAAAAAATAGCAACAGTAGGTAATAGCAGCTGGTTTGCATCACTTTAGCTGCCGACAGAACATCATTGAAAATGAAAAACTGAACAAAAAAAACTGTTCTGCTATTTGGTATAAAACAAGCCATAAAAGAAGTGAAATTCCCTGCCGGAGTCTGTGTTTCGTGGTGGCTACATCCTGGAGATTTTTCTGTCACGATTGAATAAGTTACTTCAAGACAAGAGTGCTCTATCGTCGACTACGTCATCACTTTCCATCAGGTGAGATAATAGTCATATATATTATGAGCCGACGAATAACAGAAAAATAATCATAAAACGTTTACTTCAGCTCTAAGAAAGTAATTGGGAAGATTCAACCCTATTAGGACTGATAAGGAATTGAAACTTTGTATGGCAGTTATAAATAATTCATGAAAGATCCTATCGGCTTGTAAAATAATTAATCCAATATCCCCGAACAAGCAAAACCTCAGAAATAATTAGTTTGGTAATTATTTGTGAAACATTACAAGTTTGTAACTGGATTACCGCGTACAAACAAAGTCAGTCACCTGTGACCATGTGACTCTAATCCGGTATTCAGAAAGACAAACCTACGAGGATGAACCGAAAGAACCGGAACGTCCCGAACTCTAACTACTTAACTAGGGACCCGACCCTTATGGACGCGATACATTCAAACGTAACCAAACGGACGGATATGAATAGTTCCGTATTTTTACTGTTCGATGCAGAAGTATAAGCAGCCTATAACGTGCTGGATAAGGACCTGCTCTCTATGAGAGGGATTGGGCTGTAATCCAACGGGCCCGGGGCGGGTTGGTAGGTTTCACACACTGTGTGCAATACGGCGTGTATTGCGTTCTATAATGACGTCACGGGACTATTATGTCGGTGTATAGGTTGTGCAGGTTGATTGTTTAAGGCTTACGGTAACAACATCTCTATCAGTACACGTGTTGTGGTATTTAAACGATATACCTACATAGTTACTTTGTATAAATATACAGTCCCTAACAAACTCGGTACCATCTCTAACTGGAAACTAAACAAGTTCCGGAACACTCTCGACTGGATTAACTGGCATCCTAATAAACTTTATATTTTATCCGGTACCCCCCCCTCCCTCACACACACACACATATAGCCGTAGAGAGTTTGCTCCAAAGCTCCAAAAGACGTGTGTGTTTCTGGTGGTTTCAAAACACGCGCCAAATAAAATAGACGGTTAATTACGAAACAAGAACATAGCTGTGGGTACACTGCTGTTTTACATTTTCTGTAGTAGTTTTTTATATGACTCAAGCCATTTTCATTGCCATTTCTGTAATTTTTTACGCCATCTAAAGGGTGTTTTACATCCCCGTGAGATGGTTCTGTAATAGGCTGTAAAGTTTAAGTGCAGCCTGCTCTCAGTACGCGCGGTATTCGCGTATTCGTCGAGTTATCATCATTCCGGAGTTACTACAGCGGCAGATGCCGGTGAGGTCACTAAACAGAGATATGTCATTACATTAAAGGTGAAATTCTTGCAAACAAAGAACATTAAGGTGTAATTGGAGTGAGCTCTACACATAAACATAAAATAACTGTTTAATACTAAAAGATTTCTCGCGCAATAACACCGAATGGAAAACTTGGAAGACTCCTCGAATACAGAAGTGCTTCTTTATTAGAATGAATTTAAAAGATATCCATTAGGGAAACTTTATAATACTTTTCATTATCGACTTTGTTTTACGTTATTAATTCTGAATCCTCTTTCCGAGTTATTTTCGTCTTTTATTTTGTGCGGCTTTCTTTCCCAGGAGTCGTTCTGCTAATAGAATTCGATTACTTTTATCCACGACTGAATTATGCTTGCCAATATTGTATGCCGAGGAGCTCATATTGTATTCGTTTTCGTTTCAATACTTTATCCTCGCAGTGTTACATTTGAATGTAGATAGCTCACAGAATGGCAGACACGCAAACGTAATCTCCAAATGTAAATACGAGCTTGTGGGAGAGTTCTTCTCATTACAGGGAGTGATCCTACCCTCGCGCGTTAAGTTGGAGTGCAATTAATTACACGTCGAGAGCGCGACTCATTTCAGATGAAACGAGAAAGAATATAATAGTGTCGGCTGTGCGACGACTACGCCGAGAGGCGACGTGCCATTGTGAGCACTGTGAGCACTATCTTCAACGTGGGTGCTACACAGACGACGTCGTAGTATCGTGCACGCACACACACGCGGCACCAGCTTACACGTAAGTCCTAGCAACGATACTATGAATACCCTCCTATTTCCACTCGAATACAAGTAAACCCTTTCCGGGGTAGTGTGCGTGCGTCAGCTTTGTAAAGTAAGAAGTGAAGCGTGTGTAGAGTTCGTAATCTGTGGCGTTATAACATTGTTTATGTCGCTCGCCGAATTTATGTAGCTGCGGAGAACGAGATGGTACCGCTAGACAATACGCTTTGATTGCTGATATAAAGCGAATTGCTTTCTGCGCTGGCGACATTATTTCGAGGAACGTACGTTCAAATTGAATATAACCTTTTATGTGCGCTACGTAAACAGCATACGTTTGTAATTGCCGAACAATGTCCGTATATATGTATACAGCTCCGAGGAGTAAGCGAGGTGTCACGTGATCCCCAAACTAATGTGCAGCTCGCAATGGCGCGCGATGGATGCATGGATCAGGAGATAGCTTTGATAGACTATACGTGGTCTCCGGCGACCGAGTGCCACACATAGGAATATACGGTTTTACCTAGCAATGTAGGTAAGCAAGCTTGCTTACGAAGCTTCGTATTACTATAATAAATCCATCAATTGTTTAACCACGGGCTCTTTATAAAGCCTCACAATAGATTAGGTTTTATTAGCTTTACTAAATATTGAAAGAGATGATAATAAAACGAGGCAACTTAGTAGCTCTTCAGGCAGTAACAACTTGTATAAAATACAACAATGACTCCACTACCCCCCCCCCCCCCGCCCCCGCGTCCACCCTCGCCCCCGCACTCGCCCCTCGGGACTTAAGTTGGGGCTAAAGGACTGTAAACCTAAACTAATTCTCTTCTTTATCGCGTCATTACTGAACTCCTCGAGATGAACAAAATCCAAAGTCATTCAAATAAAAATCGTAGTAAAAATCTTTGTTAGTTTCAGTTTTACTCGTATAAGTCCGGTTTCTCATATTAATCATACGAAAGTTATACTCATACATATTAGGAATGCGGCCAATCAAAAGAACGCTGCAAGTTCATACCACATTTTATTCATGATTGTGACGGCACTGATATGCTGAGATAAGTGAAGTTTAATTTTATTGTTATTATTTTTTAGTTGAAGATAAGAAACTATAGCATCAAACCATATTGACTTACATACGTCCGCCAGTTATGGTGTCGTTAGACCTCCACACAACAACCACATTTTCATTTGCTTGCTTTTCTTTTTTTATTTAATTTTTTTTCTGCAAAAGACTAAAACTTAAAACACTGTACTGGTAATTTGTGTAACAGAATTCACTATTGCAGATCCAAGCCACCGGCAGATAAATAATAGTATCTGTTAAAATAATAAATAATGAACATGTTATGTTATTAATATTGTGTTCCTCAACCCGCAGTTTGCGGCTTCCATATATACCTGATATCCAGGGCTTATCAACAACAAAAACTATTATTAACACAGCACATACTACTGGGTATATATAATTGTGTGTCCAGTGCCAATATTAGGTTCAATTTTCCAGATTTTCCTTCAATAACAACAATTATGAAGTTGGTTCTTTCCTCGCAGTAGTAAATTGGCGGGTAGTTGTAGACTTGTAGCGGGTGCGGTGCAACTTGTACTGTTGCTCGCTCGAGCGGCACGTCTTGCGCAAGTTGCGAGCATTAGAAATTAAATAAGGAGTGCGGCACGTGCCGCGCTTACCGCGGGCTCGGCACGCGCGCCGTGTGCAGCCCGCCTAACCGCCGTAATTGTTGTTGCCAGCTGTGCGATTAGAGCGGACGCAGTGGTGCGAGCTTCTTAGTTAGCGTTCAAACAGTATCTATTAACTCATGGCTCGCTCGGTGGAAAACAGATTTGTGAAATAGGAAATAGAGGTTTTAGCCCCTCATCGAAACGTTATGCCTATAGTATATACACATTCTAATAAGACTAGACTACTATTGTGGCAAAATTTAGAGTGAGTTGTGCGATTTTTTTCTTTGATGAGTTTTTTTTACACTTCTACTGCCTATGGACACAATTAATCAATAATAGCCCCATTTTCCGTATAAGGGTTCCGTTGCCAAATGGCAAAAACGGAACCCTTATAGTTTGGCCATGTCTGTCCGTCCGTCCTCGCTTAATCTCTGTGACCGTTAGCTCTAGAAAGCTGAAATTTGGTACCAATATGTATGTCAATCACGCCGGCAAAGTGTAAAATAAAAATTGGAAAAAAATGTTTTATTAGGGTAGCCCCCTACATGTAAAGTAAAACGCCTTTTTTTTATTTCAACCCTAACGTGTGATATATTGTTGGATAGGTATTTAAAAATGAATAGGGGTTTACTAAAGTCATTTTTTGATAATGTCAATAATTTCGGAAATAATCGCTCCAAAAGTAAAAAACAATGTGTCCCCCCCCCTCTAACTTTTAAACCATAGGTTTAGAAAATATGAAAAAAATCTGGAAAGTAGAGCTTTATAAAGACTTTCTAGAAAAATTATTTTGAACTTGATGGGACGAACAGTTTTTGAAAAATTGGGGACACTTATTGTGACGGGCGGGAAACTACGGAACCCTACACTGAGCGTGGCCAGACACGCTCTTGGCCGGTTTTACTAATATTTTTCACTTACCCAATTCTGATCCAGAGGCACAGTACAAGTCAAACCTGACGTCTCACGTTCGCGTAGCGCGTGTAGATCGCTTTAGCAGGGTCATGTAAGTTGCGGTAATGAGAAAGTAATATTGAATTACATATTTAATTAAGATAGTGCAAATAAATGGTTACAAAGGTGCTTAGAGAGTAATACTCGTATTTATAGATTTTAAAGTAGGTACTGAATTACTGAATACAACTCTCACAGTCTTATGAATGATATTTGAATAGTGCACACAAGCCTTCGTATTGTCTCGATGACACTAAACCAAACTTTGACGAGTACGGTGCTACAGTGGTACAGTCAGCATCAAAAGTCGCTGAACACAATCAACATAACAAAACATTTTATTGTGAACAGATGAACGAACGAGGTATTTTGTTATGTTGATTCTGTTCATCGACTTTTGATGCTGACTGTACGAGAAGACCTATTGATTGGACTGAAGGAAGTTCCAATAAACAGATATTCAATGTAAACACAATGTTGACTCTCTGTATTGTTGGCTCATGAGAACTAAGATAATAACTATCGATTAATCAAAGCCCTGTTTTATTGACTCGGCGTAAAGTTCAACAGTAGCCGCTGTTCCCCGCGCTCAGCGCTTCAGTGGCGCGGTGTGAGTTGATCGAGTCCACACGAGGCGAGTGTGGCGCCACCATCGCTCGTATGTGCGGTACTGTGTGCGCCCGACGCTACCATCGCTTATGTGTGTGTTAATGTGTGCACTGACGCTAATAAGTTCCGCCAAGAGTTTGTTTTCTATTATCTTGTATGGTTTGTTTAGTTATTCGATAATAGTTGTAAACTTTCAAGTATCGGTGTAACGTACTTATAATTTTACGGGTATATTGAAAAGACGTGTATTGTTAGTGTTACACTTAATAGTTTAGATTGTTTGATTAGGGGATATAGCAGAGTTTTTAAGTCGCGGGCAACATGTTGAATTCCGAACGAACGAAAAGTAGATTGCTAAGTTTTAATCCCTAACGCCAGTCAGGAAACATTGAGTCTAAGGGCCAGCATTGGGAACATTGTAAGGCCAAATATTTATAAAAATTTGTATATTTTGAATAACACATCTTAACAATCATTGAATGCAAAAGATGCAAACAACTTCAACCCGTAGCATAGTTTTTTTTTTTTTTTAACCCGTACCATAGTTACGACTACGAACTTTACAGAAGTGATTTGATATGTTCCTTCAAACTTTCTTATATGAGCTACCTGTGTGTAAAACCCACCACTGCGAAACATACATCATAGTGTTCTCACGTCCGACCTCGCCAGCTGAACCGTGGAACAAAACCTTAATTACAGGTAACATAAACAACGCGAGCAAACCTGCGCTGTCTCCCGGCGCTCGCTGGAGCTCAACTTAATAGTTTTCATTCAATTACATTACAAGCGGTTTTAATTCACCACTGTTCGGATCAACCTTACCTTAATTACTATCCGTAACTCAACGCCACGATGTGAGGGAATGCAGAAGATGCAATACTTTGGAATTCATCACTATAATTATCTTCAAGGCAAAAGTTTGTTGAGAAATGTGTGTTAGGTACTTCTTCCCGCTCGGACGGCTAAAAACAGTTTTGTAAAATTTAGTACATGGGTAGAATATGTCTTAGAATAGCACATAAGATACTTTTATCCAGGGAGTATGTTCTTTTGGAAAAATTTCTACTAACACGCAGGTGAAGCCATAGGAAGTTTGACAATGCAATTAATCGCACATCCCTGCCCAAATACTTACTAAGAATGCTTTACATAATCAAATACTTTTAACCACTCAGTTATTACGTATAGTTTCAAAGTGTGTGTGTGCGGTAATGTGTACAAGTAAACAAAATATAGTCGACCATGTGTATAACTTTGACTTTGAGCTGGTCTAGTGTAATAGCTACGCAGTTTTAATAATACCTACTCAAATCAAATCAAATCACTTTATTTGTTAACACAGGTATACAGAAAGTTCTTATTTTTAATTTACAGATCGCCATGTTATGCCTGGAGGCGTACAAATTTGTTGGGCATCTAGCTCACGATTACATTAAAAGTTTATAAATGATTATGTATAAGTGACCAAAATAACAAGATATCTCATTCAAAAAAAATTAAAATGTCAAAAAAAAATTACATGTCAAAAAATAAAGTGTCCAAAAATAAACAATGCCAAAAAAATAAAAGTCTATAAATAAAATATAAAATGTCAAAAGAATTAAATTAAATAAAAACAAATGTAAAAATAATTTATATTGTGCTCATTTAAAAATTCATCCGTACTCGCTACTACCAAAAATGGTAATTTTTGGATCTTTGAGGGTCAGCCTATTAATATACTTATATAGTTACTTACATAATGTTCTTGATATATTATGATAGAAGTAATACTTCTGTGATACTTGCGTCTGTACATGAGCTCGTAGCTACAAGGAATTCTAATAGAGACACACTTTTGGAGCCACCGCGCGGAATGATCGTAAGAACAAGACTTTATACGACAGCACTGTATTATGTATCTGAAGACTTTTCTTTTAAAGTCCATTCTTTTACTAATATGGTATAATATCAGTTTGTTCATCAAGAGAGGAGCGCAGTTAATGTAAAGAGTGCGATCAATAAAAAAATCGTTTGGATATTGTGCAATAATATAGCTTCGCTGAGGGAGGACCGGGTGCGCACTGATCCGGAACGCTTCGAACGAATTTAATTTACATTTTATTGTTTTATTTTAACGAAAAACACTCGACCCGTGCACGGCTTGATAACTCGTAAGCTGATAATTAACTACGCAGTCAGTCGCTTTTAATTGCAATGCAAAGAATCTTATCATTCATAATTAACTAGTAATCTACACTTAAAAGTACTGGCCCGACAAAAAAAAACAGTAATAAAAAGCTGCTTTGATCCTGAGTGATAGGCTATATTTTATGTATAAATTATTCCGTTTTCCGACTTCCACGTGAGCGAAACCGCAGGCAAAAGCTGATGTGTAATATAACCATACATTTTTCATTATTGTAACATCAAAGCTGAGAATTTGTAATTACGCATATTTATTGACATAATACTCATTCTATAAATTTTGGCAGGAGACGCTCGGGGCGTTAGAAGTCACAAAGCGATTCTCATCACAGGTGTAGACTTGCGAACGACGAGAAATAGGGGGCCGTCCTTTAACCATCCGGACCGAGCCCAAGACGTCACCACAAAGAGATGTCGGAAAAACGTAGGGCCAATGCCAATAGATACTATAGCAGCGGAGAATTTCTGAAAACGTAACCTGTGGTCGTAGAACATATAGGGCAATTGACAGACACAACTCTACACGCCCTCGTCAAGTCGTTGGATAAATATCCAACTAAAAAAAAACACACTTTTAATACGCGCATATTGCAAATATGGAACATTTATTTTTTTAGCACAACACTGCAGGTCCAAAAAGAATCGCTGTTGAAACATTTTTTCGAACTGGCTCTGTTGCAATAAAATGCAAAATTATAGTGTAAAGTCAAATGCCGTGGCAGCAGTTATAAAACGCCGCCGGGAGGCAGCGAGTAGCTAGCGACGAGCGGCACTTGACGGAGAGGCTCCGGCTCATAATTCATTTATTAAATTAAGCTTTTATTAAGTCGCTGTTTGCAACGCGACAAAGCGCTTACACTTGGCCAATAAAACTTGGCCCAACAAATGTTGGCCCCAACAGCAGCCAACGATCGCGCCATGGACGAGCTTTAATTAAGAGCAATAAATTCGAGATATTTAGTTACAGACAGCAACGATGTAATTTTATTAGGCAATGGAGCAGTTAATAAAAGAATTAATTAAATACAGCTGCCTGTAACTGACTGTTTCAGTGCAAACAAAAATGTGAAAATATTTTTATTTAATAAAAAACCATATATATTTTGTAATGTTTGTTGAATATTGTCGCTGGAGCGACACGTTGTATTTACTGACATTTTATGATGTGATGGGGACTGGTAGTCAGTTCCAATCAAAGCCTGACTAAAAAATATCCGCAATAATTTTTTAGCGGGAGTTTTACTACTTTTGTTATAATTATACTAGCGAGTTAATATTAAAGCGTTTCCGTGTCGGTCACCTGACATCATATCGCTACTTTGCATAGATTTTTTGCAAGTCTTGGAAAGGCAGAGCAAACTTTTATAACTTTCTAACCTCAAACGGTTAAAGTTTAAACTCTTTTCTCAGAGTTCTTGAGCACGCAGCGAATTTAATGTTTGAACAAAAATGTATTAGGAGGGTAAAAATACACTTTGCTTTTAGTAAATTTTCTATTTACTGAAGGAAAAGTGCAACCACTGTTACAAATGAGTATTGTGGAGCATATTGCTCTCTTAAAGTAAGGCGACTTAATTAGCGCACATGTAATGTACACGATGCACAGATTACCGCGCAGCCAACCGCAGGAACCATCTATTACCAACATAATGAAACGGACCCCACTCGCGCCTGAGCGCGGCGACGCCGAGTGCGGTTCAACATTATCGTTAGCCTCCTCCGACTGTCTTTAACAATTATATTTTAAGCTAAGCTTGCTTTTGCAATCTATTTCTTTAATTTTGATGTAGTAGAACGAGGCCTAAAGATTCGCAAATTTTTGTTATATTTTACTACAGTACTCTGGCATGCTAGTATTCTGTTGCATGTATAATGTTTGGCAGAAGATTCCTATTTATAAAACATTAACACTTTACCAGTTATTGCTAAGACACACGTTAAAGGCTGCAAATCCTAACTCCGAAAATGAAAAATCACACCATTTGGCCTACTTAGCCCTTGTAAATGAATAAATGTTAAATCTCCCAATTTTACAATTATGTTTTATTCCAAAATTCGAATTAAATCACTTCAAAATAACACAGTCAAACAAAGTAATGTGTTTTGTCTGACGTGAGTTGCTCGTTATGTAGAGATTGAGTGAGAAACAGCGTGCAGTGGTGGAGCAACACTAACGCGCGGTAATTTATTCAGCGCTAGTCATGTGTAAAAAGGGTTGAGTTTTTCCTCGTAAGACAAATAGTGGGTCGCTCGCCGGTACTCGCACGTCGTGCTCTTTAGTTAGGACTTACTGTTTACTTGGGGAAAGGTAAGGCTTTGTATTGAAAGTCAAATATTCACGAGATTATAATGTGTTTGACGAGAAATATATTTGACTTGAATTAACTAAGTGTGCGCATTCTGGAGTAGTCTATGTATTTGAAATCCAGATTAATTTCACACAGAAATCATGTTTGTACATTCGTAGAAGGCGTTCTCTACGATTTCTGGAATTCTTATAGTATTTCATTATTGGTAAGTGCCTACATGGTTTGCGATCGCTATCTTTTAACTTATAACCGAGGCCGCGGGAAATCTAAGTATTAACAGAGATTTTAATTGAAGTTGCAGGAATAGACATTACAGATATTTTAATAGCATTTGCAACGTTGTCGGGGGAATACAGCGAAGTTCCCAGGAAGTGTCGCAAGATGTCCTGATTCTGGCGAGAGGGGAAATGGCGCGGGGTGGCGAGTGGACTGAATACGCGGGTTCCTTTACATAATTAAATTCTAAGTTGTACTTAAAACAAGTTATGTGAGATTGCCAATGTTAGAATAACGGAAGCTTTGGAAGTCACAGCATGCAACGCTATCCCTTAGGATGGTCTTTAAAAAAAATCTTCTTTAGTGAAAAACTCCCAGTAACTTTTGGTGTTCCACAGGGTGGCTTACTGGGCCCAACACTATTTAATATCTATATGAACTATATATTAAACCTCGAACAAAAAAACGCGTAAAAAATTACTTAAGCAGACAATTACTACCATCACTGCTTACCATCAGGTGGGATTGCAGTCAAGCACTAGTTTATGGTATATTAAAAAAAAAACAGTTCATGGCAGAAACTACTACCTTGCGGAAAAAATATTAGCAACAATTGCACAAGCACTCAACCATAACTTCATTCACTTTGCATATCACTTTCACTTCCATCTAGCTATTTAGCTCTCTTTCCAATGAATTTTCTGATTATCTGAACAATCGCCACACGAGTACTGTACATGTGCCTGTATTAACCAAACTCAGTCTATTCTTTATTTGGCTGCATTACCTGACGAAAATATACTGTGTAAGGCCTGTATCTTAATAGGCTCTCCGAAAGATCCGGTCCCAAAGAATCAAATACCAAAGAAGCCTAATGCCTTTGGAGAATTTGTCACCTGATTCAGCTGATTTTTTTAAAGAAGGGTATCAATAAACTGCCGATGCGGTCGGCTATTTCATAAAATAGTGGCTACTATTAAACCATTTCATGAAATGGCATCTCACGTAGTGAAACCGTGCCCACTAGCCACATGGCGCAACACTCTGCGTTTATCGATATGACCAGCTAAACGATTATTTCATTATATGGGTAGTCAAACCCGGCATCATATCGTAAAACAGTTATATTGTCCACCAGTAGAGGTGGCGGTTTCGCTTTGTTTTCGTGACTTAATATGGCGGCGGACATTCATTAATAATCGCAAATATTAATTTTCAAATGGCAGATAAAAGTGTAGTGAAATATATTTACGACGCAAAACTGTGTTATTTAATGTAACTAATACGTGCCTATAGTCAATCGGCAATTTGAATGCAGCTAAGGTATGGTGGCGGTTGTTCCAAAGAAATTATAATAAAATATACTATTTTAATTAGGGTAGTATTTAATTGTTCCTAAATTCATTCCTGTTTTTCCTGCAAAATTTGATTATAAAAAGTATTGTAGAATTGTAAAAAGTTTATAGAAATATAGTATACTGTTAGTTTACCTACAATGCTGTATTATTTTAATTTAAAGCTTGTGTTTGTCCTTACTGAAGCAATATAAAAGTTTCTACTTTATTTAGAACTTTTATTATCATTGAAATCTGTTTCTGAAAATAACGTTAAAATTAAAACGTGCTGGCTATTTATAGTTGGCTAATTCTGGCCAAGACAGATATTAAAAATATATATATAAAAATACGTTAACTTGTTTCATAAAAACTGTAATTTCATAGGTGTAAAGACTTAATAATAAAACGTGAATGTTAGAGAGCCGAGCTGTTCACTAAATGTGGTACCCACTAAGTAACATTGAAATAATTTGTGTGGGTCGAAGGTTTTTTTTTTTTTTTTTTTCCTGGTAGGGGAATCATCAGAATGACTTCCCCCGCTCTTGGGCGGAGCGGGAGGGCGTGTCAGACTCTTACTGACTAAACCCCTACCCCGTTCCTTCGTTGCCTTCGTTCTGGGGGGGACTCGGTATCAACCGTTAGGAATACCACATGTTCCCCCCAGAGGCTTCGGCCCTACCGGGCCCCTACAGTTTGCTGACATCTCCTTGAGGCGCGCGTGGAACAGAACGCGCCGTTGACGACTGGGCTCGGTCCAGATTATTTTCAGACTGCCGGACAGCGAGCTACCCAGTGCTCGCCGTCCGCGAACCCGCGCCTACGGTGGTCGGAAATCGGGATCGGGATCTCGGCGGCGGCGGCGTGAGGACCGTTCCCTCACGCGCTCGCGGTCAGCAGCCTCCTTCACGAGCATTACTGCTTCGCAGAAGGAGGCGACCGCATGCCAACCCTCCTCGCTCCGGACCATGGCCTGAACCAGGGCCCGGCGCGAGAGGTCGCCGCTCCCGATAGTCTCCACGAGGACACGGCGGTGCTCCGCCCAAGCGGGGCACACTTCTACCGTGTGCTCCGGGCGGTCCACACAGTGGCGACACCCGGGCGTCCTCTCCTGCTTGATTCGATGCAGGAACCTCCCGAACTTACCGTGTCCGGTGAGGACCTGCGTCACACGGAAAGAGAGGACGCCGTGACCTCTTTCCAACCACTCCTCAAAGAGGGGCCTAACCGCCTCAATGACGGCGTGCCCAGCACTGGGTTGCGACAGTCGCAGTCGCCATGCCACCCTAAGATCCCGCCGGAACTCTGTCCGCCATGCCGCGACTTGTCGCGGCAGCGGAGTTTCGCCCCGGCGTTGCATCTCCACGCGCAAATCGTGCATGCGTGCAAGGACTGTTGCCTCCAGATCCCACGGTGGCAGGCCAGCGAGGAGGCTCGCCGCTTCGCGGGAGATCGTGCGGTATCCCCGCACCATCCGGATGGCCATGACCCTCTGGCAAGCGTTCAGCTTGGCCGCCGGTCGTTTACCTAGCGACGGCGCCCAAACCGGCGCCCCGTAAAGGGCCATGGACCGAACGATCCCCGCGTAGAGCCTCCGGCAGGGGGCGTCTGGACCCCCTAGGTTGGGCAGGAGCCGCTTCAGAGCGGCCCCAGACCTGTCCAGTTTGGGGGCCAAACGTCGGAAATGCTCCTCGAAAGTCCACCGGCTGTCGAGGACGAGTCCCAGGTACTTCATCGCCGACCCGACGCCGATGTGGACCCCCCCTACCGTTATTTGGGAACCCGGAGGTGGCGCGTACCGAGGGCCATGAAAGCACATGGCCTCGGACTTGTGCAATGCCACCTTGAGTCCCAATTGCTGGATCCTCTCCACGACTGTCGCAACCCCGCGTGTCGCTGTTTCGGCCGCCGCCTGGTACGACTCTCCCCGCGCCAGGACCAGCGTGTCGTCTGCGTAGCAGACCACGCTGACCCCGTCGGGGAGGTCGCCGCGCAGCACGTAGTCGTATCCGATGTTCCACAGGGGCGGTCCTAGTACCGATCCCTGCGGAACACCGCACGACATCTCTCGCCGTCTCCACTCTAGATAGATGATGAACCTATCCGACAGGTAGGCCTCGATCACACGACGGAGGTAGGCGGGCACCTCATGGTACCGAAGTGCCGCCCCGATGCAACTCCAGGGCAGGGAGTTGAAGGCATTGGCGATGTCCAAAGACACCGCCAAGACGACCCTGCCCCGAGACACCGCATCCCCCGTCGTGAGAGCCCTCACGCGCATGATGGCGTCCACCGTGGAACGCCCCCTGCGAAAGCCGAACTGGCCGTCCGAAAGGTCCGGCCCCACCCGCGCAAGATGCCCGACGAGGCGGTCTGCAATTACTCTTTCAAAGAGTTTGCCCACCTCGTCGAGCAGCACAATGGGCCGGTACGCGGACGGAGAGTCCGCGGGGCGCCCCGGCTTCGCAATAAGGACCAGTTTCCCGGTCTTCCAGCGACGGGGAAACTGTCCTCTCTCCATGCATGCGCTAAAGAGCCCTCGCAATCGAGACCCGAGAGCCTCCATGGCCAGGACCCATACCCTGCCGTGCACGCCGTCGGGTCCTGGGGCGGTGTTCTTGAAACTGAGTCTTCGTACCACCGCCCTCATCTCTACCTCGGTCACCTCTGGAGCGTCGTCCTCGTCGTCGCTGGTGTGGTCCGCTACGGGTACCGCAGGTGGCGGAGCCATGAGCGGGGGAGAGTGTTCCCCTCGCTCAGGGAACAGATTGGCCACCACACCCTCCACAACTTGGGGCCGGAGACTCTGAGTCAGGGGGGGAGCCCATGGGCGGAGTTTGTCCCGCACCACCTGGTAAGGGCGTCCCCATGGGTCCCTGTTCAGAGTCCCCAGCCACACATTGCGGGCCTCCAACTTGGCCCACTTCACCTCTGTTCGGAGGGTGCGCCTTGCCGCTCTGTACCCCTCGTAAAGCTCCGCCTCCCTGGCCTCCGCATCCGGCGGGCGGGTGCGGCGCCTGCGGAACCTGGCGTACCGGCGTCGCGCGGCGGTGCACGCCTCGCGCAGAGCCGCAATCTCCGGCGACCACCAGTACACCTGGCGCCGAGCACGTCCTGGATGGACTCGGGGCATCGCCTCGTCGCAGATTTGCGACATGGCCTCCTGGAACCACTCTGCCTCAGGGTCAATTTCGACAGGCCTGTCCGGTGCTTGCACCCAGGCCTGTACCCTCGCGGCTTCCAGGAGAGCGTCCCGGTCCATCTGCCTCAGCGCCCACCGCGGACCACACGGGGTCTGCTCCCTGACTGGCGCGGTCGAGATCCGGGCGGAGACGTCAAACCGGATGTACCGGTGGTCGGAATACGTCTCCACCCCCTCCATTACGCGCCAGTCGACGACGCGCGGCGACAGAGCGGGGCTGGCGAACGAGAGGTCCACCACCGACTCACCCCGCATCCGCACGCACGTGGGGACAGAACCCCGGTTTAGGACGACCAGGCCTGTCTCCAGAGCCCAGTCCTCCACCATCCGACCCCGTCGGTTCGTCAGCCGGGAACCCCAAGCGAGATTCCAGGCATTGAAGTCCCCGCAGACGACCACGGGGAGGGATCCGAACCCAGCGACGACGGCATTCAGCTCCATGAGGGAGTTGTGGAGATCGGCGAGATCACGGTTCGGGGACAGGTAGACGCCTACCACTGCAATGTCCCCGACCCGTGCTGCCACGCAGCCCCGCCTTCTCGTGATGGACTCGAGAGGCGGGGGTACCGGCGGCGGCCGACGAAATTAGGGTCACCGAGCCGCTCAGGTTCTGTACCCAGTCTTCCCTGGGCAGGACAAAGTACGGCTCGGAGACCACGGCGATATTGATCGACCACTGCGCCATGCTCTGGAGCAACAGATCCTGAGCGGGGGCGCAGTGGTTGATGTTCGCCTGGAGGAGACGCAATGGGGCCATCACTGACAGTCCATTACGGTCTCCTCTGGAGCCCCCCTTGAGGGCTCTGCCGCGGCGTTGGCGGCAGCAGCGTCAGCCTTGGCTGCGGCGGTGAGGACGTTGGGGGTAGGGCCCTTCCGGACCTTACCCTTGGCTTTGGCGGGGGGGTCGCAGGACCTGCTCCCAGCCCGGTGGTCGGCAGCCTTGCCTGCCGCCGCACATGCGTAACAGTGCGGCGACGCACGGCATTCAACGGCCCTGTGACCGGGCTGACCGCACTGGAAGCAGCGGTCACTGCGGTCCACCTCCGCGGCGCAACGGGCTCCCGCGTGGTGCCCCACGCGGCAGCGGAAGCACCGCAGAGGTCTGGGCTCCAGCACCTTGACTTGGGCTGACACCCAGCCCACCAAGAGCCTTCGGCCCTCCGCCGTGATGGCCTTGACCGCCGACACGGGGCAGCTCACCGTGACGGCTCGCATACCCGTGCCGTCAAGGCGGATGGTGCCCGCCCGCACTTGGTCGGTCGTGCACCCTCCCGCCTCAACGACGGCGGCCACCACTTCCTCCACCTTGACGGAGTCGTCCAGGCCCATGATGCGCATATCGATGCACTTTGTGGGCCTGGACACTCGGGCGTCCTCCTCATTCACAGACGCCCTGACCTTGTCAGCCAGGGCGTCCGCGGCAGGACCGCTGTCCTCGCCGGGAACCTCCAGCATCCAGGCACCGGTCACGGTGCGCCGCATGCGGAAGCCCTTCGAGGCCCCGAACTCATCCAGGTGAGGAATCACCGCCTTCTTCGCCTTGTTCATTACGGCGTCGTACGTCACGCCCCTCTTCTCCGCACCCGGCTGTAGCGTGATCACTACAGCCGCGGCGCCCGGGGCGCGAAGCCGGTTCGCCACGGCACGCTTTCTGCGCTGCTGCCGCCTTTCCCGCTTTTTGGCGGCCCTGGCCGCCTTGCCCGCCTTCTTCTTGGCGCCGACGACCGACCACTCGGCGCCAGCTGGAGAATCGACAGGTGGGGGCAGCCGAGGCCACCCGGTCGCCGCCGCCGCGGCAGGAACACCCGCCATACTGGAGGTGGGCGCCGCTCTAGCGGTGGGCGCCGCCCTAGCGGTGGGCGCCGCTTTGCCCTTCGCAGGAGGGGCAAGGACAGGGATCGCCTCCTCACGCCGCTTCGTCACCGGGGCCGGCTTCGCCGCCGCCGCCGCCACAACCTTACGCCCGGCTTGCCCTGACGGGCCAACCTTGGGCGCGGCAGCAGCCGTAGCCGTAGCCGCGGCGGCGTAGGACGCCGCCGGTCTCCGACCGGAGCCCGCGAGTGGGGGACGCAGCACCATGCCCTCCAGCAGGGACAACTGCCGCTGGAATTGCTCCTGCTGCAGCTGCATCTGCTGCCGGAAGGCAGCCAACTCCTGCCGCAGCAGGGTCAAGGCCTGGCTTTCCGGCTCGGGCTGGGGTTGGGTCTGCGTCGACCCCTGTCCCTGCGAGCTTCCCACCTTTGGAGGCTGCTGGGAGTCGACTTCCTTGGGAGGTGTGGCGGCCTCCAGGAGCCCCCTCCGGATCCTCGCGCCCTCCCTGTCGAAGGCCTCGTTCATGGCCTTCAAGAGAGGGGGCAAGGTCTCGGAGACGTCCCTCTTCTTATGGCTCGGCTTTTTTTGTGACGCGGCCCGCAGGGTATCGGCGATAAGATCGCCGAGCTCCCTGCGGATCTCGTCTGCCGAGTCCTCCCCGTCCTCCAGCACGCCACAAGACGGCCCCGCGGGACCGGTGGCTCCGGGATGGCGACCCTCTGCGGCGAGCCTCTCGACTCGCACCACAGCCTCCTTGAGGATCAGCCCCCTCCCTCTACCGCGGGCTTGGCTCGCTCCCCGCCCACTGGTGGGGATTTTTCGGGCCGAGCCCTTAGTGCTATCGGACTTCTCGCCCGATAGCACTCCTTCCTTGCGCTTCCGGGAGAGACGAGAGTCTCTCCCAGAGTCGCCTCCCTCCTCCTCAGCCTCCGAGCCCTGCGAGCTCCTTCTGGATGCCGCGTCGGACTCCGACCGCGCATCACTCTCCTTTGATTTGGGGTTTTTCAGTTTTGGCATTTTTGTTCCCACGAGTAGTATACTTTGGGTACCGGCTCAAGATATGTGGTCCGCACTAGAGACTAATTTAGCTACCCATTAGTCAAGCTAACAACCTCCCTCACGGTGCGCCGCCGCTTAGAGGTTTGGGGTAATTTTTTTATAGAGGTTGTCTTCCTCGCGGCCCGGGCGGTTAAGCCAGGACCCTCGACCCCCACCAAAAGTCAGAAACATGACCTTGGACAATCAATGGGGCTACGAGACTAACGGTGGCAGGAGGAGGAGCGAGTCTTCCTCCTGCCTGCCCGGTAGCAGGGTAAGTGCATACCGAGCCCGCTCTTGCTTCGCCACTGTGCCCTCTGCTGCAGCAGAGGGACACGCGTTGAAGCGCTCCTTCAGACAGAACATTCGCAGACGGCCATCGAGGCTCCTTGGGCAGAAGTACCCAAGAGAGTCGTTGGCCGCCTCCCAGGGTGCACCGTCCCGCGGACTGGCCTTCACTCCGGAAGAATCCGTTAGGGAATTCCAGCCCGCGAGCACGCGTGGAGGTTTTCTGTCGCGGCACCCCGTGGGTCGAAGGTTGCGCCGTCATCGTCACAATAGGAGCCTGACGCGTCCGATCTTTCAGAATGGATACTTGAAATGTGTCGCCCTATAACATTACCAATGGATGAAATGACACCTGAAACATTTATCACCATCACACTGAGTGCGAGATGTAGCCGGTCTACTCTGTAGGTTCTACTATGATGTAGGATCTACTATTAAACAGGTAACACTGATTTAACGTAGCTAGATTACTTGCTACACTACCACGTAGCAACCGCTACGACGTAGCATCGACTGAGAGGTAGCGTTGGCTACGACGTAGCATCAGCTACGGAATAGCGTCGGCTACGACGTAGCATCGGCTACAAAGTAACTCGGCTACAGTGTAGCTTGACTAAAATGACGACACGAGCTACCCATTGGGCCTACGGTGGCTCTATTAGTTTCTGAGATACTAATTCAAATGTTTTAATCATAACTTTTTTTTAATATCGAGATCGTTTTTTTTTATATAAACCAAAAAATGACATATTCTCTCGTTAAATTTTATTCAGAGTAATCCGCGATTAAACCTCCAAACAATGGACTAATAAGTCGAAACACTGACAAAATTTTTAAAAGAAGCAGGATAATTTTAGTGGAAAAATGAACGAAACATTAAAATAATAAGTATCCTAGAATATTCAACTTGCCTAATAATACAGTTATTATCCGTTTAGTATTTACGAGTATAGAGACACACCGACCACCTCAGTCATGTTACCGCAGTACGCGGACCGCCGCCACCTCGAGCATCCCGTGTATCTACCTACACGTATATAGTTAGATGTTGGACGTTGACTCGCTTTATTTATTACGTGATGGTTTACGTTTAGGAAGTGCGCTCTCGCCGCGCCCTGATTGTTTCCAAGAGATATACGGACTGAATGAAGGATGGCTCGCTTTATTTGCGAGTGGGAGATGTTATGATACTACAGGAATTCTCACAGAGGTTTCATATGTAATTATTTATTACATACGAATCTTCTAGCTCATGGCTAGATAATAACAGCCGCACAAAGCGATTTTCAAGGTTAAGCAACGCTTGCCAAGGTTGTTCTGTGGATGGGTGACCATCTTAACATAACGAGTTTCTCCGTGCCTCGGTAAGCACGTTAAACCGTAGGTCCTGGCTGTCATTTCTAGATCTTTGTCAGTCGTTACGGATAGTCAGAAGCCAGTAAATCTGACTCCAGTCTTGCCATTAAGTACCGTGTTACCCTAGTTAATGGGTTGTGGAGGTCTGGTAGGCAGCCGCTCCTCGTAAAATACTGGTATTCAGCTAAATCCGGCTTGACTGGAAGCCGACCTCAATATAGTTGGGAAAAAGGCTAGGCAGATGATGATAATACGAATCCTCTTCTAATACTAGCTTCTGTTATGGGTTTCACCTGTGAACGGCGTGAAAGTAGAAAATATAATATACATATATTAGTCCAGTCAAAATAGACTAAATTATTATTCAAGTTTGCATTAATTCCTAACAAGCTGGATTTTTGTGCAGGCCTTGAATACGTCATTACGAATGATATGTTAAAAGTCCCCATCGATCCCGCTTGTGCGTTGTTTTTTATTCGAGGTCAAAGGTCACAAATTAGCGTTTTTTGCAAATATCTCTGAAACAACGAGAGCTATCGAAAAATGGTTTAGGCAAAGTTTGTAGATCGTAAAATTGTCTACAAAAAAGATCTAACACTTTTTCTTCTACGGTGCACTGTTCTCGAATTATGGCTATTTTAAACATAGAAAATACGAATATGCACTCATGCTAAGGGATGATGGGTTCGATGAATATTTGAAGGACAAACCATCTGTAACGATACATAAGCAGTGTCGTAAAGCATACACCCGGAAGAGCAGCATCGCTGCAGCTAAAAGACAGCGTGAGGTGGAGATAGCTACCACATCTGGGATTAGTCCTCCTCGTACTAGCACGAGGTAATGAATCGTCTTTTTGACGAAATATTGTTTGTTCTGTGGCAATGAAGCAGATAAAACGGCTGAAATAAAAAAAAGCGCAGCATCTTCGACCAAGAGTCCTTTCTTCTATAAAGCATCGCTTTCGAGATATCGTGACTTTAGACCGCAGGAAAGTCGTATTTTAAGTGTAACAATCACTGTAGTTCTTAGCCTCGGCAGCAACTAAGTCATATTCATACTGAATTCGGGCAATGACACTACTTGCTAGCTCATGAGAACGAGTCTGAGCTTCCTTAAAGATGGTTTTCTTGAAGTCAAGGGTTGAAAGTTGAGGACACTCTTGGTCGAAGATGCTGCGCTTTTTTTTTATTTCAGCCGTTTTATCTGCTTCATTGCCACAGAACAAACAGTATTTCGTCAAAAAGACGATTCATTACCTCGTGCTAGTACGAGGAGGACTAATCCCAGATGTGGTAGCTATCTCCGCCTCACGTTGTCTTTTAGCTGCAGCGATGCTGCTCTTCCGGGTGTATGCTTTACGACACTGCTTATGTATCGTTACAGATGGTTTGTCCTTCAAATATTCATCGAACCCATCATCCCTTAGCATGAGTGCATATTCGTATTTTCTATGTTTAAAATAGCCATAATTCGAGAACAGTGCACCGTAGAAGAAAAAGTGTTAGATCTTTTTTGTAGACAATTTTACGATCTTCAAACTTTGCCTGAATCATTTTTTGATAGCTCTCGTAGTTTCAGAGATATACGCAAAAAACGCTAATTTGTGACCTTTGACCTCGAATAAAACACAACGCACAAGCGGGATCGATGGGGACTTTTGACATAACATTCGTAATGACGTATTCAAGGCCTGCACAAAAATCCAGCTTGTTGGGAATTAATGCAAACTGGAATGTCTATTTTGACTGGACTATATTTTGTATCCTGTGTCACTTTGTAAAAAAGTAGTATTCTGTTGGTATTTTTTTTTTAAATTCTATTTGTACAAGTTATATTAAACTAGCTGATACGCTACGCGTGGAATTTAAGAACACTACTGTCTTTTAGAAATCTGTTTGTCCCTTTCAAAAACAATAACCAATCTAAGTTACTCATTATAACATTACTTATATCCTGCATCAAATTTTGTTCAACCGTTTCGTTGGTCTACTTTAAAAGGTTTGTTGTAATCAGTTTTTCCAGAGTAAAAAGAAAAGATTTTAAAAAATCGTTACAAAAATTTATGTTTAAAACTAAAAATATATTGACAACTTAAGAAAACAAAAGCGCTATAGAAGAAAGAATAAGATTCCCAAATATAACTTCACATGAACATCCATTCCACTTACCTAGTTACACTGCAAATGAACGTAAAATCGTAAGGTACCACTTCAATTTAATTAAACTTTTTAAGCCAAATAATGAATTCCATTCTCCGTTCAGACGAACTTTTGACTTCATTATCCTAAGACCAATTAATCTTTTGATCCAATAAGTATCAATGGTGACCATTCTTAATTGAATTTATCAACTTTAATATAACATGTTTCTAACATCTAAATCTAGTTATCAAGTAGCTGCCATTGATTAATTATTTTTGGGGCGCGTCTATTAAATTAGAGATTAACGTTAAGCCCGCACCCTCCAGCGGGGAAGGCTCTGTCAAAACATTATTTTTAGACCATAACTTTAAACCTAGTTAACATTTACGAGTTAATAAACAAAGACAACTGAATAACTATATTGATCGATAGTGAAAAAGATAAATGAGGCTGCATGCAGACATGTGGAATTGATCGCATAGTTTAACATAAAATCTTGAGCAAAAGCGCTGTAAGTACCGCACGATACAAGAGTATGAAGCACAAGCGTACAATTACGCGAGCGATGCATCACGCGAGCGTCGTCTAGTTTAATTTTAATTACGAGCGCTCGGCCCGCTCGCCCCGGCCGCTCGCTCCGCTCCTCGCGCGCTAATGACTTACCGTATGTACTTAGCCTAACAATCATCCGTTGTAATCCCATTCTGTGTTAGCCTTGCATTAGTATAATTGTTGAGTGTGCGTAATGTTTGCTGCAGTCTTAATGTTCTCTCTCGTATATCAGGGAATGGAAGTAATGAAACCGCCTCATGACCGCTCACGGTTCCGATACTGTAATTATGTTTTAATTGAACACACGTATATGTTGTAGTGGTGTTTGTGGGAGCTGGCGCGCGCGGTGATGAGCGACACGCATTACACGCTGGAACAAAGCGCGTATAAATGAAAATTAGCTGAAAGCGTTCCGGTGTTCGTCACCTGCGCGAAGTGCGTTCGAGTGGAGAAATTAATATCCGGCCGGGAGCCGCATCGTTTCCGGGTCAGCGAGCCGCCCCCCTCTGCTGCCCCCTCCCCCCACTCCGGCGCATGCCCCCCCTCCCGCCGACACCCCCCGGGGAGAGCGGTCGCTGAAGGAGGATAATTAAACTGTTTCATTATGTCGGAGAGGCGGCGAGATAAGGCGATCGGATGCAAATTTTTTAAAGTTTAGTTTTATTACACTCGCTCTATACTGTGCGCTATTCCACATCGCGCAATTAACGAGAATGGAAAAGTAAGGAACTTGAATACTTAAACTATTCATCATTGCAGTATTCTGTTCCGTGAAAAACTTAAAAATTCCCGTTATTTTTTCGTGTCGGCAAAGAATAATTTTCGGTAATGAGAATATGTACATTACCGAAAATGTAAGTTAACACACGTAGGGACTAAATGTGGTCGTATAATTTTCCATTTACCTACATGCATGATGGGAGACAACAGCGTCAAACCTTGTGATGTTTAACGGTCTTCCCGTCCATTTACAATTTAGATGTTTTCGGCTAGTAAATAAGCTCTTAATAAACTAGTGTGGCTCACCATTACCGACTGATTGCATCACTGTTAACCATCAGGTGGGATCGTGGTCAAGCGTTAGTTTATAAATATTGAAAAAAAGACCCTATTTGATGCTAGACGTCGGTGGACATTGTTGTTTATGCTGTTTACTGAAACAAGAAAAAGTCCGTTCCGCTGTAACATGAGCGCGGCGCGACGGCGGACGCTCGTAATTAGTTCAGCGCAGCTCCTGGCTGATGGCGAGTACGTGACACCGGCTGCTGTTTACAAATAACGGGTTTTAAACTATTACTAATATGGTATTCAATTATTCATTCATTTTAGCTGGGCAAGAATTAGCATAAATACGAAAAGAAAAAGAAGCTGAAAGACATGCAGACAGCTGGACATAAGCCTCTCTCCAATATTACCATAATTACCGGCTCTGTGCATCTCGAATCCATCGAACTCCTGCGACCCTCACCAGGTTATCGGTTCACCTTGTGGGAGGGGGAGGCCTTACTATGCTGCGTCTCCTATTAGTCGTAGCGGGATGTTATATAGCCTTCCTAAAAAAATGGGCAATCCAATAATAATTAATTGGAATTAATAGTTCCTGAGATACAAGTTAAACTACTGTAATCGTCTTTTTTGTTTTCAAAATCAGGGTCACTGCCATTTTTTCTTTTTAAATTGTATCCACCGTAACTATAATCTGCGGTTAAAACCACCAGGCACTGGACCAATCACACTAATTTTATTCACTAGTACAAACTACTATTAACCCAAAGGCTGACCGGCAGAGAAAGCTTTGTTACATTAAGTCAATGTAGCACTACTGCGTATGAAGTTTAAATAATTAAAAATTATAAAGGTATCATTTCATGAATGTGCTTGTATATTCGTTACTTCTTCACTTTCGAGAGTCTAGACATAATTAGATGAAGCTTGATACACAGGTAGGTCATATTTTGGAAGTATATAGAATACTTCCTATACCGGCAGTATATTCTCTTGGGACAATTTCTACTATGACGCAGGTGAAACCACAGGCAGCAACTAGTCTCCATTAATTGAGTGTTCTCGGAAAAGCTTGGCCCACCAGTTTGAGTGAACACCAAACATTCTAATTGAGCGGAAATTGTTCATTACAGCTCCAGATAATAACAATGTAGACACAGGACAGAGCCGCGACGGGCGGCTCGTACCTGCGCGGATAATAGACAATCTCCTGTCACCAACTTGTCTGTGTCTAAGGGCCGATAGGATAGTGTCGCGATCGTTTTGTCGAAGGTATGTAAGAAGAAACAAATGTTAATTCATCATGTCGTATTAATGTCAAACTTCAGTGTGTCAAACAAGCCTGTATTCGAACAATGGTGAGTCGCAGTACAGTGTTGTCACACAAGCGTTAATCGCACATCCATTTGTCGATCTCACGTGGTACACTTTTGGTTGGTCCAGAGTATTTTTTATATTGCCTTTTAATTTTTAGTAATTTAACGTTCAAAAATTAAACTTCGGGAAAAAATTGGCAAGGATTCTACTACTCACTGAAACTGCCTTAGGTACCACTACCTATCAACGCACATGGTACGTACCCTGAAAATAAAGAATTTCCCAGAAAATTCAGCAAACCATTTACGTATATTCGTGTATTCACAAGAGGTACATAAGAGACCACGGCTATGATTGCGAAGCCTTAGCTCTGGCTCAGGATTTGATCCAAATTTTTTCCAGTCCATTTCGCTTTCAAAAACTATGCTCGGAATTGGGCTCCGAGCTTCATACTCCGTGTAGCCCGAATCGTATTTGAGTCAAAGCCAACTGTAGTACCGTCACAGACGAAGTACGTACAGACGGGTACAGGGCAAGTCGAACGTGCACTAGACCGAGATAATGCTTTATACCTTTGGCCAGTAAAGATCAGTTAAAGGACGGTGACAGAGTCCGGATTAAATTTGCTCAAGAATGAGTGTAGCTCTAGTGGAATTGTAGTATTAATTAACATTGATTTTTTTTTATTTATTTTGTTTAAAAATGTACCACAGATTTTAAAATAAATCCAATATTTGTGTTTAGTAAATATTTTTCGTTACCTCAATATAAGATTCTGTATTTTAGTTCCTATTTGGCGCTTTAGCTATTGCCATATCACTCACCTCCGAAAATCGATGGCTGTTTGATGTGTCGTGACGCGTGCCAGGCCAGGGGAAGGATGCTTTCATTGCGTCGGAACCAGAAGCTACATAGTATTCGCTGAGTCGAACTGTCTGCGGCAAATCCCATTGAGTCAGGATGATGATGTTTCAATGAATTAGGATGATGCCCCAGTGAGTTGAGATGATGCTGATCTGATGGTGATCGGAGTAGTGCTTTTTTATGGTAGGGGGGGAATTATCAGAATGACTTTTCCCACTCTTGGGTGGAGCGGGAGGGTGTGTCAGACTCTTACTGACTAAACCCCTACCCCGTTCCTTCGTTGCCTTCGATCTGGGGTACAAGTTGGACACCTTTCGGATTTCCCATATTCCCCAGAGGCTTCGGCCCTGCCGGGCCTCAGATCGGAGTAGTGCTGTTGGCTACAGCCATTTAACAATTAGTCAAGCAAGGTTACCTAAAATGTACTTCAAGAGTATATTTGCGAATATACAGGTGAGCAAAACCGTATCACACAAGATACGTGCGACTAGGGTCACAGAGCTTGCAAGCGGTCGCAGGCAGGACACGGAGCTCATTTGTGGCACGTTTCATTTTTCACGTGCGGGTGATAAAGTGCCTGTTACGTGGCTAGCGCGGCCGCGCTCGGCAGAGGTCGCTGCGCGCGGTGCACCCGCACTAATAACTTCATTCTCCTCGTATCTTGTGTCCATGTATGAATATGGACAGTTTATATTTAATGCATAAGGTACCATTAATCAAGCCTCCGATTCTAATGAAATTATTTTACAATTGATCAAGAATGAAATTCAGATTGAATAAAAGAAGTTGATTGATTCATTTGGCTGTAGAATCGTCACAGCGCTAATTTCTTTTTTTCCTTTCGTTTTACGTTTAAAGTTTTATCATTGCTTCTACTACATTTTGTCCTTGCCTTGCCTAAAGGTTGATGGGTAGAAAATGCCTAAGGCGTTCAGTCCACTGCTGTACTTTCGCGTTTATAATTAATTAAATGTATTGGTCGAATAAACACATTGTTTTATATACAGGAAAAGTTCTTAACCACTGCGTATTTTTTTTTGGTGGCTCAGTGTAAGTAATAGAACACAAGTCGACTTCAAGGTTAAGCAACGCTTGCCAAGGTTGGTCTGTGGATGGGAGACCATCTTAAGATAACGAGTTTCCTCTGTGCCTCGGAAAGCACGCTAAGCCGTAGGTCCCGGCTGTCATTTACAGTCGTTACGGATAGTCAGAAGTCAGTAAATCTGACACCAGTCTTGCCATGAAGGGTATTTCATGGCAAGACTGGAGTAACAGGGGTAACAGGGTACTGTTACCCTAGTTATCGGGTTATGGAGGTCTGGTAGGCAGCCTATACTTTCCGAGGCACGGAGGAAACTCGTTATGTTAAGATGATCTCCCATCCATTTGATTCGATTATTTACACTGAGCCACCAAAAAAAAATTACGCAGTGGTTAAAAACTTTTCCTGTAAACATACATGTAACGCGCAGGACATCTACCTATTCATATGAATAAAAAGAAACAGTAGCTTGTATTTCACTTGTAACGTCTCTGTTCAAATTAAATCGGAAACAATTTATAGTATTTTACAACTTTCAATTCCCGACAAAACGAATAACATACCGGGTTGTAGTGCACCGCTGCGCTGCACAGAGTGGAGAGCTCTCCAGCAATTTATTCAATTCAGTTGCAGCGGAACAATGTATCGACACGACTCACGAGTGCCATCCGACGCTCCAAGGAGCCGCTTTCAATTATTATTTTCTGTCTGTGGTCGCATTGTTCGGGACACAATAACGTAGATATTGAATATTCTACGATTTCTGCGCCCCTGGTACCGACAGTCGAGGGCTCGGGATCCTTGTGTGCCTCATGGAGGCTAAATTGTTGTATCTTGGAATTACGGAGCTTGGTTTCTAGAGCAGTAAAATGATTTGCTTTTCTTTTCTAGGGTAGCTCAGTCAACAACAATGGAACCCTTACAGGATCACTTTCTTTTACATTAGTTCGTCTGTCCATCTGACCCTTTTTCTCTGAAAGGCGAGGAGGTATAAAGCTGAAATGAATACCTTTTAAAGTAGTAAAAATCAAACTTTCTTTCTTTTTTCTTTGGCAACATTATATTTTTTTATTCATGGTGCATATTTTGACGCTTACAAAGAAATTAAAACATGCCTAAATGGCAACTTCTCGTTGACCTAGAATCATGTTTGGTAAAAAGTAATGCGATTAATTTACCCGGATTTATTTGCAAAAAATATTTACCTAAGTTTATACGGAACCCACAGTGCACGAGACTGCTTCGCACTTGACCGGTTTTCTACAATGTAACTACCGACATGAATTCCGATTGGATAGTTCGGAGTCTAGTCAAACTGCTGGGCAAAACTGTAATCTAATCATTAAGCTAGCTTATCAGAAAATGATGTGTTTTCTTATGTAGGTGAGTGTGACTATTTTTTAAGCATGGAGTACGTTAGGGATAATAATAATGTTTTTGGAATAACCATTTATCATAAGTTTGACCTCAAAACTAGAACGCCGTTTAAATCACAACGAAAATGGTAGGAAAACTGAGATTAGAACCGTTCATTTTTTGCAACATTCAAAAGGCAAGCATTTAGCTTGCCTTTTGAAGCTAAATCCAGAAATGGCAGCGAGGTCGAGGGACGTAGTAAACTCTCTTGTTCAATAACTGGTTTGTGCAGCGCTGCGAATGATAAACCGGGCCATAACTCAGCGCAGTGGCGAGCGGGTACCAGGACGCCAGGCGCGCGCGGCGGTCGCGGCTCCCTCGCACACGATTAACTCATTAGATTAGTTACTTCATGCTCCGCTGCGCGGGAATTGGATCGGCTTTCTCCGGAATCTGAATTTAGTTGAGACGTCGTAATATTCTCGGTTATGTTATGAAGTTGGCTCTTTGTCTTGGACTTGGGATTGTGTCGAAGTTCGGGATCGGAATTGTGCGGGTGATAGGTCTGTTCATTATCTTAAGGGTTAATCCTACTCAGCTCAATTATTACATTTTGATTGGATCTTTCAAGTCTACATAAACTGTTCGCTTATGCATAAAACTTGACCTGTTCATTGTATTTATCGTTGAACGAGTATATTATAGTAGCCGAAGTCATGTTCTCTTTGCTTTATGCCTATCAACAGTCGCTCTCAGTGACAAGACAACGTGTGCAGAACACATCCGCATTACCAGCGCTTTCACGCTCCATATGAACTTGTATGACGCGCACGTTACGTATTCATAAAACACCAGCATTATGAACGAAGACACTCTCAGTTTTGTCGAGAGTCCAGCCCGTAGTGCAGAATCCATTAAACATAAGCCATTTTTAATTTGAACAAACAACGGCTGCAACTGACATTTTAATAATGGAGTCTCAAAAGGCAACTCTGTCTGCAATGCTACCGTCTGTGTTTGCATTATTTTCTTATCGTGGTATACACATCTGTTCGTGAGTAAACTTGTACAAACTTTCGGTTTCTGATCCACGCGACACATAGGTTAAAGATATTATTATATGTATTTCAAATAAAACATTTTTGTAACTATTTGTGAGCGATCAAAATCATATTATGTTCCACACCCTGATACAGCGGTGCTATAATAAGGTCTACTTACACCTTTCGAGTAGGTATATACTTAAAATATATTGGTTACAAAATTTACTTGTGAAGAGGAATGGCAGGCGGCTGCCTCCTTCTGCGAAGCTGAAATGCTAGCAAAAGAGGCGGTCACACAAGGAGATGGCATGGTCCTCATGCCCCAGCCGACGGGATCCCGACCGCGATTTACCAGTGAGACAGTGAGCTACCCGTTGCTCGCTGCCCGGCCGTCCGGTACTAATATACTACAGATAGGAAACACCGGCCTCATCTAGATTAATAATTATGACAAAAAGAAATTGACGTGTAAAAGTGTTTTGTGAAACCTATTTACAAAATAAATATCATTTATCATTTAATCATCCAGACCGAGCCCAAGTTGTCGACGGCGCGTAGTGTAGTAGTACGGGGGCGTCAAGGAGACAGCAAATTGTAGGGTTCAGCAGGGTCGAAGCCTCTCGGGCTATGGGTTTGCTCATAAAAGGAAAAACCGGGGCCCAGGAACCAAAGGCGTAAAAATCTAATACGCTCTCCCTGCTCTGCCAAAGAGCCGGAGAAATCATTCGAAGAATTTTCACCTTAAAGTACCTACTCGTACGTCTAGTAAAACTAGAAGATATTTTAATCGGCGTACTAGGACCTCATAAACATGTAGAGCACTTGGGCAGACAGTAGCGCGTGTGTGGGACCGGTCGACTGCACGAACTGCACGTGCCGCTCGCCGCCCGTGCCTGTGTGTGTGTGCCAATCGGCCACCGCAAATCAAAGCGCGGCCAAAGCAACAATTACGCGCTGTCAAACAGAACCGTTTGAGCTCAAATGCTAACACAAAGCGATCCGGATGCTGTGGTCGGCGGTGTCAGGTACAACGGATACTGCCCCAAAACATGAGCAAAGCGTTATTTACTGGACATAATTTGAATTTAGTAATTATGGCATTAACGTTAAGTACCTATATTTAAAAAAAATAAAAGAGCAAGTTGCGAGTCGGGCTTGTGCACTAAATGTTTCGTACAAACTTATCTATGAAAATAGTTCTATTTTCGAATCGAATCTCGATTTTTTTTCTGCAAAATTATTTTGTTTGAACGTAACTAGAAATTTACAGTTTTAAGATTTTTTCGGTACTTGTGCTATCAGACCTTGCTTCATAGATTGCTCATTCAAATTTCGGGATTCTAGGTCAACGGATGAATTTTGATTCCTTTGAGAGTTTAGATACATACGCTTTTACGACATAAACAGCCGTACCTTTTTTCGGTTAACTTTGAGGGACCGCAGACTTGAGTATATGGTATTACTTTCTACTCGATATCTCTACGCGTTTCTTTGATAAAGGGTCTTGACAGACACAGACTGGCAGACGGACAACAAAGTGATCCTATAAGGGTTCCATTTATTCCTATTGAGGTCCGTAACCCTAAAAATCACCGAACTCTTAGTCTGTACTAATTGATAGCTGCTTGGTTGTCCATGTTTTTGACATACTCATTATGAACTCCACCATTGTACCCTCATCTCTTTTCTATAGTCCCGGCGCTGTTCAGTCCCCGAGAGACGGTCTAGGCATAAAGGAGGCGCACTTTAAATGGTAATTGATTACTCAACTCAGATAGGCATCGCCCCAATCTTCAGCCTCCAGCGAGTACGAACTCAATTAAGTAACCTTCACAATAGGTATAAAGATCGGCCTTTTTAAAACAAAACGCTCGTAATATCATTCAGACTTCACTGAAGAGAATGCGATTTGAAAGGGCTTTATGAATATTATCTGACTGCCTAATATTGTGAAGCAAATTGAATTCAGTTATGAAATGAGTCCATATTCGTTGCTTGTCGAGTACAGTCCGACATGTTGGCTGCAAGGCTGTCGAGTTATTTCTAGTGTTTCATATCGCCTTTGTACGTCTATGTATATATTATATATTCCCGCGACTCTCGCCAGGTCGTTGGTCACTGTGGCGACGCTTGTGGGAGGCCTATGTCCAGCAATGGACGTCTTTCGGCTGAGATGATGATGATGATATCGCCTGGGTCCAGTCTTGCCTTGAAGTACCGTGTTACCTCAGTTAATGGGTTGTGGAAGTCTGGTAGGCAGCCGCTCCTCGTAAAATACTGGTATTCAGCTAAATCCGACTTGACTGTTAGCCGACACCAATATAGTTGGGAAAAGGCTAGGTACGCCTTTGTCCGCTCTCTGCAGTTACTACTACAGGTATGCAGTTAACGCCGGTGTAATGCGGGCTGGCGTATATTGTCTGTTTTCACCAGACTAAGTATGATTACGGTCGGTACTAACTCATCGATTACGCACGTAATCGTCCGTAATCTCGTGAATAGAGCTCCGCTTTGATACGCCCACAGTTCATTGATGACGATATTAGGTCTCTCGTGAATCGGGCGAGCTTACCGAGATCCTCACTCATTATCAGTGTTAATGCGTTTGACTGTACGGCGGCTCGGGTAATTATATCGATTACCACTGGTCCGGGAATACTAGACCACGACTTAACTTTTCATAGGACTTGTAGTTTTGTTAGGGATTGAGACATACCGTTTTTTCTCATTAAAAGCTTACAACTGCCATCCACTTTCCGACCTCAGATCGCCCGTAATTTATTTTTCCTATTACTTCACCGAGAACACAAAAATAAATAGGGAGAAATGTCTACAATTGTAAGGTACCTACCAAAAAATGTAGTACCTACATACAATTTCACTGAAACGAAACGTAAACGTAACTTGAAGAGAAATCTAAGAGATAACAGTTCAATAAAGCGATAAAATATGAAGACAAACGCCAAAAGTACTCGCCTAAACACAATAGTAGATAAGAAAACAAAACAGCAACGTTTTCCGTGGAGGCTCGTCTGTGATGTAATGCGATTGAACGCAATATTGTAACGCAATTGGATGTAATGCTCGAACGTGAACAGATTAAAATAAAACCGGCTCGAGGAGTATTTACTTACGTAATGTATCTAGATCTTATTGTGATCGGTCGACATTACAATGTAGTACCACTAATTGTCTTGAGTCTAATTTGTAGCTAAGACAAAGTAGGGAGGAGTTCACTTTGTTACAGCATTCTGGAAAAATAACGGGTCGCCGGAATCCGATGGATGCGAGACGCTTAGGACTGGTCGTTGTGACGACGCTTGGGGGAGGCCTATGTCAAGCAGTGGACGTCTTTCGATTGAAATGATGATGGTGAACCAACTTAAAAAAGATACACAAGACTGACATAAGCTGTATGGGGAGGCCATCCATATTTAACTGGCATAATGGTTCTCTTAAAACCATTGGTTCTAGTTGACATTCGTAGATCTTTGACAGTAGTTACAGTACATTTTTTTTCTCAGAGAGAAATATTTAAATAGCCTCCTGCTCTCAATAGGGTAAGAGGGTGTGTTAGACTTTACTGAGTAAACCTCACCTCAGTGTCTTTGCAATGCAGGGCCACGGTAACTCTTTCGAACAATCCCATGCTTGAGTGATTGGCATGCATTAGTAGTATAAGCAATCGCAGTGGAAGACAATCAGTGGCAGGGGTCAGCGCGTGCCCGTGTGTGTGTGTATTGTGTGTGTGTGCGGGCTGCGGTGGACGCAATCAGACCTGTTTGTGTACTGCTATATCACTGTATACTAAGCCCATTATCAGGGCTTGTAGCTACAAACGGTTTATTGGAAATGTATTTCAGATCAAACTAACCTATTATTATTGACGGTTTTTTTAGATAGCAAATCATCCAAACAGATAGGTGGAGCACAAACAGGTGGTGTGTCGAAATATGACTGACTAAAACCCCATTCCTATGTTCCTTTTTTGCCTTTGTTATATTGCCTCGAAATTCTATTTTGCATAACCGATGGCCTCAGTAGGTTTAGACCGTGCTGAGCCCCTACCGTTTTACTGAGATCTCTTTGAGGCGCGCGTTGAACACTACGTGTCGCCGACGACTTGAGCTTGGTCCGGACGATTAGCGGACGACCGGACGGCGAGCTACAAGGTGCTCGCCGTCGCTAAAGAGAGGACTTACCGCCATAATTACAGCGTATCCAGCAAACGCTGAATAATGCACCAAGTTCATTTACATAACATACGAGTATGTATATACTCGTATATACTCGTAATAGTACACTACCAACGCAGTCAATATTGTTGAATTTGCTGACTTGGAATACACTTCCTAAATATCGAAAAGAATACTAAGCTCAGTGAGTTACAATATTTCTACAAAGCCGCTTGGAATAAAAAGCGAGCCGAGCAAAATATACAAAGGCACCGCAAGCCGTATTAAGTTGAACCGTGTAAGTACACACACACATCGCCCGCGGCGCGTCTACAAACAAAGAATCGGCTTTAAAGAGTGTAATATCGCGCAAGTGAGAGCTCCCGCAGGCGCGGCCTGACCCGCCGCAGAGCGATCTGCAAGTACAAGCGGATCCACCCGGGATAGCTCCACAAAACTATATAGTAATGAAAACAAGTGATTTCTCGCACGACTCTATATTTATGTAGGCTTGAACACGAGCGGCGGTGTAGTTCAATATTCATGCGGCTATCAATTCACACGGGTCCGGTCAACACAAGCGGCGTGTATTTATGTTTCTTCGAGTTGAGACTATGCGGTGGCTAGCGGTTGCGTCCGTACCGAGTAACATGGGTGCAGAAGGTTCGGGTGAAATACTTCGACACTTTACAAGGCAGAGCATTGACAACTAAACGATACAAAGTTACAACACTGTTAGAAGATATTCAGTTTAAACGCGTAAGATAAAACCAATAAATGTAATGGCGATAAACGGGTAAGACAATAAATTGAACATGTATGTTCATTTTAGCGTAAAAATAACGTGTCATTTTCCCTAACTAGGCCCTTTCATGTGACCTACATCAAGTGACAAGGCAGTCTATTCCTGTCGGGTCCCGGTCCCAAACACGCGTTGTTTTAGATCGCGCTCACCTCGGCTCGACCTTCTGGAACATCACAGTCGGTGGCAGTCGTAATATCCGCGCACATCCGTCGGTGCGGATATTAATATCCGGACGGACCGCATCAATTTCGGCGCCGCACCGGCCGCCGGCCCCGGCACCACGGACCGTTTCAATGATATACTTTCTGATGCTCCAGCACTTTCCACTTCATATGTTAATCACGGATGTGAGGAAACGATAGCCATAAATAACTGCAGATAAATTGAAAGAAACCGCGCAAAGAAATGGGTCATTTAACCTGTAATACGTTTTCTAGTGACAGTAAAAAGTGATCAAAAAGATTGAGGTCAACATTAGCTTAACGTGTATACAGAAAAAACTACTTATTCTGAAAAATACCTTCTTCTTTCATGATTACGAAATGAAGACAATTTTACACAATTCTAACAGTGAAGCGAATACCTATACATATCTAATGAATGGATACATTCATGAATTTATACGTGGAAGTCATGCAAGGGGCATTTCTTCACATAATTGATTCAAACGCCTACCGAGGGGGCCCGATCGTCGGATGAACGGTGCGGTGCCGGAGCGACGGCCCGTGTCCTCACCGGACAGCTTCACGCAGATAAATCGTCATGTGCCACGAGCCGCGCTGTTCACATTATAATTGTGGTTAGTCCGCACATATTACCTGTTCATGTGACGTACTCCAATTCGAAGCTGGGGCAGAATACATTTTATCTCATTTATTAAAGCTTTTTGCACTAGTAAGTATAAAGGTGGACTTAATGCCTTAAACATTTTCTACCAGTTGACCTTAGGGTGATGCAGAAACATAACATAGTAGGTACAACTTAAGGGCATAGAAATAAAAAGTAAAATTAAAACAGTGATAAATATGTATTTGTATAAATACGAGTACATCTCATCATGATCATCTGCCTAGCCTTTTCCCAACTATATTGGGGTCGGCTTCCAGAGGAGTTTCTTGGCTAGATAATAACAGCCGCATAGGTCGATCTTCAAGGTTAAGCAACGCTTGCCTAGGTTGGTCTGTGGATGGGTGACCATCTTAACATAACGAGTTTCCTCCGTGCCTCGGAAAGCACGTTAAGTCGTAGGTCTCGGCTGTCATTTGTAGATCTTTGGCAGTCGTTACGGATAGTCAGAAGCCAGTAAATCTGACTCGACTGAAGTACCGTGTTACCCCAGTTAATGGGTTATGGAGGTCTGGTAGGCAGCCGCTCCTCGTAAAATACTGGTATTCAGCTAAATCCGGTTTGACTGGAAGCCGACCCCAATATAGTTGGGAAAAGGCTAGGCAGATGATTGGGATCGGCTTCCAGTCAAGCCGGATTTAGCTGAATACCAGTAAAAATACATACTAATAATAGCCAAAATTAATATGAGAAACGAAACCAACAAATCAACTCTGTGAAACAGAAACAAAACTCCAGGCTGAAGGATTCTCCTTTATTCCACAATTTTATATAGGTAGGTAGAGATGATTGATCGGTGACTTGATATTGTCTTATTGGAGCCGCGCCGGGTCCCTGGAGCGCGCGGCGGAGTCAGATGCTCGGCGCGCCATCTGGCGGGTGCCGGTGACGTCGCGCGCTAGAGGCACAGCGGAATGTCTCGCGCGGAGTCCAAAGGGGCGTCACACGCCTTTACTAGTGATTTAACGAATATTCATCTGCCTAGCCTTTTCCCAACTATATTGGGGATGGTTTGTTTTTTATTTTATGGGGTAACGAATATTTACATTCATGAATATTCGCAAATTTTTGCCAATCACAAGACATCCAGAAATCTATTATATTTATTGTAATATCTTCAGCAATAAAGATTTGACTTGACTTGCATTCGAATTCGAAAATGTGTTAAATCTAACGTTCGTTACATCACTAGCCTTTACTATATTGACGGCATCGCAAAATAATAAAGTTTACATATTTATTTTTTTAATTAAGGTTGGTTTGCCCAAGCTATAGCAGTCGTATAGTTTCAAAAAATGTTATCCTCTCTGTTTCGGGTAGCAACCATATTTGAGAGTTGTTTGACCACGTGGCCACTAAGGAACATTCAGTTGGATTCACGTATCTACCAGGACACTACTGTCTATTATTTATGACAAAAAGTATGATGGGCCTATAATGTTCTTTCCCTTTCCGATTTCAGAAGATATCAGCAGATGGATGCGGGCCATCAGGCGAGCGTCACGTAGCGCGATACCCATCGTACAGGCGCCCATATAACAGCGGCATTAACTCTCTGGCGCCCGGCCAGCGCCCGCGGCCGGACTCGAACCCGCACCGACCGCGCCGCGCTTTTGGAACAATACGCGCGACCACTCATGCTGAAAATAACGTTTGAAAACGAACTGGCTTTGAGAGATTAACCGGAGCCGGCGATTTTTCATTTGTAAGTCGGATTACATCGCTTTGCTGCAAAAAGATTTACTAATAGCTAGTCAGTGACTATATTCACGAACGAAATTGGACTTTAAAAGACCTTCGCTACGAAAAGGAGAGGTTAATTAAATTCGTGTAATCAAATTACACCAAACGCCCGTCATGAAATCTATTCATTAACATTAAGTATCAAGTGGATGGCTCCGCAGTGCCCCCTCGTCTCTCTGAAAGCGCATGCAGTAGGTATAGCGGCGGCCATTTGTTCCGCGTCGCCACTCGGCTCCGCTCCGTTATTAAACTTTCAATAGAGACAAAACGTTAATTAAAACCGTAATCCGCGCCCAAACAGAGCTCATATTTGTGTCGATGCGGGCTGTATTAAGCGGCAATTATGTGCGACCGCAGCACGGCGTCGTGCGGGCGCTCGCATGCGGGCGAGTGTGGCACAGCGTGTGTTGTGAGCACGAGTGAGGCGCGTTATTGTGCCACTGGCGCGGTTTGCGGCTGCGAGCGGCGACGACGCGCTTCAAGCACTCCTTGATATTATCCCTTAATGGAGCGAATGTGTTCGCTGTACTCATAACAAGAGCTCGTGGAATTTAATAACAGTACCTAGAGTTCACACTGACACTCTCGATTTACGGAAGAATATTACTTTCAAAATCAACAAAACCCCTACAGTTTGCGAGTTCTATTTTCATTTTCATTTTTTATTCGAACTCAAATTTGCAGAAACTGCATACAGAAAAATATATTATGTGTGGCTTACGTATATTGTAAGCCGCAGCAGTATATTGGTTATTTTAAACGGAACTTTTAGGTTATAGAGATTGAATGGCAGCCTCCATACTGCACCAACAATTAGCTCTAAACCCATCGATACTAGTATCGAAGCGATTAGCTAAATGGTGAACATTAGCCATACGAGTCTTTGTGCATCGCTAATTCAATTGCAAAACAATATCGGAGTGGATCGAGCGTCAAACGATCGCACCGCAACTGATCCGCGCATTACGAGGCGATGCGAATTAGTGCCGAGTGAGACACACCCCGGGATACATCGCAGAACACATCCCCGAGACATACAGCGATGCGAGTAAATAGCGCAATCATACATCATGGAAAATGTCTGAAACGTACAATTGCGTCTGATCGCGTCTGGCACAGCGAATATTTTATTTCCGCATCGCTCCGGCTAGACACAATATGCTCATTTGCTTATTCACTATGAAGCAGTACACTACTATAAACAGGAAAATATAGTTTGACTCGACTAATGCTGACGTTTTCTAGAAATGTTAAGATTGCTACGCTGCCGTCTGTTGACTAGAATGCTACTATCCAAGAAAATTATTATACTTTGAAAAATTCACGGATAAGCGCGGAATAAATTAAAATGAATGTGTTTGTTGACTATAATCGTGAGTTATGCAGTCTCACGGAATACTTCCTAAAAACCAACGTAGGGTAGATATGCATCGAGGTAATTGTAGTAACGGCAAACAAAGAACTCACGCCACTCTCCTTAACTAATGAGACCGAGCGTAAACCTGTAGTGTGCCACTAACAATCGCACATCGATGCCAGAGTAAGGAACTTCATGAAAGTTTTTTCCGAACACTTCATAGCCTCGTATAGAAGTTTAACTGCGTGCTAGCTTTGTACACGTAACCAAAAAAGTTATTTAACACCATAAAAAAAAGTCGGAATCTATAAATAGGAGAAACATGTTGCTTAGACAAAAAGTCATAGATTTTTTTTACAAGTGTCGTAGTCGTTTTAAAAACTAAAAATGAGCATTTCGGATAAACGCATTCTAGTTAAAGGACGGCAGCACTTGACAGTCCTACTATGCTTAAACTTTCTTAATTTAGCATCGAAAAAGCCTGTTTTGGTAAATTAATGGTCCAGTAAGACATCATCAGATGTATCTGGTGACATTTAGCCTACTGTGTGACCTAACTAGCACGCTCATTTGGTGCGGTCGGGCGTTGCGGCTCGCGCAATCAGCCAATCAGCGCGCTAAACATTTTAAACTAGCCAATGGGCGCGGTCCGCGGGTGGCGTCAACAGCGCCTGTCGCGGTCGCACTGATTACGCAGCGGTTGACGATGACCGCCTCGTTCGGACAAAGCATAGATAATTTAATTGGCATATTTTTTTTGTGAAAATGATACCTACTTTATTAATTTGTTGAATTCCATTTAATGTTCTCTTCTTCTTTATTGCGTCCTTGTCCCATAGTACTAGGGGTCGGCGCTACACCTTATTTTCTTCTATTCTTCCTGTCCCCCCTTATACTGTCACTTATTCCCTTTTCTTTCATATCATTCCCCACATAATGTTCATTTAATGTTCTCTATTCACAAAAAAAAATTAAACAGCTCACCTCTTAATAATCAGTTCACACATGGAGGTGCAAACCGGTTACGTGTACTAACGAGAAAAGCATCCCACAAATAGACGTATTGCTTTCGAACTGGGAACTCATTTGCTTTTCATTTGTTTAGCTACACGGAGCGTTCCAAAGTTAATTAATTGCAATGCTCCAGATGCGCTCCCAAGACATGCAACAAATGGAGTTATTCACTAAACTGCACAGATGCAGCATACATCTCCGTAATCCCGCCAGAAATGCAGGCAATTAATTGTAAAATATCCGCACGCTTCGATGATCAATCACGCGCGTCGTACGACACGGCCACACCGCACGAGATGTCGCGCTATGTCGCACGATGTCGTCCGATCTCGCCCGACGTCGCCCGATGTCGCCCGATGTCGCACGGTGTCGTCCGATATCGCTCGGTGTCGCCCGTTGTTGAACGATGCCGAGACAACTGTATTAATGGCAGACGAATCCGGACTTATGAGCCAGACAGAATAATAGATTAGTTTCATCCATCAGGAAGCCAGTCCACGACAGAGGCTCTGGCACTGGTTGCCTTTAAAACTATTCCGCTGCATGCGCAATTGAATTTATACCTTGACAGTGTGATATTGAGTATAAAATTGTATGGTTTACAAAATGTTGAACGTCGGTCCAAAAAATAAAAAGAGTTTGGAACTTTGCGTGTCTATCTAATGATTTCATGGTAAAACAGCATGAAATACAAACCAGTGCGAATCGTCTATGTTTTAATACGCTTTGTTCGAAAACCCGCTTTTATATTTATTTTAACTTTAGTCTGGAGTGTAGTGTAATTCGCTTTAGTACAATCGGCCCCCGCCACAATTTGATCTGCAAGAAAATAATCAGGCAAACCATGTCTCACAATGTTTTGTTACAAAATATTGTGTTTATGAAGTTTCGTATCCTAGTTTCTAGAAAGTGTATTGAAAAATGTCTTTTGATACACGTAGGTATTAGTCATAGCAATTCTTTGGCTCCAGTTCCGTCTCGGCTGCAAATACAAACTTTACCCAGCTGCATCAAAATGTATTATTTGGTTACCAAACTTTTACGAAGAGAAATTCTCATAGACCAAGTATACATAAATAGCTACTCTGGATACTGTAATTGATCTAATAAGGTACCTATTTCTACAATAAACGTTTAAACTCTGATATCGTAGCTCACGTAACAATTTAGTAACGTATATAGTACTAAATTTCTTCCCGCAGTTAAACTCTTATAGTCAAGCACTTAGGAACATTGCATTTTATCGGAATAAAAATACCTTTCTATACAAGTGAAACCACTTTTATGATTGTAGCAGCACTTCTAAAGGATTTATCAAAGGATTATCAAATTGTACCCTTTTATTTTTTTAATAATGAAATGACAAGCGTCCGCTGTCAGCTCCCAGCTCAGGCCGCGCCCTCTGTCGGGCAATCACGTGAGTAATTAGAGCGACCGATACGTGTGCGGACTGCGAGGGCCGTGTTGTCCGGACACCGGACACCGCTACACCCCGCCACAACGCAAAGGTCACGCGGTCATCCAATTTATACCCCTAATGAAGGCCCCGTTTTATCAAGTGTCTCATTTTTATCCGACAGCGAAAGGTTTTTCACGCTCCTTAATTTTACAATCGTCAGCGTAAGCGGCTAATTGAATTACGTGGAGTATCGCGGGACCGCCGCCCGGGCGTCAGGCACGAGCCGCCCGGTCGCGAGCTGTCGACAGCGCGGAGAGGGAACACATCGAGTGATGTGGGTAATTCTATTTTTATCGGGCTCTGTCCTTATATAAAAGGCCTCACATATAAACAATGGGTATTGATTTTATGTATATCCAGTATCAAAAAAGAATTGTAAATAATCCGCAATTGAAAATTATGAACAATGAAAACAAAAGCAAATTAATCTGGAAGGGCCCTCATGTTCCGAGATATCGGCTATAAGCGTCGTCGACGAAGAAGTGAGTTTATTAACTTTTTTTCCGGAATAATGAAAGCTGTTCGGTGAAAAGGTAATAAAGCTCGGCAGAGTCGTTCAATACGTTTTAAACTCCTCTCAGTATGTTAAAGACGAGGCGCCGGCGTTAGCGAGGATATTGCAAGCCTCGGCTCAGTCCACTCGCGCAAACATCGCTCGCTCCGGCCGCTCACTGCGCTCACACCGCTCCGGACGCTCGCTCGACAACTAGCACAGAGAGCTAATTGGAAATTCTTGAAACGATAGAACTTAAAGCGTCCGATGCGGATGAATTGATGTGCAGCGGATACTCCGCTCATGTTACTAGTGCGCACTTGTGAGAGCGTTTTACTGAAAACTGCTTTTGAAAACTGAAAATTAATAATATATGTAGGTTTATTTAGTTGGCGTTTCTTGGCATCACATAGTAAGGAGAAAAATATATGGGGAACATTTTTGTTATACTTTTTGATGAACGAAAAAATAAGGTGTTATTCAAAACAATTTTTTTTTAAGTTTAATCATAGAGATTCTTGCCGATTATTCTCCATAGAAAATGACCATTTGGCTGTTCCTATGTAAGCATATATGGCTCAAGAACCCTGGGGCCCTGAAATGAGGACAAAGAAGGAACAGGAGTAGGTTTTAGTCAGCAGAAGTCTGACAGACCCTCGCGCTCAGAGCGGGAGAAGTGATTTTGATGATTGTCCATCTTAAAAAAAAAGTAATTGGTTGCCTGACAGAAATAGAGCTCTATTATTGTTTAAGTTAATTAAAGATTTAGATAGCACAAGATGAATGTCAGCGTCAACTGTAAGGGATCAGTAAGTTCCTCCGTTCTAATTGGCGGACGTCAACAAAATTAATTTACACCAAAACGTAACTCGATTGTGAAGTCAAACTCGATTGCGAGGGTCTGAAGACGGTCAGCGGGGGCCGAGCAGTCCTCGCTCAATTAGCACAATTGCACAGATGACCAAGCATTTGGCTCTTTTGCTCAACGATGTCTAAAATGGATATAAAATAAACCGTCAAAACTTGATAAAAATGTTTCCAACCCCTAGTATAACTTACGGAAATTAAACTGAACTTTTACCTAACTTCCAAATTACAGACTACAAAAGCGTTCTCAAAATATTCCAGAGTTTAACTTGCTAACAGAAAAATAACAACATTTTAAGTCACGTTATTCGCATAGAAGTAGCAACATTTTAATATATTTCTCATACAATGTGGGTTCCGTAGCTCGCAAAGTGCACTTGCGAAGAGTGTAGTAGTCTCAAACTACTTCCTCTATCGGCGATCCGATTACCGTCAGAACTAAATGTATGAGAATCCTGGAACACGGTTATTGCTGCAAGTTCTGAGTCGCAATAACTCCTCAACTTAATATCAGTGCAGTCGCTAACCCCCCGAGACAAACTGCGCTGCTTATATTTTATTGCCCAACTTTATACACAAGTCGGGAATGTATTTATTTATATTGCTATTTTTCCGCTGCAGATAGGCTGGAGTTCGGCAAGTCCATAGAGGACGATAATAAAGTTCGGGCTAAATAAAAGTTTTTAAGAAAATAAAGCGAAGTTGGACACTAAATAGAGTTTATTGCGGAGCGCAAAGATCCCGAAAAGCTTGTATTACGAATGCGTGCACTGTTAGTACCACACCAGCATTTAATTTATTTACAGCGTCGGTAACAAAGGGGAACCGTTTCTAACGTGGTAGCGGGATATGAAAAAGAACTTCTCCCGTGTATCGCCGCTCTCGGATGTCGGAGGGTAGGTGCGCTGGTATCTGCGGCGCGTCGCCGGCACCGCGACTCGCTGCATTCTTGTTCCGCGGAGCACCCGTTACAGTTGTTGTACAACTTGCCTGTGTCCATTGTAATGTGTGCGCCAGATAAAACTTGTACAACATTGCAACTTGTACGTCCGCACTCACTGTTAAATGTATTTTATTTTAGTTTAATAAAAACTATTGTGTGGCATTTAAAATGTTCTATGGTAAACCAGGCGTACGTGCCTCAGTAGGTGATGTTCCCCATTTGCAAAACAAAGACACGCATTTAAAATTTGGTGTTTATTAAACACTGTTTTAGGCTATCACGGTTTGTTTCACAATTTAAATTGTCACTTACGGGATATCTTCCGTGGTTTTTATTTATTTTGAGTTAAAGAGGGTAGACAGATTTGTCAGCTCTTAGCAAATTTTTTCCATCCACCCGCACTCTCCAGTCATCCCGCGATCATGGCGCTTGCAACAGCGTCGAAATATCGGGAACTCAAAATAAATAAAAACCACGGAAGATATCCCGTAAGTGACAATTTAAATTGGTGTTTATTTGAACTGATCTGCTAGTATTACAAGTGCGACGGTGATGTAATTTTAAATGCGTGTCTTACTTAGTTTTGCAAGTGCGATATATTACTGTCTAGGGCACGTTTACCTTACAGGTAACCGTTTACCAGTTACCAGTCAAGTTGGCCTTTTTATTTATTTAAACTTGATGTACAGAAGTAGTACATAGGCGGACTAAATGCAACATGACATTCTCTACCAGTCAACCTTTGGCTTAAAAAGACAATATTGCCTAACCTGTTGTCTGCTACGTGATCAAAATACCTAATTGTTGATAATAATGATTCTGAAACTAACTATAATGATTCATAACTTATTGTACGAGTTGGCCCCCGTAACTAGTGACTCCGGCGGCTAATTGAGATTCAGTTGTGAGGCGGGTAGTGGAGGCTGTTGTAAAGTTTGACTATGTAATAATTCTTCAACGTCAGGCAAATTGAATTTGTTGCCGGATAGTTGAGTCAATTCCAGCTAATAGACTCCCTCCGCTTACACTTACATTACACAACGTACACGGGCAGAAGTACCAACAGAATGGGTACTGACTGAAAAATATCATCTTATATTCCACAACCCTGCGCGGTTCCGACTTAATTTTCCAAAAGGTTAAGCTTTTGGAAAATTGAGTTGGTACCGAGAGTTGGATACCGCGCTGGATATTTATATTTATTTATTAATGTTGGGTTGGGTAGGTAACCGACCACTCAGAAGAGAACCAAACGACATCAGAAGATAATTGGCTAAACGCAAGTAGGATGATCACGCTGGAGAAACTCCAGTGGGCCATCCATAGCTTCCATCCTTATGAGGCACCCGGTCCCGACGATGTTTTCCCTGCACTGCTGCGGGGTGGGACGCTGCCGGCGTCATGTCTCGATTCTATTGAGAATTGAACTGTTTTCAAAGTTAAGTTGGAGGTATCAAGTTGAAATTAAAATCATATAATAAAGTCTGCGGGTCCCTTTAAACTGTGCAAAAATCAAAAAGTCATAGAGTACTTCCCATTGACCTAGAATCTTTAAATTTGGCACGAAGCAAGGTATTATAGCATAAATATAGGGAAAAGTCTGAAAATTAAAATTTGTAGTTAGATCACAAGAAAAATGTTTTTTTGAAAAATCTTCAAGACTCGATTCGAGAATTGAACTGTTTTCATAGGTAAGTTAGTACGGAACCCTCAGTGCGCGAATCCGACTCGCAATTGCCCAGTTTTTTTTTTTCTCCACTTTTCTTCAGAGTGAATAGGCTCTTAGTAAACTAGTGCGCCTCACTATCAACGATCGCATCACTGCTTACCATCAAATGGGATCGCAATAAGCAGTAGTTTATGATATAAAAAAAAACGTTGCAAAAGTAGAGGCTGCTCCTTCTGCGACTATGTTGCGTGTGTACTTTATTAGAGCAACTTTTATCATTAGGGCCTCCTTTATTGTATGATGCTTTGTTCGCCCTCGCTCCTGAAGTAATTAGGCCACTGAAAGATATCTACGAAATGCCGCTTTGGATAACAATGGCCAATTGTCTGGGAATCGACTACTCTACGACTGAAACTTCTGACGACTTCAAAAGATCTAGTTTAAATAATTTCTTGTCCAAATTGCTCCTGTTATCCCTTCATTATAGGCCGTAATATTCCAAATTGATGACATTCTTGGCTACAGTAATTTCCACTGTAGAGTGGTACTAGACTAGGGAAAATTATTTGCTACCAGCCTGGCAACGAAATGGATATGATTTTATGCCTTAAAATAATATTGCTTTAAGAATAAGGTTTTAGTAAACAGACGAAATTTTTCCAAAGAAAATATTTAAGAAGGTATTAATATTAAACAGTGCCTTCTACTCCATAGCGTGTGTTCCTTTCTTTCTACATTTTCATACAAAAATAAACAGTCGATCGGATATTTTTCTTACGTTTTCGTTACAAACAGAAAGTGCCTTTGTTTTATGGAGCCAGTTATTTCAGGGCGTCGTTCAATTACAACGTCTTTAAGGCTGTTTGTAAATAAACGCAGTAAAATAAAACGTTGTTGTTTCGCATTGTAGTCTGCATCTGTATTCATGAGGCGGCGGCGGGGGCGGCGGGGCGGTGGGGGGGGGGGGGCAGGCGGGCGGGGGGGGGGGGCGCTCTGTCGCGGACTCGGGCTGATAGGACAGGCCGCACAAAAGGACCACTCATGGCAACAGCAGAAATGGCCGATCTTCGTAAAAATATTCAAAACAAATAATATCTCTAAGACAAAATGCCTTTTTTTTAGCTCGGAATTCATTCAATTACTGCTCCGGCTCTTGGGTAGAGCGGGACTCCTATTTCTTCTTTGCCTTCCTTCTAAAGCCTCGGGGTTCTCTTTTGAACATTCCAGGGCCTCAGTAGGCTTAAGGTGGGTACTGACTGGAGTTACGGGGTGTGTGTCACACTCACATTCGTGCAGTCAGTACGTCGTATTAGGCGCGTGTGGAACACCACGCACCGTCGACGACTTGGGCTCGGTTCGAACGGTTAACAGCCAGTGGCTGTAAATCAGGTTCGGGATCCCAGCGGCTGGGGCGTATAGGCCATTCCCTCACTCGTGCTGCCACCTCCTTCGCTATCGTTACTGCTTTGCATAAGTAGGTGACCGCCTACCAATCCTCCTCGCCTCAGACCATGACCTGTACCAGGGCTCAGCGCGAGACTTCGTTACTGCATATCGCCTCCACGACAACACGTTGGTGCTCCACCTCCACCGTTTGCTCCACAGTGTCAATATTAAAATACTTGGATAAGCATTTGGGTTTTCCGCTTACTAAGAATGTTATCTGATAGGTTATGTTTTTCGTGATAGCTATAACCTAAGGGTCTTAAAGTCAAGAGTGATTGAGTTAATACTAGGCAAGCGTGCTTCATCGTCAACCACATCCTCGCTTGCCATCAGGTAAGGTAGGTAGTTTAGGAGGTAGTAGTCAAGCGTGAACCCACCCTTAATAAAAAAGAAATAAGTTGGCAGCAAAAGTCTTTGTTGTTTCGCAATTTCATGCCTTATAAATGTGAACCTTCTATTATACCTTCATCTCATTTTATGCTCGACTATTACGCAGTTACGTCTATTTCCAAAAGACACATATTGATACTGAATACGCCTAAACGTGCCGTGGGGAGCTGTCGACGAAATAAAACAGTAATAAACAGACTTGCTTATGGATTGTCGGTACGTTTTCAAAGCTGTACAAATATTTGGGCGGTTAACATATTGGCAGGGCGCTCTCCAGTAATTCTCCGGATTGGCCGTCCACTGACGCGGACAAATGTTGTGTGTGCTCATAATTGCTATTGCGAGTAGGAATTTTAGGTCTAATATATCAGATTCGTATATACTGTAGCGAGTCTGTAAATACACGGTGTTTGATTAAATAAAATGCACTTTATTATTTGTGTTTCATTGGCTGATTTGTTTGCTTTTTAATGCAAAGTTTGTTTTAAAGGGAAACACATTTGTAAAAAGCGTATGTAATTACAACGCAGTTCATTCGTTTTTTGAGTTATTGTGCTATGAATTTCATTACTTTGGTTTGTATTTCTTTTCATTATCGCGTAGGTGAGATTCTAATTGTTAAAATGTTAACAAATTCCCGAATTCTACATTCTACTCACTATACCATTAAAACAGGAATATAAAAAACAAAACGAAACACGAAACGAATAAATATACCCACTATAAACATAATATCTTACCTGGGTTTAGTGATCTTTGCATTTGAATAAAAAATACACAATTGCCTCCTACTGACAAATAATTCAGGGGTTTAAAAAAGCCACCGAGAGGGCGTATGAAATAACTTTACGCTATATTTAAACTAAAATTTAACAGTAAATAATCAACCATCACAATATTCTCAGCATCCCCTTATAATCGAATGAAGTAAAAATATCCAGCAGTGATTAGCTGTCGCTTAAGTGGCGTCATATTAGTAGACCGCCATCACGTACGAGCGCTTGTGCCGTGGAATGAAGTAAACGTTACTAGAACGTGCAGCTGTACAAGTATGTGCGTGTATTTATAAGCTCGTATTTCTTTACGACGCTGAGAGCTCTGGAGGCGCTTCTAGTGTATCTAATAGAGTTCTTTGTTCCATTGTCGGATGGCGCGTCTCGTGTAAAGGGATTCTAAAATGTTCAGGAAATTGCATTGCTCGAAACTATCACATTGTTCTTTTAGGATTTTCTTTAATAAAAGTAGACCAGGAATGGATTGAAGTTTTTATGCAAAATTTAAAATGCGGTCTTGTTTAACTTCATTTTTAATTTAATTAAAATGTTTGTAATGCTTTCATTATGTTATTTTGTAAGTATTTTAATACTCAGGTAATGTTCATTGAGTTCATTGTGTATGTTTATTTCTTTGGCACGAGTTGTAGCCAAACGTTTGACTTGGCGTAAATTATGCTAAATGAATATTGATAAAAAAACAAATTGGTCGCCTTTAAGTGAGTATGTGGTTTTATGGTGAATGGATAAATCAGTTTGTGTGATTACCGCCCGGAGGACACGGTGGAGCGTACAGTTGAGGTGTGCCCCGCTTGGGCGAAGCATCACCGTGTCCTGACGGCGACGAATGGAGGCAGTGACCACTCGCGCCGGGCCCTGATACAAGCCATGGTTCGCCAGGAGGAGCGGCAGGCGGTCGCCTCCTTCTGCAAAACAGTAATAGTAGCGAGTATCCATCCTTACGTTGTCCAAACCTGCACGGTCCGGACAAAACGCTTTGCCTCGTCGTTTATACCACGTACATCGAATGATTGGAACAATTTGCCTGCTGCGGTCTTTCCGTCCGATTATAATTTGGGTATCTCCAAGACTAGAGTGAATAGGCTCTTAATAAACTAGTGCACCTCACCATCAACGATTGCATCACTGCTTACCATCAGGTGGGATCGCAGTCAAGCACTAGTTTATGGTGTGTAAAGAAAAAAGAAGGAGACGGCCGCACACGAGACAATATGGCCTAACCACGCTTGCTTGCAGACGACGACCGTCTGGACGTCTGGTAACAGACTGGATCGAGCCCATGACATTGAAGGCGCATATTGTCCCACGCGCACGTCAAATAGATCTCAGAAAACTGGGCCTGGGTTGACGAAAGCAGCCCTGGGACCCTGGAATTAGGGCAAAAAAGGAACAGGAGTGGGTTTAAGTAAGTAGAAGTCTGACACGCCCTCCCGCTCTGCCCTGAGCGGTATTGATGACTTTACCACCTTAACCTATCAATACCCGCGAAACAAGACACAATAGTAAAACAATAACAGCGCGGTCCAATGAGACCGGTCAGGGATTCATGAATTAAACGAGCTTATGTCTACGTCATCAAGGAACACTGATATCGTTTTTCATTAGGGGCTATATAATGATCACAAAAAATGATAAATAAGACTTCTATAGTTCTACTGTGAAAATACCAAGTATTTAATCCCGCCGGGGCGCCCCGCGGACTCTCCGTCCGCGTACCGGCCCATCGTGCTGCTCGACGAGGTGGGCAAACTCTTTGAAAGAGTAATTGCAGACCGCCTCGTCGGGCATCTTGCGCGGGTGGGGCCGGATCTCTCGGACGGCCAGTTCGGCTTTCGTAGGGGGCGTTCCACGGTGGACGCCATCATGCGCGTGAGGGCTCTCACGACGGGGGATGCGGTGTCTCGGGGCAGGGTCGTCTTGGCGGTGTCTTTGGACATCGCCAATGCCTTCAACTCCCTGCCCTGGAGTTGCATCGGGGCGGCACTTCGGTATCACGAGGTGCCCGCCTACCTCCGTCGTGTGATCGAGGCCTACCTGTCGGATAGGTTCATCATCTATCCCGGTCACCAGGGAGAGTGGAGACGGCGAGAGATGTCGTGCGGTGTTCCGCAGGGATCGGTACTAGGACCGCCCCTGTGGAACATCGGATACGACTACGTGCTGCGCGGCGACCTCCCCGACGGGGTCAGCGTGGTCTGCTACGCAGACGACACGCTGGTCCTGGCGCGGGGAGAGTCGTACCAGGCGGCGGCCGAAACAGCGACACGCGGGGTTGCGACAGTCGTGGAGAGGATCCAGCAACTGGGACTCAAGGTGGCATTGCACAAGTCCGGGGCCATGTGCTTTCATGGCCCTCGGTACGCGCCACCACCGGGTTCCCAAATAACGGTAGGGGGGGGGGGGGGGCACATCGGCGTCGGGTCGGCGATGAAGTACCTGGGACTCGTCCTCGACAGCCGGTGGACTTTCGAGGAGCATTTCCGACGTTTGGCCCCCAAACTGGACAGGTCTGGGGCCGCTCTGAAGCGGCTCCTGCCCAACCTAGGGGGTCCAGACGCCCCCTGCCGGAGGCTCTACGCGGGGATCGTTCGGTCCATGGCCCTTTACGGGGCGCCGGTTTGGGCGCCGTCGCTAGGTAAGCGACCGGCGGCCAAGCTGAACGCTTGCCAGAGGGTCATGGCCATCCGGATGGTGCGGGGATTTCGCACGATCTCCCGCGAAGCGGCGAGCCTCCTCGCTGGCCTGCCACCGTGGGATCTGGAGGCAACAGTCCTTGCACGCATGCACGATTTGCGCGTGGAGATGCAACGCCGGGGCGAAACTCCATGGCGGACAGAGTTCCGGCGGGATCTCAGGGTGGCATGGCGACTGCGACTGTCGCAACCCAGTGCTGGGCACGCCGTCATTGAGGCGGTTAGGCCCCTCTTTGAGGAGTGGTTGGAAAGAGGTCACGGCGTCCTCTCTTTCCGTATGACGCAGGTCCTCACCGGACACGGTAAGTTCGGGAGGTTCCTGCATCGAATCAAGCAGGAGAGGACGCCCGGGTGTCGCCACTGTGTGGACCGCCCGGAGGACACGGTGGAGCACACGGTAGAAGTGTGCCCCGCTTGGGCGGAGCACCGCCGTGTCCTCGTGGAGACTATCGGGAGCGGCGACTTCTCGCGCCGGGCCCTGGTTCAGGCCATGGTCCGGAGCGAAGAGGGTTGGCATGCGGTCGCCTCCTTCTGCGAAGCAGTAATGCTCGTGAAGGAGGCTGCTGACCGCGAGCGCGTGAGGGAACGGTCCTCACGCCGCCGCCGCCGAGATCCCGATCCCGATTTCCGACCACCGTAGGCGCGGGTTCGCGGACGGCGAGCACTGGGTAGCTCGCCGTCCGGCAGTCTGGAAATAATCTGGACCGAGCCCAGCCGTCAACGGCGCGTTCTGTTCCACGCGCGCCTCAAGGAGATGTCAGCAAACTGTAGGGGCCCGGCAGAGCCGAAGCCTCTGGGGGGAACATGTGGTATTCCTAACGGTTGACACCGAGTCCCCCCCAGAACGAAGGCAACGAAGGAACGGGGTAAGGGTTTAGTCAGTAAAAGTCTGACACGCCCTCCCGCTCCGCCCAAGAGCGGGGGAAGTCATTCTGATGATTCCCCTACCATAAAAAAAAAGAAAAGTATTTAATCCCAAATCACAACAGGCCTGATAAGTTCACACGTCGTAGGTGAGATATGATCAGGAGGAGATGGGATCATTAATATAAAGTCCGTTAGAGGGTCTCTGGTCGTGGTCGCGACGTAATCTCTCGGGAGCGGGCTGCGGCCCGACTAGGTACCTGAGATACGTGGACGAAACTCAGAAGTTACACCTGCTACTAATACGGTAATAGCATAATAAAATCCCAAAATACAATACCTTTATGGTCCGGATCAGCGTTTTACCCCGTCGTTTATACTGCGTACATCAAAGGGCTGGAACTATTTCTGATTATAATTTGAGAGTCTTCAAGGCTAGAGTGAATAGGCTCTTAATAAACTAGTGCGCCTTATCATCAACGACTGCTTCATTGATTATCATCAGGTGGGATCGTAGTCAAGCTATTAATTTAAATTATTTTATATTATTAAAAAAAGATAAATATGGGGCATTTGGCGCTGCTTTAACGGAAAATGGGTCTTTTGAAAACCTTAGAAAATAAAGTGTAATGACAATATTATTGCGTTTCATATAGTCGATAAACGTAATTTACTCGTAAAATACTGGTATTCAGCTAAATCTGGCTAGACTGGAAGCCGACCCCAATATAGTTGGGAAAAGGCTAGGTAGATGATGATGATAGTCGATAAACGTCATCATTATAATGAGTGTTATTTCATTGTCCAAAATTATTTTTTCAACAAGATTCAATGTCACTTTCGTTTTATTAAACGACAAGAAGACATTTCTGTGTGATAGCAAAACTATTTCAACCTTAGAGAAGTTACATAACTTGCGAAGTGTGCACCTTCACCTTGATCTTGGGCAAATACAGATGTGGTTAAATGTACAATTTTATGAGGTTCCAAATTATTTGTGTAATGAGTGAGGACCATACAAGGCACAGCGAAAATAAACGGTTTCGTTACGGTCGTGGGAACAGGGGCCGGGGCGTGGGTTGTACAAAAGAGGACCCCAAGGCCCTGAAACGAATGCAAAGATCCTTCTTTCAGGAGGGGGTTTACTTATTAAATGTCTGACACCCCCTCTCGCTTCGCCCAAGAGCGGGAGAAATTATTCTGATGATTTGATGAAAAAAACCATGGTTGTGGGAAGTGGAACTTCTTCCCCGCACTACCTGTTCAATGTTTCTTCTTCCCCGGTGTCCGTCCAGCCGGCCGGCCGCGGACCTCGTATTACGTTGTGTAATGACCCAGCCGAGTTTCCATTACATGTACATCGCTCAGCATGGCTCACTGCGCACACAAATAGATAGAAATTCATATCACATTTTCCGACTACTTTACCAAAGTTTATTTTCCGGTGGAAACAAAATAAATGGTGATAAACATAGTGATGTAATTTAAATCAATCAAAATCAACGAAGCGATCTTACGCGTAGCGGTCTACGTGTCCGCTACGGCGTAGCTGTTGCTCACTAAGTGCTACGGCGTAGCGGTCAGAGCTTAACCGCCTACGTCGTAGTTACCCACGTTGCAACTATTCAATACTCTGTAAGCACCATTGTCTGCAGCTTTTAAATAGTATTAGAAAAGTTTTGAAAAACTCGCTGTAAAATGTCTCAATAATAAATGAAAATGAAATTAGAAATTTTATATAATTAACTCTCTGTGGGCGATGTTTACCAAACAGATCTATTTAAATAAATGGTAACACGTAGGCAATCGCAGCAACGTTCGTATTTAATACGTGAAATCTCATTGAGTTATCGCCTGACACAGAACATTATTTATGTCCTTAATAAAGGAGTTTTTCGGCGCCATTCTGTCTAATAACGCGACTAATTACACGTAGCGTGCCATTACTGAGACAATTTATTTGATTCAATCGTTAAATGTCCCATGCGACAAAAACGTAGACAGTTTATCTCGGTCTAGAGAGATGTGCTCATAATTTTTTTTTTACCACGGTAAACCAAGAAGACATTTTTCAATAAATTCTTCCCAATAGTAGAAAAATGCAGAAGAAAGATTCTTCATATTTACTCATGGAAAAAGAAACCGTCTAAAAGCGTTGCAAAGAGCCTGCGATACAATGTCCACAGCTCACATAGCGTTCGGTAAATAACATGACACACACGTACTGAGGCAGTGTCGGGTATAGGGTAGCCATCCGGCCGGATTTGTCCGACATTGATAATTAAAAAAAATTCAAAGTTCTGAAAAAACGAAGATTAAAAAGCAAAATATCCGAAGCTTTTAAAATTCAAGCTTTTGTCCGGTCCTTTCAAATTTCGATCTGGTGGGCCTGTCCGGGTGTCAGGCGCGCGGCGGGGTCAGCGCGGCCGCGTTCGATCCCAGCGCACTCGACCGAGTAACAGATAGCGCCCAGTTTGCGCAAGCATTCCGCTGCTAAACTAGATTTTCCACGAAATCTTTGAGGTGGCTTTGGTTACGATTTTGTTGTATATTTCATTATTAAAATAAGTTTGGTTTACGTTTCCAGAATGTAATCAGTGTAGTTTCACAGCGGTGAGTCAACTCATTATTTTAGTATGAGCTCGTTATTTTCATTAGCCTAGTATTTCCCACTGCTGGGCAAAGGCCTCCCTCTCCGTTTTCCATACACCACCGTCTTCAGCCATAGCGAGCCATGGTCTGCCACGATGTCGCTTAACATTTAATGGGAGCCAAATAGCGGCTCATTTAACCCATCTTTCAGCTCATCTGACATGCGGCAGATACGTTGTACAATACAATAAAGACAATTTTGAGTATATTTTTGCTTTAAATAAAGGAATTTAAGCGTAATAAAACCATGCGAAGACCACTCAGGTAATTAATATATGAAAGAAAGATATATTATAATCTTGATAACGACTTCTGTCTGTTATACCCCATGCTAATAGTAACTAAGAGGTTAGGGTGTTTTCTTATTATTCATATGCTCTCGTTTGAGATAGTAGTTATATCACAAGCGATGACGTGGCAAGCTTTGAAACATGAAAAAACTGCACAATTAGTACGTTGTCGATATCAAAATAATTTGCCTAAATTGTTTTCAGTGAAACCAATGTCCATTTATGTTAAAGTGTCCATTTCGGTTGCGGTCGTTGAAGATCCAATTTTTCCAACATCGTTTGAATCTAAACCCTATCGGTAGTAACGGCATCATAGCGTTTGGCTTGCATTTTGACCACGCCAGCGTTTCACGGTGATTCAAAAGAATAAAAAGATAAAATATAGGTATGCTATATGGTTTTTTGGAATTATTATTTGATAGGCTACCTATTTTTCTTTTTATTATTTTTGCATTTTTTTAGGTACCTCAAAAGGAAAAAATCTAGAATTTGGCATGAAGCAAGATCTCATGGCATAAATATAAGAAAAATTCTGCAAACTGAAAATTTGTAGTTACGTCACCAATATTTTTTTTTGGGTTTCGGGAAACTCTTTGAGACTCGATTCTGGAATTGAATTGTTTTCATAGGTAAGTTGATATGGAAACTTCAGTGAGCAAGCCAAACTCGCACTTTGCCAGTTTCTTACCTCTATGCTAAATTTAAAGAGAATTTTTGTGATGCAAAATTTGCGCACATAAAACTAAATAAAAAACACACATGGCCGCATTAAATTGCGAAAACCACTGAAGTTTATTACAACATAATTGCGAACAAACTGGTCACAATGAGCAAATTCAGATTAATTTATTTATCAGACCAGAAACATGTTTAATTAACTGCTCTCCCATTTATCCCCGCTCTTCCATCTGCGGTTGCAGTAGAGCTTTGGCACAAAAAGCATTCCTTATCTCCTGGTACAGTTCAGTCTTCAATTCTTATTTAATTGCATCTAATAAATACTTGCAATTGTAGTAGTAGGTACCGAGAGCGCTTTAAGCCGGAATCGGGATTTTATTGGCTCAAGAGCCGGCGGAGACTAAGCTGCGGGCGAACGCCGCGCGAGCCATGATAGCCTGGTACCTACCTACTCTAAACGAAGAAGAAAAAATAAATTCCTATTGTAATAAATATCTTTCACAGTTCAAAACAACGACTAAAACCATTCTTAAATACATAGAAAGACAGAAGAAAAAATATTTACTTGGCGTAAATAGACACACACAAAGTAGAAATAACAAACATATTTAAAAAAAACATACATGTATGTACAATACGTTAAAAGAGTTTTTTTACCTGGCTCAAAGTATTGATGCAACGCAAGCACTAATACTGGATTATTGTTAACTCGTCGCACTTTCGATTCGCCACACTTTGGGCAGACAAATGAAAATGAAATAAAAATGTGACGAGTTTACAATTACCCAAAATACATATGGCATACATTTTCGAACAGAACCATGAGTAACCAATTGACAATCGCACAAACGAAGCACCTAGTAGTATGATGTGGAATAGTCCTTAGTGACGTGAAACAGCAGGGGACACCGAGCGCCACTCGACATCCCCTCGTGCCGTGCCCGGATACTTGGATACTGGGATACTCGGATACTGATAGTTGAACTCGAGCCGTCGGATAGGATTTACTTATCTACCTGCCGGCGCCAACGGCAAGTTGCATTGTACTAAGAGTGCTAACATTTGTTGAGTACTTGTGCAAACGGATAAACAGTTTATTGAATATCATTTTTAATTGGTATTCTGTGTTTATTTCTGCTTAATATTTTATGCCAAACTAAACATAAGAAAAATATTTTTTTCTGAAATTAGCCTCAAAATGAGTAACGAAATAAAACAGATAATAAATTCGAATATTGCTGTAAGAAATAATAGGAGCGTGGTAGGAACATTTCGCTATCTCTTTGTTCCGCATGTATCATAATGACAGTAATAAGTTAAATTTCATTTGGTGCATCTTTTGACTGTTAATTAATAGCTTCCTTTTACACCATATTTGAAACATTTGTAAATTCCTTAATTTTGGACTCTTTAAAAAAATGATGACATCTAATTAAAGAATATTTTTATACTTTCATTAAAATAGCCTATTAGCTTATTATTGGAACGGTACCTAAGATATCTACTCAAATTAAATTCTTAACAGTACGATCACCATATAAAGATAGATAAGACATGATAGTGCAACGCAAAAGTCTTTCCAGTAATAAAAATAAAATCTATCCTTACGGCCCGTACACACAGCTTGTAACCAGCTCTAGAGGATTAGCTCCTCTTATGACTCCGTACACAAAACAATTTCATGAAAGCGTTGTGACATGCATAAATGGTACAACACACGTGAGTAGCCGAGTTAACAAAGTTAATCTGTCGCGTCTCCCAGCGCTCGCGACGCTCGCATCGCTCCCGGCGCTCACATCGCTCCCGGCGCGTCTCTATCCGCTCTCCACGACAAAAGGCTACTTATTTAGCGCGAGGCACCCTTGTCTGCGGCACGGCACGGCACGGCACGGATGCAGCGCGGTGGCGAGTGTGTCGGGGCATTTAGTCGCCATAACGAGCCTTATTCAGAATTTCCGTGTGATGAGCTGTTTCAAAGGAATTTATACGAAATGGATTAAATGAAACCTGCTGCGTGCTTTCATCAAATTTCAAAAGCTGGACTTCTGTGAATGAATTTCGGCAGATCTACGTATGACGAGTTTATTTATTTTCATACTCAGTTATTCTGAAATAGTGTATTTTATATGATGGTAGTGAGCTGGGCTAGCGGGTGATTACGGCGCTCTTGGCAGCAAGTAGCGCGCGATGCATCTCGCAAGTTATGCTAATCTCTGCCCCACATATGTGCGTCTGTAGCACACTTATCCTCAAGAATATGCTTCGTAATGACCTAGCCTCGCCTCGTTTCCAAAAAGGAATAATAAACATTTTACAACAGCAGTTTAAGTCGCAACATTTATTATGAGAACGGAGAGGAATTATGTTCGTAAATTGTTCGTTGAATTTCGTTATGAAGTGGGAACATAGCATTCATGATAGCATTACAGGAACTGGAGCGAAATGTTTGGTTCAAGCGTTGTCTGAATCACTTTATACTCTTCGTAAACTTTTCACTTACAAACGTCGAGGACTTCAGTTAACCACAGTCTAGCCTGACGATACGAACGCTGTTCTGAACTCTATGAGAAGTAAACCTCAGCAGTATTTTCGAGAACAATACAAAAGATACACAGCGAGTGTCGCCACGACCGCTATTAGCTGGTGTATGTATCAAAATAAGTAATTTATCCTCATTTCAGTGCGGAGGTGGCACAAAAGAAACCCATTAGGCGACCGGTAAACACCTGAAGGCAATTCTCACCGAAATTACCTTCCGCACGTTTGGATGAGACAATAGCCTCTCCCCCTCCCGCGGCCCCCGCAACCCCCGGCGCCCTCGGGCCGCAGGGTAGCACTTTCTTTAAGATCGGTGATAGTAATTAAGTCTCGTGATAGATGGCTTCACTCCAAGGAGTGTTGAGTTGAGTGCTATGGATAGTACCTATACGAATAATGCTGCTCTTTGAGAAGGTTAAAAGAGACTCAAAGTCAAAGCCATGTATTTGCATTAAATGTGGTACATGTGATTGTAATATAATATTAGCGCAACACAACAAAGACACATTTCGCCAGGAGGTGGCATGAGGTGCTCATAGTAAACGAAACTCTACAATATCAGTTTTAAGAAAAATATTTAACTTTCTGAATATACTCAATCAATTACTATTTTTGATTATCCTCTCACTTACATAAACCAAATAAAATAACTTTATGCAAATTAACAATTACCTACTCTTTACACTAATTGACGATTACGTACATTTTGTTGAACTAATATTATACTGTCAACCAATATTATATTATACCAATATTATACTGTCATAGCAATTATACCCAAATCAACTAGGTAATTATCCGCCAACCCTTAACCCAGTTAGGTAAAGGGTAGTTTAGTAGGGTAGATTAGACATGGAGTGACTGTCACCTTACCTTGCCTGCCCTGGCACCAGGCTACATATATCCTGCTTACCCCTCATCAAGCTTAGTTCACGTTCGCTCAAATCATCATCTACCAAGCCTTTTCCCAACTATATTGGGGTCGGCTTCCAGTCAAGCCGGATTTAACCGAACACCAGTATTTCACGAGGGGTAGCTGCTACCAGACCTCCACAACCCATTAACTGGGGTAACACGATACTTCATGGTAAGATTGGAATCAGCTTTATCTACGTTTTGTTTTTACTATCATTAATAACTGCCAAAGATCTACAAATACCAGCCGAGACCTACGGCTTAACGTGCTTTCCGAGGCACTAAGGAAACTTGATATGTTAAGATGGTCACCCATCCACAGACCAACCTTGGCAAGCGTTGCTTAACCATGAAGATCAACCCGTGCGGCTGTTATTGTCTAGCCGCGAGCTCCTCCCACGTCCGCTCAAATAAAAGAAACAAAAGCAACACGTAGCGAACTCATTATATTGAAATATCTTTGTCCGTAAAGACAAACACCCCGAGCCCGTAATATTATTACAAGCGAGGTATCGCTCGCAGTGTTGATTAGTTGAATAGAAAATTTCATAAAAGGTAAATGTTTTATGAACAAATTTTGTTCAGTTTAATTAAGGCTGGGTCGGAGAGCGGGGGGAGCCCCCCTTGTCAACTGTCGCAGGACACCGCTGCTGCGGGCGGCGGCGGTGACTTACAAAAGCAAAATATTTTACAAAGAGCCTTTTAACAGTGTACACTTGTAAATAGGAGTAAATACTAGAGCCATGTTAGGATTACGCAGTATAGAATTTGCAAAGCTCGTGAAAGAATACTCTCTCGAAAGTTACATTTTCAGTAATTTGGATAAAATCTCAAAACAAATTCATCGATCGGCTATTTTTAAATAAGATAAACCTAATTGCAGTCGACCCGAGAAGAGGTGGTGAGATGAATAGACGCCTATTGCAAATACAGGTTAGAGGTGGCTTAAGACAAGAAAACTGAGATAGTTGGGAAAGTATGGGGTAAATAAAAAAAAGAAACGAAATATTAAAAAAAATCTGTGACAAAAGTATTCAAAATAGATAATTATTATTTTTCACGACTCTACCTACGCTTTACATCTTCTTACAAAGATAACTTGTGAGAGACACTTTTACTTAACGTTGCTATACTTATATAAACCTACGCAGAAATATTCCCGGCTCACACACCGGACGGGTGGAGTCCACTCGGTGACATCGAGCGCGTGTCGCATCCGCCCGTCACAAGGGTGTGGCTCTCAAGTCTCCAACATGTTGTTGTCCGGACGTGTGTCCGATCTATACATAGTACATAGTAGTCTGTATCTACGCAGTAAAGGTCGTACTGAAATAACAAACGGAATTATCATCATCATCTATCTAGCTTTTTCCCAACTATATTGAGGATGGCTTCCAGTCTAGCCGGATTTAGCTGAATACCAGTATTGTCTTCTAACTATCCGTAACGACTGCCAAAGATCTACAAATGACAGCCGGGACTTGCGGCTTAACGTGTTTTCCGAGGCACAAAGGAAACTCGGTATGTTAAGATGGTCACCAATCCATAGACCAACCTTGGCAAGTGTTGCTTAAGCTTGAAGATCGACCTGTGTGGCTGTTATTATCTAGCCACGACCTCCCAAGGTTGTACTGAAATAACAAACGAATGGAATGATGTGACAACCTAATTAAACGTAGATAGATCATAAAGCCGAAGACATGTGACATCCTCCAATCCGAACTAGGTCCACGAGCTGGATTACGGCCCATTCCTTCTCCTCGAGAGGAGGTCTGCATCTCAGCAGTGGGAACATTACAAGGCCGATAATGCTAATGCTAATAGATTATAGAGCGTTTACGCTAGGCGGCCACAGCTAGAACAAAGCGTCTCCTTTACTCTCTAGTGTAGTGCCTGGGGGTTTTACCTCGAATTACAGATGCCACAAAAGCAAATAATTATACATTTTTAGGTATTAATTGTAAAAAATAAGTTTACGTTTGAAAAATCGTAATACTGAAATGCGTGATTTTGAAAAAAAAAATACAATAACTAGTATCTCAAGAACTACTGATTTTAATACAAAAAAAAATTAAGTTAGGTAGCCTATTTATCGAGGAAGACCAAAAATAATATAACACCACACTACAACCTACCGGAGCGGCATAGTAGACATTAAGTTCGTCTGAGCACCTTTATGCTGCATGAAGTTTTAATAAATAACTAAATTAATGTATAAAGACAACCTTTTCCATACTTTAAACTTATTTGTGTGAGCGAAATATACTAATAAACGGCCTTATCTTTGTTTTTCATTAACTTTGAAGTTTGATTTTTTCAATCCACGGTTTTAGTTCAAATATTTCATATAGGCCTACAGGAGCACATAAAAACGTCAGAAGATAGCGCACGGTTCCAATAGGTCGTTTAGTATGTTTAATTTAAAGTAGATACCTCCACGCGTTCCCTAGATAAATGGTCTTGACAGACACATATGAAGTAATCCTATAAGGGTTTCATTTTATCCTTATCCGGGTACGGAACCCCTAAAAAAAAGAATAATCAAAATCAGTTAACGATTAGAAAATAGGTAAATCTTTAATTTTTTTTTCTCTTTCAGAAATAGGTATATCTCTGAACGAGATAAAAAAACTCTCCTCCTAGTTCTTTGAAGTTCGTTAAAAATATCGCCCTGTAGATTATTACCCGGATGCGTATTGCCAAACTGTATGCTGACCCAGACACCCATAATCTGTACTGAACTACGTCGTGCTCATTGAAATCACAAACAAATTGGAGTACATACGAGCTCAGAGCATTCTGAGATTGTATGCACTTTGCTCGTTTGTGTGTAAAGCAAACTGTGACACGCGAATATCTGTAACTGACTGACGTGTTTCATGACAACGTGTTTCATAATTTCCCGTAATTTTTTGTTATACTGTTGCGGTTGTTATAACTATCCGTGAAACTAAACAACTTTCCATAAAAAACATACCTTTTGCGAATTAATATAAGTTTTAACTTAAAGAAACTCCTTTGTTAGTATGACTAAAAATAATTTGAACTGTAACAACTAGTTATACAGGTTGTTAAAAAAACTATAAGTGTTTCCAATTAGGTACAGTATTTATAAATTTTTCATAAGAAAGATGTACTGACACAATCAATTTTACCTGTTTGTAATTTCGGTAAGATAATAACCCAATTGAGTCGATATGATAAGTGATTGATAACAAAGTAAATTAATAAAAGAAGAACAGAAAATGGCGATTTGCATTGAATGCCAAAAACAAAAACTCAAATAGCAAGAGATGGCGTCACGCCACGCCTTTTGTGCTTTATTTCCCAATCGAAAATTTCAAATACCTAGCACAAATATAAAAACCGGGCAAGTGCGAGTCGGACTCGCGCACTGAGGGTTCCGTAGTAACTTACCTATAAAAACAGTTCAATCGAACAATTCGACAGTCTCGAAATGTACGTTTTTTGCAGTATAAACGGACGAATCTTTTTTTCCCGTCACTTTACCAATTGAATTGAAAATTGATTTTTGCACAGCTTCAAGGGACCACGGACTCAATTATATGGTGTTAATTTCAACTCAATACCTCTAACTTACCTATGAATAAAGTTCTATTCTAGAATCGAGCGTTGAAGATTTTTCAAAAAAATAATTCTTGTGACGTAACAACAAATTTTCAGTTTTCAGACTTTTCCCTATATGAGTGCTATAAAACGTTGCTTCATGCCAAATTTCAAGATTCTAGGTCGACTGGAAGTACCCTTTAGGTTTTGATTCCCTTGCGAGTACTTGCGAGTTTCAAAATATGCAGCTTAAATTGCTGTTTCTTTTGATTGCGTTGACATAGAAGTTTGATTTTGTTACAGCTTAAAGGTATTATAGACCTGAGTATTTGGTATGAATTTCAATTTAATACCTCTACGCGTTTATGAGGAAATGGGTAGTAAGTTTAAAATTATTAAAAAAAAATATATTATGTGATGTAACTAAAAATTTATGGTTTTCGTAATTTTTCCTTTATCTATGCTATAAGACGTTGCTTCGTACCAAATTTCAAGATTCTGAGTTCACGGGAAGTACCCTGTAGGTTTTGATTCCCTTGCAAGTGTCGAAAATTTGCGGCATAAACGGCTGTATCTTTTGATTGCGTTGGCTTAGAAGTTTGATTTTTTCACAGCTTCAAGGGACAGTAGACCTGAGTAATTGATATAATTTTCAGCTTCATACCTCCACGCGTTCCTGAGAAAAAGGGTCTTGACAGACGGACGGACAGACGGACAACAAAGTGATCCTATAAGGGTTCCGTTTTTTCCTTTTGAGGTACGGAACCCTAAAAACGAAGAAATAAAAAGGAATTAAAAGAACTCAATAGGTAAGTAATTTAAACCGACTTCAAAACTGTAATTGGTTTGGTTAATTAATAACGCAAAAGTGCGAAACGTAAATATGTCAACGGTTTTCCTACCAGCATAATCGTACCGCAAACTAGCCAAGTGACAATCTTATTCCAATTATTAAGGCTTACATCGATCAATAAATAACAGTTTTGAAGTCGCTTTTTTTAAAGTACCTAACTCCATTTTTACACTTTATTAAATGTAGACCACTCGCATGCATTTTGCTCTAAATTATCAATACCATATTACATAGGTACTACACGAGACGCTGAACGTCTGGACTCGTATGTATTTTGCTCTAGTATTTTAAAGCAAAATGTATTTTGATTCAGACATTCTCTGAACAGGTATACAGTTTGCTCTTCAACTACAAAGACAAACTGCGATCGAACTCAGAGCAACCCCGGTCTGGGTCAGCATACAGTTTGGCAATACGCTACCCGGAACACTTCGAGCCCGTGTCTCGCTACCAGCAGTCGGAGGCACGTGTGCTGCAGCACGTGCAGTCTGACGACGTCCCGTCGTGACGCAAATAGTGCTGCTACACACAGAGGGGACGATACCTACCTCTCACCTGCACTCGCTGGACCACTGACCTGGGAATATTGTATTTATAAGTGCTATAAGAAGGTAGGTAATTGCTTTATTGATTTTGATTTTGATTTTAATTTGATCTAGCTTAAGTGGGAGTGGGCTGGCCATGTAGCTCGAATGCACACGGACAGATGGGCGAGGATTATCACTCACTGGACGCCTGAGGGAGGTCGACGCCGTCGAGGGCGTCCGTGGCAAAGGTGGTGCGACAATCTGATCGCGTTCGCTGGTCAAACTTGGCCAGAGATGGCTCAAGACAGAGAGATTTGGAAGGAGAAAGGGGAGGCCTTTGCCCATCAGTGGGACCCAAACTAGGCTATTAAAAAATTTTTTTGATTATTATTTAGGTGTTAAGAGGCCACATCACGACATTCGGTAAAATGTGAAGAAGTTTTGTGACGCGGCATGCGTTCAATAATTCTAAACATAGATTTTGGTGATGTCAAAAAATAATTCCTTATGAGTACCTATTCTTCTTACTTTGTGTAATATTGTGATATCTGAGAGATCGTAGGTATAATCTTATTAACTTGCAAAGTGGCAAGATAATTATAAAATCATAGGAATTTTATGGAAACATTCATAGATAGAGCTTTTAACAATGTAATTTAATGTGTACGCACAGGACCGGTCGCTGTGGCGGCACTTGGGGGAGATCTATGTCCAGCAGTGGACGTCTTTCGGCTGAGATGATGATGATGATTTAATAAGTAACAAGCGAAGCCTTTCTTTACATCTCTCCCCCATTATGATATCATAGCATCTATTACGTATAAGGAGGAGCAAGGTACTCTTACTAGTACTTACAGGATGCGCTGACAATGCAGTTTTGTGTGCTCAGTGTCACTGTAATGAATGACGACAGACAAGTTGTGAAGAAATGTCCACAATTTGAAACCAATCACGCGCGAAACCAAACCACGCATCATATTGAAAATACATAATGAACCAGTAATTGCCTCATACATAACAGAGCACTCGTAGGTAGTAATGTAAAACAGCAAATTCAACAGTATGTGTCGCTACACTGGCATACTGTAATATTGCTACTTATATTCAATGTACTGTTACGCCGTGAAACTTGAGTACGCTATATCTTCGACGAAACCAAGAGTAGCATCAAATAATTGAAACGCATTGCTGTGCGAAGCTTCGAGAATAGGAGTACATACTCAGGCCTGGCAAATTCCAGAAAAGTCCGACATACGCTATTATTATTAGATGACATTCAGTAGGTAGTTATGTGGGTGGATAAGGGAATTTGTACCTTCCGGTGTTAGCAATAGAGTCGAAATTTGCATGTAAGGTGGTAGATAAGTACCTACTTACAAGAGTAATAATAATGATTTATGGCCTCCCGATGCGACTATTTTGTGCTAGAATGTCCTTGAAACGTCGGTATCGAGAAATTTCGATGACTTCGCATATAAATACGGGTCCCCGGCTAGAAGCAGTTCAGTTTGATTTCGTCAGCGATACAGAGCGAACTACCTAAGTGTGTGAAGTGATACCTAGCGACCTAAGCGATACTAAACGGAACTCTGAGTGTTTATAGTGATTGGTTATTTGTTGATTGGACTAACTTGTCATTGTTTTGTGGTGAATAAAGTTATCTGCTAGTAAACCGGCATTTAATTACTCACGTTCGTAACAATTGGTGTCAGAAGTGAGATGCCATTACTACAGAGGGACGACGAACAGGGACCACGAACAAGGAGGCAAGTGGAGATGGATGCTGCACGTCAACGTCTGGAAGCGGAAGATCGGGCTGGTATGGGAGCAACGGCAGCTGCTGAGGCGCCAACAGGGCCATCCTCGGAAATGAACCTCGCCGCAGTGTTGGCCGCCATGCAAGCTAGTATGGAGGCTAACCAGCGTAAGCTCCAGGATCTAATCGCGGCTAACCAGGAAGAAGCCCGCCGCGAACAGGAAGCTGCCCGCCGCGAACAAGAGGCTAACCAGCGTAAGCTCCAGGATCTAATCGCGGCTAACCAGGAAGAAGCCCGCCGCGAACAGGAAGCTGCCCGCCGCGAACAGGAAGCTGCCCGCCGCGAACAGGAAGCTGCCCGCCGCGAACAGGAGGAAGCCCGCCGGGATCAAGAGGCTAAGCAGAACCTGATCCTCGAAAAAATCGATCACGGCCTCGTCATGTTGGGCGGGAAAGTGAAAAATCTCACCTTAGAGGTCAAGGAGGTTTCCGCCCGAGCTGATAGCCTCGAAACCAGAATTGTCAAGCTCGAAGCACGCGAACCCGTTGCTGTTCAAGCATCAGCCGCAAAATTTGATATGCCGCGTTTTGATGGCACGTCGTCCTGGACGGCTTTTAAGTACCAATTCCAAACACTGGTCAAGACGAACCGCTGGGATGATGACCAGTCTTTCGCGGCGTTAACTTTGGCCCTACGAGGGGACGCTCTGCTGGTCCTAGAGAACCTTCCTCCAGACGGCAGGACGTTGGAGCGTCTAATGGAGGGACTAGACACTCGCTATGGTGACAAGCACCTCGAACATGTTTTCCGCGCGCAACTTCGCGAGAGAACGCAGAGGTCGAACGAGAGCCTTCAGCAGTGGGGAGTAGAGGTTGAACGGCTGGTCCGGCGGGCATACATGTCGATGACACCGGAGATGGTGGAAGTAAATCTGGTGCAAGCATTCATCGACGGTCTACGGGATACTGAAGTCAGGGCTACGGTGCGACTCGGACACCACCAAACTCTGAAGAGTGCGATGGCCCACGCTTTGGAAGTGGAAGCCGTACGACAAGACTCACGTACGCACAGAGTTCGGGAAGTGGTGGTCTCACCTTCAGTGCAACCACGTCACCGAGAAGTGGCTTCGTCGGCAAAGTCCCGCTATATTCCGACGTGTTATGGATGTGGAGAAAAAGGGCACATTCGTACCGATTGCCCCAAGAGGAAGAGGGGAAGTGTGGACTCCGGAACTCAAGTTAACGAGGAGGAACTCAAGAAAACCGTGCGCAAGGAGGAGGAGCTCAGACGTCAAGAAGAAGTGTCCCGTGCAGCCGCCGCGGCGGAAGCCCGTCGTCAAGAAGCAGAGCGCGAGGAACGCGAGCGTCGCCGCCAGGAGTCGGAGCTGGCCGCCATGCGTGAGCGACATCTGCGCGAGAGGGTCGCGCACATCAGCCAGACTGCGCACGGACAGAAGATGTTGTCTAACATTAACGAGGAGTTCAACTTTGTGACGAAACATCGTAGTGGAAAAGGGCATAACAATGCTGACGCCCTATCGCGACGTCCATGTAATGAGGACTGTAGACATTGCCAGCAAAATGAAGCCCGGGAACACGTGAACTTAATTAGGGCTGAAGGCAACTTTAAGAAGTCCCAGGAAGAAGATGACGATATTCGACCTATACTGGACTGGAAGCGTAGTGGAACTAGGCCTCAGTGGAATGAAGTATCGTCACATAGTCCTGTCACAAAGAGCTACTGGGCACAGTGGGACAGTTTAGTCCTAGAAAATGACGTGCTTTGTAGGAAATGGGAAACGAACGATGGCAAGGAGGTGACCACACAAGTGATAGTACCACGACGTGAAGTGGTCCCCCTGCTTCAGGAGATACACGATGGCGCTTCTGGTGGACACCTGGGAATCAAGAAAACTCTACTGAAAGTGAGACAGCGGTATTACTGGCTCAATTGTAGAGAAGACATAGAGCAATGGTGTCGGAAATGTACAGCGTGCGCATCCGTGAAAGGACCACAGACTAGGAGCAGGGGCAAGCTTCAGTTGTACAATGTAGGAGCCCCATGGGAACGCATTGCCATCGACGTTGCTGGACCTTTCCCAGTGACAGATGACGGAAACAAATACATAGTGGTGATACAGGACTATTTCACAAAGTGGCCTGAAGTTTTCGCCATACCCAATCAGGAAGCGACGACAGTGGCGAAAAAGGTGGTCGAAGAAGTAGTGTGTCGGTATGGCGCACCTTTGGAGATCCATTCCGATCAAGGCCGCAACTTCGAATCTACGCTGTTCCAGGAAATGTGCACTCTTCTGGGGATTTACAAGACACGCACAACACCTGCGCACCCACAGTCGGACGGAATGGTGGAGAGGTTTAACCAGACCCTGGAGAATCACCTGGCTAAGGTTGTCGATGACCATCAGAAAGATTGGGACCGGTATATTCCACTATTTCTGATGTCTTATCGATCAGCAGTGCATGATAGCACGGGCCATACCCCAGCAAGAGTGAATTTCGGCAGGGAGATGAGACTTCCAGTCGATACCATAACCGGCGTGCCACCTGACAAGACTAAGCCAGTTACGGACTTCGTAAGTGACCTCCAAGATCAATTGGATGAAGTGCATAAACGAGTGCGGGAGAATAGCCTGCACACCAGTGTTAAAATGAAAACTAGATACGACCGCAATGCCAACGCCAAGGGATTTGAGGAAGGTGCACTGGTTTGGCTCCACAACCCACTTCGACGAAAAGGGAAGTCGCCGAAACTTCAAGCTCGATGGGAGGGACCCTACACCGTGATAAAAAGGATCAACGACGTTACCTACCGCATCAAGAGAGGGTTACGAGGGAAACCTAAGGTAGTCCACGTGGATAGATTGGCGCCGTATCACGGATCTAATAATGCTCGGGACGAGCATGACTAAGAGGGGGGCACTGTTACGCCGTGAAACTTGAGTACGCTATATCTTCGACGAAACCAAGAGTAGCATCAAATAATTGAAACGCATTGCTGTGCGAAGCTTCGAGAATAGGAGTACATACTCAGGCCTGGCAAATTCCAGAAAAGTCCGACATACGCTATTATTATTAGATGACATTCAGTAGGTAGTTATGTGGGTGGATAAGGGAATTTGTACCTTCCGGTGTTAGCAATAGAGTCGAAATTTGCATGTAAGGTGGTAGATAAGTACCTACTTACAAGAGTAATAATAATGATTTATGGCCTCCCGATGCGACTATTTTGTGCTAGAATGTCCTTGAAACGTCGGTATCGAGAAATTTCGATGACTTCGCATATAAATACGGGTCCCCGGCTAGAAGCAGTTCAGTTTGATTTCGTCAGCGATACAGAGCGAACTACCTAAGTGTGTGAAGTGATACCTAGCGACCTAAGCGATACTAAACGGAACTCTGAGTGTTTATAGTGATTGGTTATTTGTTGATTGGACTAACTTGTCATTGTTTTGTGGTGAATAAAGTTATCTGCTAGTAAACCGGCATTTAATTACTCACGTTCGTAACAGTACTTTCAACTTTGCTTTTCCCATTAAAGAAAGACTCTATTACCAATACACCGTGTGCGCCCGCTCGGAGCAGAAGCCATAATGTACAGGATCGCAAACTGCTATCGTTTCTAACTTTCAGGAAAATTGTACTTGTGTGAGAAAATAAACATCACACACATTTTGTGTTGTTCCCTCTCGGAAGTGGCTCCATTCGGCTTATTACGAAGAACTCCGCGATCCCGCGACACCGAGAATTGGTGCGAAAATTGAATTCCAATAATTGTGTTTGGAATGGACGAAACTTTGAATGTTAATGTTCGTTCCGAGTCGAACAAAGAAAAAGGGAACAAAACAGATAATCGTAAAAAAACTAAAGATATGTACTGGGAACAAGCTGCAAACTGCCAGTAGGAGGGGGCAGTCATCTTGCGCGAAGCTCGCCTGTCCCGCGGCGTGTGTAGTTGTGCGAACGTTTTTTCAGTCCGTTTGTTCAGCTTTCAAGTTAAACTATGAAAGCAATCTGTAAAATTTAGAGCACAATTTCTCCGCTTAGCGTTATAATGTTTTTGTGTGGCGTCTTCGCTTTGCATGTTTTAGTTAAAGTGGAAAAGTTTGAGAAAATATCAAGTTACTCTACTAGTTTCTATAAATAAAAAATCTACTTGAGTTTATAGAGAAACTGGAAAAGTGTTTTGATGAAATTGTACACTAGTGTGTTTATCATGCTTTCATATCATACCCACACAGAAATAGCTCTTTATTCACTAGTGTTTGTACACTTCACAAGTGTTTTCGTGGAAACGAAACCTGCCAAAACAGGAACCAATTGATTGAATTCTGGTGAATTTGCTTCAAAATCTTCACAACACATTACATTCAGAACAGATCAATCTAAATTCCCATTAATAGTATTTGTCTTTGTTTCAATTCCCCGCACAAGGCGCGCTCAGCTGAAATTGCTCGTTTAAACAGCTTCAGAGCGCTATCCGAGTAACATGCAATAAAAATTAATGTTCGCAATCACACGGACGCAAATGATATTAGTGTTGTAACGAGCGGAGACTGGCACGCCAGCATTCATATATAACTGCTCTTATATTATTATTTTTAAGCCAGACTTTGAATGTTATGAAAAAACCGGGCATGTACGAGACGGACTCGCGTACTAAGGGTTCAATTCCCAAACCGAGTCTTAACCTTCGGTATGCCTGGTAGGGTCCCTCAGACCCACCTGTGTACGTAAACTGCTGTATTTCCTTTGAATTCGAATTTCGTGCCTAGCCGCATTCAGTAGCTGGCCGTTATGAATTGCTAGACGCCCGCCACCCGCTTCCTCGATCCGGAGCGCGCTCCCGTGGTAGTAAGACGTGCGTAGAGTTCGCGCGGGTCTCACGGACCCGACCAGGCATACGACGTGACGTTTCTATGTAAGTATTTGTTGTCTGTGTTTTGGAAATTGAAGTTATTTTTGTGATTAAATATAATATTGTTTACATTATTAGTTATGTATTGTATATATGTAAATAGTACACCGCAAACTACCTGCGTATCTTTTCTCCTTCTCTGTCAATTCCATCCAAAGGTTGTCTGTAAAAAATCGCTATTAGCGATAAGACCGCCCATTGTAACACCGTACTAATTTTAAGCTCTATGTAAAATTATTTTTAAGGTGTACAATAAAGTATATATCAATCAAAGTATATATCATTATTTTATATTCATAATAGGGAGCCATGTGCGATGATGATATTAGTAGTTTATTACTCGACGCGATTGAAGATGATGACGTAATTTTCAATTCAAGAGGAGAAGAGTCCGATCACGTGAGTCAGGGAAGCGAAGCATCTGATTTAGAGGTTGAAAACCATGATTTTGGAGAGGCCTTTGCGGAAGAAAGTTCGTCAGATTCTGATATGAACATGCCATTGTCGATCGCCTATCTATAGATCTTCGTAAGCGAATAGGTAGTCATTTGGGTACCTAAGATGACCCACCATTGAAAAAATCGAATCCTGGTATAATACTCCAGATGCTACGTGTGCCCAGTCAATAAAGATCGCAAAACGCAATATATTTGTGAGACTTTTAAATGTCATTTATGTCTGAATCATGCAATTTTCCAATGTGAAACTTTCTTTAGAACCAGAGCCTTGGAAAATATTGATAGAAGCGATGAAGACTGATTATTGTTTAGTAATTAACAAGTATATAGAAGTGCCTTATATGTTTTAAAAGTCTGATTGAGATCTCTTTAGTTTTTAATAAGTAAAGTGTGTTATAATAGTAACTAAGTTTAAAAACCTTTAAAAACACTGCCAAAGTTTAATTGAAAAAATAATAATTAAAAGTTTTTGATTTGCAATATCTTTCTATTTTATTTTCTAATATACACCTCTAGTAAAAATATTGATATTATTTAATATCATATTTATCCATAAATATTTGGGAAATTACAAGTTAAAAATCCGGGTCTGATAGACCCACCAGGCATACCGTGTAACTTTTTGCTACCAGGCATACCGAAGGTTAAAGATTTTTCTAAATTGCATTTTTTTTTTCTTGTGATGTACCAACAAATTTTCAGTTTTCATCCTTTTTTCTATATTTGTGCCATGAGACCAAGCTTCATGCAAAATTTCAAGATTCTAGGTCAACGGAAAGGATTCTAGGTCAAGGGAATCAAAATGCATAGGATATGCATTTTGATTCCCTTGTGAGTGTCAAAATGTACGTTTTATGCGACATTACAAGTTTGATTGCTGCAGAATTGGAAGGAATCGCAGATTTGAGTAGGTATATGGTTTTAATTTCAACTCGATACCTCTACGTGTTTCCATGATAAAGAGTCTTGACAGACAGACAGAGAGACTGACGGTTAACAACGTGATCCTATAAGGGTTCCGTTTTTTCCTAGACATAATTATTTCACATTTAACTTACTATACGTATCATGTATGTCTATAGCCGCAGTAGATACAACAAGTAAAGTGTTTTGCTTCCGTGGAAGTGCAGCGCGGTATGAGCGGAATATAATCACGTTAATGGTATGCGTCGCACCGCATGAGATAATGCCGTAGCGCTGCGGCGCGGATTATACGGAGATGTCTCGGAGGCTGCGCAGCATTCCTCGCGACGTCTCGAGAGAGCCCGGCTGGTAAGGCGCGCTGTGTACTATATTTTGGGTTTGAATACCTCTAAAGTACATAAAAATTCGGAAGCCTTTCTTATAACACATTATAATTGTAATTTAAGTGTCTTCAAAGCTAGACTACATAGGCTTTTGATTAACTGGTGCGCTCCACCAGTAACGATTGCATAACTGCTCACCATCAGGCGGGACCGTAGTCAAGCACTAGTTTAAGTTATAAAAAAAACACTCGTACCTTTCTTTATTTTTTAGGTGGGACCTTATCAAAATGACGTCTCCCGGTCTTGGCCGCCCAATGCGCCCAGCGGAAGGGCGTATCAAACTTTTACTGACTAAAATCGATTCCTTTGTTTTTTCGTTCTAGGGTCCCGGGTTTTCCTTTCAGAAGCCAACACATGGCCCTAGAGGCTTCGCCTCTGCTGGGGAAAACCCGTGGCTAAGCTTTGGTATTTTTCTACGACAGAAATTACAAATTATAAGAATTCTTATTTACCTTCTACTAGAAAAATACATCTATCCATGTCTTTGAACTGTATTAGTTGAAAGACACGACGCCGAATAAGAACAAACAAGTTTGCTCATAGAGCAAGTCATTCGAAGTGTCGTTCGGAAGCGTGAACAAAGAGCTGCATACTAACGTCGCGCTGCAATTACGTCCGCGTTCGTGCGACTGTGCGCGACCGAGTGCGACCGCGTGCGACCGGCTGCGACGCCGTCAGTCCGCACGTCACGACTTTATTGTGCATCGCGCTTTAATGGTACAACATTCATTATGCACAATGCTGAGTCCCCAGATCAATGTCAATGGGACAAAGAAATACAAAATAAATAAATTATAATGACAATAATATTATTATTATAATGGGAGAAACATCGTGAAAATGTGTGATATTTTCAGTAAACAGGAAGGCACCAATGAATTATTCAGGCTTTTATTCTTAATCTTGTACTCCAAGGGTTTATACACCTGCACTTTGGAGGATTTAATGTGTGCCACGGATGCTGCAGTTAGCGTAGCAATCTACTAAACACAAACAATTTAACGAGTTTACCATCGACCCTAAATGAAGAAGAAGATTCTTAATTTCAATACAATTTCGATGAAAATACCTTCATTCTGTACGAAAAATATGTTCTTGTTTGCTACAAACAATACCAATTTTTCCTTATCACTCATGAAAATCCTTCCCGGGTACTGCGATAATCTCCCCATAATAATGGTCCGCAATATCCACTGGTGTAATAGATTTAATACCCAGCATCACTCGGCTTGTACCGGCGATATGTTGAATAAAGTACGTCGGGACAGCGGGGGATGAATGACGCACCTGTTGTCAGACACAAAGGAAAAATTATGAGCTCTGAGACGCATTGTTCGCTACGAATAATGAGAGCTAATGTTTATTATGTCGTGTCCTTGTGAGACCGCCCCCCCCCTCCGCCCACCGCGCGCCCCCCCGCTGAGGCATGCGACGGAACGCGACACGACTCCCGTCTTATATTATCTCAGAATAGGAAAACGGAATATGTTGGCTCCCGAGTTAATTTAATGAGAACACGGATTACTGTTGTATAAGTAATGTAATGAGTTTTCAGAACGAATGAACATTAAAAAAGAAACTCTTATACAAGCCCGAGGACCATTGTGTTCGCCGGGTTCCCGACACAAAATGAAGCAATGTATAACGAACAACATTGAATTACCACTTTTCAGTTCAAGCCGCTGCGTCTTCATGAATACACGGAAATGCGAAGGAATAAACCCTTGACGATTTGTAAAGAGGCCAAGTTCTCGGAACCTACTTATTATAATATCGAAAGAGTACTCTTCAACGTTCAGATGTGGGAATTAAAATTTTTTCTGCTCTTTGTGTTCAAGTGTATGTTCAAGAGATTCGCACGAAATATGATATTGTTGTTGACTACCATTACATTGTTACCATTAAAAGTTATCATAAGTTTTAACGACGTTCACGCTTTGATGATCCGAAGCGGAAGAAAAGTGGAGCGTTAACTAAGTTGAAAATTCATGAAGAAGGTTAACACCCTCTGAAACAGAAGAGGGTTATAACCGTCACATTTACAGCGAACATGGCACAGGTACAATTTAAAAAGCTTACAGAGCAGCCACGTGTTATTATTTAGCAGCCTCTGGCAACACATCCTGCTGTACTTATTTCAGCATCACATTAAAATGTGGCTGAAAATAAGAGAGTTTGGTGTAAGCCCTCGCGCCCACCGACGCGCACGCGATGCGATTAGGTCGCGCCGCCTCGCCCGCGACGCGCCGCGACGCGCCGCCGCCCGAGCACGATAATCTGCGCTCTAACTACGCTCATCGCATTACTGTACTTACGAGATTATATCATAATGTCGTAATAGCATTAAATGTGTCTCGCAGAATATTGGAAAATGGATGCCGGCGAGGGATTTACTTAGGTGTAAAAAGTTAAATATTTTCGTCATGATTTTAAATTGCTGTCTGGAGACTTGTAATTATTTTGATGTTTAGGGGCGGGCTTCAGGTGTTTGCTTCTGCGATATGGGGTGTGAAGAGAAACTCTGGACAATAATATTTGATACTTATACCTATTTTGTGAGCCCCTGTTAAATGGTCTGCTGAAAACTCATTTAAACAATTGACCCATTTTCCAAAGAAATAAAAAACCTATTCTAAATTTTAATGACCCTTGCTAGAAGGTTCATTTCTCACGAGTTCTGCTTAGATATCACAGGATCTAACTAGCAGGTTTACATATGTGTGTGTGACTGTTGGTTCGATTGACGAAAGTCAGATTTCAAGAGCAGATTCTTTAGTTTTCTAAATATAGATAAAAACTAGATAATACTATATTTTATTGTAAACGATGAAAATTATTGTAAGAGCTGATAATTAGCAGGGTGTGACGACGGAGCAAGCTTGCTTAAATATAATAATATATTCACGCTTGACTTAAATACCCCTGGGTTGTAGGTATCAGGAAACAGACTCCGGCAGGGAATTCTAATCTTTAGCAGTGTCTACACTAAATGTGTACCCAAATCCTTGTTTGCTAGAAAAGTATGCCTTAAAAAGAAGAAGTTCATATTTTTTATGAATTAAACAATAAAACAGACAATGTAATGAAATAAAATGACAGCAGCCGTTTAATTTCGTTATTATTATTATACCTAGCCTAGGGCTCGCAAAAAATTTTCCTTCCGTGAAAACATATTTATATTTCACGTTAAAGTCATTTCTGTATCTAAAACGGTATATCTGTTTTCGCAATAACCCCCACCTACGCAAAAATAATAAATGAAAAACAGTATGTACCTATTAATAAATGTTATTTCAAAGCATGGCTCCTTTGTTTAAAATGTATCTGTAAACCGTTAATGACACAAAAGCCCTTATCAAAGACCTTTGCTAACTTGTTTAATTTGTTTATTAACTTGGGACTTTCAGCGCCGCAAAGTTACAGCTTTACTGCCACAGGACGTTACATTCAGAAGGTTTACTTTGATCAAAATATATTTGCATACGGGTTTGGAGGTAGATGGAACAGAGAGTAAATTCCACATACCTCCGATGAAAAGGGAGGATCCTCCGACTGGACGGGGTGTTATGTCCGGTGGGCTACTGCCCGATAGATGATTTCGGGCTGTTGTGTCTATTCAAATCGCGCGAAGAACTTTGCTTGCGCGATGCAGGATTCTGTGACGTCATGTGTAGTAGATCGTAGTCGCTACATGGGGACAGAAGGTCTTGGAGTGGCGGCCACGTACCGGGAGACGCAGTGTTGGGAGGCCTCTCACAAGGTAGACCGATGACCTGGCGAGGGTCACAGGAATCCGATGGATGCGAGACGCACAGAACCGGTCCTTGTGTAGGCGGGCCTTTCGGCCGAGATAATGATGATGATATTTGTATACACCATAACTGTCAAATCTGTCTAGTGCTTGACGGTAATCCCACCTGATGGTAAGCAGTGATTCAATCGACGATCGTGAGGCGCACTAGTTTATTAAGAATCTGTTTACTCTTGCCTTGAAGACGTCCAAATTATAATCGGACGGGAAGACCACAGCAGAGAAATTGTTCCAGTCCTTCGATGGCGAAATCAATTCATGTAATTTCCACGCACACTCTCCAAAATGCATTGTGTGAAATACCGATAGACTGGATACTCTACGCTTGGGCTCCAGGTTTTGCAGATTGGACTTAACTAAATCTTTATTTTTTTATATCTAATTATCGTTATCTTAACTCCTGAAATTTTGGTCTTTGTTAGCTTGTGCCTAATGGCAATTTTATAATGGTTTCGATGTGATTTTGATATTATTAAGGAAACTAAGGCTAAGGATATTATTAAGGAATTCGACTAAGCTATACTTATAGGTAAACAAAACAAAACTCAGTCAACCATTTAATGTTTCTTTGTTGTTCTTTTTGTATTTCTTTTCTTATTAAGGTCCAACTTTTTATTAACTTTTAACATGTACTGACTACTGGAGCTTCTGAATAAATTAATTGTATCCCAAGTGTCAGTATCGTTCTGGAGGCACTTGTGACGTCACAGAACCCCGACCTTGCGAGATTTAATCGCGACTTTTTAATTTCAGTTGTTAACGAGTTTCAGAGAATTACTCACGGCCTGTTGAAGAGTTTCCACTTTCTTTGATATTGTAGCCGTTAGAAGGGTAATTACGCGTTACATTAATATTCATGCCTTCATTAATGCTCTATGGTGATCGGGTAATAAATTGGCCGAGCTATTTTTACTTGTAAGTTCATTGAGTTGCCTCCTCCTTGCGTCGTTTATCCTCAATGCTGAGGGTCGTGACCTAAAGGAATAACTTTTTTCTGGACTAATATTTCACCATGTTGTCCTAGCTTTGGCGATGTGAATGGTGTCGCCCACTGTGGTGTCAGCACGGATTTGGTCTGACCAACGTGTCGGACTTCTGCCTCTGTGTCTTATCCCATCTACATTCCCTGTCAGCAACAACTTTTCCAGGTTATCTACCTTTCTTTCTGCCAGTGTGGTCAAAGAAATCAGAAATCCTCATCGAATCATTGAGAGCACTTCTTAACCATACAACATTAAAATGCGTAATGTATTACAATGTAGTGTCAATATTTTGAACCTTATATTACATTGCCTACATCCCAATTAATTCGTTCATCAAAATCATATTCTCACATACGTCTATTCAGTCGTAAATGCACCAGCCATCTTCCACACAGTCTATCCGTTGTTTCTTTAAGGTACGATTCCGAACCACGCTGCACGCAGCAGTGCTGCCGCGACACTACTGGTCCCCGTACGATTTCAATTGGCTTATATGAGATTACATTCCAAGCTAGGCAGCAATGTAGCGGCAGCACTGCTGCGCGTCAGTGTCGCCCTACCGCCGCGACAGACCAGTAGTGACGCGTCTGCCGTCGTAACAACTAGAAAATGATGAATTTCTAAGATTCAGAAGGGAACAGAGCGACACTGAATCGGCAGGCAGCACTGCTGCGCAGCACCTTAGTGGCAGCACTGCTGCTTGTTGCCGAGTTCGGAATCATACCTTTACTCTCCTTCTCCTCTTATATCATTCTCATTTAAGACCTGTATTCATCACTTATTACGAACAATAACTCAAACAATGCATACACACAGTTCGTACAGTTTCGCAGATTCTGCAGTAAAATATTCCCGCCCTTAATCCGGGGTTTAAATCATCACGCCGACGGCAATAAGCCGCGTATTATTCATTCGCGAAATATCGCCACTGATAAAAATGACGAGATAATCGTAGCGCAGTGCACCGTCAATATCCACTGTCAACACAGCGCGAATTACACGGAATTATTGAAGACCCGAGCGCGGCCATGTTGGAATCGACGACTGTTGAAATTGGGCTCCAATTATTCAATTTCTTTTGGCAAATTTCGAGACAACGTAAAAGCAAACTGAATTTTAATCCAAAATTGTCTTTTAATTAATCGAGGATTATATTACTTTGAAATTCTGTCCCGAAAAAATGATGTAATAACAGATTACTAAAAATGTTATTTTAATAGGTAGACTTACCTGAATTTCAAAAGTTTTTAAAATCATTATTGTCTTAAACCGCCTACCTTGCGAGCCGCGATAAAAAGCTGATCCGGCTTACTTCAGGCCGCGTTCAGGCACTTGCTTAATTGCTCTTTTAAGCTTTGTAATATGCACTTTGTCAGGGATTTCAATTTGCGATATAATATTTTTTGTATCCATCGATTCATCTAGCCTATCAGTGCACTTATCTATATTAATATTATAAAGCTTTGTTTTCAGATCACACTAATCTCCGAACTACTAGTTCGAATTAAACAATGATATTAAGCTATGTTATAAATAACATAACGCTACGACCCCCGGGAGCGGAGCAGTAACTACAGACTTGGTTGAAACTGCGGGGGCAACTAGTAGAAAAATATAGTTGTTAGGAAATGCACTCTCGGTTGCTCCATCTGCATATTACTTAAAGTGCACCATGGCAAGCCTACTGCATTATGCGATATAAAGTCAACAACTTATAGAGTAAGCCTTAGTTTTCTCAGGGTATTCAGAGAAGTGATCCGTCTCAAATTGTCCTCTACAAAACCTTAACTCTGCACCTAAACTCGTCACATTACGAGCATCTCGTGTGAACTGGGCCGCCGGATGCGTCCGCCGCGCACCAAACAACTGCACACAAACTGTACAGAGGTATTAGTGGTACTTGCACTACGATCCGGGTATGGCGTGGACGAGTGACGATCGGGGAGCGATTGCTTTTGGACGAACTAAAAATTAGCGGAACAACACAACCTCTAGACAAGTAGCAAGGGCGCGCTCAGTTCAAGGCATACACTAATATTAATTTAAAAAAAAACTCATCTATATAGCATAACATTTTGACATGAACCGCTGTCTCTTATAATTCAGGCCACCCCCTATATTTTGGAGCTGCAACGAATTCAATTAAAGCGGGTGGCGGCGCGGGGCACACGCTAGTTTCTTCCCCCTGGCCTCGTGCTCTCCGCACCCTGCATTACACCCTGGTCTCCGGTTTATCCTGGAGTGTGCATTGCCAACCGACATCTTGCTTACGACAATGGAAGAGACAAAAGCACCAGTCTCAATAACTCCTAGCTGAGACAGAGCGCAGATCAGGTTGGTCCCTCGTAGTGAAATAATATTAGCTAAACCTCTGCTCTTCTTATACAATAATCGTATATTCACAAAGCAAGGATAGAAGTATTAATATCCTACACGGCCTCACTAGCCATAGTTTATTCCATTTATGACTTAACTGTTATTAATGTATATTCAACTAAACATAGTTCAGTAACAAGGGTCTTGGTCGTGATTATTTCAGCCAATGAACGTCTATTTCTGGCATTGGAGGCTGGATGCAAAGAACATAGGTCCGTGGTCGATGTGACACCACTGGATGATGTAACAGGTAACCACTTCATAACTATTTGGGATCCTCGCTTGAGCAAAGCACCGCCGTGTCCTTGTGGGAGCGATTGGTTGTGGCAACCTGTCCTATGGGCCCCAATTCAAACCATAGTCTGAAGCGAGAGGGAACGGGCGGTGCGGCGGTTGCTTGGTACTTCGAAGCACTAATGCCAGCAAAAGAGGCGGCTTGAATGCTTGAAAAATCGGTGTCAGTAAAAATCTCTGACACGCCTTCCCGTTTCGCCTTAGAGAAGAAGAAGTCATTAAAATGATTTCTCACTTCGAAGGAAAGACTATTTGGGATCCTAATTAGCCAGTCCGGATACTTACAGAATCTGTAAGAGACAACCAATTATAGAATTTGTCGTTACTTTTTTGAAAACCGTACGTTGTATAAAACTTAGTATTCACACACACGCCGCAGTTATCTCCTTAGTACCTACAGCTAAGGAGACAAAATACTAAATTTAGTGACTACCCAGGCTTACAATAACAGTCGGATGATGCTGCGATGTAATTTCTTCTGATTGCGCTATTGTAGTTTCATGAGATCCAGCGCAAGGAATGCTGAGCATCTTTCTGAGAAAAAATCAACTAAGGAGACTTATTTAATTCTTGAAATATTTTTTGTATCCTAGTGAATGCTATCTTGACTTTTCTGCGAAGTATTCTCTCAACTATTAGATAATATAGTACAAATTACTGTTAAATGAATCAACTATTCAATCAATTAATAAAATAAGTCATGATTGATTTAATCATGGCTAATTTACAAACCAACAATAACTGACCAAATCCTACCAATATTAAATTTAACAACGCCTCAAAAGTAAACCAATGACAACTTAACTACAACTCAACAACTACCGAAAAGAACTCAACAACAACAACGACAACACAACACAGCGTTTAGTATGTCTTTTATTTTGACTAGCTAACTAGCGAGCAAACATGATATTAGATTTGAAAAAAAAAATAGTCATGATGGTCAAAACTAATCAATCATTAATCATCATTATCATTTGAATTTTTTATTTGTCATGATTGAATATTTTAATCAGTACTTAGTTATCAATCATCAGTTGTTGCGCCGACCCCAAGTAATATGGGTTAAGGGGTGGAAGAAGAAGAAATTATCGATCATCAACCTAACTTAATTTATCCCAACACTAGAACAAATGCATCAGTAGATTTATCTTATTCCTTCCAGATTTTCGTTGTAAAAGCCGTGCAGTCTTTAGAATGTAAATACTGTAAGCCAAGCATTAAAGCGAAGTACAGTAAAGTTAAAATAAAACATTTTCCATTTGATCTCACTGGACTATAAAAGCGACTATTTCATTTCCAGTGAGCAGAGCAGCCAGTGTATCTCATGAATTTTACGATTCAAGATTTTAGTTGCAAACAATAATGTTAGGAAAAACGTAAAACCGTGTTATTTTACGAGAAATAGCATCTGTAGTAAAGTGAAGTTTACAACTCCCACCCATCAAGCCATTGTGCTATACGTCACTCTAGCGGGGCTTGTGGGGATGAGATGTGTGTGTCATGTCAGCGTATACACCAAGCACGAACAGTACGTGTGAGTAAATAATTCCAGTGTTGAATAAAATATGCATAGGAAACGACGCGAAATGATCTCCATCATGAGAAACGAGAAACGCAGCGAACAACGCTCCCCGGAACACTTCCAAAACAAAATCGAAATTAAAATAATCATTCATGTTTTATTTTTGTACGTTCTGAATTTATTTCTGTTAATTAAATAACATTATTCTTTACTGCTCTCTGCTGTTTACCCTTTCTTACCTTTGTTTACATATTTTATACGGAAACACGGCACTGCGGAAAATATTGCTAAACCAAATCATCGTACTTGGCACATGGACTCACTAAACAATATCATGAAGTAAAATGAAAGTATTAATGTAAATAAAGAAAAGGTTAGAAAAAGCCAACATAATACCGCTGATAACAAATTGCAATACAATGTACAACAATAACCGATGGAGTTCCAATAGCTAGCCCTCTCATTACAGGCGCTCCGGACTCCGGCAGCAAGAAGCACAAAACATTTCATTTCCAATCTCGGCTCATTGTCGCCGCGAATCATTCAACGGGTTCCGCAATAAACAGCGCTGTACTGGAGCGACATCGGCACGACATCGGCCCGGCATCGGCGCGGCGTCGGTACGACACCGACGCTAATATCGCGCTCGAGAACAATATAATTGGATTCCGTCGCTGGCATCCCGCTCGGGTGCCGTTAGGGCTATTGCACACGTGATACTTTCAGCATTATCGGCGATTTCGCGATTGCATTTATAGCGATTGTGGTTGTTGTAGCGTGCGGGTGAAGCTTTACAAGCCCACAGTTTTACATACATAAATGCCTTATCAGCATGCAGTTGGTACACGTCTTTCAGCATATGATACAATATTGACATAATTATTGGGTTTAATTATGAAATTGCCGTTTTTTGTAACGGGGTATAATTAAATAGTGATATTGGATTTGTAAATTCGAATAAACTTTACATTAAAGGAACGTTCCTCTATTTTTAGTAAATATTGGTTTCTTTGGGTTTCGCATTTTCTTTAATACCAATGAATTTATGAAATTTAATAATCCAGTTTAATTCAAAGATTTAATTTAATTAATAAAGTTTAATCTAATTCAAAGTATCCTGTTTCAATAAACGGAAATTTCATAGGTAAAGACCTGTTATTATTTTTCTATTTTCAGTTTTATCGACAATGGGCCACATCAGAAGGCTTTAAGTTACCCAAAGGGCAATGAAAAGTGATATGCTTGGAGTTTCCTAGCGTGATCACATCAGAAATGAAGATATCCGCAAGAGAACCAAGGTTACCGACATAGCCTGAAGTATTGCCAAACTTAAGTGGCAGTGAGCAGGGCACATTGCTTGTAGAACGGATGCTCGATGGGGACGGAAGGTTCTGGAGTGGCGACAAAGTACCGGAAGACGCAGCGATGGAAGGTTTTTTATTAGGTGGACCGACAACCTGGCGAGGGTCGCGGGAACTTGATGCATGTGGGTCGCACAGGACCGGTCGCTGTGTTAACGCTTGGTGGATGACTATGTCCAGCAGTGGACGTCTTTTGGCTGAGATGATGATAATGACTTCTTTCGTCTAATCTTAAAATTTAATAAATCTAGAAACAATAGTGTTTTTGTTAGCAAGTGCTCCGTCTCCTGTGTATCAGACCTTACCGGAGCCGCGAGTCGGGGCGCCACCGCGCTACCTCGCCGCCGTCAAGTGACACGCTCGTAATGTCTTTACCAAATGCGTTTAGCCTACTTCCCGCAAATGCATTACACTGCACTTTTAGCTGATATGATTGTGCACTAAAGAATAATAAACAATTACTTGGCTTTTGTAAAATTGTAACTCAACATACGTCTTTTACACGCGCAACCGTAAAGAGCCTAGTAGAGTCGAAGCCTCTGGGGCCCTGGCTTGGCTTCTAGAAGAGAAATCTGGGACCCTGGAATTAGGACAAAGAAAGGACAGGAGTGGGTTTTAATCAGTAGAAAGCTGACACGCCTTCCCGTTTTGCCCCGAGCGGGAGAAGTTATTTTGATGATCTCCCACCATAAAAAAGCTATCTGTACTTGTAGCATAAGTCGTCGCTTTTCACATTATCCTAAAAGCCCCAGACAAAAATATTTTATTTGATTAAGTAAAAAGAGGATATTTCGCATCGACCACATGACAAGAGGCAAAAGAATGATGAAATGTTGACTCCTAGAAAATAGAAATCCGGCACGTGTGTCACCGAACAGGATCAAAGATAGTAATATTAAATAAAACCGTTCCTCATATTTGAGGCGAGCAACCCATCCGCAGCGAATAGTTAAACCAACCGTGGATAATACCTGTTTCATGAATACATTTCGCAAATATTGCTTTAGAGCGTACAAATTAATTTAGTGCGAATCCTCGCGGCTCGCTACTGTTTGCATAAATATTTCCCGCAGATTCGTCTGTTTGCAGAACTGATACCGCTGTGGTGCGTTACACGGAGACCCACTTGTTATCGATATAATCTCACAGATAGGGGGGGGGGCGAGTTGTTGACGACAGACTGTGAGCTCTTAATAAATAAATGTTTGAAGGGTTCCGTAGTCAAGAGGACCCTTATAATTTCGTTATGTCCGTCCTCTCTGTCCCTTTTTGCCTTTAACTTTTTGATATATATTCTTCGACTACTGATAGTAGAAGGTAATATGGCCTATTTGATACTATCACGATATTTCCTTTAGAGTAAACTCCGGTTCATCGTAGAAATTATTTGAAAGCAATTTTACTCAGTAATCTCTACGGCACCTCTCCTATACAATCATCATCTGCACTTGGCTATTCTATTGTCTGTTGATAAGACGCACACGTTGGGGGTTAGGTGGGCGATATGGGGGACAGCTTGGTGGGACAAGGGGGATGGGGGGACAGGATGTCAGCCGACGGGCTCGTGACTCGATGGCTGCGAATGATTTCCGTTTGATGTCCGGGCGAGGCGCTGTGCCCGTCGAGATCTGTCGACAAGTCCTTCTCGAGGGCTTGTTTATAAAAAAAGAAAAAACAATTTATTTTTTGTTGCTTTTTTTCTGATAGAAGAGCACTTCGTTAATGTGCGCCTGATATGGAGCGTTTTCCTTATTTTGGATCAGCGGGCAGTCTAGTATCTCTTGATTACGAAATCTCTTGATCTACGAATCTCTAAAAATATTATATACCATTAGGGGTAGATAAAGGCTTTGCTGTTTGTGCACCCATATTGTAACAGTTACCTTTGTGCATCATGGAGGTATAGGGATCAAGCCTGTAACCATCAATTAGAAAAACCCAGACTTCAAGTTAATCTTCACATATTCTTTAAAACTTCACAATGTAAGTACATTATTGTTTAGCTAAGAATATAAATAAAACACTTCACTTAATTGGACTTTAAAAGAAACTTTGACCTCCCTTCTTTGTATTGGTATTTTGCCTCATCTAGATTAAATAAACAACAAATATTGACGTGGATTTTTTTTCCGTGACGTGTTTTAATATTAAGTCATTGCGCATTTAACAAATCCCTTAAGTATTTATAAAGAAAAATCTTAAGGGTAGACTTCAGGAAAAACGAAGATATAGAAACGAAACATTTTTCGCAGAATCAGTTTTGTACACCCATAAGTGCAAACGACCCTAAGCTTTTTTCAAGATCATACAAATTGTACAGACGTATCTATGTCTGGATTATCAGCGTTTGAGGAGTTAAAAGCCTATTTAGAAAATAAATATCATTTATCATTTAATTAGTGACGTCACGACCGATGAATGCAAACACAACCGATACATGTCAGTGGTTATACATAGCTACATGACCACAAGGTATTTGTGTCTTAGGACATGAATCATCGGAGCATCCTGCATATATGCATACCAATAGCTATATTACTGACACAATATTAACACAACTGCCCTCGCATTACCTAACTAACTGGTACATCTACACAAACATATAATACTTATATACATACTTATACATATACGAGTACATACCTGACGTATCTCTAGTCTACAATATACATACCATTTTTTTAGGTAGGAAATCATCAGAATAACTTCTCCCGCTCTTAGGAGAAACAAGAAGGCGTGTCAGACTTTTACCGACTAAAACCTAGTCTTTTGTTCCTTCTTTGCATTTGTTCCAGGGCCCCAGGTTTTCCTTTCAGAAGCCATCCCATGGCCCCAGAGTCTTCCATCTTGCTGGGCCCTTACGGTTTGCTGACATCTCTTTGAGGCACGAGTGGAACAGTACGCGCCGTCGACGACTTAGGCTCGGTCCGGACTGCCGATAGTTACCCTAGGTACACGCTATCTATTCAAAGTAACAAACGACGTTAAAAACTTGCCCTGCTTCGCAAACGACAACACGCCCGACCCTACTGCGTGCCAAACAAGTGAACCCGCCTCTGTGATCGGCTATATTTGGACGACGCGATATGTCGTCGAGCGGAAAAGGGTATCCGATATTATACACCTTTTATTTTTAATTAGTATCAGTACGTACTTTCACTGACAATCTGTTTTGCCTTTTTCCAAATATTTTTGTTTTAAGTTCCAGTGTTTGGTTGTCGTTTCTATTATATACTTTTAGATTGGTAGTCGCTTCTACCAGTAATTTAGAAGGAGTATCTGTAAATCTGAATCCCGTAATCCAAAAACAGGGTATTATTGGCGGCCAAGCTGAACGCTTGCCAGAAGATCTTGGCTATCCGAATGGTGCGTGGATACCGCACGATCTCGCGCAAAGCGGCAAGCCTTCTTACTGGGCTGCCACTGTGGGATCTGGAAGCAATAGTCGATAATACGCCGAGATGCAACGCCGGGGTGAAACTCCGCGGAAACAGTTCCGGAGGAATCTCAAGTTGGTAGAATTTTTACTTGTACACACCAGCTATGACGCAAAACACCTTTCAATCTAATATTGGCAAAAATAGAGCACAATACATCTACTTTGTTAAATGTTCCAGAATAAATATTTTCTTTCACATTGAAAAGTAACCCTCAACAAGTCGCAACTGCCAAAAGTTTTGAAAGCCATAACTACTGTTTACAGTTTGAGAAGTTCCAGTATTTTATACAGCGGTACGTGAGACAGTGGCTGGGAAAGTTGCGGGCCTGTCAGGTCGCGTGTCCAATGCGCTCCGTCTGCGGTCGCCGGCGGTCAGGTAGCGCCGCGGGCGATCCGATACCCTCGCCGGGGACACGTCCCCTCGATATTGCGCTTACTGTACTATGTTGTAGGTAAGTAACTGTGTATTGTTCGCTCAGTGAATATCGGAGGTAAGCTGTGTAATATTATTATGGAAGTTGTTCGATAAACAGGGTTATAATAGCTGTTTATTAGATCTGAGCAGATGATAACGTCCATAAAATTTTTGCATTTAGTAGTACATGACATACGAGTACTGTCAGAAATTATTAAGGTTACAATTGTTTCGAGCATATTCAATGTATTTTTTTATATTGATCACCACTTTTTGCGTCTGTTATCATAAAAGATAAAGATATTATATCATCAAATATTGATATATAACCACCAGTTACCACTTTTATTTCAGACGAGTCTAACAGCGATATCTGTAGATACGCGAATAAAACGAAACAAAAATACGAAATAGAGATATAAACGATTAAATAACAATATCAGCTCGATTGCTAGGTACCTACCAGTTTCAAAGGCACTAAATATTTGATGGTATCAATATCAGCAGGGCAGGTGTCCGACTTGTTTCTATACGCTTACTTTTACTTCGTATCTGACGTATTTACTTCACTAAACGGATGAAAAGGTGTCTATTTTGGGCTTTATCCGGCTTTATCATATTATCTTTGTAATCTGTCCTGAGAGCTAATAGAGATTTGCTGTGTCATCCTAAAACTACTTATCTTGATATTTCGTCCAGTCATTTTAGGTCGCTCTACAAAATTCATAGTCTTCAGAATTTGCGCCAAGATTCTGTAATAAGTCAAGTTTTAACTTTTACCGTTTTAGATTAATGACGCTACTTAAGTACCTATAATAAGTTTCCTTTTTTATGTAACAAAAACTAGTGCTTGACTGCGATCCCACCTGATGATAAGTGGTGATGAACTAGTTTATTAAAAGCCTATTCACTCTAGTGACGCTAATAACTTGAACGCAGAACTTATGCTTAGTTCTAGTACAATTGAGGAGTAAAGAAAGCTGACAATAACGAAGTTGTAGCGCTAGAGCGCTGCAAAGTGCAGTAATTGCTGCGAACGCCGGCGTCGCGCAGCGCTGCAGCGACACAGGGCGCAGTGTCGGCTCTCATTATCTAACTAAGTTTGTGCGGAGCACTAACCCAATACAAGTAAACAGGAGACACGACGGAGAAGACCTCGCTACTGTTATATATACTAACTACTTTGTAGCTATCTGTTGCCTAAGCTAGACTAAGCTTTCTGAGTTCAATCCAATATGGAATATAATATAATACATCCCTTCTTACTATAAAATAGCTAGGTATTTTACCTGGAAAATACATATTACTCGTATTAATACTTATTGGAAAAGGCCAAATTTTTTTAAGAATGTGCGAATAGAACGTTATTGCTACACGCTCAAACTGGTAAACCGATTTGAATGTTTAACACACTGGTAACCAGGTTCTAGCCACGCCGAAATTGAGGCGATAACTCCCCTCTTTGAGAAGTGGTTAGAAAGACGCCACGGCATCCTTACTTTTCGCTTGACGATCATTAACGGGCATGGGAAGTTCAGGAATCTCTGTGTGTCGGAACAGAAACCGCGACGTCGAAAGTTGCAGGGTGACGTCTAACCACCGTCGGTGCAGACTTGTGGATTTCAAGAAATGGGAACTCACCGTCCGATCATTGTGTAAAGAATAAGTGCAAGTTGATGGCACGTACTATTCCACTTTCGTCTCAAAGAGATGTCAGCAAACCGAAGGATGCCAGTAGGGCCAATACCTGCTCAGGCTACAAAAACATTCGATAGTGTTTTTAGTAGCTCTGGAACGCAAAAGGTAGCTAAAAGAGTACAATTAATCAGAAAAGTCTACCACGCCCTCTCGTTCAACCCTAGAGTACGAGAAGTAATTAATTGAGTTCCCACCCAAATAAAAAAGACCATGCCCTGCAATAGCACATACCTAATGAATAAATCATTAATAGGATACTCTTTACCCTAGGAGTATATTCTGTTAGGATAACTTTCTGCTGTTAAGTTTACGAAGATATTTACTGTAGAAGTTATACAGTACTTAAATAAATAATAGAACATTGATAGCTGTTGAGGCTGTCTTTATATTGCTATATCTCTTCCAAAACTCCAGTATAAAAGTGCTCAAAAACAAATATGAATAAAGCAAATACGCCTCAAGTAGTATATGCCGAAGTATCCGTTTGAAGTCACAGCCAGAATCCGATGGCTTCTTCCGCGCCACTGGACATCAGACGACACAGATGCTTCGCCGCCGTAATGCGAGTACCCTATGCACAGTTATAGCGTGTTGCGACAAATACTCCATTTTATTCAGGAGATTCCGCACTGAAGTTAATGCTACAGTTATAGTAGGACACAATACTGCACTCGATGGAAAGTTTCAACTAGAATGGAGTGCACACAAGAGTTTGGAGCACTTTAGGCTGCACTTATATAAACTCATAAATATTTACGAGTGCGAAAATTTCCCTTGGGTATTTTGTTTCCTGAAAGTAGTAAGAAAGTGGTTAATAAAATAATAGTTTTAAAAACTCGCGGAGACTCGTGGTTTTTCTTTTAATACAATTTCACATAATAAATGTCACAATTGACGCAAGTGGTTGGTGCACTGCGTGTCATAGTTTCGATTCCCATGCGTAACAAATATTTTTATGGCTTACAGATAGTTCCGTCTCTGGGTGCATGTGAGTTTTCATGCATATGCATATAAGCGGTCCCACAATACAGGAGTAATCTCTACTGGGGAAAGAAAAAGTTTTTGTTTTTAAAAATAATTGAGGAATAATAGTAGTTTTTGATTGCTTTTGTTGACAATCAAAAACAATTTATTTATGAAGTTATAAACTTAAATGTTGTAAATCACAATTTACAAGCACACAAAACACAATCGAATGTCAAACGTCAAAAAATAACCCATCCCTGATAGTTCCCGGTGTAAAGGTGCCCATAACAATCGCATAATATTGTAAGTGGTGTTAAAGGTGCCTTGTAGTAAACTCGCTACCGCTCAGATCACAAAGGTACAATTATTATTGATGATGGATGTATTGTATAGACATATATAACGCTAATAAATATTTAAGTTAATAATAAAACCGTTTACGTTTTATTATTAACACTTACGAGTATGTGTGACCGAATGGACTTGAATGTTAGTAAAGTATTAGTAGAAGTAATTTTCACGCAGTTGAAAACGCAATCAAAAGTTAGTCTACAAATTGCAAAACAAAAGAGCCATCTACTGAAAATCACGAAAACACTTTGAGTCACATTTTCCGGCAGTTTGCTACAAAAGCTTCCTAAAGCCCACTGAAGGCAAAAGCGCCATCTAGACACAGCTACTGGAAGCTTAGTATGAAAACAGCTCACTAGTAGGGACGTGTTGCGGCTACCCCTACACAGACGGTGCTGCTGCTGTAGCGTTCCGTTTTCAAATCGAGAGACTTGGTAAACTCAGTCTAAAAGTGACTTTATAAGCAAACGATAGATGGCGCTGTGATAAAACAACGAGTAAAAAGGAAAGTATCAAGGTGGATAGATTTTTAAAAGAGATTTTTTACTATCGGTAAACTGATAATACAAAATCTGTAATATTGGATTTTTCAAGCATACTAACTACAGGCACAAAAATACTTTTTTTTGCACTAGCCTCTCAATGAGATATGATGATACTGATCCGGCCCTCCAAAGGCGCTCTTTGAAAAGCGTTAAGTCTTATAGCGATATATTAATTGCGCTCATTAACTGGGTTGTGACGATCACAGAGGATGACACGCCCTCCTGCTCCGCCCAAGAGCGGGAAAAGTCAATCCGATGTCGATGAAGACCTCATTTGAAAAAAAATGTGCCTCCATGTAAAGTTCTGGAAATTGGTTACATCCGGTAACCAGCTCACTTCACAACATGGTTAGGAAAAAGGTAAACAGATGTGTGTATGTAGAAAACAACGTCAACTTTAAGTGCATTATTTTAAGTGCGCTAGCTTCTGCATTATAATGTAAAGGCCCATGTAGGCCTATTAAATTGAGTTTGTCTCACATAAATACTTGAACTAACAGCAGTCTGTAGGATTGATAAAAATAACTGTTTTGAAACTTAGTGTAGGAATAAGTAGTGTAGTTATTATGAAGAAACATGATACATAACTCTCGCCTGTAAAAGTTTGGAGGAATGCTTTACTTTACACTGTAGGGAAAAACTCTTGAAAAATGTTAGATTATTCACATTCGCAAATACGAATATTCGTTACACCACTACTACGAATATTCGTTACACACAACGGGTATTCGTATAACTTCGAGCTTCGAAACTGAGCAAAAAATACGGGCGATACCAGGAATGTCATAACTCGAAACAGTTGGACCGAATGACCGATTCTCGTAATGAAATGCTTGGTATAGGCTTTTCATATTGTTTCAGTCATTGAATCATCATCTACCTAGCTTTTTCCTAATTTTATTGGGGTCGACTTCCATTCAAGCCGGACTTAGCTGAATACAAGTATTTTACGAGGAGCAGCTGCCTACCAGACCTCCACAATCCATTAACTGGATAACACAATACTTCATGGCAAGACTGGAGTCAGATTTACAGGCTTCTGACTATCCGCAACGACTGCCAAAGATCTACAAATGACAGCTGGGGCTTACGGCTTAACGTGCTTTCCGAGGCACGGAGGAAACTCGGTATGTTAAGTTGGTCACCCATCCACAGATCAACCTTGGCAAGCGTTGCCTAACCTTGAAGATCGACCCGTACGGCTGTTATTATCCAGCCACGAGCTCCTTGTTTCAGTCATTGAATATATACATACAATTCAGTATGTTGTTAATTACTACATGAGACGCTCAAAGAGCTTTGTACACAATACGAGGGCGGTCCGATAAGTACTTAGCCTCACCGCCCCATGGCGCCACTATCGCAAGATTTTTTTTTTATCATGTAGTCCATTCCCTTAGAGGGCTCTTTTCAAAATTTCAGCCGAATTGGACTCGTAGTTTTTTTTTGACCGCGTCTGGAAACTGGCGTGTCGGCGGATTTGAAAAAAGTGGAATTGAGCAATATCGGTCGGTGATTCCATTCTTGTTTTTGGAAGGGAATTCGCGCAGCAAAATAAAAGAGCGCTTGGATACTGTTTACGGGGACTCTTTTCCTTCGATGGCGAATGTCAAATTTGATCTGATGAGTTTGACGTGTGCGCACGTCGGCTCTTGAGGAGCCACGACCCGATGCCCTAAAAACGGCTACCACAGAGGATAAAGTGGCAAAAAGCCATGATCTCATATTGGTAGACCATCGATTGAAGGTGCGCAAGATAGCTGAGATATTGGGCATTTCAAAAAACCGCTTAGGTCATATCCACCATAAATAATTGGACGTGAAAAATCAGTCTGCGCGATGGCTGCCGCGTTTGTTAATTTCTGACAACAACCGCTACCGTAAGAAAACTTCAGAACAGTGTTTGATGCTGTTTCAGCGCAATACGGAGGAGTTTTTGCATCATTTTATGACCGTCAAGGAAGCATGAAACCATTTGTACACATTAGAGACCAAGAAACTGTTGAAATTGTGGATTTCACCTGGCGAACGTGCTCGGAAGAAGGCGAGACTGTCCTAACGACCGGAAACGTGATGAACACCGTTTTCTGGGATTCGCAAGGTGTGATCAACATCGACTACCTAAAGAAGGGCAATACTATCACAGGGCTCTACTATGCCGAAAAAATTGGGTCGATTCGACGCCGAATTACAGGAAAAACGGCCTTATTTGGCGACGAAAAAAGTGTTGTTCCACAATGTCAACACACCGGCTCACACTCCTCCATTGTCACGGCCAAACTGGTAGAATTAGGCTATGAACTGTTGCTCCACCCTTCTTATTCTTCAGGTTTGGCCCCGCGCGACGTCTTTTTGTTTCCAAATTTGAAGAAGTCACTTGCTGGGCAAAAATTTGGACCAATTATGAGATTATCGTCGCCACGGAGGCCATTTTTTCAGACCTTTAGAAAATATTTTTTTTAGACGGGTTAAAGAAGTCGGAGCACCAACGAATTAAGTGAATCGAGCTATAAGGAGACTATGTTGAGAAATGCATCGCCACTTTTCAATTTTTTTATATTTTTCTTTTGTAGGCTAAGTACTTATCGGACCACCCTCGTATGTACAGTTGAGGGACTAGGTTGTCAAACATGTGCATAGTTGTGAAACTTAGGTACAATGTTATAGACAGGAGAAGAATTACAGCTGGTATTGTGGTTTTAAGGAGCTCGTGACTAGATAATAACAGCCACACGGGTAGATCTTCAAGGTTAAGCAACGCTTGCTAAGGTTGGTCTGTGGATGGGTAACCATTTTAACATACCGAGTTTCCTCCGTGTCTCGGAAAGCACGTTAAGCCGTACCGGTTGTCATTTATAGATTTTTGGAAGTCGTTACGGATAGTCAGAAGCCAGTAAATCTGACCCCAGTCTTGAGCGATTCAAATTTTTGTATGTGTTAAGACATAACACTTCATATTTTTTTTTATTTCCTACAATTGCGGTTTAATAACGTTGCCAATTAAATTAAAAAAAAAACTCCAGGTCGCGCTTTCATTAGACGCACTCTACAGTGTTATAGACAGGAGAAGAATTACAGCTGGTATTGTGCTTTTACGGATATCTGTTGGAGGAACCATTTCGTTACAAGGTTTCGGAAATAAAACTGGTCACTGCTATTGTGTCGTGAAAAAATTATCAAGTGTGACAAGCTGCGGCGTCGATACTCAAGACTTTATAATTTGGGTGTCTTCAAGGCAAGAGTAAATCACTGCTTACTTTGAGGTGAGATCGCAGTCGAGCATTAGTTTATGTTATACAACATAAACTAATGCTCGACTGCGATCTAATAAATAAAAAAATTGTAGTTTTGACTCGATAAGTGTATCATTGCGGATGATCTTCTTGGCTCACTTCTCAATCGACTCTAGCGTGTTAAATTGGTATTTGGCAAATTCATCTCAAAGATGAGAGCAATACTCTAGACACGATCGACCTTGCGCTTGGCAAAGGTTTGCTAAAATCCCTAATTTATTGGCAACCAATGAGATTTTTAAAATTATTAAAAATTTAACAAGTCCTTCTAGAGAAGTGGCTATTTGAGGTAATGGAAGATGAGGACACTGTGGAGGACACGCTGTACCGACCCTAACACATTTTTTTATTTACTGGTAAAAAAATGATCAATGTTTGGATTTTTTGTAACTCTGAAATTGTTGGCTTGCTCGCTTTGGTGCAACCTGTAAGTAAAAGTGTATAAGTTAGCAATTGAACAATAAATAAATAAATGAACTGGGATAGGAAGAAAAATAATGAAGGTCACTGTCTATGTGTGCGTGCCTAGTTTGTCGTCACCTACTTGTATAGTAGTGTGGTGTATATGTGGTCAGGTGGAATAATTGAATAGCGCGGGATGGCCCGGGGCGGCCGCGTCGCTGTCAGCCGGCCGTCCGGCACCGCATGTCCGGCGCACGGCCCAACAACAGCCGGACAGCAATTATAGCTACTGCGGGATTTTAAATCCCGTTAGAAATAAAATATTCTATGAAATCACGAATAAAGTGATCCAATTGCATAGCAACAGAGTGATGTCATCATCATCTTTCTACACTTGTCGAACATGGGATGTTACTAAGGCTAGGCTCAAAAGGATTCTTTTTCCATACTATCATGCCAACTGACACTCATTCGTCAGAAGGATATTTATTATATTTGACCAAATTTCAAGTTTTTTTGAAAAAAGAGAGGGACCTTTAATTCATGAATCCCCGACCGGTCCTATGAGACCGCGGTGTTATTGTTTTACAATTGTGTCTCGTTTTGTGGGTATGCGATAGGTTAATTAATTGGTTAGTCTATAATGTATTCATTAGGGTCAGTTCACACCAAGACGCGACTCGACGATGCTGGAAGAAGCCAGTGATAACGCGTTGCACCGCGCGCCGCCGCGAGACGCATCACAACGTTGCGAGGCGCGTAGTAATAATCAAACCCAAGTCATATCAAATCAATAAGTTGCCCAAGTCCGTAGAACTTAGCGAGGGAAAGTTCAAAACGCATATTAAGCGTGTCCTAACCAAAAAAGCATATTACTAGGTTAGAGACTACGTCGAAGACACGCTTGTTTGGCATTAACTGCTTCTGCACATGTGGCCCCCTGGTAACTCATTAACTGCATTATTGTATAAACATGTCTATTAACTGCTCCATGTTTGTCTTATTTTATTTATTAACTCAAGCCATTGCTTTTGCAATATTTTTATATTATTCGGATCCCAATCACCTTAAATTCGTTAAGTCGTGATTTTTTTTTGTGTTAACATCTCATTCGTTGATAAGTTTTATAATTGTTTTTTTTGTTCTTATATTTATATAGCTTCTTTCGTATAATGTGAATGAGTGGGCACTGTAGACTACAGATTTTAATTACTACCTTTTTGAACCCAGTTTTTGACTAATTTTATCTTTATTGTGGTTTTGGGTGCAATATTGACTGGTCTACACTGTCCTCGCATAAGTGTCTGTGTTGTAATATGGAAATGTTGTAAACCCAATAGTTTTTTGAAAAGTGTAACCATGGAGTTTCTTGCCGGTTCTTCTCCATAGGAAACGACCAATTTGGAACCGTGCACTAGTTTACGACGTTTTATAAGTGCCCATGTAGGCCTATGTGAAATAAAAATATTTGACTTTGACTTTGAAAAAACCTACGTCTTCTGGCTTAGCATTCCCGGTAACTCACCTCAAAATACTTATTTCCGCAAGCACATCTGTGAGGTTTATGTAGGAAAACGTTATCATAGCTAATTTAATTTTAAAGTTTGAACCCATTTCCGTGCAGGTAGGAGCTAACCGTTTCACCTCCACTTCTATAATTCAGATAACACTAAAACGTGTGCTGTAGCCTCTCCTATAACTTCAGTAGTTTTATCGCCATGACGTCACATAAAGCCTTCCGAAGCGTCCTATGAAAAAGTAAAGTTAAATGCTGGTGTGAAATGAATAAATTTTAATTAAAGCGCGTCCGGTTTGACAGCGACGCTGACAAACGAGCGCTGCAGCGCTACTCAGCGCTGTAGCGCTGGACGCGACTGACGCGTCCAATTGAATACTTTACTTTGTTGCTTCAAGACTAACGCTCTGTTTTTTGCTTACGTATGTCAGTTTAATTGTAGTTGAATTAAATTCTTTCGAATTGACAAATTTGACATCTATTTCTCGCCTCATGGTAAGCGATAGTAGTCGTCGATGGACCCGCTTGCGAAGTAACCTATCGAGTCTTGATTAAAAGTTCTCTAGGTTGTAGCTATCAGGAAGTACAGACTCTGGGTAGGGTATATCACTTCAGATCCGTATGCATAATGTACGGGTCATATTATAGTGTTCCCAAAAATTCTGGACGCTATACGGTTAATGGTCCGATGATGAAACAGGCTTGACGGAATTAAATTGTGCAATTTCGATGCGAATTCCCTGAAACGTAAACGATAGAAAACCGACAAGCTAACAACTCGGCATCGATGCACAAGTTTTGTATTTGACTTGACTTTTGGCATTATAGATTCTACTTCTCAATTGACTCTAACGTACCAAACGTGACATTTAAACGCTGTTTTCTTTTTTTAGAATATTTTCAAATACATACAGAGATGGAATGGAAATCTAATATCCTGTTATCGGTTTGTGTCGACACCGTCACCGGCCTACACTGAAAACCAGCGTCATGGACTCATCGCACTGTGTGTAAGGCCTCGGCATTATGCTGAGCGGTAGGCCGTTTTGCGCGGACGTGATGCATATTTTCCTATGGAATGTTTTTTTTTTTAATTTGACGATGTTATCTACGATGGAGCTTGCTTACCTAGCAGTAACTAATTCACTCTTGACTTAAAGATACCATGAAGCAGCTACAGGTGAAATCATTTCCCAGAAATAAAATTCCATTTTTCTTCACCTATGTTAATTTAATAACTCAATTGCAAAAAAAAACCTAAAAGAAACAAATCAAGAATTATTTGGTTTTCTAACTCAGTTAGTTGCAGAACGTGAACGTTGCATTCCGGCGTCGTTTTGCATCGCTCCGCAGTGCCACATAGCGACCTTTTGTTCGGCTTAGCATTCCGTCAGCATTCCGGTTTGTGCTGAAGCCATCTATTTTCCATTCCCCAGCACTTTCAGTTGTGCTGCACACGTGAAGCCGATCCAGATGCTTGTTTCTTTATTTAGGTCACCGTGGAGGTTTGCAACTTGCTGGGATATTCCACCTTGAAGGTAGATTGGACTTTCATTTCTTCCACCTACCAAATATGTAAGAGTTGGAGCAGTTGGCGTTCTAAATATTTACCTACTCCATGGGATAAGGCGTTTGTTTATGTATGTTTCTAGATCTGTTTTTTTTATTGTTAAAAATTTCAAATAATTCGATGGTACACTTTATAATCTCATTTCTGAGTAACTTATTAGTAAACCTTTTAGCCAGATTTGTGTACAAAATCTTGATTCAATTCTGAGGCCCACATAGGCATCACATTATACCGCACGACTGCAGGCCCTGTGGCCTGTCAGTGACAGACGGGTCGCGGTCGTGTCTTGTCCAACAGACTCCGAATGTCTCCGAGTACCTACTACTGCAGCCCAGATTTAGGCCGTAATCTTCTAATTGCAATAGGTTTTGTGGTATCTGAGATCAATTTTGATCAATTGTGTCTTAAATGTTAAAGGATTTTTTTAGGTTTTAAAATAATTTACTGACTTTCCCTGTTCTAAAATGTTAGAACAAGGAAACCACTATTTTAGAACGAGGAAAGCTTCTGCTTTAGACTCTTAGTTCTTAAAACCCGTCGACGACTTGGGCTCGGTCCTGACGGTAGTCGGGCAGTCCGGTAGACTGCCAGAGTTTTGAACAAGAATTTTGAACGAAGGTAAATGTACGTAATTATAATTGCTTCTATAGTGGGAGGTATTCCAAAAAATACCAATGATAAAAAAATCATGAGTTTCGTGTTGTAGCTACATGTCTATTATCTCAATTAAAAAATTCGATTACACATGGTGGCCAAATAAAGAATTCAACAGATCTATTGAAGGCAATAATCCTAATATCGTCGATCTCGATGTTACTACTGAATTTCACTAAAACAATAACTCATCCGATCCCTGACAATTCCTTAGACGTAGTTACCTTGTGTTAGCTTTAGCGCAGTTACAAACTACTAGGGGAGCAGCATTGTCAAGTAGTTCGACGTCCCAGTGAGTATGAGCTGTTTGATCAGGTGACTGGGCGCGAACTTCACCTGGTTCACATTCGAGCCTTCAGTTTTAAGCTAAGTAATGCAATGTATATAGGTAGATTTGAATGGGGCTGCCGTCGCGCAGGGACGAGAGAAAAGGGCGGGAAGGAGAATAGTGTTTTCGTTAATTCTCAGCATTGAGGACAAACGAAGCTAGGAGACGGAGGAGGACGTCACCATTGTACGAATTGACTGGAGCATTTAGTAAAGCATAATATTTGGTGAATGAATATGTTGGCCAGCTCAGGCGGAGCTCCGTCAGGTCCTCATGGGGGTGACCTGAGCTTTTAGCACTGGTTCAGGTCATGATACGGAGTGAGAGGGGATGGGATACAGTAATATAGAAAACTTGAATAAATTATACAAAACTTGACTTTTTGTGTCTAGATCACCTTTCGTTAACGTACAAGCTTGTTTTGCACAAAATACCAAAACGCCATTCAGAACTAAAGAACCTTCAATATTCTTTATTTCCCATAATATAAAGATATTCTCTATACATCAATCAACGATGTGACGCTCCGCTGCATGTTTTCATTTTGTACCTACCGTTCATTTCCGCGCGTTCCACTAAGCTATACTATCACCTATGATGTCACCTTTCTACGTATATACTAGTCAATGACAGCAGTTTTCAGTGATGACACCGATGGTCTTTGGTGATTAATATTTCACATTTTTACTGACCTGTTAGTCTAGTGGTTAGTAGCCCTGACTGCTATGCCGGAGGTCTTGGGTTTGATTTCTACCCAGGACAAATGTTTTTGTGATGAGCACAATCATTTGTCCTGTTTCTGGGTGTTACTCATTCATAAGAAATGTATTTTGAAATATAAGTATGTTTAATCTCTGCTAATGGGACTAGATGGTGCGGTGTGAAAGTTGTAGAAAAAAAAACAAATTTCCACATTCATTATTATACCTACTAGCTACTAGGAACTGAAAATTCAGAACGTGAAAATATTATGGAACATAGGGATTCCGTGAATTTCGTAATATCACTGAAAATTTTGGTTAAAATTCAAGCTTAAACGCCATGTTAGGCGTTTGATTAGTTCCATCAGTGAATATCAAATAGATCGCAAGCTAATTAACAATTTGATGCGCGCACCGCCGATATGATTAGCGCATACATAACGGTACCGGCGACACTCACACTCACATCCTATTCGCAAATGCGATTCATTAGAAATACATGTTTTTACTTGAATTTGAATATGATTACGGTTCGGCGCCGGATTACAAGTGCGCCACGTCGGAATAATTCGTGCGTGCCTGTGGAGCTAACTCGGTTTTTAAGGTTTTATTTTCAGAAGTAGGGTTTTACTTGGGCTGTAAAATGTTTTGAAGAACACGTTTGAGTGCTTTGCTTAACTTGTAAAGAGATTAAAATAAAACTAATAATTTCTTTATCATAATCTACATATATGAGTATGTAAAAGGTGAAACTGACTGACTGACATACAACACATAGTTGAAACTACAGGGATAAGGACCACGTAATTTTGCACAAGGTTTATGGTTGTGATATAGGCGAGCACTAAGAAAGGGTTTTTGGAAGCTCTACTTTAAGAGGAAGAAACAGGCCATTTTGTATGGAGGAACTTACTTTCCAGCGACTGAAGCTGCTGGCAGAAGCTGACTTTTATAATTGTAAAAATCTCGTGTCACAATGTTTGTGATTGAACTCCGAAACGACTTAACTCTGGTCGCGATTAAGGTAGGCCTAAGAATATAGGTAATTTTAACCCCATCACGCACGCATCCCCCTTTTTTCTTTTTGATAATTTATACGGCAAAACAACGCTTTTCGGGTAAGGTTATAAACTATATTGCTAAGTAAACGCTATTGTTTCACTTTACCATACAAATCGTTAACACTATTATGCAAATATGCGCCTAACTCCTCTTTAGCACACAACCGCATCCTCACAGAGTGCTTCACCTCCGAGCAGGTTAACTACTCCCAAAGTGATGCAGTACTGGAGCATGTTCAGCTCAAGGGCTCTCCTAGTTTACCGGTACTTCACCGCGTTCTACTCTCCTTACCGTAAGTATCCCACAACTTATGCGGTACGCTGAGGGATGGGTAAACATGTATGTAGAATATTTAATACCTAGTAAGGAACCTGTACCTATAAATAAAGACATAATCTGTCTGTAAGTGTGGAGTTGAGAGCAGTGGTGGCCAAGTGGTATCTGCCCCGACTTACAAGTTGGTAGTCGCGGGTTCAAACCCAACCAGGCGCATTACTTTGTGTAATTTATTTAACACCACTGCTCTCAAAACGGTGAAGGAAAACATCATGAGGAAACCGGCATGTCCTAGAACCAAAAATTCGAAGACATGTGACATCCACCAATCCGCACTGGGCCCGCGTGGTGGATTACAGCCCATAACCCCTCCTAGAGAGGAGGCCAGAGTCCCAACAGTGGGAACATTACAAGGCTGACAATGCAAAAAATAATGCTAATGCTAAGTGTGGAGCCGCTACACAGGACATGCGTCAGCTGCTATGCTGCCCATCCTGCTCAACTTACAAGATTTCTTTCAGGATTTATACGAATCCAATAACGGAGCCGTACAGGTTCCTAAATACGGAACAAAAAAATATAGTAACAGTACATCGATACGAAAAGTAAAACAAGAAGATAAATATAGTTTCCATTAAATTATAGTCTCAGTAACAAAGACAAGTTTTGAAGTATCGCCCTGTTATCTTAGTGATTATTTACTTAGCTTTCAACTGGCTAAACATTGAAATATTTATAAATATAAATTCGACTAGACTTTCATAATTCCTTTGTGGAAAATCTCGGAGCTTCTCAGAATGTCAGACATGTTGGATTGGACAGCTTTGTCACAATGAACCAGTCCGCCGGGGCTCCTTTGACGAACGCTAACAAGCTTGTTTAGACAAAAACTACAACTACGTTAGCTATTTACTTTAGCATTAGCATTATCGACCTTATAATGTTCCCACTGTTGGGACTCAGGCCTCCTCTCTAGGAGAGGGAATGGTTCGTCATCATCCACCAGCGAGTCCAATACGGATTGGAGGAGGTCATATGTGTTCGAATTTTTGGTTCTGAGACATGTTGGTTTCCGCATGATGTTATCCTTGACCGTTTAGAGAGCAGCGTTGATGAAATAAATTTTATTACACAAAGTAATGCACCTGGCTGGGTTTAAACCCTCGAAATACAACTTGCAAGTACCTCGGTCCGGACTAAGCGTTTCGCTTCGTCGTTTATACCGCGTACATCGAGGGACTGGAACAATTTGCCTGCTGCCGTTTTCCCGTCCGACTATAATTTAGGTGTCTTCAAGGCTAGAGTGAATAGGCTCTTAATAAGCGAGTGCGCCTCACCATCAACGATTGCATCACTGCTTACCATCAGGTGGGATTGCTACTAGTACTAGTTTATAACAATAAAATTAAAAAGTCGGGGCTGCTACCACTGGGCCACCACTGCTCTCCACGCAGGAGTGCTATACTCTAAGAAGACAGTCTTGCGCACTTCGCCGCCGGCAAGGCTGTTTTCTTAGAGAATAGCTTCTCATAGTTTAGCGAACACCAATTTGGATTTCGTCGCTGCTCTTAACCTATCAGATACCCGCAAAACGAGACACAATAGTAAGACAATGACAACGCGGTCGCCAGCTACCACTCGGGGTTCATGAATGAAGGCTGTTTTCTTAGAGAATAGCTTCTTATAGTTTAGTGAGCACCGATTTGGATTTCGTGGCTGCTGTATAAGGTTGTTAAGGATAGCACTCCTATTTACTTTACCTAAGTTCAAATTACAAGTATTTTCAAGACCTGCCTAAATAAAGTGCGCACAGGGAGGACGCTTCAGCGACAGCTATCAGCGTTCGGAGCGCCGCGGATTAGTATTCAGTGCGCGAACGTGTCACATAATCAAAAAGAAATATTTTGTTACATTATGTGCGTTTGAAGATTACCACCACGAAGGATTCTACTCAACAGGAAGATGCAATAGATCCACAGTCTGATGAAATTATTTTTATTATTTTTATTTTGTATTTATAAAACTAATCCAGTCTTGCCATGACGTACCGTGTTACCCCAGTTAATGGGTTGTGGAGGTCTGGTAGGCAGCTGTTTCTCGTAAAATACTGGTATTCAGCTAAATCCGGCTTGACTGGAAGCCGACTCCAAAATAGTTGGGAAAAGGCTAGGTAGATGATGATGAGAACCAAATAATCTTTTTACTTACCACCTCCACAGCTCCTTTTTCAGCGATCTTTCATTCCACAATGTAATTTTAAAGATTAAAAAAAGGCTTATAGTTCACTTACACCTTCCGCAGGAGACATCCCAGACGATTGGAGTCGCAGGTTTGCGGACGGCGAGCAATGGGTAACTCGCAGTCCGGACATCTCGTAAAGACCAATCCTAAGTCGACGGCGACAGGTAAATAGGGGGGGGGGAGCAACAGGGCCCATGCCTGCTGGAGCTGTGGGATTGTTCGAAGCCATAGTGAACTTAGTAATAGTATTTTAACATTTGCGACCTTATAATGTTCCCACTGCTGGGACTCAGGCCTCCTCTCTAAGAGAGGGGATGGGCCGTAATCCACCGCGTGGGCCCAGTTGGTGGATGTCACATATGTCTTCGAACTTTTGGTTCTAGGACATGCCGGATTCCTCACGATGTTTTCCTTCACCGTTTTGAGAGCAGTGGTGATGAAATAAACTACACAAAGTAATGCAACTGTCTGGGTTCGAACCCGCGAACCACAGCGTACTTAAATTGTATACGAAAAACGTAGAAAAGTCAATGTGGCACTGCGTGAAGAGGCCAGTCAGTCTATATAGCTGACAACGGCTGAAATGGTAATGATGATATCTGAAACCAGTTAATTTATATTTATATATATATATATATATATATTTAACCGTTTACCCATACACATTCGTTGTAGTGGTCCTTCTCATCCTATTCCGATGTACGAATGGTATTAAGTTCGCGCTTATTGAATTTGTATTAAACAACGTAATACGTAATTTCAATACGAATGCCAGCGGAATTTGTGAACAAGAAAATTGGATTTGATTTTCTTCTGGGGTTACGTAAACCGGTACAAGTAGGTAGGTATGTGTCTTGTTTCCTTTATTTATAAGTGTGGAATGCCAAAAGCAATGGCTTTTTTTAAATATTTGACTTTCAAATGGAATTTATGTATGATTCTAGATAGTGTCTAACGATCAAATGATTCAGACATGACCTATTAACTATCTGTCTAGACAAATTTAATAATCATGGTTATTTAGATTACAAAATTGTAAAAAAAAAAATATCGTCGTCATTATTATACGTACTGGGCCCGCTGGTGAATTACGGTCCATTTTCTTTCTTAGAGAGGAGGCCTGAATCCCAACAGTGGGAATATTACAAGGCCGGTAATGCTAATGCTCATCACTATTTCAACCTTCAAACTATCATCATAAAGACAAAAAGTAAATAAAACCAACTACAATATAAAAACCAGGCAAGTACGAATCGAACTCGTGCACTGAGGGTTCCATACCAAAAAAACCGATTGATTTCAACAAGATTCCTCCAAGCGTTCACGAGATTAAGGGACTTGACAGACAGACATGCTAATGGATACGTTTAGGTACTGAAGAAGATAAGGTTTTAATGTACTTTCTCTTCCTTCAGTCAGTCATCGACTACCTGTACGTATCGACTATTTTTTAGGGTTCCGTACCTCAAAAGGAAAAAACGGAACCCTTATAGGATCACTTTGTTGTCCGTCTGTCCGTCCGTCTGTCAAGATCCTTTTTCTCAGGAACGCGTGAAGGTATCAAGTTGAAATTAAAACCATATATTGAAATCCGCGGTCCCTTGAAGTTGTGCAAAAATCAAACTTGTAAGTTGACGGGAAAAAAAGATACGCCCGTTTATGTTGCAAAAAACGTACATTTCGACACTGTCAAAGGAATCAAAACTCATAGGGTGCTTCCCGTTGACCTAGAATCTTGAAATTTGGCACGAAGCAAGGTATTATAGCACTTATATCGGGAAAAGTCTGAAAACTGAAAATTTTTAGTTACGTCACAAGAAAAAAAAATTGAAAAGTCTTCAAGACTCGATTCGAGAATTAAACTGTTTTTATAGGTAGGTTGGTACGAAACCCTCAGTGCGCGAGTCCGACTCGCACTTGCCCGGTTTTTTTTTACTACAACAGTTCTCTAAAGTTCATTATCAGATAGTAGTAATATTTTTGTGTGACCAATACCACTAACTCGGTCGGATGAAATAATAATATATGCAGACATAATGGTTACATTGGTCCAATCACCGGAAACCACAGTTTTATCGGTAACAGTTATCCAAAATAATAATTAAGCTATGGAAATAATCGAAAACGGTGGTAAATGCTTATGCTAAATGATTCATATTACAGAGCACTTTTTATTATTATCGCTTTGCTTTGTTTACCCATCAAGAGGCTTCTTAATGGTGTTAACTTGTGAAGTACCGAAGTATCCCGAAGGTTCGGCCACATGTGTCGGAAACAGTGTTACATCACCTGGACCAAATATACGAACAAGGAGACCGCGTCATGATTTCAATTTTTCGCTTTACTACGCCAAAGGTCGGCCGAACTGGAGCGGACATAATCCTGATATATTAGTAACAGGTACAAATCTGGAGAAAATCTAAGTTCTTACACATTATAGATGTTTCATCCTCTCCCGTTCAGGAAATGGCGGTCATCGGTCGAGTGGTTTCATAGATATCGGCGTAAACGAGTGGAGGCAATATTTGTGGGGGATATGATGCGGAATGATTCGCACTGAGCGGCAGACAATTACGCGGCTCGCTTGTCAAAGCCGCCGCCATGTAATTACACAATAATAAATATAACTACGAGCATATTGTGTCGAGCAGCACCTAGTTTATGTATAGGTACACTGTTTGTAAATGGAATTCCAAAAGCACAATGCTAGCGCAGATTGACAGATTAAACACCGTATGGTGCAGTATAAATTGATGGAAAATCACTTCCACCTATGAAATTAATTTAAGCTGGGACTTGAAAACAATATCCTATAAATAATCTCTTGACAATGATAGGAAATATTATAATTCAATATTAAAATTGTATTGGACAAGACAAAGAAGTGTGAGGTAAAACTTGAGAACAATGATTTAGTTTCTTAGATAAAAAAAAACGCTGAGTTGAAAAAACCCGGGCAAGTGCGAGTCGGGCTTGCGCACTGAGGGTTCGGGTGAGACAGACAACAAAGCAATGTTTTTTCTTTTGGAGTACGGAACCCAAAAAACAAATCAAGAAACACAATAGATATTCACTATAACTAAAGCAATGATAAAATTATAGATTTGCAGACAATACATAGCTATTACTTAGGCCTACCTTAGCATAACTGTACTACCAGACAAAGGCTAGATGGATGGTCTCAAGTAATTTGCAATGTTACTAACGAACGATCCTGACGCGCTCGATACGGGATCGGGTTTGTTAGCCTGTGAAATGAACGACCCTATTGAAACAGCACCTAGGTGATAGAGCATCATTCGTCATCTTTATCTTCTAGATAGTATAGATAGATGGTATAGATTTCAGTTAGTATATATAACCTTTGCTTGTTGTCACTGTAATGAAATTAATTCAGCCTATAATTACTTTTAGCTTGAATTAGGAATAACTAATTTAAAGTTTTTCTAAATAATGCATTTCTGATCTATTTTCTAGAATCTTTTCCTCCAGATTCCTGTAAGGTATAAGTTTGTCCTCCTCAATTCAGATCTCTGGCGCGCACTATTGGTGGTACGAGTAAAACATTCGGCCTCTATTGAAATAACATTAGTTAACTTATTATGTCCCACTGCTGGGGAAAGACCCCGTCTCCCTTTCCCTGTGGCCTAAAAGAGCCCCGTTAAACTCAAGGCGACATCGTGGCAAACCAAGGCGTAGGTGAGGAGACGAGCTGGTAAACTATCGGAGGAATTGGCCCGCAATGGGCTGACGATAGACGTGTGTGAAAAAAATAATACTACATTATTACACATTTCTTTTTAAGACCTCATGTATTTATTAACTAAAATGCCTACAAGACCCTATGTTATTTGATGTAACCACTAAAATATGATGTCCATGATGGCTGACCCACATAAGCTCATGACATACAAACAAAGCGTCTCTGGGGCAGCATGCGGCAGTTGCAAGCCCGGCTCCTCGGACCCCAGCGTGAAGACAGTGTATGTGCCATACGTACGTACTGTGGCGCGTTATGTCGGTATGCTGCGCCCAAACTGCATGTACGGTGACCATAACTCAGGTTACGTGTTCAGATGATGCCGGAAAATTTGAATTAATTGGAACATACTGGATTAATACGTGGCGTTTAATTAAATTCTAGATAGAGTCTCTCATAGGTTTGTGACGAAAACGAAAACGCTTACTAAGGTTGATCTGTCGATGGGTGACCATTTTAACATAACGAGTATCCTCCGTGCCTCGGAAAGCACGTTAAGTCGTAGGTCCTGGCTGTCATTTGTAGATCTTTGGCAATCGTTACGGATAGTTAGAAGTACTCAGAAGCCAGTAAATATGACTCCAGTCTTGCCATGAAGTACTGTGTTACCCCAGTTAATGGGTTGTGGGGGTCTGGTAGGCAGCCGCTCCTCGTAATATACTGGTATTCAGCTAAAATCCGACTTGACTGGAAGCCGATCCCAAGATAGTTGGGAAAAGACTAGGTAGATGATAACCAACCAGCATATAGAAAAAAAAGAAAATACTGCCCAATTAAAATTTAAAATATAGTTTCATTTGTATTTTACAGGCTTTACAAATTACTATGGAAGTTTTGGAGAGAAGACCAACAATAAATAGAATTCTATTTATAGTCCTATTTATGGACGACTTCAAAGCTAGTCACTGGTTATTGAAAATGAAATATGGTAGTTTGTAAACTATTTGATGTCTATACTCAAAGCGGAACATATTTTAGTTGCGGCTATTTTGGAAATATAATAGCTATGTTCTTATTCAATCAAACTGTACACTTATTTATAGAAGGCTAAATATTTGAAGTGACCAAAATAGGATCTATTTTATTTCTAACAAATCGATTCCGGATACTTCAACAGTCGACAACATTGCTCATTTTACTTTACGTGCAAGTCCGACCAGAATTAAAGTTTAAAATTCAAGTGAAGCCAGAATTCTCGAGACAGAATCCAGTCTCAGTGAGAGCGAATGCATGGAAGCAGCGCTGCACATAACTATGTATGTAAATACATACATGAATAATTGGATGCGAGTGGATCGATGACGCCGACATGACGTGAGCTCACGCACACAGGCACAGGAGTTGACGCACACATACGTGTGTATATGGGTGGGTACTGTATAGAAATGTACAGCTGACTCGAACTGATGACGACGGAGGCGGTTTTGGATGATTTTCTTGAGAAAATACTGATATTAGCAAATTAAACTCAGATAAAATCTACATGAGAAACATAAGTAATACAATTTTGAAAGAAAAAGAAAGATAAATAAAAATATACGACACACACATAGATACACAAATTCGCTCATTGCTGAAACAGTAATTATGTAGACACTTAAGATTACAAAGTAAATTAAGAAAACCCTGTGTGTTTTGCGCTGCATCAAATAGGATAGGATAGGATTTTGGATAAATAAATAATTGGGTGACTGGATCAAAGTTAGAAGGCCTCCCACAAGGTGGACTGACGACCTGGCGAGGGTCGCGGGAATCCGATGGATGCGAGACGCACAGGACCGGTCGCTGTGGCGACGCTTGGGGGAGGCCTATATCCAGCAGTGGACGTCTTTCGGCTGAGATGATGATGATGATGATAATCAAAGTTGCCACAATAAAAATAAAAACTGGCAGCAGCTTCTATCAGATCTGAGAGATTCTTTTTGAGCCTTCTTTACTTCTTCTGTGATGGAGTTTACCTTAATATTGTTCCGGCGTTTTGGTCGGTAATGAGATATTTTTTGTTGGTTAGGAAACTAAAAGTAATCACAGAGTAGCTGCGAGGATCATTTCTTCTATGGGTTGTGTGGACTGTATTTTGCGGTTATAGTTAACTAGATTAATTTTGTGACACCTGCCACTATATCGTGAATCATAGATAGGATCGTTTTCAGGATTAGGAAAGACCTAGAAAAACAGATCGAAGTAGTATCGTGTTTTACAAACCTTTGAATTTTATGTGACGGTCAACCGGGTAAGCAGAGTTTGCAGTTTCTGGAACCAGTGGCAAGAGGATATGTCGTTTACTACACTACATGATGGTTACATACATAAAATGAATACAAAATTCTAGTTCACAAAAAGTTTATTTTTGCACGCAGGTATTTAGATGTTACAAATTAATAATTGTTTGCCACTGTAAGTGGCAAACAATTATTAAAATACAACTATTAATAAAATACTCGTAGGTAAGATGTAATATCATAGCCTAGTAAACTGTATTAGTCTATAAAGCGGTTAAGTTCAATTAATTTTAATTTTTCTTGCAACGCGCTTACGCCGCAATTTGTTATGAAATCTTTTTTCAATTGCTCCGCGTCAAGTCACACCTGACGTCTTGTCGATTCCGTCCTTCTCTCAATGCTTGTGCAGGAAAAGGATAAAATACAGGATATGTGCAAAATGTCAAACAAAGAAAAACACGGAATACAATTCAAATGCAGCCAATTTGTGAACTAAATTTTTGGGCGGCAATTGCAATATCGCTTTGTAATTTGTAATTGAGAATGCTTCATTTTGAAGTGATATTTATTGATAGCTACTGTTAAATTGTATTTCAATTATTTGTAATTTATTAAACATGTCATACCACATTGTCATTTGTAGCTAATTTCACATTTTTTTTAAGCATTTCAGTGTTCCCACAACGGCCTCTCAATGTTCCCACTGTTGGGTCTCAGATCTCTTGTCCAGCCACAACGCACGCCCTGTGCGGATTAGTAGATGTCACAAGTCTTCGATTTTTTGGTTCTAGGACATGTCAGTTTCCTCACGATGTTATCCTTCACCGTTTTGAGAGCAGTGGTGATGAAATTAATTACACAGCGTAATGCACCTAGCAGTTTGAATCCGCGACCTACAACTTGCAAGTTAGGGCAGTTACCACTGGAGCGACACTGTTTTCAACTCTTCACATTACATTTAAATAATAAGTGTTTTGTTGAAAACTAAAAAACACATACCTCTGAATTGTTTTTGCGCACAACAAAAGCCAGTCAATTCGTGTGAGTGACATAAAGAGTGGATACGGGTGCAGCGGCGCCCTCTGGCGGCGATAACAGCGCATTCGTTTGTTGTGGGTTGTTAACGCGGGAACATAATCAGCGCGAACTGCACTGCTTATGTATTTGTTCTGTGGGAAATGGAAACGGTGTACTTAAACTGTTTTGTGCTCGGACTTAACAAGCTATGTAGAAACTAGTACAGAGAACTAGTCTACAAACAACAATTATTAGATAAGTGCTATTTATTTTAAGGCCTCCCACAAGGTGAACTGATGACCAGGTGAGGGTCACGGGATTCTGATGGATACGAGAAGGAAAGGACTGATTGTTGTGGTGACGCTTGGGGAAGGCCTGTATCTTTCAACTGGAATGATTTTGATTTTGATGATGAATTCTATTAAAGTGTTGATTGACTTGGATAGAATGCTGAAATTATGTGAGTATTTATCTATTCCATCGTTATTATTATTCTCATTCTGACTTTTAAAAGTTATAGTGGAACTAGCTTCTGATAGCGGCTTTGCCCGCGTGCCAGGTTTCCCCGTATGGAACTTTAAAGCCTCGTTTCCCTTTTCATTAGGGAATGAATTTCAGGAAAATCCTCTGTTAGTGCTTGTCATAAAAGGAAAGTTTGTCCAAAATTGCACGTTCCTAGTCCCAGTAGTTTCGGCTATACGTTTACTTTAAAAGCACTCTGTTCATACCGAAGCAATATTTCCGATGCTGTTTACTTACGACATGATAGTGTTCAATGACGTAATCATCATCTGCCTAGCCTTTTCCCAACTATATTGGGGTCGGCTTCCAGTCAAGCCGGATTTAGCTGAATACCACTATTTTACAAGGAGCGGCTGCCTACCAGACCTCCACAACCCATTAACTGGGGTAACACGGTACTTCATGGCAAGACTGGAGTCAGATTGACTGGCTTCTGGATCGCTGGTTCTACAACTGACAGCCGGGACCAACGGCTTAACGTGCTTTTCGAGGCACAAAGGAAACTCGGTATGTTGAGATGGTTCAATGACTTAATACTGTATAAAAAATGCAAATGGACGTCAGTAAACTATTAATTATTTACGTAAGACTATCCCTGTACGTCGGCTGTAACGACGTGTACACACGAGCGGCGCATTAATCTAATTCACTGGTTAATTACGGCTTGTTCTCCTAGATAAGCTATGTTCTACATACGTACTGCATTATGTATCAATAGCGTTGTGGCTACAAATGTTTCAACGGTTGTCTGTTTCGGAGAATTTGCCTGAAACACATTGGAAAACGCTTCCAGGAAACGATATAAGAGCAATAACAAAAGTTTGTTTCACAGGTAATGTTTGCCGAAAATTACAAAATATATTAATAAAGAGGAGTAATAATATAGAGGAGCTCGTGGCTAGATAATAACAGCCGCACAGGTCGATCTTCAAGGTTAAGCAACGCTTGCCTAGGTTGGTCTGTGGATGAGTGACCATCTTAACATAACGAGTTTCCTCCGTGCCTCGGAAAGCACGTTAAGCCGTTGGTCCCGGCTGTCATTTGTAGATCTTTGGCAGTCGTTACGGATAGTCAGAAGCCAGTAAATCTGATTCCAGTCTTGCCTTGAAGTACCGTGTCACCCCATTTAATGGGTTGTGGAGGTCTGGTAGGCAGCCGCTCCTCGTAAAATACTGGTATTCAGCTAAATCCGGTTTGACTGGAAGCCGACCCCAATATAGTTGGGAAAAGGCTAGGCAGATGATGATTCGACTCAATAATTATGTCAGGTGGCCAAGCCCACAAATATTCGTATATATTTAGAACTACCGGCAAGCGTAATTGCTGATTTCATAAACTAATATTTTATCAAAAGCCCATGCGAGTTCCAGCTATATCTAACTATATCTAATTGTGGTCCTTTATCGTTTATATTCACCGCGTCGATATTTAGCTTTATGGTCCGGTGTTGGGTAAATAATTATAGGTATTTCCTCTAAAACATGTGATATCGATATTATATTCTGGAATGTGATTAATTGTTTGATCAAAATTTTACTAGTTCATCATCATCATCTCAGCCGAAAGACGCCCACTGCTGGACATAGGCCTTCCCAAGCTTCGTCACAACGACCGGCCCTATGCGTCTAGCATCCACTGAATTCCCGTGACCCTCACCAAATCATCGGCCCACCTTATGAGAGGGCTTCTAAAGCTGCGTTTTACGTTTCTTACTTGTCAAGGTAAAATAAAATCAAATATTTCCTTACTATGTTGAAGACAATACTATGGTATGGTGTCGAGTTCACGTATCATTAGTTACATCGGTTAAGCAATAGATACAGAATACTTGAATAGACTGAATAATTTACCTGTCTGTCTAAATGTCTCTTGTATTTTCACGTAAGTGAGTAAACTTTGAACGCGCACATAATTATTACGCAACCTAGAACAAACCTGAGGCGTTGACCTATTTCACAGCGGCAAACAATACCTGCAGTAAATGAAAACAACAAGTAATCATGGAAATGTGGAATTATTTTGCGACGATTTATAATTATTTATCCTGCATGTTTGCTCGCCGCGGGATTTACACTATAAGCACACGCGGCACAAAAATAGTGGAATCATATTTTTTGCAAATATTTTATCATGATTCCACGAATGTTAAACGCTCTCTTCGAATCCAGTCCAGGATCTTAAGTCTGCTATTAGAATTGTATCAGAACCGAATTGTTGATCATCAGGCTTCATAATTGTTGATTTTGACAGTTTGGTACTACCAAAACTATCAAAACCAAGCATTATGAGGCCAATGATCGACAATTCTGATAATATTCTAAAAGCAGACTTGATGCCATAGCCTGGATCTGTTCGCTGATGAATAATAATTGAAGGAGATACTGACTGAATGTCTGCTGGTTTACGAAAAGACTGAGTGAGAGGTTTAGATATACATATATCTGTATTAAATTTTCTTTAACTGGTTTCACATAATTGGTTTCTAATGTCATCAGTGTAATTGGCATTTTGTCGTTCTGGTAAAATAAATAAATAATACGAAATGGTTTGTTATACCAATACAAAACCAGTTACGAAGAAGGCAGTTGGTTCCTGTAAACGTTTGTTCTTTGACGTTCATCTGCTACAGCAGCAGTCCTGGAAACAGCTACAACACACTCTGTGGAGACGTTTCCATTAGCATCGCGCTTGACACGCAATTTGCAGAAACACTCCAGAACACAAACAGAAGCTGACTTCTTGGTATTGTAATATAATTTATTCCAAGTAACACAACCTCTTACACGTATAATAAAGTCTGAGGAAAAATTGTTTATAAGGAAAGAACAAATACATTGAACAAAAGTTGTTTAAATACATTGGGCCGCAAAAAGTTCGAAAAGAAATCAAATCGGAAAAACTTCAAAAATTAAAGTTATTTTGTATTTGCTTAAGTCTCTTGTTTTTTAGACACGTGTAAAGTAACTGAAGCTTTTTCCAATTTTTTTTAAGTCAGGAATGATCAAAATTACTTATCGCGCTCTTGGGCGGAGTGGGATGGCGTATCAGGCTCTTACTGACTAAACCCCATCCCGTTCCTTCGATCTGAACGGACGCGGTGAGCACCTTTTGGAATTTCCGTATTCCCCAGAGGCTTTGACCCTACCGGGCCCCTACAGTTTGCTGACATCTCCTTGAGGCGCGCGTGGAACAAAACGCGCCGTTGACGAGTAGGCTCGGTCTGGGTTGTTACCGGACTGCTGGAAGCTGGAGAACGTTAGCGCACGTAACTTCCGAGCCCATTCAAACGTCGGTGACGAGCCGTGAGGGTTGATTAGTCGCTAGTTGGCGATAAATATCATTGACAAGATGACGTGCACTTAGACCAAAAAGCCCAACGGTTTTAGGTAGCTTTGGTCGACCACAAATAATACAGAACTGTAAGTGTCAATAAGGTTACAGCACAGCATTTCTTTCTAAGAACATAAGATGGTAAGAACCATCGACAAAATTATATTCTGACACCAGAGGCCTGCCACCTTCCACGGAAACATCACGCCATCTAGCCTCTAAAAGATCGTCGAGCTTTGCGACCAACGTTCTTGTACCGAACCAGGTCATCGGAGGCTGTTGAAGCTTCACCGTAGGAGCAAAACAAAGTCCGCTTAATCGTGTACTAACACAAGTGGGGAACCGAATCGATGCATCATCCATCGTAATTCTTTTGGTAGCTGACGGAGGCACTCCCGACTCCCATTTTGCTTCAACCAATAGACGCCCACGCTCAACAGATTTATATCATCATCATCATTTCAGCCAAAATACGTCCACCGCTAGACATAGGCCTCCGTCAAGCGTCAACACAACCACCGTTCTTGTGCGTCTCATGTCCATCGGATTCCCGCGATTTATAATGTAATGATAACCTGCAACTATTTGTTTTTAGATGATTGTGTATATGTCAGTCATGTGTTCCGAAAATATTGTATAAACTTTTTATCCAGTCTTCCCTTAATTTTTCAGTATTTTGAGTTTACCGTGGTTAGTTAAAAGCATCCACATGAAACGAGGATGGCTCGTGGATGAATGGACAATGAATATCTATTACATAACAAAACCCGTCCATGCCTCGAAAAGCACATTAGGCCATTGTTCTCGTCTGTCATTTGTTTCGTTCACATTTATGTGTAGTCAGTAGTCCGTAAGTTTGACAACTAGCCTTGCATTGGTATTCTATTACGCCGTAACTACAAAAAATAAAAGGAGACACTGACTGACAGATCAACGCAGAGCCGAAACTACTGGGACTAAAGTCTGTTTTTTTATGCCCCGAGACTAAATTGACACATTGTTGTGATAAGTGTGACAACCTACGTAATGTCATTTTAGTCTCAGAGATTAAAAAACAGACTTTAGGAGCGTGAAATTTTGCACAAGGTTTCCTTGACGTAGGTGAGAATATTATAACAATAACAAGAGGAATTCCCAAAATTCACCCCCTAAGGTGATGAAACAGGGGTCACAACATTGTATGGAGAAATGGAGAAACCTACTTTTACGACAAAGCCGCTGGCAGAAGCTAGTAGACTGTTATGTTAGTTTGTTTGTTATATAAACTAATGCCTGACTGCGATCCCATTTGCGGTGCTATTCTCTAACTCACAGTTGCAATTGACAATGACAGTTCTTCATACATTTGTGTTCGCTGTTCGACGGCTGTCTCGACGACGAGTTCGTCGCTATGAAAATGACTTTTAGAGAATAGCGTAGCTGACGATAAGCGGTGATGCAGTCGTTGATAGTGAGACGTCATCACGCTGCCTAAATTCGAATCAGGTCCTTACCAAATTGCTGAAAAGCCGAGTGCATGTGTCGGTACGGTATCTTCTCTTTCCGTGAACCCCATTGTAATTCAATACATTAATATTAACGCAGGCGCTTATTATCAGACCAATGCAAATACTGTTATACGGAATTAATGCTTCGTGCCGATACGGCTTTCAAACGAATGTGTATTTATTTGTTTAGACTAAATACATTAATATACGTGTGTTTTTCTACCGGCAATATTCAGTGTTCGACAAACACACTCGATTGAAATCATTCGGTGAGTTCACTGGAGTTGATTCGGTTTGACAATTTAAAATGTTGGCAATTTGGGACCCTAACTCATCAAATGTGTGTACGGTTTGTTTTTCCTTGACCTATTGCCAATTGCTGATAGATTAGGCTGCTACCACAATATAAAGAGAATCCCTTTTTTTGTTCTGTTTGAAATTCATGTTATTTGTTTATTGTGCTAATCTACCACATGTTGTCTTTTTTAACCCAAAGATTTTATTTTTCTAAATTATCGATAAATGCTCTTGTTTGACCACTATCTCACCTGATGGTAAGCAATGGTGTGGTCGACGATGAAGCACGCTTGCCTAGAAGCAACCTATTTACAGTAGACAATGCCTTATTGCATTAAATCCACCTATGTACTACTACTGTACATGAAAATAATTCAAACGGTACTTAATTCATGAATCGCCGAATGGTCGCATGAGACTGCGCTGTTATTGTCTTACTATTGTGTCTCGTTTAGCGGGTATGTGCTAATATGTTGGACTTGGATATTCACATAAGTACAGGTTGTAAGAAGTATACTTCATCACAGATCCCTTGAATGTTTAAGGACACACCTAATTCAATCACAGCGTCTAAGCTCAAACGCTTCACTAACAATATTTTGCTAAGGCCGACAAACAAGCCGTTGCCGAGGAAACTGGAAGATGCTCCGTAACACAATAACCGATGGTGTATTCGTTCAAAGGCCGTTCTCCTGCAAACCGTATTAAAATGGCCAGATTAGTTTAGTGCGCGATGCGGGCGCCGGCGGGCGGAACCGGGGACAAACCTTGTTAAGATTACACCATCATAATACTCGTACCTATACGACAGGACGCGGGGGATGGGTTAGATATTGGTGCGTTGTTATATATTCATTATTTTATAGATATATTGTCAGGTCTATTACCGTGTCGCCTAGTTAGAAATATTATACAAATCGACGGGTGTCGTTTTCCACACGGGTCTCAAAAAGATGTGTCTGTGACTGTCAAGGCTACGAAACTATTCCACCGAAACCACAAACTGCAAAAAGCAACTAAAGGGACACAGGTGGGCTTTAGTCAATAAAAATTTGACACTCCCTTTCGCTTCAATCAGAGTGGAAGGAAGAGTGGAAGTTTTGTAATTTGATGATATCCCACTTAAAAAAACTTTTAAGTTCACCTACGAAATTTACACGATAACATACTCTTACGTAAAGCTAGTACAGTATAGCCAGCACTCATGAAGTTGATGTACTTTCAAAATGTGTAACTCCCATGAGCGTATCACAGTGATTGCTTGTATCGCGAGTGTGCAGCAGTAACGTAATTATATCGTCGCAGATCTCGTTACTGCCAGCTTTACGGAGACAGAACAATTTGTCAGGACATGGCGCGGGCTTTAGATGAACTTGAAGCGGGTCCAGAATACATTGTAAAGCACAGATAGTTTCAGTAGTAACTTAGTTTAGTTGATAAAAGCATTTTGACTTTTAATGTAGTCTGAAATGTGTCCTATAACATTCGAAACTACAGCATCATCATTATTTCAGCCGAAAAATGTTCACTTCTGGACATAAGCCTTCTCCAAGCATCACCACAACAACCGGACCTGTGCGTCTGCTATTCATTGGATTCCCCCAACCTTCCACACGTCATCGGTCCATGTCTTTATGGGAGACTTTCTAACGCTACATCTACTCACTGTAGAACCTTTATTATTATGATCTTTGTGCAACACAAACGTACAAATACGTTGAAATTAAAAAACAAACACCAATTGAAGTCTTACCATACCGTACCGCACTTAATTTTTTTACCACTATGTGTTGGCATTTATTTTTATGTAAAACAAGGATTGAAGTAACAAAAAAATATTACAGTATTAAACAAACTTTCATTCTGGGCACGCCATAATCATAGCGGGAAGTTCTCTCTTTCAGTACTGGCTGGAAAGATGTCACGGCGGCCATAAACTAGTGCTACACTATGATGATACACCTGATGATAAGCAATCAATGATGTTGAATCACATTTGTTTATTAAGAGCCTATTCCCTCTAGTCTGGAAGACACCTTTTACTGGTACATCTGATACTTGAAGTGAAGAGTTAGAACCCTATTTTAACAATTTTATTTACATCACTTTTCACGCAGATCTTCAATCTTTTTAGCAGATCTTCAATGTTGATCGAGCGAGACGCTTTAGATCCGAGGACGGGTCCGCCGCACACGAACCAATTTACGAAAGATAAGGCAACAGCTAGCCTTGGGGCAGTGTAGACTATAGGAGAGCGGAAAGGTACGTTGTTTGTTAAGGATTTTAATGCAAATTACTGGTAAGCTTGCGTTCCTACGGTGCTCGTGAAATAACAGAATTAAGTGGCATGTCGTACTCACGGCTTGGACGTGTGGGTGATCGTGTGGTCAAATTGTAGGGTAATGTTTAAGTATTCATGTTGGGCTATGGGTATGGTGTGAGCAGTTTCTGGCAGATTCGATGTCTGGCCTACCTTTACCTACATTATTATTATTTCTTTTTACGAATCGCCAAACTTAAGTGGCAGCGGGCAGGACACATTGCCCGCAGAACGGATGGTCGATGGGGACGGAAGGTTCTGGAGTGGCGGCCACGTACCAGGAGACGCAGTGTTGGGAGGCCTCCCACAAGTTGGACTGATGGCCTGACGAAAGTAGCGGGGATCCGATAGATGCGAGACGCACAGTTGTTGTGGCGACGCTTGGGGGAGGCCTATGTCCAGCAGTCAACGTCTTTCGGCAGAGGTGATGATGATAATGTTGATTATTTCCGTTACAAAAGTTAGTAGGAGATCAAGGGAGAACGAAGTTTCAAATCCATTTGAAACTTCGTTTAGTTGAATAAAATACTTATTTTTCATTCACAGGAAATTCAAGACGCCTGAGGGGGTTTGATTTTCGACAGATTTTGAATTCAACGCCAATTCATTTAGCATAGCTTCTAGGCTTAATTCTTCACTTTGTTTTAATTCCCAGATGGTCCGTCGACTCGTCTTGCTCAAGCATGCAGTGCCGGATGTACGAGACACACTATGGTGGACACATTTGGACACTCCCCCTCCCTCTCGCTCTTCACCTCTCACCCCTGCTGCCCCCGGACAAGCGGCCGGGCGCGCGCGGAACACTTATGTTATTCAAAGAGGTTTACTTTGGCCCTTAGATTATGTCGAGGCTGGATGGGAAACTTGCATGATGTGAGTCAATCTTCAAACAGTGTGTGATTATGAAAACTTTCTTACATCTTTCATTTCACTTAATGAGATGCGAAGGTTTTGATCAATTTCGTGGATAGTTCCTTCAGATGTCAAATGCCTTCCGCCTCGAGGATACGATGGAGCATATGGTTGAGGTATGCCCCGCTCATCACGGTGGAGAACCGCCGTGTCCTCGTGGGGGTGATCGGTGGTAACACTCTCGGACTCCTCGCTCCGGATCATGGCCTTCCGCACCAGGCCATGATCCGGAGCAAGGAAGAATGGCAGGTATTCACCTACTTCTGCCAAGCATTACTGCTGGCGAATGAGGTGGCTGCATGCGTAAGGGAACGGCCCTCAAGATCTAACTGACAGGGTACTGACCCCGATTTCCACCCACCGTAAACGTTGTCTTAAGGACGGCGAGTAATGGGTAGTTTGTACCAGATGATACCTTTCAGCTAACTTTTTATTTCTTATCCATCCACAAGCATTCCTAGCACCTTTACCAAATGTTTGCAAATGTCTCTGAAAATTGAAAAGACCTTCACATTGTGCGAATTGGAGCGAATTAACCGTGACGTCACTGCTGTACGGTACCAATGCAGTACCCTACGTTACCTACTGACGTTATACAAACGTTTGCTGCTCACTCCGGTGACTCAGCACCTGTGCGACAGTATGATAAATGTGTAATTCTTAGACGCTTGTTAATTAAACAAAAGACGAATCCGGATGAGCATTCACAAAGATGAGGACATGCGTTTATTTGTTAATCCTTAACTTATTAAAAAGTTGTCACGTTCTGGCAGATAATGAAATCTTTCATAACCAGATTCCTGACTGCTACAGTTATATCCTGATTTATCTACCTCATTATAGGGTAGTTTTCTCTTTCAAATAACATGCCTGTTTAGCAATATGAATATAATGAGATAAAAGAGTGCAATAAACGTTTTTTGTTTTTAGGTGTGAAATCATCCAATGACTTGTACTAGTCTTGGGTGAAATGGGACAGACTTTTGCTGACTAAAATCCCCTTCTGTTCCTTCTTTGCCTTCGTTCGTTGGGGCCACCATATCTTCCAGGCGATGCAACCAATGGTGACACCCGGACGTTTGTTTGGCGCAAATCCGGTGCATGAACCTCTTGAACTTACCATGTCCGGTAAGGACCTGCGTCATTCGGAAGGTGAGGATGCCGTTACGTCTTTCCAGCCACTTCTCAAAGATAGGATTATTACCGCCATAAGAAACGTTTTGACTTAATTTATGTTTTGTAAGTTACGACTGGTTTATTAACCTACATTAAGCTGTTGACGAATACTATTAAGTTGCTGAAGAATTTATCCCCATTTTAGGCACATATCCGACTTACGAGTATAAGTAAAGTCCTAAACTTTTCTCCAATTAATCTCTCATCGCGATGCAGTGGCGCCTCATAAGCGATCTCTACGTCATTAGCATACAACGATTACACTCGTCTCCTCCCGCTCACAGCAGCAGTAAGCTACCGCGTATCAAGCTACTAAGACTGCAGCCCGTCTGTCTGTCTGTTTTCACAGAAAATACTATCGCAAGAACGCTCCACCGTACTCCGAGCTTCCAAAGTGGTCTAATTTGTGAAACTAGGTTAAATTAACATACGAAGGGGGTGGGGAGCGGGGCGGGGGGTATTGTTTACCCATCGAGTGGCAGTTGGCTGGAATTAACAAGTTTGTTAATAAGACATTGTTTGAGGAGATGTGTCGCGGCGTGAGGATTACTGCGCGCAGCGACTTTGGATGGATTTAAAGTGAAATTAGGGGAGGTCACGGTCTCGATGTGACTTTACGAATATAAATTTGGAAACGTTTACGGCTTTTAACAAGCCAACATTATAATTTTGTTTTACATTACAAGCGGAAGCAAAAATTTAAATAAAAGTCGTAAAATGCGTAGTAATTTGCTACGATCGCTACGACTGCTACGAAACTTCGTAGCTATAGCGCGACGTAGCGCTCATGACAAGCCAGTTTTTGATAAGCATTGTTATTAAGTATTAAAAAATTAAATACCTAATATTAACTCAGCAAAAACATTAATGTAAAAGAAAGCTAGGTTTTCTGCATCAACGTCACTTATAATACAAGGGAAATCTTAGTAGAGAGATCTATTAGCATAACTCATTTCATACAAAACGTTTCCAGTCGTTTTAATTGAAAATTGTTACGAAATATATTTGGCAAGTTAAGTGTACCTTCTTAAAGTTGGTTTTTGTGTTTTATTTTAGTTAGGTCTGTTGCTACTTGACAAGTTGAGTAGCAAAGAATAACCAATTAAATTCTTATACATTTATTTTGACGGGATCTTTTTTCCAAGCATGCTTCTTTTTTCCCCTCAAAGACTAGCTTAAGATCCAAATCAAGTTGATGTTGACATTACGTTCATAGATGCGTTCTCTGGAAAATTATCAGATCACAGACTCCGGCAGGGAATTCTACTCCTTAGTAACTAACTGTACGCACATTAGAGGTGTTCCCGAAACGATTTGTGCATTTTTTGTCGTATAATGTTATTGTTGAATAACATACTCCAAATGTATGTTATTCAACAATAACATTATACGACAAAAAATGCACAAATCGTTTCGGGAACACCTCTAATGTGCGTACAGTTAGTTACTAAGGAGTAGAATTCCCTGCCGGAGTCTGTGATCTGATAATTTTCCAGAGATTTCAATATTGAGAGTGTGTCTGTTCTAATTAGTTTAGTAGAATGTAAGAGCCAAATACCGTGTTACCCCAGTTAATGGGTTGTGGAGGTCTGGTAGGCAGCCGCTCCTCGTAAAATACTGGTATTCAGCTAAATCCGGCTTGACTGGAAGCCGACCCCAATATAGTTAGGAAAAGGCTAGGCAGATGAATGTAAGAGCCAAATACTTTAGTTCAAAATTCAGGTAGTAAAACGAAAACACTGTGGTTGAAGTTTCCACTTGCGGTTAGAGAATCTTGCCGTGCGCCTCACATATTATACTATCAACCCACCCCGAAAAATATACCTGCATTTTTATTCTAGGAAGTCCGTTTTATCATCGGACCTCTAGACGTACGGTGTTGCGTCGTCAGTCGTCGGTCGACTTCACCCATTAGTACAAAGCGTTTTCGGAGGACATTTATTATGCGTACAGCTAAGGAGTGGACTTTCCAGCAGGTGTCTTTGTTTCCTGATAGCTACAACCTGACGTTCTTTTAGTCAAAAGTGAAACGGTTACTTCTGGGTATGCGTGCTCCATCGTCGGCTGCATCATCGCTTTCTTTTAGGTGAGATAGCGGTCAAGCGCGAATCTATCTATACTTCTATACTAATATTATAAAGAGGTAAAATTTGTAAGTTTGTATGTAGGAAGTAATCTCTGGAACTACTAGTCCGATTTGAAAAATTCTTTTAGTGTTATATAGCCTATTTATCGAGGAATGCTATAAGCTATATATCATCAAGCTACAAATCACGGGAGCGGAGCAGTAACGAAAAATGCGGGTGAAACCGCAGAGGACAGCTAGTAAACAATAAAAAAGAGTTTTCTTTTCCTTTAGTCCATCGGTAGAGAATTCTGTGCATAAAGTTTTTTTTTCTTTATCCCAGACTATATCCAAGCGATGAATCCTAACCTTATTACAACCTAGCTGTTTATGATAGACTATTAACTAATTTAATTACATCTTGTATTAATAAAAACTGTGTTTATCAAGAACGGACACATTCTTAGCATTTTGCTTATTGTCTCCAATAAGATGAATACTATTTTTTTTCGTGTTTATTAGTCGGCACTCACGCTTTATTACATTCATTATCTCTAAGCACTAACAAAAATGGTTTTTATTCTTCTGATTTTATTTTGTGTAACCTTGAAATTGTATTGCCTCACATATTAATGAAAAATCACTTTCTGTAAGCTTCTGCAGATTTTCTTCAGGTTCCGATGGCAGTTATCATTTTGTACGTACTAAGGTGCCTTTTCATCATCATCATCATCATGTCAGCTGAAAGCCATCCACTGTTGAACAAGTGTCACCACAACAAACAGTCCTATATCACAGATTAATGAATAGTTACTTTGTAACCTGTATGTCTCGCAGTCATCAGATTCCTGTGACCCTCATCTGTCCATCCTCATCATCGGTCCATCACGTGTGAAGGCTTTCAAAAGATCGTGTTCCGGTCACCACCACGGAACCGTTCGGCTCCTTCGATCATCTGTTCTGCGAACAATCCACTGCCATTAAAGTCTATCAATTTGCAATGAGCTGCTTGATTCTGAGGGGATGAATCAAAATGACACTATTTTATTTTTATTTTTAAAAGGTTTTTTTTTATATAAATTCTGGATTGGGCATAGGTAAAACCGATTTAAACTATGATGGGTATGAAAGTAACCCAAAATGATTACGTTTAATCAAACCTGCAGCCGGTATATTGCTCTGTTACATTGTTAGCTCGACCGACCAGTGCCTTGTGTCTAGATTTGCTTGCAAAACGAAACTATTATTTATAGAGAAATTTCTAACATTCATAAGTTGACCAAGAGACAGTGCAGCGAGCGCTTCCCAGCTGTCACAAGAGCTTATCCTAACAAACTGCTTTATTGCAGAATTGTTTGTAGAAACTAAACGTTTCATAGTAATCTATCTAGCCTTTTCTCAACTATTTTGGGTTCAGCTTCCAGTCAAGCCGGATTTAGCTGAATACCAGTATTTTACGAGGAGCGGCTGCCTACCAGACCTCCACAACCCATTAACTGGGGTAACACGGTACTTCATGGGAAGACTGGAGCAAGATTTACTAGCTTCTGACTATCCGTAACGACTGCCAAAGATCTACAAATGACATCCGCAACCTACGGCTTAGCGTGCTTTCCGAGGCACGAAGGAAACTCGGTATGTTAAGATGGTCACCCATCCAGAGACCAACCTTGGCAAGCGTTGCTTAACTTTGAAGATCGACTCGTGTGGCTGTTATTATCTAGCCACGAGCTGCTCTAAAATGTTTCATAGTATCAAGTCAATTGTTTAGCGATGCAGCAAAATAAATCAGTTTGCAGAGGTTACGACACAATACAAATGCGCCTTACATATGAAAGAATATTGAATGGAATGTCTGTATTACAAAGCGGTCTCGGTTTTGGTACGTTTTGTTCTAGCAATATCAAATATTCTGAATGTTTCAGGTCTAAGAACTGAGATGTTTTGATATTAGTAAATACCGTGTAATGTAACAGAAATATATTATATATATACAGAAATAGAAATAAATAAGTTAAAGTTTCACGTGGTGGCAGAATTTCCTTCAAACATTACATTTCATTGTGTAACTAATAAACATTAAGGGTCAGCTCACACCGAAACGCGACGCTGCATGCACATTTTTGATAGAGTGACTCATAATAGAACTTTATTAACTACCCGAAAAGATACAAATTTCACTGTGAGAATTTAGAATACGTTGCTTCATGCAGCGCTGGGCCTCGTGACTGCGCGCGGCGTCTCGCTGCGCAGCGGAACGTTTTTACATTCGTGACGTCGTGTTGCCGACGATTTTACTATGTACGTTGCGATGTTGCGAAGCGTCTCACGGCGGTGCACGGCACAGCACCAAACCACTGGCCTCTTCCAGCATCGTCGCCTCGCGTCTCGGTATGAACTGACCCTAACAACGGATGTTTTGAAAACAAATAAGTTTGGTAAAAGTCTTTCCACTCCACCCAAGAGTGGGATAAGTTTTTGGATGAATTTCATAACTGCTGAACTTTACATCTTCTTCTTCGTCCATCCCTGCTCCCTTTTAATTGGGGTCGGGCCCCTTAACAATTCTGCACCAGGACAGTCTGTCCTGGGTTGTCGATTAAATCGACACCAAAATTTTTGGCAATTGTGCTTTTTTGAGGTCTCTCTTGATGTTAGACCACCAGGTTAATGGTAGACGGCGTCTCCCTCTCTTTTGTTCGGATAAAGTTAGGGCTGTTTTTACCACATGGTCTTCGCTATACCCCTTGAAATGTCCATACCATCTTAGGCAATGCTCTGTCATTTACATAATATTCTAAAATTATCCTTGAAAGTTCACAACCATCGCGATTATTGCTACAAATACATATTATGATCACTTTAGGGATTATTGTTACAACGTTTCGCAAATACCTGAATGCTGTGTGCTCTGGAGCAAATGTTGCAGTTTGAACGTAGCGGCATTATGTAAATGGCGGCCGAGTCGATCCGAAGGGCACTAACGCGCTAAGGAGCTCGTAACTGCAAACATTGTAATATGCAGCGAACGCCTAAGCGTTCAAACACTGTATTTTCGTAGTAGCATTACTACGTACCTTATTTCTGTGGCTGGTCTTACATAAAGATATTATTTCCTTAAACGTTTTTTTATTTGCCTCTGGCCATAGGTGTGCTTTCGGAAGGAGAACCCGGGAACCTAGAATGAAGACAAAGAAGAAGTAGGTTTTAACCAGTCAAAGTCTGACACGCCCTCCCAAATCATGCCATAGAGATCATATTCAACCTGAAAAAAACCTTTTACTTAATATTTTGTCGTGCTTTTCATGTTTAGGGAGGGAAAGGGGATGCCAAGATCGCCACACTTGACAAGCGGGTTAGCTATCGCAGTGTGGTTGATGCTATGCACAAAGAATGCTGCTGCCCAATCTCTGATGTGTCTCTTAGTTGCTTTTTACAACACCCACGGAACGAGATGTGATGATGCCATGGTGTCATACGGAACTACAAGGTAGATCGATGACCTAGTACAGGTTGCGGGAATCCGATGGATGTGAAATGCACAGGACCGTTCATTGTGGCGACACTTGGGGGAGGCTTACGTCTAACAGAGGACTTCTTTCGGCTGAAATGATGATGGTGATGGTTATTTATATTGAAAGCAAACTGTGAGATTCAAGGCTGTTCACCATTTAATGGAATATTTACTCTTTATATCGATGACATTAAGATGTAAAAAACGTAAGTGCAACATCACGATCAGCAACTCAGTCAAAATGAGAGGACCGAAGCAAAAGATCGTATATATAGTACAAAAACAATAGTTTTCAGTAATATTTATCAAAAAGTAAACTGCTCGTATCGATCGCGTTAATTCTCATTAGGCGTTGCATTAGCCACTCGTTTGTTTAGCGCGCTAAGCCCACGTAACGGCGAGGCTCGCGCGGACGCCGGATTACACGCGGACGGCGCGGATTGCGCGCGGATCATCCGCGAGCCATAACGTACACCCGTGTGACGTTTGCATAAACTACGGTGTATAGCACGATATTAGATTTTAAACCTACGAGTATTTACTGAATGTTGCGGACAGAATTTTCAGACGTCGTTTCGACAGTATAAAAATCCTTAAAATATCAGGTCATTTCTTTTTTTTTATTATAGGTACATAGGCTCGCGTTTGACGACTATCTCACCTAATGGTAAGCGATGATGTGGCCGACGATGGAGTACGCTTGCCTAGAAGTAACCTATTCACTCTTGACTTGAAGACTCCTAAGTTGTAGCTATCAGGAAACACAGACTCCGGCAGGGAATTTCACTCCTTAGCTGTACGCATAATAAATGTGTTTCCAACATTTGACATTTGCAAGTGTACTGTAAGTACACTAAACCTTAAAATACTTATGTCGCGGGAATCCGATGGTGATGATGACACACAGGACCAGACAATGTGGTGACGCTTGGAGGGCCTGTGTCCAACAGTGGACGTCTTTCGACTGAGATGATGAGGATGTGGCTTTTGAGAACCCGGCATTTTGTTGCTGTCGTAAAGTCTTCTCATGTTTTAGAGCTGAATTTGGGCTTACACAGTCATTAGATAGTAATGTGTCCATGTAATAATTAGTCTAAGTAAATGAACAACAGGCTAGTAGCTTGTTTCAGTATCTTCAACCTCAGAAACATTGAAATATTAACGGTACTATTGCAGTTAAGGGTAACGTGTCTTTTGGTGAATGGGCTACTATTGGTATTCATAAAAGTCGAACTCGGCTTTATGAGTTGTATGATGAAAAGATTCATGTTAATACTGCGGAATTTAGTTTATATGTTAGAAATTATTCAAAATTATTTAAAAAAGTATGCTCTGTTGCAAAGTCGCGTTACTTGAGTTCCAAAATTAAGAATAGCAATAATATAATTAAAACGACTTGGAATATTATAAATAGTGAAACTGGAAGGTCTAGAAAATCATGTAGCGACTATAGCCTTATAATTGATGACGTTGTAATCAAATCGGACTCTCAGGTAGCAGCGGCTTTTGAAAACTTCTTCTCAGAGATCCCCATACTAACAACAAAGTCTCTGAACTCATCACCCACTGCTGCAGAGTCCCTACTTAAAGAAAATGTTGAAGTTTGCGATTTTGATTTTAATTTCGATCATGTGACTCCTGCGGACATAATTAAAACTTTTAACACTCTGAATGTAAAAAAGACCACAGATCTATGGGGAAATTCTGTGGATGTTGTTAAAACCATTATCAACGTTGTAGCTCCTAGTCTAGCACTTATTTTTAATAATTGTATTGATTGTGGACAGTTTCCTGATTTAATGAAGTGTAGTAAAATAATACCATTGTTTAAAACGGGTAGTACTTCTGACCCCACGAATTATAGACCCATTTCAGTACTACCTACCTTTAGTAAAATATTCGAGAAACTCATTTTAGAGCAATTACAAAGATTTTTCAATAGACACAAATTGTTACATTCTAAACAATTTGGTTTTACAAGGGGTCGTTCAACAACCGATGCCGGGGTTGAACTTTTAGGTCATATTTATGATGCATGGGAAGACAAATGCGATGCTCTGGGCATTTTTTGTGACTTATCCAAGGCATTCGATTGTGTTCTCCATGAAACTTTAATCAGGAAGCTTCGCCATTACGGGATCCGGAACTCCTCTCTGAATCTTCTTACTTCTTATCTGAGTAATAGGATTCAGACAGTCGATGTAAATGGGAAAAGATCTCCCGGATCCGTAGCAAAAATGGGTGTCCCTCAGGGCTCAATTCTTGGCCCCTTTTTGTTTCTTATTTATATAAATGACTTACCTTACCTCATCAAGGATAACCATAATATAGTGTTGTTTGCAGACGACACTTCACTTTTGTTTAAAATGAAACGTCAACAGACGGTTACTGACGATATAAATGTAGTTCTTTCGAAAATAATACACTGGTTTAATGTAAATAACCTCCATCTTAATGAAAAAAAAACAAAGTGTATTAAGTTTACCATGCCACATGTTAGGCAAGTAAACACTAGTGTACTAGTTAAAGGTAAAGAGTTGAGTCCTGAAGATGCAACAGTGTTCTTGGGCATAACTCTAGATGCTAAGCTTCAGTGGGGCCCACATATAGACAAATTATCGAAGAAACTTAGCTCTGCAGCTTACGCTGTTAGACAAATAAGAAATTTAACTGATGTAGAGACAGCCCGTTTAGTTTATTTTAGCTATTTCCATAGTGTCATGTCGTACGGTATTCTACTGTGGGGAAATGCCGCCGATATCCAGACAATTTTTGTTTTGCAGAAAAGGGCTATTCGTTCGATTTATAAATTGGACCTAGTTCTGCAGAAAGCAGCCATATGAGGAAAAGTACAAACAGAGTTATGAGCGTTTTTGTATCGAAAGTTGCCCTTTCTTATTTTTCTGCCATTTTTTACTTTTCTGTTTATTTAATATTTGAGAATTATTGGGAAAAGTATAGCAGTTATTTATATCCTATTCAGTATTTCCTATCATTTAGCATAATACCAATATTAGCGTTTTTGACGTGGCTGTTTTATGCAAAATAGCTTATTTCGTCGGAATTACAATAAAGAATAAACCAGCCACATAAGTTGGCTGTTCTGCATTAATTCAAAATGGAATAAAAGTATGTAAAAGACAGACAAGATAATAAATAAAATGCTGTATTTACTGTTTTACTTCTTAATAGTGAAAACTAAAAAATCGTTTTAGAAGTCTTTATTAAAAAACGTAACAAAATGTTTATCGTTTTCTTACATTAATGAACACTAGTCATTTATTGAGATTTCAAATAAAAAAAATCGAATAAATACAATACAATTTTTCCGCTGTCACTTGTCTCACACAATTTTTACACGCCTATTTCGCCTCTCATATGAGACTGGAAAAGTACCGGTTGCTTGGAAGCAAGCTAACGTGCAGCCTGTGCCCAAGAAGAGTAGCCGAGCTGACCCAGCGAACTACCGTCCTGTATCCATCACGTCCATCTTCTGTAAGAGTATGGAGCACCCTGCTCAACAGGAAGCTCCTGGTACACCTAGAAGTGAATGATATACTCAGCAGCAATACCGTTTTCGACAAAATCGGTTTACTGGGGATCTTCTAGAGTATGCCATTCACATCTGGAGCGAGGCCATCGAGAAGCATGGGGAAGCGCTTGCCATCTCCCTTGATATCTCGAAAGTTTTCGACAGGGTATGGCAAGAAAGCCTTATTACTAAGCTTCCTTCCTTCGGTCTATCCACCTGCCTGTATGATTGGATCGCCAACTTCTTTGAGGGATTGATCCATCCGCGTAGTTATTGATGGTTGCTCATTCGGTCAAATGTCTATTAATGCCGGGGTCCCTCAAGAGTCGGTACTCTCGGTAACATTGTTTTTGCTGTACATAAACGATTTACTTATGTAAGTCCGGTACCTTTGGGCATGCAGACGACGGCACTGTTGCTGACAGGTACTTGTCCGACGCACGCGCTTGTGAGTCACAGATCCAGTCTTTCCGAGAGGACACTTTAACTCGTCCTTGAAGGCGGTCTACGATTAGGGCGATGCCAATCTGGTCAAGTTCAATGCTGTTAAAACCTAGGCGTGTCTTTTTTCCGCCGAGAAGAGAGGAGTCAATTCCACCCGGCTCCATCTTTCCGGGGTGTAACCGTTCCGATAACCGACCACCTTGAGCTTCTTGGAGTAACGTTCTCGTCTACCCTAAATTTCGGCTCGTACATCGAGGCAAAAGTTCAGCGGGCTGCTAATGAATTGGGGATCTTAGAAAAGGTAACACGATAATTTATGCCGGAACAGCTGCTCAACCTTTAAAAAGCGCAAGTTCGATCGTGTATGGAGTACTCCTCTCATCTTTGGAATGGGTCTGCCAAATACCAACTTGATACACTTTTTTTTTTTTTTTTGTGGTAGGGGAATCATCAGAATGACTTCCCCCGCTCTTGGGCGGAGCGGGAGGGCGTGTCAGACTTTTACTGACTAAACCCCTACCCCGTTCCTTCGTTGCCTTCCTTCTGGGGGAACTTGATACACTTAAGTCAATTGAGAAGCGAGCCAAGAGGATCATCAGTAATGATGCTCTTGAGTCGAAACTTCAAAGTCTTGGACATCGGCGCCGACTTGCTAGTCTGTCGGTTTTCTATCGTTTACACTTCGGGGAGTATGCACAGGAATTGCACAATTTGATTCCGTCAAGTCCTTTCCACTATCAGACTACTAGACGTACGGCGAAGCGCCACCGATATATGGTGAACATTCCGTCTATACGCTCAAAGCGGTTTGGAAACACATTTATTATGCGTACAGCTAAGGAGTGGAATTCCCTGCTGGAGTCTGTGTTTCCTGATAGCTACAACTTAGGAGTTTTCAAGTCAAGAGTGAATAGGTTACTTGAGATAGTGATCAAACGCGAGCCCAAGCAAAAAAAAACGTTTCTATTTTATATTTTCGAAGAAACTGTTTCCTTTTTGTAGGTTTCCCGCTTCTAACCTCCTTCACAATTACTAATTTAAAGAAGTAAACATTATATGGCTACGCTCAGAGATGTCATAAGCTAATATTAATAAGAAACTAGTTTAAAAATCGTCCTTATTCGCATAGACGTGTCATAATGATGACGTCAGAAAAAGCCAAGTATGGACTCATAACACATATACAGTATACAGAAAACAGCCAACGTACACTGGCTGCTTTTTACGAAACTCGATCCCCGATAACATCAAAAATTTTGAAATTTGTACAAAACAGCCAGATAGCAGGCTGACTTGTGCAATATAGGCTAGGCAGTTTGCCTCAAAATTGGCTGCATTTTACACCATGATGACTGTTTTTTACAAAATATTTTTTATTGAATGGCTGCATTTGACGATTCATATCTCAGCCATAAGAAGAGATATCGAGCTGGTTGTCTTTGTAAAACATCCGGCATGTCGAATTTAGTATGGCTGTGTTAATAACTCTATTTTCGAAAAAGTGCCACTTGGCTGCTTTCTGCAGAACTAGGTCCAATTAAGTCCCAGATGCTCCCTCAGAGATAAATTTAAAGAAATTAATTTAATGACTGTGCCTTCACAGTATATTTATGAAAATATCTTGTACGCCCATAAAAACAAAAACATGTTTAAAAAGTACAGTGATATTCACAATTTTAATACCAGGAACAAACATAATTTTGTTGTTCCTGCAACCAGGCTCAAAAAAATAGGGGGTTCATTTAGATGTCAATGTATACGCTTTTATAATAGGCTTCCTAGTCATATGCAAGAACTAAGCCTTAATAAGTTCAAATCTTTTGTTAAGCGAAAACTTTGCCAAAAGGCTTATTACACTGTAAGGGACTACGTTGAGGACGTAAAGGCTTGGGATTGACCCGCTCCAGTGCGCACTACAACTGTTGTCTTATCTTCTTATTTTATTTTGTTTTCGATTGTACTATTTTACAATTTGAGATTTATTTATTACAATTTGACATTGTAAAATAATTTTTACTTTACAATTTGACATTTTTTAATTATAATTTTTTTTATTTCTGTTTGACAAAAATGCTTAATTTATTAAGTATTACACTTTGTATTATTTTGTTTTTCTTTTTTGTGAATGTGAGGACTATGTGGATTGCTTTTTTTTTAGTCATTTTAACTTATGTCCGGCAATTCGAGTGTTTTCTGTGGCCTAACCATTATGTCCTCTCTTTGGTATTGTTCGTCAAGTCGTAGAGCTCCTTAGTAGTCCTGAGTTGAGCTTTGCGAATAATGACAAATGCTTGCACTGACTGGACAGGTCCACTCAAATTTGCATGGTTCTTTCTTCAAAAGGCCATCTCGGACACTAATCTGCATGGTTCGCATATGACTTACTTACATGTTGTATGGACTTTAAAAGAGACTGTGACCCCTGAGTTTGTTTCGGTGTTTCTTCTCAGGGTAGTCAGTTAGGAAACACCGGCCTCATCTAGTAACAAAAAAAAAAAGTCCAAAAAAAAAATTGACGTGTAAAAGAGTTTGAAAAAACCTATTTGCAGAATAAATATCATTTATCATTTATCATTTATCATTAGCAGTGGTAGGCGTCTACCTGTCCCCGAACCGAGATCTCGCCGATCTCCACAACTCCCTCATGGAGCTGAATGCCGTCGTCGCTGGGTTCGGATCCCTCCCCGTGGTCGTCTGCGGGGACTTCAATGCCTGGAATCTGGCTTGGGGTTCCCGACTGACGAACCGACGGGGTCGGATGGTGGAGGACTGGGCTCTGGAGACAGGCCTGGTCGTCCTAAACCGGGGTTCTGTCCCCACGTGCGTGCGGATGCGGGGTGAGTCGGTGGTGGACCTCTCGTTCGCCAGCCCCGCTCTGTCGCCGCGCGTCGTTGACTGGCGCGTAATGGAGGGGGTGGAGACGTATTCCGACCACCGGTACATCCGGTTTGACGTCTCCGCCCGGATCTCGACCGCGCCGGTCAGGGAGCAGACTCCGTGTGGTCCGCGGTGGGCGCTGAGGCAGATGGACCGGGACGCTCTCCTGGAAGCCGCGAGGGTACAGGCCTGGGTGCAAGCACCGGACAGGCCTGTCGAAATTGATCCTGAGGCAGAGTGGTTCCAGGAGGCCATGTCGCAAATCTGCGACGAGACGATGCCCCGAGTCCATCCAGGACGTGCTCGGCGCCAGGTGTACTGGTGGTCGCCGGAGATTGCGGCTCTGCGCGAGGCGTGCACCGCCGCGCGGCGCCGGTACGCCAGGTTCCGCAGGCGCCGCACCCGCCCGCCGGATGCGGAGGCCAGGGAGGCGGAGCTTTACGAGGGGTACAGAGCGGCAAGGCGCACCCTCCGAACAGAGGTAAAGCGGGCCAAGTTGGAGGCCCGCAATGTGTGGCTGGGGACTCTGAACAGGGACCCATGGGGACGCCCTTACCAGGTGGTGCGGGACAAACTCCGCCCATGGGCTCCCCCTCTGACTCAGAGTCTCCGGCCCCAAGTTGTGGAGGGTGTGGTGGCCAATCTGTTCCCTGAGCGAGGGGAACACTCTCCCCCGCTCATGGCTCCGCCACCTGCGGTACCCGTAGCGGACCACACCAGCGACGACGAGGACGACGCTCCAGAGGTGACCGAGGTAGAGATGAGGGCGGTGGTACGAAGACTCAGTCTCAAGAACACCGCCCCAGGACCCGACGGCGTGCACGGCAGGGTATGGGTCCTGGCCATGGAGGCTCTCGGGTCTCGATTGCGAGGGCTCTTTAGCGCATGCATGGAGAGAGGACAGTTTCCCTGTCGCTGGAAGACCGGGAAACTGGTCCTCATTGCGAAGCCGGGGCGCCCCGCGGACTCTCCGTCCGCGTACCGGCCCATTGTGCTGCTCGACTGGGTGGGCAAACTCTTTGAAAGAGTAATTGCAGACCGCCTCGTCGGGCATCTTGCGCGGGTGGGGCCGGACCTTTCGGACGGCCAGTTCGGCTTTCGCAGGGGGCGTTCCACGGTGGACGCCATCATGCGCGTGAGGGCTCTCACGACGGGGGATGCGGTGTCTCGGGGCAGGGTCGTCTTGGCGGTGTCTTTGGACATCGCCAATGCCTTCAACTCCCTGCCCTGGAGTTGCATCGGGGCGGCACTTCGGTACCACGAGGTGCCCGCCTACCTCCGTCGTGTGATCGAGGCCTACCTGTCGGATAGGTTCATCATCTATCCCGGTCACCAGGGAGAGTGGAGACGGCGAGAGATGTCGTGCGGTGTTCCGCAGGGATCGGTACTAGGACCGCCCCTGTGGAACATCGGATACGACTACGTGCTGCGCGGCGACCTCCCCGACGGGGTCAGCGTGGTCTGCTACGCAGACGACACGCTGGTCCTGGCGCAGGGAGAGTCGTACCAGGCGGCGACCGAAACAGCGACACGCGGGGTTGCGACAGTCGTGGAGAGGATCCAGCAACTGGGACTCAAGGTGGCATTGCACAAGTCCGAGGCCATGTGCTTTCATGGCCCTCGGTACGCGCCACCACCGGGTTCCCAAATAACGGTAGGGGGGGTCCACATCGGCGTCGGGTCGGCGATGAAGTACCTGGGACTCGTCCTCGACAGCCGGTGGACTTTCGAGGAGCATTTCCGACGTTTGGCCCCCAAACTGGACAGGTCTGGGGCCGCTTTGAAGCGGCTCCTGCCCAACCTAGGGGGTCCAGACGCCCCCTGCCGGAGGCTCTACGCGGGGATCGTTCGGTCCATGGCCCTTTACGGGGCGCCGGTTTGGGCGCCGTCGCTAGGTAAGCGACCGGCGGCCAAGCTGAACGCTTGCCAGAGGGTTATGGCCATCCGGATGGTGCGGGGATACCGCACGATCTCCCGCGAAGCGGCGAGCCTCCTCGCTGGCCTGCCACCGTGGGATCTGGAGGCAACAGTCCTTGCACGCATGCACGATTTGCGCGTGGAGATGCAACGCCGGGGCGAAACTCCGCTGCCGCGACAAGTCGCGGCATGGCGGACAGAGTTCCGGCGGGATCTCAGGGTGGCATGGCAACTGCGACTGTCGCAACCCAGTGCTGGGCACGCCGTCATTGAGGCGGTTAGGCCCCTCTTTGAGGAGTGGTTGGAAAGAGGTCACGGCGTCCTCTCTTTCCGAATGACGCAGGTCCTCACCGGACACGGTAAGTTCGGGAGGTTCCTGCATCGAATCAAGCAGGAGAGGACGCCCGGGTGTCGCCACTGTGTGGACCGCCCGGAGGACACGGTGGAGCACACGGTAGAAGTGTGCCCCGCTTGGGGTGAAGCGGGAGGGCGTGTCAGACTCTTACTGACTAAACCCCTACCCCGTTCCTTCGTTGCCTTCGTTCTGGGGGGGACTCGGTGTCAACCTTTAGGAATACCACGTGTTCCCCCCAGAGGCTTCGGCCCTGCCGGGCCCCTACAGTTTGCTGACATCTCCTTGAGGCGCGCGTGGAACAGAACGCGCCGTTGACGACTGAGCTCGGTCCAGATTATTTCCAGATTATTGCCGGACAGCGAGCTACCCAGTGCTCGCCGTCCGCAAACCCGCGCCTACGGTGGTCGGAAGTTGGGATCGGGATCTCGGCGGCGGCGGCGTGAGGACCGTTCCCTCACGCGCTCGCGGTCAGCAGCCTCCTTCACGAGCATTACTGCTTCGCAGAAGGAGGCGACCGCATGCCACCCCTCCTCGCTCCGGACCATGGCCTGAACCAGGGCCCGGCGCGAGAGGTCGCCGCTCCCGATAGCCTCCACAAGGACACGGCGGTGCTCCGCCCAAGCGGGGCACACTTCTACCGTGTGCTCCACCGTGTCCTCCGGGCGGTCCACACAGTGGCGACACCCGGGCGTCCTCTCCTGCTTGATTCGATGCAGGAACCTCCCGAACTTACCGTGTCCGGTGAGGACCTGCGTCATACGGAACGAGAGGACGCCGTGACCTCTTTCCAACCACTCCTCAAAGAGGGGCCTAACCGCCTCAATGACGGCGTGCCCAGCACTGGGTTGCCACAGTCGCAGTCGCCATGCCACCCTGAGATCCCGCCGGAACTCTGTCCGCCATGCCGCGACTTGTCGCGGCAGCGGAGTTTCGCCCCGGAGACAACTACACTTAAACTCTTATTAAATTTATATTTTTTAGTTAAGTATGAATATAATTACTTAAATTATACCTATTCAAATCGAAATAAAAGATAAACACAAATAAAAACAAAACATAATTCCAACAAATAAAATATTAATTATGTATATTACAGAAAACATACATACATTTTCGTAGAATTCTCCTATTAACACACACAATCGTAGCTGTCAATGAGCCGATAGTGACGTACATTCACACATACATACGCACTCATATAAATATGTATAATTATACAGTATATGCAGCCGGGTATTACTGCACAGCCAACAGACAAAGGCATTAAAGCCGTGCTCCACATAGCTGTACCTACAGCTTCAATTGAGGATTTAATGAGCATTCAATGCCCATTCATTTATGCATTTACCTTTTTAAAACCAATATAAATGAGGGACAAGTCAATAATTTATGTGACTGGAAATCCTTGAAAATGATGGAGGTATGAAAGAGTGATTTGATTAAAAATATCGTGTTTATGCAAATGACAAAAAAAAACAATATGGTTTCCCACTCCTCGTATGACACACCGCATCATTAAGCCAGTTATATTTTTTTTCACAACTTTTGCACAACGCTGGTCGCTAGTCCCAAACTAAGCATAGTTTATGATATGAGTACTAAGCAACTGATAAACATGCTTATACTATAGATAAATTATACCTAGACACAGAATACCAACCAATGACCATAAGTGCTCACACAAAAAATTGTCCTGGGTTGAATCGAACCCACGACCTCCAGCATAAAAGTCAGGGCCACTGACCACTAGACCAACAGTCCAGTCAAATATTCAACACTCAACAGAAACATGGTCCCGCCAATCATGGATTGAACTCACTCTTTAGCTGCGACACGGTCTGACAAAGGACGCTAACTCGATATCGGAGGAGTCGGCACTGTTTGCGTTGCTGTTCACTTCATAACAGCGCTGTGTGCTCGGCAAACTTCGGCTCTTTCCGCCTTTTCCATTACGTGCCAACTTATCAGGTGCAACAGGGTTTTTGGTAAGAATTCTCCCTGTAAGAACAAGGCTAGCCGAGTATTCTCGAAGATTGGTACGAGTTTATGTTGACATAAATTAAGTAGAATTAGAATACCTTCTAATTAAATTTCTTTTTTCAAGTGGAGAATCATCAGAATGGCTTTTCCTGCTCTTGGGCGGAGCGGGATGACGTGTCAGACTTTTACTAACTAAACCCCACCCCATTCCTTAGTTGCCATAAATCCGATCCATGGTCCTAGAGGCTTTAACCCTGCTGGAATGTAACCATTTTACTTGTAGCAATTTAATTTAGTAGAAGAATTAATGGCGCACCTTTGGAAGGCCTCCTACAAGGTGGACCGATGACCTGGTAAAGATTGTGGAATCCGATGGATGAGAGACGCTCATGACAGGCCTGTTTATTGTAGCTATACTTGGGAGAGGCCTATGTCCAATAGTGGACGTCTTTCGGTTGAAATTATGTTTATGAACAGAGTAAAATAACTGTTACTAACAAGATTATAACTATCTTGAAATTAATTTAGAGGTGCGCAAGTTAGTCTAATATTAACGAAATATCGAATTTAGACTTTATTTCGTCTGTAACAACATTCGAAAATTCAGCTACCCTTGTTAATGACGCGAGTATTACAACGTTAGTGCTCCAATTATTAAATATTCCTTATGTTAATGAGATCCTCTCGCGCTAACATAAACCGAAGTGAACCTAAACCAGCAAACTAAGTTATGTTTGAAACAGAACTGGAAGGTTATCTGTAACGTACTAGTTTTATGATCAGTTTAGAGGGAAGGATACTACCAACCTACTGGGAAGACTGTCGCCTAAAAGTCCTTAGTTAACATTTTTTTTTGGCTCTTGTGTCACAGGTCACAGGTTGCTACCTAGCTCAGGAGCCAGGGTTCATGTAGTTTGTTACCTGTATCTTTTGTGTCAATAAACAAAATTATTTCCTTGCATAGCAGCAAATATTTGGTCTTTTATGTACCTCTCGTTACATATATAAAGGTATCCTAAGGTTGACTGGTAGAGAAAGCCCTGATGCATTAAGTCCGCCTTTGTACCACCACTGTACATAAAGTTTAAATAAATATATAAAAAAACGAAATTTTATTACTATATTAGGTTAAAAAGCATATCGTGTACGTGTGTATACACTCGATACTCCACTTATCTGTTTGTCCGGATGCTTTTCGTCTGTATATGCTGCGAGTCTACTAGAATCTGTAATATAAGACCAACTTAGTTGCAATTTTGCACATACGTAAATATATGTACATCGTCTAAACACAAAGTTATAATGTTTTGCGAACTGTAGTGAGAGTGAGGAATGTCAAAATATTCTGTACAGTATGACTTTAGACTATAGGAAGTAGGTACTCAACAAAACTGCACTTGAGAAATCCACAAAGGGAAAAACTAAAATCACTCACCTCGTCCTAAGTATATTGAACCCTAGACCTTTGACTGAATTGTAACAACCACAAGACCTTACTCAACAAGCACACAGGTAACTATAACGAAGAGAATGGCTCAGTTTATTCAACGGTTTGGCTGAATGTGAGCATTCTGCTAAGATATATTTTTTTTATCAGTAGTTACTACAGTGGCCTAGCCTAGTCGAGTAAAAACACGCAGACATACCATACTTCTCGAAGCCTTTAAGGACATTGGATAACAGTGTCCTGAAAGGCTTCGAGAGAGAGGCCCCGCTATCCAGATGTTTTTGGTGTTACTCTGGTCTCTGGAAGCCTCTACAGGCCATGCGAGTCCTCTCTACCATGTTCCTGCGAGCTTCTGAGTTTCCGAATGGGACCATCCCAAGAGATCATTATCCCAGAATAAAAAGTGCTTTAATTCATTCTAAGACGGGCTATCTGCTTACCAAGTTTCATCGAAATCCGTTCAGTAGTTTTAGCGTAAAAGAGCACAAATATCCATACATTCAAAATTTGAATTTATATTATACTATTATAGTATAATTATATAGTAGGGATTAATCTGAGCTGATAAATCTTTAGTCAATGACAAGGTTTATTTATAATATTATGTAGGTAACAACATCCAGCAAACTAGTCAAAATATCACAAAATCGTGGAAAGAAAACTAACAGCAATAAGAAGTAACAGTAAGAGCTGTGTCTTGGCAGCGGACCCCACGGCCGCACCGCCGCGCCGCAGTACAATCAATGGGACAGCGATATTATACATTCCACCAGCAAACTGACTCTACGGCTCAATATGGGCCGCGTTATAGCACGCGTGAGTTATAGACGCCGTGCTTGCCGCACTAGGGCTGCCACAGAGGATACTTGCATAAATTATAGCTATCTAATAATATGGAAATATTGTAAAAGCACTTTTTTTTTAAAGAGTAACCTTGTAGTTTCTTGCTGGTTCTTCTCCATAGGAAACGACCAATTGGAACCCTCAATATCAGTCTGAATGGAGACGCTATGTGTGTGTGTTTTGAAGCGCTTTTGAAGATAAGAGGAGGTTGAAATTGAACCGGAAACGCGACGAACTCAAAGCTAGACCACCAATAGCTATAGTTTATCATGTCGTTAATGGTGCTTGGAGTTTTTCAGCCAAAGTTGGATATGCAAGTCACATGAGGGCGCATAATAGATCTGCAAATCTGAGCTTACAACCACCATAAGAAGTCATTGAATGCGGTCGCTGTGGCCGAAATCGGCTAGATGGCATCATCATCACCTATGTAGGCCTTGAATTTGTCTTTGTCTTTGAGTTTGTAAATTGGTGGTGTGATACCCCCTTTCTTCGGAAAGCACGTAAAGCTGTTGCCGTTTCGTGTCGCATTACCGTCCCATCGGACTATGAGAGTAAAGGAACAGAGAGTGCACCTGTCTTTGAGCACACACTTGTGCACTATAATATCTCTGGCATATTTGACTGTTCTCTGTTCAGATTGGTCACCGTGACGGTCGGGAGGATTATTCCATACCTTATGCACACCAGCCCTAACCACTTTACAATCGCAATGATGGTTAAATGTTCTAGTTTGAAACAATACGCAGCGTCGCCGCCCGCGTGATGCCAAGAGAACGAGCGCCGACTACTGGGGACAAACGCACACAGCTTACTGGCACACTGATTACTGGGATCTCTGATTATTGTAATATATCAGGAGTATTGTAAACCACAGCACTATTACGTTTCATAGTTACATGGTATCATTGAGTAATTACAGTATATTTTGCTGGAAATAATATACTGTTATTGCAGCAATGATATAAACAAATACTTTGGTTTTATTAACTCTGGTTAGTGATACATTGTGCCAGCGGTCGCTGTAGTGACCACTTCAATTTGTTCTATGTATATTATGATGAGTTGTGTCCGGTTGGTCGATACTCGTACAATAGTGATTAGCACGGTTGTCCGGCGGTCCACAGCGGTCCAATCACTGCGGATCAGATCAGTCGCATCGAATATCGGTTAGATTGAATCCCGCGACACGAATCGCCGCGGATTACAACCGCTCGCTCTATTATTCAAACTCCTGCCGAAGTGAGTGTGGCGGCACTGAGAGCGGATTGTGATAGCGGATTGTTCTGGCTGATCGTATTGTTTTTGTTCTGAATTTTATGTATTTGGGTTTACAACAGTTATTGCTGGTATTTAGAGTGAATGGATATCTTATATTAAGTTGAAATTATGATAAATACTTTTTTTAAGTTTATAAATCATCAATATAACTTCTCCCACTCTTGGGCGGAACGAGAAGGCCACCACAAGGTCAACTGGTAGTAAATGCCTAAAGAATTAAGTCCACCCTTGTACCTACTAGTGCATAAAGATAAATAAAACCCATTCCTGAATTCCTTCTTTGCCTTTCGTTCCATGGCTCCGGAACTTCCTTTCAGAAGCAAACCCATGTTCCCAGCAGTTTCGACCCTGCTGGGCCTTATAAGCAGATACGAGTTTAATTACTTTACTATGAAATGAGTTTAATTACTTTAAACTCATTTCATGACTGACATGAACAATACGAGGAACCAGTTACATACTATCAACAAGCTAGGATTATCGAATCGTCTAGGCTTACCATTGAGCATATCTCATCGAGCTGTGGTGGCCCAGTGGTCTGCCCCAACTCGCAAGTCGTAGGTCACAGATTCGAACCTGGTCAGGTGCATTACTTTGTCTTATTAATTTCATCACCATTGCTCTCAAAACGATGAAGGAAAACATCGTGAGGAAACCGGCATGCTCTAGAACCAAAAACTCTAAGACATGTGACATCCGCCACTTCACACTGGGCCCATTCGCTCTACTAGAGAGGAGGCTGAGTCCCAACATTGGGAACACTGTAAAGCAGATACTATGCTATGCTATAGGTCCTTTTTGTTTCCATCGAGCACTTCTCATGATAACTTTAAGGCTAAACCAGATACCTTAATGTATGATGTGTGTACCCGCTGCGACAAGCGCGCCACCAAACGCCGCAGCCACAGAACATGAATATTCAGCGTTCACTCAGAGCGGCGCGACGCTGTGTTTGCTCCAACAATACGCGCCGCACAATAACATTAGACAAATACACCTCGTGCGCCAGCGGAGGCGGAAGTAGGCGTGAAGATAGACTGTGACCTTCAGACGTGTGGGTCGGGGACACGAGGCGGATTTCAGGGTAGGAAGACCAAAATTTCTTTTCTACAACGTTGTTAGCTAAGCCTGAATAAACAAATGGCTCCCGGTTTTATGATTCATGATAGCTGCATCAGGCATGCGGATTGACGAGCATTGGGTAGCTCGTCGTCCAGCAGTCCGGTAATGATCCGAACCGAGTCCAAGCCGTCGACGGCGAGTACTGTTCCACGCGCACCCCAAAGAGATGCTAGCAAAACCGTAAGGGCCCAGCAGGGTCGAAGCCTCGGGTTCCATGAGTTGGTTTCTGAAACCAAAAATCGGGACCCTTGAACGAAGGCAAAGAAGCAAAGAAGGAACAAAGGAGTGGGTTTTAGTAGTAAAAGACGTCTGACATCTTGTTCCACCCAAGAGCCCCACTCGTGGTTGGAAAGGGATGTCAGACTTTATTAGGTGGTATAAGTTATTCTGATGATTTTCCCACCAAAAAGAAAAAAGCTACGTCGGGCATTACAGAAGTTTGTAGTGCGGCTGCTGCTACAATAGTAAGGCTCTATCATCTTTAGGATGGCTACAACAGGGTAAGAAAAAGATATCCTAGACAACATTTAAAAAATGCTTCGCTATCCCTTTTGCTTCGTCAAGGTCGACAGTGTGCGCACAGCCTTACGTGGAGTGGCCACGTATAAGTAAATCTGAATGTAGGCACTTTCCCGATTGCGGCTTAGGCTCTAAGCTCACGCCATTTTATTCACGAATTTACCGACGCAGCGTGATGTGATTTGGTTCAAGTGGAAAATAAACATATTTTTTACTGGTTTGGTTCCCATTCAAACATAGGTGTGTTGTGTGTTTATTAAGAAAAGTACTGGAAGGTGCAAATACCAATCGGTGGCACATACAGACTCACTGGCGTTATGACAAGGACGACAAATGAATTCGATGTGTGTACATAACCACTGTAATAAGTAGTTATGGAAGGTGAATATCTAAAATTTAATCTAAACGAAGTCTACTGGGGCCATGGTTTCGCTTTTGAAAGGACAAACCCTCCTAAAATGGAAGAAGGAACATAAAAATAGGTTTTCACACCCTCACGGTCCACCCGAGAGTGGTACAAGTCATTAAATGATTTTCCACTTAAGGGGGATGTTCCAGCTTAGCCCGCGAAATTCAAATTTTCTTACGTTTTTTGCAATTTGAAAGCCAGTGATAAGTTGTATAAAGTTAAAAATACTTAAGCGGCTGTAAAACCTAACTAGTTACATAATTATAAACATAAAAATCATTAATACAAGCCTCCAAGCTCACCTAAGTGCAGGAACGATTTTTTCGAGGTCAAAAACGTTCCTGCAACTAAATTAGCTTGGAGGCTTGTATTGATGATTTTTATGGTTATAATTATGTAACTATTTACGTTTTACAGTCGCTAAAGTATTTTTAACTTCGTACAACCTACCACTGGCTTGCAAATTGCAAAAAACGTACGAAAATTTGAATTTCGCGGGCCAGCTGAAGCATTCACCTTAAAAAAAACTTACGTCGTTACACCGACGATCACTGGGCTGGTGGCTAAGTTTCGTTCTACCCGTTAATGCCAGAGCAAGAGGCGAGACGATTCTTTGATGATTTCCCACCAAAAATAAAGTTTAAATATATAACAGACTAGCTTTAGCCCGCAGCTTCGCCCGCGTACATAAAATATAGCCTATAATATGTCACTCAGAAATACAGCAGCTTTCTATTGGTGAAAAAATTTTAGCAATCGAACCAGTACTTGCACAGATTACCTCATACAAACAAAAAAACAAACTTTACCTCTTTATTATATTAGTGTAGATTACAATCATGATAAATAATGACAGGAAATGAACATCATAGCATGTAGCTACGTATGTAGGATTCGTTACAAAAATACGATTGGCTGCATTATTTCTGAAACGCGAGAGGTGTGAGGTGGAGGGGGGGGGGGCGCTGGATCGTGCGAAACTTTAAATTGAACATAATTCGCGCTAAGCCGCCGAATGCCGCCGCGCGCCGCTATCCGGACGAGCGAGATGGCGTCGATTGAGAGGCGAGATGTAAACGATACACTATAATAATTATTATATCAAGTCAGTTTATGTCCAATAAATGCAATTTTCAGGAATTATGGCCAAAATTTTTCATAAATAAAGGTTTTGTAGTCTGATTGTTTTATGTATTTTTATATTGTGAATACCTATCACGTATAGCTATAATATTATTTCACTGTTTCAGTAAAAGAGCTATACATTAAGTCAATGTTACGATTTATTTAAGCTATCGAAAAATATCAATATTTGGCCATTACTCTTCGAGTTGTCAAAAAGAAAATGTCGGTACCGTGGGTAAAATAAATGTATTTTGCACCCTTCTTCTACTGCAACAACACAAAACTCAAAGCACATCTCATAAAAAGTCGCGTAGTCAGCCATTTAAAACTCCGTTCATAATGGATGCAGTTAATCACGGCGGCGTCGTCAGTTAGAATGAGCGCGCGAATCCTTCAGTGTATAAAATAAGTGTTGAAAGTTCAAAATATCTTTGAATCCGCTCGGTTAGCGCGGTATCTGCGGCCGGCAGCCACTGTCAGACACTGATAAAATCCACCACAAGTAGAAATACAGAAGTCCCACTCGGACATTAAACTTAAACGTTTGCATGCAGTACACACAGTCAAACTCAAAAGTTACTTTAGATCGAAGATTATTATCGGCCTTGTAATGTTTCCACTATTGGGACTCAGGCCTCCTCTCTAGGAGAGGGAGATCGAAGATGATATGAATCAAATCATCAATCCTCTTCCTTGAGTCGTATTTCTCATTACTGAGGATCTTGAAGATCCCGTTCGATTAGCTTCTTACTGAATGGTTCTTGGCGTTAAGTGCGACGTGCAGTGTGGAGTGGACCTGATATGCCCATCTTGTTGAGTTGTGGCCTCTAGTTCGTCGCTAGCAACCATGCCAGTTATAATGAGCAATTCAAGGTTGTGGCCATTTTTCCTGTCTGTATGGCCAGAAAACTCCAGAACTCTGCGCATATAGGTAGGTAAGCAGACAAATCATCAATAGTTACAAGAAAGTATTGGAACTCTCGCAGTTGTAGTTTTGACCAATTCTAACCTTTTGAACTTAATATGTTTGTGAGTCAGTAACTCGCATATGAACCGGAGTGAGTTTTCTGTTTCTATTAGTTTCTTTGGGTACGCTCGGAGTCTCGCTAGTCATCCAGTAGACGCCGCGACTTAAGCTTGCTCAGAGTTTACTCGATTCTGTGTTCGAGCTTCGGAGAGGCCGGTAGTAAGCTAAGTTTGGAGTTCATACCTCATATATGTGTAATACTTTTTGTGATTGAAAAAATGTGCTCAGGTAATTAGTTAGATCTGATTAATCTTTGTCACAAAAAAAGAAATTAAATGATGCAAAAAGAAAGGCAAAATTATAGTGAATGAGTGAAAAATATATTGTACATTAATATAATATTCACAAAAGAAACCTACAAAGTATACCTATAGTAATAATATATTAAATGAACCTTTATAAGCCCGTAAGAGGATTACATTCGTCCGGACTTTGACAAAGCTTACTGTTCATGTAAAATTAATATTTACAATACAAATTGGTCCCATTTTAGAATAATACCTTTACACAGTTAAAAGATCGTGAAAGTTTCAGGAACATTTTGTGGAATCTGCTGGAAGTTTAGACTAACTCGGTGATGGGTACGTGCATACTAGGTAGTTCCCGCGGGAAACTGCGAGGTTTCGCGAGCGGTAGTCAGAGGCTCTACCATGAGTTTACACAGTTAACACTCGCTAACGTCTCCGTAAATTAAACTTCGTTTTTTAATCAGAGACGATAATTTGACAATTCGAAAGTTGCATGTTTTTTCCATTTCATTAATAGCGAGGTATCGCAACCGATTTTCACCGAAAAGACCGAAACATATTCGCAAAAAATTTAAGAATTATCGTTTTTAATTTATACGACAAATTATGGTCATATATTGGAATTAAAATATATATTTTATATGTTGGAAATAAAATATAATTTGAGCCTACGAATTGAAAGAATACCAAAATCTGTGTCATTTTATTTTTTCGTCTAGATTTATTACACAGGAAAGAGTATTTATTCTGATTCTAAAGAGTCTGAGCAAAAATTATTTATTAGTATCGCTACCAAATTCAATTATATCAAAGACCCAAGCGATACATTTTGTCTTCCACTTTAATAAAATGTGAAATGCGGTATTTTAATTTTAAATTCGAATTAGACTCTAATATAAATAAACACTATTGTATCTTGTTCCTACTTTCGTTAAAGGTTATTAGGAGACATATTTTTTTTATCAAATACTACATATTTTTGGAGTTTGACATTTGCACTTGTCAGATCATAGTCTGGGATTAAAAAATTACCTTTAGCACTATAGATTTCGAAAGGTGACAAAAGTGACGTACATTGACATTATCTATTCGATAACATTTAACGTTTTTCAGCTGTCACCATTTGGTCTCCATACAAAACGGTACCATGAGTCACTAATTCGACAGACGCTATCCAACAATACGCTTACAATAGTAGTTACTCAACTCACTAGCATTTTGACGCGTGAAACATATGTTTACATGAAAACTATAATCGTTTTTGTGTCTAATAAAATCAAAATAATGCCTGCAAAAGTTTATTTATAGTATGGAGTAAGTTAGTGACCTTCAAGCCGATTCAATATTTCTGTTAATTGAGGCCAACGTTGAATATTGTTCGTTCTTCCTTGTTGAAGGTCCCTTCGATGGGTCTGTGAAAATCACCGTTCCTGAAAAATATGCATTTTGCTATCTACGATATAATTCATGTTTTAGACGTTTTACCTAGAGGGCCATGGCCATCCGGAAGGTGCGCATATTACTCCAAAAAGCGACCATTTTGAACACCTGCAGAATAGTGAGAAAGTTCATGCAGATAGAGGAAAATGAAAATTTCTACCCATAATACACCTTAAATTCACCACACACACGCTACATTGACTTGGCTTGGCCCGTTAATGTAGCTTAATTCATGAATCCCCGACCGGTCTCATAGGACCGCGCAGCTATTGTCTTACTATTGTGTCTCGTTTCGCGGGTATTGATAGGTTAAGTAAAACTATACGTTTTCTCAAAATAATAATAATAAATCCTTTATTTCAGGCTACTAAGGCCCATTAAGCACTATACACAAAATAGTCTTAAAAATAAACTACTACATATTAATCTAATTTTATATATTAAGTTTATTTTATTAGTAAATACGACTTAAAACTATTTTAGTAACACTTCACTTTGCACTATATTTTCTTGGTGCTGTCCTGCGGCACTTGTCCGCGGTAGCGAAGGAACACCACGCCCTGTGGCCAAAAGTCTTCATCCATAGCGAGGTACAGAAAACAGTTCGGTACTCGCACCACAAACGCCTTGAAATTGACGTTCCGGTGCGACTCCAGCAACTGCACTCTCAGCGTGTACTTTAACTTCTGGCGTACATGCTCAACGATATCCTCCACCTTCGTGGTGTAATGCAGGCGGGCGATGTACACCGGTGTGTTCGGCTGAGCGGCACGCAAACTCGCACCAGGTGTTGCCGGTGCTTTGCCGCACAGATTCCGGTTGGCTTGCGTTCGGCGTTTCCTCCTTTGCACCGTCACGAAACCATCTTCATTATCAGCCTTATCAATGCCTTGTCAGGCAAAGGCTTCGATATAGGAGCGGCAGGGGCGCTAGTTAGTCAGAGTCTGACACGCCCTCCCACTCCGCGAAGTGCGGGAGAAGTCAATCTGATGACTCCCCACTTGAAAAAAAAACCTAGGCTACGAGTATATTGTATAAACAAGCTGTCCCTTTAAATTAAATGAATTGAATAGACGACAGTGACATATTATAAGGAATAAAAATTCAAAAACCACTTAATGCCATAAATAGTCCACTAACCGTCGACTTTTCTATTTAGTCGGTTTATTTTGATACATTTTTAGCATGGCGATAACACTACATTTTGAGCTTACGAGCCGTTCTCTCTTCTTATTAGTGAGGAAGAAAGAAACAAAACATAAGTAATGAAGTATTCTAACAAGTAGAGTGAAGTTAGCAATACCAAAAAAATTATCGAGCCTACTTTAGCGTCTTCATAAGGCTCCGAAAATCTCATGGTGCAAGCATTATAGAAACCTATTCGACCCACGTCAGCAGCAAATATCAAATATGACAGCTAAAGTTTAATTTCTTTTAATGTGTGCTAAATGAGCAAAGGAAACATGATTCAGCCTTTTAATTTTAATAAAACACAATTATCTCCTTTAATATTTGATATATTTTTTAATTTTAATTTCATCTTTAAAATAATAACTATAGAAGTAGATTCATCATCATCATCATCTCAGCTGAAAGACGTCCACGGCTGGACAAAGGCCTCCCTCGAGCGTCGCCATAGCGACCGGTTCTGTGCGTCTCGCATCCATCGGATTCCCGCGACCCTCGCCAGGTCGTCAGTCCACCTTGTGGGAGACGCTGCGTCTTCCGGTACGTGGCCGCCACTCTAGAAACTTCCGTCCCCATGGACCATCGTCAGCCGCGCTATAGCATCGCTTCAAAAAGTCGCCGTGGGCGAGGCCCCTAAATTCAGCGATGCTCTTTCGGTCGATCTTAAGGGTCGAGCTCGACTCATCCTACAGCCATGAAAATGACTTTTAGAGAATAGCATAGCTGCAAGAGTTTATTTACTATGAAATAATTTAGTGGCCGTTGAATTTGAAGACCAACGACGTGAACAACGTGAATTTTAAGCCAATTCAACATTTCGTTTAATTGAGCCCAACATTGAATATTGTTCGTCCTTCCTTGTTTTAATTCTTCTAAAACTAAGTTTATTACTAATTTTACTTAAAGTGAAACAACTTTGGATATAGACAAATACTATAATAATACACATTACAATGACCGTCTTGCACAAGGATTAGTTTAAAACTAGACGAATAATGTCTCTACATTTGTGGGGAACACTGCTTGCACTAAGATTCCTATGACCCCTGAGCCCAACGGTAATTGGGTGTTTACGTGTAGGCTCAGCGCGTCGCAGCCCGAGCACTTGAGCGGCGACCACCATGCCGATCCCATAACGTCACGCAGCTCTCCATCAGTGTAAGCATGAACTCCACTAACAGTTGAAACTGTGAGACAATGGACCTCGTTGTATTAAATTGTAATCAAAATAATATATTCTGGTTTATTTTGAACATCACACAACACAACTCTGTGAAGGGGCGTCTAAACGGGCCACATTTTACGACAATTTGTGGCTGCAATACCTACTGTGGCCGGCAACATTGCTAGCAATACCAGCCACACTATGCAATATTTTAAGGATGGCCCGGCATTATAGCCACATATTTTTTGGTATGTCAAAATGTTTTTATGTGTAGCCGGCGTGTCATTAAAGGGTTCTGAATCAAAGGCCATACTATTGCAGCCATATTGCAACATGTTACCTGCAATTGATTGCTCAGCCATAAAATGCACTAAAATGTTTTTTTGATGGCTGGGCAATGTTTGCCAATAATTGCAGCCACAATTGTCGCAAAATATAGCCCGTTTAGACGCCCCTTTACGAAACGTCAACAAAAAATTTTATTCAAATTGTAACTTCAGACAACTGTCATATTATAAGGAACAAAAATTTAAAAAACCACTAAATACCATAAGTAGTCCACTAACCGTCTACTTTTCTATTCGGTCGGTTTATTTGTTTTAACATTTTTAGCATAGCAATAACACTACATTTTGAGCTTGCGAGCCGTTATCTCTTCTTCTTAGTGAGAAAGAAAGAAACAAAACATAAGAGGTGAAGTTAGCTACACGACACGATTTACCAAGCTTACCTGACATTACAGAAACTATTTCATCCACGGGATCCACGTTAGCTCGCTAGCAAGTTCAACGTTAGCGAGGACTTTTTAGATAAAAACTCATGGTAGAGCCTCAGATGGCGCTGCGATCGGCGATTATCGTTTTACCGTGATCTAAAACTTTATGTAACAAGTTACAAACTATTACTAACTGGAATAAAAAAGTTTTATTGTGTTTGTAAAATGACTTTAAATTACATTTGCACGTGTGAGTTTGGTTGGGTTTTTATTTGATAGAAAGCTGATTTATTTATTTTTTTCTTTTTTTTCTCTCGCTAATAATATCGAACTTACTAAAACATATTATTGATGTCAATTTTTGTAATACGATAACAACCTGTTTTTGATGTTTTTTTTCCTGTACGTTAATAATGTAATACTTATGAGAATAAACTTATCTCAAACTTGTTAAATACTTGTTACAATATACTTAGATGTTGTTAGATTCATTCGTTCGTTTAAATATTTAAAAGAAAAAAAAACACGTTAACACACTTTTGATAAATAAAATACTCTACTAGTCCAGTCAGTGCCTTGGAGTTTTTACCTCGAACTTTTCTTACTGTGGATTTAATTTTAAAAGAAAGTAAATATGATATTTGTAGCTAATAATATGTAGAAAAAAGTACAGATACCTACCTATTAAAAACACAGTGGAAACTAGTACGCCTCACCGTCAACGATTGCATCACTACTTTCCATCAGGTGGAATCGCAGTCAAGCACTAGGTTTATACCAATAAAAAAATGACTAACACCCCAGTCAGCTTCACTATAACATTTGAATCCAAATTCAAATCGCATCACACTCGCACAGTTTAAAGTACAGTTCCACACAAATTCGCGGACGATTGCCAGTGAATGAAACTCGTGAAAGTTTCATCGCATTCCTCTGAAAAGCTCCCGAATTCTACTTTCAGTTTGATCCAGTTTGCAACGATTATGATTCTATCGGATTATAAGTTATCGATGCGAGTACGGCGCTGTGGAGCTGCATGCTTACTTGTTTGGAAGTGACGCCGTTGTTCTTACAGAGGTTTTAATTGAGTTTGAAATTATTATAATAAGTAAGCCAAGTCAATATACTTGGCTTGTGAAGTATCTGATATGTGGGATGTGAACTCGGCGATCATTGTGCTGATGGCAATGGATTAATAGTTAGGAGACTCGACCAACTCGTTAGGCGACTGGATCAAGGCCTTGATTTAAAAAGGAGGTTCTTTTCTCTGGAGCTTGGACCCTGATTTTTTTTAATGGAATATTTAAAATGTTTTTAAATATTTCATTAAAAATACAAATAAAGAGATAATATTATACACTTTATTGACATAAATCAATGGTGTTGAGCTAATGTTCGTTTACAGCGATAATAATGGATCAAAGTTTCAATTAAGATCATTGAAAAAGTAGAAAACCTAATTCTAATATGTTGTAAGACCTTTTATGAGTTTATTAAACTTAGATACTTCATAATTCACACGATTTCGCCCACGGAGGTAGACAGACAGTAAAAAAAACCCACGTAATTTCAATCTTACAGACTTATTTGTTTGCACATAGGTACCCAGTTATGAACATAATATTACATAAGTACACAATTCTAAAAATATACTTAAGTATATAATATACTCGTTTATTAATTAATGTAAATTGAATCAACTCTATAAAATTATGTAGAGTGTAGAGATCAAAACATATGAAAATGTTGTTTATTAAAATAAGATGTGAACATAGTTTTCTGAGAGTTAAGTTTAACGCAGCTTCCAATTAGTGAGAATGAGCAAATACGAGCATCAGATACATACGAGTAATGTTATTTGTAAACAACGTTTGTAAAATATAAACTGTTTTCATAAAAGGACCTCTATTAAATCACTACCCTCCTCATTACGGACCTAGTTTTATTCGCGCAATTTTATTACTGCCCTTAACTCAATGCACTACAGTTCATAATTCCAAAAACACCAAATCAAAAGTCTTCAGCAACGATATTCCAGAACCGACCGAAAACTAATTTCAAACATTTATAAGCACCTACAACCCGCTGCCTAATTTAATTATTAATCGAAATTCGCACAATAGGAATGAAACAAAGCCACGTTAATCTGTGCAAAACACGGTCTCATATTCAATTATGTCCGAAACAAGCGAATACGAAATGAGGCGCTTACCTACACGAGTGCGGTAAAAATTTAACGAACATTGAGCAACAGAGAATCAATTGGCGTACTGGTGTATTGGAACATCTGTGGCGAGAGCTTTGTAGGCTGTGTGGCGGCGTAGCATCTCCCGCCACTCGCTCGCGGGGTGTACCGGCGCGCGGACCTACGCCGTAGCGCTACGAGCTACGAGCCGCGAGCTACGACATCGGAAAGTATTTCGCGGGTGAACTTTTGTGTTGAATAGTTTATTATGACTGAGTGCTTCGGGATGTTAGTCCAAGGAACTTGAACATTGAGTTAGCGGTGGAATATCAACAATTATAGCTGTAAGTGTATTGTTATGTTTCTGTTGACATCTGACCACTGTACTGTCCACATTATTTAATACAAAATAAGAAAAAGGATAGTGTAGACATTCTTGTTTATTGGAAAACACTACAGTAACATTATGAAGATGAATGTGACATGATTTATTGAGAAGCATTCGCTGTAACAACAAAGTAGCGACTGAAACTGTAAAGTTTTTTACCTACTTATTACTTCTTTTTGTTATAAACGACAGTTTATTCATATTACCTAGTTGTGTAACTTTAGTCCTGTAGTTACATCCTGCAAACGACTACACAAATCAAAACACACATTACTTTAACGACTTCCTAGACAAATAAAACAAAAAATACAATCTACAATTAAAAACCGAAAATGAAGTAGAAAGGCTTTGGTACAAAGTGCTTTAGCATTTAAGTAGCAAAGAGTTAACGCGACCACTTCCGCGGCGGCGGCGGACAAAGGAGTGAAATAATAATATAAATAAAAGCAATGTTAGTTTGTTAGTGCGGTCAGTTGCCGCGCTTTATTGTTGGCGTTTCTTGCTGGAGTGTGAACCAAGAAGGTTAATTTTTATGAAGACTTTAAATGCCTTGGACCTTACTGCTGATGCTAACTTCGGCGTCTTGGTGTTGTGGTCAGTAACTCTTTGAGTAACTGGGGTGTATAGAATGACACATTTGTCCCATCCGTACGCAAAACACGCGCTTTAGATGTTGAGTTAGAGATTTATTTTGCAAAAATGTTTAAAAAATACTTTTACATGTTAATTTAAACTAGATCAGGCTGATGATTCCTATCTAAATACCCAAAAAAGAAAAACTGAAAGAAACTCAGGGATCAAAGTCACTTTTAAAGTCCAAACAAAAAATATATAACGGTCCAATCATAAGAGAACTATACAGATTGGAGTCTGAGATAGTCTTTTGTGGTAAACTGGGTGGGCTGATGTCCGTAACTCCACCGATTTGAGTTACGGACATCAGCCTGAAATACAAAAACCATGACTTGGTTAGCAGTAAAAACTTAGAACGATGATAACTTCGATGATTGCTATTGTTATTCAAGACAATGGTCCGGAAATATCCGATGACTACGTAGGCAGCATAAAAGTCAGGATTACTTTGAAATAGTTCGTCATTCTACTTTGATAGTTTGGTAGTTTGCAGATCAATCATAATAATTATTGGTTTGCAGATACTTTTTGGGTTTATTGACGAAATTGATAAAATGTGTGTTGTTGTTGTTTCTTTCTTTGAGTCCATCCAAATTTATTTTATTTTTCTTAGGCAGTACACTGATGAATATGATAAATAAATAAAACATATTAAATTTTTCGACTCATGGTTAAGTTTCTAATGTCAAAAGCACTTACTCCCACCAGCAAACAGTACGAATAAGAATAACAAACAAACCTTACAAGTTCTTGTAATAAATGACAAAAGCCCAGTAAAACTTTTTTTGTTAGCATGAAATATTGAGTTTCTACATCGACACAGTTACCTAACAAACTGTGGCAATTTCACGCGCTAGCTTGTCGGACGCCGAAACTATACACATATCAATCAAAGAGTTTTACAAAACGATGGAACAGAAACAATTCGTATCGTGTCATGTAGCGATGTAACATGTAACGCGCAACACGTAACATGACGTGTGACATATTAAACGCTGTTACAGTCGAGTCTATGAACGGTTTGAACCTAACGAGACATTAATTGAAGTTGATTACATTCGCTTTGTTGGAGATGTTCAACTTCTCATTAAGATAGCTTTATATTAAAACCACACCATAGAAAATGAAAAATTCAGGAAGTCTCATGTTTTTAAACACTTTTTTGGAGAGCTGTTTTTAACAGTTTGGCAAAAATATTGACCGACAAAAATGCAAATCAAGCATTCAAACTTTCGACTTATTGTTTTAAAACTTTTGATTTAAGTTAAAACAAATACGTGGTCGCTTACAATAGGCCTCATCAGAAGGCTTAAAGTCACCCGAAGGGCAATGGAAAGGACTATTCTCGGAGTTTCTTTGAGTGATCATATCAGAAATGAAAATATCCGTAGAAGAACCAAGGTTACCGACAAAGTTCGAAGAATCACCAAACTTAAGTGGGAGTGGGCAGGACACATTACTCGCAGAACAGATGGTCAATGGGGACGAACAATTTTGGAGTGGTAACCACGACCTGGAGGAAAAAAGGCCTCTCACAAAGTAAAGCCCCGTATTCATGGTAAACATTTGTTTAGCAACAAAGTTGAATCAACGTGTTGCGGAGTTGCTGTCAACATGTTGCTGGCAACACTGTGTGTTGCAGAGTTGACAACAGCATGTTGACAAGCTCTCGCTCCATGAGCTGGACTGCCGTGTGGACAACCCATACTGATTTAAACAAAGTTTCCAGCAACATTCTTGTCGTTCATCAACAACGTTGATCAACTGTTGTTAAAGAAATGTTTACCATGAATACGAGGCTTTAACCAATAACCTGGTGAGAAACACGGGAATCCGATGCAGGCGAAACGCGCAGGACCGATCGTTATGGCTAGGTACGCTTAGGGACGACCTATGTCATTGAATGACGTTTTTCGGCTAAATTAATGATGATGATCAAATAAAGTACACAGTAACCTCCAGCTGAAAGACGTCCTCCTGGAAATAGGCCTCTCCATAAGCGTCACCATATCTACCAGCCCTGTGCATCTCGCATCCATCGGATTTCCGCGAATCTCGCCAGGTCATCGGTCCACCTTGTGGGAGGCCTAGAGTAAACTTGTGGGAGGTTAGTGATAAATAATATAAATATTTTCAAAGTATCTACAGCAGCAATATTGTGAATGAACCTTACTAGTTCCAGACGTTACTTCATTTCTAGTTACGCAGTAATTGATTACTTACTTACTTGTTTTTCGAATCCTATCTCAGTTGCCGAAACATCTAATAAGCTACAGTATGAAGGCAGCGGCTTATCTATTAATATACAGGATCACAAAGTATTAGCAAGTTAATAACATTGAAAGTCGAATTATTTTGGTAGAACTGTATATTTTGGCTGGGGAAAATTCCACTGTTTTATATTGAATTCTCAATATAAAACAGTCACAATTTAAAAGCTAAACATTGATTAATAAAACCGTTAAGTTAAATTAATTTATTTTACAGCTATAGGAATTTATTTTATCAATTTTGTTAACAAACCAACCATCAGAAAGTATCTGCATACCGTTCATAATTATAGTTGATTTACAAACGATCAAACTGCCAAGGTAGAAAACAGGTAGGTACTCCAAATAAATTCTGACATATAAGTGAACTGCTGCAGTGTCAAAAGTTGTCAACGCAATCATCGGATATTCTATCATAATTGTCTTAAATAGCGATAACAATCATCAAAGTCATCAACGTTCTAAGTTCTGGCTACTAACCGAGTCATGGTATTTGTATTTCAAGCTAGTGTCTACACCAACAACAACTCAACGTCTAACGCGCATATTTTGCATATGTATGGGACAAACGTATCATTTGGTCCAACCCAGCTCCTCATTGAACGCCAGCAGCGCCTTAGTGTTACGATCAGTAACACCAACCCGGGACCCTGGAACGAAGGCAGAGAAGGAACGAGGTGGGCATTAGTCAGTAAAAGTCTGTCTTGCCCTCCTGCATCACTCAAGAGCGAGAATAATAATTTTGATGAATCCCCATCTTAAAAAAAAAAGTGCTGCTTATCGAAGACGAGTAGTATGAATCTCCTTGGTTAATTTTCCAGCAAGAATCGCTAACAATAAAGCGGTGATAATTTCAGTGATGTAATCTATATATAATAGTCATCTATACTAATATAATAAAGAGGTAAAGTTTGTTTTTTTGGTTTATATGGGATAATCTTTGAAGATCCAGGTTCGATTACATAAAGTATATATTGACAGAAAGCTGCTTTCTTCCTGAGTGCTATAGGCTATATTTTATCTAAAAAAAATATGTTTACGTCATAAAATTACCATATTTGTAACAGGCGGGCGGGCGAAGCCGCGGGCAAAAGCTAGTACTCAATATACAAGCTAAACATTAATGAATATAGGCGTTAAGTATCGGAATTAATTTAGCAGTTATGCAAACTTACAAACTAGGATGACAATGACTCGAAGTGTCGGCCCGCGCACAAGTTTCACCTCCAGCCATAATCACTGGCTGGCGGAGACATCGAACGTGTTGTATAACTGCCATTATCTAGTTAAACTAACTTGTTCTAAATTGTTGGCAGGCAGGTTGGCCCAACGTGCGCCAACATGTGGTCCAACCAACTCCCTGCGTTGCTTCTGATCGTCGTGGTTGGTAAGTGGATAGAAAATAAAACATTTATTTACAGGTTTATTTCAAATGCAATGGATTACTTGGTAAAATTACGTTTTATTTTATTTGCCTTTTTTGGTCAACCAATAATTGTTTACACTATAACGTTCTTAAAGCACTTATCTACCGTAATCTACAGTTAGAGTAACAATTTAAGATGGTAGATACATCAAAAAAAGAGTAAACTAATTGACTAAAACTAACAAGTTGGTAAGTTATTCATCTTAATTTTCGAGAAGCTGCAGAGAGGTGCAGTCATCAATAAAAAAAAAACTTAAATACCTATGGTTTATATACCTAGAGCAATGTGACCCAGTAGTAACGACCTCAGCTTACAAGCAGTTGCTGTTCGGAGGTTCAAACTCAGTGGTTACTTTGTTTAGTATTTATTTTGTCGTCACTGCTTGCAATACAGTTAAGGAAAACTTCGTGAGGAAACCAGTAAATTCTAGTCCTCAAAATTCGAAGATAAGTGACATCCCCTGGCACTGGGTCTGCGTAGTAGATTACGGTCCATTTCCTCTCCTAGAGAGGAGGCCTGAGGCCCAGTAGTGCAAACTTAGAAGGGCTGATTATGCTATGGCTTACAATTTTTTTGTAGCCACTTTACTCCACAATAAGAATTACCTACCCATATATCATAGGTGCGTTCACAAATAATTAAACTCACATACACAAGACACTCAGAACCGGAATGATTATTTATCTGTAGGTCATACAAATATTTGCTGGTTGCGGGACCTTTATACGAGTAATATGAGAGTAATTGGAAATTAAAACGGGAAAAGACATTTTCCAGCTCTGAAATTTAATAATTTTGATCATGGAAAAGAATCTGATATCAGAACTGTACTTCAGGCATACACCATCTACTCAAAACTTTTATATGATAACTACGTTACATTATTACACAAGGCCTCTTTAGGACCCTGCTAGGGTCACGGAGGCTGACAAAGAAACTCATGGTCCTAGATCACAAAGGGCAAAGGCCACAGGTGTGGTTTTAGGTAGTAAAAGTCTGTCACGCTCTCCCGTTCCAGCCTAGATCGAACTCCACAATTGCTATGGGTAATTTCTGAACAGAAAACCTGTGGTCGTTGATCTGTAAGGGTCTACATAAGCTACACAGATGTGATTTTAGTCAGTATGAGTCTGACATGCTCTGCCTCTCCACCCGAAAGCGTGTCAAGTAATTATACAATGTCGATAAATGAACCGAGGGTCGCGGAAATCCGATGGATGCGAGACGCACAGGACCGGTTGCTGTGACGACGCTTGGGGGAGGCCTATGTACAGCAGTGGACGTCTTTCGGCTGAGATGATGATGATGATGATGATAATTTGTGGAAGGCTGAAAAAATTCTATAGGAAAAGCCGTCATTTGTTACTAGTGCAGTTACTAGCAACCACGTGTCACCTCTCTGCTCCCCACACAATCACTAAATGGGATGAAGGTCCAGAGTGTGGGCAGCTGCGGCTGGTGAAGAGGTCTTTCGAGTTTAATTGATTAGTTCATGGAGGGACGGCAGCTAAGTGGCGAGCTTACATTTTGTAAAGCAAACACTTGAGGCCGTGGACGCTGAGGCTGTAAAGTGCGCTCGTCAAATTATATTATACCTACCTACCTTATAGATAAGTAGATTTGTGTTTGCCGTAGCATATGGATGTATAACATGTTAACTTTTTACAACAGTGCCGTAAAAGCTTAGCGCTCAATGTGTACAGCGACAACGCGCTTGAACTATTTTTTATAATGTACTTACTCTTAAGATGAATTTCTTTTTTATATTATATGTAATGTTGTAAACAATGAAGAATACAATAAGTAAATAAATAATAATAAATATGATAATTAGATTGAAAGCGCATGCACTTGGTGCTCTCTAATGCTATCTACCAGTGTTGTTAATACTTAGTTTCCTTTAAAGCAAATATGTAATTTCATTTTTAAGAAATAAATGATATATAAACCGTACTTCCATTTAGCCTTTGAATTTGTGACGTAAAACAGATGAAATATAATGTTCCCACGACTGGGCCGTAACCCACCACGCGGGTTGGTAGATGTCAAATCCTACCACGCGGGTTGGTAGATGTCAAATGTCTCCGATTTTATTTTTGGTTCCGGAAAATGCAGGTTTCTTCGTGATGTTTTCCTCTACTGTTTTTAGCAGTAGCAGTGGAGATTAATGCCCTACTTAGATTCGAACCCACGACCTACTCGTAAGTCGGGGTCTTACCCACTGGCTCACCACTGCTCCCTAGATCAAAACCAATTTCATTAAACTAAACAAAAAACAAAGCTTCAATTAACGAAATAGCTACTATTTATCACTTTCAAAGAAAAAGATGGAGGCAACGCGTCACAAAAGCCGAAATTCTTCCGGACACAATCATTCATCAATCCTGATTTACACTACGACACGCTTTACTAAACAAACTTCCGCAAAACTGCCACAAGCGGTAATCAACCTTAATGTTAAGCAATAAAAACGAATGCGATGGCAGGAAAAGAGTTTGCTGTATCATCGTTAAAGAAATAAGCGCTTTAAGTGGGTGATGATACGGTTCGATTTGCAGTGTCGGGGTGTTATTACAGCCATTAAAACAGCGTATTCATATTGTAATAACTTGGAATTGTTTTTGTTGATAATTCAGTTAGTAATGGGCGGTGTTAGGTGGAATATTGTCAGCGAAGTGATTAACATAACCTTTGTAATCGCGATCACAATGATCTGGTCAGCCCATTTACATGACAGTAGATGGTAAAGTGTGAGCGCTGCTTGAACTCCACTCGTACTGACACTTGTTAACAACGATACAATTAAAAGTTACATACTTTGAAACAAAAGTACTTTTGTTACGACAAATTTATTTTTAGAGTTACAAGTCGTTTTTGGTTTTACTTTGACAGTCAGGGCGTATAAAATGTTTACGGTTTTAAATGCTAAAAGACCTGATTTAAATTGTATTAGTCACTAATTTTTAATTTTCTCATGCCATTTAGCGCAGATTACCTTTACTACTCCGCGCTTCGGTTAGTTACCAATCCACTATGTCAAAAATACTGAAATAGGTAGCAATTACTCTTTATCTATCTATATCTATAAATTTAAAAGAAACTGACTTACTGACATATCAACGAACAGTCGAAACTACTAGACTAGGAGTGTGAAATTTTACACTAGGCTTCCTTTTTTAACGTAGGTGAGCGAGCACTAAGAGAAGAAATTTCCAAAACTCCAACAGGGATTCAAAGTCTAAATGTAGAAACTTACTTTCTAGCGGGCTAACCTGCTGGTAGAAGCTAGTCTGTCAATATTATAGAAACTAACCATATATTTTGATTAAACAAAAAGCAAATCAAGCAGTCTGATACAGGTATCGCGGCGCCAATTTTTATTATTTTACTCCAAATACTATGTCCATTAACACTGAGGAAAAAGACGTTAACTGTGCCTACATGACGCACGTAGATACCATACAACATCTATTCGAATCTCCTGGAGCAAATCGACATTGGCTATGATTCATAACTCCGAGCACACGAGTGCGGAATGGACACCTGAATAAAAGATGCTGCGGCAGTAAATATTGGCGTTACAAGGCGATCTGCATGTGCATTAGTATATAAAGTGGGTGTCGGCGGCGCGGGACTCGTGTCGTGTGCGTGATAGTGTGCGAGAGGCCTTAGGTGTAGGAGATAGCGAGAGCGGGGCCTAGGAGCTAGTTACGGGGTCCTCTTCCTTAAACTATTCCGAGGTTTTATAAATGCCCCTTTCATAAACTATTCTGATGTTTTATAAGTGCCCCTGTAGGCACATATGAAATAAAAATATTAAATTTGAAACTGATGGTCATCACCAGGGTGGTTTAAGTGAGGTAAGAATCTGACACTGCCTGGTCTTTTCCGCAAAAGTTTAGACGTCTTTTGAAGGTAAAACAAAAGAAGAGACTAGTTACAGAAGTACGATCATTTCAAGTATAGTTTTCGTGGCCTCGTATGAAGTGATCCAAGTTAGGAGACTATGCAGCTAGTACAAGGTAATCTACCTGGAAGACTAATGTCTTTCGGGTAGGTTTTTGAAATGTGAGTAGACATATCTTCTCTAATCATTGCAAGTGCTTCGCGCTTTTGATATGCCGAAGAATCCACAAATACGCCACGTGTAACCAATGTATAAATAAAAGTCTAAATTTTTCATCATATGAAACAACCTGTCTACCAACGGGCTGTCTCTTGTCTAGACTTCTAACACAAAGTTATGTTTGATTCATGATAACATCAATCAAAAAAACAGCGAGCAAACACACCTACATGTTTGTATACCTACTTACTTATGACACCCTGGTTGAAGAGTCTATAAAAAGTTTAATTTCTAATAACCATCACAATTTTAGTCGCCTATCAAACACAAAAAACATAACGTACTTACCAAATCTTTTATTTAACATTTAAATCTTTGAATTCCAAGATTCCGTGTCCAACCGCTAACAGCTCATAGTTTCGCGGAATAACTTGTAGACCCGTGTCACAATCGTGTAGTTTGAACGTGTCGCGCGAGAGATTGGTTTTAATATTAAAGGCTTATATCCGCCTCCGAGGCGCTGAGATTGTTCTCCGGTGAACGGAATGCTTCGCATGCACTTGGCATGGATACTCGTGCAGAAGGACCACGGAATAATACAAAGCAAGTTATTGGATAGATCGAGTAAAATGAAAATGATCATCCTTGTATTCCCGAAGACCTAAGCAAAATTTTCTAGTACAACGCGTATTTTACAAGTTACGTACCCTTCGTACGTAAATGCGCATTATTATTACGTCATTGCTCGTCTTCTACTAAAATAAAAAAAGTTTTCGGTAGACGTTAGAAAAAACGAAGATACAGAAATTGTACACCCGTGTGTACAGTACGACGCTTAAGCATTTTTCAAGGTCATTCAAGGCAAGATTTAATTTGTACAATCGACGCGCAAAGAGTTAAGATTACTTGACTACAAAGCTTGAGCACAAATCCAAACCCTGGACTGTTAAAGCCAAATACCACTAGACCAAGGAACTGTTCTACTATTCGACCAGGGGATGGAACTCATGAGGATCGCTCAGCAGAGGCACTTGCTACCACAAGACCAACTCGCCAGCCTAAACAAATAGGTTCGCACAATACAGTTTTCTATTTTCGTCACAAGTGCCAAAAGGAACTAAAAACACACAGTGCAAACATCCACAATCTGAACAAATATTCTGTGTGCCTGCAAATATTTGTCTCTTGTTTGGATAGAGCTCACACTCCCCGAAAGGTCGAGCTCGATGAAATCATGCGCTTCCTCTATAGGACTATGATATTGCTATTTTCTCTTTCTTTGCCTTTCCGTCATCTTTAAGGCTAAGCTTTTGCATGCCCTTACGGACATTTTTCATACCTTTGTGGTATACCTCTCCCTCTCTTCTAAGCAGGCATGGTGGTAAACTTTTTCACGGTATGGTCATCAGGTCTTTGCATGTCTTGTCCGGACCATCTTAGCCTGGACTCTGTGATTTTTTCAGTGATGGGCGTTGTTACCTTAAAACTCGCTCTTATGTGTTTGTTACGTACTCTGTCTGTGACCCCATCTATCTTAAGTAATAATGTAGCGTAATGTGGCTATGATATTGGTCAAATAGTTAAAATACCAAGGGGCATCTGGTTGTCATGCTTCCCAGTAACCAAGAAAAATGGAAAATAGTTACAGAAGAATGCATCTGGTTAGGCTCAAAGCCACTTTGGACTCAAGGAAAGAGATATATTCTGTTAGTCAAAGATTTTTTGAGATCTTGAACGTTAAGGATTAATCACTTGACATTTCAGTTACGCATTGTCTAACCCAAACGACCGGCTGACTGAATGTCACTTCGTCAAAACCCTCTTCTAGAAAATTTTCTCAATGCCATCGTAATTCTGTAAGGAGTAGATTTTCTCAACATTCCGCTGTTTTACGAGATATTTAAGTTAAAAGCGTTTGTTGAATTAAGGGTGTTACGTACGCCTGTTACTCAAAGCCAGGAGAGGCGCCGTTTTGTTTGAAGTCGAAAATAATGGAGTTACTCCGAGGATTAAGACAGCTTACGAGTGAAATTAAATAGATGGGGATAACAGAACAAGTCACAGGAATACCTGGTCTTATGTAGCTTCTAACTTTGTTTTATCAGCAAACATCACACCGCCATATTGTTTCTCCATTACAAGTCTCAGAACACTTTAAGCCTAAGGAAGAAATATTGTATTTGTTATAAAGTCATATGTAGTAAAGTCAAGAACAAAACAACTACACACTTAATTGCAGGCGGCTCGGTCCACCACAAAACACTCGGTCGGACCACCGAGTATTTTGTTTCCAGCAAATAAATAGATACATAGTTATAGACTTTTATAGAGGTTGTCATTTTATTTTAACTCTTCCTAACGAAGTCATATGTGTTTTTGGCAGTATACATTCATTAGCTATTTAATTTCTAGCAAGTGTCCTAATACATCCAAAATATCTGTCTCAGGTACACACCTGAGACAGATATTTTCGAAGCTATAGTGACATAGAGATACTATTTATATTCTTACATACATTTAAACTGCAGCGTCTATTTGATCAAAGAGACCTGATCCATAACGTTTGAACGCATCGTACAAATTCCTGCAGGCTTCGCTTCCTAGAAATACTGTAAGACGGCTTAATACGGTTTGCAGTTACTGTACACACAACAATGAACAATGTCTCTAGTAAGAATATGTTCTGATCTTATGACTGTTTATTAATTACCAAATTAAAAATTATCTAGAAAAACTAACAGTATATATTACTAACCATCAAATAATAACATACGTGAAATTAACATCACGCATCGAGCACAATTACAAGCACTTGGTTTCAACCCTGTCTGCTGGGCACGACGAACGCTAGGATTCTCGACAGCTCTTTTAATTAAAAATCGCCAAAGGCCTCTTCAAAACCTAGTGTGCAATCAGGCGGTACTTCATTCAGCTACATATTCCAACCCTGTAATCACTCCACACTGCCCATCGTGTAAGTACAGTTCCATAAATTTTACGTAATGCCAATTACTGGACGATATTTAAAAAGAGAACCGCCGATGATTTTTTTCTCATTGAAAAAATGCACGAGCCTTTTTAAATATAAATTTTAATTCCGACATTCCGTCCGTGCATCAACATATCTATCACGGGCAGCCGGCGCGAATATCAAAGCTTCGCGGTTTCATCGACGGAAACCCCACCCCCCCGCACCCCCTACTTCCACATAACCGTCCTGAGTAGGACTCTCGTCTCGTCTCACGCGACCGCAGCCAGAGATCCATCATCACTGGTACCCGCATGTAACATTGCCCCACTTTTTAATTACATGCATCATACCGCCCGACTGCAATTTTAAAAAGGATTTCGAGGTTTTATGCTTGAAACATTGTGTTCATTTCTTTGTTTTGTTTGGACATAGTTTTAAAATGATTTTTATTACTAATACCATTTTATGTAGAGGATTCAATATTGGAATTGAATTTGTAAAGATAATGGAAAATTTTAAAACAAATCCATAAAAAATCCTAAAAAAAACTTTAAGATTTAAAAAACAGTCTTTGTGTCTTTCAATTTCTAGTAGTAGCACTCCTTCAAGGCTTGCGCAAACGAAGGACAATCCCCAGTAAACTTTTTCGTCCCTCAAAATAGATCCCTTACAACTGTATTGAATAACGCCCACAATGGACTAAAAGTGTCGCGTACGAACAATCGAGGACATCCACAGACTACTAGACAAAAGTACGGGGAATTGACGTGACTAGGCGTAGTCCCACATGTGTACTCTGTGAACTTTACTTCGTGTTAAGTGCATGAAAATATCCAAGAATGACTTAACCTACCACAAAAAAAAACATCAAGATCAGACTATACTTAAATAAGATTTTATCTGATTAGATAACCCCAAAAACATGGAATTCTAAATTAATTAATGAAATGAGGATAAAACAGGGTAAACTTTACACATCTGAAACTCTGTATACACTTTCAAGCTTATCTAAGTTAATAATCTACAATCGTTAACGCTATTAGAACGTCTCTTCTCAACGTAAAGTCACGTAGGAAGAACAATCGAATAGAAAATTTGTAGCCAAGCTTACATTGCTCATCATGTTGGACAGGCTTTTACTGACTAAAACCTACTCCTTTTCCTTCGTTAACTTCTTTCTAGGACCCTGGGATTCATTTTCACATAACCCATGATTCCAGTAAATTTCAGCCCTGCTGGGCCCCTACGTTTTTGCTAACATCTCTTTAAGGTGTGCGTTGAACACTACGAGTCGTCCTTCATCGTTAACCTCCTTCACTTTCTGAGCTGGTTTCTAAAAATAGGTTCCTTCCGTTTTAATCTAACTCCGTGGTTTTAATCATACTTCTCCAACAATATAATTAAGTATAATCTTCATTCTTCATAGAGATAGTATGGATTGCAAAAAAAGTCAGCTAATGCTTGGGTTCACATGGACCACTCAGCTAATCTAAACGTTTCCAGGACCCTTGGATGTAATGATGTATTCCGTAGTCAATCTATATAATGCCTTAACCTCGTTTAGGCACAACGTAGCCAGGTGATACGATGACGTAATCGCCTCGTCCCGCGCTGTCAGTTCAAATGACCCGCCGCGCAACATGGCCGCCGTTCGCGCCAAATATCACGCCGCCATATTGGCACTTAACACAAATACAATAGCAGGAGGTTTCGAATCGAAACATTGATTGTTAGAAAATGCAGCGGTCTGTTTATTGTTGAACGAATTCCAATCATAGAAGTTAAAGTTTATTGTGATTTCAAAAACAATACTCAGTATCTAAATATTACTATGTACCTAGTTAAAAGACTTTTGATTTTTGCGGTAAAGAGTAGATTGACATTTGAATTCAGTAGGTATGAAAGATCTTTACTACCATCATACATAATGAATCAAAAGCTTCGAATAACTGGCCATAGATATTTTATTAGGAGTGAAATCACCTTTACTACTTCTTTACTACTTACTTCTCTCACGCTGGGCGGAGCGGAAAGACGTGTTAGACTTTTACTGAATAAAACCCACTTCCGTTCCTTCTTTGCCTTCGTTCCAGGGCCCTGAAGTTTTCTTACGTACAACGCATGGCCTCAGTAGGCCCCTACGGTTTGCTGACATCTCTTTGAGGCACGCGTGGAAAATTACACGTAGATGACTTGGGCTCGGTGCCTACGGTTATCAGACAGCCGGATTGTGAGCTACCCATTGCACGCCGTCCGCAAACCCACGCCTACGGTGGAACTAGGCATAGATGGCATTTTATTTTACAGTAATTAATTGCCATCATTTGTTGCAGAAAAATGATTGTACACATTAGCGCGCCCCGTTAAAACCCGATATTGCCATAACGTGACCCTTTCGCACGACCAAGCAAAAACGATGCTCAAAACTCCACACCAACACACGGGTGTCGTATAATAAATTACACATAAACTGGAATAAACAAACTAAATTGCTAAAATTCCCAAACGTCGTGTTTGGGAATTCCACGTATCCCAACTATTCTGAAATAGGTAAACCATTCCGACAGTAAACACTGAAGTTATTCGTATGATGAAAGTAGAACTAAATTATAGCCACATAAGTAGGTATTAAGCAACTTGTAACTGACTAATATAACTTTGGTCTACGGTTCACGACATATTCATACAGCAATTATTTTGGTAAATAGAAACAAACAAAATTTTCTCAATATTCACACATTTCCACCTATATCCATTTTACTGTTTTCATGTCACAAAGTCGAAATCGAACTGCAATCGGATCAGTTCACTTGTTAAAAGTATAATTTTAAGGTTTTAGAATAATTTGTAGAGTTCCAAAAGCCCGATAGAAAAATTAGAACCCATACTAACAACGAAGCTGCTACTCTAAAGTGGGATTGGGCCGGACATGTCTGCCGCATGTCAGAAGAGCTGTGGGCTAAAAAATCTACTTACTGGACCCCATTAAACGCAACACGACATCGTGGCAGACCGAGGCGAAGGTGGAGAGATGAGTTGGACAAATATCGGAGGGACTGGCCCGCAATGGCTAAAGATAGGCGTGTGTGGAAAAGGGAGAGGGAGGCCTTCGCCCAGCAGTGGGACACAACGGGCTACTAACTAACTAACTAACAACACTATTCTGTCCTGTTGGTATGAGTTCCAATTTAACTGTCTCGTCTAGAAGTAACCTATTCAATCTCTACTTAGAGATTCTCGGATTATAGCCATCAGGAAACGAAGACTTCGGACTTTCGGCAGGGAATGCCACTCTTCAGCTGTACGTATATTTCGTATATTAAATATATTCCCAAAACGCTTTGTACTTAAGGATGGGATGTTTACCATATACCAGTGTCGCATCACCGTACGTTTAATGGTCCTATTAAAAGATGGTGATATTAAAAGTATAATCTTACTAAACTGCCAGTGTCCAGTTGGACCGGCCGCCTAATCTTCAATATAATCGAGAGCTGGTCATATCCAATCAATGGGAGCAAATATTCGGAGGGTCAGGCCGTGATGGATCGTGGCCGAGTATCGCCAGAGACCAATGACTCGCAGTGATTGATGTCATCGCCCCATTGTTGACGTTTTAAGTTTAAAGTTCAATTGTAAACTACTGAAATTAATTAAAAACCGGCCAAGTGCGTGTCGGGCCACGCTCAGTGTAGGGTTCCGTAGTTTCTCGTCCATCACAATAAGTGTTCCCAACTTTTCAAAACTGTTCGTCCCATCTAGTTCAAAATAATTTTCCTAGAAAGTCTTTATAAAGCTCTACTTGCCAGTTTTTGAAAAAATTAAGACATTGTGACGTACGTGAAACTACGGAACCCTATACTGAGCGTGGCCCGATACGCTGTTGGCCGGTTTTTGCCATTGGGCTACGGAACCCTAAAAACGGAATTATTTTATCTTGATGATAACTGACCAAGTACGAGTCCTTTAACCTTTCGTCCCCATCGACCATCTGTTCTATGAGCAATGTGTTCTGCCCACTGCCACTTATGTTGCGATTCTTCAGGCTATATCGGTAACCTTGGTTCTCTTTCGGATATCTTCATTTTTGATGTGATCACGCAAAGAAACTCCGAGCATAGCTCTTTCCATTGTCCTTTGGGTAACTTTAAGCTTTCTGATGAAGCCTATCGTGAATGACCACGTTTTGGAGTTTTAGCATTAGCATTATCGGCCTTATAATGTTCCCACATCCACCACGCGGGCCCAGTGCGGATTGGTCGGCGGATCTCACATGTCTTAATTTTTTTGGTTCTAGGACTTGCCGGCTTCCTCACGATGTTTTCCTTCATCGTTTTGAGAGCAGTGGTGTTTAAATAAATTACACCAAGTAATTCGCCTGGCAGTCACCAATGGGCCATAACTGCTCTTTGGATTTTTACTGCATGAAAATCTAAAATTATAAAAGGAGTAAAAATATTAACATGATGATCTAGGAATGTATCTATTGACATAAATGACAACAATCGCTTTTTACCTTTTCGTCGAATCCTATGGTAAAAGTTTAAATTTGATCGAGCATAGCGTGAATTTCAGTGTGAAACTAGAAAATGCCACAATTGGACGGTGGCTAGTAGCTACGAGTGTATAAAGTATTGTCCCTCGATCGGCACTCGCGTGTCTTTCGTGACGGTGTTAACGAACCGGTTCTCAATGTTATTATCTGTGAGTTCAGAGAAATGGCGTCGGAGAGCATTCCTGCAACAATGTTAGATATCACACGAGATTCGATTCTGTTGCAGCCATGCCATGGTGTCGTTGTTTAAGAAAATAATTTATTTTATTTTACCTTCTTTCGTACGTACGGTCTATGCCCTATGTACCTTAGAAATATAAAGAGAGATAATTATATGGGTCAGACAATAAGAAGCACTGACTGTACATTTTACGTATTTGACTGGCCTGTTGGTGTAGGGGTTAGTAACCCTGACTTCTATGTCGAAGATCGTGGGTTCGATTCCAAGACAAATGTTATATGTGTAAGCACGATCATTTGTTCAGTGTCTGGATGTAATTGATCTATGTATTTAGAAATATATAAGTATGTTTATCAGTTGTCTAGTACTCATAGCATAAGCTCTGCTTAATTTCGGACTAAATGGCGTTGTGTGCAAGTTGTGGAATATTATTATTATTGTTTCGATGATATACAATCCACAAAGTTTTGAATCAAGAGAACTGAATGCTATCATCATCATCTCGGTAGAAAGACACCCACTCTGGACATAGGCCTCTTCAAAGGGTTGCCACAACGAACGGTCCTGCTCGTTTTTCTTCCATCTGATTCCCGCGACCCACACCAGGTCATTACTCCACCTTGTGGGAGAACGGAACGTTATTTATATTGAAATGTCATTACATTTAGGTTAAATGAATCGCCAAAGATATAGACGGAGCGAGACATATCGCCCGTGCGACAAACCAAGCGTTAATGATGTATGGTCGCACTAGTGACGTTTCTTGTCACGCCGACATTGTCCCGCTGATGGCCGCCGTGATCGATGACATCGACACTACGTATGTTGGCGCGTCACTATTTGCTCATAAAATCGTCTGACATTAGGAAAAATAGTATTTGAAATAATGAGTAAGGCCGCGCTACCAATATATCGTAACTGTTAATTTATTGTCGAACAGTTAGTTTGTCCTAGTCACGACAGATTGTCAAAACGACAATGTATGATTTACAGTCACAGTTGACATATTTTTATTATCTGATGACTGTCATGCTAGCAGTTCTCACTGTTATAACAATCTGTTGTCACTGCAAAATTGGTGTCGTAGACGACAGTAGCTTGTGCCGTGTTTGAGTCAGCTCACATCGAGACGCGACGCGACTCAAAATTAGAACTTTATTTACTACTTGAAAAGATACACATTTCATTGTGAGAATTTAGGATACGTTGCTTCATGCATTCGCCGCGCGGCGTCTTACTGCGCAGCGGAACGTTTTTGCATTCTTGACGTCGTGTTGCCAACGATTTTACTATGCGCCTTGCAACGTTGCGATGCGTCTCGCGGCGGCGCAGCGCGAAATCACTGGTCTCTTCCTGCATCGTTGCGTCGCGCAGCGTCTCGGTGTGAACTGACCCTTACATGACAACAACTCCATTTAAATACCTATATGAGCCACGACATTTAAAACGACACGACTATCTATCGTCACTACAAGAATGAGTCATGTTACTGATTCTAGCAGATATATGGGGAAGATGTCACGCTGGTTACTACTATTAATTTAACAAAACTTAATCTTATTATGTCATTATCATTATCATCATTTCATTCAAAAGACACCATCCATCCATCCGTCCATTGCTGGACCTAGGCCTCCCCCCAAGCGTCGCCACAAAGACCTGTGCGTCTCGCATCCATCGGATTTCCGCGACCCACACCAGGTCATTGGTGCACCTTGTGGGAAACCTTCCAACGCTACGTTTTCCGGTACGTGGTCATCACTCCAACACCTTTTGTACCCTTGGACCATCTGTACTAAAAGCAATTATAATTATTATCAAAGCTAACTCCGTGAGTAATGTCAAATAGCTATCTTGGCGTCTGCCAAGCTATCACATTCAGGGACATTGTCCAGTGCTCAGTCTGTTTGTTTAGATACAGTGATCGATGGCATGGCCGACATAATGTGACATCACTATGCCTAAACATAAGTTATGATTTCTACTACGTCAACAGAGACTAAAATATGGCTGCAGATAAATTATTTATGGCTTTAGAATACTTGTGTAACTTAGTCGTATTTATCCAGTGTACCTATAAAACATTTGGTAGGACACTACTGGATTAATAATATTTATGCTACAAAAAATTCTACTGGATGTATGAAAAACTAATTTTTTATTATAAAAGAAACCCACGTACTCGTAACAGAATCGGAACACTAAATTTCCATAAATCTGTTAAAAGCGTAGCAGCACTCTCAATCCATTTATACTTACAAAAAAATACTTTTTACAAAAGAAAAAATACAACCGACTTCAATGTTGAAAACAAACACTAAAAAGTACAAAATAACTTTAATTTCGAAAGTCGGTGTTTTTATATTAGTTTTGTCTCTTCGTTATAACACGGACTTCCAAAATTAACTTTGTACTAAAAAGAACAAAATTTTTAAAATCGTTCCACAATTGACCGAGATATCGGTGAACATACATGAAAAAAAAATACATTCAGCCAAACATAGAACCTCCTCCTTTTTGAAGTGAGTTAAAAACTGTTTCGTACCTTTCAAGTCCAAACTCTTCCACAATAAGACGAAGATGAACGACAAATGCGCAGAATCCTTAGCATCAGTGGATTAATTAGCAATTCGTGCCGGCACTGCGCGCTGCCGGCTTTGTGTGAACCCCCGGGGGTCCGAGGGTCCGGAGAGAACCCCCGGATTATCTTGTTGACTGCGACGCACTTCTGCTGTTTGATAATGTTATTAATTTTGATTAGTCGTCGCCAAGTTTCGTGCTAAGAAGGCCTTTATACTTTGTAGGTGGGACTAAATAAACTCATTTATTTTCTTTCTCAACCATTTGTTTTCATGAAAAATAAAAACACATAACTAATTAAAACCACATATACACTAACTCTTACTCCAAACTAAAATAAGACGTCAAACAGTTCTTCCGCATCGCTGTCGACTGAAAGTGTGCCCAAATGACTGGTGGCATTGCCACGTTGTATGGCAATGCTTAATCTTTGATCGAGGTAAAAGCCAGCCCTTGGGTCACGCGAAGTGTCAACAAGACGTACGGATAGCTCTTTAAAAAGCGTTTCTCAACTCTGTAATGCCTATTAAATTGCTTTATAGACGTTAAAATGATAAAGATTATTCTTCACAATCTGCTCATGGGTACTACTCTACTTACTCTTTCAACGTTTATACGTTTATACCTATATATACTAGCTGCTAGCAGTATCATATCGCCCGCTTGAAATAAGAAAATTGTCCCAAGGAAACGTATTCCGAAAAACTGTCCGTGCTGCCGGAGTCTGTTTCCTGATAGCTACAACTTAGGAGTCTTCAAGTCAAGAGTGAATAGGTTACTTCTAGGCAAGCGTGCTCCATCGTCGGCCACAACATCGCTTACCATCAGGTGAGATAGTGGTCAAACGAGAGCCTATGTATAATAAAAAAAATTTGTACTTATTCTGACGCGACAGTCTACGGTTGACGTTGTGAATGCTGCGTTGAAATCGTTTCTATGGCAGTGACGTCACGGGTTCGCAGATTGCGTTTAACTATGAATATGCGAGCTTGATAGGCAGGAAATATACATGATCGAGAATTTGCCTAGATTCTTTTAAAACTGGTCAAAGACTACCTGCACACTTTATCCAATTATAGGTTGTATAAACCAAGTTTGCTTTAAGAGCATGCAATTCCCTGTGTGTGGAGGTATGCTTGGCAATGATCATAAACAAGTCGCCCGTGCTGAGATTGAAGGCGAACCGTTTCCGAGGAATGTTATTGTAATTTGCTCTACAATCACTATACATGCAACTCACTAATTGATTCTCCGGGTTCAGACTTTGTAATGAATTTTCAGTAAACTAACATTTTTTCAGGGAATTATTACCAATTCCTATTTCTTAAGAGTTAGAGTAGCTATAATTTAAAGTGTCACTTACGGGATATCTTTCGTGATTGTTTATTGTTTTGAGTTCCCGATATTTCGACGCTGTTGCAAGCGCCATGATCGCGAGATGACCACAATAAACAATCACGGAAGATATCCCGTAAGTGACACTTTAAATTGTGAAATCAACCGTGATAGCCTAAAACAAAATAGAGTAGCTAGTTCCAACAGTGCGGACATTACAAGGCCGATAATGCTACAAAAGCGTTTTCCGATTTCACACCTGATAATAGTGTTGCAATCCAACTTTGCAATTCATGCTAATCACAATGAAATCGAAGTCTTACAATTCTTTTCTTCGTCCATCCAAAAATCCTATCAGTCAGATTCTTTACACGCTTACATTAGATATTCTCGGCTCAGCGAGCAGGCGGGCAGGCGGTCCTGGGCTGACGGTATTCCCGCCGCTCACTCTGTTTGCTTTTACAATGGAAATTATTCCGGCCAGTGTAACGATGATGCGTCCCTGAGGAACACCCGTGATAACACTCCGCGCCACACTGAGAAGCGGGAGCGGGAGACGTACCTCAGAGCGATTTAGGTGATGTAACATGGTACGTCGAAATTGCTGTGCGAATAAGATTTTTCTAGCAGTACTAGAATGGAGTTTTCAATAGAAAATACCCTTCTGTATCTGCCTATAGAGGAACTATCACAAGAAAGGTATTTAAGACAGATTTAAATAAAAAAAAAGTATTTTACTGGTATTTAGATGTATGGACACTAGAATTTAAGTTAAAATTGTTTTTAACCCTATGGACTCCGGTCTGAAATAAAAATATTCTGTTCTACTCTATAAACTATTTAGCTGTTATTATTAATTTATGCTTGCCAGGGTCTGTGTTTCCAATAGCTACAACCTAAGGGTCTTTAAGTCAAGAGTAAATAGGTTACTTCTACGCAAGCGTGCTGCTTCGTTGGCTTCATCATCGCTTACCAACAGGTGAGATAGTGATCAAACGTAATCCTATAAATAATATTTAAAAAAAACAATAATTCTTGAGTTAGGCCATCGTCTACATAATATATCAATATGATTCATACACCTAAACTGAAATAATACATTGTAACAGTAAACAAATTCGCACACAGTCCCAGAGCACAAAGAACATTAACTTTATGTAAAGCAGCTCCTGCGCACTGTGGGCCCTCCCTTATATTTGACTTGCTGATACCGAGAACAGTTTGATGGGAACTTTACAATATCTGGCCTCGGGAGTGCCGTACGGAGGGATCGTGCATTAGTACCTCTTCGATCCGAGATAGTTGTCTTATTGGAGTGTAGGATGGCGGGTGAAGTTGCGCAACCCACGGGTGTGTAAGTTGTGCCACTTGCGGGCCGTGGCGCCGAGGCAAGTTAGCGTTGATGTTAGTAATAGAGATTTGGTTAAACATTGTGTAGGAGTGTTTTGTAATGTATGTTATTTATTTATTGTGCAGACCTACCACAGCGTTGTCTTTTTAACCCTAAGGTTGACTGGTAGAGAATGCCTTGATGCATTAAGTCCGTCTATGTACCACCATTGTACATAAAGTTTAAATAAATAAATAAATAAAATGAAATTATGTGGGTTATCACGCTTGTCACAGCACAAAAGAACTGGCATTATTATATATTTGTAAGTTTGACATTTGCCTGAGTTTTAGTCTCAAGGATTAAAAAAGACTATAAATATAAAAGTAAAAACTGACTGACTACTATGTCAACGCACAGCCAAAACTACTAAGAGTAGGAACGTGAAATTTAGCACAAGCGAGCACTAGCGAAAGAATTATTTGAATATCACCCCCTAAGGGGATGATAAAGGGGTCAAAAATTTGTATGGAAATAACTAATTTTACATGGGCAAAGCCGCTGGCAGCAGCTAGTTTTAGATAAACAAGTATCTTGCTTGTTTCTTGAGCAACAATCTCTTAACATACTATTTTGTCTTAGAATACCCTAAGAAACCTCTTGCCAGTCGTTCTCAAAATTGTGTTAGGAGTTGTTTATTTTTTTACTATGCTAAAGCCCGCGTTTGACCACTATCTCACCTGATAGTAAGCGATGATGAGGCCGACGATGAAGCACGCTTGCCTAGAAGTAACCTAGTCTTGACTTGTTTAAGTCAAGAGTAAAATTAGGTTACTTCTAGGCTTCTTAGGGGGTGTTAACCCTAAGTTGTCGTTAGTTGTTGTTGTAGTTGTCATAATAACTACTGTGCGATAAATTAGACAATTCACAATGAAATCGCTCACTCGTGATCACTTATTAACAAGTCTGTTAGTTTCTCTGTTCTCCTAAAAGTGTATAATGAGTGTTATTTGTCGGGTAGTTGGCGTGTGTATGTAAATGACGTTGTTGTATAATTGCTGGAAGGTAAACAGAGCCCACGCAGGACAACAATTGCTGTTTATACTGGATGTTGTTGTAAGCCGGGTAACACTGCTGCTGTAATGTTGCCAATTTAGAGCCAGCTACTATAGGCGAATAATTTTAGTGAGCAATTATCATCATTATTGTGTTTTTAGTTTTAATTAGAATTTCAAGATTAGTAATTTTCAGCTTTTTCAAACATTTTGGATTCAAAAGCAAACTAAATAATCTCACTCATCAAGTAATCGGTTTGTCAGGAAGATAAAATTAATAATTAGCACAATACAAAGCGTAGTTCATAAAATGTTCAATTCCCGAATCGAATCTCGAAGATTTTTCCGAATTGCCAAGTTTTTTTTTTATATTTATGGCGCTATGTGATCTTGCTTTATGCCAAATTTTAGGATTCTAGTTCAATGGGAAGTTTTTGATTCCTTTGCTAGTTTTGAAATTATACGTTTTTTCTTTTTTTAACGTTTATTATGAAAGTTTGATTTTTCCACAGCTTCAATATGGTATAAGGTTTGGCTCCACGTGTTCATGAGAAAAAAAGTATTGTAAGACAAACAGAGGTACAGACAGAAAACAACTACTCTAGTGAAAAATGTGAAATTTCGTTAATTAGCAAACACTAGTTTAACTTTCTTCATAAAGTCTTGGAGGAGTCTACATACTTCATAGGGGATTATCCTTCCACGAACTTACCACGGCCAGCATAACTTGCTTCGCTATTATTGCTAAGACACGTTAAATAAGAAACTCACTACGTATACTTTATTTAAGTAAGAACTTTGTTTCTACGTGTAGTCCCAAATACGGAGAATTGAAGTCAAAGTTTTAATGTATTTTATTGCGGCTGAAATACACCGGCACGTGGCAGGCGTGGCAGGCGTGGCAGGCGTGGCAGGCGTAGCAGAGAGATGTCTACAAATTGAGAAACTTTAAAAACCTATTATATTCCATCTTCAATAATAACATTTGAGAAACTCTATGCACTAAAGTCGTAAAAAAATAAAAGGCCCGTTTTGACATTTGTGATCGCGACATATTATCATCTACCTGGCCTTATCCTAACTATATTGGGGTCGGCTTCCAGTCAAGCCGGATTTAGCTGAATACCAGTATTTTACGAGGAGCGGCTGCCTACCAGGCCTCCACAAACCTTTAACTGTAATCGCGACATAACTAGTGTAAAAATAGAATACTCGCAATATATTCCATAAGTATTATTCAAAGCACCAAAAAATGTTTTACATATAATTAGTAATTATTTTATTGTTTCTTCTAGTTTCATTCCAAATATACTAGGGTATTTCTCAATTGACAAAAAAGGCTTATTATTTTTTGACAACTTTACCTTCATTCTATGCATAACCACTCTACCGACTGTTTTTTATACCCTGACACTAAAAAGACATTAAAACACAAAAGAACTGGCATCACTCCTATAGTAAATTTGACATTACTTGTGTCAATTTAGTCTCAGGGTATAAAAAACAGACCATAGTATACTTTTAAATGAGCCAAAAACCGACAACCATCTAATCGTAAGCACACTTCTCCATAAGCTACCCCCATCCCCCATATTGACTCGCTGGCAATAAAAAACGCTGGGCCGGCGGTATTAATGAGCGATGGAGCGATGTCGGCGCAATCAAACCTGGATTAGAGCCGGCTGACAAAAGTGCTCGCTCTTGTTCCTCGCGACTCGCATTGTGGCTGCGGCTGCACTCGCCTGCACCTCTGTGGGTACACATAGATTGTACGTAGTTACAAGTGTAATGTAAGAACGAGGAGATGGGTTGAATTGCTAGGTTATAGAGGTGATAGTGTCTTTTAGGATGAAAACTACATTATCTCCGACTTATACTTGAAAAAAAAATCTGTTAAAAGCAAGTCAATCTAAACAACCACTCCGTTAAACATAGTTTAGAACTCTAAAAAATGAGGATGTTCAGAAAAAATCACACCACCAGTTGGCGCCACTTAGCCGCCAAGTCTTTTTCGCTGATAAGTTGAAGTTGATGTCTAACTAATGTCATTATCCTAAGCGTTTTGACAGGCGCTTAGACTTATTACGTCAGTGTTACCACATAGTGAACGTCATTTTAGAATACCCTCATTTTACGACACCGCGCAATCGTTGAGCGATTGGCTGCTGCACTGCCTGACGTGGGTTCGATTTCCGCACCAAACAATATTGTACGAACTATAGATAGATGTAGGATAGCGTGTAGGTTTTAAGTAGGCCATACAATATTTTTCCCAAGAGGTATGGGAGCCTTATGTATGTAAGTTTACATGTTTGTGAATACACCCACGAAATCTAGAAAATTACTCAAAACCACATAAGTCCCAATACACATAAACCTCCAACTTTTATGCTTTTTAGGCAGCCGGCAGAGCGCAGCCCTTGCCCGAAATAACCGCGCTGCAAGGACAATGGTGCGCGGCAACAATGACAGCTCGCAGTCGCTCGTGTGCACAATGCCTTAGCCGAAGTGTACCGGGCTAGCGGGCGCGCCCTGCCATTCGCAGTGAGCATGCTACACGTACATGTATATGCTCGTGGGCTAAATAGAATCCTAGTTTGAAATAGTATTGAGCAGGCTGTTTGATTGTTAGTAACCCCAATCAAGCTCAATTTTGTCCAAAAAACGTTGATCTCATTTTGATAGAGTCACAAATAAAGTAAAAAGTCTGCAGATTTTAAATTTATTGTTACATCAGGAGTAAAAAATTGTCGATTCCGAAAACTCTTCGAGACTCGATTTGGGGATTGAACTGTTTTCAAAGGTAAATTGGTACGAAACCCTCATTGCGCGAGACCGACTCACTTTTTTTGTTATCGATAATCTTGCATTTAAATCACTATCTTGCCTGATGGTAAGCGATGATGTGGCCGACAATGGAATATGCTTGACTAGAAGTAACCTATTCACTTGACTTGAAGACCCCAAGGTTTTAGCTATCAGGAAACACAGACTCCGGCTGGGAAGTTCACTCTTTAACTGTACGCATAATTAATGTGCTCCCAAAACGCTCTGTACGAATGTCCACCATGTACTGATGACGCAATTCCGTACGTCTAGTGGTCCAATGATGGAACAGACTTGGTAGAATTAAAATGCAGATATATTTTTCGGGGTGGGTTGATAGTATAATATGTTAGGCACACGACAAGATTCTCCAACCACAAGTGAAAACTTTGACCACAGTGTTTTGGTCTTACTGCCTCAACTTTGAACTAAAGTATTTCCCTTTGTTGCCTTCTACTAAACTAATTAAAACTGACACACACACAAGATTGAAATCTCTGTGAAATCATCAGATTACTATCCTAGTAACTGTGCAAACGTATTCATATACTAATAGTTTTAGACTGGAGTCAGCATGTTCATATACAAATGTGGTGTTCACTTGTTTCGCCAACATTTTTCCCTCGGGAAATAACTTTCAAGTGGCAAGCCATGAGATACTAACCGAAGCTGTATAAGCTGTATATCTACATTAATTAACCAAGTAGGATGCTTCAAAATGAATCCGTACCGTCAGCAAAATTATTCGTCTATTATTAATTTAATCCTGTTAAAGTAAGTGCTGTCTATAAGAAGTAAAGTTTAAAATGGTACGCATGCATAGATACGGGTAACTAATATACTCGATAACATCAATATCAATATTTTCGTCTCGGGGCGCATCACTGCATTTGAGCGTAAGTTATGGTCTCTCACGTGGTCTGACGGCCATGTATGGTAGGCAGCCGCTTCTCGTAAAATACTGGTGTTCAGCTAAATCTGTCTTGACTGGAAGCCGACCCCAATATAGTTGGGAAAAGGCTGGATAGATGATGACGTGGTCTGACGGCTGCATCACATAATATTGTGCAAATGTGCATCCCTTAGAGATTCTTGCATATTTTTGTCCATAGATATTTACGCTTTGGAACGAGCAATACAGCCTCACTTTTTTAACTGACCGAGATTTTGACAATTCAAAAGTGTCTGTAAATGGTATATTTGTAATAAACGTATTTTATTTGCATCTCGCTTGAAATTCAGAGTTTGATAAGTATACCAAATACACAAGTGTTTTGTTACTTTAATATAATAGGTACAAAATGTTATACTAAAATAAATGAATGAGCACATCCCTATTGTCACTGCGTTTTATGATCCCCGCCCTAGCATCTTTGACAGTCGAACAGAAAGTTAGGCCTCTTGTACACGGCACATTTTTGTTCCGTTAGGCACTGATAATAAAATGGATGAGGAGCTCGTGGCTAGATAATAACAGCCGCACAGGTCGATCTTCAAGGTTAAGCAACGCTTGCCTAGGTTGGTCTGTGGATGGGTGACCATCTTAACATAGCAAGTTTCCTCCGTGCCTCGGAAAGCACGTTAAGCCGTTGGTCCCGGCTGTCATTTGGAGATCTTTGGCAGTCGGTACGGATAGTCAGAAGCCAGTAAATCTGACTCCAGTCTTGCCATGAAGTACCGTGTTACCCCAGTTAATGGGTTGTGGAGGTCTGGTAGGCAGCCGCTCCTCGTAAAATACTGGTATTCAGCTAAATCCGGCTTGACTGGAAGCCGACCCCAATATAGTTGGGAAAAGGCTAGGCAGATGATGAGGCACTGATAATAAAATGAACGGTGTACAAGAGGTCATAGACTGCGATACGACACTGATGACAACTACCTACGCACGGCGTATTAACCACGCCTACACAAACTGAAAAACGTGCCGTGTACAAGTACAAGAGACCTAACTCTCCTCTTTGGCAGTGGTATAGTTTTCACTTGTAATATTTTATGAAATTGCGTTCATCTCTAATTTGAAATTACCATATCAAACATTCTATATTATTCATTTTTAAACTAGTACAACTACTACTAGTGTAACTAGTATTTACATAATTTGAATAATCATACCAAACAGTTCAACTTTATTCGTTTTATGTTGAGTGTTTATTTGTTCAATTAAATAAGCCTGTGGGCATTGTTTCAACCTATATTATTGTAAGTTTATTTTGTACAAAAACTGTAGATTTTAAACGAAGCATCGGTTTGAAATGACCAAATATATGTTAAAATGGTTACATGCGAACAATTTATGGGGAAATCACGAAATACAGTTTAAAAACTTCAACACTCGTCATTGTTTCCAATAAGCGTAAATAATACCTGAGTATGTATCTGTGCCCACGTCCGATATTGTAGAGAGCTCGGATTAACAATTATACATACATATTATATAAATTCGTTCGTAGCGATATGGTTTTGCGGCGGCCCGCATATAAATTATTTCATAACGAAATTAAACGAGGTATCAGCCTGTATTACGTTTGTGGCAAATGACTGTTCTGTCTGTTCAGTGTTATTATGTATTGTAATATATCTGCAATAGACTGTTTGTAATTATCCCGGGCCTTGTGTTCGTGAATGTAAAGTTTTCTAGCGAAATGCAATTAAAATATAATTGTTGTTGGTAAAATAATATTTATGCTTCAGGCGAGGTTTGTTGCTGGTCCGGAAGGTATGGAATTAATTAATTTGTTCAAAGAAATGTGAGGTGTAGCTCTTTTTTAACCCAGTCTCCTTCAGTTGTCCTTTTCTGGACCGCGAATCTTTTGAATAATCCTACAACCTGAGGTAGACGTCGGTTATTATTTTAGCCACGAATTCCAGCTCGTGTAAACGTACTCCAAGGTTAAGCTACTTCTAAGGACGATCTAGAGATGACTATCTTAACGATTCCTCTCTCTATACTTTGGAAAGCATGTGAAACCGATCCATGCCAGCTGTTATTTATAGAGGTTTAGACAGCTGTCACAGATAGTTAGATTACAAGATTGAGCTAATATAGGCATTTAAAAAAAATTATCCACTTCGTATTGGCGTGTGCGTAGACTAATGGGAAACCGTACGTATGACTCTTGGCGATGGTTAGCGTTTCTGTAATGGCGGAAATTTTAAAATGTGGAAGGGAATTACTTGATAGAAAAATCAAATCGGGATTGGTTTCATGTCCGCACACCCCCAAACATTTTTTTAGTAATACCCTCTGAAATAAGACTCAACTAGGCAAATATAACTCCACTCACGTCGCATTACCAATTTACTATCTCTACGAGTAGGTATATGGAACACCATGCATTACCCACACTTGACAGGCGTCTAAACCCATCACTCGCCATAAAAGTATCCATAACACGAAATTCCCCAACAATTACAAACCGGTTTAGATTTAATCAAAATATCGTATAAATTAAAAGGATCGTGGATGGCTCAAAGCTCGGCCGGCGAGAGCGGTTATTAATCTAAAATCAATAAGGCCACTCGAATCCAACACGAGTGCTGTGTTTAATGCGATGCCCACTCGTATCAGTGTATGTGGAATTATTGTGGATCGAGTACGTGATATACCTATTTATATTAACCCCTATATACTACGGTGTTATGTGAGAAGCGGATGTCCGTAAAGGGGTGGAAATGCATAATTATTATACTAATACCACAAGCTGAGAACACGAGATTTGTAACTTCAAAGGCGATATATTTCACCGTAAACGTAGACGGCGAGCAATGGGTGGCTTGCCGTCTAGCCGTCTGGTGTAACGTGTAGTGTTACTCACGTACCTCAAATGTCAGCGAAACCGTAGGGGCTAAGTAGGGTTGAAGCCTCTGGGCTATGGGTTTGCTTCTGAAAGGAAAACCCGGGGTCTTGAAACGAAAGGCAAAGAACATAGGAATGGGTTCTAGACGATAATAGTTAGACATCAGTTAGAGTCGAGCAGGAGGGCCCTTCGGCCCAAGGGCGAGAGAAGTAATTCTGACAAATTCCCACCTGAAAAAAGGTAATATATTATTTACGAGTAGATACCACAAACCAACTATGTATTAAATAACTAGCCATAAAATAACTTGTGCATAAACCATATACAAACAAATACTTCTATATAATTTATGAAAAATATATTACCAGGTGGCAACAAGAATCCGTTCAAAACCGTATTGACACCTAAACGATATTAAACGTGGACAAAGCGGCGACAAGGCGCACGCAGCCAGGACGTCCGCAATTTGCCTGCACACTGACGCGCCACAATAGATACGGCTCGTATTGTGACTCCATCTGAATGCGGCTCGAAGGACCACCGACCGTCCTTCTACGTGTTCAGCATTCTACATTTTGTATCGCGACTTCTGCTGGCTTGCAAATTGTTTAGTCGCGAAGTTGCAGACAATGGGCTCGCCGACTATTGAATGTAATGCGGGATTTAGAGACCGTTTGAGTGGAGATACGTTTTGTATACTTGATGTTTCTGCTTTTACAGCTTATGGATGGAGCTCGTGGCTACATAATAACAGCCGCACGGGTCGATGAACATGGTTTAGTCACGCTTGCTAACGTTGGTCTGTGGATGGGTGACCATCTTAACATACCGAGTTTCCGCCGTGCCTCGGAAAGCACGTTAAGCCGTAGGTCCTGGCTGTCATTTGTAGATCTTTATTAACACTTCATGTAACATAAAGGTTCCTATGCGGATCTAATGCCTTAGGCATTCTCTATCAGTCAACCAATGGTGACTGTTATCAACACAGCGACGCATAGTTGAAACTACAGGGTCTAATAGCGTGAAATTTTATACGAATTTTTTTTTATGATTTAGGCGAGCACTGAGAGAGGATTTCCCAAAATTCACCCCCTAAGAGGATGAAACGAGGATCCAAAATTTGTATGGAGAAAACACACGAGTGAAGCTGCTGAAAGAAGTTAGTTTTACTTATACTCAGTTAAATATTGGGAGCAATGATAAGCATAATATCAATTACAAACCACTATCCATGCTAAGCACATAGTTTTATATCTAAAAAATGTAACTTCACAAAGCACCATCATAAAAGGGCCTCTTAAAAAACATCTAATAACATTTAAGGCAATCTAACGTCCCTGAACGTCGCGTCGACGTTGTAAGGCGTCGTCGACGCAAGTCAAGTGTATCAATATCGTGAGGCGCCGAGCTCGCTGCTGCAATTCAAATGGTCCTGCTGACGATGCGTCGCTCGACGTCCTTTGACGAATCGCCACCGTCACGATGCCATCTAAGTTATAGGGTTCACAGCTTTAGATGTTACGTTTAAATCGAAAAAAGCTCTAACTTTTATTTGACTGTGCAGTTTGGTTTCAATTTCTGCTTTATAGTTATAAGATGTCAATGGTTATAAGAATAATATTAGCATTTTCAGACTTATAGTGGCCCTACTGTGGAACCCTGGGTCTTTTCTCTAGGACAGGGAATTGGCCGTAATTTACCCAGTAAAGATTGGCGGATGTCACATATCTTCAATACTCTCTCTTACATTAACGTTTTAGGAGCAGTGGTGATGAAATAAATTACACAGATTTATGTGCCTGGGTGGGTGTGACCGTGACTTACTCCTATAACTCGTGAGTTGGGGCTGTTACTACTTGGCAACCACTGCTCTGAAAAAAGTCACCGTTCCATTCATACCTAGATAAAACTGTAGATTCTTTCTGATAAAAAGATGAATAAAACAGCTGATGTTCGAAATGAAACCAAAAAATGACATTCAACCAAATAAAAATCAAACGATGAGCGTCGAGGCGATCTCTCAGCAACCCTGTGCTGCGATGTCGCCGGATACAATCGTGCCGAGAAAAAGTGTCCTTTTGTCTGTTGATTGGATTTTAGCAATTGTTTGTTCCGGACGCTCCGGACGCCTCCGGACGGCTGCGAGGTGAGGCGCCGAATAAAACCGGATTGCGATCAATCAGTCGGAATCGACTCAAAGAGCATCTAGAGGAACGATTAGACTTTACTTTCTCATCAAACGTAATGGTGTTGTATCTGTTCTTTTGATGAAGGAATTGGCTTTACATTGCCAATTTTTAGATTAGTTTTTTATACTAAGAAAGGTAAAAGGAAGAACTAGCTTTAGCGCACAGCTTCGCCCGCGTACATAAAATATTGCCTATGTCACTCAGGAATACAGCAGCTTTCTATTGGTGTAAAAGTTTTAGCAATCGGACCAGTACTTCCACAGATTACCTCATACAAACAAAAAAACAAACTTTACCTCTTTATTATATTAGTATAGATAGGTACTGTCACAATAATGTGACTTTTGATGAACCACGCTTGCCTAGAAGTAACCTATTCATTCTGGACTTAAACACCCCTAAGTTAATTAAGGTTTTTTTCATTGTTACCCCACCGCTAGGAAGAAGTAGGGACCGTATTGGATTATTAAAAACAAAACTATTTTCTATCCAAAACTTACAAAAGTTATTCAACTTTATGAATTTAGTGTTTAAAAAATTCATGTTAAGGGAGACCAAATCATCAATATTCTCATTTAACAGGATCAGTCAAACAGCCTCACAATTACAATAGCAGTCAGTCCTTACCCCTGCCGACGCGACATGGACGTGCCAGGACCGCACCGGGCTCAAGGCGGCCATTATTACCTGTCCAGCAGACACCTCCCCCCCCGGCCCAGTTAATGTCATTCAACGACGCTGACAGGGTCACACTGTCTGCGAAGATTTACTGGAAGCTCACGACTAAATTACATTAGGATTAATAGAATAGAGTCGGGTACGTGGATAGCTTCACGTACTGCGAGGAGAATAACTGTTGTAACGCCAGAATAAGTAAAAAGGATAGTGGAGAAGTCCTAGTAAGCTCTTGTTTCTTTGTCTTTAATCTACGTAAATTTAAAGTGGAAACGTTTGAGAGAAATCATCCAATGACATCTCCCGCTCTGCGTATTAGACTTTTACTAAAAAACTTACTTAATTACACCACCAGAATTTTGCTTAAAACTACACCTGCGTCCTTTAGTTGCCCTTTGCGTTCTAGGACTACGGGTATCCTTTTCAGAAATTCCCCGCGATCTTAGCTAGCGGGCATCAGCTTTACTGGGGCCATAAGGTTTGTGTACAATTTTTTGTGGTGCGCGTGGACCAATACTGCGCTGTTGGGGACTGGGCTCGGTTCGGTAGATTACTGGACGATCGGACGGCAAGCTATCGATTGCTCGACGTCTGTAGAGGAAACGTTAATAAGTTATTCTAAGGCAAAAACTAATGGATCTGTTTATTTCCTCTAATCAGCTAAATCTAAGTCATAGCCTGTAAACATATCACATGATTATGCAAGCAAACCATCGTCAAAGTAAGTTGTAATCTGTATACGTATAGTAGCATCTTATTATAATGATAATTTACTAGCTATAATTAGGTCAGAATAGCTCATTATCACTTCACTGCTGAGATGATAATTGTGATAAACAACGGTCGTTGCCGAGCTTAATTTGGTCCAGTAATTCAACTCAACTGATGTCTACCGGTATTGACATACCTATCCACCTTAATTATTACGTTATTAAGTACATATAAGGAATAAGGAGGATAGAGAACAGTGGTGGCACAGTGGAAATTGCCCCGACAAGTTGTAGGTCCCAGTTTTCAACCCAGCCAGTTGAAAAACGGTGAAAGAAAACACCGTGAGGAAACCAGATTGTCCTAGAGAATGATTTTTTTACGGCCCTTTCCTCTCCTATAGATGAGGCCTGAACCCCAACAGTGAGAACGTTACAAGGCCGATAATGCTAATGCTAAAAAAAGATGAGGACGTGTTTGCGTTAAGCACACTCCTTATAATAGAAAACGTCGTAGCCCGGTGGTCGGAATTTCATTAGGTTCCCGTCACACAACAATCACTTCACGAAAGCCATACGTTTGATAAAAAGCCAGATATTTCCCAGTACGTCTCGTGCAGACGCGAGTCGTGAGGTGGTAAAGCATGCCCCGACAAAGGGAGGTATTACGCGGCGAGGCGGATCATCAAGCTATTACCTATCGACACGGTCGCACCTCTAGCCGATAGCGTAAGAGAAAAGATTGTTTACAAATTGTTAAAGCGATGCTAGAGATTGTTTTTAAAGAAAAGCCATTGAGAATAAAGAGCGTATATCTAAAAGCCATCGTTCACCACCACGCGCATCGCGTTTACCCTGCTTGGGCGGAGCTTTGCAAGATGTCACTCGCATCCAGTTCTGGTTTAGGTCATGGTATGGATTAAGTGAGAATGGAAGGTGGTCAACTCCTTCTGCGAAGTAGTAGAAACCGTACGGCGGAAGGCAGTTAAGTGACAAGGCGATACCTGCCCACTTTAGGAGCAGGCGTGCGAACAGTGAGCAATGAGTATCTTACTGCTCGGTAAGGACCACGCCCGGGGCGATGGCACGTTGTGATGGTCCCAAACGCACATCAGAGAGATGTCAGCAAGATTAATAAGACACGTTAGGGCCGATGCCTGCCATGGAGCTACAGATTGTTCGAAAGAGTTACGCAAAAGACAACTATAGCAACATAGTTAGGTTTAGTCAGTAAGAGTCTGACACTCCCTTTGCTACGACCACATCAAAAAAAGTTACTAAATAATTTCGCAATTTTGTGTCAGAAAAAAAAACAGATTTTTAAATGGAAGTCTGCAATTCTTCCTAAGCGTTAAGGTTAACGTTTTACAATTTCCAATAAAGCCACATAACGAAGGCGATAGAGGTGAGAGGTGATCTCTCGCTTGTAGCGCCGCGAGCGCCCCCTGGCGGGAGATTGTTTACAGATTGTTCGGGCGGTGCAATCGGCTCACGAACTCGCTAACAGCGACGCTGAAGAAACGCGAGGCACCGTTGTTGGCAGTTAATCCTTTAAGTTGTGTCCTCATTACTGGGGATTGTGACTGCTGATCGATGAGTTTGTTTTCGTTATCTGAATTCTGAGCGGAGACACGGACCTTTCGTATAATCGTGTCTGTTGTCAGGACCAGACAGATACAGGACACATAAATCTGCCTAATACAATTTTGAATTCACGATCTATCAAGCAGAAAAAGTTCGAAGAGTAGTAGTACCTATTTTCAGGAAATTTCCTCTCGAACCAGATACCAACGGAATGAAAGTTTTTAAGCATACAGAAGTTTGTTATTTTCATCGATTAGTAAGTTTAATAATGTTTAATTAAGTCAAGTTTCTAAGCTTTGTAAGTTTGTTCATCGAGTGCAAAGCTGACTACGTACGTACGTTTCTAACTAAACACACCCGGATCAAATTCCATGGTGAGTGTTGAAATAATAGCCAGCGTATCGAATCCAAAATTTTTGGAACTGACTTGGTTTATCAGAATTCCGTTATATTTTCAATCTACACGCTTGCCTCGTCGTTTATACCCCTTATATCGAAGGACTGAAACATTTTACTGCGGTATTCCCGTCTGATTATAATTTGGGTGTCTTAAAGGCTAGAGTGAATAGGCTCTTAATAAACCAGTGCGCCATCAACCATTTCATTACCGCTACCCATCAGGTGGGACCACGATCAAGCACTAGATAATATGAAAAACAAAGCAATAAGATTGCAAGAACAATGTATCGTGGTAAAAACGTAATAATTGCTTTTACGTCGAAGAAAACAGTCTCAGCGTCTTGGCGCTCAGCAACACGGCCGCCCCCTGTTGTTGTTATCTATCGAGAGATTCTCACCTCTGGCCGGCGCGCGGCGCGACGCAGATTGTTTACAAATCGTTTGCGAGACGCTGCACGCCGCCGCAATGCAATCTGTGCCCTCGTAACATTGTAAAGAAAGGAGATTAAACTTGCACTTTGTAAGTATTTTCAAATGTTGATATTTTGTGAGGAGAGCTGTGGGAGTGTCTCGTAGTTTCTGCCCACATTCATGGGCAAATATTTATCTAAACATTTTGCAACTCATTTACTAGGTCGTTTAATAGATACTATTGATAATTTTGAATCACCTTTAAGAGATAGTGGGCAGGGCACATTGCTCGTAGAACAGATGGTCGATAGAGACTACGAGTACGTACCGAAAGACGCAGTGCTATAAGGCCTCCCGCAAGGTGGACCGATGACCTGTTGAGGGTCGAGGGAGCCAGATCAGCAAAAATGCACAGGACCAGTCGTTGTAACAACGCTTGCGGAGGCCTATGGCCAACAGTAGACATCTTTCGGCTGATTATCATTCAACATCAATCAACCATCATCAGATAATGATGATTATATTGATTTCTTCTTCTAATGTGATGGGTTCTGACCATTTGAAACCATAGTTTTTACTTTAAGGAATTATTTGTACTACTGAAGCATATCAGCATCTCCCCATTTGCCTTATAAACTGCTGACAGTTAACTCACCTCATTCAGTCAAGTGTCTCCATCATTCGCAGGCGGGAGCACCGCTAATAATGACGTCACGCTGTTGTACCGACTCAAGTATCAAAGATAAACGAGCCACGTTTGTACCGCTGTGACGTCATAAACCGAGCAGCAGCAATAACGCCGCCGGACCGGACCCGGTATAAACCCTTTGATGCGACCGGACGCTGTCATACCGCACTGCAGGTGGTTGCAGAAGTTCAAGTTTGCCTGCTGCTGTCTTCTCATAATGTAGGTGTCTTCAAGGCTAGAGTGAATAGTCTCAATATACTAGTGCGCCTTATCGTCAACAATTGCATCACTGCTTACCATTAGGTGGGATCACGGTTAAGCACTAATTTATTATAAAAAAAAGTTCATGCGACGAAGAACACAACATTTGAACCTGCAACGTAGATGCCTATTACTTACATCTTATTAAAACCAAATAATCAATGGTTTCTGTTTCCTAAATAAGAAACCGGATAAGCGCGAGTTGGACTCGCGTACAGACGGTTCCGTACATTTACCTATGTAAATAGTTAAATTCTCGAATGTTCTCTTGAAGATTTTTCCAAATCGATTTTTTCAAATGATTTAACTACAATATTTTGCAACAAGCATTGACGTGGCACAGGGTTTTTGGAGTGACTTAATTTCTTTGTGCCAACCTCTTTTAATTACTCAGATACCCGCGAAACGAGACACAATAGTAAAACAATAACAGCGCGGTCTCATAGGACCGGTTGGGGATTCAAACGTTAAGCAGTAAGCCTTCTGTCTTCACTGTCCTAGCAGCAGTGTCGTAGTGTCGTACCATTCCGCTTTACGACCGCACTTCACTGCACTCCAGCTTTGCGTATTCGCGTATTGTCCGGTGATTCGGTTAACCCATTTTCGTCTGTTTTTATAAACGTTTGCCCTAGTTTAAGCTTATTTTTTTAATGTGATTGCTGTGCAAACATGTTGAGACCGTACGTCGGTTATGTGAGAGATAATTGCATGCAGTTGTACTGTAATATATTTCGACAGCCACACAGAAATATGCCACTGCAATTATCGGAGTCCCACGCTTAATTACCGCTATACAAAATTTACGACGGTACGAGTAATTCGTATCCGAAAACTCGATTTACCAACGTTCTGTGCAGGAAGGCATCAATCGAAATATTGGAAGTTTTAATTTGTTCCAGCAATAAATCCCAGGCGTGTCGTATGAAAAAACACCAGTTTCCAGTTAATGAACGCGGGGACGTGTCGGTTCATTGGGATGCTCCGTGCACGCATGCCTCCTACGACCTGCCCAGCGGGGGAAGCGGGGGAGCGCGGGGGCGAGGGGTGCAGGGACACCCCAAAATGTTGATTTAACTTATTTGAAACACGCCTCGAATTGATTGTGTAAATAAAGGAAATTAATTTGTTTTTGTGCACGAGCGATCCTAATTGTCAATGGAGTTAATTTTGGGTCGGAGTGAAGCTGTTTTTTAGCGGTTAGGAGGTAGGAACGAGTTTTTTAATCACACATTAGGTTAGCAAAATATATTGAAGGACTTACGTCGTTGTTTCAGTGCGAGGCAGTCTTATGAGGAGTAAACCTCACTTTCCAATGGTTTTACTACTGACTTTTACCAGCGGCTTTGCTAGTGTGAAAACAAATAATTATTCCATGGGAATATAATCGGGATAATCAGTATCTTACCTTCTGTTTCAGTACTTAATCTGAGTGCTAAATTATTGTTAAATTCTTTCAGCTATTTGCGCGTGCAGTAGTAACTTACGAGGACATACTAACAGACACGCAAACTTTCGCCTTCAATTTACTTTTTTTAAATAAAGAAGTGTCATTTCTGTCAAAATCATCTCGCACCTAATGCATCGATCACACCACGCTATGCCCTCTTCACATAGCTCGTAGCGAGCAAGCTACTGGCTCCATCACTGGCACCGACTGCATTGGCGCTCGTCCAAGCCACTAGACACCAGCGTGTCCCCAGCTGACTCACAACTTGCGGCCAAGGAGCACCTGTTTAAAAGTAGTGTAGAAAACTTTCGGAATCTCAGACTTTCCCTAAAGTTTATCGATACTTTCACGTCACTAGTTTGATCTAGTATTTTGCTGGTTTATGCCAAGTCTGTTGAAGTCAGTTAAGGCCGACATTCCTTAACCTGGTAAAATAAAAGAAAGATTTCATGTCTCTTAGTGTAGTTAGTGTCACGTATTGTAGTGTGTAGCGTGTCTTGGTGTGTAGTGTCTTAATTTTCGAACATTACATTAAAGGCTCTTTTTCGTTACTTCTGTCTGTATTTGATCTTTTCATTTTTAAGTGATTGTGTCAACGTAAGTAAATAAATAGAAGTATACGAGTACTTATCACATACGTTTACATTGCGTGATCATACATCGACTCATGTACTTAGAAGTATTTTGAAACCAAGTATTTGTACTTGGTATTTGAGATATCTAGACCTTGTTGGCTGGGCATTGGGTTCAGTAGGATATATCTCTCTTTAATCTACCATAGATACTAAAATGGAGTAATAGGCTGTCAGTATCAACAAAGATTAAGCATTATTATGTTATGCTTGAAAATAAACTGTTTATTGATTTAAGTAGATACTTGTAAACCTATTTCACTAATGAGCAATTTATTTATTATGAGTATAAATTTTTTTCGTGTCTACTCTAGATTAGAAATTAAGCAAGGTTTTGTGATGAGCTATCAAACTTTGTTTGAAAATAAACTGTTTACCAATTATAGCCTCAATAAACAGTTTTTTATTTATGATTTAGACTTATTTTTAAATATCTCATCTTCTTCCTAGCCAATAGAGCTAGCTTTTTTAATATTTTATTTCATGCCTACCTCAATTTATTACATTTCGGCCTTACCTACGACAAGACAGGCTTTACGTGCAACCTACGCCCCTTCCATTTTTAGAAACATCGAGAACTTTAGGAAAAAAGTAGATCAAAGCATTAGGAACACACTATCTTCGATCCTAAATGTGACCTTGGACGACTGAGCAAACAAAGAACAAAATCATACAAAACCCAAATACAGACACATTCAACGATTTTTTGTTTGATTTCAGCAGCAGTTTGTTCTCAGCCCTAAGCAAACCACTATAAAAACAAATGATAAACAGCATACTATATACACACCAAAATATTGTTCATCTGAAAACCTTTGTTTTGTTTTTGTTTTAAAAACTTCTAACGTCATTAATGTAGTTATCATATCAAACTTGCAGCAGGTATTCAGGCTAGTCGCTAGTCGTGCTCGCTGCCAAATCTGGGACATCGTTACAAACGACAAATGGAATCTGTTGAGCTACCAACAGCTTTAACATAATGCACAAGCGTGCCAGCACTTTGCTATTCAACGTTAAACCCAAAGGGGTCAAGAGTAAACACTGTAGCTTAAAAAACTGGGTTAAACGGATAATAATAACCCCCATTTTTGAAGCAATGAACAATTAAGTATAATTATCGAATAAAAATTAATTTTAAATTTGTAAATAAATTGTTGGCTTAAAAATGTGAAGCTATGTGTAGTCCGGGTGTCAGAACGAGCTATAAAGGCAATTAGTGACAATGGTACGTAGGTAATGGCCTATATGGGCCAATGCGCGATTTGGCGCCGAGCCAGCGGCCGACGGCGAACGGTGCGACACTATGACAGCACCAACGCGCAACACTGAGCAGAAGGAACAAAGGCATTGTTGCACACTAGTTAATGAATTAGAATATTGAAGAAAAAGAGATATCTAACAAAAAAAAATGAGATATGAAGAGGTTTTAAGAAACAGACTAAGTGAGGCAGTGGACAAACGCGAGGCTATGCAATATAAAAAACAAGTTAATGATGACAGTTCGAACCAAGACAATATAGAAATTAGAACAAATACTTTTGAAGTAAGAGAAGGAAGGGCAACCAACCACTTTGAATAGGTATGGAGTGAGTTGATCGCAAAAATCTACGTTGGGCATCTTCTTACAATAAATCAATATAAAGGATTGATGTGCCGACGGTATCAACAGTAACAGCTCAGTATCATATTTAAGTAACTGTAAACCATTTGTATAATTAACTGATGAGAAAGCTCATTAATCATTGTAATGAGCTTGCTTGTAAGGAGAATCGTTTAGTAGAGTCGCCACGGCCGTAAAACACACAAGTCAGTAAATATCTGACAATCATTTTCGCTTAAGAGGAAGAATTATTTATCTGATGATATCTCCTTCTTCTTCGTTCGTCCTTGCTCTCATCATCTGGGGTCGGATCTCCTCACAAATCTGCGCCAGGAAAGTCTCTCCTGGGTTGTCGATCTTGGCAATTAGGCTTTCTTGAGGTCTCTCTCAATATTAGACCACCATATAAATGGTGATCAGGTAAATGGGAATCTGATGATCTCGCATCCTCAAACAAAGGAGTGAAACTTCTGTCTGCCATACGGTTGTAAGTATTCAGTGGCAGTGCGCCGTCCTTGTCACACGTCGGCGCAGTCACCGGAAAAAATGGCCGGCATTTTTCATTCGTTTCGAATATCAAACATGATACGTTGAATTTTATTAAATATTTCACACTTTACATTTACTGCAATACGCTACAGAGAAACGTAGTTACTCGTACTAACATAAATGTTTTAACGTCGCGATAATGAAACTTGTAGCCTGATACACGTTAGATCAAAAAGTCAAATATCGTTGATAGTCGTTCGATCCAAGTTTTATCCAAAATCGGTATTTACGTGTTCCTTGAACGGGATTCGATAGATCGACAATTCAATGGGCATGAAACTAAACGATCTATCAACGGCTTATTGCCAGTTACACTGTTATGTATTTATTCTATCAGGATAATGATTGGCATAGCTGAATAGTCGTCATCGACACTTAGATCGAGTGACTTTAAAATCGGTTTCGTTCAAGCTCGATTGATATAATTATGTGAATACGATAATGATCTAAACGACTAAGTCGCTACGATATCGTTTATTGTTACGGTTTTGATTGCGGGATTCGGGCTACAGAATGGTGATATTTTTATTCTAATTTAACTTTGCGTTCCATTTATGGAAATGAAATATTGCCTAGCGATGCAACCTTATTGTTTCTGAACTGAACTGCCTATAAAAAAGCTCGTGAAAATGTACGAAATCAGGTAATTCACAGTCCCTCTTAAATTAAAGACCAGTACCCAGAAATATTTAGATTCCCCCGTAAATAATTTCAGAAAATATCTTACTGAGATTACGAGCCCATAAAAGTTCATGAATATAATATTACGTTCTATCACATTACATCGATTTCCGATGCTCGTGTAGCTCACGATGCTCGAGGGCTCGATATTAACTGGTACAGAGCCGAGCAAAGCGGCTTTACAATGACTGTAATCTTACTTTATTACCCGAAGATAGGTAGGGCTTCATTAATACCAGATAGATCGAGTCGCCGACGCTCAGCTTTGGTACGGAACCCCGTACGGGCGTACGGCTGGGAGGAAATGCTCGCAGATCAAATCTAATTATGAATGACGTGATAAATCTTTGCTATCGCGTTTTAGAGCTAATACAATTTTATGGATCCTACATAAAAGTTGCAGCTTTGAAAAAGTTAATAAAAATTGATGGTATTGGTGGCACGATTTGTAATAAATGAAAATCATTTATAAGTTGCTAATCAGATTCTATGTATATGTGATCCTACTTTAGTAAAATACTGGTAGGGAATGCCTAAAGTATTAATGCCACCTATGTACATTTACGCTGCATGAAAATTAAATAAGTAAATAAAATAAACAGAAATACCATTCAAATTCCTTAAATTATTTTCTGAAAAATTCACAATGAATACCGTACGTGCCCAACGAATAGCGTAAAAGGATTTCGAATTAAAAATGTAACGGAAACTGAACCCGGCCGAGCACTTCCGAATATTTCCGAATATTGCCGAGGTTGCCGATACTAATCGTCGCGTCTCGTCGGCGTCGCAAGCCTCTCGTGCACACGTGAGTCGCAAACGTAATAATAAGGATATTCAAAGAGCTTTACGAGTGTACACCTTCAAGTAAAATTGATTTCGTTTACCTTAGCGAAATAGGTCAAGAGGCGTATGCCAAAAGAGGAAAAAATCCCGACAACGCGAAAATGATTTTTTGAGAATTTGCCGTTAACAAAGTGTTCTTGTGATGTGCAAACTCAATCTGTTACAATTGTGTCCAAAATATTCGTTTTTGACAATCTGTGGTCCATTCTGTACCTGCTCATTCATAGCTATGAAGGTTCGAGATTTTTACGATTTTACCGTTTGTAAATCGCTGCAGAAGCTCTTGGTAATCTATTTGTTATAAAGTACTTAGTTCATTTCTGTGGATTGTTGCAACATTTAGACTATCAATTCTGGTTTATTTGTTGCGAACTGCGAATAATTTGAATAAAACCGTGCGATTAGTTTTGATGAAATCCTTTACCAACACTGAGATAAAACCTTTCACGGAGTTTGATCATTTTAGCCGACGAGCCAATCCCAGGTCCCTCTCCAACCGTCTATAGCAAGGAGTCAAATTAGAGCAGTGAATGGACCTCTAATCCTCTTTCAAGACTCCCATTCCGACATTAACGATGTTCGTCGGATTTACTCCTTTATTAAATTTACTGCGAACGGCGAACCGTTCCGAAGTGCAAACACAATACGACACTGTGTAACTGGGTGCCAGATTACAAGCTATTGTAGCATTGTCGACGTCGAGGACGCCTGCTACAAATGTTGTTTTGGAAAACGTTTTTGTTTGCTATTATGTTGATGTACGCTTTGTGCGATATGATGGGTTGTTTTATTACTTGTTCAGGTGTGCTCGCTCTGAAGTGGGCCTTGCGACGAATCTGAATGATGAGAATGTTTAGATACCTCCTGCAGATACAAAGTGGATATTTTGTTAAAGAGACGAATTATTGCTGACCATAAAACACGACATTTGATGGGTCTTGGCACTCAATTCGTTCATGTTCAGCGTTTATAACGTGAAACTTGTTAGCATACCTACAATGTAGTATATAGAAACCACGATTCAATATTTTTAAAATTGCAAGCTCCAACAGAGTCCGGCACGTCTCGGCGCATTTCATTTTGAGCAGCATTTTATTCGGTAATGCGAGTTAACAGCACACACCTCTGCGAGAGTGGCGTTCAATTTATGTGGAGCTAATTTAAATAAGTAAGTAAAGCTTCCAACGAGAGGAGGTATTTGGACGAATTCGGTTCCATAGCGCGTGGTACACAAAGCGTGACGCGCGGCGCGCATCACTCCGCGTCTCCCGTGAGTGGCATTGTGCTCGCTACGCCTGCCGCTCGACGTCGCTCGACGTCGGTCGACGGCGGTCGACGTCGATCGACGATACAACGCAAGTGTACCAGCCCAGTATTGCAATGGATTAGTAGTTATAGCGCAACATTTTGTCCGATATTGTTGGACTGGATTTTAAGATGCTTTGACAGAGAAAAACTATCTAACACGGGAAAAGCAAAAAAGTAAAGGAAAGCAAAGAAGGAACTGGGTGGGGTTTTGTCAGTACAAGTATGAAAAGCCATCCTGCTCAAAAGTGGGAGAAGTCATTCTGATGTTTTGTCAACTTAAAAAATGTGAATACAATAATTAAAGCCTGCATTTGTATGATGCATCTCTAAAATATTTTATCTATTTCACGGTCATCACTACTCGTCACGCGTTGTCATCATGTTGCTTGATCAGTGTTAGTGTGATGCCAGCTTTGGTTGAAATCTCAAAAATATGTTAATGCTACAGTTAAGTGTAGAATGGAGTCACTTCTATAATGCTGCCTTTTTTATCCTAACACTTGGAATCCAATCATTTACGGCAATGTAGCAAATGGTAAGTTACTTTCTTGCGGCCGAAGCCACTGGACAAACATAGTTAAACATGTTTATGTAACGTAGAGTTAATAATACGCTAGAAATATCGTTTGGTAAACGGTTTATAGACATAATGATCATTCCAATGAATTGTTGTGTTCACATGGCGTTGCTTGGCTGACGTTCAAACACTAAACATTTGCGACTAAATTGTCGCTGTCTATGAATTAGTGAGCACTTACTTTCAGCTAGATAAAACAACTCTCCTTTTATGAAAACTTTTAAAACTAGAATTAACAAAAACCCTGACTTTATTCTCATCTAGCTCGACTAAAATTTTAATGAAAACCAAATAGTTTTTTGCTTCAGGATTTTTTGAGAACGGTAATTTCCTTCCGGAATAATAGTAATTGGTTGGTCTGTACCTCGCTTTCCACCTTGTATATATTGTGGCGCGAATTTAGCCAACAGAAGTTTTGTACCCAAATAGTTGTGCGTCATTTATCACGCGCTGCACATGCGCGTTGGCCCAATGTTGGTGGTGGGATTGCATTCTTGCCTACTTCCACATAGGCTTCAGTGTTGGCGTGTGTTGCTTTTTTTCTAACAATCTATTTGGCCAACATTGTTTTGCTCGTAACGCTGGCATCGCTCGGGACTATTAATCGCCTGCAGCGGCTATCGTAGATTGGTCAACGTTTGGCGCTCAATGTCCAATTGTATTTCTATCGTCTGTATTTCTTTATTGATGTTTGAAGCGGTGCATATATCTGCGTTCGGAACATTTTTCTAAATTAAGCTTTAGTCTAATGGAATATGAACACAGCACGCTTTACCTACATAATTACGGTAGTTTTATTCTCAAATCTCAATTAACCTTTAAGACACTTCTATAAGCAATTTTGCTTTTTATTGTAACTAACAAAAAATACAAAATGTTTTTAAGTAATTATTCCCTCTAAATTAAAACGAAGTGTTGAGAGCAACCCGCCCACTGCCCCGCCGCCCGGCGTCACTCCGCCCCGGCCTCATATAATATCACTGGCTCTGTTTAACTTTAAATTGTTTTCGTGGAATCCTAGACGGCCATTGTGCGATATAGTAGGATTTTAAGTGGAATTTTGGACGGGATGGAATGATAGGTCTATACGGTACGCGGTCGGTATCGGGCAGGCAAGTATGCGGGATATTTGATGGCACATCTATTCGTATAATAAAATAGTACGAATGTGGAGCGATCTTTTTATTGGAGCAAAAACTATTAATGCGATTTTGCCCAAATATTCTGCATATCCTCGTATGATCATTATAGATTTGCTCAATATTTATGCATTAAAGTATAACCTTCGTTATTTGCTATAGGGGTAGAGCAATACTACACTATGTTCATATCTATTTGCCGGCAGTTGTTTTAAGAACTTTTACGCCTTTGTACCTTTCTGATCTTGATACGCCTATTTGGCCTTTTGTTTGCGATTAGAAAAGTACTGATTGCTTGGAAGATTAACGAAAAAACCTGCAGACACTAATGGCTGACCGCAGATTGACCTCTAGATCAGTTGTCTGATGAGGCGGACTACTTTGTTTCGCGTCGCTTGCTCTCGCGTCACCAGTCCCATTTCAAAGTGTCATATATCTAATTTTATTATTACTTTTAATGGACTCCTACTTCGTTGATGCTTATACAGTTAGACATAATACATTTTTAACATATTTACTGAATGTAATTCGCATTTTGGCTTTTAGTTGTTTTATGTGAAGGTAAAATAAATAAATCATCATCATCTACCTAGCCTTTTTCCCAACTATATTGGGATCGGCTTCCAGTCAAGTATTTTACGAGGAGCGGCTGCCTACCAGACCTCCACAACCCACTAACTGGAATAACACGGTAGATACTTCATGGCAAGACTGGAGTCAGATTTACCTACTGGTTTCTGACTATCCGTAACGATTGCCAAAGATCCACAAATGACAGCAAGGACTTACGGCTAAGCGTGCTTTCCGAGGCACGGAGGATACTCGGTATGTTAAGATGGTCACCCATTGACAGACCAACCTTGGCAAGCGTTGCTTAACCTTGAAGATCGACCCGTGCGGCTGTTATTATCTAGCCACGAGCTCCTTACGTCAAATAAATAAATAAAGAAACGAAATTATTTTACTTGGCATACCACTATGGAATGGAGGGAGGCCTTTGCCCAGCAGTAAGACAGCATAGGCTAAGTATAATATAATAATAATAATATAATACCACAAGACGCACACAACAGTTAAATAACCACGAAACAAAGACAGTAAAAAAAGTAACATAAAATAAAATTCTAAGATTCCTTTGTTTATGAACCGCAAGTAGAAAATAATTAGTTTTATACGAGTACTGGTAGTTCTATGTACACAGTTTTACGAAGTCTATGCGACGGCAAAGTCACGGTAAAAGCTAGTTTGTAGTTACTCAGATACCCGTGAAACGAGACACAATAGTAAAACAATAACAGCGCGGTCTCATAGGACCGGTTGGGGATTCAAACGTTAATGTTAAACGTAAACGTTTGAATCCCCATACCTATATTTTTCCACGTTTCGATGGGAGATTTTCGGTTGCTTTTCAATATTTAACGTTACGGGTATGAATGTGGGTATTTTGATACTTTTCTGTAAAAGGGTTTGCGCCTTCGGGAATATGGGAGAATTAAAATAATTTCGTATATTTATGTGAGTGAGGTTTCGGATGCGGAAGATCTGATAAAAAATGTTTAATTCACTTAGGAATAAATGTGAATTCCTAAATGGATTTGTGTGAATTAGTTATACTTCTAGTAGCTACTTCGGTTTTAGTTGTCAAATTGAAATTTCAACTATAGGGGCGTTGACAATTAACAAAGTTGTATTTTCAATTATTTTAAAAATCGGGCAAGTGTGAGTCGCTCGCGCGCTGAGGGTTTCGATGTTTTTCCAATACCTATGTTATTAGACCTTCCTTCATGCTAAATTTCAGGTTTCTAGATCAACTGGACCTAGTACCTTATGAATTTTGATTCCCTTGAGAGTATCGATGACATGTTTTTTTGCGACTTAACTAATTGTCGTTAACTTAAATTTTTTCTTTACAACTTCAAGGGACTGCCAACCAGAGTATAATTTTGTTTTTAATTTGAACTCGATACGTCCACGCGTTCCCGAGATAAAGGGCCTAGACAGTCAGACTGGCAAACGAAGAATAAAGTGATGCTATAAGGCGATTAACACAAATCCGCTGATGCCTAACACACGTACACTGCCCGACCGCGCGGTCGAGCGGTTGAAATTCCCTTTACAGTCACCACCGTCCGCGGCGGTGCGCGGCGCCGTGTGTTAATCGCCTAAGGGTTTTGTTTTTCCTTCTGAGGAATAATATATGACTAAGTTTATTTATATGCAAAATAGATATCAGACTCGATTATTTACCCATAAACAGAGAGACATTAATGAGTAACGCGTCTGTTCAATTAATTCAGCAACTATTTCAGCTGCGTGCGGTCCGGGCCGACCTATATCAGTGGGCCGCTGTCAACATTATATTATTTCAATTTGATTAAATTCCTCCAGTTAGTTGCTATTAATTACTTTACTATGTAGTTTTGAATTCTACACTGTAATAGATTCAATTAAATTGGTCAAAACAACGAGTAGGCGAACAATTTTGATACTTTTAGACAAGATTTTTTTATTACTATGGAATATCTCGCGTTAGAGCAAGCACTATCTCACCAGATGGTAAGCAATGATGTGAGCGACGATGGTACAATGGTACACGCTTGTCTAGAAGTAATCACTCTTGACCTAAAGATTCCCAGGTATTAGCAATGAGGAAACAGAGATTACGGCTGAGAATTCAACTCCTTAGGTGTATGTCCATCATGTAGTATGGATTGTAGGGGCCCGACAGGGCCAAAGCCTCTGGGGAACACGAAAAATCCGAAAGGTCGTCACCGTGTCCCCCAGATCGAAGGCAATGAAGGAACGGGGTGGGGCTTAGTCAGTAATAGTCTGAAACGCCTTCCCGCTCCTCCCAAGAGCGGGGTAAGTCATTGTGATGATTTCTAAAAAAACCATGTAGTATGGATAGGCTCGCGTTTGACCACTATTTCCCCTGATGGTAAGCGACGATGTGGTCTACGATGAAGCAGGTGTGCCTATAGGTAACCTATTCACATTTGACTTACAGACTCCTAAGTTGTAACTATCGTGTCATTGTAAGATTGATCTTCAGAGGGTAGTCGTGCAGAAACCACGACAATATCATTTTATGGCTGTTTTATTACCATCTCTTCGGTTAACATAAAGTTACTATGTCTTTTAGCAGACAATTTCACTAGCTTATAAGGGATTTTGAGGAGTGCCCTGTCAGTTCGCCAAATATTAACAACTAGCTTTAGCCCGCAGCTTCGCCCGCGTACATAAAATATATATACAGCAGCTTTCTATTGTTGTAAAAATTTTAGTAATCGGACCAGTACTTTCACAGATTACCTCATACAAACAAAAAAACAAACTTTACCTCTTTATTATATTAGTATACGAGTAGATCAACGATTGGCAAAATCATGATTTGTTATTTTATCAATATACATACAACAACGAGTTATTGCGTCGGAGGCCGAGAATTGTTAAAAAAAAACAACTTTATTGCCTGTATTATAAAATGGTATTTAGTATAAATGTGATTTTTGCAATAGAACATAAATATTAAATGAAAAATGTAGACAAATAATTGATTAATAAAAATCATCCAAAACATTTTCCAAATAAATGTTTGTAAAACGAGTGTGAATAAAATAAAACATGTGGAATGCGGAATTAATTTTTATTCAAATATCATTTGAATACGTTAATTGATAACTAAACATTTGTAAATAGAGTTTCAGTGAAAAAAATAATTGAAAATGTACTCAATTCCACATACAGTTGAAACCAACCCAAATTGAAGCCCACTGGGAGTGGTCACAAGCGCCAACCATCGTCCGTATTCCCAGAACTTCTTCAACAGCGAAAACGATCCATTATTCCTATGTATCATTTCTCCCAGCAAACACATTTTATAACCACATTACACGTAGAGTATCCGTCGACTTATAAACTTCCATTTATAACGTCACGACGTTATAATAAGGATTTACAACAAGGGGTCCGGTGTCCTGTCACTCGTCACTCCACGCGACGAAGAGTAATGGTCGCCGTCACAATGACGACTAATGCCGCCGCAGGGACCTGCCGATGACCGGAACTTGGAAATATTCTTGTTTGTTTTGTTTTCAAAACATAGAAGTTATAACTTTAATAATATTATATGAGAGCAGTGGACGTCCAGTGGTAACGGTCCCGATTTACAAGTTGTGGGTCGCGGGTTCAAACCAAACCAGGCGACTTACTTCGTGTAATTTATTTCATTACCACTGCTCTCAAAACGGTGAAGGAAAACATCATAAGGAAACCGGCAACTCCTAGAACAAAAAATTCGAAGACTTGTACGAGTAACATCCACCAACTCGCCCTGGGCCCGCGTAGTAGATTACGGCCCATTTTCCTTTCCTAGAGAGGAGGCCTGAGTCCTAGCAGTGGGAACATTATAAGGCTGATGCTATGCTATGCTAATCCCAACTAATATTATAAATGTGAAAGTGTGGATGTTTGTTACTTAATCAGGAATTTTACGCGGGTGAAGCCGCTGGCGGAAGCTAGTATTATATAACGCTACCTTTGGGTAGAAAGGTCGTATAAACCATTTTGGCCAAATTGAGTTAAATATACCATTTTTCTCAGAATTTTTTTCTCTATCGATCTGTTTATACGAAATGTAGAAATTCGCTCAAAAATGGTTAATACGACCCAGAAATTTTCGGTCATAGCCTCTTAAAAAAGGTAAATTTTCAATGTAAAAGCCAAATAGTTTTTTTTTGTAATTTTGTTATGACGTAATGACCATAATTTAAAATAACTCAGGGTGTAAAAATAGTCGTTAGTTGAAAATGGTTTATACGCCCTAAAGTGTTAAATGCATTATTTATAAATGGTTTATACGCCCTAAAGTGTTAAATGCATTAATTGTAAATGGTTTCTACGCCCTAAAGTGTTAAATGCATTACCTAAACACAGGTTAAATTTGACGTCGTAAATCCAAACATAGTTCGCAACGTTGGTGTATAAACCATGTTCATTGCAAGTCGCACCTTACTTTAGGATGTTTGTCAAGTAAAATGTGTAAAGAATGAACCTGGAATGGTTCTATCAGATGATGAAAAAATCAAAGAGAGGTGGAAGGAATATTTTGAAAGACTAATGAATGAGAAAAATGATTGGAGTGGGATTTTAGAAACTAAACCAGAAAATGTGGGGTTAGTGAGAATGGTTAGTATGGATGAAGTCAGAACAGCAGTAAATGGAATGAAGAATGGTAAGGCCATTGGCCCAGTTTGGAATACCAGTTGAAGTGTGGAAGTTACTGCGAGTGGATGGATATGTGTGGTTAGCTTTGTTCTTCAATAAGTTGTTGAAAGAAGAATTCATACCTGATGATTGGTACAAAAGTTTTTTGGTACCCATCTTTAAAAACAAAGGTTCTTGAGTGCAACAATTATAGAGGAATAAAGCTAATGTCACATACTATGAAAGTAAGGGAGGAAGAAGTATTGATAAGCGGTTGAGAGAAGAGAGTGAAATTTCACAGAACCAATTCGGTTTTATGCCTGGTCAGGGTACAACGGATGCCATTTTCGCTATACGCCAGCTGTGCGAGAAATCAGAGGTGCACATAAAAACTTGCACATGGTATTAATTGACCTCGAAAAGACATACGACCGGGTACATCGTGAGGTTCTGTGGTGGGCTCTTAAGGAGAAAGGTATGCCTGTGAAGTATGTGCAGTTGATCCGATCAATGTACAGTCGGTGTAGTATCCAAGTCCGATCTACAGTAGGCACCAGTGGCAGTTTGAATGTGGCGTTCGGCCCACGTCAGGGGTCGGCTCTCAGCCCTTAACTTTTCCTGCTGATAATGGACGCTTTGACGTTAGACATGCAGGAAGATGCCCCCTGGTGTATGCTGTTTGCCGATAACATTGCGCTGGTTGCCGAGAGTGGCCTTGAGGTTCAGAGCAGATTGGAGGTGTTGTGGCAAAGATTCGAGAGTGTTGGCCTGAAATTGAGTAGAACCAAAAAAGAGTACTTGTTCTGCGATTTCGGCGGACCCTCCAATCTTTCGCCTTTAGTTCTCGCTAGGACGCCCATACCGATTTGTTCCGACTTTCAGTACCTCGGTTCGTTTGTTCAAGGAAATGGTGAGGTAGACCGGGACATAACACATCCGAACAACGAAGGATGGATGAAATAGCGACAGGTCACGGGAACAACTTGTGATCCACGGATGCCCCTCAAGTTGAAGGGATCTACAAGTTCCTGATAAGACCTGTGTGTGTATGGGTCAGAATGTTGGGTTGTGAAAAAGATGGATGAAAAAAGATTGCATGTAGTGGAGATGAGAATATTGAGATGTGTGGTGTGACAAGAATGAACAAACTGAGAAATGAGTGTATTAGGGGAAGTTTGAAAGTGGCGCCAGTGACTGAAAAGTTGGAAGGAAATCGTTTGTCTTGGTATGGTCATGTGAAGAGAAGGAATGAAACGCATGTTACTAAAAGAGTTCTGAATTTACATGTGGATGGATGGAGAGGGATAGGGAGGCCAAAGAAAAGATGGATAGATTGCGTAAGGACCGATTAGAAAGAAAAGGAAGTTAGTGATAGTGTTACGGACGACAGGACAGAATGGAGGAAAAAAACGTGTTGCGCCGACTCCAAGTAATATGGGATAAGGGCAGGAAGAACAAGATTGCAAGAAGCACTTTACGATCAAGATACAAGGCTCGCATTTGTACAAGCAGAAGAACGAGCGCGATAAATGATAGGTACCGGACAGATACCATTGATTAGAATGTATTATAATACTTAATAAATGTTGATTTCATATTTCAGGTACTTTTATTTTATTTGAATTGACCATTATTGGGTATTAGAATAATAATAATTGAGTTCCTACTAATTCTATGTGTAACAGGATTATTTATTAGTCAGAATTGAATTGATCTATGATTATAAATGGTTTTTAATACAAAAAAAATTACATATATGGGTTTTTACGACATTAAATATGACCCTTATGGTTACCAAAAATGGATATACGACCCCCACAGTTTTTTGAAAGTACATTTTCATGGGGTGTATAAACCAAACATTGATTTTTTCTTAGACGTAAATGCAAGCTAACTTTAAAACTAAAAAAGATAGCTGGGTTTTGATGATTTAACCTTTTTCATCTGCAAAATGTAAGAACCTTTCTCATAGATCATTTTTTTATAACTTCAAAAGGAAAAAAGTTATGAATTTTTATGTAAAAAAAAAAATAGTTTTTCTGCTCTACTGAAAAGTCGGGTTTTGGTTTATACGACCTTTCTACCCAAAGGTATCGATAAATTTTACCCACCGCCACGGGAATGCCAGCCCAAATGCTTTCAGGCAACTATTTCAACAAATAAATCGCAACCTGCACGTAGTTCAATTAAACAGAGAGTTTTAGTTTGTTTTACCCGAGAGCTCTACAAAAAAAAATATCATCTCTTTACAAAATTCATATTTGAACTAAAAATTCGGACCAATTCACGGAAAAAATAGTTTTGTTATTAAAACAAATATTTAAGCCAAGCTGACGTGTTGGCGCATCCCAGGCATTTGGAACATTCTCTACTCTACGAGAATAATGGACACTAAAACTAATTGCTCTGCAATTTTCCACCCTACACTAATACGAATAAAGTGAATGTGAAAAAATGTGATGTCTGTTTGCATAATCCCAATGTTCCCGATCCATTGTAAAGTCTTGCGTCCCAGATCAGTTGATGGGGACTGATTGTGCATTCGGATATTGATTCCATAATTGGACCTTTTTTTTTCAGGGTGGAAATCGTCAAATGACATCTCGAGGACGTGTCAGACTTTTACTGACTAATATAACCTGTACTCTTCAGTTGGCTTTTGAGTACTAGGACCACGTTTTCTTTTCGGAAATTCCCAGCGGCTATAGCTAAGGCCCCTACGGTTTGCTTCTCTTTGAGGGGTGCGTGGATTACTTACGCGCTGTTGTCGACTGAGCTCCATCCAGTCGATTACTGGATGACCAGACGGCGAGCCACCCATTGCTCGGCGTCCGCAAGCCCACGTCTACCATGGCTGGTAACCTCAACAGCTGGGGCGTGAGGACCTTCGTTTCCTCATGCGTGCGGGCTCCTTCTCTAGCTTTAATACCTAGCAGCAGGAGGTAACCGTCATTCTTCCTCGCTCCGGACTATAGCCTGAAACAGGGCTTGCCGCAGAAGGTCGCAGTCATCGATTGCCTCAACAAGAACACGGCGGTGCTCCATCCAAGCAGGGTATACACAAGCTGTCCTCTAGGTGGTCATCACAATGTTGACATCCAGGCATTTCTTCTGCCTGAATCCAATGCAGGAACCTCCCAAACTTGCGACATCCAGTGAGGACCTGCGTCATGGTGGCAGCCACTCCTCAAAGAGTGTTCCCTCTTACCATCGCGTTTATGGCGAGCCCATAATCAAACATGGCATCATAACGATTAATATTGAAATGAAATAAAAATGTTTTCAAAATGACATTAAAAATAAATAACACAATAATCCTACGAATCCTATCAATATTTACATGACTTTGAAGAGGTTCCAACATCACATCTACTTTACACACTGATACAGCAAACTTCTCGCCGCGTCCAAACTTGTACTGTACTGAATCCATCCAGCCCTTTCTCGGCGGAATTATGACGTAATCAAATCTCGGCGCCGAGATTACACGGCCGTGTTTATAATTTTAATTAGTTTGAGAAGTGTCGGCTCGGCGCGGCGGCCGCGGCAACTTGTGTCGTCATCGCTACACCGTCTATCTTGATCCACGATTTGACATGGACGAGCTAGTGTTAATTAAATCTTATAATTTGTATAAAATCTTACAGATATTATTATGTTAGTAAGTTGTCTGTTATGTCTCACTGCTAGTCGAAGGCATCCCTCTCCTTTTTCTACAGAGGTCTGTCCTCAGCTATTGCGGACCAATCCTTCCAGTAGTTGTCTTATTCATCTCTCCACCTTCGTTTTGGTCTGCCTTGGGGGCTATTGGTGGTAGTGACCTCTCACACCGGGTCCTGGTACAGCCATGATCCAGAGCGAGGAGAAGTGCCCATGTGGTCGTCAGCGCGTATTGTTCCACGCGCGTCTCAATGAGATGTCAGCGAACCGTAGGTACCCGACAGGATCTAAGCCTTCTGGGGCCTGTGTTAATGAAAGAGAACCCCGGGACCCCGGAATTAGGGCAAAGAAGGATCAGTAGTGGGTTTAGAAGTCTGACATGCCTTCCTGCTTCGCCTAGAGCGGCAGAAGTCATTTTGATGACTCCCCACCCATAAAAAAAACCTTCGTCTTTGTCTGCCACGATGTCGCCTTGCGTTTAATGTGATCCAATAAATGGCTCTCATTATTTTCATCTTCAAGATCGACAAAACAACTATTACATGTCATTATGAGCCAGTACCTACTTCAGGGTTCTTCTTCAGTTCTTCTTCGACTGACCTTTGCCCTTCAGCAGGGCAAAGGTCAGTCATACAGTCAGTCAATATATATGTTTTATTTTATACAAGTTTGTAATAATCTTTTATTTTTCTCCATCACTTTTAAGAATGCCTCTTGTGTACATTTTTATAGCATAAAGTTATGTAAATAAACAAAATGTAAAATGGGATATTTTAAACCATTTGTTTACAGTATTTTAGCGCTAATAGAAGGGCTACTATTTCGTAGAAGCTTAATTATTTCTCACTTCCACTTTCATAATAATGGAATAACGTCAAAACCAGAGACTTAACAGGAATTTAATTTACTGAAAATCTCTCATCCCCAAGTTGACAACAATCATTGGAAATGCTGAACTTTCATAAATAAAAAAGAAAGCAAAGATCCTTAAATCTTCATAGAAATATTAAGGAATAATTGGATTTTTGATGTGGCCCTTATTGTGCGGTTCACGGACACTGGAGGTCAGACGAAGGAGGATGGAGCAAAGAGATTACGACACCAAACGATGTGCTCACCCGTTCCGCGTAAAAGCCAAAGGAAGGCATTTAATTTGTGTAAAAGACGCGAGAGTATCTTTATATCATATATTTTTGACAAATGAAATGAGTGGTTCCAGGAAAATGTATTGCAGCTTGCATTTGAAAAAGAAAATTGTAATTTTGCATTATTTGGTGTGCGAACTCTCATGGAAGTGGTTTAAGTCGCAAAGCGTTAGTTTCTGAACTATCCAGCTATGTTAAAACTTCGTGTTTGTAATGTCGAGTTGACAAGTCAAACTTTGTGAAAAGATTCCGGTGGTTTTTTTAGTGTAACATGAACTAGGGCTTGACTGCGATCCCACCTGATCGTAAGCAGTGATGCAATCATTTATGGTGAAGCGCACTAATTTACTGCTGAATCTGAAGGCTACAGTGAATAGGCTTTTAATAAATTCTAATAAGACGCCAAAATTGTAATCAGACGGAAAGACTACAGTTGGAAAATTGTTCCAGTCCTTCTTTATACGCTGCACAAACGACGAGGCAAAACTCTTTGTCCGAACCGAAGAGGTTTCAAGAACGTAAAGGTGGATACCTGCCGTACGTCGGAACATCCAATGGCAGAAAGGTGATGGCGGAATCATGCCATTTTTAACCCATTTCAGTTTCGATAGTCAGAGTAACTTCCTCTTTGTTAGAAAACGGGCACCAGAAAATTTGGCATTGAATAAATCTTAAAACCAATATCGGTAACGTTGAAGTGGATAATACGCTGGCCAATAAACCGACCATTAATATTTTTACCAATAGCTCAATTCACGTAATCAAAACCGAAACGATATCGTAGCGACTTAGTCCTTTAGACCATTATCGTATTCACATCCAACCATCGTGCTTGAAGGACTCCGTTTTTTTAGTCGTCCCATCGGAGTGATGTTGACGCGTATTTAGCTGTGTCAATAATTATCCTATTAGAATACATAATAATGTAACTGGCAATAAGCAGTTGATAGATCGATTCATCGATCAGTTGATTAATCCTGTTCACGGAACACGTGAGTACTGAGTCTGGGTATTTTTTTTCAGGTGGGTAATCATCAGAATGACTTCTGCCGCTCTTGGGCGGAGCCTCAGAGCTGTGAGCCTCAGACTTTTACTGACGGAACCCCACCCCCGTTCCTTCGTTGCCGTCGATCTGGGGACATCGAGCTTACCTTTCGGAATACCTACCGATTTAAAAGGATTTCGATCGAACGATATATAACTTCAACGATATTTGACTTGTTTTACGTGAATCAGGCTTACAGGTACCGCTTGCCACAGTTTGTAGCACACAATCAGAGGGTGTAGCGCGTTCAGCGTGATGCGTAATATCTAGCCCGCGGAGCTAGTAATTACTGCGAGCACCAATTACAAAACACTACTTAATTTCTATCACTACGTGCGGTATAAAGAGAATGTGGGCTGGGGCATAGAGCAGGCGAGGGCGATTAATGATTTTAATTATGTTATTAATGACGGTCTGAATTGTAGAAGATTGTGCTACAACTTTTAGGAACTTGTAAATATTGTACATTTACTAAGTTACAGATTTCGTCACTTAAAAATAGCGCGAAGTATAAGAAGGTTGAGTGTATAGATAGTGAATACTATTTTTTTAAAATTATGGAACTCAATTTTACTTTTTCAAGTTAAATACAGTGGCTTTGACTTCTGGCATGTTTAATTGTGAAACAATTCATAAAATAACTGCTCAAAAATTGTTTAGGTGTTTAAAATGATTTGGTCACTTATTTTTAGATTTTACCCCCTCTTCCTTTAACGATAACACTGTCGAAAATCCAAAAGGAATGAACCACGTTGCATGTTAATGTTCATGAATGCGTAATGCATGCCTTTGTCATGCATTACGCATAAGTCATGGGCCTATAGCTCTCTCAAGTCCGAGACCGCTCGCGCTCATCACACAGTCCGCCACTGATTTCATCGGACGTTGTACCTTTATTAGTGCGGCAGACGTTCTGTTATTGGGCGGCCGGCCTGTTACTGTGTGGTTACTGTTATTGCGGCGTTAGCAGCGCTTATGGCGGCTTTCTTTGGCTACTACGGCTCATGGCTAACTGCTTAGATGGGTAGTGTAGTGAGAGTGTAGGAGATTAGAGCAACTTGTAGAGTTTTTAGAAATCAATTGAGCTAATAAAGACTTTTAGCAACAGTAACAATCATTAGTTAGCTATCTGGACGTATTCGTGGGCTGCTGGGACTCGCCGATGTAGTGGCACTGGATGCAACTACACACTGAGGGTGGTCGTGTCCAGGGCTTAGCATAAACTGGCGCTACTGTGCGCTGCCACTTTGTGATTGTGATTATCTTTGTAATGTATGTACCAATAATATTTTTATAAGGTTATTTGTGTTACTAAGAAAATATGGAATTTTGTCTGGATAAACATAAACCACTCAAAAAAAGTTAACAGTATTAAGCAGGCTGTCGCCTGAAATATTGATAAAAATAAGCTATTTTTAGTTTTACTCAACGAGGAGGAACAATGAGACTTTATATATTTTTAGCCTTGTTTTAGCGATATCACCCTTAACCTTACGTAATACGATCTTGACTTATAATGCTGGCTGATCCGTGCCACCTACTCACGAAAATGGATATTTATCACGTCTGGGGATATTTTTAACTTTTGCTCTGAGATTTCATCACACATTTCAAATACGAGTCCTCAAATTCTTGAGGCATATCAACCTTAACAAGGACTTGACGGAACGATTAGTAATGCAAAGGAAAGTCGAAGGCAAAAGATCACGTGGATGCTCTCTGACACCATTTATGACTTCTAAATCGCAAAACACAGAGCTGCATGGCGTTGCATCGCGAAAGGAAAGGGCGCAGTACTGATCACTGCCAGAGTCTATGTTTCTTGATAGCTGTACCTAGGGGTCTTTCAATCAAAAGTATTAAGTTATTTCTAATAATGCGTTTTTGTGTGTTATGCGTATTCTGATTCTGATTCTTTATTCACCCCATCATCGTTTAGTGACAAGACAAGTGAGGTACTGATCAAGCCTGAGCCTGACAAAATAATAATTAAAACAGTTATTAAAACACTAGGTACACAGAATTAAGCTATAGCTATAAATACTTTAACACTATCCATAGAAACTACACAGGTGTGTGTCGCATATCGCAAACGAAGGTATACCCTAACGGAGATTATGACGTCACACATGGCAACGTGTACGAATATTAAGTAAACTGGCGCCGACTTAAGTTTCGTTGTAAATCAAGCGGAATGTGCCCGCGATATAATTGTGGTGACGTGTTCATCGTCTCGCTTTATGCTAATACATGTCTCACTTACTTCTCTAATATTAAGTGATAACTGCCTAAACTATTACACGTAACTATTCTACACATTCATTATTATTCAGATTTGAGACCAAGTAACCCAGTGGTAACGGTCCCGACTTATGACTTGTAGGTCTCGTGTTCAAACCCAGTCAGACACATCATTAACATCATCATCTCAGCCGAAAGACGTCCACAGATATAGTCCTCCCCCAATCGTCACCACAACGTCTGGTTCTGTGCGTCTCGCAAACATCGGATTTCTGCGACCCTTGTCAGGTCACCTTATAGGAGGTTTTCCAACGCCGCGTCTTCTGGTACTAATAAAATGAATACGTGTAATTTATTTCATCTATTGCTCTCAAAACGGTGAAGGAAACCAGCATGTTCTAGAAGCAAAAATTCAACGACATGTGCCATCCACCAAACCGCACAGAGCCCGCGTGATAGATTACGGCCCATTCCCCCTCCTAGAGTCTTAGTTTTTTGCTGTTTGTGCAGACCTCTTGGTCTTAGTCCCAGCAGTAGGTACATTATAAGGTTAATGCTATGCTATGCTATTCTACACATTCAACTGACCATCCATGTATATTTATTATGACTATAAATTGCCTGTAAGTATTTTGCTTAATTAAATGCCCAAACAATATTATTGCACTGCCATATTTTCAAGTGTCAGCCCTGGGTCGAGCTTTAAACATGCAACGCGGCGCTTTTTCGATATTCATTCGGGTGGTTCCTAACAGTGTTAATAAAAACGGGTGTAGAATTTATAACGCTCTCGTTATCCTTTTAGACGTATAATCAATTTAACGGTTTTATCCATTAACAACCACCACATACTATTTTTTATATCTAGTCTATATTGTTCCACTGCTGGATAAAGGCTTCGTTTCATTCATTCTATCGTTCCAGCCTTTTAGCCACTTCTTGCCAATTGCTAAGGAAGACATCTAAGTCGACCCGCCATCTCATTCTTGGTCCCCGTCGTGCGATCTCAAGACCTTGTGTTTTACAGGCGCACCAGCCCAGCCCTACTAACTGTTTTAAACGCGATTCGTTATTTTAACTGCGCTCTTTGCACGTTGGCAAACTCTAATTTTACACAATTATCTAAAAAGCTATTTTTTATGGAATAAAAGTTTTCACAAAACTAAATATTTCAATACTAAAAGAAACGTTATAGTTACAATACACACGAACTTAACTTTCCCAGTACATACGTACTAATACCTCACTTGACCACACACAACGATATAATCACCGTCATCTATCATCACAAACGCTACATAAACAGCGTGTTCTAAATGAGTAATTCCGCCGGTATCTAGCCGGCCTGTACGTGCAACTAACGCTCCACGCTCCACGCTGCTAGCCTCCAGAGCCTCTTGGAAAGCAATTACAGCCACTCAAACGTATAATGGCCACAGCGATACCGCTCGCGCCCGAGACTTGCGCCAGACATTTATGAACGAAACTTTTACTATGTTACTTGTGCTAGATTTGTTTACGCTTTTTTTTCTGTAAAGTGTGTTCTAGTTTGTTGCTGTTAGTGTTAATCTTTTGCGATGCTTGTCTGTTTTGAACATATGAGATTAAAAACTTTAATCTTTCGTTCTGTTTTTTTAAGACACGAAGTAACTGCTTCCATTGGGACATAACTAATTATACTTTATTTGAACGTCAATGTATTTGTATGATCTACAGATAAGTGTTTCGGGTGTAGGTGTCTTGTGTGTGATTGTTTTACATGTTTGTGAACAAACCTACCTACGATACAGAAGTCAATCCATGTGTGGGACAACGTTTAAAATAAATTATTAGGCAAATTATATGGGCACCGAAGCACTACGAGTAGGTACATTGTTAGCACATCGGTATTTGATATCTACGCACGCACATACAAAAACGCTAGTGAAGTAATCAGGCTTGCAGATGGCGAGCAACGGGTAGCTTGCAGTCCGGCCGACTGGTAAACGTCCTGTCCGAGCCCAAGTCGATGACAGCGCGTAAGGTTCGACGAACGCCTCACAGAGATGTCAGCAAACCGTAGGAGCCTTCTGGAGTCATGGATTGTGCGAAAGAGACCCCGGAGCTATGAAACGAAGACAAAGAAAAAACAGGATAGGGTTTGAGTTAGTAAGAGTCTGACACAAGAGCGGGAGAAGACATTAGATAAGTTTCCATCTAAAAAAGGGTTGTCATAATTTTTTTTAATACTTACCTATCTTAAAAATAGTTGTGATCGACTAAATAACCGATTCTGAACATAATTACTTCTTCCAGGACATGCGTTTGCGTATATTACGTTACATGTTCTCCAATCAAATACAGAACTAAGACTTTGTTATTACGGTGCAGGATTTACTCCAAACAATACATTAACTTCATTGGTTTTTACAGCGCTGTAGTTCAGCGCGGTATAAAGTGGAGTGTTGTAATTGCGTCACTAGCTCTCTTCGGCTGCAATTAAAGCCACTCAAAAATGAAATGGTTCGAGCGGAGTGGGCAATTTGTGCCACAGCGTGGGATCCTCACCAACAACGAGAGGAATCTTGTTTATAATAGTTTCCGTTTTGGAAAATACACCACGTATATTGTAGTAATGGTTGCTAGAGAAAAATTGTACAGCTGCATCACTTAAGACGAGAAGTCGACCTCAGCATAGTTGCTGATACGCGTGAGGGATTCCAGCTATTTAATCGTCCGCAAGCCCAGGCCTAGTAGCTCGTCGTCTGGACGAAACCCGAGTGTTCCATGCGTACCTCAAAGAGATGTGAGGAGTCGTCCGTCCAAACCGTACGAGTCCAGCAGGATCAAAGCCTACTGGGGCCATAGGTTAACTTACAAAAGGGAAATCCGTGTTTCTGGAATCTTTTTCTTCTTCCTGCCCTTATTCTATATTATTTGGGGTCGGCGCAACATGTTTTTTTCTTAAATTCTGTCCTGTCACCCGTCATGCTATCATCAACTCCCTTTTTTTTTCATATCAGTCATCACACAATCCATCCATCTTTTCTTTGGTCTCCCTCTTCCTCTCCATCTCTCCGTCTTCATCCATGGTTCTGGAATGTTAAGGTTAAATAAGAAACATAGGTATGGTTTTAGTCAGCAAAAGTCTGACTTCCACCACGCCCTAAATCTAAAGAAGTCACTGTATGATTCCTCACATTAAAAAGCATTGATTTTAGATAGTACGTGATAGAATTAAGAAAAACAATATAATTATTATATCAATCCATAATTAATCTAGGTATTTAGTACCCAAAAAACTTTCAATTACTGTAGTTACAATGGACACCTAGAATGATTACCCGATGTCAATCAAAGTTCAGCCCCATATGGCCGCTTCAGAATGTAACTTGGAGCACACAGTGGAGAGTGGGTAGACACTCGGCTAGTTCACAAGTAGCCACCGTTCTGCTTTGTTGCGCATCACACATTTTTGCTCATTGCAATATGGGGCTGGTCGCAGAGATTTATCTTCTGTAAAGATTGAAACAATTTTTTGAAACAAATGCCAGTGATGAGATATGCTTCCAAAACGTAGTCACTTAGCGTGGTCCCTTACTCGCTAAGGGCTGAAAGGTTCTGGAGTGGTGATCGCGTACCGGAAAATGCTGCGCTGGAAGGCCTCTTACAAGGTGGACAGACCTGGTAGGGGTTGCGGAATTCCAATGGATGCGAGACGTACAAGACCATTCATTGGCAATACTTGGGAGAGGCTTATGTCCAACAGTGGACGTCTTTCCGCTAAAATGATGATGATGATGAATTACAAAATTGCAACACTTAGTATTTTTACAAACTTATTTATTTTAATCCAAGCTGTAATTCAGAGCAATACATTCTACTTTGAAACTGTATTCCACACTCATTATTTTTTTCAACCCCCTCGAAACTTTTAGTCCTGGAGAGATTCATCAAAAATATTTCCAGTTTACATGTTAATTCTTGTCTCCACTTCGGAAATTTAAAATTGCAGCGCAAACAACATTTTATAGCGAAGTGGATCAACTTCAGAAATATATCATTACGCTATGTTAATTGCAACCGTTATAATGAACGTGATATTTTAAATATAACGTTATGGGTAACGTTATGATATGAATGTTTGTAGTTTTACAAAGGGCTTTAGTGACCGCACCTGCATAGTTTATGCAGCAATGTGCTTTGTCATAAACTCTCTTGTGATGTAGTATGTAAGTACCTATAATATCTATGTGTGTAACCAATATATAACAAATGTAATGACAGAAATAAAGCAGTCTTGTACCACATTTTGTGATGTTTCAATCAATCTGACACCCGACCTTATATGGCGACCCTGCCACTAAACAGGGCTTGAATCATGTTCGTGGTTAGTGTAGACTTTGCGCTGCGTACGAATTCTTCAAGAGAGAGCAATAACAAAAGTGACTTTCATCATGTGTAACTCAAAAGTAACCAATGAAGAGGTATTTCTCAATCAAAATAGCGCTAGTAAAAACGCCGCCACGGTGGAGGAATTTAAATTTCATTTATCGGCTATAAGTATCGTGTTAACAATCATTTGCACGATTCTATTCCTGGGTGCGCTATACTTCATGTATAGAATTTACAAGAGATGTCATGAGTCTTGGGCGCGAGAGCAGATAACGAGACATATCTTCAGGCGTTCCTTGGATCGATCCAGAAGGTACCGCGGCGGTGCTTGTAGCATGCCTGCAAGCGAGGAGTGTCGGGTCCATGCTTCCAACAAGGGTCCGTGACAACGTGAAGATATGCCACAAAATCCACGATTCAGCTAGTGTTCTTGTGAGTTCTGTGTTTTAATAAACGTGTGAAAGTGCGGCAATTCAAAGTTGGACTGTGTGCGCGTGCCCTAACAGTGAAGACATAATCGTGAAATAAGTATGTGAACTATATAAGTATTAGGAACAGTAATGTATGAAGAGTTACAACAGTTATACAATGACCTTGGTAAGATAAGAATATATTTAATAAAAATAGGGCCAAGTAGAAGAAAAGGTGAAGTTATTTTGAAAAAGTTAAAGGAGGCCGATAACTTACTAAGTACTTTCAACGAGAGTTTAGAACGTTTTAGTTTGCTAAAAACTGGATTAAAAGACGAGGAATTATGTAAAATAGATAAATTAAACAAAGATTTTGTTGGCTTGTATGACAGTATCTTAGATTTATGTAGTAGTTCATCATCGACTGAAGGATCGATAATAGAATTAAACATGGCTAAATTTGATTTAAAAATCGCCTTGAGCTTATTACCAGTTTTAAATGATGAGGGCACAAATACAAAACAGCTTATTGATGGGATAGAGTATTACCAAACGGAACTCGACTCAGACGGTCAAATTAAATTAATAAATTTTGTTTTAAAAAGCCGACTTTCGCAGTCCGCTAAACTAAAACTTAATACAAAGTATGATAGTGTAAATGAATTAGTCAAAGCTATGAAAACCAGCCTGTTGCCAAAAAAATCAGCAACGGCTCTTCAACACAAATTGTACAATTTGAAACAAAATGAACTTTCTATAGATGACTACGGTAAACAGATAACTGATTTGTTTGTTGACTTGACGATTTCCCAATCCGACGGCAATGAGTCTAACTTCGGAATATTGAAACCTATAAACGAAAAATTAGCCATTAAAAGTTTTGCGGACGGATTGAGAAATCGCCGGCTAAGCACTATAATAGCAGCACGTCAGTTTACATCTTTAAGTGAAGCTATACAATCAGCGGTCGATGAGGAAGTTGCAACACCGTCCATGTCTGGTGATATTTTATTTATGCGTAGAAATAACAGTTACTCCCAACACAGGAATTACAGAGGTCAGGGGGTATCACGAGGACGAGGACATTCAACCCCACCGGTGGAACGAAAGGATGACCGAATATCGCAAACAGGTCGCGGGGGATGGAGAGCTCGCGGCCGTGGTACATCAAACCGTGGAACTAGAGGTAGGATTTTTATTAACCAAGCCAACCAGGAACAGGAACAACGTATGCATATTTTGACAGACGCAAACCCGCGAGAAAGTCAATCAGACAGTAACCATGATAATTCAGAAGAGTTTTTTCGTGAATAAAAGTGTAATGATGTCATGTAGTAGCATATATCATATATCATTAAATTCTAAACATAATAATCTTACTTACACATGGCTAATCGACACTGGTGCTTCCTTATCGGGCGTAAAACATAAACACATTTGTGAGTTGAATGTACCCATCCAAAAAGGAAAGCTTGTTGTCAGCGGTATTGGTGGAAAAATTGAGGCGATCGGTTTTGTTTATCTTCAATTGAGAGCTGGTGACCAAACTTTAAATCATAAATTCTACGTATTCGAATCCTTACCTTGTAAGGCTAGTGGAATTTTAGGCCAAGACTTTTTGAGCAAATATCATTCGATTATTAATTTCAGAGATAAGTCATTGACTATATATAATAATAATAAAGAAATAAAATTACCAATTTCCTTACGTAATGAGACGCTAACAATACCGGCTAGGTCCGAAAGTATACATTATATTGCTACCGACATATCGGAGGATTGTGTAGTGTGCGCGGCGGAAATAGGAAACGGAGTATTTTTAGCAAGTACATTGGCAACTCCTGTTGATGGCCAGATACCAATTAGAATCTTGAATACCACTGAAAATGATTATAATTTGCATAATATACAACCAAATATACAGAAAGCAAGTGATTACAATATCTGTATATTTGACAAGTCTGTTAAAAATGCAGAACGAGTCAAAAAACTGCTGCCTTTATTAAATTTAAGTCATTTAAATAAGGAAGAACAAATTAGTATTAGAAACATATGTGCAAAGTATAATGATATCTTTTATCTTGAAGGAGACCGGCTCACTACAACAAATATATATAAACATTCAATAACTATAAGCCCCGGTACTAGACCAATATACAGTAAACCTTATAGGCTCCCACATGCACAAAAAGGGGAAATACAGAAACAAATTGACCATATGCTGGGACAAGGTATAATTGAACCTTGTAATAGCGAATGGTCTAGTCCCGTTCTGTTAGTACCAAAGAAATCAAACGGAGAGAAAAAATGGCGTCTAGTCATTGATTATCGAAAGTTAAATAATTGTATACAAAACGATAAATTCCCTCTGCCAAATTTTCATGAAATATTGGACTCTCTTTCGGGTTGCATTTATTTCACACACTTAGACTTAAATCAAGGTTTTTATAATGTGGAACTCGAACCCGATAGCAGGAAATTCACAGCTTTTCATTCCGGCCAATTTCAAATGACTAGAATGCCAATGGGTCTTAAGACAAGTCCTAACTCATTTGCCCGAATGATGACCATGGCAATGGCGGGCCTTAATTACGAAAAATGTTTATGTTACCAGGACGATTTGATTATAATGGGGCGGGACTTATTGGACCATAACAAAAATTTAATCGAAGTTTTAGAAAGATTGCGCAGTGTTAATTTAAAATTAAATCCAATGAAATGCGACTTCCTTAAGAAAGAAATGCTTTATTTAGGGCACGTCGTAACAGACAAAGGTGTACTACCCGATCCAGAAAAGATTAGCGCTATACGAAACTATCCAGTTCCGCAAAACACCGACGAAGTAAAGCGTTTTGTAGCTTTAGCTAATTATTATCGCAAATTTATTCCAAATTTTGCCGAAATTGCAAACAGCTTAAATATATTATGTAGGAAAAATGTTCAATTCATTTGGAATAATGACGCACAAAAGTCATTTGACATGCTTAAAAAATGTATGTCTACGCCTCCAGTTTTACAGTACCCAGATTTAACAGATAAAAATCAGTTTATTGTACAAACTGACGCGTCAGGCTACGCAATAGGAGCGGTTTTATCCAATGCCGATGGTCGGCCAGTCGCTTACGCCAGTAGGAGTCTAAACAAAGCTGAACGGAACTACCCGACTATTGAAAAGGAACTCCTGGCTATAGTATGGGCCGTGAAGCATTTTAGACCCTATCTGTACGGCCGTTCATTCAAAATAATCACCGACCACAAACCATTAGTATATCTATTTAGTTTAAAGGAGCCGTCAAGTAGATTACTCAAATTTAGACTATGTTTAGAAGAGTATGACTATTTAATTGAATACGTCAAAGGTAAACAAAATGCTGCTGCCGATGCCTTATCTCGAATATCGATATCATCGAAGGATTTAAAAAGCATGCATGAATGTTTATTTGTAATGACGCGAGCACAAAGCAAACAATTAGGAATAACTACTCAGGTTCCCGAAACCACCGTAGAAAACTGTGTTCCGGGCCAACCAAGGATTGTGGAAACTATAAATAAACCTAATAATGCAGTGGAGCTGCAATTCATTGATAAAACATGCCTATTGAGGCTGCGAGGAACAAATAGAATATCTAAAGAAAATAGTACATTTTCATATGACCATGAAAAAATGATGTTGTATATAAATCCATCTGCTCGATCACAACTGACGCCAGCCGTATTTGTGAGGGCGATGTACGATTTTTGCAATGATAATAACATAAATGAAATATATTTTGTAAAAAATAAATACAATAACATATTTGTAAAGAAATTAACAAATGAGATTAAAAGACATACTACATGGAAAGGACCGCGGTTATGTATTTTAAATGATGTAGAAAGAGTAGATAATTTAGAAGATAGGCGAGTCATTTTAAATGACTTCCACTTATTACCGACAAGTGGCCACGCAGGCATCCGAAGAATGTTTAACAACATTAAAAAATATTATTTTTGGCCGGGTCTCGAAAAAGATATAACTAACTTCGTTAAAAGATGCTCTACTTGCCAAAAACAAAAGTATACTGTTATAGTAAAGGAACCCATGATAATAACCACAACAGCTCAAACTTCGTTAGAAAAAATATTTTTAGACATAGTAGGTCCACTCGACAGAGATTATAATAATTACACATATATTTTAACTCTTCAGTGCGAACTGTCAAAATATGTATGTGCCTTTCCACTAGTGAGTAAAACGTCAGCTGAAGTAGCTCGGGTGTTCGTCAATAATTTCATTCTTCAGCACGGGGTGCCGCGGGAAATCGCTACTGACCGAGGTGCGGAGTTCATGTCGGAAACATTCAAGAAGGTATGTGAAATCCTTAACATTTCTAAATTGAACTCAACAGCGTACCATCATCAGAGCATTGGTGCTCTAGAAAATACCCACAAATCCCTAGGGGCCTTTTTAAGAATACACATCAATGGCAGGCCGGACTCTTGGAGTTCATGGTTACCGTTTTGGGCGTTCGCATACAATACCACAGTACATTCATCAACGAAATTTACTCCTTTCGAGCTTGTATACGGAAAGAAATGTAACTTACCAAGTAATCTTTTAAGAACAGTAGAACCACTCTACAATTATGACAGTTATCCCCTTGAACTTAAATATAGATTGCAAGTTTCACAAACAGAAGCACGGAAAAACTTAATTGATTCGAAATTAGAAAGAAAAAGCAGATATGATCAATATGTAAGCCCTATAAAATATAAGACAAATGATCAAATTTTAATTAAAAATGAAACTGGTAATAAGCTCACAAATCTTTATACTGGCCCTCACACAGTTATCAGAGATTTGTCACCAAATGTAGAGGTAAACATCAATGGTAAAAGTGATGTAATTCATAAAAACCGAACGAAGTTGTTTTACTCATAATTATGTATAGTAACAATACCTAGATTACTGATTATCATCTTCATTGCGAGTGTGAATTGTAAAATGATATGCACTTATGTTGCACTGGATAGATCTTGCCAGCTAGTAAAGAACACGTATTGTTTATAAACTCTAATGGAATATTGTTTTAATTTTAGATATAAGTGGCACAATTATTAACAATATGATATTAAGATAACAATGAATATTATACTTAAATGCCACATGTACCTAATGGAACAGGCATAAACATTAAATCCTAATTACCATTAAAATTACATTATATGAAATATTCTATAATATAATATGAAATATTCAATATATTAAATATTCAATATCATAATCAGTTAATTATACGTACAAAAAAAAAAAGTATCGATATAAACGAATACTTTTTTTTTTTAATTACCCTGGGAGGTGTGATGTAGTATGTAAGTACCTATAATATCTATGTGTGTAACCAATATATAACAAATGTAATGACAGAAATAAAGCAGTCTTGTACCACATTTTGTGATGTTTCAATCAATCTGACACCCGACCTTATACTCTAATGTGGTTGCGCTTCGGTAATATCGTGTATAATTTCAATTGTGGAGGCAAAACGACTCTGCCACCGCTGTGCTGTACCTATTATTATAATGACTAGCTGTAACTAACTCGTTAGTGTTTCGGTATATCCCACTGCAACTACCTACTACATATGCTAACTACACGCTAATGTTGGTGCAATATTTTGTGAAACTCCTGTTGAAATGGAGAGTACTGAGACTCTAAAAGTAAGTTTCTTTTTTGGTTTAGTTCTATAGGTACTACCTATATGCTTGTTTTTATTTTTATTTTGTTTTAGCTGTAAGTCCTCCAAGCTGTAATAAATAAGTTAATAATATTTCTTTTTTTATCTTCTTCAACTTTTATTGTCTTTACAAACTTCTGCGTAAACCACAACATTCATGTATTAAAAGGGGAAATTTGTGGTTACTTAAAATGAAGGAAAACAACAGTCAATTCTTAAAAATCATGTAATTTGTTTATTCCCTGAAAATACAAACAAAATCACTACACTTATAATCAATATTATTTTTTGTAACATAAAATGACCCTAAACGGACTAAAAATAAGCGTTTCAAAGTAAGGGTGAATTAAATAGTTGGTGCGAACAAATATTAGTCTTAACCCTTTACGATTAAGGGTAGATTATACCATCTCACATTAAAGGGGTCAGCTCCGGGCGTGGGTCGGCCATCTCCATACTTGACCTCCGCATCACTTCTTTTGGGAAATTGATTGCAAAATCAACACGCTTGCTAACTCTCAGGGGTGAAGCAGGGGACTCGAAGTTTACATTAGGTTTAACTGATGAAAAAAATTTGGTTATAGAATGTTTGTGCTTGGCCATTTTGTGTATTCCTTTAAATTATTGGGGCAATACAATGCTTGCTAATGAGTACTCATTTTCCAGATCTTTATTTTACATGTTTTGAACTAAACCAACTCATAATTTCAAACACAAACCTAAAGTGTTAAGTAGCAGTAGTAGTAGTAGTAGTAGTGTGTAGTAATAGTAGTTGTTGTTAAGTGTTATAGATAAACACTTTATAAAAGCAGAAACTGATTGTCTGAAATATCAACGCATAGTGGAAACTACAGGGACTAGGAGCATGAAATTTTGCACAAGGTTTCCTTTTATGACGAGGGCGAGGTGAGCAGAGAACTTTCCTTTTACCTTCCAAGGGAAGGAAATGTAGGTTCAACGGTTCCTTAGAGAAACCTAGTTTCACGCGAGCAAAGTCGCTGACAGAAGCTAGTTTCAAATGAACCTTTTACAGGCACTTTGAATTGTCAAGACGTCGATCAGTCAGAAAAAATAATCCAATAACAGATGCCACAGTGCAGACAATGGTATACAATATCAGTATCTAGGTATCTATATACCTATATACCTAGCTATACTTTTAGTTCGCATTACTCATCGCCGTATAACGCAGCGTAGACGCAGCGTGGCGGCGCCGTTGCATCACTCATTACACGTCTCAGTTGCTCTAATTGCTTTCCGGGTGCATGGCCGGGCCCCGCTGGGCGCCGGGTGCCGGGGCGTGGGCCCCTAGCGTGGGGCCCTACAGGGTCGTGAACTGGGCTCCACAAAATACACCTGCACGCTTCACTTTAATACATCGCTTGTTTGTCGACGCCGTCGCAGGGAAATGTGTGGCTTAGCGAGTAATTGAGTAATTTCGCATGCAAGCCAAGCAAATATGTTTTAAAATTAGCGGTTTAAAATCTAGTTGGGTGTGGTTTTTTTGAGGATTAATTTATAGAGTTACAATGTTATTTTATGAGACTGTGATGTACTTTTAATATTTCATTCCCAAGGATAATAGTTGGACGTAGTGAAGTAAAAAGGATTCATTCCACACTTGGTCAAAAATGAGTCAAATACCTACATCAAACTGATCCAAACTGATCAAAAAACGTGGTAAAATTTCTTACTTAAAACGAATACCACTGAAAAATACCTTCTTGAACTTCAAACATCAATATCTCAAAAGCAAATGGATGTGGAATGGATGCGTTTTAGCTTTACTACGTCCAATTATAATAATACAGTCTGATTACGTCAAATTATAACTTACTTATCATTACATTTACACCTACTAATTCCACAAATCAGTTTACTCAAAGTACATACAATTAAGTACATTAATTCAGTGTTCCACTACGAGTAGTTAGCATACAATCACTCATCCCTTAGGGTTGGCACACTCGGTCACCGGACCCTCCTCGAAAATCTTCTCATTCGAGGCAATGTATAATTCATTTGTCATCGACATGAAACTTGCACGCGCCAGCCCTCGGTCTGAGGTCTCATCAATTTTGCAACAGAGCCAACTGGTAGGCAATACATTGCGCGCCGGGCTCGTACGACAATAGAAGGAACGCTTACCAGCTGCTCATTGGACAGCGAGCTATAAAAAATGTTGGTTATTTGGCTGGCCTCGGGCGGCTTGATAGGTATAATGTTTTGTAGTTTATCGTGGACTTCGTTTTAGTGTTATGTGTACTCGTATTTGTAAGTAATAGGACTACGAAACTCTGTAGGTACTCTTACGTTTAGGATTAATTGTATAACTTTCTTTTTCTTTTGCAAAACGGTACTTTACCCTAATAATTAATTAACTACACACTAATTATTACCGAATCGCGAATGCGTATACAAACATGTAAATTCGCGTACTTAAGACACACAAACCCGAAAGAATAATCTGTAGGCCATACAAATATTTACCCGTGCGGGAATTGAACTCATGACATGATTCATGCAGCCAATTTATCAATCAGTACTCGAGCTCTCACTTCATCTTATTTTAAGTTTAAAGAAATGTTTATGAAATATATAGGTATGTCGTCACATACGAACTAAAGACTCAACGTCACATAAATCTTACGTGGCGGTATCAAAGTTCTCCGTACGATGGTTATTTGATTTCGGGCAGTTCTCCGAACCATATAACCTTGGTTAGAAAATTCTCCCATTTCAATAAAGGTGTGTTGGTTTTAACACTGCGTATACCTCTGTAGATGCATATAAATGAAGATTCTTCTTCTTCTTGGTCGGTATCACTCTTGACAGAGGTCGTGGTTATAACTTCAGGTAAATTCAATAGTTTTTTGGAAAGAGTAACCATGAAGTTTCTTGACGGTTCTTCTCCGTAGGAAACGACCAATTGGAACCGTGCACTAGCTTCTAGCATTTTATAAGTGCCCACGTAGGCTAAAATGAAATAAAAAAATTGACTTTGACTTGACTTTGACTTTGACTTTGATGTTGGTGGCAAGCTTCAAAACATGCCGCCACCATTCTCTGATGGCCATCTTTCTTGTGCATTTATGTAGAGATGATGAGCCATTTACTGTCGCTTTTATCTGGTCAGTCCACCTCATAGGCAATCTTCTTCATAGTCTAGTACCCTCAACCTTTCCTATAAATATAAGCTACTAGGTAAGTAATTAGTGGTAACGGCCCCGACTTACCGAGTTCTAGGTCGCGGGTTCAAACCCAGCTAGGCGCGCAATACTGTGTGTAATTTATGTCATCACCACTGCTCTTAAAACGTTGTAGGAAAACCTTGTGAGGAAACTGGCATATCCTAGAATCAAACATTCGAAGATATGTGATATCCACCAACCCGCACTGGGTCCATTCCCTCTCCTAGAGAGGAGACCTGAGTCCCAGCAGTGGAAATATTATAAGGCTGATACTAGGTAAATAATTTATATTATTCTCGGAGGAGCTCGTGGCTAGATAATTACAGCCGCGCAGGTCGATCTTCAAGGTTAAGCAACGCTTGCCGAAGTTGGTCTATGGATTGGTGACCAACTTAACATAACGAGTTCCCTCCGTGCCTCGGAAAGCACGTTAAGCCGTAGGTCCCGGCTGTCATTTGGAGATCTTTGGCAGTCGTTACGGATAGTCAGAAGCCAGTAAATCTGACGCCAAGTCTTGCCGTGAAGTACCGTGTTATCCCAGTTAATGGGCTGTGGAGGTCTGGTAGGCAGCCGCTCCTCGTAAAATACTGGTATTCAGCTAAATCCGGCTTGACTGGAAGCCGACCCCAATATAGTTGGGAAAAGGCTAAGCAGATGATGACTAGGTAAATAATTTATTTATGGAAAATAGTGCCCTACGACGGGTCTAGATAAACCAAAATTTCATATAAAGCTGTTAAAAATTTGATTTAGCACATAATTAATTTCGCACCGGCCTAGTGGGCGCAGTACTCGCGGGCAGTGATTAGTGGGCGCGCTATGCAGATACTAATGAATCAATCAATCGAGCGCCCATCAAACGGAATCGCATGCATGAGTGCGTGCCATCTAATATGTACGGCTGCCGAGCCTGTGTGTAAGCGAGCCTACTAGAAACGTGGCTTTTCTGCAAGTGTAGGCATGAAACACAAGTTTTTGAAAGCCTTTTATCTAGTGAACCAAGAAATAAATAAGATTTGATGTCATTTTTTTAAGAAATTTTCAGACGAAATTGGTACGTTGCACTTTACAGAAAATTCTTGATCGATTACATAGGTACTTCTTCAAGCCAAAAGGTAAATCAAGGTAAAAATATATTCAGTATGATGAACCAGGCATACGAGCCCCAGTCGGTAATGTGCCCTTCCTGCAAAACTAAAACACAATAGATAAACAACAGATAATACATATATAAACACATCCGTCAATTACACCGCCGTCCTACTTATAAACTAACTAGATTGGCTCAAATAAGTACCAAAATATAAATACCTTTACAGAATGGCACGCAGGCCTGGTTTACGATAAACTACATATAGTTTGAAATTTTACTAAATATAATGTAGTTTCATGTCAAAACACCTAACTGTATAGAACATGCAGTTTTGAAAACTGCTAATTCACGTTATGCTTTATGTTATTTTGATAGTAACAATTTCACATTTTGCGACCGTGCATTAATCGTGAAACCTGTCATAACATAATAGAATTACCAATCCAGTTTGTTAACTAGTTTTATAATTACATTACACATGAGTTTACAGATACCTACAACATGTAGCAAGCTACGAAATTCCAAAGTAATGGTTGTCTCGCGCATACACTTTATAAGTTTAATTAAAAGCTTTACCTTCGCGGAACTAGCGAGACTGACTGAGAAAAATGAGCTCCGAGCTCCCGTACTAAAATATATCACTATGCCACAATGAAACTATGAAACTCACCACATTGCAGCTGCATTTATTCATTTCTGAAGTTTCTCATCTCACGACTTTTCAAAGATTTTCAGCTCCAATTACTCTGCAAAGGGAACCGAACTGACACATGCGTTATAATTGCAAGACTAATTAGAAACACGCCTGCACATCGCCCCGGAAAACGAGACTCTAGCTGTGGAACTGAAATAGAAGGGAAAATCTAATGCGGCTGCATTCAAATCTACACAACGTGTTATATAGACGTACAAAACTAGAACATAGTACGTAGCACGCTTAGTAGGGTTCTCTTATGCAGGAACTATGACAAATATTCAGTTTTCAAACTTTTTCCTATGTTTGTGCCATGAGACCTTGCTTTATGCCAAATTTTGGGATTCTAGGTCACCGGGAAGTACCTTACAAATTTTGTTTTTTTTGAGAGGGTCGAAATGTACTTTTTTGTGACATAAAACGTCGTATCTTTTTTCCCGTTACTTGATTTTTGCACTGTTTCAAGGAACCGCAAACTTGATTCATCTACCTAGCCTTTTCCTATATATATTTTTTTTTTTTTTTTCTGGTAGGGGAATCATCAGAATGACTTCCCCCGCTCTTGGGCGGAGCGGGAGGGCGTGTCAGACTCTTACTGACTAAACCCCTACCCCGTTCCTTCGTTGCCTTCGTTCTGGGGGGGACTCGGTATCAACCGTTAGGAATACCACATGTTCCCCCCAGAGGCTTCGGCCCTACCGGGCCCCTACAGTTTGCTGACATCTCCTTGAGGCGCGCGTGGAACAGAACGCGCCGTTGACGACTGGGCTCGGTCCAGATTATTTCCAGACTGCCGGACGGCGGGCTACCCAGTGCTCGCCGTCCACGAACCCGCGCCTACGGTGGTCGGAAATCGGGATCGGGATCTCGGCGGCGGCGGCGTGAGGACCGTTCCCTCACGCGCTCGCGGTCAGCAGCCTCCTTCACGAGCATCACTGCTTCGCAGAAGGAGGCGACCGCATGCCAACCCTCCTCGCTCCGGACCATGGCCTGAACCAGGGCCCGGCGCGAGAGGTCGCCGCTCCCAGCCTTTTCCTATATTGGGGTCGGCTTCCAGACAAGCCGGACTTTAGCTGAATTCCATTATTTTACGAGGAGCGGCTGCCTATCAGACCTCCACAACCCATTAACTGGAGTAACACGGTACTTCATGGCAAGACTGGAGTCAAATTTACTGGTTTCTGCCTATCCGTAACGACTGCCAAAGATCTACAAATGACAGCCGGGACCTACGGCTTAACATGCTTTCCGAGGCACGTAGGAAACTCGGTATATTAAGATGGTCACCCACCCACAGATCAACCTAGGCAATCGTTGCTTAACCTTGTAGATCGACCCGTGCGGCTGTTATTATCTAGCCACGAGCTCTTCAAACTTTATTATATGTTTTTAATTTCAACTCGACAACAAAGTGATCCTATGTATCGTGAGCCCCAAGCTAGTGACGTTACAATGTCTTGTACGAGTAACACATCGTTTATTTTACTGCATACGCAGATAACACAGCTGCATTCCTCAATCTCTCGCATTGCGCTGTAAGCTGAAGCCAGCAGACGGAGCGCGAGCCATGTCTGAGAGCGCCTGAAGAGCAGTAAACACTGGCGCATCGGAATTGCTAATCGCGCCGCCATCCACAGAGCCACTCCACTGCTGCACCGCCGCGCTTTAGCCGCTCGCCTACAAGCTGAGTAATGGATGCGAGACACGTCATTAAACTAACTCCGTAAGTTTGTGAGATATTGCCTGATAGCGATATGAGAGCTCAAATTATGGTTTTTAGGAACTCTTAGCTCTTTTTACTCTTACAAATTAAAAAAACTAGTGGTTGACTGCGATCCCACCTAATGGTAAGCAGTGATTCAATCGTTGATGGTGAGGCACATTAGTTTATTAAGGGCCTATTCGCTCTAGCCTTTAAGACACCCAAATTATTGGGTGTCTTGAAGGCTTGGTGGTCAAAACCACAGCAGGCAGATTTTTCCACTCCTTCAATGTACGCGGATGTGTGTGCAGTGAGCAGTATTAGGTGTGGTGTTACAAGTGTTCTTTATAATGCTTTTAGGATAAAAAGTTTATCATAATAGAAAGTCTAGAAAGCAATGCCGTACCAAAGTTATTTCTATTCTTGTGACAATAAAATCAATTGCACGCTAAGAAATGTATGCTCCGATTTATATAAGGCCCAATGCTGCAACGTCACGTCCATGTGTTACCCGCGACAGTTTGTGTTGTAAACAACTGCGTATTTGTCTCAGTTAGGGCAGGACGTGCGACGTCCGCGCGCGGGCCATGCCGGCGTGACGTGCCACGATTGTAACGTGCCTGAGTCTCGGTAGGTGTGTACCATCTGTTGTTTATACCCTGAGACTAAAATTAAATTAGAAAACTGACTAAAGAACTGGCATCATTCCTATTGTGAGTTTGACATTACCTGTGTCAATTTAGTCTCAGGGTATAAAAAACAGATGATAGACGATAAAGTTGGAATAACTTTTAGTTCTAATTTTATATACTTCAATTTTCAACGTCCAGCTCTCATTAAAATTTGATAGACATAGTTAATGAACGGGAACAATTTCCAACTCCAATTTGACTTTCGAACAAGTACCTTACATTCACAAGTACATGACTCCAACATATGCATTCCGAATCAAAACACTACCACCTTCCATTCAGTATTCAGCTTCCTCAAAGTTCACCACTAAGAGCACAGCACACAGGCACCGAGGCACAAAACTTGGGCTTCATTAGTGAACGCTACAAACGTGGCCAAATTCCCGAAGGCGCCGATAGTTGAGGAACCGCGGCTTCACTCGCATTTGCATCAGACAGACAAGAGACGCGAGGGCCTCTTGTCACACGATGTCATTAAACAACGCCGCAATTAAGATCTGTGTTATGCTTCAAGTTTTCTCAAGAGCTGTTTAGATTTGAGTTGTGTTTGTTTGAAATTTTGGACTGCTTCAGTTTGTGAACGAGGGCACGATGTGCAAGTGCGATTATTTCTGTTTGATATATAACTTGTAAACTGACAAACGACTGACTCCAGTCTTGCCTTGAAGTACCGTGTTACCCCAGTTAATAGGATGTGGAGGTCTGGCAGGCAGCCGCTCCTCGTAAAATACTGGTATTCAGCTACATCTGGCTTGACTGGAAGCCGACCCTAATATAGTTGAGAAAAAGGCTGGGTAGAGAGATGATGATGATGATATAACTTGAAAACAAAAATATAAACCTAAATATTGTAACAAATGCCGATACATCACACGCAACTACCGCAAATGTCGATGATGATGAATACACGTATCACTGGCAAATACAACAAAGCAATATAGGAAAGTAAATAATTGTAGCTGTACCAATGAAGAGCATTAAACATTCAATTGAGTGCGCCAACATGAACCATTTTAAAAGTCCCCACGTTTATACTTTATCGGTCCAACATTTGAACAAGCGATAGGAACCGAATTTCTATTTGGGAGCTATTGTTAACATTTCAAAGCAACTGTTGGTATTTGACATCTCATTTGAATTTAATCTGCTCAATGTTGGCTGCGCGCGCTATTTGTGATGTGAAATTTTGATAGCGTTTGTACAGTGACCTCCGCATTTGTGAACGTACGAATTGGAGCAAATGTTGGTAGTAGTGTACCAGGTAATGTGAAGGATAAGTACATGGATGCAATTTAGTCCAGTGCTTGTTGCCTTGGTACTAGATACCGTGAGCGAGCAGACCTCTTGGGTACTATTACGAAAAGGCGTGTTGTAGCAGGATATCTTGTAGAAGAAGCTACTATTTTGACTTGATAGTATATAATATAATCAAGAAGATATTTTGTAGTCACAAAACAAACTACCATTAAATAAAATATTGCTTCGAGAGTTCCAATCATACCAATCAAAATAATCAATAGAACATAATCCGCTTTACTAAAATACGACCAATTCGACAAAATCAGAATCAACAAATTCCCTATAAATTCAGCCATTTATTTAATATTGTAATTTATCAAAATGTCAGTCATTGTACAGCAAAATTAATAGGCTTTACTAATTTGATTTTGATTTTATCAGTGATTTCAAAAAGTTGTTTATTTTAGGAACAAAATAGTGAATTTGTATCTGATGCTGGTACAAAATACAAATTGATAAATGATTAGTATTAAAGCATCGACACTAAAAGCTAATCAGCTTGCTCCGAGTGCTTCTAAATATGATTGGAAAGCTCCATAAGTTGCAGGCGATACTGCTACCAAACACACCCACATCACTAACGCATCACAGAACACATTCGATTCAAAAGTACCCAAGTTAATCAGACTTCGCAACAAACTCGCTGAAGTAGCTACCGATCCTATTAAAGATAATCGTCTGAGATACTCGCCGCGGCCGGAAGCCGCCACGCCACGGGGACGAACAATGGAACCCGTGTTTTGTTTTAACAAAGGATTTATCGGCCACTTATGGGGATATATTCAGTCGCGTTTGAGAGAGGCCGCCCTCAATAGCCTGTTAAAAGATCAAAAAGAGCGTGCGGTAGACACTTTTAGGGATATTTAATACCGGTTTAAAATTACGTTGCGTTTGGAATTTGTTTTGTTTCTATTTCGATATTATTTGAGAATATTTCAGTGTTGATATTAAGGCTCTAGGCATTTTTATTTAAAAGGAAAACTTGAGCAAAAATATATAATAAGAATAGTTTCTATAAATTCTTAATGTTAGTTTTATTAGGTTCTGTTAATATTTTCGTTATCCTTATCATTTCTTCATCTTTCTTTCATATTTCTTTTTTCTTCTAAATCATAGGTCACCATGTCAACTCACATACAAAATACTTCTAGATCCGAAACATCAATCATCTATCTGGATCTATATGGATCTATAACACCTGATCTTAAAAATATGATTATGTTTCGTGTGGAAATCGAATCAGGAACAAACAACGCATTCGAACTTATTAATATCCCTATCTCTACTTATTCATTCCCATAGTCCCCCCCCTTCGAGACAGATGCAACGTCTTAGCACCTTATACAGCGCCAGCATCTGTCACTAGTATCAGATATCTTGGTTCTGTTCCGCTCCAGCCTGTAGGCCTCGATAGCGTCAACACTATCGGCATTGTCTCGCCTCACGACGGCTCCGTGTCAGGATAGATTAATAAGATTGGAACTCCAGTTTGCATTGCTGTTAGTACAGCGTATGAGTTTTGAAAGGCGATAAGATGGGGTATTGTTTTAAAGTAAATTCTACGAAGATTTGCATCTCATTTGAAAATTTAATGAATTTCATCTAACAAAACCATAGAGGTTCAGCAGGGTCGCCAAGAGTTCGTTTCTGAAAGGAAAAAAAGGCAAAAAAAGAACATAGGAGTGGGTTTTAGTCAGTAAAAGTGTGACATCACGCTTCACCCAAGAGTGGGGGAAGTCATTGGATGATTTCCCAACTAAAACAAAGCAATTATGTGAAAGTAAAATCTATGAATATGATGCTTTCGGTATTATTCGCAAGTGTAGAATTATTGGTTACTTTTGTGCAGCTTTACGAACTTAACACGACCGAAGTCACGGGCAACAGCTCCATCTAAGTAGTTCCATCTAAGAAAATATTTAATATTTTATTATGTCACGATTGTAAAACAGCTTTCACTAGACTTGTTCACGGTAAAACAATTTAGTGTCTTAATGTTAGGTTTTTTTAGGTGCAAAACCATCCAATGACTTCTGCCGCTTTGGGCGGAGCGGAAGGGCGTGTCAGACTTTTATACCATAACTGACCTTCTGTTACTTCTTTGCCTTCGTTCCAGGCCCCGAAGTTAACTTACACATAACCCATGGCGTTTTAATGTCAGTTAAAGACCGCAAACTATTGTTAATCAAATAAGTCTTAACCGATCATTTCTCTACCTTTTATAACATCCAGCAACTAATACCACCCAGCTCACCTAAAGACGTTGCTTGTCCAATTATCCTGGCAGCGTTACAGTAATGATGCAAAGTACCCTCGCGGAGGAGGTGTCCGAGATCAGCTGTCAAATCAAGGGAACTCCCGCTGGAACAAGATGGCGCCGGGTCGCTTAATGTGACTCGCGGTAGATTTATGAACAAAGTGTGCTTTAATGTTATAGTTCAGAAGGATACTGAAACTGTGTAAATGATTTTGTACGGTGAATCCGCACATTTGAGCAATTTAAGTAGTTTATTTATAGTTGTGGAGGTCTGGTAGGCAGCCGCTCCTCGTAAAATACTGGTATTCAGCTAAATCCGGCTTGACTGGAAGCCGACTCCAATATAGTTGGGAAAAGGCTAGGTAGATGATGAGATGTTCCAGGATGATACGAGACTTATAGCACTTCGCTTCTTATGATATACCTAAAATAATCTCATAAATGAGTCTGTATTTTTTTATTACGTATGAGCTCGCGTTTGGTTTTTATCATATTTGATGGTAAGCAATGTTGTGGCAGACGATGGAGCACACTTGCCTAGAAGTAACCTCGAAATAAATTCCGGAGTTTTCCTCTTAAATGCAAAAAACTGTTTATTGTTTTACCGCTTTACTTTCGTTCAAGAGTTTCATTTACAAATGAAACGTTTGGAACAAGCTTGAAACGACTATCACAATTGTAACCTCTGACACCATTCAAGCAAAGAATCCGATTAAGGAAATTCCTCTTAGTAAATAAACGTAATTCCTTCGCACAAAAACGTTACTTGTCCAATTTGCGGCGCAGTGGCCGGCGGTCTCGCTGAGATCAGCTGTCAAATCAAATGAACTCGCCTCGCCTCCCGACCCTGCTTGTCATCCCCCGTCCCGCCTACCGCAGTGAGCAGGATATCGATGCAATGGATAGTAATGTGACTCGGAGCTGAGCTGTGTCAGCTTTATATTTATCAGACGTTTGCAATGTGAACGAACATGCGTGACAATGTACTGGATAAATCAAAAGGGATTGAAGAGGTAGTTTAACCCTATCCGCCTAAACTGTTTACAATTTTAGAGCTTGAAAGTTTACCTACATACCGTAGTATGCAAGGCTATATCGTAATTTAGCCTTGCATCTGAAGAAGAACTTAGTGGGCTTGCGGAGCGCGAACTACCTATAGCAACCTATAGCTCGCCGTTTGGCCATCTGGACCAAGCACAAGTCAGCGACGGCGGGACGCGTAGTGGTGCAAGGAGATGTCAGCAAACCATAGAGGCCCAGCAAGGCCTAATGGGGCAATGGGTTCACTTCTGAAAGGAAAACCTGGGGCTCTGGATTGCTAGGTAAAGAAGAATGGGTTTTAGTCAATAAAAGTCTAGTCATTGGATAATTTCCCATCTAAAAAAAACTTAAAGAAAAACTTCAGTTTTTCGTTACCTAACATTATTTCCACGTTTCTTCCGTCCGTTGATTTCCCCGAAACCCGTTTTTTACTTTACACTTTTGGTAGAGTTACCGCGTTTTGGCTTCTGAGAGCAAAATAGCTTTGTCCAAAAGTTAGCAAAGGCTTTCTTTCCGTTGATCCAAATATCTTAAACACAAGCAAAACAATAAGAGCTTGAAGCCTCAACATCAATGCTTACTTAACTCCTGTATCTGTCAAGAACATCGATATACAACCATAATTAAACATCAACTTTATTAAACTCCAAACTCTCGCGAAATATAGGGAGTTAATTAAGAAATTCTTCTCAAATATTTTCTGCAGTCTTAACGATCTTTAAAATTTGTTCCTTTTAATAAAGATTTAAGCACCCTTTATTAAAGTTGGCGTTAAGCTGTGGTTTAATATATTTATTTACAACCAAGTTAACCTAACGCTCCGAGGAAATTTATACTTGTAATTATATGGAGGCGACCTCTGAATATATTAGTGGCGCGAACTTTATTAAAGGCATTTATCTTAATTTTGACTAAGTTAGTTGTGTCTAAGTTTCTGGATATTGACTTTGTTTTCTCTTAACTAACTTTGAGTTGTTTAGATAGTAGTGAATCAAGTTAACATAGTATGTATTATGAATGCTTAATTGTGATTGTCGGCTTGAAAAAAATGCATAGTTTTCTTTTCATAGAATCCTTAGACTGGTTTCGTTTACTTGCCAATAAACTATTTGTTTGCTGTAATATTAACTTCCTCTACTGATATTTTTCATTTGCAATGCAACGGTTACGCAATGTTATTTTCTACGCCAGGTATTGTGTGGCCATTTTATAGGGTCGAATTGCGAAATATTCCAGGACACTCGCCAACCATGAAATAAATAAGATAACAAAGAATAAAAACCTGTGTCAAAAACTTACGTGCGACACGGTAGCACGAGTAAACATTACAAGTGTGCGATGCGACTAATATTTTGTATATTATTGGTGACAGAATTACATGCTAACCTGATAATACCTAAAGTATACACTAAAGTCTAATTATTTAGCGGTAGTGATGTAAAATTTTGCTATTAACTATAAACGCGCTATATACTATTGAATATATTTTTATAGCGCGCTATTTTATACGCTGTCATTTTAACACGTTATAATAAAACTCCACCGTAGTTTGAACGCTAAAACGTTATCATTTTATTCGGCAACGTGCTGAACGGGCTATGGACAGCACTATCGTGTTATGTTGCTTCTCAATTTTGGCCTCGCTGTTGGCGTTTTGTTGACGGAAACGTTATATTATATCGAGATGGCAGAGTTAATTTTCAAACGCTATACGCTATGAATTAATAACGTGTTACCTATATTTCGACGCTACACGTTATATTAACCACCTCCAGTAAACCGTAGCTGATAATAACTCTAGTCAAAATCTACAACCCAAATAGTACACATCTTTAAGTCTAATTTTACTGGTATTGTGTTAAATCCGGCTTGATTCCTTTAAGCCGGATTTATCAGAATACCAGTATTTTACGAGGAGCGGCTACCTACCAGAACTCCACAACCCATTAACTGGGGTAACACGGTACTTCATGGTAAGACTGGAGTCAGATTTACTGGCGTCTGATTATTCGTAACGACTGCCAAAGATCTACAAATGACAGCCGGGGCCTACGGTTTAACGTGCTTTCCTCGGTATGTTAAGATGGTCACCCATCCACAGACCAACCTAGGCAAGCGTTGCTTAACCTTGAAGGTCGACCCGTGCGGCTGTTATTATCTAGCCACGAGCTCCTCAAGACTAGTAGAAAAATACTTTTTACCTACGCTTAATTCTATTAGCAAAACTCTACATCTATCATATTTGTTTTTAACATTTACTGTTTCAAAAACGTATTCATCACATGGAGTAACTAAGCTAAGTAAGAGGCGCGTGTGGCGCCACCGCGCGCGCGACGCGGCGTCCTCTAATGAGTGTCTCCGCGAGGTGGCTCCCTAATGAACTGCCGATGTGTACACCAGCCGGTAGACGCGACTATTATAATTAACGTACTGTTTGCAGCGTCATTAATTTAAAATTTTATGGCCATATGATATTTTTGGGTAGGAAGATATTTTTGGTTTAGTCTGGAAAGGTTATTAGCATTAGCATTTTCGGCCTTGTGATGTTCTTACTATTGGGATTCCGGCCACTTTTTGGAAGAGGGAATGGGCCATTAATCTACTACGTGGACCCAGTGTGGGTTGCTGGATGTCAAATGTCTTCAAATTTTTGGTTCTAGGACATGCCGGTTTCTTCACGACGTTTTCCTTCACCATTTTGGGAGTATTGGTGATGAAATAAATTAAGCATAGTAATGCGCTTGTAAAACGGATAGTCAATGTAATCACCAGCAGAAATGCTTACTTGCCTCGATATAGTGTTACTTGTCCTATATAGTTCCGCTTCTCTCACAGCGGAATCATAATGGCATTGGCGTATCAAGATACCCTGCTTAGCAAGACCTGTTATGGCCATGGAAAATTTCAGGAAAGAAAATCCGGGTCTTAAAACGTAAAAGAACAACTAAAGGACACAGGAGTATAAGTTTTGGGCAGTAATTTAGAGCAGCGAGAAGTCATGGAATGATTACCCATCTCCAAAAAGTCAAGATTCTGTGATTAGTTTGAACGTGCCTAGCTGCGGTCGTCAGTCTGACTTTTCTTCAAACCCCCGGAGAGCAGTAACGCGGGCAAGACCTCAGCGGTTGAACTTTCCCGACTTACACTTTAGATAAATGGAATATTAACTTCGCAAGTATTTCCAATACTTGTTTATCAATAGTTTCGGAATTCTTGAACGGTAATAATAGATGATACTTATTAGGTATCTCTATTTCTCTTGAGCGGTCTTCAATTGCTTTTAGTGGTGCAATAAACAAGTTAGTTTTGTGGTTAAGCGTTTATCGTATTTTAAGACCTAAAAGGAAAATTTGCAGTTGGCAGCGGGCTTCGTAGAAATGGTCAGGTGTAGAAATGGTCCCGAGAGAACATACTCCGGGTTGTAAAGAAAGTACTCTATGTGTTATTTTAGAACGTGGCCTCTTCGGAATCTCTTCGCGTGCTTGAAAAGCCCACGAGGAGACTCCAATTCCTTTGAGCCTTTTAAGTGTGCAGAAAATAACAAAAATACACATTTTCAATTTTTGCCTGTATAATATTAGTGTGATTAAATCCGGCTTGACTGGAAGCCGATCCCAATATAGTTGGGAAAAGGCTAGGTAGATGATGATGATAATATTAGTGTGATTATGACGTGATATTGACGTAAATATTTTTTTCGCTGGTGGCAATCTGTAACGTCCGGCCGAAGTTGAAGTCATGGTGTGAGAGGACATAGGAAGCAGGTACCTCTTTCTGCGACATAGTATTACAAACGAAGGATGTAACCATCACAGAATTCGATATAATCGAAAAATTTACTATAATTTATCGAGGAATCTATTGTCTTTTGAAATCATTTCATCAGATTGTCACTAAATTAATTCATACTACTGAAATAACATTAAAAAAAAAAACAAAATAAGAAGCTGAGGTGCACATCAATAAGCATCTATAAATTTTATACACTTAAAAAAATCAAACAGAAAATTATCTAAACTACTAGAATCAATCTTCATGTAACATTGGTTTATAAATTGGATCAGGAACCTATAACCATTATAGATAAAGCACAGACACCACATTACACCCTACTTAATCCCCTTGGGATGAAAAGTGCGCGCGTAACGTTCTCAGTTTATGAGCATTGATCTTCAACACGTAGCTGTCAGATAGTTAAAGTTTTATGACAGGAGAACGGACCGGTTGATTAAATTTTTAACGTCTTCTTTGACGTCCTTTTTTCGTTTATTAATTCTTTACATGATGGAAGAATTCTACGAAATATTGGTGCAGTTAGTATTGCATCGATATTTTTCGTATTCAGAGAACCGTTATTAATTTAAAGACCCGTTTCTATATTGAGTGACGTGAATTAGTGTGTGGGTGTTCTGTGAATAATTGCTAGAGGTTTAAATAAAAACAAATTTATTTTTGGCATGAAATATTTTTAGGTCATAATCCGTCACGTTTTAAATGAAAAACTTGTAAAGAGTTAAAATGCACTTTTTTGAGGTAGGTAATCATCCAATGTCTTCTCTCGCTCTTGGGCGGTGCGGGAGGGCGTGTGAGACTTTTATTGACTAAAACCAGGCTTCCAGGGTTTTCTTTTCAGAAGCGAACCGTTGGCCTCAGTAGACTACAAACCTGCTTGGCCCCTATGGTTTTGCTGATAATTTCAAGGAGTTCCGTTGGAGTTGTTGTTGTTTGTTGGTTGTTGTTGGCGTAGTGTTCCAATCTCGTCTCGAGAAACGACGGTGGAACACTACGCGTTATCCACGATTTAGAAGATCCCAATGCACTATAAACTGATACTAAAGCAGAAAGGCAGTGAATGTATAAACATGTCACAATGATTATAACATTATCCTCGCCAGCTAACACCGACACTCGTCCCACAAACTTTGCCAAACAGATCAGCAACTGGATGAATTAAAAGTAACTGAGTAAAACTAGAGTACGTGCCGTCCCTCTCCCCGCCACCCCCCCCCCCGCCTCGCCCCTCTGGCGGGGACGCGTGTCCCCCGGCTCGTGAAATGTGCCACTTTGATCATAGTTTCTTTGTAGTTTCCACTTCGGTGGCACGGGAATGTTTGGAGTGATGAATAATTTATAATTGCACCCACTTTTTCTAGGTTAAAATGTACGATTTATGAGGTGAATTAAAATATTGAACGGAGAGTTGAATAAATTATTAGAAGCAGGAAAGTCTCGATAATGGATTTAAAAATTGCTTTGCAGGTAGTAGGATCCAATTTTAATAAATAGGCACCCTGTTGTCGTACGTTTGTTGGCTTCAACAGTAAATATTATTTCGGTAACTATATTTTTTTATAGAACTTAAATTAACATAAGCATTATCAGCCTTGTAAGGTTTCCTTTGCTGGGACTCAGGTCTCTGTTCTTGGAGAGGGAATAGGCCGTAATCCACCACGCGGGTCCAATGAGGATTGGTGAATGTCACATGTCTTAAAATTGTTGTTCTGGAACATGCTGGTTTCCTCGCGATGTTTTCCTTATTTAAATTAATTGATGCTGATATGCTTAAATTAAACTGATACTACCAATATTAATTGTCAGACAGTTCGAATTCACTTAGAAAATGAATAATAACTTTTCCACAGCAAATACAAAGTTTTTCTCACCCACGCTAGACTTACAACCCCAAAACTTGTCCGGCAAGTATACTCCCCACAAAGTTGTAATAGGCGTAATGATCCGTGAAGTGGTCGCCAATCTCACCCCTATGGGGGTGAAGCGAGGGGGTATGATTGTTAGTTACGTGTTAAATGCAGGCTCGCCCCCAGGGTTGGTAATTATGGGGTCCAAGGTAAGGGTTTACTAATGTGTTTGTTGCTAGTTTTGTCGCCATGTCACTCTAATACTCATAGTTAGGGGAAATGGACTGATTTTGGGCTTTTGTTGTTATTGTAAAAGCACCCGCAATCTATGTGTGCCAAATAAAATATCTATCTTTCTTTCTTTCCTTTTTTCTTTCTTTCTTTCTTTATCTTTCTGTTTTTCTTTATCTTTCTTAGCTTTTCTTTTTCTTTCTTTCTTTCATCCTTGCTTTCTTTCTATAAACTTCAATAACCCGCTACCTCGTTTCACTTTGTGTTTCAAGTCTGATCCCCGTATTACTCCTAGCTGAGGCAAATACTCTCGAACTGTGAGTGGATTCATATCATTGAGAGGTGATTACCCGGAGGAGTACTTTCAAGAGTTCTCGATAGCTAACGCTTCAGGCGTTTAAGGCTTCGTATTTCTACTCTTTCGAGTTTTAATTGTACGTTCGTGTAATATTTCTTACGAAAATCTACGTAGCAGGCATGATCGTTATCGTTAAGATTGTTCTTATGTCTACCACTAACGTTTATTTTACATAAAACTTGATGCAATAATCCAATTCTTAACCCTCCGACCTCAAATTAACTTCAATGTTGCCGCCACCGATAAATCTAACAGTGTTGCAGTAATATTGCTGGCTGGCTATAACGCGAGCTTGAATATTATACCGTGGCGCCGACAATGTAAAGCGAACTGTGGCCTGTGTTTGTAAGTCGTTAATTGTTCGCTTTACCTTCCTAAGTTTTGTGCAGCCCTGTCGGACGCGGAAGGTTTCATAGCGTAATTTAAATTGTCAGTTTCAATCTACTGCAAAGAGTTTGGGTAAAGTTTAAATTGATGCTTGTTTGTAAATTCAGCGTCAATAAGATAGGAAGCGAAAGTTTATGAGAAATATCTTTCTTTGTCTTGAAACTTTGTGGAGTGGCCAGAGGTCTTGTACAGAGTAATTGAACAATAATATAGTCACTAAATCGTAGTATTATTATTAGCATTGTCGGGGTTGTAATATTCCCACTGTTGGGATCTAGGAAAGAGTTATTTTGTTTTTTTTTAAATTGTTATAAAGTAGTACTTGACTGCGATCCCTTCTGATGGTAAGCAGTGATGCAATCGTCAATGGTGAGTTGCACTAGACGACTTTATTAAGAGCCTATTCACACTAGCCTTGAAGACACCCAAATTATAATCGGACGAGAACACCGCAGCAGGCAAATTACTCCAGTCCTTCGATGTACGTAGAATAGTACGTTATCCACCACGCGGGCCCAGTGCAGATTGGTGAATGTCACATGTCTTCCAATTTTTGATTCTAGGACATGCCCGTTTCCTCACGATGCTTTCCTTCACCGTTTCCAAAGCAGAGGTGATGGAGTAAATTACACAAAGTAATGCGCCTGGCTAGGTTTGAACCCAAGCCCTACAAGTTGTAAGTCGGGGCAGTTACCATTGGGCCACCACTAATCAAAATAATTAAACAATAATATAGTAACTACATTGTAGGAATATTATTCACACGTACTCCATCGGTGACTGTTTTTTTTTTTTTTTTTTTTTTTTTTTTTCTGGTAGGGGAATCATCAGAATGACTTCCCCCGCTCTTGGGCGGAGCGGGAGGGCGTGTCAGACTCTTACTGACTAAACCCCTACCCCGTTCCTTCGTTGCCTTCGTTCTGGGGGGGACTCGGTATCAACCGTTAGGAATACCACATGTTCCCCTCAGAGGCTTCGGCCCTACCGGGCCCCTACAGTTTGCTGACATCTCCTTGAGGCGCGCGTGGAACAGAACGCGCCGTTGACGACTGGGCTCGGTCCAGATTATTTCCAGACTGCCGGACGAGCTACCCAGTGCTCGCCGTCCGCGAACCCGCGCCTACGGTGGTCGGAAATCGGGATCGGGATCTCGGCGGCGGCGGCTGTTACGAACACAACACCCGTCCATCACCCTCGGGTGTCGTAAGCACCAACTATTATGAACGAACACCATCCATCTTCCATCATCGATCCACGGCGAGCGCAATGTGTTTATGGCATCTCCCAGAACGATTCCTTCGAGTCTGTCTATAAAGGGAACCTGTTACACTGTGGGTTTTGATAATGCTCTCAATTTCCTCCTGAATATAATTTGACACAGAATGGGACTGTCGTTTGTAATCCCATGGGTGATAATATCTGAGGGTCTTAAGACTAAACCAGGACAATCATATCGCGGGTTAGTTAAAATTTTAGTAACTGTAAATAAGGCCTTGAGAGCAGTGGTGGTTCAGCGGTAGCTACCCTGATTTACAAGTTGTAGGTCGTGGGTTCAAACCCAACCAGCTGAATTACTTTGTGTAATTTAATTCATCACCGTTGCTCTCAAAATGGCGAAGGAAAACATCATGTGGAAACCGGCATGTCTTAGAACCAAAAATTTCAAAGACATGTGACATCTATAATCTGCACTGGTGGATTATAGCCTATTCCCTCTCCTAGAGTCCTATCTACTTACACCCACCACCACAATAGTGGGAACATGACAAGGCCGATAACGCTAAATATTGCTAAAATAATGCCTTACTGTGAAAAATTCACGGCTCGAATAAATAGTGTAGACAACAATATTCGCACCACGTGTGCTTCATAAAATAGCAGACACAAACAAATACGGTGTGTAAACATTGCAAATTGAGTTGTGTGCGACACCCTGTCCCTCCGGCGCAGACCCGGGGGCGGAGGCCCGTCCTCTCGTCCTCTCTCACGCGTCCCTCACGCCAGGCTGACTGCGGCGTGGGTAGGAGGGCAGTGAGGGCAGCTCATATCCTGCGTCCTCACTAAATTCAATGTTTATTTTAGGTCTAAATAACAATGTGTAACAATATTGGAAAGTAAATAACAGACTGTTTAAAATTGGCCAAATAATATAAATACGGTATATAAACTTTTGCACGAATTAATAATAGCTTTTGTTTTATTAACATCAGAATAAATAGAAGAACATATAAAACAGACGGCTTAAAATAACCGAATCGTTAATATGAGTAAAATATTTGACGGATGCAAATATTACGAGTATTTACTCCTGAACTGCATGATAAGCTTTGCAAACTCTTCGCGATCAACTACAGCTGTAATCGGAGACAGACAGTCTACTGTTTCTAGGAGTCGTACCGTTACCCAAGCTCTGTCTCCTAACCCTTGTGCGATCTTTACGATTAAAGCTATCTTGGATGCTTGACTTGATGGTGACTTGTTTGAGGAAGAACATCTTATCAGTCTGTTCAGAGTTTTGTGATATGATTATGTGGCTGCCGTGCAGTTATATCATTTTAATTTTGTTCATATTTTATAGCAAAAATATATCTTTAACTAATGTCATTGACCTTTGGCCGTGTTATGTTAAAGTTTTCTTCTTCTTCCTGTCCTTGTCCCATTTTAATTGAGGTCGGCGCAACATGTCTTTTTTATTCCATTCTATCCTGTAACCCGTCATACTATCACCAACTCCCTTTTCTTTCATATCACTCCGTTCATAATGCAACAATTGTGTGTTAAAGTGAAATAAAATAAATAAACGATAACTAAGACGTTTCTTATTCACAAAACACCGATATTTGGAAATATTAAGGCGGGCGCGACGTTAGAATTATCCATACAAACGTAATACCAAAATCATTTGCAGTTTAAGCATATGTACACCATAATATGATGTTATTCGGATTCAGACAATAATTATCTAGGTTCCTACGTCGTCTTTTTGTTGAAAAACTTACCCCAAACGAAATTTAAGCGAATTCAAATTTGCACTTTTTTACAGCGAAAATGTCATGTTTTTATTTTGTTTTTTCTATATTATAAACAACAATATTTCAAAATATACCGTAGGAACACAGATATTATTATCAAGTTATAAATACTTGAAACAATATAGGAAATACATTAATTTTTCATTCATCATTTTTGGTATTACGGAACATCTCCCAAATTTCCAATAGTTTGTTTTGCTATCACAGCAAGCAACTGTCAGTGTGCGGATGATGACTTTACTCCAGTCAGTGTGTCCAAGAATTGTTTATACTATCTGGATTGATTCCATCAACCTCAAAATCGTATTTTTTTTCGTCGCAACTCGAAATAGCGCGCGGTGTCCGCAGGCCACTTAAGAGAAATTATAGCAGTCCTATGTGCAAAATATTTATTCCATACAATTTTTAAAACTACGTCTCATTTCAATGCTGAACGCGTGGTATTTATTCTCAAAATATGTATTTAGAAACTTATTTCAATTACAAAGTTGTATGATTTCGGTACTAATTGAAACTTTGCTTAACGTTCCGAATTACATGAAATAAAAACTGAGAGGACGGAAGGAGGAGGGAAATTTATTTTGAGTAGTTCGCAACGTTCTTGGTCCCCCGGCGACTATGGACGTGAAGCTCTCCAAACGGCGGGAAATGTGAAAAAGTTATACAAATTACAAACTAAAGTGAAACTACTCGTATAATCTGGAGGAAAATGAAAATTGAAAATGAGTTTGATTATTTTCTTTTAAAGTGGGAAGTCTCAATCATTTCTCTTACGCGTAACGTAGAGCGAGAGGGTGTAGCGACTTTAACTGATTAAAAACATAAGTGTGATCTGCAGTTGCCCTCCAGCGCAGTGCGTATCCATGTATTATTATTACGTCATTGCACATTTATTACATATTACCCTTTACTTAAAAGACCTTACGAAAAACGAAGATATACTCGTAGAAATCAAAACTTTCGGCAGCATTCATTTTGCACACCCTTAAGCGTTCTTCAAAGTCATTCAAGTCGTACAGACGTATGTACTATCAGGTAAACACAGACCTAAATAATTTAAAAACAAAATCCTTTGCATAGTTGATGATCGATGAGAAACAAATGTGAAACAAACCTGCCGGGCAGTGCAAGCAATAATTACCCTTAAGGTGTCCAAGTCTATAATTATTTTCCTGATAGTACAATCGGCGTTTGAAGAGTTGGACGAATGGTGTTTACTAACTGTATAGACTAGGCTTCAAATAATAAGTTTTAGGTACAACTTCCAATCAATACACAGATCTGAATTCCTGAAACTAACAGCGATTAAACTCACCCGCTAGTGTAACAGCAGCAACTACTCGCCGCAACAGTTCGGTGTCTGACTCGACTCGGCGACTTCGACAAATTCTAATAGTTCGGGTTAGTCACCGTGTGTGGGGTTGTGTTTGCAGTTTGGCGATAGGTTTTGAATTTTACTTTTCTTTCAACAGCTATTATAGTCGAAAGTAAAAGTCTGTTTAAATATCTATTTTATAGGGTATTTGTGGTTAGATGATCTCAAGTTCGAGATGCACTCGCGCATGATGGGTTACCGTTCGTAGCAAAACAAAACGGTATAAAAATCACGTTTGTTGTAGAGCTGCACTTAATTCATGAATCCCCGACCGGTCTCGTTGGACCGCGCTGTTATTGTTTTACTATTTGTGTCTCGTTTCACGGGTATTGATAGGTTAAATATTTATTTTATTCTGTTTTTAATATTTGTTATTATAGCGGCAACAGAAATGCATCACCTGTAAAAATTTCAACTTTCTAGCTGTCGCGATTAATAAGATATAGCCTGCTGACATACTGTGGAGTCATAGCAATAGTGTCTTGTTTTTACTCTTTGGAGAAAGTTCAATAAATAATAGAAAAGATTAGGAAAGATATTGAAAATTTAAGTATGAACTGCAAGGAATCGTAGAAGAACACACGATAAATCGTTTGGTCAGATAATTTTACTTCAATGTTGTATATCAAAAACGAATGGAGTAGAATAAATTTCATTCTTTTAAAATTGGCTCCTGTCTGTCTAAGCTCTACTCCATCCACACAATCATGGGCCCTTCAAACTCATCACGACTAAACCATCACTGGCCACGTTCCTCATTACCACATCCCCGCCACGCCACTAATTGATCAAACGCCTCTATCACAACTCGTCCCGACAACAGTTGAACAGTTTCACAGCAACTTGACTCCGTTCAAACGAGGCACCGGCTAATACTAATTGCTTGCCTATTGTTGCTTTGTGTTTAGCTTCCTATATTACATAGAAACCATGTGTGTTCCATCTAAGACGATTATAATCGGGCATTGTACCTAATTAGTATTGTAATGTCATACACGTCATCATTGTTTTGTTTTAATCCTAATTTATTGGGATACAAACAGTAGCAGAAGGTAGGGCACTTTGCTCGCAGAACAGATGTCAATGGGTCCACAAGACATAGCGATGGAAGGTGTCCCACAAAGTAAACCGAAGATCTGGTGAGGCTCGCGGAAATCCGATGGGAGACGCACAGGACCAGTCGTTATGGAGACGCTAGGGAGAAGCCTATGTCCAGCAGTGGATGTCTTTCGGCTGAAATGATGGTGATAATTAGGATACAGTTCAACTTTATCTTGTTCCGTACTTTTCTATTAGATATCATCTCAGATGTCTCCTTTTTCTTAGTAAAAACATCTTCCACAAAATCCACCCATTTAACTCATCTACAAATGTAGTCGATCCGATTGTGGTTAAAGATCTCGGAATGTGGGGTCTAACACGGACCCCACGCTCAAAAATTATAAAGAAAGGCTTTGACCCTTATCGTGATCCAAGGTCTGGCATTTACCTCAGACAGACGATAATGTCGCCTGTTTTTTGAGTAAAGTATTGTGTGAACGTATAGTCGACAGCGATGGGAAGCAGCTTGTCGATACCATAAATATTTATTTAGTTAGTTTGAATTAATTAAATACTTTATACTTATACTTATTTGTTTTTGTTTTTGGGTAATAAGTTATTTAGTTAATATTTATCCTGTAAATATTAAGCAGTTATTTATGTTAGTATTTATATTATTGTACTTATTTATTTTCGAAGTTCAATCTTTTATTCTTGTAAGCTTGTATGCTTAGCTTAGTCTCTTGCATCTGCCTGTTGGCATTTCCTGGAATATTGTAATGATATCTCTCTTTGTAGTCCCGTTCTTGAAACAATAGACGCACTATTATCTTACAGATCAACATACCATAGTAATAATATATGTAGGTATACAAATCAGTAAATCAGTCAGTCAGTGTCTTTGATCTGACATCCAAATTCCGGGATGCTATAAAAAAAATCCTAATACAAAGTCGAACTCTTTACTAGTCATAGGATCTCAATAACACTCTAGCTAACACTCCTGTCAAAGAAAAGTCGTAGTACTTAGGTCTTACCTTTTATGGTAAGAACAAGATAGGATAATTAAATCAACATCATCTTCAAACTTTTCGTAAAGTTGTTAATTATTACCATGCAATGTTCATCAAACTGAATATTTGGCAACTTTTCTCGTTTTTCTGTATGACTGGTTATTTCATTCATCCCTGGGGAGGACTCACGTTCAGAGCGATGTTTTCCGAATGATGTAAAGCTATGTTTTATGCACATACTGGAAACGTTGTATTGTGTGAAACTTGCTCTGCCTTGGGAGCATGAGCTGCTTTTCAAAGCCCCTAACATGATTTGTATAACGAACGAATATAACATGGATGTAGGTACTTACTTTTTAATTCATGAATCCCCGAACGGTCTCATAGGACCGCGCTGTTATTGTCTTACTATTGTGTCTCGTTTCGCGGGTATTGATAGGTTAATGTTTAGAGATCCAGCAAATTTATATATTTTTTTTAATTCATCAATCCCCGACCGGGCGCATGAGACCGCGCTGTTATTGTCTTAATATTGTGTCTCGTTTCGCAGGTATTCGATTGATAGGCTCGCGTTTGACCACTATCTCACCTGATGGTAAGCGATGATGTTGTCGACTATGGATCACGCTTACCTATAAGTAACCTATTCACTTTTGACTTAAAGACCCTAGGCTGTAGCTATCAGAAAACATTGACTCCGGCAGGGAATTCCACTCCTTAGATGTACGTATATAAATGTATTCCCAAAACGCTTTGTATGGTTGAATAGGTGGAGTATTCATCATTTATTATTGAATGCGTTTATTACAAACTCCGTTGTCTTGCGCTGTTTGTCCTCAATGTTGAGGGTCGTGACCGCGATGGATAAACTTTCCTGTGAACAATATTTCTTTATACTGTCCTAGTTTTGGTGACGCGAATAGCAGCGCATACTGTGGTCTCTACTATAGAATGTATTTGATCTGACCAATGTGATGAGTTATTGCCTCTTAAGCACACGTACTTACTCACATGCGTTTCAATTGTGTCATGGTGCTCATGACCATTATTTTGGTAATTTTATTTGACACAATAGGTAACGTTTGCTGAGTTAGCTTAATAATGTCATAGATAAACTAACCGAAAAGTACATATAATCCGAAAAAAATCACATTGGTACGTCTAGCTCGGTTATGAACCAACCTCATACATGAAACACCCGCTCCTCTTTAACCAATGGGCCATCACGACACACAAGCAGATACAAAAACTAATGTCCCATTGTCTTTTTGTCGCGCCTCGCCGAGGGACGAAACTCGATGAAACAGAATAAAAAGCAAACGCTCGTGAATTTGAATCCGCTTTGCGTTGCTTGCTTAGTTCTGTACTCGTTGTCCGGCTTAGCAGTCCTTGTGTATCACTTATCGGTTAGCTGTGTCGTTTTGTGAATCAAACGTTGTTAAACCGATTAAGTTTCCCTTTCTTTTCGTTACTATTTTGTGTAAATAAACTCACAAAATGTCTACATTTGCCTGTTGTGAACTTTCCATCATCGTCATTATTATCTCAGCTGAAAGACGTCCACTGCTGGACATAGGCCTCCCCCAAGCGTCGCCACAACGACCAGTCCTGTGCGTCTCGCATCCATCAAATTTCCGCAACCCTCGCCAGGTCGTTGGTCCATCTTGTAGGAGACCTTTCAACGCTACGTTTTCCGGTACGTGGCCACCACTCTAGAACTTTTCGTCCTCAATGACTATTTGGACTTTCTGTATGATTATAATTCGGGTGTCATCAAGGCTAAAGTGGATAGTTTCTACGTACTACATACTAGTACGCCTCGCCATCAAGGATTGCATCAATGCTTACCGTAAGCTGGGATCGCAGTCAAGCATTAGTTTATCTACACTAATATAATAAAGAGGTAAAGTTTGTTTTTTTGTTTGTATGAGGTAATCTGTGGAAGTACTGGTCCGATTGCTAAAATTTTTTCACCAATAGAAAGATGCTGTATTCCTGAGTGACATAGGCCATATTTTATGTACGCGGGCGAAGCTGTGGGATAAAGCTAGTCATCATTATCATCATCTGCCTAGCCTTTTCCCAACTATATTGGGGTCCGATGCCAGTAAAGCCGGATTTAGCTGAATACCAGTATCTTACGAGGAGCGGCTGCCTACTAGACCTCCACAACCCATTAACTGGGGTAACACGGTACTTCATGGCAAGACTGGAGTCAGATTTACTGGCTTCTGACTATCCGTAACGACTGCCAAAGATATACAAATGACAGCCGGGACCTACGGCTTAACGTGCTTTCCGAGGCACGGAGGAAACTCGTTATGTTAAGATGGTCACCCATCCACAGACCAACCTAGGCAAACGTTGCTTAACCTTGAAGATCGACCCGTGTGGCTGTTATTATCTAGCCACGAGCTCCTCAGCGGGATAAAGCTAGTATTATATAAAAAAATCTATACACGCAATCAGCAAATCAGCATGGTTCGTGTAAACATGAACAACAAAGTTTGTAAAACTAGCAAAGAAACTAGAATAAGAAGTGAAAACTATAAGAAGTCATATTTATAGCCTTGAGAACGGTAAACTTAGCCTTTATCGTAGGAAAAAAAAATACAATAGTATAATTCATATTGTTTTAATTTACGGTACCATTTTATTTCTTTTCTTTTAGTTACCCAACCAGTTTTAGTACAAGTAATTATTTTTTAATTTCGCCGCAAGAATTAACGCAACAATAACGGCACAGGGAAGGAGTTTCAGTTAAAAAACTAGAAACTTTTAATTAACTTGCGCTTACAATGAAAGTAATGCACCCTTTAACTCTCGGAGCCGGCGGCGACATCAAACAGTAAACTTTGTCTGATTAATTGAGATGAAAACTGTTTAAATGTAACCTAGGTTTAACTGTTATGCTAGTAAAATTTGCTCCTTCTTGAAATAGTTAAACAGTAAGAGAAAAGTTGGTTTGCAGCAGCCGTGAGGTATCTACACTACCTATTAATATTTTTCTTAAAGGTTGACCTTATGCGTGTTATTATTTTTCTTTCTTTTATAGCTCTTTAGTTTTTGCTTACATACAGCTTTTTATAAGGAAAGAAAAGTCTATGTTTTGACTGTTTTGTTAATGTTTATCAACGGCATCGAAAAGAGGAGTAACCATGGAGTTTCTAGCCGGTTCTTCTCCATAGAAAACGACCAATTTGGAACCGTGCACTAGTTTTTGACGCTTTATAAGTGCTCATGTAGACCTATGTAAAATAAAATAAATTTGAAATTTTGAATTTTGGCAAGGCTCAGCCAGAACAGTGCCTATATGCCTAGCCTTTTTCCCAACTACATTGGGGTCGGCTTCCAGTCAAGCCAGATTTAGCTGAATACCAGTATTTTACGAGGAGCGGCTGCCTACCAGACCTCCACAACCCATTAACTGGGGTTACACGGTACTTCATGGCAAGACTGGAGTCAGATTTACTGGCTTCTGACTATCCGTAACGACTGCCAAAGATCTCCAAATGACAGCCGGGACCAACGGCTTAACGTACTTTCCGAGGCACGGAGGAAACTCGTTATGTTAAGATGGTCACCCATCCACAGACCAACCTAGGCAAGCGTTGCTTAACCTTGAAGATCGACCTGTGCGGCTGTTATTATCTAGCCACGAGCTCCTCCACGAGCTCCTCAGCCAGAACAGTGACTGAGCGATAAGCAGTGAAGTAGCTGCGAGTTGCGGGTTCGATTCTCACAATCAAATAGTTGTTATAGTCCAGTCATTATAGTACTTTCACCTCGGAATTCGAGATACCCAGCTGTAAGTTTGTAAATACTTGTATATTGACACCCTAAAAGTTGTCTCAAAACCTACATATGGTAGGGTGTACGCAACTATTAAATTTCATGGTCGGGGGTCACAAAAATCGGGTTTTTGCGCTTTTTTTGTAAATATCTCATTTCCTATAGGTTTTTTGCTATTTGTATATTTAACAATATTGTAGAATATAAAATTCTCTACAATTTTTGTTCAGAAAACTTTTTCCTACGGTGAACCGTTTTCGAGATAGAGGCCGGAGAGCGCACGGTCACAGCATCACTTCAGGTCAATTGGTTACTCCGGTCGAAAACGCCCCATATAAGTTGATACTATCGATAAATCAATGATTATAAATATTTGTCAATTTTTATTAACTATTATATTATACTAGCTTTTGCCCGCGACTTCGTCCGCGTGGCGTGTTATAAAAGAGAGATCTTTGTGGGTGTTGGAGAAAAGTTTAAAAAATGCTTAATTTTATTATTTTTAAATTAGGTTATAGTATAAGTAGCTCAGCTGAATAATGTATTGTTATTAATTTTTAGATTATTAGTTTAGGATAATTTGGTTTCTTATAAATTTAGGATAAAACGATCAGGGGAGGCTATTATAACCCTAAAGTACCTATAGGCTTTCGTCTGGAGTTCAGAGGTGTGAATGTGAATGTCAGTCGGTATGAAAGTAAAAGTTTGACCACATGAAAACTAAAAACCGGCCAAGTGCGAGTCGGACTCGCGCACGAAGGGTTCCGTACAAAATTAACAAAAAAAATCACGTTTGTTGTATGGGGACCCCACTAATTTTTTATTTTATTCTTATTTTCAGTATTTGTTGTTATAGCAACAATAGATATACATATTCTGTGAAAATTTCAACTGTCTTACTGTCACGGTTCATAAGATACAGCCTCATCTGTAAAAACGTGCAAAAAATCACTATTTTTGTATGGGAGCCCCCCTAAATATTTATTATATTTTTATTTTGAGTATTTATTGTTGTAGCGGCAACAGAAAAACATCACCTGTGAAAATTTCAACTGCCTACCTATCAGCGTTCATGAGATACAGCCTGGTGACAGACGGACAGACAGACAGCGAAGTCTCAGTAATAGGGTCCCGTTTTCACCTTTTGGGTACGGAACCCTAAAAAGAGTAGCATGGAAGAGTGGTTCGGTTGGTGGGTGGCTGGTGCAACCGGGATAAGAGCTAGACAGAAATGTATTTAGGAAACATATTTATAAAATTTCGGTCGTTCTGGAGGGTGGTGCGAGAATGACCAGACTGGATGGCGAACTTACGCGGGAGCACGCCACATATAACTGACCATGGGAGAAGCAGGGCTGTCGCAAATCAACTCCTGCTAGCGCGAGTGTTTGACCCTGCGACTTATTAATGGTCATGGCGAAACATACCTTCAATGGAAATTGTAGTCTCCGAAATTCGAAAGGAAGATCATTTGGGATTAACGGTATTCGCGGTATAAATACCGTTTCTCTCTTTGCAGACCCAGTTAAAATAATACCTTCGACAATATTACGATGCAAGACCCTGACTTGAAGTCTCGTGCCGTTGCATAATTTAGGTGGTTTCAAATTCCTGAGCAACATTACTGGTGCACCGACTCGTAATCTAAGACTGTGGTATGGAAGACCAGCTGGATTAATAGTGTTCAAAAACTCAACCGGATAGTGAACAGCGTCTTCTGTATGTATTACTGTATCTACTGATTTATATATCATTTCTTCACCTTCAAATGAATTTAGCAAAACGTCATTTATTAGTGCGGCGTGTTCATTTGTGGGTGATAAAATAGCTCTTTCATGCAGCCATTCTATAGGTTTATGTTGAATTCGAGCTATATTTGGATATACTTTATCTATTAATTCCGGGACTGTTGTAACTACAGTGCATAAATTTTCTGGTAAATTTATCAAACCGTCTTTTTCTGGGTATATGCCATTTCCTATTTTAAGTAGTATATTTGAAAAGTTACCTGCATTGATATCCCCTTTTAAGAGCACTCGCATATTTTTAGTTAAGTTAAGAATTTCAATAGACGGCCATAAAACTGATCTTTTTAAACATGCTTTGATCTCGTCTGCCCGAGTTCCCCTTGGTACAACCGGTAATGTTTGTCTGAAATCTCCGGCTAACAAAAGTGTCAAGCCACCCATCAGAGAGTTATTATCTCTCAAGTCTTGTAAAGTCCTATTCAACGCCTCAAAACATTTTTTATGAGCCATAGTGCTCTCATCCCAGATTATGATTTCAGCTTTACGTAAAACTTTGGCAAGATTGCTTTGCTTTGGAATATTGCAAATTGGGGTTTCCGAAATAGATAAATTAAGCGGTAACTTTAAAGCCGAGTGAGCAGTGCGACCTCCTTCCAATAAAGTTGCAGCAATCCCCGATGAAGCGACAGCTATGGCAATTCCACGATTGCTTCTAATCTTTGCAAGTATCAAATTAATGAGATAAGTTTTACCAGTTCCTCCAGGGGCGTCTAAAAAGAAAATTTTTCCGTCGTTTGTATTGATGTTTGCTATAATTTTATTGTATATCAATTTTTGTTCATCTGTTAAGCAATCCTCATTTGTATTAACAAATCTTTGCAATGTAGGGACATCATAGTTTAGTTCATTAATATATACTCCTAATTCATTATTAAATCCTTCCGATCTAGTCGGCTTTGGTAATCCGTACCCTTCTATTGCGCATCCACCTAGAGCTAAGCATGCTGTTTCTATCTCCAAAAGGCACCTATTGAAGATTTCATCCATGAGAGAGTTTACATCGCAAGCTGCTTGCCTCTCAATCTGTCTTTTGAAATCTTCAGAAAGATTTTCTCTGAATTCATTCCATAGACTGACAGGATCTGCAACTTGACAAAACACTAACAAAATAGTAAAGAGTTCTCTCATCATGAACGGAGACTGACAAAGGGCTGCCTCTTGAAGTGTTGTACGCCAATGTTGGTCATCTTCAAGTAATCCAAGGGCCTTGCAAGCAGATTTAAATGTTGGTTGTACAACACCGTTTATAGTCCTTAGTGATTCAAACGATGTTGGACCTCGAACTTCGTGTAAGAGCAATCGGAGGTGGTAGCACTCTGTATTATTCGGGTGTACGGTGTAAACCCTACCCAACGCGTGCTCTTTTTTAACAGCTGGCCAACCATCTACATTTGCTCCTCGTTTTCTTCTTTCAAATTTATTATTGTTCCAAACATAATATGCCGGTACTTCACAGTATAATAAAGTTTTTGCAAAATCGTCGAATCTACATAGTTCAAAGAATGAGGTCAGTGTTGTTTTTGGTGGACTGGATACCCTATCAGCCAAATTAGATGGATTAAAATAAACTCTTTGACCGTTTTCTAAATGCACCGCCAGATGTATAACTGTAGGATATCGCTCATGAATAGGAAACCCAAGTATTCGCCAGACCGCTTCAGCACTACTTATATACCTTCCACTTTCATACATTTTCACCTCATCTTTCGAATCCTCCAGTGTAACAGTCGCTTGATCCGACCCCTTATTTGCATATTTACAAATATATTTTATGGATTTTACGGAGTTACAGTACTCAACATTAATATGAGCATTAAATGTTCTCAAAAGAACCGCATTATATGGAACAACCCAGCGGTTGTCGAGCTCTACCCCGTTGATATGTACAGTAAAGCCACCATCCCCTGGAGATCGTCGCCTATATTGGGGATAGCCGTCATCACCGGTCTGTGTTTCTGAAAGTAAAGGTCTTGGAAACCGTTTAGAGCACACGCTATCTTTCATACACGGAGACTTGTTATTAAAGTTGCCACAGGGGCCATGTATCATGTTCGATCTGATTATTTGATAAAGTTTCGGATCAGCATCTGGATCCGGAATCTCTGCGCAAATAATATTGTCAATCATGTCAGCAGAAATGTGCTCAATTAGCCATAAAAGAATGTGTATGTGTGGGAGACCACGTTTTTGATATTCCACGGAATACATGTAACATCGAACTTCACCAAAGATTTTGCCCTTATTTATCAAATCCATCATTTTTTTTACTTTGAGGCGAAATATTCTTGCTATTAAATCATGGCGGTCGTAGGATTTTTGATTTGGGTGCAGTAGCTTTGTAATTTCTTCCCATTTAGGGTTGCAAGTAAAGGTGATAAATAAATCCGGCCATAGTGTCGGACGTATGTCATGGCGTCCTGGGTCCGCTCATGCATATATCTTGGCCCACCGGTGAATGAGGATGGCAGTACAACAATTTGACCTAACTGATTAGCTTCTACATCTTGTTGACCAATCGCATCTTTTAGGTGTATGTAGCTCTCAGCTCGGAGTTTTGCCTGATTGTACCTAATGAAATTAAGTCTCTCAGTCTCTATTTTGGCGTACTGGTCCACTATGTATTGGCTAAATAGAGCACAGAAGTAAAGCAGGTAGTTTTCTTCCCCCTCCCGTATCATTATGTGATATGAATAGAAACTGGCAGCTGAAACTATCTTTTTCAGAGGTAGTTTAGTGTTGGGGTCCCGCTGTGATATACCAATCGAATAACCGTCTTCTCCGTGGCTGAACATTAACGGGTACTGTAAAGAATCGTATGACCGATGTAATTCACTTATGCGTTGTAGTTGACTACTGCGACTTTCTAATATAATATCCCGTTGCTCAAACTGTTGATCCAATAGCACTAATGCTACTTCATTGACAGCAGGGCTATTATAGCGTCCTCTGTGAGCACCTTGTGGATTTTTTTCCGCATGTATAACTACCTTGAACGTATCGCATGAAGCAGGCACCTTGTCAATAACACACTTTAGGTCTCTAATATAGGGATTGACTTCGTGTAACAATTTTTGAAGCTGCTTGACAATGTTTGGCTTCAAATGCGGATAGTTGGCTAGTCTTAAATTTGCTTCCCTTTCATCTTCTCCGACAAAATAAATCTGTAAAAACTGTGCTGCTTTTCCAGGTTCTGGTAATAAACTACCTGCTAAATGATACACCTGCCCTTGTACTTTAAATGTCGGCGTAAATCCATCACCTCCAACCTGTTTTCCACCAAAAGACGACATCTGAAAACAATTATTGTATTTACGGACATTAGCCATAAAATGCTTATGATCAGGATGGAGATCCATCAGTAAACTGTGAAGTGGTTCAGGAGGTTTACTGAGTGAATTGAGTTGAACTTTTCCGCTGCCGCAACAAAGTCCAGGGGTCTCGTCTTTCCACTTAAGCGCGTTACACCATTGACATTTCTGACTCATATTACCTATTGCTACTAATTTGTCACATTCGTAATCTATTTCGGGCTGATAAGACATTGCCGATTGACACTTAGTATTCCATGGGCATGTTGTTACATTTGTATTATATCGAGTTTGAGCTGCTCGGTGTACTTCAGGGTGCTTCTCCTGATAAGCGGCAACAGATTTTCTGTGTACTTCAGGATGCTTCTCCTGATAAGTACCGGAAGACTTTCTGTGTACTTCAGGATGGTTCTCCTGATAAGTAGCAACATATTTTTTATGTACTTCAGGGTGCTTCTTCTGGTACGCGGCAACTGATTCTCTGTGTACTTCAGGGTGTTTCTCCTGATAAGTAGCAACAGATTCTCTGTGCACTTCAGGGTGCTTCTCCTGATAAACAACAACAGATTTTCGATGTACTTCAGGATTTTTACGCTGGTAATTAGCAGTAGCGTTTCTGTGTGGCACAGGATTATTTTGGAATGAATTTGCATCTTTCTTGTTTTGTCTGTAAATCTAGCCCTACGTTTCTTAGTCTTCCTGACAGATGATGTACTCATTTCTAAAGACAGGTCAGCAGAAACTGCAGATTCTGATTCGGAAGAACAAATAGGAGGCACAACATCAAGTGCTTCACTATTTTTATTCTTTTTCGCCTTCGGTTCGTTTAGCCCTGGTTGATTGGACCTTAGTTCCACAACGTTCAATACCACCATGGGGTTAAATTCTTCATAAGGTAGGTAAACATCAAAATGCCCGTCGGATAGATTATTTTTGAAGCGAAGGCGTTTTATTGGGCGACCTTGAGTACCAACTTCAACATACAATTCACCGTTGCGATAAACTTGAAAAACTAAATTGTATATTCTCCCTGCCGCGATTAATTCACATAATCCACCATATGTGTTGCGTTTAATCATATCCGCAAAATATTGTTCTGCGGAACTGTAATTGTCACCGTTTATGTCGTGAGACATTATAGAATATTCATCCCAATGTTCTACTACATAAAAAGTAAAGTGGCAAAAGCATTTTCCTGAGTGCCGTACATCAGGAATGAAAGAGCTCTGAAAAGGCAAGCCCCATCTCCTTCCATTTCCACTGCTAATTGTGGCACTATCTCTCCGTTAATGAAATAATTAATGAATAAAAGATACGGAAAGATAACAATTATTCCAACAAAATAAAAGAAACAATAACTAAATCAACCTATGTTGTTTATAAGAAACCACTAAGAATCAAATAAGAAATCGTAATAACCGAAATAAGAAAAAAAAATAGTAATAACCTACAATTTATTTTACGAACAAAATAAACAAATCCTACAACAGAAAACTAATAAAGATTTTAAGCATCCAAGAACGGCGAAATGCCTAAGAACAAAATTAAGAAATCGTAAAGACTTAAAACCTACAATTATTCTAAGAACAAAATTTAGAAACTACAACAGAAAATTATTAAAGTACCCAAGAACGGCGAAAAGCCTATAAGAACAAAAATAAAAAATCTTGAAGTCTTATAACCTGCAATTATTTTAAGAACAAAATTTAGAATCTACAATAGAAAATTAAAAAGCATCCAAGAACGGCAAAAAGCCTATAAGAACAAAATTAAGAAATCGTAAAGACTTATAACCTACAATTATTAGAACAAAATTTAGAAACTACAACAGAAAATTATAAGATAATCCAAGACCGTGAAATGTCCGCCTGGAAAATTCAACAGTAATCTACAACAGAAAACTACCTACTAAAGATTTAAACCATCCAAGAATAGTAAAAAGTTCGCCCGCAAAATTCAATATTTGACACGACCATCAACGACGTCTGCCCTCACGCGTCTGCCGCGTTCCGGTTGCTCACTCGGGTATCTGCGCCCCCCTCCGCGCCTCGCTACCGCTGTCGCCGCCCCACCGCCGCCGCCGCCGCCGCGACGTCACTTGGTTGCCACTACCGCGAGCCGCGTTCAGGACATAGGTACATGTACACAAACCACGCACAAACACAACGCAAGTTTAAATAGGATTCACGCATTTCAGTATTTTTCTCGGTGTGTGTCGAATGTAAATAATAATGAATGTTGCATTCAAAAATTTTAAAAAGTTTTTTTTTTTTTTTGAGAAAATACATTAAAAAACAACATAACAATTATTCTGAATCTGGCGCTAGTGCAGTATTTTTTCATGAAAAAGATGTTTCCCATTCCCATGAAGCTGTACATTTGCTAAGATACCCATATACTAAAAATTTCAAGCCTCTAACTCGCGGTACAAAAGTTTTTCCCGCTATTCCCGTTCCCATGGGAATTTTGGAAAATCCAATCATGACTTAACTTTGCATTCACTAAGGTATATGCATGTCAAATTTCAATCATCTAACTTACGCGGTTTAGATTTTTTCATACAAAAGTTTTTTCCCGCTAACTCCCGTTCCCGTGGGAATTTCTCAAAATACAGCCATAACTAAACTTTATATTTACTAAGGTAATTGTTTTTTTCTCCGAATTGTCACGACTATTCAGACAAATAATTATAATCATTGATTTATCGATAGTTCATTAACTATAATATGGCGCGTTTTCGACCGGAGGCACCAGTTGACCTAAAGTGATGCTGGTCTCCGCCCTATATCTCGAAAACGGTTCACCGTAGGAAAAAGTTTTCTGAACAAAAATTGTAGAGAATTTTATATTCTACAATATTGTTAAATATACAAATAGCAAAAAACCTATAGGAAATGAGATATTTACAAAAAAAGCGCAAAATCCCGATTTTTGTGACCCCCGACCATGAAATTTAATAGTTGCGTACACCCTACCATATGTAGGTTTTGAGACAACTTTTAGGGTGTCAATATATAACTATTTACAAACTTACAGCTGGGTATCTCGAATTCCGAGATTCTTACCTTAATTGAGCTAATTTGACTGGACTATTAAACTATATTTCGAGGGTATAGTGCTCAAACCCAATAAGTACGAAATTTACACTTTTGAGATATTCAATATTTAAGTTTTATGGGCAAAAATACCTATGTTATTCAAATAATATCATTATAATGAGTATTTATGATAAAAGTGGATACGTTGAATTAGTGCAAAACAGTATTATTAAGTTCCTGAGGTAGTCCATTTTGTAGTAATAAAAATATAAGTTACAAAGGGTACCGACTTATTGGGTTTTAGATCTAGAGAAATTAAACATGTTATGTACTTTACCTATTTCGAGGAGCTCGTGGCTAGATAATAACAGCCGCACGGATCAATCTTCAAGGTTAAGCAACGCTTGCCAAGGTTGGTCTGTGGATGGGTGACCATTTTAACACAGCGAGTTTCCTTCATGCCTCGGAAAACACGTCAAGCCGTAGGTCCCGGCTGCCATTTGTAGATCTTTGGCAGTCGTTACGGATAGTCAGAAGCCAGTAAATCTGACTCCAGTCTTGCCATGAAGTACCGTGTTACCCCAGTTAATGGGTTGTGGAGGTCTGGTCTGGTAGGCAGCCGCTCCTCGTAAAACACTGGCATTCAGCTAAATCCGGCTTGACTGTAAGCCGACCCCAATATAGTTGGGAAAAGGCTAGGTAGATGATGATGTACTTTACCTATTTCGCCGAAATTCATTTTTAAAAGTTGGACATACTTCATACTTCACACGTCAGGCAAATATACACCAAAAATACTGGGTAAATGAATAAGGAATTTAAACCCTCCCGCAATTTTTTTATGAGTGCTGTTGTAAACAAATACGACGTTTGTAGTTTTTGAATTCGTCTACGATCTGGCGCTATCAGTACACGTTATCCAGCTGAAGGTTGGTGTCCCGATTTTTTTCTTTTATTGTCTTCTGCCAAAATTGTGTAACTTTGCAGAGAAATGTTATCGGAGCTAAAATTCTTATGGAAAGTAACTCTGTCAAAAGTCTCGCAGTCCTAGCAGACATCGGCCGTAGAGGACCTTATCATTTGCTGACTTCACTTGGAGTCACACCGTTGACTTGGGCTTGCTTTCACTCGACGGCTCGATGGCACCATCATAAGCCCGTGCTTGCGTGCTTGGGAATCTCCCTAAAGCTTGACACCCGGAGCATCACGAAGCGAGAGGATATCCTATCCCTCATATTTACAGCTACCTCCTTCGATCGCATTAGTGATTTATTGAATGAGATGACAGGATGACATTTTCTCCGCCTTTGTTCCAGGGTCTCAGGTTTTCCTTTCAGAAGCTAACCTGTGGCTCCAGAGGCTTCGATCATGGTGTGCACACAGCTCAAAGAGATGTCAGCAAAACTGTACAGTTTTGCTGACATATCTTTGAGGCGCGTGCCGATGACGACTTGGGCTCGGTTCGGATTATTACCGGACTGCCGGACGGCTAGCTACCCATTGCTCGCCGTCCGCAAGCCCGCTATGCTGATTGGAAATTGGAATTGGAATTCTGGCGGCAGGGGCAGGAGGGCCTTCCCACTCGCGTGCGGCTGCCTTCTTCACCAGCATTACGGCTTTGCAGAAGGAGGCGACCGCCTGCTACTCCTTCTTGCTCCGGAACTTGGCCTGTACCAGAAAACCAATGCGAGAGGTAGCTGGCGCCGATCGCCTTCACGAGGATGCGGCGGTGCTCCGCCCAAGCAGTTCCACCGTGTCCTCCGGGCGATCCACATGGTGGTGACACCCAGATGTTTCTTCCGCTTAAATCTGATGCAGGAACCTTCCGAACTTACCATGCCCGGTAAGGACTTGCGTCATAAGGAAGGTGAGGACGACGTGACGTCTTTCCAACCACTCCTCAAAGAGGGGACTTACCGCCATAATGATGGCATGCCCAATAGATTAACCTAACCCTTCACTAGGGTTAAGCAGAAACGCCAACTGCTACGACCCTTGCAAAATACTCTTTCTGCTCATTGACGTTCGTACATCTGGTCGTAATACATTAGTACACAACATGTTTTCTCTTGGTCATTTGTGTTTTTTCTTTTAAACGGTTTTTATCAAAGTTAAATTAATAATTTCGATGCTTTCGGAATGAATTACAAGCACAGATTGATAGGACTCTTTTCGAACTTAACGCGGACAAAGTCGCGGGTAACAGCTAGTACCGTACCATATAACTAGACATAACTTTTTACTTTTTAAATATAATCGAACAATAAAACCCGACAAATACATTTGTTTTGATTTAGCTTTTGGTTTTTGTTGTTTTTTTTTATCGACGTATTTAAAGGTAAAACCCGATAAATACAGATAGTGATTATTGCCTCGAAGCCGTTGGGTGATTTTAGTTGAAATTCTTGAACACTCAATGCCAATAATAAGCTTTATGTGGTTTAAGCGTGAAATAAAAATATTATTTAACAAGATAACACGCTTTATAGGGTACCAGTTTTTAAGTATTAGCTAAACACGGTGACTTTATTGGGTTATTACCTAACGTAACTTTGTTTCTACTGCGAATTCCACTTATTGGATTAGACCACTGGAAAGAGCGTCAAAAATGCATCAAGATGCACTAATAAAACGATTTTTGATTTTTCGACACTTATTGGGTTTGAACACTATACCCTCGATTTGTATGACCTACAGTTTATCATGTGTGGGTGCTTTGTTTACGTGAGAATACATGTATGTGAACGCACTCACGACACAGGAGTACCTATTCCTAGTCGGGACAACGTTTAACTAACCTACTGGAAGCATTATCTTAATTCATCGATACACTTATATTTTCATAATGGTGTTGAGAACAATGATTACTAGCACGATATAAAGTTTTTAGACATGTTATTCTTCTTCTTCTTAACGTGTCGATGGCAAAACTATTCAAATACCTTGCCTGGCCCAGTATTCGGCCACGGCAATGCCGTCCACTGATGCTGTCATTAGGTCATGACGTGAACATGTGACAGGGCATGCAATGCAGGATGGAAGGTGGGACATGGTCTGCGGGGACACGCCGCACACACATTGAAAATCTGAACCGTCCGAGAACCCCCATCTGTGGAGATTGCCTTTGCTACGCCCAACCTGGGTGCGAAGCCTGTTTAGGACTTTCCAGATTGGCCAAGGCGACTCGTATCCAGAAGAGAGGTTCTCCGACGGCTCGATAAAATCAACAGGAGGACTGAACTTCTCTCGCCAGAGTTCGCGTCTTTCCGAGGTGGCGTTACCCTGAGATGATGACGATGACATGTTATTTTTATTACAAGTTGTTGTATAAACAATTGGTGGAAGACCAAAGTAAATAAACTAAAATCCTGGCTTTTATCCAAAATACTGGTTTATCATTTCTTACTCGGTTTTCGAACCTCCAAAACACAAATACAAATAATTGCAACACAGTTATCTCTGCTGTACACTTTCCGTTCGTAGCGCCCTGAGGTGGCACTTAGTGGCACCGCTTAGTGCCGATTCTCCGGTCATTAGGGAAACTACTGGGATTGCAGATAGCTCACATTAATTTGTGCTCTGTTTACTGACCGGTCGATGGTATTGACGCTATGTGTACCTACAATGTTTTACAACAACGAGAATGATTTTAATTAGAGATGATTTACAGGGATTTTATTCGCAATCTATGTACGAGTATAGTTGGTATTAGTTTATTGAAATTAATGTTGAAGTAGCCATATGGGATGGTCCAGTGGTAACGGCCCCGACTAACGAGTAGGTCACGGATTCAAACCCGCCAGGTGTATTACTTTGTGTAATTTATTTCATCACCCCGCTAAGTGCATTACTTTGTGTAATACAAAAAAAAAAATACAAAAAAAAAAATACAAAATAGTTTATTTCTTCAACAAAATTTACAATATTATTTTAGTTGCCAGAACTACCCAGGAAGCATGTAGTCATGCTTGTATTGGGTCGTTCCGCTCTTCCTTAGGAACAATGCTCAATACTGCGGTACTTAATTTGATACTAAACTATTTTAAGCATTTACATGTAAATAATACGTAGAGATACTGGTATGGCTCAGTGTGTGTGTGCGTGTGTGTGTGTGTGCGTGTGTGTGTGTGTGTGTGTGTGTGTGTGCGTGTGTGTGCATATGTGTATGTGTGTTTACTTATCTGTGTCAAATTGATGCTTATCAATGTCCGTGTTAAAATTCCCTATTTCGAAGAAGATATCTCGAAGATATCTAGCCCTACGATGTAATATCTTGGGATCGGTAACTTTGGTACGTACCACTAGAAATAATTAACTGTGCCTAAAGTTCGTATTTAAATAATATATTTTCTATTTCGCTGTACCCAAGCGGCTCAAGTTCTTGGACAATTGTTTTTTTACATTTATGGAACAGTAGTTTGTGTATTGCGCATCTGTTGTGAAGCTTATTGTAAAGGTATGCAGAGTGAGCAAGAAATTGACGCCTAGCAAAGAGAGTTCTACAGGAAGGGGTGGTAGCCACTTTACATTTTCTTCTGCCTCTTTGATCCTTATGTACATAAGGTAAGGTTTTATGTAGTTTAAGTACTGAGTTGACGATGTATAGTTTTCGTAGTGACAATATTTTATGTATTTGAAATAGTTCGTCAGTAGGAAATCTAAATGGCTTAAAGAACATTCTTTTTATCAAGCATCTCTGGGCTCTTTCTGCTTCCAGGAATTTAACTTTACTGGCACCACCCCAGATGGAAATACAGTAACACATGACCGATTGTGCCAATGCTATGTAGATACGTTTTAAGAGGTCATGAGAGGTGACATGTCTCAATTTTTTAAAGACCCATATGAGTTTACGTATCCTATCATTTATAGCTTCAATTTGAGGGTGCCAGGAAAGTCTGTAATCCAGGATTACTCCAAGGTACTTACTGGATTTAACACATCCAATCTCTTTGCAACCGCATTGCGTAGTATCAGTGAAATCACAGGTATGAATTCTCAGTATCGAGGGTGAAGGAGGAAGTGTACGCTTATTTATACAAAAGCAAATATAATTTGTCTTGGCTATATTTAGGGTAAGAAGGGCAGATTTAAGCCAGTGAGCAACCTTGCGCAGACCAAGCTCGGCAGCCTTAAAGACGGAGTTCCAAGATCCACCATTAAATACTATGGCAGTGTCATCCGCATATGAAAATACTTTCCCTCTTTCAATCTCGAGATTAGTCAGTTCGTTTAGGTATATGAGGAATAACGTGGGACCTAAAACGCTTCCCTGGGGCACGCCGTATTCAATTTTAATGGCCGAACTAATGTAATTGTCCATTTTCACACTTTGGGTACGGTCTTTTAAATAATCTGTCAAAAGTTTTAGTGGCATGCCCCTAATTCCTATAGACTCCATCTTTTTTACAAGAGTGGGAACTGATACAGTGTCGAAGGCTTTTTTCAGATCTAAGAAGACTGTAAGACACTTTTCTCCACGGTCTAAGTACTGAGTCACCAAGGAGGTTAGTCCCGATATGGCATCTTCAGTGGATTTTGCTTTTCTAAATCCAAATTGTGAGCTGGATAGAATTTAAAATTTTTCGAGGTAAGTAATTAGGCGTGAATTGATAAGCCTTTCGACAACTTTTGCGATAACTGACAAGACGGAAATAGGCCGGTAATTATTGATATCACCTTTATCGCCACCCTTGTAGACTGGTGTCACAATGGATTTTTTAAGCAATATCGGGAACACACCTTTTCGGAAACAGAGGTTGACAAGATGGCTGATTATGGGAGCGACGAGTGGTTTCACCAATTTTATGAATTTAGCCTGAATACCATCCCAGCCGGGTGCACTGTCAGTTTTTAAGCATGATATAACTCTGTCAACTTCCCACGGGTCAGTCTCCAGAAGTACGAAAGAAGATGGTTGTGACTTTGGAGTAGCTATTAGGCTACCAGCTGTATGCGAAGGCCCACTGAGGATGCCCTCCGCCAGGCACTTGCCGACACCGGCAAAATAATCATTAACATAGTTAACCGACTCTATAGGTGAATTTTTAGTATTGAGTAATTCAAAGCTACCTACTTTAGATGTATTAAGATTTGATATTTGTTTGATTGATTTCCAGAGTGCTTTAGAGTTTTTAATATTATTTTTTAGTAGTTCAGATTCATATTTACGTTTTAATTTTTTAATCAACTTGTTGCAATAATTACGGTATCTAGTAAATGTTATCTTTAATATTTCGTTAAGTGGATCGGACCTTAATTTTAGTTGCATTCTGTTTCTGTTCCTGATACATCGTAATAGACCACTGGTTATCCAGGGCTTAATCATACGTTGTTTACTAGAGATTCTCTTTACCTCAACACTCTCATCCAGAGATGATTTAATTTTATTAGTTAAATGTTCGATCACAAAGTTCGGGTCATCGCTTAACAATAAGGTGGATAGATTTTTATTTATTAGCTTTTCAACAGCTGCTTCAAAGTCAATAAAGGTCTTAATAGTTGGAGAACGGTATTTTGTTTTTACTTTAGATAGGCTCATGAAGACCGATGCGTGATCTGTTATAGTAGTATTTAAGACTGCGATACTGGCGGAGAGGTTGGTTTTATCAATTTTTAAAATGAAATGGTCAAGGCAGCTATTTTCTCGTGTGGGAATCGTGTGTCCTGATAGAAGTCCATGTGAGGACAGCATGTTAAGGTAAGAGGCCCGATTGCTGGAGTGGTAAGATGATTCATTGTCTTTTATAATTAGGTTAATATTTATATCACCAGCTATTATGATATTCTGGTTGCGTTTAATCGTGTCTAAAAGAGTATCAAGAGAGGCGATAAAATTAGAGGCATTTTGAACTGAAGGTGACCGGTATATTCCCAATATTGCACACCCACATATGTTTAGCTGTATACATGAAGCGTTATCTAAGTTATGTTCCTTAAAAAGTGGGTTCAGCTTAGATTTGGCGTATATGACCACTCCATCATTTTGATTACTGTTGTATGAGGTAGCATAGTGATTATAATTTGTTAATAAAGGGACGGGCTTGTTTTTGTTTAAACGACATTCGGTAAGAATTATGACATCAATATCTGTACCATAATCCGAGAGTGTGGCTTCAAAGTTATCGAAGTTGCAGTAAATACTTCTTATATTTTGTTGAATTAAAGTAAGATCATTTTTGTTATGGTTTATATGTTTATTTAAATTTACTATATCACAAGTTACCACCTTTGCAACTGCGATGCCGTCTAATTCATTTGAGTTTCTAAGGTTATCTGTCATTTAATGTAATGGGTTCAGGTTGAATTTCCTTTTGTAATGAAGTGATCATATGCAATAGAAGTAAATAAGAGCATTCAAAATAAGAAGTAGTGTTAATTTTATTTAGGGCGAATGTGTTAAAGGTGTATGTTATGCGAATGCGTGTGTGATAGTACGAAGTAGTGTTAATTTTATTTAGGGTTAATGTGTGTGTATAATTAGTGTTAAAGGTGTATGTTATACGAATGCGTGTGTGAAAGTTCGAAGCAGTGTTAATTTTATTTAGGGCGAATGTGTGTGTATAATTAGTGTTAAAGGTGTATGTTATGCGAATGCGTGTGTATGTATAGTACGGGCGAATGGTTTTAAGTGTACTGAAAAGTGTAGTGGTTGGTTTTGGGGTAAGTTTGTAGGACTTGTTACACAATACATAAGTCAGAGATACCAGATTTAAGACACAGAGAATATAAGCACTACAATAACAACAGTCTACAAGCAAATCTAGTCATATGGTGTTGAAAAGCTGTTTGATTTGGGCTTCATTAACGATCGTTATAATGGGGGAGTTTTCGTCCTTTCTAACGTAAACATTTCCATAGGCCGTCCAGCAAAAGGTGAAAGTAGTCGACTTTATAAGATCCCGCGCAAGAAAGTATAACCGTGAGGCCTTTGCTGTCAATTGTTCAGAGACGAAGACAGCGGTCTCTTCATTAACAACGAATCCCAAGTGTTTGGCGCGTAGTTTTGATTTGTTTTTTATGTTAAAGGCCTTACATTTTTGCAATATATCGGACTTTTGTATGGTTGAAGTTAGTTCAACAATGATAGGTGTATTCGAAACATTTCCCTTTTGGGTACGTACTCTGTATATATCTTTAATGTCCGAACCGGTCACGGTAGCACCAACGGTGGTAGATAGGCTCATTGCATATTTAATGAGGTCGTCTTTCGTCTCTTTTTCTTTTCTTGGCACATTTTTAATTTCAATGCTGGACTTTCTGTAGTTTTTCTGTATGTTTTCAATTTTATCTTCAAGTGTGAAAATATATTTCGCATCTTCTTTTTTCTGTTGCTCTAAATTTTCGATTTTCATTCTCAGTTCTGTGTTTTCCTTTTGCAAGTACTCTATAGATGTCTCAATCTTGGCATTGGTTTCTTCAATCTTCTTTAACATGGGGTTTATATTATTAAATTCCTGTCGCTGGGCAGCAAGCAAGGAGGAAAACATGCTCCGCATCTCTTCCTTAAATGCGTCAAAACCATTCAAACTAGTAGATGGAGAAGACAACTTTAGGTCTGCAGGGCTATCTTGTTCTTTCCTCTTTTTAGCACGACTAGAGACGAAATTTGGTGGGGTAATATTTGGTTCACCTATCGATTGGTCTATCAAGTTTGATTCAGACAGGGACTTGTTCATATTTGCAGTGACCAGAAGAGCGTAGAGCAGCAGGAGTTAATAAGGTATAGTCACTATAGTGCAGTTATAAACAGGACCCGGCGGCGGCAGAGTGAATGGTGTCAAGCAGTCTATGAAATTAGTACCGGATTTTAGTTGGGGTGGCGCCACTATCCACGATGGCAATGCATCAAAACCGCACCACGAAGTCGCTGGAACGCTTGCGCCTTGTGACTTCGTCAGGTTGGTAGTATTGAGATAATTGCGTATGCGCAGCACTTTCACCGTTATGTGGTCCGCACAACCGTGAGTATCCCTTGCACTCGCGTCTCAGTCAGTATGATACGGCACTTTTAAAGTTTATTTTGTTGAATTTTTTTTTTGAAGAACTTCACTTCGTAGAGGTCCGAAAACATATATTAGGTAACTGTATCACTATAGGTCCATATTTAGGTGCAGAGTATCGCGTGTTAACCACTGATAATAATTTTAAAAACGTAAGTTACAGAAACACGACTTCTCTGGTCGGAGCGCGTTCCAGGGAGGAATCTATTGTCAAAATGGCATAACATAGAACCTAGAACCAAAAATTAAAAGACATGTGACATTCACTAACCCGCACATTACGGCCTACTCCCTCTCCTAGAGAGGAGGTCTGAATCCTGAGTCTGAGTGGGAACATTATAAGGCTGATGCTATGCTATGCAATGCATATCAGAAAAGAGTTCAACAGTGATGATTTTGCTTCCATATTTTGTTGTTAATATTATAGATTTATACCGAAGTTGAATTGACTTAATAAGTAACTTATCCATAAGCCAGTTTAGTTACTTATCAAAGAACAAAACGAAGAAAAAATTAAGCAAAGTGAATAACTAGAAAAATGAGCGAGAAACACTGACGTCTTAAACACCGATAAAACTCACCACATTTCAAACACCACAAAATGCAAAATTCCAGCCATCAACAAAGAAATAGCGTTATTTTGCGGTTGCTCCCCGATAGCTGGCTCACCCTGCAGGCTCGACAGGAAGCTCGCGCCGCCGCAACATTAAAAAGGAGAGTTTTTCATAAACCGCGCGTTATTAAGGCCGGGGACGCAATATGTGAGGAAAACAATTGTACGGGCACAATACCCGCTATTGTACCTGCGAACGGATTAATTTGGCGCTCAGCTGCCTCCTGCCTGCCTGAGGTTTGTGAGTAGCATAGGATTGATTGTTCTGGCCTTGTGCGTCAAGATTTTATGCTGAACTATGGTCTGTGTTTGGAAAACTATTTTTAATCTCAAAACTGGTGAGGTCTTTTTTATTGTTATAAACTAGTGCTTGACTGCGATCCCACCTGATGGTAAGCAGTGATGCAATCGTCGATAGTGAGGCGCACTAGTTTATTAAGATCCTATTCACTCTAGCCTTGAAGACACCCAAATTATAATCGGACGGGAAAACCGCAGCAGGCATATTGTTCCAGTCCCTCGATGTACGCGGTATGAATGACGAGGCGAAAGGCTTAGTCCGGACCGTAGAGGTTTGAACAACGTAAGGATGGATACTCGCCGTACGACGGTTTGTCTGATGGTAGAACGGGGATGGCGGTCTGACATGAAGTGATCACCTCGATGGGTAATCTGAAGTAACTTTGCTTGTTTTGTGTCTAATCATAAAGTTTCATGTAAGTATCTCATAACTAGGTGCTTACTATATGAAACCACATATTTTGCTAGGCATCCATCGTCCATCGTCAACCGCATCTTCGCTTTCCATCAAGTGAGATAACGGTCAAGAGAAAACCTACCAATGGTAAAAAAACGCACAGCTGTAGAGTGGAATTCCCTGCCGGAGTTTGTGTTTCCTGATAACTAAAACTTAGGGGTCTTTAAGTCAAGAGTAAATAGGTTACTTCTAAGCAAGCGTCACCCATAAGCGACAAACAAATCATCATGTGAGATAGTGGCCAAACGCAAGCAAACCTATCAATAACTAGCTGTCCCCTGCGGTTTCACCCGCATTTTTCGTTACTACTCCGCTCTCGTGGGTCGTAGCATGATGGTATATAACCTATAGCATTTCTCGATAAATGGGCTATCTAACACTGAATTTTTTTTTCAAATCGGGCCAGTAGTTCCAGAGATTGCCCCCCCTACATACAAATTTACAAACTAGTATAGAAGTATAGATAAAAAAACTACACTTCAAAAAAATAAATTTACTATTAAAACTAAATCTTAATCTACCGTTTATAATCTTCCAGCATTAAAACCTTAACTCGTCCAGCACAAGTTAGGTCTGAAAGCAGAACACTATATCAATGCCGAGCTAATAACTAAGTTAAATAACTGTAACACGGCCACTGCGGGCTTAGCAATCATAACTTTGCACTTAAGCCGTGGATCGCAAGTTGGGGCCCTTTGCTCGAGCCCGCCAGACTACAGGCACTGCAGACAGTACGCTGTACTCTGCTCGAGTACTTCGGGAAGTGCTCGAGCTTGATTAGCTGGAGATCGGATTACGGTCAGCGGTATTAGTTGTGAGTTAAGCGGTTGGATTTTGTGCAACGTTGTGTTGTAGCGGGAACTGTTCGCACTATCTGCTTGGAAGCATCAAATTATATGCCATGCAGACTTGATGTGACTGAAACAGCACAAAATAAGTTAATTATTAGTCGATGTGTGAAATGGTTGGTCTCGTCATGAAGTGAATTCTACGATCTAGCTACAGCATATAGGTATACGAGTAGGTACATAAGTATACGAGTATACAATTATAATTGTTCCCTTTCCTAGAGAGGAGGCCTGAGTCCCAGCAGTGGGAACATTATAAGGCCGATAATGCTAATGCTAATACAATTATAATAAGTTTATAAAGTATAAACGATTTCATCATCATCGTTTCAGCCAAACAATGTCCACTGCTGGATTTAGGCATCCCCCAAGGGTCACCACAGCGAATGGTTCTGTCGGTCTCGCATCCATCGTATTTCTGTGACTTTCACCAGGTCATCGGTCCACCGAGGAGGCCTTCCAACGCTGCATCTTCCAGTTCTGGTACCTTTAGTTTAACGATTTTTCGGGCTATGTGATCTGTAAGAAGAACGAATAGTTTCATAATATATTTTGTAGCATTAATTGTTGATTAATACGGGTTTGGTTTTTTCGCGCATTTCACTTTCAACTTTTAATAGTCGAACAAAACGAAGAATCTAAATTCAATTTATTTTGTACGTTTGATATCAAACGCAATGGTTTGGCACATAACGTCCTGATGGCGCGACGGGTCGGCTTGTGTTTGACACATGGAATGCCCGCTATGTACCGCTCTATACTGAGTGAACGATATAAAGAATGAACTATTGTATTGTCGTTGTTCAACTCCGCTTTGTAACCGCTTGCTGCCATTTCGAGCCGTTCAACTACGCTCAAATATCATTTTTGATGAGTTTTGCTTTTGTCAATGATTTTCAAATACTCGGATGATTTTTGTAAGGAACCAAAAACAAAATACAGAAATTAAATGACTTTTATTTCTTCTTCTTCTCGTGTCGATTCACCTCAAATTTTGTCCGACCAATATCTAGCCACCTGGACAGCGCTGTCGTTGGCCTCGCATAGGTCGTTGAAGGTGCAGGTAGTTAGGCACGCTGGGCATTTCTGAATTTAGTGTTGTTTCTTCTATTTTACACATCGATTTCCGAAAGTTAGCTAAAACTATCGAGTGAATAATTTTGTTTATAAAATTAATTTGGCACACTGGTAGACCATGTTCTGGCTGGAATACAGTCATAACCTGGATGGGACCATCGCTTCATGAGTGCAAAGGCACTAGAGGAAACTAGTAAATTATACACTTAAACTAACCCTGGCAAGTATGCATTTAAATAACGAAAACTCCATCTCAAACGAATCAGTAGTTCCTCCTTTTTTAGAGACGAATATAAATTACTAGCTGCTGCCGACGGATTTGCCGCGAGATTGTAGAAAATTATCTCAAGGGAAGACACTCCTAGGATCAAAAATTATACCTATACTAGCGACCCGCCCCGGCTTCGCACAAGTGCAAAATAATAAGTGTTTCTCTACTATATGATGCATGTATTATACATATAAACTTTCTTCTTGAATCACTCTATCTATTAAAAAAAACCGAATCAAAATCAAAAGATGTAAGCATACATAGGGATATAGAGACAGAGCAAGCGCCTTTGTTTTATACTATGTAGTGATGCTAATCCAGGACATCGAAATAGGAATGTTTGCTCGAAAGAGTAACAATCATCCATAATATTAGTATGATTTACCAATATAATTTCGCTTCCAACAGTCACTTAATATAAGGAATCCTTGTCGAAATAACAAACACAAAACAGTTTGTTTTTATTTTCCTGTTCACCGCTAACTTTGACGTACAACTAGCACGCCACTCCACCGTCGACCATCAGTAAATGCTCGTCAATTCCTCAAAGCCACTCGTTCCAGTATCCAAACACGGTAGTTGGACGGCGTCGGTCCACATTACGTGCAGCCCGTGAGTCCGGGACGGCTCGATGCTCAGCGTTTGCAATGCTAATATCGGCTTGATGCGCCTTTACTATAGACCACGGAGGTACCGCGGCGGCCGTTGCAAGAGAAGTCTTTTAGGCGCTTTTCAATCAACCATGAGAGAACTGCTATCTCTTGAGCCTCGTCCTGAACAACGTAACGTTACGACTGGCCTGTTGGTCTAGTGGTTAGTGGCCCTGACTGCTATGCCAGAGGTCGTGGGTTCGATTCCCACCCAGGACAAATGTTTGTGTGATGAGCACGATCATTTGTTCTGTGTCTGGGTGTAATTTATCTATAATATGTATGTATTTAGAAATATATAAGTATGTTTATCAGTTATCTAGTACCCATAACACAAGCTCTGCTTAGCTTGGGACTAGATGATGGTGTGTGAAAGTTGTGGAATATTATTATTATTATTATTATTATTATATCACCGACAACGATAGCTGAAAACCTAAAATCTCTAGCATTCTTCTTCTTCTTTTCGTGACGATGTACACTCACTAATTTTTCTTTGCCCTGTATTTGGCACCCTACCTGGTTAGCATAAGTTTTGTTCATCATATCCCTAGCTTTTGCTCAACTAGATTGGGGTCGGTTTCGCAGCTGAAGATCCGTGTCTTACATGGAGCGACTACCTATCAGACTTCGCCATAACCCAGTTACTGTGCAGCATGATACTACTTGAGACTTTCTGGCATCTGGCATATATTTTTTTTTACCCCTATTAGTTATACCCCTAAATAAACTTAGAAAAGTACATCATCATCATCATCATCATCTTCCTGCCCTTATCCCATATTACTTGGGGTCGGCGCAACATGTTTTTTTCTTCCATTCTGTCCTGTCACCCGTCATAATATCACTGACTCCCTTTTCTTTCATATCAGTCTTCACACAGTCCATCCATCGTTTCTTTGGCCTCCCTCTTCCTCTCCATCCGTCCACTTAGAAAAGTACATGTGAAATGTAATATTTTCATTGGTACTTACTAAGTTTTGAACCCGCAACTTCATGCATGCTTTTACCACAGGCCACACGACACTTTGGCTTCATTGTATGTATGTTAGCCGAAGTAGTATTCACCCTCCCTAGACACTGCCAGTATTGCATTGCAGTTCCGTACTCTGTGGCTTCCACTAACGCGTTTTGCATCTTATATTGTTTGGCGCAGAGTAGAGTGGGTAACTAGCTCTTTGAGGCCTAGACAACGCGATAAGTGAATTCGAAACTATTTCTGTTTTTGTTTACTCGTTAAAATTGGTGGGTGCATGTTGCAATATGTTAATACGAAAGTTCTGAAAGTTAGGCTGGGACAGAATGGATATATATACTGTTAAGAAGCTTGTCATGAGTACATGTCCAGTCAAGGACAACGATAAACTTACGGCGAACAATGAGTAGCTCGCCGTCCAGCAGTCCGGTTCAGTCATCATCCGTATCGAACCCAAGTCGTCGACGGCGCGTAGTGTTCCAAGCGCGCCTTAAGAAGATGTCAGCAAAACCGTAGGGCACCAGCAGGATCGAGGCTATGGGTTGGCCTTTGAAAGGAAAACCCTGGACCCGGGAACCTGGAATGTGAGTAAAGGGTAGTCAGTAAAAATCTGACGCGCCTTCTTGCTTCACCCGAGAGCGGGTGAAGTTATGATTTTCCACCCCATTGAATGTAGATACTATTTATGAACCAATAACTGCCATCTCTTTTACAACTACCAAATATTATGTGTTATGTTTTCATTTCCGTGACCATCCCATTCTTCAAAGCAAGCGAGTTCCACAAGCATTTAATACATTTGCTGCATAACGTAGATAGTTTGCGAGGGCCTGTGTAAGCACGTACTTAGGAAACAATTCCAAGCGTGTAGCGTCACCTACGAGCTACTTAGCGAAGAGAAACTGCAACCTAATGTAGCTATGACTACCATGCTTTGATTGCAAAGTTTACGTATTTTGTGGGCTTTTTACTTTTTAACCTACTTAAAAAAGGAAGTGGTTCTTAAACATACGAGCTCATAGTTTACATATATCATTTCATATCTAAGTTACTCTGGTACACTCTGGTCTCACCAACTATTTTCAAATTCTATGTTATTGGGGTTATCAAATGGAGTATAATTTTTCTGTTTAAGGTGTTTAATTTTTTTTTTTGTTTGTATAAACTAGTGCTTGACCGCTGACTTTGAACTATAAAAAATTATAGTTTTTAAGATATTATTAGATCCATGACTGTCGTATCATATCTGATGCAAGTTAGATACATAATATTATGTAACTATGAACTTGACTTGGACTATCATCATCTGCCTAGCCTTTTCCCAACTATATTGGGGTCGGCTTCCAGTCAAGCCGGATTTAGCTGAATACCAGTATTTTACGAGGAGCGGCTGCCTACCAGACCTCCACAACCCATTAACTGGGGTAACACGGTACTTCATGGCAAGACTGGAGTCAGATTTACTGGCTTCTGACTATCCGTAACGACTGGCAAAGATCTCCAAATGACAGCCGGGACCAACGGCTTAACGTGCTTTCCGAGGCACGGAGGAAACTCGTTATGTTAAGATGGTCACCCATCCACAAACCAACCTAGGCAAGCGTTGCTTAACCTTGAAGATCGACCTGTGCGGCTGTTATTATTTAGCCACGAGCTCCTCGAACTGGACTTGGACTATGGAGGCACATAACTAAACTTCTTTTCGACTAGACGCTACCAATGTGAAAAAACTTATAAATAAAAAATTATCACAGATACAATGATTTGATTCTTTTATGTTATTTTTAGTGTGCTAGCAAAATGTTAGATGATGCTAAATCTTTCACCTGTGTTAGTACAATGAGTTGTCTGACAGTTCCGTGCCTAGGACTAACAATATATTTCGAGGTAAAGTTGGGACTAGTATAAATCGCCAGAGTTATTAATTCCCGTCGTCCGGGTCGTTAATACCAGTCCGGGCGCGTTTCCGCCGGAACCGAACCGAACTGCGCAACTCGCGCGTCTACCCTACCGCTTTATAATTATTTTAGATTATGTCTCGTGTTAGCAATTAGAGGAAATAAGGCACTGCTATCTTTTCTCAGTTGAAGGTTTATGCGGAAATTAATTCGTAAAGTTACGCGGTGTTTAGTTTTATCAAGGTGAATTTGTAAGTCAAAGTTTCTTCATCATCATTTTAGCTGTTGGCCGCTGTTGGACATAGGTCTCCTCTCTCAAGCGAACTTTTTGCTATTATGACTTTATACAAAGCAATATTAAGGATACAAAGATTCCTAGAACTATATGACATTTCAACTCTCCATAAAACTGTAATATAGTGCAGTGCCTAGTAGTTTTTATCTCGGATGGTTTTTTCTGTGGAAGAAATTTAAAAAATAAATATTATGATTTATGTAGCTAATAAAATGTACAATTAAACTACCTATACAAAAATTACGACCTCGATTTTGACACAAAAAACTTGATAATTACAATAGTTCATTTAGTATTTCATGACCTACTCGTAGTTCAAAAATTTTTTTCGACGAATAGGAGAAGAACAGTAACCAAAAAAGAAGCGATAAACAACATAAAAAATAAAAAAAACAGAGGTTTAATGAATTTAATGCTCCAGTCACTGGACTAATAATCCAATAATCCTCTCCGACCAATAAATTTCTCTAACCCACAATATTCGCGTTATACAGTAATGAATTCATCGAGTTTATGTTGACTGCGTGCATTACCATATAAAGTGCAAATATTAGCTGCTTGTAACGTGCGCGAGTTATGTGGCAGTGTAGCGCAGTAGCACTGCTTGCGACTGCGACCCACAGAGTTGCTAACTGCCGCAATTTAGTGAACGTTTTAAACTAATACCGGAGAAGACTGAGCGTACTATTTTAACTGTTTTATTGAAAAGATTAAAACATTTTGAATCACACTTAGCTCAGCCAATAGAACGTTTCTCTAATCCTTTCCGGGATCCATCCATGATGAAGAGCTCGTAATGAAAAACAATTCTTATGTACTCATTTACTACCAGATGCTGTGAGTAGCTTTAGCCCGTAGGTTGTATGGATTATTTTAGTTAAAAGTTATCGTGCGTGTACTTGGTTTCTTACCCTGGCACTCAGGGACATTCATTAACGTTAATCATTACTTAAATTCTAAACGGTCGATTAAGAAATTGTCACATTGACAGTTTTACACCGTTTTTCAGTGAAGGTTTGACAATACTTTAATGGACATTAGGAACGATAATGAACCATTAGCTGGACTCCGAGTATGACTGTTAAAGACACTTATGAACTTCTTGTTTGTCCTTCATAGCATAAACCATACAAAAGGTCGTGCTCAAACCAGATGATTTGCTACTATAATACGCCGACAGCGCGGACAACAACAACAGATATGTCATTGATATCTTCATCTGTATGTCTGTATGTACGAGCTGCAGCAGCTATATCTTGTACTAGAAGTACTCTACCAGCTCGTTTAACTTGCTATCAAGCTGTTAGCTACTCAATGTCAGAGCGGAGGAGAAGTTGTCTTCTTCGCAAAAACACAAGGTTCGGTGTATAAAATTGCCTGTTTATACATTTTTATGTTTTTTAAATATTACTAACTCGTATTCTGGTTGATCCTGAAAATATGTTTGTCACTCACAATAATAAGAGTAGCAAGTAAATTATCCTACGAGAACCTACTTCCAAGATGCTATGCGATGTGTTTGGAGGACATTTTGCCCCCTAATGTATCTGACGGTTAAAGATTTCTAATTTTGAATCAAAATTGAAATCTGAAATGAAAAAAAAATGCATCATCTGCCTAGCCTTTTCCCAACTATATTGGGGTCGGCTTTCAGTCAAGCCGGATTTAGCTGAATACCAGTATTTAACGAGGAGGGGCTGCCTACCAGACCTCCACAACCCATTAACTGGGGTAACACGGTACTTCATGGCAAGACTGGAGTCAGATTTACTGGCTTCTGACTATCCGTAACGACTGCCATAGATCTCCAAATGACAGCCGGGACCAACGGCTTAACGTGCTTTCCGAGGCACGGAGGAAACTCGTTATGTTAAGATGGTCACCCATCCACAGACCAACCTAGGCGGCTGTTATTATCTAGCCACGAGCTCCTCAAAAAAAATGCATAACTTTCTTTATTAGAAAGAAAATCTGCAAACTATGAAAAGACAGTTTCTAAACTGTTTGAAATGTCTTTGAAGATTAATTTCCTTATTTCCTCGAAAGCGGTGAACGACGACCACAGTGAAAGATTTCATCTAGAACTTAAGGCGATAGAAAAAAAAAATGTCGAGAAAAATGGTCACCAGGAATGCTTGCTTTACATTGGACATTAAAACGAGAATATTCATAGTACAGTTCTAAGAAACAAACAGAGCAAAGTCATGTTTTATCTTTACTAGATTATTTTTGTTTTATTTTCTAAGAAAAATATAACGTCTATTTAGATACTGTTTGCGTGTTTTACATTTAAAGTAGAAATAAACTTTCTATTTAAGGCATGTTGTTCTATTTCAAAATTAGTTACTTATTAATTTGTTTTTATTGGTTTTGTTTTTCAATTTATATTATATTATTAAAAGTTTAGATTTTTTTTTCGTGGAAACATAGCGTTTGAAAAGACTTGTAATACTTGTAATATTTATATTGTTCAACATGAACGAACTATGTTCTTTTGCTGGGAAATTACCCAATGACTTTTTCCTCACTAATGCGACACAGGAGGGCGTGTCTTTGTTCCTTTTTTGCCTTGGTTCTTAAACTCCGGGGCTCTCTTTTGCACAACCTATCACGAACAAACTGTGTGTTATCCAATAACTTAATTTATCCATCGGTTCACTATATTACTGATACGCTCACTTTAATACGCGTCACCAGTAAGTAAGCCCGATATTTCCCCCGCATCTGTTACTGCTAAAATTCAACCGCCGTTTTATTCCCAGTAATCAACATTCCGAGCCGGTAGGCTTCGCCAAAGTGGCTGTAAAGTGTGCACGAAAACATTTTTATTTTGAATACTTATTCGTTTGAAAGAGCGCTGGATTTTTGTCAACGCATGCGAACGGTCGCGTGCCTCCGCGCTGCATACCTAGCGCCGGTATGCCGACAGAACACAATGGGACCCATCCAGATACACCGCTGGTTTTGTTCAACTACCGTATATTGTTAATTAAAAACATACATACGTTCGTTTTGTTTGAAAACTTTGAGACAGAATTGTTTTGGTTGAAGGCGAGTGTTATTGTTTGAATGTCGACGTTCATTTTGGGATAGTAATTTTTATTATGCGAATAAAATGTAACCGAAAATCAGATGAAAGAGAATCGCGAGACTCGTCAAGATACAAGATACAAGCTACGAGCTACGAACTTCTTGCTACGAGCTACGTGACTACGCGGCTACAGATGCTGCGTAGCATTGTCGTAGAATCCTGTAGATGTACAAATATATTCATTGACCCTATTTCCACCCAAAAACGTGAGCTCCCACATTTGTGATATATTGAATTTGGGTTCTAATACGATAATTATGCTTTAAAATTATGTATATGTAATTATGTAATGGCCCTTCTATTTATTTTACGCCTCCATATTCTCTTTTCTCAAATAATTATCGTACAACCTACCCAAAAACACAAAAGCAACACGCACACATGCCGCAGCACATTGTGAGCGTGAACAAAGCGGCAGTGTGCAGCTTCCGGCGCGGCGGCGGAAGCGACGCGCGCGGCCGGCGACCTCTGGCGGCGCGTAATTAAATGCAAGTGTAATTGCGCCGCGCAATTATCGAAGCACGGGGTCGCTGACCCCGGGGGAAATCTTCACAGTGTTCACCTTTTACTGAGTAGTCTCCTGATGGGTTTTCTGGGATTTAAATTAATTGTTAACGGTTAACTTTGTTAAGCAAAACTAAGTGATGTTTAACAATTACGACGGTTTTAAAATGTAAATAACTTCTACAAAACGAGTACACAATGGCGACCGTAGATTTATCTATTTGTTTTATAAACTCCAAAATTGCAACTTCACAATGCTTGAGTTTACAATACAAATAATATTTGCAATGTCATTAGTACCCGTCCGTCTTTTTTCTTTCTATCGACTTTTAGACATATAGACTCCACCGAAGAGCTAGAGAAAGCATTCTGATGATTTCCCATCTAAAAGGTAAAATAATAAAATCAAACAGATTTCTATACTCAACTTTTGAGGCGCGTTTTTTTGAATGTTAGATCACAGAAGAGAAGCAGAGTGCCAGATAAGGAGTGCAAGAGCCGCGAAGAATGACATTTGATTTTTTTTATTAATTTTTATACACACATAGCGCACATATAAATGTATTCGTTAATTTTTTATGCATCTTCCAATAATGTATTAGGGCAATTACTTTCCCGATGTTAAACAGCGCTTGTGCAGCGGCACAGATCGGCGGAGTCGTGTTAATGACCGTTAATTACGTTCGGCATTACTTCGGCAATGGTTCCGTCGCCCATGTGTTACCTTGTGTTACGTTATGTTCGCTTTATCGGACTGTGCGCCAGGTATCGATACTAATTTATGTGAGATTATTGACGTCGTTGGTAATATTACTGTAGATAACAATGAACAACTATCTATACGTGCTCCATCGTCGGCCACATAATCGCTTACCATCAAGTGAGATAGTGGTTAAACGCGAACTTATCAGTAATAATAAAAAAAACAGCCCACTTACTATGTTGTTTTAGTGGTTGTAAGTGCGAGCACCAATTGTGTTGATCCAATTCTCTAATTCCATCATCGGACCACTTGTACGACGTTGCACCACTAGTACAAGGTGGACATCCCCTCTATACGCACTAAGCTTTTCGCAAAAACATTTATTGTGCGTATAGATATGGAATGGAATTCCCTGCCGAAGTCTGTCTTGTAAAACTTAAGAGTCTTTAAGTCATTAGTGAATAGGTTACTTTTAGGCAAGCGTGCGTGTTGTCAGTCACATCATTGCTTATCATTAGGTGAGATAGTGGTTAAACGCGAACTTATGCAAAATAAAAATAAAAATAAATACTACAGAGACAAAAATGTCAGAAGCAACTTTGAGTTTAGAATTGTCTTCATTTGGTAATCATAAGCTCACTCCCATATAACGTATGACTGAAGACGTAAATAGATTCTTTTAGTAGGGTTGGATAAGAACAGGCCAGTCGCAGGCGTTACACCACTTGTCTTCTACTGTCTGTATGGCGTACAAGCGAGATGCTTAAGCTATTTACATATCTTTATCCCCTAAACCTCGCACCACTTTGTCTCACAAACTATGTTCCATGAGTGAGAACTTAAGGTACACATTAGCCGTCTAGGTTTAAGGCATTCCTGTGTTTGTCCCGCCCGAACTCGCTCGCATAGCCCTAAGATAAACGCGTCCTATACAAACACATAGTGCTCTAGTCCACATTATGTTTATGTATGTACACATAGTTGTAGGATGGAGATAATCCAGCCGTGTTATGTTTAAAGGTCATCGCCTCCACTGAGCTCTATGTGTCTATCTAGTCTAGGGATTGCAGTAGATCAATACATGGACAGTAATAATTCTCATTATTATGTGCTACTTATTTATCTATATACATATATACAAAATATGTAGGTACCAATACTGATTTTCACTGCTTGGATTATGATTGTGCTAACACCATACCAAAAGGGCTGATGCTAGTTAAATCACAATCAGCATTAAGTTCAGTATCAAATCTTCCATTAAACAATTTTCTTTTAAGAAATTCTTTGGTCAGGATTCATATAATTCGAAATAATTCCTACTCCCACCATAGGCATGGTTGACGGCGCGTAATGTTCCATGCGCGCCTCAATTAGATATCCAGGCGCCTAGCAGGGTCGAAGCCTCTGGGGCCCTGGGTTCGCTGTTCAAAAGAAAATCCGGAACGAAGGCAAAGAAGGAACGGGGTGGGGTTTAGTCAGTAAAAGTCAGACACGCTTTCCCGCTCTGCCCAAGAGCGGAAGAAGTCATTCTGATTATTTCGCATAAAAAAAACAATTCTTATAATTTGAAGCAATTTCAGCTAGTCCTCCGACCTCCCAAGAGTAGTCAGCAGCCGTTATCGTGTCGTGTGAACAATAAAACGGATCGTAAAACACCGCGTCGTCCGGTACGGTACACTGTGTCCGGCTCCGCAGATGACGGGCGACGATAAAGGATTTAACTATCTCTTGGCTTTTTACGAGTAGCTATTGGAATGTGTTTTCCTATTAATCGTTTGATCTCATTGAAGTTGCAATTTTTACTTCTGGTTTTAGACATTTATTTACTGTGAAACTATTCACAAAAATAGTTACTAAGCAAAATACAATATTAATGCTAAGAGTGAGAATACAAATTAAGCCAATTGATGTAGTAGGTTAGTACAAAATATGACACAATTAGTAACAGTAGAAATAGGCGATAGTTAAAAAAACATGCTTTATTTGTTCTTTGGTTGAAATTTTAATACTATGAACCTTTAACATTTATAGAGACCTTAAACTGTAGGCACAAAACTGAAGTACATTTTTTCCATTTGATTTAATATAAAATCTAACGATAACCTTAAACCTAATCATACTTATATCGATAATTTTATTGAGGATCGCACGGAGGACACGGTGCAGTATAGGGTAGAGGTGTGCCTAGCTTGGAAGTAGTTTCAGCAAAACCGTAGGCACCTAGCAGGGTCGAAGCCTACTTCGGCCATAGGTTTGCTTCTGAAAGAAAATCAGGTGCCCTGAAACACAAGGCAAAAAAGTGATGGAAGATAGGAATGGGTTTTAGTCATGAAAAATCTGACACTTCCACTCCTGCCAAGATCGAGAGAAGTCACTAGATGATTTCCCTGATAAAAAAACGTAATCCTACGTAATTGAATATTTTAAATGACACATGTGACAAACAGTACTTAAAATACTGGTATTCAGCTAAATCCGGCTTGACTGGAAGCCGACCCCAATATAGTTGGGAAAAGGCTAGGCAGATGATGATGATGATGATGACATGTGACAAACAGGATGACTTTTAACGCTGTGTTGTAATTCCTCATAAAATGTGCTCATAAAATAACTACCTACCAACATAACGCGACTACATACGCGTTCATTTACCGATTGCCTCGCAGCCTCCTCGCATAACGCCATATTTTAAAGCCCATCAAGGCATGTCTCTATTCAGACAGTATTTATCCAATATAAGGGCGCATAAACTAATTTAATGTCCGTCGTATCGACGAGCGAACACCCGCTTTACGGCAGAGCGTTTAAACGTATGGGCGTTTTATGGGCCTGTAGCAGTAACGTCGCCTTTTACGGGCACACTGCGCCAGTAATACACTCTGACAGTTTTTATAAGTGTTATTATTGAAATAATGGACGTTTTCCTGGCTGAAGCGATATATCGGGGGTGAGATAAACAGAAAGTATTTACTGAACGCGCCGCAGTTAGGACGAACTTTCTCCCGAATATTCTTTTTTATGGTGTTCGCTTTTAGTGGTGATCGTTTTCTTAAACTTTTCGATTCGATTGGATAATGTTTGTAGCAGTTTCGCACATTTACAACACATTAAATCGGCCTAGCATAATCAGGGTTTTTGATGTTCCCAGTATTGAGACTCAGGCCTCTCTAGGAGTGGAAAATGGGCCGTAATCCACCACACGGGCCCAATGCGGATTATCCAGTCCAATCTGTCATTGCTCTGAACTAGTTACTGCCAGCGGCTTCTCCTGCGTTTATAAGTAGAAACTAGAAAATAGCCTATGTCACTCAGTGCCCTATTGGTTATATAGTGGTTCAGTCGTTTTTGTATTTACTTATTACGAACATCATCATCTTCCTGCCCTTGTCTCTTTTTATTTGGGGTCGGTGCAACACGTCTTTTTCTTCCATTCTGTCCTGTCACTCGTCACGCTATCACTCACTCCCTTTTCTTCCATATCACTTCTCACACAATCCATCCATCTTTTCTTTGGCCTCCCTCTCCCTCTCCATCCATCCACATGTAAACTCATAAGTCTTTTAGTAACATGCGTTTCATCTCTCCTCTTTACATGACACTACTTATTACGAACATACTGTAGGGTACTCCCACACGACTTGTTCCGGTGTTTTGGTGGAATAAAACAAACGATGGAGATTCAGTATGGGAATAATTTATTATCAAAATCCTAGTAACTATATTTACAAAATTGGTTGTCGATGGAGTGGTGGTGGTGAACCAAACCCAAAATTGATCAGCCAATCAGATGTGAGGTTCCTGGTCTTCTAGAGTTGAGAGCACGTTCAGAGTGCGCCGACTATAAATTAGTGTGGCGCCCTCGTGCGGTTAACAGTGTCTCATGAGCTTTGGTGCGCGCAAGTCGTGTGGCGCGCGGGCCGCTTCTCAGTGTGACCGCGCGCTCGACGCGCGCGGACGTTTGATGCTTGCAGGATGGCGGCAAGCAGGTCGCTGCGTTTACACGAGTCCCACATCACTCCCCCCTAAGCGAAGCGAACAACGGGCTTGACAGTTCTTCCAGACCTCGTGATGTATGGCTGGCTTGCTTGATCAGGGGTACGATGATCCACAGCTTCAGACTCGTTGAATATGTAGGCTGGCTTGAGCCTATCCATCGACACTACCGACGTGCGTAGCGGCAACTTTATTTTATAACACTTGTCATAGCGCTTGATGACTTCGTAGGGGCCTTCGTACGGCGGTGTTAACGGGGAACGAACAGTGTCGTTGCGCACGAAAACATGTGTGCACGTAGCGAGATCGTGATGTATGAATGGCTCTGTTTGAATGTTGCTTGATCGAGGCGCACTTTTCAAGGATGCCATGGTCTCTGTAAGGCGGCGTATGTAGTCGTTTTCATCAATGTTTGACTTCGATGGCACGATGAAATCCGATGGTAAGCGAAGCGTAGTGCCATACGTCATCATTGCTGGGCTCAAACTGTTGTTGATTCTCAACGCCGTGCGCAGTCCTAACAGTACAGTAGGAAGCTCTTCTGTCCATTGTGTAGTGCCTCGCGCCATCAGTGCTGCCTTCAGAGTTCTGTGCCACCGCTCGATCATACCATTGGATTGGGGATGATACGCCGTTGTCCGTATTCGTGATATTCCAAACTTTTTCATTAATGACCGGAACAATGTTGATTCAAATTGCCGTCCTTGATCGGTTGATATTCTTAGTGGGCAACCGAATCTAGCAATCCAATTTTCATACAGGGCTTTCGCGACTTCTTCGGCGGTGATCTCTGATACGGGAACGGCTTCTGGCCAACGTGTGCAACGGTCGATAATAGTCACACAGTATCTTCGGTCATTAGATAATCGCAGTGGTCCCACTATGTCCACGTGAATATGTTCAAAGCGCGCTGAAGGTGGGTACTCACTGAGTGGTGTTACGACGTGACGGTGAATCTTCGCTCGTTGACAGCTGATACATGCTCTGGTCCAAGTGCTGATTTCTTTATTCATGCTGGGCCAGAAAAACTTTGAGCACATCTGTTTCCTGGTAGATTTCACGCCGGGATGACACAAATCGTGTTGAGCTTTGAATGCCTCAAAACGATACGCAGTCGGTAAATATGGTCGAGGTGTGCCGGTAGATGTCTCGCACGTGATTGGCTGGCTCATCCCAGGCATTGTGACGTCGGTGAAATTTAGATTTCGTTGAGTTTTGAGCTGTTTCAATATAGGATCTTTTTCTTGTTCGCTGGCTAAAGTTGCGTAGTCGATGATGGAGGGACATCGTATGTCTTCTACACGTGATAATGCGTCTGCCACTGAGTTATCTTCGCCTTGCACGTACTTGATACTGGTGCAAAATTGGCTTATAAAATGTAATTGCCGTTCTCGACGCGGAGTGTCGCTGCTGCTCGGCGGGCGTGTCAGTGCATTCACTAGTGGCTTATGGTCTGTATATACTGTGACGTCACCGCCTTCTATAAGATTCCTGAAGTGCTTGACAGCCGTATAAATCGCTAACAACTCGCGATCGTATACGCTGTAGCGTTGCTGAGTCACACTCATCGCTTTTGAGTAATAAGCGAGAGGTTTCCATTCGTTGTTTATTTTCTGTTGTAAAACAGCGCCAACGCTGTAATCTGATGCGTCTGTCATCAAGGCGAGGGGGCTTCCTGGTAGTGGGTGGATCAGCTGTGTGGCTTTCAAAATGCTTTGGCGGCATTTTTCAAAAGCCAACTCTGCCTGTGGTGTCCACTCGATGGGCGTTTTATCGTTCCGTTTCTGATTGTGTAGATATTTATTTAGCTCGTTCTGTTGTTCGGCTTGACGGGGTAAGCAGCTTCGATAAAAGTTTATCATGCCCAGGAAACGTCGTAATTCGGCTATTGTCTTTGGTTTCGGGTAACTTGATATTGCTTTTGTTCTCTCTTCAGTGGGTCTGATCCCGTTGCCTGATACTTCATAGCCGAGAAAATCAATCTTGTCCTTGCCGAATTCGCATTTTTCAATCTTTAGCATTACGCCGTATTTCTGTAGGCGTTCTAGGACTTGTTGTAGGAGTCGTCTGTGGCTCTCTTCGTTGTTTGAATACAGCAGTATGTCATCCACGTAACAGAAGCAGCTGTCTATGCCACGCAGTACTTCATGCATGAATCTCTGAAACGTCTGACTAGCGTTGCGCAGGCCAAACGTCATGCATTTGAATTCAAACAGCCCAAATGGTGTGATGATTGCGGTTTTCTGGGCGTCATCCTCTGCTATTGGTATCCAGTAGTAAGCCATTTTGAGGTCAAGCTTCGAGAATATCTTCTTGTTGTGCAGCTGGTACGTGAAGTCTTGTATTCGTGGAATAGGATAGCGGTCTGGTCGTGTAACTGAATTTAATCGTCTGTAGTCACCGCATACCCTGAGGCCTCCGTCCTTCTTCTTGACAACATGCAGCGGGCTTGCCCACGGGCTCTTTGATGGTCTGCAGATTCCCATTTCTAACAGTCGGTCAAACTCCTCTTTGGCTGCCTTGTACTTGTCAGGAGGCAGCGGGCGGGAGCGGGCGAAGAGTGGGGGGCCGGTGGTTTCAATGTGGTGGACGACGTCATGTTTCGGTGGCTGTTTCAATGACATTGGACGTAATACATCTGGATACTGCTTCAAAATGTCGTAATATAGTTGATTGTTGCTTATGATGTGAACTGATTCTGTGTTTGTAGAAACTTCTAACGCGTCGATAGATAGTTCGGTCACTTTGTCAACTAACTTTTTCTTGTCCAGGTCCACCAGCAGCTTGAAGTGACGGAGAAAATCAGCTCCCAGTATTGAGGTTTTTACGTCTGCAACGATGAATGACCACTCAAAGTTTCTTCGCAAACCAAGATTTAGCCTTATAGTTTTCTGTCCGTAAGTCTTGATTGGTGTATTGTTTGCAGCGAATAAACTGTAGGCGCTTGGAGATTTTTTGTTCTTGTGATTAGCGGCCAAAACTGAGATGTCTGCGCCTGTGTCCACGAGGAAACGTTCGTGAGTGTTGCGATCGTGTACACAAAGGCGATTACTGGTGTACGGGACACCGACGTCCGCCACAGTCGGTGTCGTCTTTAGTTTTCCGACGGCTTCTTTCTTCTGCAGCATGGCGATTCACAGCGCTTTGCTTTGTCTCCGAAGCGGTAGTGGTACCGACATTCCCAATTAGCGTCTCCTGGTTTCGGTGCTGGTCCACGCTGCGTTGACTGCGAACGTGAACGGGAACGAGAACGAGGATTGAACGTGCGGCGACGGTACCTGTGGTGTGGCCGTCCTCGACGTAGTTCGGCGATCTCCAGCGTGAGCTTCTCAACCTGCTTGGCCAGCGTTTCTAATTGTGACACGGGTACCGTAGATGATGAAGATGGTGCTTGTGCTGTGACTGCTGCGATACTGGGACTCTCTGCGTACTCCACCATTTTGTCTGCCATCGCAGCTAAAGTGTCCAACGATGACTCCTTGTTTACTGATAGGACGACTCGAACTTGTGCGGGTAGGTGGTTTAACCATTCGATTTTTAGACCTTCTTCGGTAATCATGCCGCTTGCGAGTTCTCGCATCTTCCTTAACAGCTGGGAAGGCTTTTGGTCTCCCAGCTCCAAGCCGCTGATAAGCTTTTGGAAATTTTTGACGTCTGATTTGTCGTAGGCTTCAAGTAGACGCTCCTTAACTTTTTCATATTTCCCAGTCGCAGGCGGATTATAAAGTATGTCGGTCAAGTGTTGCAAGTCGGCTGTTTGCAGCTGTTGGAGTAGGTACCGGAACTTCTGGTCATCTGAGGTCTTCAATGGATCAATCACGGCTTCGAATTGGATGAACCAGGCGCGGGGTATTTCTCTCCAAAAGGGTAACAATCTTGACTGCACGGATACTGCATGCACGTCGTAATTCGTCTCGGACTGGATCTTCCCTTGTTGCTCTTCCGACATGGTCGCTTGAATGACTTTTTCTTTTTAACTCGGGGTCACCAATTGTAGGGTACTCCCACACGACTTGTTCCGGTGTTTTGGTGGAATAAAACAAACGATGGAGATTCAGTATGGGAATAATTTATTATCAAAATCCTAGTAACTATATTTACAAAATTGGTTGTCGATGGAGTGGTGGTGGTGAACCAAACCCAAAATTGATCAGCCAATCAGATGTGAGGTTCCTGGTCTTCTAGAGTTGAGAGCACGTTCAGAGTGCGCCGACTATAAATTAGTGTGGCGCCCTCGTGCGGTTAACAGTGTCTCATGAGCTTTGGTGCGCGCAAGTCGTGTGGCGCGCGGGCCGCTTCTCAGTGTGACCGCGCGCTCGACGCGCGCGGACGTTTGATGCTTGCAGGATGGCGGCAAGCAGGTCGCTGCGTTTACACGAGTCCCACACAGTTCTGGATATGACTCATTACTATTGCCACAGTTATTATCCAAAAATATTATATTATTACTGTTCTCATTCTCGGGTAGTTCAGGCTCTTCTGCTGACGACTGTGCGGGAGCTTCTTGACTGTCACTACCATTACTGACATCATTTGCCAAATCCTCTGCAGTGCCTTCTGGACTACTTTCACTATCTAAGTGATTACTGTCCTCAGTGTTATTGCTATTTTCACAGATATTTGTTGCATTCTCACAGCCTTCAGATGCAGGTTCCTTTTCATTTTGCAAATTGTCAGGTGGATTCGGGGCAGAAGTATCAATAGGGTTATCCATAGTACCATTTACTTTGCCATTCATGATGATCTACATTCCATGTGAAAGACCTGGTCTAGTCTGCAATGCGCTATCGGAGAACCTTTTCTGGTAGGTACTCGGTCACTACTTGGTTATTTCAATGGTGGAACCCAGAACAATTTTTTATATTTTTATGTACACTATACACTTTAAATGAATTGAAACTAAACTTAAAACATATAACAAACTCAATAGTAAACAGACATCAACAATTCTGAGTACATAATTATTTAAAGCATTTATAAAATTACAAGTTGGGCATTAGTAAATTACCCCTCGCCACCGTACACACACACCGTACACGTAACACGATTTGTGTCATCCCGGCGTGAAATCTACCAGGAAACAGATGTGCTCAAAGTTTTTCTGGCCCAGCATGAATAAAGAAATCAGCACTTGGACCAGAGCATGTATCAGCTGTCAACGAGCGAAGATTCACCGTCACGTCGTAACACCACTCAGTGAGTACCCACCTTCAGCGCGCTTTGAACATATTCACGTGGACATAGTGGGACCACTGCGATTATCTAATGACCGAAGATACTGTGTGACTATTATCGACCGTTGCACACGTTGGCCAGAAGCCGTTCCCGTATCAGAGATCACCGCCGAAGAAGTCGCGAAAGCCCTGTATGAAAATTGGATTGCTAGATTCGGTTGCCCACTAAGAATATCAACCGATCAAGGACGGCAATTTGAATCAACATTGTTCCGGTCATTAATGAAAAAGTTTGGAATATCACGAATACGGACAACGGCGTAAAAATATAAATATTCACATCTTTATTACTATGAGTATAGATAAAAACCTCGTTTAGAACAGATTAGGCTAGCAAAATATCACAACTGTACCATCCATGACACACTTCCATCACTTCTCTAATTACTCCGAACTAAAGCAAGAAATACGCGCGCAGTAACAGTTGCTGGTCAACTAAGTTTAAGTTTAAGTTAAGCAACGCTTCAGTCATTAAGCAGACAGGCGGCGAGCACTTAGACACCAGCCTCTCTTAATGATCTCTTTACTGCACAAGTGAGGAAAACTGTCGCGAGTAAACATGAGAGATGATTTAATTGACATTAGGACTTTGCTTCTATGTTATGTCAAAGCATACATGTTTTATGTACGTGTTTAATATACCATGTATGGATGAATATTCTCTGAACTATTTTGAAGTGTAAAGCTTAATTAAAATAGAATTTAACAAGAATATTTTGTGCTTATAGGTACATAATTACAAACGTACCTATCGTATATTTAATACAATATTATTACTTAATATACAAATATTATTTTGTAGCCAAAATACTATTTTCCTGCGAAGGGTTATTCTTGCAGGTTGAATAAATGTACGTACAATAATACCACACTATCAAAAGTATTTTCAGTTACTATTCAAGCTTCAGTTATATCAACATTTTAATTACTTTGATCAACACAATTTCATATTTATTATTTTAATAATAATTAAATAACTGCCCGACTAAACTAATATACATAAGTCTTATCCATAATTAACTGTCAGTAAATATTTCAGTTAAACAATTATGATTTATTTATACAGACCGAATTATGCATTCGGTTGGTATTAATAAACTCTCATCATCTGCCTAGCCTTTTCCCAACTGTATTGGGGTCGGCTTCCAGTCAAGCCGGATTTAGCTGAATATCAGTATTTTACGAGGAGCGGCTGCCTACCAGACCTCCATAACCCATTAGCTGGGGTAACACGGTACTTTATGGCAAGACTGGAGTCAAATTTACTGGCTTCTGACTATCCGTGACGACTGCCGAAGATCTACAAATGACAGCCGGGACCTACGGCTTAACGTGCTTTCCGAGGCACGAAGGAAACTCGGTATGTTAAGATGGTCACTTATCCACAGATCAACCTTGGCAAGCGTTGCTTAACCTTGAAAATCGACCCATGCGGCTGTTATTACTAGCCACGAGCTCTAACATTGTAAATTATTACTTAATGTTCATGACGTTTTAAAGTTCTTGTAACCACTATAGTGTTCATGTGACGACTATAGCGTAGATATAAGTCGAACGATTGATGAATATTTTCTTTAAAAATCATTACACTATTAAGTTTTGATATAAAAAATATCAAAGCATATTTTTTATTTTTAGCTACCCATCCGACATTAATTTTGACATAGTTTTGAAATTAGATTTACATTTTTTAATGAATTCGCTCTATGTTTTATATTTTTTTCAAAATTTTTTTCCAACTTGTGTCTATTTTATTTGAATATTATTTTATATTTAATTTTATGTAATGTTTAACACAATGTTTACTATTATGAAAAAAAATAAAAAGGTACAGCACATTAGAGATTATTAACGAATGCATTAATACTTATGCTACTTACAAACATTAATATATTATGTTTTTACAAGCCATGTGTGCATACAACTATAATTATCAAAGTTAAACAGAAAAAGAGGACTTACTCGAGCATAAGACTGTTTACAGTATTGCTTACGAGTACCTTTCCACTAGCGTAAAAAATAAAAATGTTACAGCAAGCTAATTAAATGTTAGTTTATTCAGTTAAATACACGATACATTTTCAAAGAAAAAGTATTGGTTTTCAGATAGTCAATGCTGTGGTATTGATTATGTAAATGTCAACTAGATAAATAAATCGAAACCTACCGCCCCAAATGTAAAGTCAGAATAAAGAATCTATTCACTACACTGTGCCATACTATGGCCGTGTATGAGGTTAGAATAGAATAGTATAAACTTTATTGATCTTTGATATTGATACTCAAATCTATGCCTATATCTAAGTACAAAATTGTACAACGCCATTAACAAAGACCTAAACATCGTCTACTTAAATTTCACATAAAATTAAAAGTGAAGTTGCTGAGTGGCTCCAACAACTAGACTATGAAAAAACTGAGGAGTTGCTTGCATACATCGTGTAACATAACATCACAGACACTTAAGCGTCTTATAACTATAACCCACATGCACACCAATAAATACAACACATTTCCCTCACTCACACACAACACTCACTCACTCACACACCTAAACACACACCACTTACAAATAGCATCTTTTTATGTTTTCTTATATTTAAGTTTTATTGCATGTTTTCTTATATTTAACATTTTACCAGTGTCTTATTATTAAAATAATTATCTTGTTTGGCAATGTAAAGTTTGGCAACAAATTACTTTTTTTTTATGGGTATAATGGCGGTCTTATCGCTGACAGCGATACTATGACTAGGTTTACTAGACCATTCCGTCATCAATCAACACCACTTTTTTGAGTTGGAAAATCATCCAGTGACATTGCACGCTCTAGGATGGAACGCGAGGGTATGCTAAACTTTTACTGAATAAAATCACATTTTCAGTTACCACTTTTACGACTTTATCTCAAGAATCATTTTATATCAACCCAGCATGAAACTGACTTATTAGAGACAAAACTCTAATAAATAAAATAAAATCTAAACTCCTTCATTAATTTAGACGGTTTCAGTGGCTTTTACATGACTTGTATGAAGCTCTTCTGACCCAATTATAAAGACGCGCACAACTGTTCTAGTTCTGTAGATATATGAAGGGACATAGAGTTTTCTGCCATTGAATGTTTTTGCTTTGCTTATTTTTAATTAAGTAATATTAGCAAGACTATTAGGGTATCAGTTTAGGAAAACTTTATGTTAACAAAGTTGATTATAATTTTATTGAAATACTCCTACTTTCTAGATGAGCAAACACAAACAAAACGTTTTATCAGAGGTTAACAAATAGGTACCAACAGACCTTAGTAAGCTACAGGAAAATAAAAGCAACACTCCAGAAAAGGGTTATCCCATAACAGCAACATACATTGAATTTGCATAATCAAAATATTCGGTCGTGTACCATTGAACAGCAGCAATGAAAGCGATCGCACGACAATAACCGTTTCGAGCCACGCTTGGCGTAGGCCGGTGACCCACTGAAGTGAAGGTGGCTCTTGGCAAATTTCAATTTGCCTGGAGGAGGCCGGCTTGCATGCATATTGGCATATCAAAGACCTTTTTTGGAAAGGACCGAGTGAGTAGCGTAAGCGATTTCATGGGAACTCTTCCGTTGCTCCTAAGTCACCACAATGGCCAGACTTATGGGTTTGGCATCTATAGGATTCCCGTGACCCATGCCAGGTTACCGGTCGCTTTGTGGGTGACCTTACAATGATGCGTCCACTCACTTTATCGTTAATGCCTCCTGAAAAGGTGTATCGAAGGCGTATTTGATGTCGTAGGCATTCTCTACCATTCAATCTAGAGTAGTGGAGTAACAATTCGGCATTTTTTACCCTGGTCGATCACCTGCTCTGAAAGGACTGTGCTTAAAACACTTCCACTTAAGTTTGGCAATACTCCGGTCCGGTCTATGTTGGTAACCTTGGTTCTCCTGCTGAGCATCATTTTTGATTCAATTACGCAAGATACTTTTTACATATATGTCCCAATGCTGGGCCCCCTCCTTCTCTGTCCAAACATCTCTGTTTTATATATACAATTTTTGGCCGAGTTAACCCCACGATGATCATAAATGTTCACTACATTAGGATGATAAATAGTGGTCAGACGCAAACCTAACAATAATAACAATCAAATCGTCCCATTATTTGCACCGCGATTGACTTTGACGGCGTCGTCCAAACAATAGTTTAACTAAATTATTCGTAACTACTTTAAAACATGAACCTGCATTTTTGTAATCTTATCCTATTTGTTTTCAATCCGTACAAAAACACCTTCTTTCCTGTGACTTGCACCACACACACAGTCTCCACGGTTTGAAGTTACTGCCTTGTTTAGGGCCCGAAAGGGTTAAGCGTCGCCCGAATGGATTACCTAGTTATTAATGAGCTCCCGAGGATTAACTTTAACTAAATGGGCACAACAATGACCCCTGACCGACACTCTTTTACTCTGAGATTAAACAACAGCTCATTACGTTCTTAAAGCGGATTTTAAACGTGTTTAAATGTTTTCCATGATCCCATTTTGTATTTTTACTAACGTACAAAGTAAATATGAGTGGGTTTTTTCATTCTGTATGGAGGTGTTAAAGCTTCAATTTTTTATTTTTTTGGAGTAGCCACATCAAAGGAAAACTTTCGTAGTTGATTCGAATTTATAAAATCGTTTAAGTTTTATTCAATCAGATTTGAATAAGCTATTTCACTTAGTACGATTTATGCGAATTTCCTAGAAGAACTCCTAAAGTACCAGTTGTATCAAACTTATAATATTATTCAAATTCAGCGGAAAACATGAAAAAAAAACAATCGAAGACCATGACAAGCATTTCAATGAACTGAAATTATTTCCTTTTGTAGTGATAATTTCGATGGATTTTCTATTCAAAACAATTCCATATTAACGAGTTTTTAATTACTGTAAAGTTTTGCCTTCTTGACTAGTGCAGTAGTCGAGTGATGATGATGATGGAGATGAGTATTTGTATTAAGCAATATTGATGGCACATGGATGACGGTCATCATTTTCAGCGTGCAGTGGAGGACCGCCCAAGCGTTCTTTTTATAACAACAAACTTTCATTTACAAACACAAGATAGTTTCTTAATATTATGTAACTCTAGCAGGCACAGTGAACAGCATAGCAGCGGGACACGATACTAGCGCAAACAAACTTAATTGTGAAAAAGAATTCTCAGACTTTATGACTAATGCCACAATAAAGTTTCTCAGTAACTGAACCGCTAAGTAGCAACGTTGAAGTTGTATAAGTATGACGTACATTCGAGAGGCACACAATAGTACGGCGTCCTGTCTTTTGTCTACTTTATTAGGGACACTAACAAAGACGAACTTCAGCTTTCCGTCAGTTTTATTAAGAAAAAAAAGAAATTAATTAAAAATTAGAAGAAATTCTTTTGACGAATTGCTTGAAATACAAATATTTTGCCGACTGTACACAATAACGGCTTTCCGATTTTGTGATCCCAATATTGTAAATTCTGAATGACTAAAATAAGTCTTAATAAGATATTTTTAGAGAAAGAGGAACTCTCGTATCTCAAATAATCATTTAGTGTTATTATGTTAGTAAAACTATGCTATTATTATCTAACAATGACGAACTTTTTCGGAGCTAATACATTTGATGCTATTTGATTGGTTGATACTTTTACTCACGTCTCCTTCATTAACTTATTGATGGATATTGATCATGATTCTGTAATTTCCCCCTAGGTTCGTCAGAGATACTGTAGATTAGCTACACTTTAGAAGGTAAGGAATGTTCCGTAAGAGAAAATGAGATACTAACCGAAGCGCTCATTTGATCGTTACGATCGCGTAAATATAAACTGCGTACCTTCGCTGACGACGTTGATTTCCTCTACTCTTTATCAGTCTGGCATCTCTAAACACATAGGCAGAGCAAGTTGTGCAATTCGCCTCAAACTTGAACTACCATAAAACAATATCGGAACACCTGGCATTGAGTATAGTGATGTGGGAAATTGATAGCAGTTTTTTTCTTCGGTTCTTTGTCTTTGCAGTGACATTATTTTGTGTATAAGCTTATGGTTCTTGACGAGTTTTTTCGTTGATAAATAATTCATCATCATCATCATCATCTTAGCCGATAGACATAGGCCTCCCCTAGCATCGCCATAACTACCGGTCCTGTGCCTCTCGCATCCATCGAATTCCCGGGACTCTAGCCGATAAATAATTAAATGTCAAAAACCAACTCGCAGGAAAGTCAAATGTTTACGTTTATTCCTTTTAATAGATGTATCAATATTAAAAGGACACACAAACTGGTATTAAGCTAAATCTGGCTTAACTGGTAGCCAACCCCAAAATAGTTGGGAAAAGACTAGGTAGATGATGATGATGAGTTGTAGCAACATTCAACAATTATAATTCCGTAATTTCATTAACAAAAAACTCACACATCGATCATTCTAACCACATCTCTACACGAGACACTAGCTCAGGAGCTCATATATTTTACGTCCCTGTAACACGCTCAAATGCTCTTTTTATAGTCGCGGAGACGGCCAGTAAATTTGAGTGGTGGCTGGCCTAAGCCCCGTAAGCCACACTACGTGTAATTTCGTTTTATTAAGTTCCCTCTCCTCCACTATATTAGAGTCAACCTCTTGATATGGATGTTAGTTATTGTAACCATTATTTGTAGCGCGTTTGTTGTGTTTTATTCGTGCGAGGCCTTTTATAAGGACTTGTGTGGAGTGCGTAATTAATGACGTTTTGTGTGAGAAAGTATTAGAGATGTTAGCGTCTGAATGATGTCGTTAATGTAATAGAAAACAAGGTCAGTGAGGTCAGACGTTACAATTTATTAAGCGTAAGCATGATCTAGGTTATAATGCCCCACTGCTAAAACTCAAGCCTCTTCTCTATTAGATGGAATTAGAAATATGTCATATGCCTTAGTTTTTGCTCACGATGTTTTTCTTTACCATTTTGAGAGCAGTAGTGATGAAATACTCGTAAATTACACGACAGCGAAGTGAAACTTACAACTAAGCCACCACATATTATAGGTGGGAAATCATCAGAATGACTTCTTCCGTTTTCAGTGAAGCTGTAGAGAGACTTTTACTGCCAAAACCAACTCCTGTTCCTTCTTTGCCTTCGTCCCAGGGCACCGGGGCACACAAAAAAAACCTTTTTTTTGTACAACCCAGGGCCCCATAGACTTCGTCCGTTCCGGCCCCTACATTTTGCTGACATTTCTTTGAGGCACGCGTGAAACACTACGCGCCGTCGTCAACTTGGGTTCAGTCCGGACAGCTAGACGACGAGCTACCTCTTGTTCACCGTCCTCAAGCCAATGGATCAGGCCACCACTGCTATCTCAGAATTGATTATCGTTTAAATAAATGCCGAGGAGAAGGTCCTGGATTCCGAAAATGAATTCAAATATCTTACTCATAGCCACCGGCTAGATACTCAAGAATAAACAAACTTAATCTAAATAAACACTACGCCACAGTTACCGTAGAAATATCAAGTTTGACTAATTTACAGAGCGTCTTGTAATAATAAGTGAACATCAAAGGAGCTCCGTCAAAGAGGATTCCGCCGCGAATTGTTGCGCGACTTGCGACAATTAGCCGGTCGCGCGACACTGCGACACGACTGACGCAACAGTGGAATTTTAATAAAGCGTTGTGTACTGTGAGGAGCGAATTGTGAGGATGCCGCCGCTTTGTCGCCGCGTCGCGGGATTAACGTGCGGTTCTGTGCACGCGACACTCATAAATCTGTAAGCCGAAACGTTGAGGCCAGGTGTTCCAGCCGTTTGTTGAATATATTTAATTATGTTCGGAAGAAATGTTTGAGGTAATCTGACATGCTTTTTGTTCAAATAAAATTTAGCAAGGAATTTTTTTGTAGCTTTTGATTTGTGTCGCGTGCCGACTGATTGATAAATTAGGGAAATTTTCCATTTAATTCGTGTAATTTTCTAGAAAATTATCTGGGAGACAACCTGCTGTAAATAAGCTCCCCGCAATATTAATAGAAAACAGTGATGACCAATTGGTAACGGCCCCGACTTACGAGTTGTAGGTCGCGGGTTCAAATCCAGCCACGCTCATACTTTGTTCTGTTGTGTGTGTTTGTAACTTCATCACCACTGCTCTCAAAACGGTGAAGGAAAACCTCATGACGAAACCAGCATGTCCTAGAACCAAAAAATCGAAAACATGACATCCACCAACACACACTGGGTCTGCGTGGCGTATTACGACCCATTCTGTCTCCTAGAGAGGAGGCCTAAGTCCTAGCAGTAGGAACATTATAAGGCTGATGCTAACATGTATGAAACGCATTTCAACACAGCTCAACCACCTTCCGCAAACGCTGAATGTTAGTGACTACTAGCACTTACACGAAAAGAGCGTTATTCCACACTGACATCGTAATGAGCCGCTGTGCGCGCCAGTACGCGCCTCCCTTTGATTCCGTAATCAAAAAGCACATCCAATAACTCATACGAGTTCGTTCGCTGCTAATTACGTACAGTCGTCGACAACTGACACATGCTGAACCCCCCCCCCCCCTACCCCGCACTCCCCCCCTCTCGCTCCATGCCTCACGCGCCTCGCGTCTAATTGTTTACACCGTTCAGTTCGCATTAATTGAGTTACCGTTTGAAACTCCCTTTTATTTTACTAAATGAAACGATTGAGATGTACGAGTTAATTAGTTTCTGACAAATAATGAAGGCATATTAGTAAGCTTCGAAGTAATTGTGATGCTGTAACCGTTAAAGAAGTATTCTGTTCTTAGCGACCGTGACTCGCGACTGCGACCGGGTCGTGCGACACCCTGATTAAAGTAGTATTCCGTTCCGGTCGTAGGTCGCGATCGTAGGACCGGTGCCATACTGTTGTAAGTCGTGCGAGCCGGTCGTGGTCGCGCGTCTCTAAGAACTTTCGTTCTTAGAGACACGCGTTCCGGAACCTTTAGTATAGATTTGTATGGCACCGGTCGCGCGACACGGTCGCTTGTTTTGTTTAGTACTCTAAATAATACAAATTCATACGAAGAAGTAGATCGCACAGTCCCGTCGCGGCCGCACGTCGCGGTCGCTTAGAACCGACTACTACCTTTACACGCACGTTTCAATCGCCCAAATTAGGATGAAGACGTATGGGTATTTTATGGGCTCCTAAATGGTAAGTGGTAGTAACGTTTTATGTAACTAGATGTTGGAGTTAATCGCGTGATCGCTGCTATTAGCAGCCTGTTCTAAAGAAATACGAGAACACAAAAAAAAAACTTTTCTTTGGAGACTTTATTTATGTAAGTGTCAAGTAGAAGTTTGCTTCGTGTTGTAGAGATGACCTTTGGGACCCGGGATGTTGTAATAAATTATGGCTTTATTAGGTGAGAAATCATCATAATGACTTCTCCCGATCTGGGCGGAGCGAAAGGGCACGTGAGACTTTTTCTGACTAAACCTCACTACTGTTCCTTCATTGCCTTAATCCCAGGATCCCAGTACGCTTCGATCCTGCCGGGCCCCTATACTCAACAGTTTGCTGACATCTCTTTGAATCACGCGCCGACATGGACTTGGTCCAGTTTGTTACTGGATGTCCAGAATTCGAGCTACCCATTGCTCGCCGTCCATAAGTAAATCGGGATCGGAATCCAGATCGCGGGGGCGCCCGGGCGTGAGCATGCCCTTGCAGCTTTGCAGAAGGAGGCGACCACCTACCACTCCTCAAATAAATTTTGGCTGTATTATTCTCTATATTATGAAAAAAAAGTCAAATGCTTTTTGCTTGCTGTGGAATTTTAATATTCTGAAAAGACCAAACAGCGGTAAATCTTGATTTATAGAGAATTATTACTAAAAGTCCGAATTAATGACTGACTGAATCGTTTAGATGATATTGATAAATTATTCTAAGATTGTTTACCTAAGTAAGCAGATGTTTCTTAAATAGTTCCTACAATAAACAAACGTTTTATGTGACGACTTTTCTTCACATTTTTCACTCAATGTAAATTCTAAGATTTGCCAAGTAAGTGCTTTGCAGTTCTTTGAATTCTATAGGCACTGATAAGGAGCAGCAAAGGACTTACTAGAAAACAATTTTAGCTCTCTTACTTGAGACATTACTTTAGAAAACTTTTTTTCTGTAAATGAAAGTTAGTCTTTCATAAAGATTATATAAGAGTGGTAAAATACAACCGCTGTCTCAATTACAGAGGTAACTATGACGATAAAATCGAAAGAACGAATCCAATATGTAGAGTTAAGCTTTTTCTCACAGAATATAGGCGTAATACAGTGCTAAAAAGTCAAGATGTAGGTTTTTCACTTATCCAGGTCTCATTTAATCAAGTTTCAAGAGGAGCTCGTGGCTATTAATACTAATAACAGCCGCACCAGTCGATCTTTAAGGTTAAGCAACACTTGCCAAGGTTGGTCTGTGGATGGGTGACCATCTTATCATACCGAGTTTTCTTTGTGCCTCGGAAGGAACGTTAAGCCGTAGGTTCCGGCTGTCATTTGTAGATCTTTGGCAGTCGTTACGGATAGTCAGAAGCCAGTAAATCTGACTCCAGTCTTGCCATGAAGTACCGTGTTACCGCAATTAATGGGTTGTGAAGGTCTGCTAGTCTGCTCCTCGAAAAATCTTGGTATTCAGCTAAATCCGGTTTGACTGGAAGACGACCCCAATATAGTTGTGAAAAGCTTTAATCAATTTTCACTGCATTTAACAAAAAAAAAAAAGTTGTAGATAATATAATTACTCGTTTAAAAGTAGTCAATAGAGCTGAACCAACCGTCCCTTCTTCGTACATCCGTACTTATCCATTTACACCAACTTACCCACTTTTGTTCCGATATGATCAATCGGTGGGCGTGTCACTTTGTAGAGACAGGGGCGGTCCACACACTTAATCATTAGTAATGGAAGACCACACTAATGAGAACACTTACTAAGAACGTCATGATCTACTTACATTCTTATGCCTATGCAAACACGCTTAGATACGTATAGAAAGGTTGATATTGACGCTTGTAGCAGTCTAGGTAGTAGAAAACTAACACGATAATAAAAATAAGTAAAGCTTAGGCGTTATTGTACACCGACTATGTAGATTAATTCTATTTACATTCTTATTTTTGCGATTTTTATTTTATACACATAATAAACACAACTAAATCAAGAATTTTGAAAACATGGTTGGCGCAGTGGTTGACCGATCAGCTGCTGGTTCTCAACTCCCAAACAACGTAACGTTTAGAAAGAAAATATATTAGAAACCTCAACAACATTTTTGAAGACCTATCCATAGATACCTACCCCACACGTATGAGTTCGATGAAAACAAAAATTGAGTGTCAGTTCTAAGTATGGGAAACCCCAATATTTGAGAGTTCCGTTTTTTGCCATTTGGCTACGGAACAATAAAAACGAAAAAAAATCCTCTTGTAAATAACTCAAAGGACTAACCAAAAATCAATGCCTGTTTTCCTTGCTTGACTAACCATTTCTCTTTCTCCCCCCAGCGTCACCATCGTCGTGCCAGCTGCTGTTCCTCATGGAGCCGCCTCCTCGGCTGTCGTTCTCCAACAGCACGGGCGCCAGGGTCTCTTGTGCTGCTCATGGCACGCCGGCGCCTGTCATATCCTGGCTGTCAGAGGATGGTGCGCCCGTGTCTGATGTTCCTGGATTGAGGTGAGTCTTTGAAAATTTTTGTAACTCTTTTGTTAAGAATGTGACTATCTGTGAGAGTTTACTTAAACATCATCATCATCATCATCTGCCTAAACTTTTCCCAACTAAGTTAAGGTCGGCTTCCAGTCAAGCCGGATTTAACTGAATACCAGTATTTTACGAGGAGCGGCTGCCTACCAGACCTCCAAAATTGAGAGTTTACTTAAACATAGTCCTGTAAAATTCATTCAAATGCCATAACGAAAGAAGAAATTTAATTACAGAACTAATTACAGCTATTCTGGCAAACGGTAAACATGTCAGTCTGAGTAGAAATGTACAATTTAAAGTCAGGGCATAATTCATATCATCCTTTGTTTAAGATTTAATTCCGTAAGGATCGTGCAAACTCTCATGTTATAACGCGGCTACAATTTCAAAGAGGATCAGAGGCATCACTAACGAGATTGTGGCCACCGAAAATGCATTCGAAAATGCCTGCAACCTAAAGTCCAGTTCACACACGAAGTCTACCGCACTAAGTCGGCCGGTCGTCTCTATACAAACGGTTTAAACCCCAAATTTATAGCTCGTTAATCTTGTCTGACCCTTCCGCGTCATTGGTTCTGAATGAATTAATGCCTGCCCTGGGCCGGGATTAGCGCGCTGTTGTCCGACTGCGGACGACTCCGTACGGACGCAGCCGGCCGTGAATATTGCGTGACGGATGGCGGACGCCGCCTCATTTGCTCCGCCGCGATAACCTCCTGCAGGCTCCTTTGATACATTAGCGGTGTCATCGGATACGTTACGCGGGTTGAGGTATCAATTGGATGAATGTTACCCATTTAAATTTATTTATGGCAAGCTTCTGCCAACAGCTTTGTTTGCGGAAAAATAGGACCCATTAAAACCTGGAAAAACCTGGAACCTGGATTCTTTTAAAACCTGGTTTTTCCATACAAACTTTGTAACCCCGTTTCATCCTCTTAGAGAGTGAAGTTTGGAAAATCTTCACATAAAGCTCATCTTCATCATAAAAGGAAGCGTTGTGCACAATTTCACGCTCCTAGGCCTTGTAGTTTCGGATTTACGTTGATAATTATGTCAGTCAATTTCTCTGTGTAAATAAAAGTCGCCTCGAATTTCCATAAGAATCCAATGAAAAATAATGACGAACTGCAATTCAAACTGCAGAAATCGAAAACGCTGCTATCTAATTTAATCCCCACAAAAAAAAGACACCATTACTATCAGCTCAAACGAAACAAAATCCAACTGAAGGGAATTAAAAGCGAAATGTGATGACGTCACAAAGTGGCTCAGATATCAGGATCTGCCTTCATATCGTATTCCGTGTGCTGGTAGTTTAGTTCAGTCTCGGAGTAATCCCGTGGTCTAGATTAATACTCGCATCGGCTCTTTGCTGTCCGCTCCATGACTGATGGACTTTTAACAGAGCCTGCCTCGAGCGTATTAATTTTTGAGATAAGGACTGTGTTTGAATTTGTTTAGGGTTAAAATTGCTGTTGGTTTTATGAAGGATTTTTATTAATTATATTTTGTCGCTTTTTTGTTAAAATAAATGGCAACATGGAAGCGGATTTGGCTTGGGATGTTGAATGAAATTCGCTGAAAATTTGTGACTTCCTAATCGTAATACGTCTTGCGCAAGATTTGTCTCATTTTTACGAGTTTTTTTAACGTTTTGAAAGCAAAATCTATAGATGCCTTCTTAGGGCCCTAAGCCTTTGCCCACGGTGACTTTTTAAAATGATGCTGTCGCGCGTTCGCATCGATACAGTAGCGTTGCTGTAGCGTATTAGTAGTGCGTTAGCATCGCTACTGTAGCGCGTTGCAACAAACGCACAAGGCTATAAAAAGTCACCGTAGACGATGGCCCTTAATACGTTTAGAAAGTAGGTTTCTAATGTTCATTTGTACCTATGTAAATATATGAAGTCTCTTTAACGCCCGTTTTCAATAAGCTATCTATCTACAGTAGCATGCATCGTAAAATACTGGTATTCAGCTAAATCCGGCTTGACTGGGAGCCGACCCCAATATACTTGGGAAAAGGCTAGGTAGATGATGATCTATCTACAGTTGCAGCTACTAAAGATAAGCAAATCTATCCTTTTGCCCTTACTTACTTTCCTATAACCTACCGACGTATAGTGTATCCTACCAAAATTTTGGATGGATAGATAGAATCTTACTGTTTATCGAGGACAGCTATCTATCTATGAACTGCGGTAGGTTATTGAAAACGGGCGTAAGAGTATTTAGCTATGTAACCACCAGTATCTCCGCCTCACACCAGCCACTCCTGCTCAACCTGTGCTCAATGGGCCGATCACTGCGTCACTTATAAGCTTCGCTCCACCGAGCACAAACAATGTTATGTTCATACACTCATCAATTTCAGTTTCGTGGAGCCGGGAGTCATTAGATGCTTTACTTACTTTGTCGACAACGCTTTGTATCTCAATATTAACTTTGTTGATAAATAAAGGAAGTTCTTTACTTATATGGGGATGCGTAGTATTCGATTCAAGTTCAAGATTTTCGTTTTAGTTATAAAATATTAGGACCATCTTCATTTCAGCCCAAAAGATGACCTCTGCTGGACAGAGGCCTCCCCCAAAAGAGTCTCCACAACAACCGGCCCTAGGCGTGATTTCCGTGACCCTTACCAGGTCAATGGTCCAAAAAAAAACCTTTCTTTCCCATCAACCGTCTGTTCTATGAGCAATGTGCCACTGAGGTTAATATTAGGGTACTATCTTCAAAATCAGATACTCTTATGGTCGTAGGCATAAACTCTCGACAAATATAGGTATAGAGCAAAAACGTACTCAACTCCCAGTGAATACAGGAATAGAAAAGCGGACACATGATTTCCAAATCACGCAGTCATCGATTGCTAACTGATCGGTTTTCTGAACCAATTTTCAATTTTCATTAGTGTCCAGCCAATTTGGCGCAACGCGCTATAGCGCCGCACTCACTGTGTACGGCGGTGCGGTGGCTGCGTGATAAATGATTGATAAATTATGTATATGAAACAGTGGATGCGAAACTGGGAAGCGTAAATGTGAATGAGCGATAAAAAGCTTCTGAGAAGGAACTCGAAAAGACAAAAATACTTTTATAGGGGACTCTAAAGTAAGAAATGGATAAACATATTGAATACTTTAGCTAAGACGTAAACAAACATGAACCAAGCAAAAGCGTTCAACTTGCTTACTAAACTGAATGTTTAGTAAAATCAAAAGCAAGTCCTTTCTTGGAAACGGCACTGTCCTTCGTTATCAGGTATTGGAGGTAGGTAAACGTGTATTTTATTATTCTATTTGAGTGACTTATTATAATTCTTGGAATACTTAGTCTCAAGACTTAATTAAGTATTCCAATTAATATCAGGCTAGAATTTTGTTTCTAGTTTGTGTGGCCAGAAAATCTGTTTAAATGTATAAACGGTCTCTTGCTAGTCATCCTTGCGAAACGATTGTTTTTTTTTTGTTTTACCTTCCCAAAAGATTTGCTGTGTTATATAGTATTTTGTGTGCTATCATATGCGACCAAAGATAGCCATCAAATTTATAATTGGCGGTTTGTCACAAAAAAATCAGAGCATTCATGAACACCACCCTTGGTTGACTAGTAGAGAAAGCGTAATGCATCATGTCCACCTTTGTACTTTTATGTTGCCTGCAGTTTTAATAAATAAAAAGCTATGGATAAATATTTCTAACAGCTCTAGATTGCTTACCTTCCTTGGTCTTTCTTTATGGGGTATTCTAATTAGAGTGTAGATTATTATCGACAAATATTTTCAACTTTTTGTGTCTGTTATCTCATTTGATGTCTTAATCCTCTAACTAGCACCAGTCCCCGCCATCTCTCCTGCCTTCCGCCCCGACCATATGCAGTTCATATTCGCGTCATGTCGACCGTTTGTCTTCGTTACCGTAATAACCTCCTGACGTAATAACCTCGTGCCTCGTCTCCAGAATACGGCCGCGTCAGCTGATGTCACGCTTACATTGGATATTTAGTATTATTAGCTGTCGCACGGAAAATATGATGGCATCCGATAATTATGCGGAGCATCATTATTTACGGAGGTGGAAAAGAAATTTCAGTAAAGGTCTTGTTGATTTTACGTTGTCTAGGTATGGAAAGTCAATTACTTTAGTCAAAATAGGAAACTGCATGGATGTATGGCAAATATGAGAAGTCAACAGGGCCAGAAAAGTTTAGATAGATGCTGACCATGAAACTTTGAAGGTATGCGAAACAGAGATCAAAGTCGGAGGATCCATTCTTTTCAAACTGCCTTTGAAAAGAATGGATCCTCCGAGCATCTCCGTGGATGTTATGTTTGGTATGGGTAACTGCCCGATAGATGATTTTGAGCTGTCGTATCTGTTCAAATCGCACGGAGAACTTGAATTATGTAATGCAAAATTTCATAGTTCTTATGTGACGCCATATTTATGGCGCTACAAAATCAACAGTATCACTTGATGGATTCTCAGGCCTTCTAAACTATTCTTCATAAGCCAAGATACAAAAAATTACAAGTCTCATATACCGTTGATATTTTTTCTCCATCACCATCAAATTACCCGTCATAATACCTCGTACGAGGGCGGGGTGCAAAAACTGCTCCCGGCGAAATATTACCACTAAGCTGGGCCGAGTCCACGTACCAACCTCGTTTGTCTTCGTTCCTCTAATAATGTGCTGCAAGCCAATAATTGCGGATGATGTATTTACCTACTAACAATCTAACTCCTACATCTTCTTTAACCTCTATTTCAACTGCACAAAGCTTAGTATGCTCTGTACCAATGCCATCGTTAACCTGGTAATATATTCACTTACCGAACATATCCAGTTAAATGGAGTCGGTGAATGGTCCTTCGTAATGTTTTTCATTTGCGTTTCTCATATGATTTTTGCAATTTAAATTTTGGTTGGTAAAGTATTATTGGATTTGTTATAACCACTTTGGTTAAGTATTAGCACTGAGAAGTAATGGTTTAATATCGGTTCTGTTAAATGGAGTTTTAGTATTCTGTGTTAGTTTAGTTCTTGAAGGTAAGTATGTGTGGGAAGTTCTTGAAGAATGCGAACTCATAAAATTATCAGTTCTTCAAATGGTAAAAGCTGGTGAACACTTCTGAAAGATAAGTAAGTTTGACCTTTTATGTGGACATTTCTGTAGTAGGATTTTACAATAATGTAGTGCTGTATTAAAATCTGTACTAACGCCTACTTTTGCTCCAAAATCTTTACATTAAGTCGTACTACCAAAGCTGCGTAAGTGTAAATAAGGAATCGTAAAAGATTAGTGACCTAAAGTTCTAAGTAGATGAAAGTGCTTTTTTTCATGACAGAACCCAAAAGCTTTTCAGGTCGACATGACTGAAAAGAACGACAGGTTAATCCAGTAAAGTTATAAAGGCAATTCCTAAAAACAAGACCAGTTTAACTTAAAGTTAAGGGTAGCCAACAATTCACTTATCAATGACTTCAACTTGATTTGCGAGTACCTTTACAATTTAATCGTATTCGCAAAACAAACTTTCAAAGTTACGAACCTGACAACTTTATGCGTGCATACGTTAACTCTTTTATGACAAGGTTAATAGGGTTCATATCTCTTTGTCGGGGCGTGTGGTAACGAGGCGGGAATTCCGTCATATTTCAGTGGGTAGCCATCTATTGAGGCGTGAACCGCGATAAGGCCGACGTCTCACTAGCTGATGACACTTTTGGGAACAAAATGTTGCGGCGTTCCTTAAATGGTGTTACCTCGAGATTTTCTCTTTAACATAAGCATTCTTTGCACTTCATTAGATACAATATGCTTTGGGGACCATATTTTGTGATTCAAGCATGAAAAGCTTGTATTAAAACACAAGGGGTGAAAAGTGGATCTCAATAACGATTTTAGCAAGATATTGTTGGTTAAAGATACTGCTGAAAGAAGGGAGTTCTTCTTTCAGCAGTATAAAACACGAAGGTAATTAATTGAATTAGTTAAATACACCCAATATACTTCCGTACACCGAAGCCTTACTTTAATAAATATACTTCATTCCAACGAGTCGTTATCAGCGCAAGCAGCAACAAAGCATCATAAATAACCGATAATGTCATCTTGCCATTTGATCAAAAGTATTAAAGCACTAGTTAGAATTTCCGACACTGAAGCACACTAAAAGCCTCCGAATGATTTAGCTGAGTTAGAGAACTACTCGTCCTTTGTGGGCGATACCAAAAGTTGAGCAGGAGTCGTAAAACACAGTGATGTGTCATGCGACGGCGACGCCATAGATGGAGCATCTATTCAATAAAACATTTCACGAGGTTACGAAGGAGCCCCACGAATTACCATATACGCGTAAATCATTCATACGGATGATGAAATGTATGATAAGATAGATCTTGAATTAATTGGATTGGGTGAATTAATGAAAAAGTTTTCTTTTGTTTTTTTCCTGTTCACAAAGCTTAATTGCGGCGGTAAGAGGTTCTCTGTTTGGGGATTGTCTAAAGAGGCGCCACAACGTCCTCACCTTCTGCATGACGTAGGTCATCACTCGAAATGGTAAGTTTGGAGGGTTGCTGTTTCGGATTCAGGCAGAAGAAACGCCCAGGTATCACCATTGTGCGAACCGCCCGGGGCAAGGTGAAGCCTACGGTGGAGTTGTGGTTCGCAAACCTAGGTGTACGGTGGCTGGACATGGGGTCAGGACTCCGGTGGCTGGGACATGGGTATATGAGTAGCATCAATGCTTCGAAGGAATAAGCGACCGCATCCCATTCCTGCTTGCTCTGGACCTTGACTTCTACCGGGTTCTCTCGCGAGAGGTCGTTGCGGCCGATTGTCTTCTGCATAGACACAACGATGCTCCGCCCAAGCAGGGTATACCTTCACCGTATACTCCGCCATGTCCTTGGGTGATACACACAATGGTGATACCCGGGTGGTTCTCCTGCACAAATCCTGTCCAGGAATCTCAAAAACTTACCGTGATCGGTAAGAAACTGCATCACGCTAAAAGTGAGGACGCCGTGTCGGTTTTCTCAGTCATTCCTCAAAGAGGTTAGAGTTTGTCCTTACCGCCATATCGATGACGTGCCAAGCATTGGGTTGCGATAGTCGCTGTCGTCATTTCACCTTAATTTTACAATTAAATTGCAATCCAAATATAAAAATGGCCACAGTACAGGACTTTATAATTTTGAATTGGATTTCTTGTCTTAAACAAACGGGTTGGTATAACACGATAAGAGTAATACTAGTGTTATGTCAGCGGCGACACCGCTCAGGAAGCGTGAGGGTATAAGCTAGTGATACATACCCGTCACGACCCGACTACCCTCAATCTTAACAAGATCGCCGCTCGGAGCGCCGTGAAATATCTCCGCAAGCACATCTGTGCTACTAAATGGATTATAGAAATATCGCGTTATTATATTTTAAATAATTTATTGTGCTACTGTTTTTAGGGTCCCGTACCTAAAAAGAAAAAATACCGGGCAAGTGCGAGTCGGACTCGCGCACTGAGAGTTCTGTACCAACTTAATTGCGGTTTACAATTTATGACGTATTAAAAAATAACTACTTACTAGATCTGGTTCAAACCAATTTACGGTGGAAATTTGCATGGTAATGTAAGTCATATATTTTATTCAGTTTTATCGTTCTCTTATTTTAGAAATTACAGGGGGTAGACACTTTTTACCACTTGGGAAGTGTCACTCGCGCAAACTGTTCAGCTTAGAAAAAAATATAATAATATTAGAAACCACAACATCATTTTTGAAGACCTATCCATAGATACCCCACACGTATGGATTTGATGATTTTTTTTTGATTTCAGTTCTAAGTATGGGGCCCTCAAAATTTATTACTTTTTTATAATTTTATATAACAATCTTAATGCGGTTTATAGAATATATCTATTGACCAAGTTTCCATAGTAGGTATAGCTCTTATAGTTTCGGAAAAAAGTGGCTGTGACATACGGACTGACAGACAGACATACATGACGAATCTATAAGGGTTTCGTTTTTTGCCATTTGGCAACAGAACCCTCAAAATTGACCCCTTATAGGATCACTTTGTCCGTCTGTCTATTCGTCTATCTCTTAATCTTGGGAACGTGTGGAGGTATCGAGTTGAAATTAAAACCATATTTTTGAGTTTCTGGTCCCTTGTACGAACATCAAACTTGTAAAAAAAATACAGCTGCTTATGATTTGAGCTGCTGATTAAGAGTGTCGAAATGTACTCGACACTCTTTAATCAAAATTCACAGGGTACTACTACCCTTTGATCTAGAATTCAGAAATTCGAAAATAGAATCTAATGTTTTCGAGAAAAATTTAATTAGAGATAATTATAATTCGAAATCCAGTAGTCAGTAAGCCGTGTTGCCAGGACAACAGTTAATAGAAATTACATTATAAATGGAATGGCCTTGTTCACGTAAGCATACGTTTATCGCAACTTTAGCGGAATCCCCAAACACGCGGCTTAGTCTAGTCAGAGGGCTCAAAACGTACTCAACGTAAGCTTTATCGATAATCCTCACATGACTTACCATACATGAAATGGTTTAAAGTACTTTATTTCTCATAAAAATAATTTAATATTGATTTTAAATGAGATACAAAGAAAAAGAATATGGTGTGTTGGCCACGTCATATCTTCATGTTTGAATAATAATAATAATATTCCAGTTTTATTATCACACAACGCCATCTAGTTTCAAACTAAGCAGAGCTTGTGGTACGAGTACTAGACAAACACAAACATTTGTCCTGAGTGGGAATCGAACCCTCGACCTTCGGCATAGCAGTCAGGACCACAGACCACTAGACCCGAGACCAAAGTAAAAATTATTGCAGTCTTTAGGAAATTATGTTTTAGCTCACACTTTATAGTTTTAATTAAAAATATGCGACACTACTGCGACATAAATAAAAAGAGCACTGCACTTTTTCGGTTCGCTGTCTATCAATATAAACTTTCGACTGAAAATAAAAAACAATTCGTCCGTCGTTCCGTACGTACAAGCTACCAGTATATCCAATAATATTTCCAGGATATGGGCCAACAATTACACATCTACCCAGTAGCACAGCTCTTTGTAGACAGTAAGTTGGTTCGCGTTCGATCGTCGGATGAATTTTTACAATTTACATGAAAATTGGCGTCCGGTGACGCGTGTGCACAATTATCGGTGCGGACGCCGGACGCCGGACGGTCGCGAGCTTGACGGCCGAATGGCGGACTGTGCTGTGCTGGCTGTCACACGAAATTTTTGTTCTACGCTTTTCCACACGCCATCGTGAATTATTTGACGCTAACGTCGCACTGATGCGAAAAGTGGATCAGACTTAATGGGTTTCTCTTTGTTCCTTCTTTGTGAGATTTCAGTTTAATTTTAAATGATTACTTAGCAGATTCTCAAAAGCAGTCTAGAATTTGAATTTAAAACGTTACACTAATGTGAAAAAAACTAAACCCGCACTGATGTGGATCAGACTTAGTGGATTTTTCATTGTTCGTGGATTTTCAAATAGCTTTATGAGATTTCAGTTTGAGTTTTAAATGTTTGCTCTGCAAATTCGGCATAATAATTATACTTAACCGGCAAATTACGAGTATTGTGTACAACTTAGTAAAAGTTCCTACCATTTCCTAGTATAAAACAAAGTCGTTTTTCGGTCTGTCCCTATGTATGCATAGATCTTTAATACTTTGCAACGGATTTTGATGCGTTTTTTTAATAGATAGAATGATTCCTTAAAAAACTTTTACACGTATAATATTTTATTATGCTTAATGTAGCATCTATGCAAAGCGGGTAAGCGGGGAACGTCGCTAAGTTGTACTCGTATAATAATAAACGATGAACGAAAACATAAATCAAACATAATATCCAATCCAGGATATCTAGAGAGAGGCTCTTGTGGTCCTCCCACTAGCGGTGCCCTTATCCGAGGTCAGAGAGTGTCCCTGTGGGGAACGGACTTCGGTTTAGGGGGTGTCTAGAGCATGTAGCTAATATTAGAAGTTCAGACTAGAGGCTTTAATCCTTATTTAGGTCGCCACACGCAAGTTAAGTAGACGACAACGTTTTAAGTTGATTTGTAAGATAACTCATAAAAAATATACAAAACGTTCCTCAACTTATCTATTACAAAATGAATTTAAAAGAAAGATAGAAAAATATTTGTTTGGCAGCCGTCACCAAGATCACACAACATAAAAAGTGATCGTCAAAAAAAAAATAACAAAAGTTTCAGCATTGTTGCCAGGCAGAAAAATACTCCCTGACTCTAGTATTCCAAATGAACATTTAGTGACGAGTGACAAGATAAACAATTTTAAACATTAGGTACTGTAGTAAATAAATACTTTTGACAAAAAAAATCTATACTAATATAATAAAGAGATAAAGTTTGTTTTTTTGTTTGTATGGGATAATCTTTCAAGATCCAGGTTCGATTACATAAATGTATATATTGATAGAAACCTGCTTTCTTCCTCAGTGCTATAGGCTATATTTTATCTAAAAAAAATATGTTTACGTCATAAAATTACCATATTTGTAATGGGCGGGCGGGCGAAGCCGCGGGCATAAGCTAGTTTTTGATAAAATGAATAATACAAACATGCTGTATTCAAGTTCAGATAAAAATAAAAATAGGCATTTGGCAGACATGTCCACAACAGTGAGTCCACGTCGGCGTGACAGCGCTTTAGTTATATTACTATGATAACGCGCGTCGCGTGCATGGCCGCCGGAACCTCTTCGTCAGCTGCTCGATCTCTGCCGCCAATATTGACGCTTATTATACTTTGTGCCACTATACCTATATATTTGCTCGCCAGTGTACTTTCGGGAAATGAACGAAAGATTGCTGATAAGCAAGGCGTTTGAATACGTGTTTACTACAATGAATATAGAAATAAGTTATTGTTATCACTAACGCTGCCGATGAAAAATAATCGATGAACGATTTTTTGTAGGTGAAAAATAGAACATTCTGATAGCAAGAGTGCAACGCATGCGGCCTACAAAAAGTCGGTCAGAATATACTATCATCATCTGCCTAGCCTTTTCCCAACTATCTTGGGGTCGGCTTCCAGTCAAGCCGGATTTAGCTGAATACCAGTATTTTACGAGGAGCGGCTGCCTACCAGACCTCCACAACCCATTAACTGGGGTAACACGGTACTTCATGGCAAGACTGGAGTCAGATTTTACTGGCTTCTGACTATCCGTAACGACTGCCAATGATCTCCAAATGACAGCCGGGACCAACGGCTTCACGTGCTTTCCGAGGCACGGAGAAAACTCGTTATGTTAAGATGGTCACCCATCCACAGACCAACCTAGGTAAGCGTTGCTTAACCTTGAAGATCGACCTGTGCGGCTGTTATTATTTAGCCACGAGCTCATCAGATACACTCAGAATATACTCGTACTATAGGGTTATAATTTGTGACGATTATTGGACCTACAAAAAGTCTGTCGTGGGCGGGCAGCGTAAGAAGGTACGTGGTGTAAAATAGTTTTGAGCCGTTTGGGGTTGAAACACTAGGGCCATCGGATCCGAGCGCTTATCAAATGTTTCGCCGTTTCTTCTTCTTCTCCCTGCCCTTATCCCACATTACTTGGGGTCGGCGCAACACTGTTTTCTTCTTCCAATGTCTCCTGTCATCCGTTTACTGACGCGCAAATCGCTGGTAGACTCTACGCGTAACAAGAGGACTAGGCTTTTCTTCGGACAACGAATATATGTACCCTTTAAGCTGCAAGTTTTATAAGTTAAGTTATATTAAGTTTTGGTAAGGACAAAATAAATTAGTGTTGTCTAGCCCAAGTAAAGCTAAGCAGACGTTACTTAGCCCTTGAAATTTCAAAGGTCAAACTTCATAATATATCGCTAAAATTCACCCAACTATAACCCAATTTTAAAGCAAGTCCACAGGATCAAATTAGCGTGAGTTCGTCCGAGGCGATCAATCATCGCAACTGTAGCGTGTATAAGTTGTGACGTCATTAATATAACACGAGTGTCCCGTGACGTCATTGGCCCCATACATCTCTGTCAGGCCGGCAGCGCGGCACTGGGAACTGGTAACCGATTGCTGTTCGCTTGTTTCGTTTGAAGCGGTTTAGTATCGGAGGAGATTATAAGGTCATCCATATACGAGTACATGGATTTGGTCAAGCGTTTTTATTAAGTAGAATTGAGGTTCTTTTTGATAAAAGACTCAATAGCGAGACCCTTCCTTCTGCAGAGCAATAATACTAGCAAAGGAGGCGGCCACACGCGACGACAGGGAGTGGCCCTCAAACCTCCGCCGCCAGGATTCCGATCCCGATTTTCAACCACCGTAGGCACGGGCTTGCCAACAGCGAGCACCATTGCTAAGCTTGCCATTGGGCAGTCCGGTAATAATCCGAACCGAGTCCAAGTCGTCAACGGCTTGTTCCACGCGAGCCTCAAAGTAATGTCAGCAAAACCGTAGGGGCCCAGCATGGTCAAAGCCTCTGGAGTCATGGGTTGGCTTCTGTAAGGGGAATCTAGAATAAAGGCACAGAAGGAACGGAGTAGGTTTTAGTCAGTAAAAATCTGACACGCCCTTCCGCTCCGCTCAATGGCGGGAGAAGTCATTCTGATGATTTCCCACCTTAAAAAAAGCTTAACGCACAATGAATGTTCCGATTTGTGCGTATAAGTAGGTCCACATCGGTGTCGGTGGCGTATCGCTGTACGCCTGGTAGTCCGATGATCGAACCGGCTAGGCGGACATAGTTTTGGTCAAGGTTTTTTATTCGATCGAGGTCGATCTTCAAGGTTAAGCAACGCTTGCTAAGTTTGATCTGTGGATGGGTGACCATCTTAACATAACGAGTTTCCTATGTGCCTCGGAAGGGTCTCCCTTGTTTTACCAAAAAGAAATTGCCAAATTATCACTTCCCAAACAATTTTTCGCATAATTTCATTTGCCAAATTATTACTTAGCAAATAAACTCTTCACAAATAAATGTTACGCAAACCTAATGTTTGGCAAGTTAACGTTTCAGCAATAATTTGCTTACCAACTAGTTCTTTTACCAATTTTTATGTAGTCAAACATTTCAGTTGGTATAACATATTTTACCCAAAATAAAATTAGCCAAATTTTGGTATTTCAGTTTACTGTTTCTGGTTTTACATATAAAAATATGCTTCTGGTATTCTTCGTGGTTTGGTCACTGCTCTAACCTAACCTAACCTATAGTTCTGGTAGCAGTTCGTTTTTCATTCGTCGTTTGTAACCGTCTTTATTTTTTTTCTCATTGCAATTAATTTGATAAATTGTTCATTTTCTAAAGATTTTTTGCCGTAATAAATCATTTGATTTAAGACCAAATACCTTAAATGAACATTATTTCTCCGATGATGATAAAGAACGGAACGGAACTGTCAACGGTAACACGTAAAATTAATAAGAAAATTAAAATTTAAATATATTAAACCGGAATCAAATTGAAATATTTATAATTTCCTATCCTAATCACTATAAATCCTACTACTGCAATAGCCGAGCCGAGTCGGGCGTGCTTACAGAAGCTTCGAATATTTCATCTTCAGCAAATATGGACGCTCTAGTAAAAATTTACACATATCGTAACAAGAGCAAAGATTTTGATTATTTTGGATGCATAAAACACTAGACTGTTTATAATAACAGTGAAATTACGCGACAACTGATATTGGAAGTGAGAGATGCGCCTGTGTACACGACGGGCGCCCTAGGCCCATAGTGCGGCTGCGCCACGGCCGTCACGTCGCGGCCCGTCAAACTGACTTTTAAAAGTGTTTTTTATGTGAAATTGTTTGTTTGTATATTTTTCGTGATAGTTTAGTTTTAGTTTTTAATTTTAATATTTTGTAAGTGTAATCAATTTTTGAATGTCAAATGCGGGCTGTAGCGATACCGGCCCCTGTAGCAGTCAACCTGCTACATCACTCGACGCTCCGCTAGTGCGATGCCCCCACTGCTCCCAGGTACGTTACTTTAAAGGCGAACGGGGACTTAAGATACACTATGGCAAGGTTCACAAACCTCATAGTGTATCTGTGTGTCCCCCAGCCACATCAGCTCCATCAGAACAATCGCTTTGGATAACATTATCAAAATTCAAAAATTCTACACCTGTTGTAAAGAGGATTCCCCGGGGTGCGAGACGAACTGTTGCGCTGAGTTTAGCGCGATGCGTCCGTCTTGCAACCCAGGAGAACACACGAACTGCTTGGGAGGAGCTGCTCACCTTCCCTTATAGGATTCTACATGTCCAAAAAAATTTGGCTTCTAAAAAAACTTTAACAACCCAAATTAAAGATAACTGCAATGATTCGGCTCTCATTTTCGATCGAAATTTACCAGCTTTCAACAACCTTTCCCAGAAGGGTTTGTGTTCACATGTGGAATCCAAAATAAGTGAGGGTGACATTAGGGGAGCGGCTAGGTTGCTTTTTAGCAGTGATGTGGTGGCGCCTTACTCTCCAGATACAATTTCAGCTCTGAAGAGTAAACACCCAGCGCCTGCGGATGACCTTGCTTTTCCTGACCCTCCTGATAGCCCCATTCCGGATTCACCATTTGTCAAAATTTCTGCCCCTCAATTAGTCGCAGCCGTGAGCTCTTTCAGAAGCGGCTCCGCCGGCGGCCTCGACGGCCTGACTCCTCAGCACTTAAAGGACCTTTTAAGTTCAGGCGCCGGGGACGCTGGTGAATCGCTTTTGAAGGAGCTTCTGGCCTTAGTCACCCTAATGTTATCCGGCGGCGTGAACGATGCCGTCGTCGATGTCTTGTACGGGGCCAATTTATGTGCCCTGCGCAAGAGGGACGGCGGCATTCGTCCCATTGCCGTCGGATGCACGTACAGGCGTATGGCAGCCAAAATTTGTTGCAGGCTTTACGGCGAATCGCTGACCAACAAATTCCAGCCCCTACAGCTTGGTTTTGGTTCAAGAGGGGGCTGTGAGGCTGCCGTACATGCCCTGTCTACTTTCCTAGATTCCAATAAAGGCGAGGTCATTCTCAAGGTTGACGTTAAAAACGCCTTCAATTCTGTTAACAGAGACACTTTGTTGGCTGAAGCAAAAAAAGAGCTTCCAGAAATTTTCGGCTTTTTGTGGCAATGCTATAGGCACCCATCAAAATTATTGTATAAAGATAATGTCTTAGAATCTGCAGTTGGATGCCAACAAGGTGACCCTCTCGGGCCAGTCATTTTCAGCTTGGCTATTCATCGAATCATCCAACAGCTAAATTCAAAATTTAATGTATGGTATCTAGACGACGGAACTCTGGGAGGTGATGCTGAAACAGTATTTCAAGATTTTAAATTTCTCAAAGAACAATTTCAATCCATTGGCCTTGACTTAAATCACTCTAAATGCGAAATCTTCATTTCTGACAATACTGACAGACAATCGACTTTACAAAAATTTTATACAATAGCTCCAGACATCAAAATTTTAAATAAAAGTTCGCTGCACCTCCTAGGTTCTCCAATTTTAGAAGACAGTTTCCCTACATTCATCGATGACAAAATTGAACGTTTTAACAATATTTCGGAAAGACTTTCCAAAATTAACCTTCATTCGGCTTTCACCCTCATACGATATTGCTGTTTCGCACCAAATTTTATGTATTTTCTCCGCTCTTCCCCTTTATGGAAGAAGCCACATCTCTTGGACAAAATTGATCAGACCATTCGGTATACTCTGACTTCCATCTTAAATGTGGCTCTGGATGACCGAGCGTGGCTACAAGCCACGCTACCCATTCGTTTTGGTGGGCTCGGCATCCGCAAAATTTCTAGTGTAAGCCTACCGGCGTTCCTGTCCTCGGTCCATAGCACTCAGCAGCTAACCAATAGAATTTTGACTCCATCATTGGTTGGCTGTGAGGTGCCGTGCTTGGCCGATGCCGTGACCGCCTGGAAAATGGCTTGCCCGGATAAGGCGTTGCCCGAGAATCCATCATCCCAGAGACAGTGGGATGAGCCGCTCTGCAGGTTGGTACGGAATAATCTTATTAATACGTCCACCAATACTGCTGAGCGTGCCCGTCTACTGGCTGTGGGTGAATGGGAGTCGGGCCTCTGGCTACAGGTACTGCCGTCACTCAATATAGGTACTATGCTGAGTGACGCCACTTTCCGGATCGCTACATGCTTGCGTCTGGGTGCTCCTTGTGGAGCTCCACATCGATGTCAATGCGGTGAAGCAGTCGACCGCCTCGGACATCACGGCCTATCCTGCAGTAGGAGCGCTGGTCGGATAGCTAGGCACGCTAGCATTAATGACATTATCCGTCGAGCTCTTGTCACCGCCGGGGTGCCAGCTGTTTTAGAACCTAATGGCTTAGCACGCGACGATGGGAAGAGGCCAGACGGGATGACCATAGTGCCTTGGAAGTTGGGTAGGCCTTTGGTGTGGGATGCGACATGTGTCGACACCCTTGCGCCATCTCATGTTCTAAGTACGGCGGGTTGTGCTGGGGCTGCTGCTGCAGGTGCAGAAAACCTCAAGCGGCGCAAATATAACAACCTTATCGGGAGCTATATGTTTGAGCCGTTTGGGGTTGAAACACTGGGGCCTTGGGGTCCGAGTGCTCATCGAGTTGTTCGCGAAATTAGCAAACAACTAGTCGACTCTTCACGTGACCAGAGGGCTGGGCTGTTTTTCGGCCAACGAATCAGCATTGCCATCCAACGTGGCAATGCTGCCAGCGTTCTGGGCACTATTGCTGTTGACATCGACGTGGATGAATTTTTTGATGCCCAGTAAATGCCTTTTTTTTGTATATATATTTGCGTTTGTACATACTTTTATCTTTAGTTTGTATATATATCTATTAAGTTATTAATATGTAAATATCTGTATCCTGAATAAATTTCTCCGATTGAACTACAATTGGAGCTTATAAAAAAAAAAATAAATACCTTAATGAAATTATTCTAGGTAATATGCTGCCGAAGTAAAAATTTGACCAAATGAAAATTTTCGAACTAAAGTTTTTCCAAATATTGCATTGGTAAAATAAAAGGTTTCGAAAATAGCTTTGGGTAATGAAAATTTGGCAAATTCTTTTCGGCAAAACGGCAGACTCCCGCCTCGGTAAGCACGTTATTCCGTTGGTCCCGGCTGTCATTTGTAGATCTTTGGCAGTCGTTATGGATAGTCAGAAGTCAGTAAATCTGACTCCAGTTTTGCCACGAAGTACCGTGTTACCCCAGTTAATGGGTTGTGGAGACTTGACTGGAAGCCGACCCCAATATAGTTGGGAAAAGGCTAGGCAGATGATGGTAGATGACCATCACAGCTCTTTTTAATAGAAGCCACAGTAGCGAGTCCCTAAATTCTTTTAAGTACTTTTGTTACAAATTGGAATGCAAAGTCGGACATGAAAAGGCACTGCTACCTTCGTCACTTGGTCATCAACATTCAGGGCGCGATGGCCGCCACTACTTCACGAGGGTTGACTCTAGCTATTAGGTGACAATTGCGAAAATCTTGCTGAATCCTTAGTTACTATTGAGGCAAATTTTCCATGATGTAGTTTGGTTAAACATTTTCTGGCAATATTATCACGCAAATCATTCATCATTCTTTGGCCTCTTTCTCTCCCTCTTTATGCATCCACATGGTATGCTCATAATTACTGCACTGGTTTCTCAACAAAAATATTTGGTTTATTCTATTACAGAACCCATCCTTTAGTCATACATAGTAACTGCATCCAGTTTCATACGGTGCAACGAATTCTCTGTTAGCTTACACACATGTGCCGTGTCACAGTCGATGCGCCGCAGAGTCGCAAAATATTCGTGAGTAGTCAAAGTATCTTCCTCTACTGATGAACACGGTTTCTCTACCAAACCTAGCCAGTGAAGTTTTGCGTACATTTCGCGAATATAGTTAAAAGTTTTCGCGTATTTTGAGTAAATGTTTATCAACCGCAAAACAAAGTTCTGCCATGGCGTATTACGACTCTCAGCTCCGGTAATTTTCGCTTAAAGTGAGTCTTGTTGTGAGCATTATTTGACTATTTATGTTATGTTTCGCTCTACGAACATTTTCAACGCTACTGCATATTTGAAAAGTAAATATTTTCTTTTTAACTCGGTAAAAGCATTGTTTAATATTTTGGCACAACCTTTCCAGATTAGTTTTGGTCCAATTGGCTCCAACTTTTCATGCATTTATAATTTACAAACTACCTATGTTGTCACAGAGTAAAGTTTGTTTTTGTTGAAGTCAGCAAAGAATTGATTCTGTAGATTCATTTTTTTTTTATTATTGAAAGGCTCATGTTTGACCACGTCTATCTCACCAGAATGATGGTAAGCGATGATGTGGTCGTCAATGGAGCACGCTTGCCTAAAAGTAACCTATTCACTCTTAGCTTAAAGCTCTCTAGGTTGCTGCTATCAGGAAATACACTCTTTAGCTGTACGTATAATGTTTCCAAAACTTTTTTATCTTAACTAATTTTTAATTTACTTATATTTCATTATCATCCAACGGTAGTCTCTCAAAGTACACTTGCATCACTTCCTGGTCAACAAAAGCCGGTAAGTGCATCGATCTCATCGCTAGACTGGTCGCTTCAATGGTCGCTGGTCGCTTACTGCTCGTTAGTGACGAACGCATTTTGTTCCGTACAACCTTGTTCAGCGGATATTGTGTCTTTGTCAATTTTGTTGATGTATCAATACATGGTCATGTGTCGGAATAGCAGCGAATATCGAATTATTTTTATATATCGAGTTTGTGTACGCCACGGTTTTTTTAGATGAGGAGATAATTTAATGACTTCTCCCGCTCTGGGCGGAGTGGGAGGGCGTGTCAGACTTTTACTGACTAAAACCATACCTGTGTCCTTTAGTTACCCCTTGCGTTCTAGGACTACGGGTTCACACAGTCAACCAAAACAAAACACGTTTAGGGTATACCTATTCGTCATCATTATCATCATCTCAGCCGAAAGACGTCCACTGCTGGACATAGCCCCCCCCCCAGGGGTCGCCAGGGGTCCTGTGCGTTTCGCATTTATCGGATTCCTGCGACCCTCGCCAGGTCGTCGGTCCACCTTCCAACGCTGCGTACCTACCACCAAGTTCACATTGTGGAAAGCAATAAAGATATTGAGTATTGAGTACATGGCCGCCACTCCATAACCTTCCATCCCCATCGACCATCTGTTCTACGAGCAATGTGCCCTGCCCACTGCCACTTAAGTTTGGCGATTCTTCGGGCTATACCTATTAAAACTGTTTAAATCATTAACAGCTTATAAGATTTATTATGAAACTCATTAAACACACAAACTTCGTCTGTATTTCTCACCCGTTTCAATTCTCGGAACCTACATTTTTACGACTTCTAACAATCTTTCATTAGCTGTGAATTTTCCAGCATGTGGGTGGTTATTAGAAAAGTTGTACTACTCTGATTAGTTTCCGAAGCGAGTAAATATGTATTACTCGCTTTATTAAACATTTATATATGAATGTGGGTGGGGCTAGCTGGCATCGAGACCGAGGACTTAGTTCGGCGTTAATTCTGATGCTATTTATAATATCTATGTAAAATGACGGGGAAACTTCTCACCGTTTTTGACGTAATTCCTGAAAGTGGGAGACGAATTTGTGTTATCGTTTAAGCTGACGATGAAGCCGTAATGTACCTACTTAACTTTTTAGTTAAATGTTCAGAACTCAAGTTTTGTTGATTTATTACTTAGATTTTTAGTTAGAACAACGACAATCAGCGTGTCAGTTTTACAGTTAAGTTTTGATGGTCTTATAAGTTTTTTTTTTTGCGTTGCTGTAAAGCAAAATAATAAAAAAATAAAAAAAACTTCTTAAGGTTAATATAAAAGGTTGCTTCTAGGCAAGCGTGTTCCGTCGTCGACCAAATCATCGCTAACCATCTGGTGAGATAGGGGTCAAGCGCGATCAATAACTATAAAAAATTGAATAAAGAATTAATTTTGATTTTAACACTACCATTTAAGCTCGCTACTTCACAGTATTCCCCACGAGATAATACAACACCAGTGGCAAGAAGAGAACGTAAATAAAGGAAAAAATCCACAAAGTCCTAACACAGAGCAGGCGCACGCTATAGACGGAATGGCCGGGACCTCTAATTTAACTTTTATTCTGCACGGGCCTTAATTTCAGTTGTGGAATTTGTTCCTGCGTGTAATTCATGCGGGCTCCGTTTGTTATTTGCTTACATTTAAAGTACTGTGACGTGAAGTTTTTGGGAAGGAATATAAGTTTTACAAAGGGATGGAGGTTTTTCTCTGATTGGCGGGAATGCGCGGCCCCCATGCTGAAGTAACCCCACATGAAATGTAAACAATATAATCAAAGTATTGTAACTAAGAAGTAACAATAAAAAAGAAAAAATAATCACTGCTAATGTACGAGTAATATCATTAAGTTTGGGACCTCTCGATGATTTTATAATATTTTTGATAAAGTGTCAAGTCTATGTAGTTCCCAGTATACGTTGAGAAAGCTCGTTTATTTGTGGAGATTCTGAAACACAATGTTTTTTTTTAATCTAGTAAAACTATCTCATATTACGAATACATAAACTGGGCATTTAGGGTTGAAACAAATTATGAAATTATATAAATAATTTATTGTCCTAGTGACCCGCGGGGCTCCAGACCCGCCCCACTGGGAATTATCCAAGTTATCTATACCTTGAAAGATAAGTATTGCTATACAGTGTGCTATTGCCCTCAGCCTTTTAGGCTCATTCAGCTGTAGATGAATTTAAAACATCATCAATTTTTTTTTAATTAATTTGGAGAAATTTTTAATGCCATAATTTAGATCAATCTCACTATATTTTTGTTTCAGAATATTGTACAATATAAATTATAGTTAGTAAAGTACTTTTAAATATATAAATACTACGTATCAACGCTTAGATAAAATTTTCTTTCAAAAGCACCTAATATCATTTCCCCTATTTCTTACATTGCAACGGCAAAAATGTCGATTGCTATGTAAACGCGATTTGCAGCAGTCTTACGTCCCACCGAGCTATACTCGTAGCCATTGAGAACCGCCACTGAGGAACTGTCACACTGAGAAACTTCCCCGGGTACGTAATAAAAGAATTACGACTTTGATTTTTCTATGAAAGAAGATTTTATTGCGTTACATTTTATTCTTCATTGCAATTTTGTATTTTTCATCTTTGTAATAGAAGATGGGATCTCTTTCCTAGAGAGAAGGTCTTACTCGTAGTCCCAGCAGAAACATTATAAGGCTGATTATGCAATGATATGCTACGATGGTTGAAAAGCAAAATTACTATTACTATCTACATTATTGTTGTAAAAAGTAGTTTTTTTTTATATTTTCTGGTCTATATGAGGAATAGATCATAGATAGATGTATAGATCTTTGAAAATACTAGTCCAGTTACTAAAATATTTTCTCCGTTAGAAAGCTGTTTTATTTCTGAGGACGGAATAAAATTTATGTACGTGGGCAAAACCATAAGTAAAAGTTAGTATTTTATAGATTGATAGCTATCGACCTTTATTTATCATACGTAAGTCAAATAAAATTACAATTTACATTTTATATTTTCAGTTGCTTTTTAGAACCATTTCATTATTCCTTTCATTTTGGATCAATTTTATGTTTTATTTTATAAAACGAAGTGTATTATTTTTACGGTTAACATCAATCATATCTGCTCGTGTAACCTTTAGGAGCACGTACCACTAAATATATGAAAATAAAACAGATGTGTGATTACTACAGTTTTATTTAGATTCCTAAATATATACTGAACTGAACTGGACTTATTTGGCGCAACCATGAAACATTTTTTCATCTGACTTTCTTTTTAATTTGTTTTACGTTTAATTTAATTTTTTTATAATTGTTTTTCTCACGGTTCATGGTGTGCCAAATAAAAATGTTTTCTTCCTTTCTATGTGTATGTAAAACATCTTACACTGACGTGCCCAAACCATTTTGCTGCATGCCATCACTAGCTTGCGTCCATAAGTACATCCCTTTACAATAAAATTGGTACAGTTCCCTTCTCAACCTCTAGTTGTTATTCATCGCATACACATTGCTTATCTTGGGATTGTCGTATAATAAACGAACACAGCCCAAAATAATCTCAATATTGTCCTGAGCCAAACCTTAGTTAAAATTCTTTCACTTTTTCTTATCTTACCACTTCTGTGAGAACATCGTCACGTAATCTCAAACATTGTTGAACCAACAAAAGATGTTTCTCCATTAAAATTAGCTCGTTGAAACTAATCTTTTTTTATGAAAGACGGTTACTTTTCATTACGTGGCTGTGTCCGAAATACATTCAAAGTGTTCTGAGTCGTTATCCCAGTAGGTAATGGTCGGTGTACCCGAGGGATTGCGACGGAAAATTGTGCGGACAAAAGGTATAGAAGGATAAACCGTCCGTGTCTCACGGAGTACTTGTGAGCCGAAGAATTTCACTCACACATGTACAAAAGGTTTGGGTGGGTATAGTTAGTATGAGCACACAGTGAAGAGTTATGTGTGTGAGCTAAATCGTGCGGTTGAGTGAAGCAATGATACATTGCAAGACAATGACGTTGAGCGTTACACACACATATGCATAATGTAAGACGTATGTACAACAAGTACAGAATGATCGTTTTACGTGTGTGTGTATGTCGTCATTGTCGAACGGCGTTCCTGTGTATGTGTGCGAGGGTTGATTGCGATGAAGTGAACGCTCTGTTCTCGGAGCAGATTTAGGGTTTGTTAAAAATAATGTCTTGTGGTATGAGCCCCTTAGCCCTTTCATTCGACGGCGCAATTCTTCCGTCCGATGCCAAATTGCGCGGATTCGAAACGTATTGTTGTATTTTTTGCTTTCATTTTAATGATTGCTGGATTTCATTTTGAATATCTTCTCAAATTTTTCAGCAAAAATACCAAAGTTAATGACTATATGATATTTTATACTTTATTTATAGCATATTTTCAGAGTGGCTATAATATAGGTACTTAAATTACTTATATGGTAGCTATATAAATTATTATAACCACAGAAAAATATTCCCAAATTCGAATTTAATCATTCTATTTACACAGGCTTTGTCTAGTTTTATTTAACATTCGCATGGTAACGTTTATTTTGCGGGTATTTTAATTTGAGTTACAATTTAGAATTTCGTAACTCATCTGTTTTTATTATAACTAAAATATCTACGGATTTGGGAATCCCGTTAAATCAGAGAAATTGAAATCGCTTAAAGAGTAGGAATAACGACTGACTCGGTTGTTAATTACCTAGTAGATTTTGAAGATATCTGTTCATGTGGTCTATCTTCGTGCAGTACTTAGGTTTTCCCCTGTTTTTTTCATACAACATACATTAGTGCTTGACTACAATTCCGCCAGATGGTAAGCATTAATGCAATTGTTGATGGTGACGCGCACTAGTTTATTAAGAGCCTATTCACTCTTATTACGTGCCATGGAGCGCAGTAACCTAGGTGTTAAATTAAGTCATCGCGTTCGAAACACTATACTGCGCTCCAAAACGCAGATCATTGACGTGGCTCAGAAGGCTGCCCAGCTTAAATGGGACTAGGCTGGACAGGTCTGTCGCATGCCGATCGAGCGGTGGGCCGGTAAAACACAAACGTGGTGCCCTGAAATCGCGCGACAGGGTCGCGGCAAACCAAGAGAGAGATGGCGGGACGACTTAGATGTCTTCCTTGAGAATTGGCAAGAAGTGGCTCAAAGCCGGAAACATAATAATAATTAATTCTAGCCTTGAAGCAAATATTCTCCACAACTGTCACAACTCTTAGTCCGATCGATCATCAAGTTTGACACATAACTACGAGCCCTTCCAAACAACGACACCAAGACCTGCCTACATAATTAAGGTCCTACAACTTGACGTATTATCACAACACTTAGGAACCTTGAAGGCCTATAATAATCCGTGGATTACGGCCTGACGTCATAAGCTAAGGCTACACTCGATAAACTCCGGCTAATATTAATAATGTTGGCTTTACATAGAATTGTTTGAAGCGTGGTTGTCGAGCAAACAATCGGCCTTTTGGGTTCAGTCGTAAAACCGGCCTCCTCCGTGTGCCCTACGCACTACATTATGAGTATCGAGACTGTTACAAGGGTGGCACAAGTGAAAAGCGTAGTAAATGGAATTTTCTGAGACTTCAATTTCATTGAGATCAAAGTACAAACAAAATCAATTCTCTGAAATTAGTGCTCTGAGCATTAATTTCGTTCAATTGCAGATATTAGCGGGATTCAATATTTCTTACTGATAAAATTTATTTTTAAGGCTATAATATAATTTTCAGTAAGTTGTTTCATAAACCAACTTTTTTAATTGTCCTCATTTATATAAGATACTAGCTTCTGCCACCGGCTTCGCCCACGTGAAAATAGGTTTCTTCAAACAAAATTTGGACTTCCGTGGCATCACCTTAGAGAAGAATTTTGAAAAATCCTCTCTTGGTGTTCACCTACGGCATACAAGGAAACCTAGTGCAAAGTTTCACGCTCCCAATCTCAACAGTTTTAGCTGTTTTAATATGTGAAGACGAAAGAAAGAAAAACTATTTATTTACATGAACAGTAGCAAATTTACAAAACATGTTAACAACAAAAAAAACAACAAGAAATATGCGCCACGTTCGTGCAAAACAGCCGAACGCTCTGCATAATGCTGTAGGCACACATATAGTGCGACTAGTCCACAGCGCTGGTTTTCAACGTGGGCCGGCTTTGTCAGTCAATCAATTTCTCCTTTTATCTATTACGTTATTGGTACGAGGTGTGTTACTTTTCAGTGTACAATAAACTTTATTCTATTCTATTCTAAAACAAGGTTCATGTTATAGAACCGCATCACCACCCAATACTCATACAAAGCAATCCCAACATCGTCTCCCACTCAAACACATAATCTCCCCACACATAATCAATCCATGCACCCTATCAAACTGCGTCGTACAACACACGCTTTGCCCAAGTTGAGGCAAATATTTGCCCGCTCTCTGTGGGCTAGTTGGAATTGCCAGCTCCTTGCCCAGCCCGATTGATAGCCGTGATGAATGAGCGGGCATAGTCATGCGTATAAACAAGTTTTGGGCCGATTTGAATGTAGGGTCCCTGTTTGACTTTACATGTTAAGGACTGAATTATGTATTATTTATTTTATAGTTGTATTTCAGTTGGTGTTTTGTTTAGTTTATTGTATTGTGGGGCTGAAGGTTTTATGTGTTATGAAATTTTGTAAGTAGCTATTAATGTTTGGGACTGTTTATTTGTATAGTATGCTACGTTTGGGCTTATTATTTGGAGTTTTAATGATTTCAGTGGAGTAGACTAGTTTTGAATATCACGAATAGAGCTAATGTAGTAAATAATCCTTGAAGTTTTGTTTTTTTATTTAGCATATAATTTCCAACTGTCGGGCAAAGGCTTCCTGCAACTTCTTTCAAGTATTCGTTTCTTGAGCTACCTCGAATGAGGTAAGCATATAGGTCATGCCTCCAGCTCTTTCTAGGTCGACCTCCAAGTAATAAAGTTTTTTAAAACATGACAAAATACTTCAACCAGCAACGAGTTAGCCATTCACGTTACTCCTAAAAAACATCGAACATCTCACACAACCCACACATTCCATCATACCCACGCTTGACGGAGCATTGATTAATATTCATTATTCACGTATTGTAATGAAGCGCGCACACACATGCACACACACATATACATACATACACACCTACATACGTACGATCTGACGCGACCACATCTCAACTCGGAGGATAATACGAGTAACAATCGCGATGACTTACGTCTCAAGAGGATTACAATTTCTCAGAACTATGGAGCGAACAGTTCTGCGAATGTGCAATTAGCTGGCACTGAAGTGTTTCTAGTGTTTATATCTGTAGAAACGTTAGATATGATTCAATGTTTCCGTTAGTCAGGTAAATAGACGCTCAAAATGGCTTAAAAGATTAACAAGCTAAGTAGTGAGTAAACTCCGCGTTCTCAATGACGCAGGTCCTCACGGACACGGTTAGTTTGGGAGGTTCCTGCACTAAATTTGTGTAGTAGATACGCCCAGGTGTTACAATTATGTGCATTGCCCGGAGGACACGGTGGTGGTATGCCCCGTTTTGGTCGGAGCACCAAAGTGGCGTGTGAACGATCGGTGACAACGACCTCTCGCGACGGACCCTGGTGCAGGCCGTGGCTCGGAGCGAGGAGAAATGTTAGGCAACCGACTCCTTCTGTGAAGCAGTAATGCTTGCGAAGAAGGTGACCACGCGTGAGGGAACGGTCTTCCTCACGCCTCAGCCGCTCGATTTCGGTTTCGACCCTGATTTTCAGCCATCACAGGCGTAGGCTTGCGGGTGCGAGCAATGGGTAGCTCGCCGGTGTCATTTATCCGCCGTTAAAAATCATCCAATGACTTATCCCTCTCCGCCCAAGAGTAGGAGAAGTCATTCGATGATTTCCCATCTAAAAAAAAGTGGTAAACTCACTTTTTAATTTTTCGATTGACATACTCATATTACTCGCAAAACAGATAGCCAATGAACTCAAAACAGATTAGAAGCAGTAAGTAACTGTGTACCAAAAACTGCAGCGCATTGCCCCAAGTGTTATGATATCCTAGATCGTAGGAGACTGTTAGATGCGAGTACCACGAGACCAATCGGATCGAATCGAATGATGATAATGAAATGTAGATATAGTAAGATTGTTTTTAGAGAAGTTTTGCGTTAGGTGTTTCTATACCATCATCACATCGCCCCCGTGGCACATAAAATTATTGCTTAAAGCTGCCTTTAAAAATACCGTTGATTTAACATTCAGATTTTGATTTCGAGTATCGACTTGGGATTTGCGAACAATTTTGTTTGTAAATTTTCTCACTATTTCAGTCGGCAGCTCGTAACAGTCGAATAGTTATAAAGCCATTTATCCAGCAATCGGCGAATCTACATTCTATAGCCCCTTCAGGACCAAAGAACGGTCCTAACACCGGGCTGTAATCCCTTAATTCCGCTGTAACCCAAACTCGAGGCGCACCCCGCGGTATTCAATATTCTGTGCTGAATAATTCATATATTACCGACGTACGATTAGGATGTACATCAGATTTTATTTCCCTTTCTGAGCGAATTACACTTGCAAATGTTAGGATCACAGTTTAGGTATGCATGGGACAGGGTACTATTATTGTTATGGACTCCTGAGAAATTGCTGGCGGGATTAATGGATTGAAGTCGTGTGGTATTTATTTGAATACATTTCTTTTAGACGGAAAAATAAACCTAAGTACAGCCCATATTTAAATTCCCTTTTGAAAGCGATCGCTTAGTCAAGAAACGAAACAAAATTAAACTTACAAAATAGCATTAGTCGTATATACAACCCAATATAAAATAAAAAACAACAGCAAAATACAAGCATAGTGAGAAATCAGCAGTAAAAATTCCGTAGCAAATAACGAACGAGACGCATAGTCGCCTACGCCGTAGCAAAATGCGTAGGCTGCTACTGCGTAGCACCGTAGCGTGTAGGCAACTTTTATAAACTTCACGAATTAAATTAATATAGTGGCTAGTTCCATCAGAACCATGCACTTTTTAATGATAAAAAGTAACATTTAACATGTCGCTTTCTGTCAGTGTTTGAATTTTTGAAACTGGAGCATTACTCGTACTCCTAGAGATTATAACAATAACAAACAATATTTTTTCGTCTTAAAGATAATATATAAGACATCTAGTCAAGATAGATAATTCAGGTGAATGTTTGCAAAAAATGCAAAGCTGACACTTAAAGTCGCAGGCTGTATGTTTATCAAAGCCTTCAGAGCGTTAGTGACAGTCGCTGGGAGTTACTTTGACGCGCGTTAATTGGGAAGTAACTGAGGTTAAGTAGCAGTGCAGTGATGGAAGATACTGAATGAATTTATTTTATATACCTATACGTGACAAGGGTACGAAGATCCTGATGATAGAATTGTATGTAACGCTCTACTTGTCAAATATGTGTATTTATATACAAGTTTAGTCAATATTGAGTGTAGATTTTTTTCTATTACAGTCATTATCAAATCATCTGAGTAATCAATTTCAATTCAATTAAATTTTTGACGCTATGGCAGGCACGGTGACTAAGCGATTGACTGCTACGTGGCGGGTCGTAGGGTCGATTCTTGCAAGGAACAAATATTTGTTTGGCCTACAGATTATGCGTTCCAAATATGTAGGTTATCTTGTGTACGTTTTTTTTTTCTGGTAGGGGAATCATCAGAATGACTTCTCCCGCTCTTGGGCGGAGCGGGAGGGCATGTCAGACTTTTACTGACTAAACCCCTACCCCGTTCCTTCGTTGCCTTCGATCTGGGGGGGACTCGGTGTCAACCTTTAGGAATACCACGTGTTCCCCCCAGTGGCTTCGGCCCTACCGGGCCCCTACAGTTTGCTGACATCTCCTTGAGGCGCGCGTGGAACAGAACGTGCCGTTGACGGCTGGGCTCGGTCCAGATTATTTCCAGACTACCGGACGGCGAGCTACCCAGTGCTCGCTGTCCGCGAACCCGCGCCTACGGTGGTCGGAAATCGGGATCGGGATCTCGGCGGCGGCGGCGTGAGGACCGTTCCCTCACGCGCTCGCGGTCAGCAGCCTCCTTTATGAGCATTACTGCTTCCTCGCTCCGGACCATGGCCTGAACCAGGGCCCGGCGTGAGAGGTCGCCGCCTCCGATAGCCTCCACAAGGACACGGCGGTGCTCCGCCCAAGCGGGGCACACTTCTACCGTGTGCTCCACCGTGTCCTCCGGGCGGTCCAGACAGTAGCGACACCCGGGCAGTGGCGACACCCGGGCATCTTGTGTATGTGAGTTTACATAATATTTGTGAAAGCACTCACAATACAGGGATGATTTCTAGTGCAGGTATTTTCATAGAAATAATTAACACCTGTGTTCATTATAATAATAGTCTATTTTCTGCACGTGAAAAAGCAGAGCACCTAAAATAATTTTATCCAAACTGAAGATCCAAAAGTGGAAACTCATTAGTTTTCACTCATATACAGTTGTATTAGAATTAACACAACCGTCTTTGAATCAAATTAATTATAAAGAAAACCCACACGCTTTGCCTTAACATATCGCTAAATATAGCTCGCGTAGTGTGTCACTACCTACGTGCTAGCTTCAGCAATGTAGTAAAGTTAAGTACAGACAAGAGCATAAACATTGTGACAAACTTTACCAACAAATTCGAAATTTGGTGATGTCACGAACCAACCAAACTACTACGAAGTTCTTTTCTCATAGATAATAATCTTCAGTTTATAAGAATACTGCTTTTGATTTTACGCCATCATCTACCTAGCATTTTTCCCAACTACTTATATTAGAGTCGGCTTCCAGTCAAGCCGGATTTAGCTAGTAATTTACTAGGAGCGGCTGCCTACTAGACCTCCATAACCCATTAACTGGGGTAACACGGTACTTCATGGCAAGACTGGAGCTTTTGATTTTGCGTAACGTTGCATTATGCTGATAACTGTATAGACATGTTCCGGGGGCATCATTAGCAGTCTAGAGCTATGTGTTGAGCTTCAATATGCAGCTTATGTTAGTATAGTGAACGATAAACCGTTGTTACGTATATAATCAATAATAATGATATATGGAAATAGACGAGCTGCTAATGTAGTCTATTTGAACAGCTTATATCATAAGTAGATAAAACTGTGAAAGGGTACTAAAGAAAAATTAATCCGGATTTGATAATTAGTACCTACTTTTATAAAAGCTACCTATTGCTGTATTGATTTTCATCATGAACAATGTTCGATTTCTGATAAAATATCGGCAAAAGTTACTATAGAGCTTCATTAATATTTTTACTTGAATTCTCTGAATAACAATGATTTTATATTGGTATACTATTTATTAGTTTGTAATTTTAGTATTTAATTATAATATGTATTCTATTTTTATAAGCAACTTAATTTAAAGATACTTCATTCTATTTTGAAATACCTTTAGTGGACCGGTGTCATGCGACCGCGGTGTTATTGTCTTACTATTGTGTCTCGTTTCGCGGGTATGTGAGAGGTTAATTTATTCAGAATGCACGCCTATCACAGTAGTGTAATTTGTAACCAAAAGTTGACTGTCTACAAGTCAACCTATGCCTTGTTGCATCAAGTCCGTCTATGTACCCCTACATGAAGTCTTAATAAATAATTATATCAGAGCCTTAGGTTTAAGAAGTGATGATGATAAATCTCAGACACCTGAGCCCTTTACGGCCATAAAAAGGCATCTGAAGGAAGGTAAAAAAACCGGGATTTGCGAAGCTAGGTCAAGCAGTAGGCGTGATATCTTGATTTATTTGCTTGCTTATATCTGTTACTATTTTCAACAACACAGTATTTTATCTAACTTGACGACAAGAACTAAAGCCTAAGAAATCTTAGAATTTACTTCTCAAGACAAACTCTGTTTTATAAAACCCTTTTTTTACGTGGAATCGTCAATATGACTTCTCCCGGTCTAGGTAGAGCGGGAGGGCGTGTCTAGACTTTTACTGGTTAAAACCCACTCCTGTTTCTTTTTGCCTTCGTTTCAGAGCCCCGCGATTCAGTTTCGTTAAACCTAGGGTCCCAGTAGGTTTAGACCCCTTACATTTTGCTGACATCTTTTATAGGCACGCGTCGAAGACTTGGATTTGATCCGAACAGTTACCGGACGGCCGGACGACGAGCTATCCATTCTTCGACGTCCGCAAACCCACGCCTACGATAGCTGGAAATCGGGATCGCTATCCCGGCTTTATAAAACCTTTTACGGCTACTAATAATACGACCACAGTATTCATTTTACAACCTCTAACACAGACCTTGGTACTTGACTAGACTAGGTACTTTTATACTGCTGACGACGTAATGAAAACCGCATACATTGCGACGCAACAGCACCGCGAACATTGCAAGGAACATAAAAAGTCACATCGTCATCATTACTACATGTAACCATTCATTCAAGAAAACGTTGGATGTGGTACGGTGAGCGTGACGTGTGGTATCTACTAAGAACAACACGAAACTATAAGTCATTTTGCACCATCAAAGTACGAATAGCAGTTCTCAATAGAGGCGTTGAAACTTGAATGCACCGATGGCAGTTTTCGTTAAGCTATAACTATCAAAATTGACAGGTATACATATTAAGACTTCCCATTTCATCTTCTTGTCGCGAAACATAATTCCATAACACATTAAAATAGTTCAAAATCAGAGTTCTATTTCGTCTGTTCGGCTAATATTTCGTGCGCTTTATTAAATTCCTTCATACCTTCATTTCACTGTGCGTCAGTATCGTGTGCCTTTAACTCGACTATTATTTTGATTATAATATTTTCTTGTCAGGTTGTAAAATCTCTGGTATAATTTTGTGGATTGACGACAAATAATTACAGCATTTATCTGTCGTCAATAAAATTCTGATATGATTTAAAAAAAGTGTAATAATGTCAGCTCGCCTCTTAGTCTTGAAAAAAATATTCTGACCCTTCTAACTTTACCAAAGTTCAGTTAACAGCATCTTTTTAAATAACTGAAGTAGCTATTCACATCCATTTCAGTGAACCCAATCTTTAAAATTTTAATAAAAGAAATTGCCTGCTTTACTTTTTTTTTATTCGAGATAGACTCTCTTATTCGATACGCATATCATTCGAGATTGAATCTTCATATACCGCCTCCACCTTCACCCTTGACTCCTTGGCGTGCGCGACAAAACCCCACGCCATGCAATATTCATGCGCGATGAGTCACGTAAACACTGCCATGATTATTTTATTGTAACGCGCGACCTTCCACTCTCATTGGAGATACGACTCCTGCGACCAAAGATTGATGGACCTTCGTGGCCTCTGGGGTTGACCTGGAAATGTTTGAGTGGTTTTTGGTCGGTTTTTCAGCAGTTTTACTACTTTCAGTAACTCGTACAATGGAAGGTTCTTATTTTGATTAACGTATAATTTTAGGGTTCTTTGTTATTCTGCAAAGTAACAAGCAACGATATAGAATTGTAATAGTAAAAACTATAGTCATTTTGTTATATCTGATAATAGTGGCCCATGCTCTTTCACTAATATGCCTTTGAATTTAAAACAACAACAACAAAAAATTATTCAATCAATATCCACTAAACTTTTTTGCTTTTCTTGTGTGCGTGTCAACATATTCGTTACATTTTGTAAAAAAAAATGTGGCAAGATAGTAAGTAGGTACACAATTTTACAGAAATCCTAAATGACAGTGGTTTTACTCTTTATAATCGAGCGAATAAAAAAATATTGTTTAAATAGTGAAACTCATGAAATACCTATGTATAATCAATATCGATAAAAGAAGTTCTTGTACATAATTGACCTCAATTTCAGTAGTAGGTACTCTCAGACGTACTTGATGCCTAAATTGTTTTGATATGTTTTATGTTTAAGGTCACGATACATTAGATTTGGGAGATATTTATTTCATTTTTAGGATATTTTCGTCTGTCTGTCTGTCTTTTAGCAGACTGTTTCTGATCAACCGTCATTATTTGCAGACAGCCAACTTTTTATATTCCATCTTTCGCGGGTCCGCGCTTGCTCTTCCCAGTTCTGGCGGTATCTGTCAAATTCGTGCGCCATCTCCGGGCACCAACTTTGTGCTACTTTGTCAGTTTTTCGAGCATGCGGCAGACATGTCCTGCCCAGTCCCATTCCAGTCAGGCAGTCTTCTGAGCCACATCAACTAATCTGGTTTTGGAGCGCATATACCTAAAGTATCACAACAAATAATATGTAATGAAATATACTCAAGTGCGGATTGAACTACAACTACGATACGATACGATGAGAACCATAATCCATATAATTAGCCAGTAATTGATCATACGCTCGAAATAATGATGTGTAATGGCGACCGCGGGGTCACGGGTGCGGTTCGTATCACTAAATAATTATCTGCGTTCAAATTAATAGATTTTTAATGACGTAACGTGAAACCGTTTAATCATGGACTGTAATTGCCTTGTTTTAATGAGAAATGAGATTAGTTTTACTGCAGTAACTGAAGTTACTAGAAATATTTTATGGTTCTGAATTATTATCTCATACTTAAGCATTTATTTATTATCTTAGAGAGAAAAAACAGTAACATGAAAAATTAAATAATAATAATCTAACCCACTTCAATATGAATAACAGAATTATAGGACTGTGGTAATAATTTACAAAATACGGTACCTTCTGCGAAAGCTTTATGTATATCTAACAAAATAATGTATTTCTACAATAATAATAGAGATAATATATAATGTAATTTAATTCAGTTTATCGTAATCCCATTCAGCATAATTAGCCTTAAAAATTTTCCACTGCTGTGACTCAGGACTGCTCTCCAAGAGAGGAAAGTTATTTATTATTATTATTAAGAAATTACTATTGGTTTTGCGAAATCAATTTTCAATCAAAATTCGACATCATTAGAGAACAATTTTATGAATATCGAACAGAAATCTTCATGAAAAGTTAACAATTGAAGCAAATTGGGAATTGAAAATATTGTCAATTTCTTTTGGGGACAAAATTTGTGTAACAACGGTCGGATTGGGCGAGCGATCCGCGCGACCTCTGTGAAATAAATTAGTTACGAACGAAGATTTTCTCTTCATAATTAATATTGGAGAATATTTTATTTGTAATTATAACTTGACGCAGTGAGCCGGTGATTTAAGAAAATGGATTATTGAAATATCTACAAACATTTATTTTGTTAATTTAAATTGTCACTTACGGGATATCTTCCGTGGTTTTTATTTATTTTGAGTTCCCGATATTTCGACGCTGTTGCAAGCGCCATGATCGCGGGATGACTGGAGAGTGCGGGTGGATGGAAAAAATTTTTGCTAAGAGCAGACAAATCTGTCTACCCTCTTTCTTTGTCTCTTGCTACGCGCACTATTGCAACTCGACACTAACTCACGGCAAAACACACTCACTGTATCACCACGTTTTTCGGAGTCTTTGTTGTGATGCCGGATCCCCCTTTTTATCATGTTCACAACTGGATTCCACGTACTTGACAATTTGAAACCATCCTCTCGATTGAATTTTTTGTATTTACTTATTTCAATTGCTTCTCTTGTCAGCCTGGGTATGTAATGTTTGTCCGTGGACAAGACACTTGGCTTGTGGAATTCGATCCAGTGATTGGGCCCGGACTGCAGCAGATGTTCAGCTATGGCCGATTTTTGCTCATCATTGTTTTTGACCGCCTTTATATGTTCTTTTATGCGGCATGAAACAGTTCGCTTCGTCTGACCTATATATGAGCTGCCACAGCTGCAATCAATTTTATAAACCCCAGGATGTTCAAAAGGAATTTTATCCTTAGGGGAACGCAGACTTTGTGCTATTTTCCTATGAGGAGTGCCGTGAGTTAGTGTCGAGTTGCAATAGTGCGCGTAGCAAGAGACAAAGAAAGAGGGTAGACAGATTTGTCTGCTCTTAGCAAAAATTTTTTCCATCCACCCGCACTCTCCAGTCATCCCGCGATCATGGCGCTTGCAACAGCGTCGAAATATCGGGAACTCAAAATAAATAAAAACCACGGAAGATATCCCGTAAGTGACAATTTAAATTATGAAACAAACCGTGATAGCCTAAAACAGTATTTATTTTGTTGTTGCTGGGGCGACACGCGATTGATTTATAAAGTCAATAAATAAAGTAAAATTCTTACTATCTATACTAGGGTTGTCTGGTAGATATGGCTGTCAACTATAAAATTGTACACATAGATTTCAGTAAGTGTAAAAGTGTTTTGTTACTATTCTAGTGTACAATAAAGCATATTTTTAGGAGCTCGTGACTAGGTAATAACAGCCGCACGGGTCGATCTTCAAGGTTAAACAAAGCTTGCCAAGGTTGGTCTGTGAAAGAGTGGCCATCTTATCATAAAGATTTTTCTTCGTGCCTCGGAAAGCACGTTAAGCCGTAGATCCCGGCTGTCATTTGTAGATCTTTAGCAGTCGTTATGGATAGTCAGAAGCCAGTAAATCTGACTCCAGTCTTGCTATGAAGTACCGTATTACCCCAGTTAATGGGTTGTGGAGGTCTGGTAGGAAGCCGCTCCTCGTAAAATACAGGTATTCAGCTGAATTGGGTTTGACTGGAAGCCGACCCCGATATCGTTGGGAAAGAGGCGAAGTAGATATAGATGAATAAAGCTTATTTTACTCCATAAAGACTAAGCCAAAAGGTGATTTCCAAACATGTGCGAACTGAACCTGCCATATTATTATTGTAGCTACTACACACGTGTCTGTGGCACGTGCCAGTCTTATTTAGAAGTTATTTCTTTCGCTTGGAAGTGAGGATAAAGTTTGAAATGAGATTTTATAATTTAACAACCGCTAACTTGCCGCGGCTATCTACAAAACCAAAACAACTTTTCATCACAAATTATTTTCATAAGCGTTCAAAATTTAAGAGCTACAATAAATCTGGTGCCAGATCTATAGTCCGGCCAGCATAACGTACACTATCGTCTTAAACGCGACGGATATAAATGGCGCGAGCCACAGTCCGACCCGACTTCCATTCAAACGTTATTTTTCTTACATTCACCGACATTTTTTATCCAAACCAAAAATCGTGGCTCATTTATCTTATTCACAAACTCGCGGATTCTATTAAAAAGATTTTCTTATTCAAAAATGCCAAGGAATTGAATCGGAATGGAAAGGAACAGTATCTGGGTGATTAATTACGAAGAAAGTCACAGAAGTGAGTGTTTTGTTTCAAGTTATCATTTGTATTCAAAGAGATTATTCAATGAAAAGTTTGGACACTATGAATAGGACGGCGTTTGAAGGGCGCTAAGAAAAATCGTTTTGAATTTGAATAATTTAAGTGTTGAAAAGAGTCGTTGGTTTAATTACAGCGGTTCAGGGGATGGCTTTCGTTAATATAAAACAGTTTCTTTAATAAATTGTAAAGATGATGAATTTTAGCAGCAGTTTTAATGAAACATCACTTCGTATATTCAGTCCACACTTTCATACTAATTTTATAAATGTGAAAGTAACTCTGTCAGTCTGTTACGCTTTCAAGGTCAAACTACTAAATAAGTAGATTTTGATGAAAATTGAACCGGAGCTAGTTTGAACCCGACATGCAGAGCGCCAATCGTTCAACCACTGCGCTGACAGTGACGTTCAGAACCGATTTGAACATTTGATGAGCCAAACTGACCCGTTACCAGTTAAACCACTCATCATTTAGTAGGATAAAACCATATATCGAGGGTATAGTGTTCAAACCCAATAAGTGTCGAAAAATCAAAAATCGTTTTATTAGTGCATCTTAATGCATTTTTGACGCTCTTTCCAGTGGTCTAAGCCAATAAGTGAAATTCGCAGTAGAAACAAAATTACGTTAGGTAATAACCCAATAAAGTCACCGTGTTTAGCCAATACTTAAAAACTGGTACCCAATAAAGCGTATTATCTTGTTACATAATATTTTTATTTCACGCTTAAACCACATAAAGCCACACATTGGCATTGAGTGTTCAATAATTTCAACTAAAATCACCCAACGGCTTCGAGGCAATAATCACTATCTGTATTTATCGGGTTTTACCTTTAAATACGTAGATAAAAAAAGCAACAAAAACCAAAAGCTAAATAAAAATAAATGTATTTATCGGGTTTTATTGTTCGATTATATTTAAAAAGTAACAAGTTATGTCTATATGGTACGGTACGAGCTGTTACCCGCGACTTTGTCCGCATTAAGTTCGAAAAGAGTCCTATCAATCTGTGCTTGTAATTCATTCCGAAAGCATCGAAATTATTAATTTAACTTTGATAAAAACCGTTTAAAAGAAAAAACACAAATGACCAAGAGGAAACATGTTGTGTACTAGTAACGTATTACGACCAGATGTACGAACGTCAATAAGCAGAAAGAGTATTTTACAAGGGTCGCAGCAGTTGACGTTTCTGCTTAACCCTAGTGAAGGGTTAGGTTGATCTATTGGGCATGCCATCATTATGGCGGTAAGTCCCCTCTTTGAGGAGTGGTTGGAAAGATGTCACGGCGTCCTCACCTTCCTTACGACGCAGGTCCTCACCGGGCATGGTAAGCTCGGAAGGTTCCTGCATCAGATTTAAGCGGAAGAAACATCTGGGTGTCACCACTGTGTGGATCGCCCGGAGGACACGGTGCTCTCGCACTGGTTTTCTGGTACAGGCCATGTTCCGGAGCGAGAAGGAGTGGAAGGCGGTCGCCTCCTTCTGCGAAGCAGTACTGCTGGTGAAGGAGGCAGCCGCATGCAACTGGGAAGGCCCTCCTGCCCCCATCACCGGAATTCCAATCCCGCGGACGGCGAGAAATGGATAGCTAGCCGTCCGACAGTCCGGTAGTACTCTGAACCGAACCCAAGTCGTCATCGGCACGCGCCTCAAAGAGATATCAGCAAAACTGAACTGCTTTGTGCATACCAGGATCGAAGCCTCTGGGGCCATAGATTGGCTTCTGAAAGGAAACACTGGGACCCTGGAACAAAGACAGAGAAGGAATGGAGTGGGTTTTAGTCAGTTAAAGTCTGACACGCCCTTGAAGGAGGTGGCTGTAAATATGAGGAATAGGATATCCTCTCGCTCCGTGAAATTTCCGGGTGTCAAGCTTTAGGGAGATTCCCAAGCACCGCAAGCACGGACTTGTGATGGTGCCATCGAGCCATCGAGTGAAAGCAAGCCCATGTCGACGGAGTGGCTCCAAGTGAAGTCAGCAAATGGAAAGGCCCTCTACGGCCGATGTCTGCTAGGACTGCGAGACTTTTGACAGAGTTACTTTCTATAAGAATTTTGGCTCCGATAATATTTTCTCTGCAGAGTTACACAATTTTGGCAGAAGACAATAAAAGAAAAACATCGGGACACCAACCTTCAGCTGGATAACGTGTACTGATAGCGAAAGGTTGTAAACGAATTCAAAAACTACAGACATGTCGTCTTCCTTAACAACAGCACTCACAAAGAATTTGCGAGAGCATGCATTAATTGTACGTTTTTGTCGTTTAAATTACTTGTTCATTTACCCAGTATTTTTTGGTGTATATTTGCCTAATGTGTGAAGTATGTAGTATGTCCAACTTTTAAATGAATTTCGGCGAAATAGGTAAAGTGCGTACATCATCTACCTAGCCTTTTCCCAACTAGGTATATTGGGGTCGGCTTCCAGTCAAGCCGGATTTAGCTGAATACCAGTGTTTTTCGAGGAGCGGCTGCCTACCAGATTTCCACAACCCATTAACTGGGGTAACACGGTACTTCATGGCAAGACTGGAGTCAGATTTACTGGCTTCTGACTGTCCGTAACTACTGCCAAAGATCTACAAATGGCAGCCGGGACCTACGGCTTAACGTGCTTTCCGAGGCACGAAGGAAACTCGCTATGTTAAGATGGTCACCCATCCACAGACCAACCTTGGCAAGCGTTGCTTAACCTTGAAGATCGATCCTTGCGGCTGTTATTATCTAGCCACGAGCTCCTCGAAATAGGTAAAGTACAAAATATGTTTAATTTCTCTAGATCTAAAACCCAATAAGTCGGTACCCTTTGTAACTTATATTTTTATTACGACAAAATGAACTGCCTCAGGAAATCAATAATACTGTTTTACACTAATTCAACGTATCCACTTTTACCATAAATACTCATTATAATGATATTATTTGAATAACATAGGTATTTTTGCCCATAAAACTTAAATATTGAATATCTCAAAAGTGTCAATTTCGTACTTATTGGGTTTGAGCACTATACCCTCGATATTTATCATACGAATTTTTCATAGTTCTTTACTGCAACTACAAGAAATACGAGAAACAGAATGGAAAGACTTCCAGAAAGATTCTTATAGTTTGAGACATTACTTCGATCTTATTGATTTGTCTGCCCCCAAAAAACAGTTTGAAGGTCACAGGACCTTTAAAATGTTTGTAAACTTTTCAGTATAATCACTAGTGATTTGCCTCAGCTATTTCCGTACTCCCGGGAAATTTACGAGGTGCTAAAATAAGATCTAATACCAAGTAACGATACACCATGATAACTGAAACTCAATAAACTTTCGCTTAACAGGAAAAATATAAAAATTGATGACAGCCCTTTTATGAGTGAGTAGTAACTCAGTGACTTAACACGGTGGGGTCTGAGGCGATCGCAAGTTATTACCTAAAATGTTCTCTCGTAACTCTTGGACCTCAAAAGTCGACGATAGCCGTTAAACCCGTGACGGAGGCACCTCGCGAGCGCCGCACACCTAACAACCTTTTTTATCTCTCGTAAATTCTGTATGCCTGGCTTTAGGACGTTTTTTCAGCTTACTTCAAAGGAGTTGGTGCTGAAAGGAACAGTTTATCGAATTGGTTTACGTGCTCTTGAGAGGCTTTAATAGGTCCAAGACCTTTGTTTTCCTCACAGGCGGTCACCTTTACACGTAATGCGATGTAATCGCTTGCTTTTACTTTCGCAGTCAGTTTTTTTTTTAGAATATAAACTAATGCTTGACTGCAGTCCCGCCTTATAAGTATAAGGTAAGCAGTGATATAGTCGTTGAAGGTGAACTAGAGCGCTAGTTTATTAAGATTTTGACTGTATTGCATAGTAATCTAAACCATTTAAAAAACTAGGTTTTTTTTTTAATAAACAAACCTGTAGCTTTAATGTGTTTCTTAAGGAAATTACTGAAACTATAAACAAACTTACTATATTTAGCAAAGTAAGACAAAATAAACAGCAAAACGAACTGTTAGTTAGCAACAACATTGTTCCCAGAAGCTGCGAAGCTTCAAAGAGAGTAACTTTGCGTTTGGAAATCTTTAAGTTTTTTGTAACATCTCGAACATAAGTTCTTTTAAAACATTTTTCTCTTTCGTTTCATAATGGGCGTCGGTTCGAGGACGTCCGTCGTTAATAGAATTAAGCCTTTTGCTGGAAAATGCACATTTTTATCGTAGAAATGCGGCGTGAAGTTGACGAGGCGTTAGCGGTTAATTTGTCAAGTTCAGTTATCGGCAGAAGTCAGGACAGATAACGCCGGTATAATTTAGTTAGTGATAATTAATAAATTAAGTGAGAGAGTTCTGTAATTTATTAGAAGTGATAATTTTATATTGCGCTAAGTGCAGTTTTAATAGTGAATATTTCATGATCGGCCTAACCTTTTCTTACTAAATTGAGCTCGGTACTTTGATTAGCTTGATTAATGTTATTTGGTTCAAAGTTGTTTTTCTTTCATGTAGGTACGTAACAAATTATTTCTCACTAGCTGTCCCCTGCGGTTTCACCCGCATTTTTCGTTACTGCTCCGCTCCCGTGGGTCGTAGCGTGATGGTATATAACCTATAGCATTCCTCGATAAATGGGCTATCTAACACTCAAAGAATTTTTCAAATCGGACCAGTAGTTCCAGAGATTACCCCCTACATACAAACTTACAAATTTTACCTCTTTATAATATTAGTATAGATACAGGCGGACTTACGGAAGACGAGAAATGGGTAACTCACCGTCTAGCCGTCCGATAAGGGCCAAGCCCATCTCGCCAGCGCGTTATGTTCCAAATTGATGTTAGCAAAACTAAAGGGCCCAGTAGGACCGGGGACCGGTGCTGAGCTGCGGGAATGTACTAAAAAGTTAATATCATCTCTTTCGAACATCTGATCCTAAGAACACAAAAGTTAACTGAAGGGTTTAAGTCAGTAGAATTGTGACACACCTCTCACACCACTTTAAAGCGAAAAATATCAAATGATGTTTTTCACCCCAAAAACATTTTGTGATTATTAATTTATTAAACAACGTTTCATTTTCGTTCATGTTAATTGTTATTCTGAACATCATCTGCGTAGCGTAGTTACATCGAAATACGTTTTAAAACTGAATATTAACTCGTTAGTTGGCAAAATAACAAAACGGTTTGTAGTTAAAATATAGCGGCAGGGTAAAATATATTATTAGTTTTACTAGAAAATATACAAAAATTTAGCGTAACAAACGGTTAAAATAACTACGTTTTTACATTACGTAAAACTCAAACAGTTACGAAGAATTGTGTAATGGCCAATAACTGTAGCAAGGAAAACGTCGGAACCATTCGCTCAGGCGCGGCACAAGTTTTATATTGAGTTAAAGTAAACTAAACTCCGGCAACAGGTGACCCTGGGCCAAGGTGGTGCCAAAGACGTACCCTTTGTTAAACAATCGACAAGAAAACGCTAATGTTTTAACTGTTTTTCTTTTCTTTTCATCTGTAGGTACAAATTAACTGATTTTTTTCCTATATCCAAAAATACTTATTTAAAAATCTATGATGAATTAATATTATGCGAAGCATCAGCGTTCCTATTTTTATTAACATGTAACGCAATAACAACATACAGATAAAACATAATAGAAAAAATAAAAAATTATCCCGATGGAACACACTCGGGAATTTTCGGCGACCGTTGGCGTTATATGAAAATAAAGAAGTTCAGCATATAAAGCCCGTTTTAAATGTTTTACTCTATTAATTTTATTTATTTCTACTAAGCGCCAGTGTAATAAAAGTATACACTGGCACTTGTCAAGTCATATTTATTCCTGTCTTGTTTTCGAAGCTTATTTTAAAACGAATTAGCTTCAACACGAATTAGCCTATCCCTATTGTCAATGGCCGACGATAGAGCACACTTTGTCTAGAAGTAAATGATTTTGAATGAATTATTTTTTTTTTATTTCTGTTTGACAATGTTCTGTTGTAATATTTAACAAATTAAGCATTTAATTTGTTAAGTATTACACTTTGTATTATTTTGTTTTTCTTTTTTGTGAATGTGAGGACTATGTGGATTGCTTTTTTATTTTTATTTTTTTTTAGTCATTTTAACTTATGTCCGGCAATTCGAGTGTTTTCTGTGGCCTAACCATTATGTCCTCTCTTTGGTATTGTTCGTCAAGTCGTAGAGCTCCTTAGTAGTCCTGAGTTGAGCTTTGCGAATAATGACAAATGCTTGCACTGACTGGACAGGTCCACTCAAATTTGCATGGTTCTTTCTTCAAAAGGCCATCTCGGACACTAATCTGCATGGTTCGCATATGACTTACTTACATGTTGTATGGACTTTAAAAGAGACTGTGACCCCTGAGTTTGTTTCGGTGTTTTTTCTCAGGGTAGTCAGTTAGGAAACACCGGCCTCATCTAGTAACAAAAAAAAAAGTCCAAAAAAAAAAATTGACGTATAAAAGAGTTTGAAAAAACCTATTTGCAGAATAAATATCATTTATCATTTATTCATTATTGACTTAAAGATTCTTAAGTTATAGCTATCACGAAACAAAATCTGACAAGGAATTCCACTGCTTCCACGCACAATAAATATTTTTCGAACAAGCTTTGTGCATAGGGGTGGGATATCCACCATTATTTCTTTCCCAAATAATTAAATTTAACACATCACATTCTAAAAACTTTTCCTATTGTCCACAGGAGTGCTCTCCCTAACGGCACGCTGTGGCTGGGCGCGTTCAGCGCAGCGCAGTACCGCAGCGACGTGCACGCCGCGGTCTACCGCTGCCGCGCCGCCAGCTCCTCGGGCACGATACTGTCGCGTGACATGCGGCTGGAGGCGGGTGAGTGTAGCACGTACAGTAGCCACAGTACATAGAGTACAGCGACGTGCACGCCGCGGTCTACCACCGCCAGCTCCTCGGGCACGATACTGTCGCGCGACATGCGGCTGGAGGCGGGTGAGTGTAGCACGTACAGTAGCCACAGTACATAGAGTACAGCGACGTGCACGCCGCGGTCTACCACCGCCAGCTCCTCGGGCACGATACTGTCGCGCGACATGCGGCTGGAGGCGGGTGAGTGTAGCACGTACAGTAGCCACAGTACATAGAGTACAGCGACGTGCACGCCGCGGTCTACCACCGCCAGCTCCTCGGGCACGATACTGTCGCGCGACATGCGGCTGGAGGCGGGTGAGTGTAGCACGTACAGTAGCCACAGTACATAGAGTACAGCGACGTGCACGCCGCGGTCTACCACCGCCAGCTCCTCGGGCACGATACTGTCGCGCGACATGCGGCTGGAGGCGGGTGAGTGTAGCACGTACAGTAGCCACAGTACATAGAGTACAGCGACGTGCACGCCGCGGTCTACCACCGCCAGCTCCTCGGGCACGATACTGTCGCGCGACATGCGGCTGGAGGCGGGTGAGTGTAGCACGTACAGTAGCCACAGTACATAGAGTACAGCGACGTGCACGCCGCGGTCTACCACCGCCAGCTCCTCGGGCACGATACTGTCGCGCGACATGCGGCTGGAGGCGGGTGAGTGTAGCACGTACAGTAGCCACAGTACATAGAGTACAGCGACGTGCACGCCGCGGTCTACCACCGCCAGCTCCTCGGGCACGATACTGTCGCGCGACATGCGGCTGGAGGCGGGTGAGTGTAGCACGTACAGTAGCCACAGTACATAGAGTACAGCGACGTGCACGCCGCGGTCTACCACCGCCAGCTCCTCGGGCACGATACTGTCGCGTGACATGCGGCTGGAGGCGGGTGAGTGTAGCACGTACAGTAGCCACAGTACATAGAGTACAGCGACGTGCACGCCGCGGTCTACCACCGCCAGCTCCTCGGGCACGATACTGTCGCGCGACATGCGGCTGGAGGCGGGTGAGTGTAGCACGTACAGTAGCCACAGTACATAGAGTACAGCGACGTGCACGCCGCGGTCTACCGCTGCCGCGCCGCCAGTTCCTCGGGCACGATACTGTCGCGCGACATGCGGCTGGAGGCGGGTGAGTGTAACACGTACAGTAGCCACAGTACATAGAGTACAGCGACGTGCACGCCGCGGTCTACCACCGCCAGCTCCTCGGGCACGATACTGTCGCGCGACATGCGGCTGGAGGCGGGTGAGTGTAGCACGTACAGTAGCCACAGTACATAGAGTACAGCGACGTGCACGCCGCGGTCTACCACCGCCAGCTCCTCGGGCACGATACTGTCGCGCGACATGCGGCTGGAGGCGGGTGAGTGTAGCACGTACAGTAGCCACAGTACATAGAGTACAGCGACGTGCACGCCGCGGTCTACCGCTGCCGCGCCGCCAGCTCCTCGGGCACGATACTGTCGCGCGACATGCGGCTGGAGGCGGGTGAGTGTAGCACGTACAGTAGCCACAGTACATAGAGTACAGCGACGTGCACGCCGCGGTCTACCACCGCCAGCTCCTCGGGCACGATACTGTCGCGCGACATGCGGCTGGAGGCGGGTGAGTGTAGCACGTACAGTAGCCACAGTATATAGAGTACAGCGACGTGCACGCCGCGGTCTACCACCGCCAGCTCCTCGGGCACGATACTGTCGCGCGACATGCGGCTGGAGGCGGGTGAGTGTAGCACGTACAGTAGCCACAGTACATAGAGTACAGCGACGTGCACGCCGCGGTCTACCACCGCCAGCTCCTCGGGCACGATACTGTCGCGCGACATGCGGCTGGAGGCGGGTGAGTGTAGCACGTACAGTAGCCACAGTACATAGAGTACAGCGACGTGCACGCCGCGGTCTACCACCGCCAGCTCCTCGGGCACGATACTGTCGCGCGACATGCGGCTGGAGGCGGGTGAGTGTAGCACGTACAGTAGCCACAGTACATAGAGTACAGCGACGTGCACGCCGCGGTCTACCACCGCCAGCTCCTCGGGCACGATACTGTCGCGCGACATGCGGCTGGAGGCGGGTGAGTGTAGCACGTACAGTAGCCACAGTACATAGAGTACAGCGACGTGCACGCCGCGGTCTACCGCTCCAAAACTCTGCAAAAATGTCACATGGATTTTTGACAATTTATTACGCGAATAGAATCCCATTAACGTTTGAATCCCCAACCGGTCCTATGAGACCGCGCTGTTATTGTTTTACTATTGTGTCTCGTTTCGCGGGTATCTGAGTAATTAATAAACAATAACATTACTACATAGATACTGTATTGTTGTTAATAATTTTACATGTAAATAATTAACTAGCAACCAACTATCACAAGTAGTTTGTAGCAGACGTCACGGCGACCACAGACGTGCGACATTCTGGAAGCGTGACGTTTGCGGTCTCATCGTAGACGCAGAGCTAGGTACGACCGTGAGATAAACAATGTATGAGACTACGCTCGAGCGAGACACGTGTCGCACTAGCTCCTTGACTACACACACTTGAATAATTTCATTATACATTGTTAATATCACGACGAATGCCAACCAAATTATGGATGAGCAACATCTATTTGACAGTCTACAAAATTAATATCGACGCTGTAAACCATTTTAGATTTACAGTAATTTCGACGACGATAAAACACAGGCCCCATATATTACGCACATTCTCGCACATATGTGTGAGTGCACAACATACAGATATAAAATATGTTGACAGGGAACATCATAAATCCTGTTATGGAAGGCGTAACGCTGCGGTGCGCACAGCTGCACTGCGACACGGCTCATCTAGATTTAATCAATCCTTTAATTTATCTAATTAATCTTTCTTATTGTAGTCATCAAATAGATAATTGAAGAGTGTTTCTGGTAAACAGCGGTGGCCCAGGGAACAAAATTTTGACTTACCTTATCTCTTATTTATTTGTTTTGGATATCGAGTACAAAAAGCAGGTAGTTTTCTTTCCATTTTCACTGCTCTCAAATCTGTAAAGAAAAACTTTGTGAGAAAAGCGATTAGGCCAACTTTAACTGGACTACCTCACACAGAGAGGAGACACCAGCATAGGCTGATATCGATATATCTTGATACCAGTAATATATCAATATGTAAAAATAATCTGACAATAATTAAAACCCAACTACTTATTCCACTTGTTTTAAACGGCACCAAGTACAACCCCATTTTTTGTCCAGGCAACCTTTTTTCATTCCAGGTTGCCTGGAAGAGATTGCGTTATGCGATAAAAGCAATAGTTGGTATGTTTTCAAATTGTATCATTTATTATCTTCATGTACTTATAAAAAAATAAATACTAGAAGTGGAAAATTCACGACATCTTCACTTTACAATCCACCAAAAAAATAACCAGGAATGAACCACGTGCAGAGTTGGGTCATTTTAAATGAATAAAAGCCAAATAAAATTCCTTTGATCAACCTTTGATATAATTCGATGGAGCAAGCCTTTGACTAAAAGTACTTTGATGAATAATTGATAAATAATAAAGCCGTCGACGAATCGCGCTTTAACGAAATTATTCTGTACAAAACGAGCGCCAGGAAAGAAAGGGTAATCCAAGCGATGAACGATGCTCTGTTGTGAAATATTGTCTTTAAATTAGTCCTACGCATTAACTAACTTAGCAAAGAACTTCTCAATAGAAATAAAGAAAAGTCAAAATAAATAAAGAAAATCTTGAATTCGGTTATGACCTTTATAATAACTCCGTGGCTATGACCATTCAAAATCAATACTCATAAATCCGTATCAAAATCAAGCAACAGCACTTTTATATGCTGAAGATAGACACATAGGCAAGTGTTAGTTTGTGCTGCAAAAAAGAGTGGACTACAAGTATTATTATTAATTACTAGCTTCTGCGAGCAGCTTCGTCCGCTTGAATGTTGGTTAAAGCAGACGCGAAGTTGAAGACAGATAAAAAGTAGAAAAGTGTCCATTCTCGGGGTTAAAGCTAGCTCCGTTAAAGCGTAACAGACAGACAGAGTTACTTTATAATATTAAGTATGACAATGGTTACATTATTCGAAGAATGGCCGAATTTAAGTGACAGTGGGCAGGGAACATTGCTCGTAGAACAGATGGGCGATGAAGACGGAAGGTTTTGAAGTGGTGACCACGTATTCGTAAGCGTTGGAAGGCCTCCTACAAGATGAACCGATGACCTGGCGAGGTTCGCGAAAATCCGATAGATGCGAGACGCACAGGACCGGTCGTTGTGGCGATGCTTGGGGAAGGCCTATGTCCAATAGTGGCCGTTTTTCGACTGCAGTGACGATGATTGGGTTCGATTCAAGAAAATACCACGATCCTTCACAGCATCCGTTGTAGATAGAAAAAAGAAGACCCACAACAAACTCCAGAGCAGCAAATTCTTACACAAGATTACCTTCTTACATTTTTGTTTATTCCCGCAGTGACACAGCCAAAGTAACCACATAGCGCGCCTGTCTACCTAGGCCCGCATGGCCTACATTCGGTCGGTTCACAACAAATCATTGGGGCATGTTTAGAGGCACGAGGTCGCTGCGGCTGCGGTACGCCGCCGCGCGATGCGATTAATTCTGTTTTATTCAATGGTCAACTGGCTCTTTGTTTGTTTTTCGTCGTTCACTGTTTTAGGTAAGGCATAGGCTTTTGTTATATCTTTGTGCCTATTTACTATAGAGATAATTCAATAATGAAGTTGACTACAGACACTGACACACGTTTGTTTTAAATAAACCACTTACGGACACTTTTGAATTGACAAAATGTCGATCAGTCCAAAAAAATTGTAAAGCTAAATAGTACGTTCCAAAGCGTAGATCTCTATAGACAAGAACGTGCAAGAAACTTCATGAACAAATGGACATTCTTTTAAACCATATCATGAGTTACATAAATCTTTGTTACATAAGTTTAGTCGCATCTATTATCCGCTAGGTTATTATATGCAATTTGCATATAATAACCTAGCGAATAATAGATGCGATTTGCGTAGTTGCGTTTGAGTAGTTTGTACTCTTGTGAAATTTTAATAAAAAAAAAGCATTAAAGATATTGTAATACAGGTTGGCTGCCTGTTTACTCAGCCCTTAACAACTCTTTATAAAGTACGACCACTTACTCAAACTGGCACACAATACAGATTTAATAAAGCCGTTAAAATTCACAAACATATCAATCTTCTTCTGACCTCTTTCCAATATTGGGAAATATCACCCAGCTCCAGAAATGTGTGGGGTCCAGTTAATGGGAATATTTGAGACGATTCTGTGGAGTTAATCTGGCATCACGCGTCACCCGTCACGCTTCACGCCTCACGCTTGCTCCCCGCGCGCCCCACGCCTTCCGTCCGCTTGTCACGCCAAACGCGCGTAATCCGACGCCGACCGCTCACCGAATATTTCGCACAATCTTATCGCGCACAGATTATTCCGTAGACGTGACAAATATGTCTTGGGAAGTATTATTATCGACAATAATACTCGTAAAGTTTTGCCATCCTGAAAGTAATCTGCTTGTATTCATATAAAGCCGCCTTTCTTTGCTCCTTGGAGCAGTAATAGCTCAGTTGTAACGTCCCTGACTTACGGGGTCTTGTGTGTTCGAACTCAACCAGGCACATTACTTTGTGAAAATTTCATCAACACTGCTCTCAAAACGGTTTAAAAAAACATTGTATGTCGGTTTCGACATGTCCTAGAACCAAAAATTCGAAGACATGACGTCATACATACCAATCCACACAAGATCCGTGTGGTAGATTACGACCCATTCCTCCTCCTAGAGAGGAGGCCTGAGTCCAAGCAGTGGGAACATTGTAAGGCTGAATATGGTATATTATTTATTTATTTTAAAAACTTTATGCGAAACTCAAAGTACAAAGGCGGACTTAATGCCTTACGCATTTTCTACCAGTCGAGTCGATATTATGCTGTTGCTCTTTTTTCAGTTTCCATTTTCAGTAATGCACGAGTAACAGTATCTACTCAAACAGATTTTGTAATTATAGCATTCGATATCAAAGGATACCTCTGGGAAGCAATTACATAGTATTGAGGATCGAATCGTAACAATAATTGCATCGCCATATTCCCCAAGGACCGTGACGGTCCCATTCGAGTAGCGATGAGGACTGTCTATCATAACAAGTCAAAAGTGAATAGGTTACTTCTAGACTAGCATGTTCCATTGTCGTCGCCATAGTAATCGCTTACTATGAGGTGAGATAGTGGTCAAATGCGAGCTCAGCTTTTTAATATTATACAAAATCGTTTCCTGAACTATTCAGCTTTATAACTATTTTTTTTATTTTACATTTATAATTTTTGATCTACCCAGAATGCAATTTATCAAGAACTTTATAGAAATTTCTGTTCATACACATAATTTGATCCAAAATAATAACCTCCACGTATGCAGAAAGTAAACCAGCCAAGCCCGTCTACACATTTATAATCTGTGTCAGCATGCCGTCATGACGTCACTCTCTATTCCATTAGCGACGTTTTTCTCCCAATAAGCACTTTAGCAAGTTTAAGAGGCACATCGTCGGTAAATTGTGTTTCGCTGAAAAACTTTACTGTTTAATTTTCATCAATCAAGTTAACGTTGAGGGCAGGAAGTTAAATATTATTGAGAGTCGGAGTTCGACTATTTATGGAAAATTTTCATAAAGATTTCCGAAATCTAGAGAAGTTGTATTAAGGTGTTTTAGTCAGAACTGACCAGGGGTCACGTTAGCTTTAAACATCAAAGTACTAATCAATCATCCAACATACGCTCTTTTTCAATAAGCTATCTATCTACAATTGCAGCTACTAAAGATAGACCAATCTATCATTTTGCCCTTACTTGCTTTCCTATAACCTACCGACGGATAGCATTTCCTACCAAAATTGTGTTGTGGATTAATAGATAGTCTTACTGTTTCTCGGGGATAGCTATCTATGTATGAACTGCGGTAGGTTATTGAAAACGGGTGATAGTCTATAGCGGTACACGGCCACACCGTGGACTGCGACTTTCCTACTAGAGTAGTAAATTTATCTATTATTAGTAAATTTTCTCTTAATTTTTTTTCTTCGCCCAGCAGTGGGACACAATGGGCTAACTAACTAACTAACTAATTTCTTTATCAAACAGCACCATTGTGATAATTATGTAAATTAATAAATATACTAGCTTCTGCCAGCGACTTTCACCGCACTAAAGTAGGTTTTTCATAGAAACTTTTGACCTTTCATCCCTTTATGGGTGACTTATGGGAAATGCTCTACATGTCATAAAAAAAAACTTGAGCATAATTTCACGCTCCAGTAATTTTGGCTATGCGTTGATATGTCAATCAGTCAGTTTCTCCTTTTATACTCATATGTATAGATATGTTTGTCGCGTTGGTAGTGGTCGGCATTCCGTATTCAGTCTGTCCCAATCTTTGTGAAAACCTTCAGTCCACAACATTAGAAAGAAGTACACGATCAGCCAATTCCTTTAAAATAAAAATACGCTCAAATTGAATCTAAAATCTCATTTTAGCTGCAAAAACTGCGTATAAGTCTCCTTATAAAATAATACTTAGTATTTCCGATAGCAGTCTCGATACTACGAGAAATCCTAATGTATTCAGGTCATGTTGTTCAAAGTGCTATGTAAGTTCTTTGTTTAACTTTACATTGCCGACTACCAAGTTCAACGATTACAGCTGCCGATAGAAAAACGGCAATGGACTACGAAATAGAATTTAATATTTACCACGACTTGCGTACGAGTTATGTGTAAATCTCTGCACGTTAGCGGTGTAATAATTCTCTGAATAGTCAAAACCAGTGTCTAAACATGAAAGTCTATAACCAGCGTTGCGTGTTGACATATAACACTGAAACGTGGTCGTTCACAATGGGCCACATCAGAAGGCTTAAAGTCAGCCAAAGGGCAATGGAAAAGGCTGTGCTCGAAGTTTCCTTGTGTATTCACATCAGAAATGAAGATATATCTGCAAGAGAACCAAGGTTACTGATATAACCGACAAACTTAAGTAGCGGTGAGCAGGGCGAAAGGTTCTAGAGTGGCGGCCACGTACCGGAAGACGCAGCGTCGGAAGGCCTACCACAAGGTGGACCGACGACCTGGCGAGGGTCGCGGGAATCCAGTGGATGCGGGACGCACAGGACCGGTCGCTGTGGCGGCGCTTGGGGGAGGCCTATGTCCAGCAGTGGGCGTCTTTCGGCTGAGATGATGATGATGATGATGATGGGCAGGGCACATTGCTCGTAGAACAGTTGCTCGATGGAGACGAAAGGTTCTGGAGTGTCAACCACGTACCGGAAGATGCAGCGTTAGACCTGGTGAGGGTCCGAGGATGCATAACGCTCTTGTGGTGACGCTTGAGTCAGGCCTATGGACATAGGCCTCCTCATGCCACTCGTCTTTTAGATGAAATGATGATGAATAGTCTAGCTAAAATGGCTTAGATATTTGTTCTGAGCAACACCTGAAGATAATATATAATCGTAATACATATCTAAAAAGTGTAGAATAAATTCCCAAATGTCGCAATACCGCATAGGTTCATATAAAACGCTCGGCATTTACACCAATCACCTTATATTAATAAGCTGTAGGTTCAAAATTCCTTGACGCTTATGGTAATTTGGGATCAGGGCTTTCCAGAGGTTAAGTTTACGGTATTTATTAATCTAGTAACTCTACGGTAATCCTTAACACGTGTATCTGTATACTCGTATTAGTAGTTTTGTGTTACAAATACTTTGTTTATAATTTCATGATGGGGTTTCTTACCCAAAGGGTAAAAGGGGATCCTATTACTAAGACTTCGCTGTTCGTCCATCTGTCTGTCTGACTGTCCGTCAGCCATTAGGCTATATCTCATGAACCGTGATTCTGATGTCGCCAATAATAGCTTAAACTACAAAACAGAATAAAATTAATAAATTAGGGGACTCCTATACAACAAACTTGATATTTTTTACCGTTTTTTGCTACGGTCGGTAACTTTTGTGCACGAGTCCGATTCGCAATTCATCGGTTTTTTTTTAAACGAGTAGTTTTTCCTGATACAAAAACAAAAAATGCTTCAAGAAAAAAATAAGGAAAACTATCAGCCACCACCACCATTCCTATAGCCATTACAAACGCCTATGACGCACATAAGCGCCCCATGAGACTCGCCATAAAACGCGACACAATTGCGAACTATTATCGAATCAGCACCCTTCAATTTATATATTTGATTACGTGCACTAAACGGTTAGGACCTTCCTTTGTCGTGTAGAAAAAACATAGAAACGTGACCTGTGTGTTTATATTCAATCCAGCGTCTGAAGAAAGCGTGTGACACGAATGTAAAAGTCGAGAAGAGATGAGGACTTGTAGACCGAACGGTCTCAAGAGAACTGTGAAACGATTCCTGCAGTCATTGGAAGTTTGCCGAAGCCAAGTTGTGTGGTTGTCGTACTCGTATGAAGTGCAAGTTTCTTCAGAACATGCTGATAGGCGAACGTTGCGGGTTTTCTTTGGAATTTAGTTATAGCATCTTTAACTTGGATGGCGGTAGTTTAGTTTTGAATATTTTGCATAATTTGTGTCAATAGTTTTAAAAGTAAGAAGTGCCATTAAAACTTATTAATGTAATCAATGTGATGAATGCGAGGTGGATGTTAATGATACAATGATACGTCTGATATTTACAACTATTTAGTTTCTGCCAGTAACTTTATCTGCGTGAAAGTAGGTGTCTCCATACTGACTTTGGACCCCCGTTTCTTCCCTTTTGGGGTGAATTTTTGCAAATATTCTCTAGTGCTCGCCTACGTCATAAAAATAAATATTGTAGTAAACTTCGCGTTCCAAGTCTTAGTAGTTTTGACTGTGTGTTGATGTTTCAGTCAGTCAGTTTCCTTTCATAATTATTTAAATTATTTAACAGCATACTAGGTATTCGATTTGAGGCACTAAATCCACTTGAGCCCATCGTTTTATTGATCTAAAATTTCTATCAGGATACTTTAACATCAAACCTTTGACCTAAGCACCAATGCCTACAAACGATCTTTAAACACTAGCTACATCATCCCCCACTCAAAACCCACCCCTACCCGCAGCTAATACGGTTTTAATTCCCCTGTAAATTGCGGTCCTTGACCTCCAGTATTGACATGCTAAAGTCGGGATCAATCTCTCAGCCTTCGGAATGCAAATACAATTCTTTATGGAGGAGGTCTGGAGGGCCGCAGTAAACCTCCGAGATTGAGGTCTGTGCCCCTCAATATCCCCGCTTTGTGCAAGGCGCGAAAAAGGTTCGTTAATGGAATAAGGCCCGCGAAATACGGTCGGTTCTTGAACGTTCAATTTTCGCGAGGATTTTTTTGATGTTAAGGTATAAGAATTAGGCGGCTTCGAGATTCGGGTTCGAAGAGTTTTTGTTGATGGGATGTAGATAATGGCTTATGTTGTTGGATGAGATCATAACCTTACCCACGCGCAGGTAACTCTATCAATATTTTGTTGGTTGAAATTATTATTTTTGCGTTTGTATAACTCAATTGCTTGCTTATAAACTAGATATTAAGAGTATGCCAGTTTTTGCCACATCAAATTAATATTATAAAGGCAAAAGTTACTGAGTGTATTTTTATGTTTGTTACTTCATAACGCTCGAGCAGCTGAACGAATTTCGATAAAACTTGAGACATGTAAAAACCATGTCCTAGAATACGCATGGGATGACATTTTGTCCCGGTAATATGTTCCCTTGGGACAATTTTGCACATCCACGCAACCAAAACCGCTAGCAGCAGCTATAGTCCATCCATAAAAATAGTACACGACAAAATGAAGCTTTGTAAAGCTCAAAAAACCTTTTAAAGGCAATCATTGAAGTGGTGCAGACTTTTGTAAGTGTAGGGACAAGAGAAGCACTTCACTTATTGACTTGATTTCCCGTTGCCGTGTACACGGTGCTTACGCTCAACTCTTTACTCTGATTATGTCATTGTTTAAGAAGTTTATTGCTGTGTGTGTGTAAGTGTGTGTAGTCAAAATAACCACTCTATATTACACACACTGAGCCTGTTTGCTGATAAGATAGTTTTATTCTGATGTTCACGGAGCGTGTTCATAAAATTACATGGCACGTTTTATGTTACGTTTTAATTTATATTGTTGATGTTTTTAATTACAATGAATTGTATGTACTGAATGTTATTGTAACTGTGAATTTATTTTCTGTACTTCCCAATTACGGGTTTGTCATGATAGTTGTATGTATTTCAGTAAAACAAATAAATCTTTCAGCATAATCATGAGGCAGGGAGTGCTAGGGCTGACACCCTGTAATGACACGTAGGTAATCCTCTTCAAATAAAATCCATCTTTTTGATATTCTCAATCGGTAATCCGTGCTCAAAGCCCCCACAGCAGGTCCAGCCACAAGAAGAGCCCGGTGGCACAGTCTCCACCGTCAGCTTTCCGCTACACTTATCGGTGGCTCGTGGCTCTTGTATCAGCCGATTTGCCACTCGCGGTATCTCGACGAGCACTTGACGGCTCTTTTTGCGCGCGAACAATGGCCGCCCACAATGGGCCACGATGGCGATACGATGTAAGCCCCGTTTTACAGCCCGCATCGGGAGCTGAACGCTGTTTTGTCGTATATGCCTATACTACTGACGGTTTTTTTTATATATTACACTAGCTTTAGTCCGCAGCTTCGCCCGCGTACATAAAATATAGCCTATGTCACTTAGGAATACAGCAGCTTTCTATTGGTGAAAAAATTTTAGCAATCGGAACAGTACTTCCACAGATTACCTCATACAAACAAAAAAACAAACTTTAACTCTTTATTATATTAGTGTAGATAAACTAGTGCTTGTTTGCAACTCTGTCTGATGGTAAGCAGTGATGCAATCGTTGATGGTGAGGTGCACTAGTTTATTAAGAGCCTATTCACTCTAGCCTTGAAGACACCAAAATTATAATCGGATGGGAAGACCGCAGCAGGCAAATTGTTCCTGTCCTTCGAAGTACGTAGTATAAACGATGAAACAAAGCACTCGTCTAGGCCGTAGAAGTTTCAACAACATTCTACGTATCTTCTATAGAAATAGATTGAGTGTTAAGAAGGTTTGAGGGAGGGCTGATGAAATTCAAATGAACATAGCTAGGTATTCAAGTCTTACTTGCTTATTAAATATTTTAACAAATTACAAATTATTCAGAAATTTGCGTAATAATCTTAAAGCCTAATTATATTTATCAACAAACGTACCGAGAAAATTATCAGACGATTTCGTCTTCGACGTTCGCCAAGCAATTGAAATACTATAAATAGACTTTAATTAACATCAGAGCTGAACGTAATGAAGAATCCTGAATCATATTTTGAATAATTTTATTGACACGACCAAAATTATGTTTGAAAATATACAGTAGGACCTAAATCAAAGCGTTTTAACTTGGAGTTTATTGAAATTACACAAAACATAATCTCGCTTTATAACGGGGACTAAACAAATGGAGTTGAGCGTTTTCCGAAAGTCCTTCTGCCGCGAGTGGAATTAATGACCCTCAAGCTGTTCAGTAAAAAGGGCTTTTGTTCGTCACAGTGCTGGAGGGCGGCGAGAGACTGTCACGCGAGGCCGAGGGACCCTCGTGTATAGATGTGGATGGATGGAGGCTGTGGGATGAAAAGTCATTTCATGATTGTGTGAGAGTAAGGATTTAATGAGACTGGCCTAGTTTCGCGAGGGTTAGTAAAGTGGGAATAGGTAGAAAGTGCACACTATCTAGGTAGTAAAGTTCGTGAGAAGATATAAGCTTTCTAAATAATTTCAACAAATTCTGTGTAGAAAACATAATGTACCTAATAGAGATAAAGTAATACGTAAATGAAACTTTATATTTTAAAGGAAATCAAAGTTGTTTACATAAACCAAAATTAGCAACAGTAATGATCTATCCTTGGAAATGTTATTTTTGGCACTTCAATATCGGAACACCCACAGATCAAGGAGATCTATTTCTGAAACTGTCATAAACTTAGAAAAGGTACTTTGAAATATAATTTGTATGTTTTCAATTAATTTTCTTAACAAAGAGAAGTGGATTGTTCCTGTGTTTTTTTCTTTTCTTCTAACCACCCTTTGAAACTTTATTTTGATAGCTTCAGTTCAATTTATCACTGTGTAAAAAAACTCATCTAATTGGCAGGCTTAATAAACATTGTCGGAACTGCCATTACGGAGGCATTGTTCAGAAAAAAATAAAAAGGAGGAATCTGTAAAACACTCTTAATTCACTGACCGCACATTTAAAGTTACTATTGAACTTTTACAAAATTTATTCCTGAGTGAAAAAAAATGTGATTAGAATGTTAAGTGGAGTTTTTTGTTACATTTCTCGGAGGAAAGTTAATTAGTCGGAAAGTCGGCGTCCGCCGTAATGCCCCGCCAGATGTTCCTTATAGCCCCGCACCCCGCTTTACATACATAACGATGTTTGTGGACCAAGTTTTTGAGGTAAAATATAGTATTGTGTGTATAGCACCTTATTTAGGCCTTTGTAGTCTTGATTAAAGTATTTGTATGCAGCCTCTGTAGTACTCGTAAACATAATATTGAGAAATCTTTTCGGGTTTTCAGGGCTTGAGTATGTTTTATATAAGGTAGCTTTTGGATTTTCCTGTCGGGTGCTGAAATATTTTAAATCTGAGGTAGATAAAAAAGGTCAGCAAACCTAGTCTACATTTCGATTTCATTAAAACGAAATGGTATTTCAATAAAGTCTTTACAGACGAAACCTTTTAAGAGGACAAGTCTCTTAAACGAGTTTTAAAATTCGACAAACATTGTTAAACTTAGTTCACTTATCTCACTTATTTGTTTGGCGCTTTATCTGAAATAGCTAAGCGGTTTCTAATAGAACTTTTATCGTTACAAACCTTAATGCCCTCGTGTCGTAATGGAGTACTTGCACTAAGTGAGGGGGGGCATGCTGTAAACGTTCATAACCCATAAGATATAATAGGAGTAGGGACGGGAGATAACGCATAGCTTTGAACTTTTAAAAGATATCAGGGAAAGCTGTAGAGTTGTAAAGATTTTCTAAGCACTCTCCCACTAACAACAGTAATATTTCCTCATAATTCTCAGCTAACATTTCGTACATCTTCAAATAAAACATGTTCCTTCTAAACCCCAGTAACAGACATTTGACGCCCACAAATTCAATTTCCTTCTGCCCAATTGTTTCCCCGAAACAGAGCCCAATAAATATTATGAATAATTAAAAAAACCGCCGTTCCTTTGCGAGCAGACTGCTCTTAGAAAATCTATTTATTTCTTATACAAAAATTAATCGAGTCTGTTTATGGAGGAAATCTTCAGAGCACGGCAGAAAACACGTTTTTAATTTACAAACAACTAGACGCTTTGATGTCGCAGAAAAGAAATTAATTAAAGAAACCGATTTCGCTGCCGCCATTCAGGAAATGAACTATATTGAATTTTTATCCGGTAAGAATAAATCGTGAAGAGCCGATTAGAGAAAATTCCAATTTCAAATCTGTTCGTTTCTCTTTTCTGGCGGCACTTCGATGTTTATTCAAACTTGGCGAAAGATTAACACTCGGTTTCCACAATTTGTAATCCAATCAATTGATTACTGGATGTCATGAAAAAAAATTCCTTGCTGTGTTGCTCATTTTAGGGAATGCAAATATTGTTGTTAGCTTTTTTATCATCATTGATAACCTCGCGCTTGACTACTATCTTATGTTAGCGATTATGAAGCATGCTTGTCAAAATTAACCTATTCATTTTTGACTTAAAGAACCAAGGGGTGGTTGTAGCTATAAGGAAACACAGATTTCGGCAGCGTATTCCAATACTTGGTTGTACGGTCAGTGAATGTATTCCCAAAAGGTTTTGTGCGTGTTGGAAGGTTGTCCACCATGTCGGTGGCTTTTTATTTCTTTGTGAATAATTTTTGTGAAAAATGTGTTGTTACAAAACTCTTCTTTATCCATTTTTGAATAAACACAAAAAAAATATTTGAAAATAAAAAAAACACCATTTTTTGTCACTAATAATTGTGATTAAATTATTTTTTAGAACATAACTACTGAAATGAATTCAGGTCTTAGACAATATCCAAACCGGAAAAAATGGCGTAAAATCAAAATCTAGTCGCGTAAAAAGTTGCTATATCAAAATTACCACTCTATAGATCCTACCTACGTTTATCAAAGATATTAATTAAATACCTGTATCTAGTTGAACGCGGAATGAGTTTCACGTGAGCTTTAATCCTGAATGAACCGGATTAATCGTTTATGTCGCATGCCTGGAAGAGTCTCAAATTAAATGTGCGACGGAACCTATTACATTTATTATTGACTAGTTTGTGCCAGCATCTTCGCTCGCGTAAAAACTGAGAATGTAATATCTACAGGGTGTAAAAAGATCGATCACAAAGCCGATAACTACACATTCTGTACGTGTAATTAAGTAACTTGGACCAAAAAATATTGCTGGGAAAAAACTTTTTTTTATCATCTTTAAAAAATAATTAATTAATAATAATTCCGATCAGCTGCGCGTTCGGCCGCTCGCGCTTGGTCGTTGAACCGACCGCACGCTTGTGTGTGTGAGGCGCTCGTTGTGTTTAGTTTTCAATGCATTTTAGTAACTTCAAATGCGTAATTGACTATGAAAAATTGATAATATTGATAACGTTTGTTCGGGAGAATGTTTACTAATGATACTTGGAATACGATTTTGAAAAAAAAAATGAAAAAAAATGTTGACTTTGACCTTCAATATCTCGAGAACCAGTGAATTCCCAGGTATGGTCTAGAAGAAAAAAAGTATTCTAGTGATGAGTAGAATATGGGGTTTTCGTTTTCGTTAAGGGTCTTTTTACACCCTTTTGTCACTCAGTAATAAAGTAACTTTCTGTTACTGCAGATATTTTAAAATAGATATGTTTTGAGTTGATTAATTAAATATACAAATCTTTCTCTTCAAATATTACGTGCGCGTTTCGCACTACGGCTCGCATTTAACCACTAACACACCTAATGGTAAAGAATGATAGAAAAATATTATGTTTCTCTAAATTATGGCTATCAGCAAAGACAGACTCCGGCAGGGAATCCCATTCCTTAGGTTCACGAATAACAAAGTGGGTGAAAGGCAGTGAGTTTCGACCTCCGAAGCACACTCCCCGAATAATTGGTAGAAAACCAACCAGCTAGCAATTTGACGTCGTCGTCGCCTTTTTGGCTCAATCTTCAATCGACTCAAGCGCATTAAACTGGGACCTATTAGGTAGATCAAAATAAAACTGAAACCAGTACTCCACACACGATCGAATTGTGCTTCCTAATAGTTGAACAACTGTTCCAGTGGCTGACTTTATGTGTCAAGTAAAATTGAGGGTAAATATCAACGTGACCCCAAGAAGGCCAAAAAATAGGAAAACTACATAAATAGTTAATTTGCGTATTTTGGTCTAAAGTTTTGACATTTATTTGTGCTCGCAGACTCTTCCTCTTCCATAACTATCAAATTAATGATGTTTGTCTCTGTAATTGTTCCGTCTTTTTTAGATTATTTTTTTCAGAAGCATAAAACTCTTTTCGTAATAATTTAGAAGTTTACTTTCCCTTAACGGGGTAGTAACAGTGGCCTACTACTCTAGAATCCTATTTCACCCGTGACAAAAAGCCGTCTGCTGTTATTTCACCTACAAAACAAGGAGGTGTATCAGGTGCCTTCGTGACAAAGCTATACGTCTCGCAGTCGTAAACGTCGACGGCGGAACAACTTGTTATAACGTTAACTTATAGCAAACATGATGTATTTTCTCACATCCATTCGGGATAAGGAAAATCTTTAAAGGGTTTCTTAATACGATCAAGTGGCATGTTCGTTTTGTGTTTAGGTTACGTTTAGGTTATCCCCATGACTGTTAGCAAACGTAAATAGTCGGTAAACAGGAAAATGCTTTTGTAAAATAATCTTGCGATTACTCGACCACGAAGAGGTATAGGTAGTATCTGTTGAGATCACAATGATTGGTCTTATATTCGTCAACAATATGAAAACATCACGCTTGATTGTCCCTGAAGAAGTAGATAGATCTACGATTGAACTTACAGTACCCGGCGATAAAAAATGCACATCGAGAACAAAGTAAGTTGTTATTTTAAGAAGGTTCAAGAGCGAGTTACAAATGCCACTGGAATTTCAAGAAGAACTTTGAAAAGACTTCTCGAGCTTTAGCGGGAAGGCGGTTTAGGCATATGGATGTCCGTTCATCACGAATACGGCCGCCTTCTTGCCGCGAGGTGTGACCACCCGCCCTTCTACCTCTCTTCTGATCACAGCCTATACCAGAGCCCGGCGTGATAGATCGTCACCAGCGATCGCCCCCGTGAGGGCATGGCGGTGCTCTGCCTAAGAACTTATGCGGGTTGTTAAATAGAATTCCAATGTTTAGAGAAAGTCTACTATGTATAGTGACCTGATCATTTATCACTGCCAGAATGGCGTGTAGATAAAGACACTTCACTAAATAATAAATACAGTTAAGGCAATCTGACCCTTAACTTAAACATAGCGCAAAACATTTTCTACGCATCGCTGTCTACTGGCACTCCTTGTAAGGCAATGCTTAATCTCTGACCTAGGTAAAAACCTTAGGGTCACGCGAAGTGTCAATTAGGCGTTTGTATAAATAAATCTTTAAATAGCTCAGACTCCAAGGCCCAAGATATGTATATATGTAACTACTGACGAGGTTGTGTGTGTGTTGACAATATTTCTCCTGCTTTAGGTTCTCCGCAGCCACAGCGGCAGAATCAACACAGCTCGTTCAGTTAAAAAAATGAGATGTTGCAAGAGTGTCGACACAGCCTACCTATCTCCCACGCAGTTGTGGTTAAACTTAATAAAGAGCAGACAGTTTGATAAAACGATCTCTTCAACCGCTATAGATACATAGGTACACCTCACAACGACCGCCCAGAGATCTCCTCGTAAAACGAAACAGCTGAAAGTTCCACCGCAGCGATAATTGGCCACAATACTGTATCATGCTCATTTGCTTGACAGACTAATGCTTCAGTTAACCAACATTTTGTTTGAAGCCATTGGCGGCGAGGGAAATCAGAGTCCGGCGATGTTTATTATTCAAGGCGGACTCGCCGCGGATTTCATTACGGCGGATCTGGCGCGAGCGCGAGCGAGGGGAGGGGGGGTGACATCTTATTATTTTTGACTGACTGCTTTGCTTATGTGGGTATAATTGGACGGGGATAGTGCAGCTGGTGTTTTAATGGTACCTAGTTTTCGGGTTTTGATGGATATAAAGGGTTACTTATTTCTGAAACTATTTTTTTTTTCAGTTCTTGTGTCTCGCCTTTTGTCTTATAGGTACACACTTGAATACCAAGCTTTTTCCCAGAAACGCAAAAGGAGTTGCTTTTTGCGTTTTTGGGCAAAGAAAGGAAAGAACACGGTCGTGCTGTAATCAGTAAAAGTGTGACACTGCGTCTCACTCCATTAAGAGTAGCAAGAGAAAAAAGAGTTATTTAATGATTTTACACCGTAGGCATGGCTTGCAGGATAAGAGCAATTAGTCCGGACGTCTGGTAATCGTCACCGCCGAACCCGAGTATTGTTGTAGTGTTCCACACGCGCCTCAAAGACATGTTAGCAATATTTTAGGGGAGGAAGCACTATTGGGACATGGTTCGCCTTCTAAAAAACCTGTGGTCTGAAAGCAAAGGGCAACAGAAGGATATAGACGGTTTTTGTCAGTAAAAGTCTGAAAGACCTTCCCGCTCCACTCATACCGGGAGAAGTCGTTGGATGATTTTCCACCGTAAAAATACCTTTTAGAAATTCATTGAAAGAAACGAAACAAGAATACAAGTACAAAGTTGACTGACTCATAATCTGTTTTGCTTACAATCCTAACAATTCCACATCAAAATATTGTTTACCCACATTTTCTACACAGAGATAAATAAACATTTCTTGTAACATTTCGCGACACGTTTTAATGTATAATGCGCTGTCACTCCTCATGCGACCTCCGCACTGAGGAGGGGTAATTCCTGTTAAGCCCGCCCTCTAATGTGCTACCTGATTGCTGTCACTTTGTCTACAAAACACTTCTGTTTCGCGCGTTTTAATTAATTTTATGATTTCCACTCCGTTTGGAACGGAATTGGGGTTAGTAAGCTAATTATGGTTTGGAAAGATATAACACAATGGCGGTGGAATGTCACATTATTTTTAGAACAAATAGACGCAAGACAAAAAGGAAATCTAAGCCATAGTAGCTTAGCTGATTTAGGGAAAGACTTTATGTAGGAAATCATCAATTGACTTGGCATGTCTCACTATTAGTGAGTAAAATTCACTTATGTACAGTACACTAGCTCTTACCAAACGTTCGAACAGCCTTAGCAAGCATTTGCGCTACTGGGCTCCTTCAGTTTTGCTGACTCTTTGAGGTGTGCGTGGAGTTCTAAGCGCCATCAACTTGGGCTTGTCCTTACCAAATGCCTAGTAGGCACGAGCTTAGGTGTCCAGAAACCGCCCTGTGACTCCTGACGTCTAGGGCGTCTCTTGCGATGGCAGCTGGAGCGTGAGAATGTCTGTTCTCTCTTTGCTGCCGGCTTACTTCTTCGTAGAAGGAAACGTTCCATTTCCCATTTTTACTCGCTCCGGAACATGGATTGAACCAAGATCAAGCGACACCCACAATGATGACACTCGAGCATTAATTTCTTCTGCCTGAATCTGAAATAGACACCTATTGATCTGACCATATTCAGCGAGGTGCTGCATCAGGCTGAAAGTGAGGACTTCGTGGCGCCTCTCCAGTCACTTCTCAAAGAGAAATCCTGCCATGACTGTGGCGTGCCCAAAGCCACAGCACTTGACAATGCGTTTATTGAAATAATTTTTACGTAAGTCGTTTTTGTGAAATCTTCGTAAATATCGTACCTAATATAATTATTTGATAAAATTTCAGCTATAGAATTTCCTGCTTTTATCTGATAACAACAACAAATCGCTTTAAGTGAAAATCCAACACCTAAAGGACGGGTGAACAGAACAGACATCAGAACAGAATCCGACTCGGAGCCCTCGGGCTCGAACTTAATAATTGGATTAAAATTGAACTCGTGGAAAAAATCCGATTAACCCCAGTTACACATTTTTCGAACTCGTTTTCAAATAAAATGTTTGAATCTATCTCTGAATGCCGATTACGAAGTTAAATTTCCAGTCAGTGAATTGTATATTTTAGTTTATTTTTAAACCGTAATAAGAGCTTGTTATGATTTCGATGCGGGGCGAGAGGCATTTTTTTAATGGAAAAAAACCGAACACATTAATCGCAAGGTTTATACGATAAAATAAAATGATGTCATCATGATAAATGGTTATGATCTAGATTTAGCTTTACAAAGATACTTAGTACTTCCAGCAGTATTCAATGCCTAAATAATTGATCACCAAAACAACAAATGCTTGGTCTCAGGTAAAGGCGAGCAGTCGTATTTATTCCCGAAGCCTTTGAGACGTGACTAATATTCCTGTTCCCTTTCGGTTGCGGCGATCTCCATCGCTCGCATTGCTGCTTCGCAGGTGGAGGTGACTGTTTCCTATTCCTATTTGCTCCGGAACGTGTACAGAAACAAGTTCGGACGTGAAAGTATACCCCCACCCACTGGTTTCTCAAGGATACGGTGGTAATCCACACAAGCGAAAGGTTTCACCAAATGCCCCATCATGATCTACAGGCAATGCGCACAATGGTGACACTCGAGCGTTTCTTCTGCCTGAATCTGAAAAAGAAACATCCTGACCTGTCTATATCCAGTGAGGTTCAGCACCAGGCCGAAAGTGAAGTCGTCGTATTGCCTCTTTAGCCACTCTTAAAAGAAAAGACTTACCATCGTGATTGTGGTTTACCTAAAGCCATAACACTTGACAATGCGTTTATTGAAATAATTTTTACGTTAGTCGTTTTTGTGAAATCTTCGTGAATAACGTACCTAATATAATTATTTGGTAAAATTTCAGCTATAGAATTTCCTGCTTTTATCTGATAACAACAACAAATCGCTTTAAGTGAAAATCCAACACCTAAAGGACGGGTGAACAGAACAGACATCAGAACAGAATCCGACTCGGAGCCCTCGGGCTCGAACTTAATAATTGGATTAAAATTGAACTCGTGGAAAAAATCCGATTAACCCCAGTTACACATTTTTCGAACTCGCTTTCAAATAAAATGTTAGAATCTATCTCTGAATGCCGATTACGAAGTTAAATTTCCAGTCAGTGAATTGTATATTTTAGTTTATTTTTAAATCGTAATAAGAGCTTGTTATGACTGCGATGCGGGGCGTGAGGCATTTTTTTAATGGAAAAAACCGAACACATTAATCACAAGGTTTATACGATAAAATAAAATACTGACGTCATGATAAATGGTTATGATCTAGATTTAGCTTTACAAAGATACTTAGTACTTCCAGCAGTATTCAATGCCTAAATAATTGATCACCAAAACAACAAATGCCTGGTCTCAGGTAAAGGCGAGCAGTCGTATTTATTCCCGAAGCCTTTGAGACGTGACTAATATTCCTGTTTCCTAACAGATACATTTATTTTCGGAGTCGGAATCGTTTTATCTGATGTCCTTTGTCAGCAAGCTACTAGAATTTTATTTTTGTTATAATTTTGTGTAATCCATCTAGATGTTCTGTATCTTTATAAATTCCTCACTCTTCTTAACTTTTTCCCAAAGTATGGCAGACCAAGATTTTGGCAGTCGTTACGGATAGTCAGAAACCAGTAAATCTGACTCCAGTCTTGCCATGAAGTACCGTGTTACACCAGTTAATGGGTTGTGGAGGTCTGGTAGGCAGCCGCTCCTCGTATAATACTGGTATTCAGCTAAATCCGGCTTGACTGGAAGCCGACCCCAATATAGTTGGGAAAAGGCTAGGCAGATGATGATGATGATGGCAGACTAAGATTTAGGTCCAAGTTTTGATGCTTGCCAGCATGTCATGGAATGCAGTACCTGTTTTTTTTTAGGATGGGAAACCATCAAAAGATTTTTCTCACTCGAGAGGGCGTGTCAGATTTTTACTGATTTAAACCGACTTATGTTCTTTCATTTATAGTTTGGCAATTAATTTACTATTTGTGTTCTAGAGCTACGGTAATACTCTCAAACATACCCACGTGATCGCAGTATACAATAGTTCGAATTTAAAGGAACACAACACTGCGCGCCAAAATTTATATCACAGATGTTATCCGGAATTTAAATATTCTTAAGTGGCTTTAAGAGGCACTTATTATATCCCATTAAATGGTACGTGATATCGCGGCAGACCAAGACGAAGGTAAAGAGATGAACTAAACTCTTACCTTCAAACAGGCGTTTTTGGGAAGCCTTTGTCTATCAGTGGGACAAAATGGGCTAATCATACATATTTTTATAAAACCAATGCTGAACCGCTGACAAAGGCTTACAGAAAATGTAATGAATAGTCTTTTGGATGTTGCTAAATCTTGAAGGTTGAGTCATTTTTTAGGGCTCCGTAGCCAAATGGCAAAAACCCTTATAGTTTCGACATGTCTGTCCGTCCGTCCGTCCGTCTTCGCTTAATCTTGGTGACCGGGCCTCTAACTTTTGAACCATAACTTTAGAAAATATGAAAAAATCTGGAAAGTAGAGCTTTATAAAAACTTTCTAGGAAAATTGAACAGTTGCAGCACATTTGAACAGTTTTTGAAAAGTTGGGGACACTTATTGTGACGGACGGCAAACTAAGGAAGCCTACACTGAGCGTGGCAACAACCAACACGCTCTTGGCCGGTTTTTATGTAGTACTTAGTTTAATTTCCTATTTATTCAATACCAATTCAAAACCTATTACATCCTAGAGCCCACCAGCACCATTAAACAATAACCTCTCGAAACTTCTAACCGAATCCCGAGCCCAGTACAATGGGCGTCCAAACTACACATAATTGATGCATGCAGTAACCGCTAACCCAATTTCGCTGGACGTGGGCCCGTTTAATTAATGACGTCACTCGATGTCATGTCATCATTACGGGGGGAGCGGGGGGCAGTTGCAGGGGGAGTGTAGGAGGAGGAGAGGGGGGCAGATAATGAGTGACACACTGATCTATGAGGGCTATCGAGCTACTGATAGAGTTTGTGTATGATTGTGATGTAATGCGGTCATCAGGGGCTTAGTGCGAAGTCTGTTTGGATTACGAAATGAATTAACTCATAAATTATCAGGCTTGTGTGAAAGACAGATATGTTTTAGTCCCATAAACCTAGTAAAACTCTAGCTTATTAAAAAAAAACCTGACACAAATTCAGACTGCGACTAAGAAAGAAATCTTAGTATAAGATTAAAAACTGAAAACTTAAAACGCGTTCATTTTCGGCCTCCTTGAAAAATAAAAAGAAGCACGACAAAAAAATACTTACAATGTATTGTTGCAATGCAAAACGCGTAGTATTTTTGCGATTCGTTCACAAATTAAATGTGCCGGAATATGCAGCGTTGGAAGGCCTCCCACAAGGTGACGGATGACCTGGTGAGGGTCAGAGGAATCCGATGGATGCGAAACGCATGGTACCGGTCGTTGTGTTATTAATTCTACCAACGAAGGTCGTTGACTAGTAATACAAAAAATATATACAAGGTTTGGACGATCTTCTTTCCAAAAAAGTGTTTTCTTTTGAGTGTTTCGGAAACAAACAATATCTCAGAACTTGTTTGTTTTTAGACTAGCTGATTAAGTAGATTGACCTTTCTTTTTATCTTTTTAAAAATCCAGCAGTTTATGAGTTTCTTACAAATAACACTGTTTTAACTGACAATCTAGGAGCACATATTCCACAGTCGAGCATGCATGACCTACAATAACTTTGTGAGTAGTTGACTCTCGCTTGACCATGAGTGTCTCACCTGATGGAAAGTAACGATCGCACTTGCCTAGTAGTATTCACTCATGACTTAAAAATCCCTAGGCTGTAGCTCTTAGCTATCAGGAAAGACAGACTACGGCAGGGAATACCACTCCTCAGCTGTACGCACAATTAACATGAAGATTATGGAGTAGTTGAACACGTATCGGTCTGCGGTGGTTACGTAAGAGCATGTGACGCTAATGAAGTGATGGCTTCGTTCCACAAACTAATTAGGCACTGATTCTGTTGGGCCTATAACTACGATTGATTTCAACGCGAATTTCACAAATGAACCAATCAAAATGTTTGGCTTCTGGAATAATGCTTGAAAACGTCAGCTATTTTACGATTAAATTAAATTAATAATATCATTCGTATTATGTGCACAATATAAATCCTATAAATAGAATATACTAGCTTCTGCCAGTGGTTTTGTTTGTATAAAAGTAGGTTACTTTAAACCATTTCATTACCATAAAAATTGAATTTCTAAGGCTTGCCTGCGTCATAAAAAGAAGCCTTGTGCAAAATTTCACGTTCCTAGGTCTAGTAGTTTTGGCTGTGCGTTGATAATGTCAGCCCATCAATTGGTCCCGCAAAACTTTTAGGGATCAAAAGTAGCATAATTATAACATCAACGATAGAATTTAACTCTGTATCATTTCAAGATGATTTTTGTAATCCGAAGCGTACTTCTAAACAATAACAAAGTTATAGCATCTTAATTAAAGTTAATTAACAGTTTTCAGGATAAAAATGTTCAAATCAAAGCTGACATTTTACAAACTCATTCACAACAAACACACTTACACAGGACATTTTTCGATACTTTACTCTTATTCAGCATACATTGCTGCCTCACTACCCAACACTTACTCACCCATTCCCTTCTATTGCAGTAATGGACGTGCCGTGGGACGTGCGCGTGCAGTCCTCGCACGGCGTAGCAGGGGGAGCTGCTTTGCTGACGTGCACCGTGCCATCTCTCGTCAGGAACCACGTGTCTGTCGCCAGGTGGTTCAAGGATGGAGTCGTGCTGGCGCCGTTGGCTGCTGAGGCTGGTAAGTAAAATTTTAACCATTTAGCTCACAGAAATCTAATGTTTAGATTTCGATTTTAACCATGGATTTTCTTGCCGGTTTTTCTCCAAAGGAAGCGACGAATTGAACGTTTTAGAAATGCCCGTATAGGCCTTTGAATTTAGCAGTTGGCATTTTTAATTTTAGCAGAATATGCATAAGATTCTTATAAATAATTATACATTTTCATTGCTCGACCATTTTTTTTTATAGAAAATTCATTTAACTTAAGATACCTTTTTAAATAATAAATGATATGTATTTTGCATATAGGTCTCAAAAAAACTTACTTTTTTGTAAGTTTAAACTATATTGAGTGTTTTCTAGCTGAATATCCTGAAAAGAAAAACCGGTACAAACTCAGAGTTCAGTCTCTTTTAAAGTCTATAGATAGGTACATCGTAATGGTCAAATCACATGAAATTTATATTATCGCAACTTCTCATTTACTAAAAATATTGATATTCCGATAGTTTTCCAATTTATATCACGATTTTCTTTGATGTAATGTTTCAATGACAAAATAAAAAACTTTCTCCTTGTAAACAAAGAAACGATTCCGAACTTCAACACAAACTAAAAGTATTTCAATAACCCAATTGATCTAAATAACTTCAGTACCCCATCAAATATGATTCAGAACTCAATAGAACTTTTTATTTTCATCGGAAAATTATAAAAGTCGAGTAATCAGCTTCGAAAAAGTTTTTTATGTATATTTACAGTCCCTGAATCTTTTTATCGATCCCAACAATGGACTCCCTTCTGTCAAACATGTTTTTCAAGTGTAACCTTTTCCTCGGCACAGTTCTTAGATATGTCTGCAAAGTTTTTGATTCAACAATACTTTGAACTTTATAAAATCGAAATTAAAGTTCACAAGCGAGCCAAACGGACCGATTATTGCTTTCGAAAGGAGAAAATTAAGAATTTTTCGTTAATCCAGTGTAGGAAGCGGCTGTCGGCGACAGGAACAACGCTGAACTTGCTTTATGAGTTCCGAGTTCTCGATTAGAACCAGAAAATTCGATTAATGTTTTCATTTACGGACGCTTCCGCTCTTTTTCGATTACTCCTCGAGGTAATGACTCATTCAACTTCTTGGTCATTTTTTCGGAAGATTGTTTTTGCGCTCAAGTTTATATTTGTTTGGGGAACTTGTTTAATGTTCCGCGGTTTTGGTATTTTCTGTTTATCTTACTCACTTACCTACTTTATTTCTTGTTCATTTCGGTGTTTACATGCGAAACCTTTTTCGAGTTCATCATATTTTCTGATGAAAAGTGTAAAAGCAATTTACTTATATACATTGTTTTCTCCGCTTATCTCCCGAGTGCACTGTTATGAGTGTACACAATTGCCTTCTGTTGGCTGATAAAACTTCCGCCTGATAGTAATAAAGCAGAGGGATCTTTAAATCTGATTCTCTTGAACAAGCAACTTCACAAAAGGCCACTAAAATGCGCATTGGGTGGAAATGCTAAGATAACTGTGGAACGAGTGGTGCGTAACACAATTATCGACGGGATCCCCGGAGCTCCAAGCGTTTTAATTAATACAAAACCTCATAGAATTGTCTGTGATGTAGGTCCAACGCCAAAGTGGTAGTTATTTGCTCCATTACTAAATAAACCAAATTAAATTCGAGTCTTGGAACGTCCCTTGATGTTTGCCTTGTATTAATATACATACTTATTTGAGGTAAATTAAAATTTTGTATTTATTATATGATTGAAATTTAGATGATTAAGTTATATTGATGATATAGGTGGGGTAGCGGATTTGCGCGCGCAAATCAGTGCGTATGGGTTTTAATTCACGAATCCCCGACCGGTCCTATGAGACCGCGCTGTTATTGTTTTACCATTGTGTCTCGTTTTATGGGTATGTGATAGGTTAAGTACAAAAAGGGCTTTATACTCTAATCTGAAAAGGATTCACCTCGAATGCTAGCACAGGGCATGTTACTCGAAACCAGTCAGCAGCATTCTAAGTACCCAGGACCTCGTAACCAGCGAGTGTTATAGGATTAGCCGTCAATCGGACGATTGCGTTGATTGTTAAAGCAAAATGCGAGATGCTATGTGGCGTCATAATTATAATATTGTTACACTTCTATTAAATCAAGTTTTTTTTAAACTAAGTTTTATTAAACTGATTTCTTTTAACTGACTTTTATTAAACTTAGTTTTATTAATTACTAGCGTCCCGCCCCGGCTTCGCACGGGTGCAAAATTATCAGTGTTTCCTTACTATTTTTATTGCTCCTATTCCTCTCAAATCACTCTATCTATTAAAAAAACCGCATCAAAATTCTATATAGAGAAGATATAAGGACAGAGAAAGCGACTTTGTTTTATACCATGTAGTGATACCTCGAAAGTACTTTCTTCTATTTGAAACTGTTTTATAACTATTTAATCTACCTTCCGGCATCAAATAAGTTCCTTCTAATATGACAGAGTATTGGGAACAAAGTCCCAACAATGATTAACTCGGCCCCAGCGGCAAGCACCTACTGAAGACTTGCTAATCCGTCTCGTGAGACGAATAACTTCGCTTTTTCTTCCGACAACTTGAACACACAACATTCGCCTTCTTCCCCGTAATGGGGGCTGAGTGTTTTATTGACCGTTATTTACTTATTTTCGGCTTTTAACCTTGGTGTTAAAACACTCTTGAATTTAGTACGATGGGTTTGGTACGTCGTGCCATATTAGAGTGAATGTCAATAATTATAATAACGCTGAGTCACGAACGACCTTAAATACTGTTTTAGGCTATCACGGTTTGTTTCGGGATGGCGATCCCGCAATCATGGCGCTTGCAACAGCGTCGAAATATCGGGAACTCAAAATAATAAAAAATCACGGAAGATATCCCGTAAATGACAATTTAAATTGACGAACGACCTTAGCACGGACGGACCACGACCTTGGTACGACGGACCAAAACCATCGTACCAAGTTGGAGTGCGTGCTGTGGCTATTAACAAAAACATTACCATGACTATCTTGTTGGTATAGTGGTAGCAAACACTACTAATTTGAGGAGGTAGGTTTGAGGTCAAAACGTTATTTTTTTCATATTTTATGTATTCTATTTTTGTGTCTAGTTGATGAGAAACTTAAACTTCACTGGGGAAAATTTTAGAGTAACAATTTTATTTTTTTGTTTTAAAAAGTTTCATTGAAATAAAAAAGTGGTTGGTGGTTGGTTTAAAAAATACCTCAGAATCAGAAAACTAATTAGGTTCATAGTTATTATAACTGTAACAATAATGTCAATAAGTGTGTGGAAAACCCACACCCCTTAGAATATAGGCCCCTTAAAAATCTATTACATCATCTATCTAGCCTTTTTCCCTACTATATTGGGGATGGCTTCCAGTCAAGCCGGATTTAGCTGAATATCAGTATATTACGAGGAGCGGCTGCCTATCAGACCTCCATAACCTATTAATTGGGGTAACACGCTGCGTCATGGCAAGACGTGGAGTCAGATTTACTAACTTCTAACTATCCGTAACGCCTGCCAAAGATCTACAAATGACAGCCGGGACTCACGGCTTAACATGATTTTCGAGGCACGAAGGAAACTTGGTATGTTAAGAAAGTCACCCATCCACAGACCAACCTTGGCAAGCGTTGCTTAACCTTGAAGATCGACCCGTGCGGCTATTATTATCTAGCCACGAGCTCCTCAGGCATGAAATCTATTACGTTAAACGCAAATCAAACCACGTATTCTTTATCTCCGATTTGTACTTTCTAGATTTGCATAGATATTAAGTTTCCATTGAAATATTGCAGTCCACTATCTAACACTGCAGTTACTGCAACATTACCATTCAACGCTTCAGTCTGAATTCTTTGCACAGTCGTTTAATAAAGAAGTACAGTACAAATTGAATAGGAAACTTTTCTCAATTGTCGGTGCGCTGCGACGATAAGATTGAAACTTTACGTAAAGTTAAGCGGCGCTAATGCAAGTTTAATGTTCGTCTTTGATGCAGTTGCGACGAATTACCACTCTTTGCTTAAACAGATAACTCGCAGTTTATACTGGAAGAGACTTCGTTAATGAAAGAAAGAAAGGAAGGAAGGAAATTAATGAATTCGTTATAGCGTAAAGACTAAGGAGATGGTGGGACAACTGAGTGGTCTTGCTTCACTTGCTTGGCAATTGTCAAGATATGGCAAAAAGTCGGGAACAATGGAGGAAGGCCTTTGTCCAGTAGTGGGACAATAAAGGCTAGATATAATAGTAATAATCATAATGACACAAAGATGGCTAAGCTATAGGTATGACAGAACTTTACGTTACATATAAGAAAATACAAAGTTCTATTTAATTTTGGTAGACAAAAACTTATGTCCACTTTCGATATGTAAACAATTTTACTGTGCGTACAACTAAGGAGTAAACTTCCCTGCCAGAGACTGTGTTACCTGATAGCTTTTACCTAGAGGTCTTTAAGATAAGAGTGAATAAGTTACTTCTAGGCAAGCGTGCTTCATCGACGACCACATCATCACTTTTCATCAGGCGAGCTAGTAATCAGACATGAGGCTATAAATAAAAATAATTAAAATTTATTTTTCATTTCGTTAGACAAAAACTTTTGTCGATAAAAAAGTGAAAAAATAAACGCCAGTATTCCTTTAAATATGTTACTAAACTAAAATTAATTTCCCTCAAACTGTCTTCTCCAGCCAAACTTTAACGAACTCCCCTTCTATTTTTCTTCATTAAAAACTAACGCAAACTTAGTTCAACAAAAAACTGCTAATTTGCGCCATCTAGTGATCCGGGAGAGATGCAGCTTCGCGCCATTGGCGGCAGTTGGCAGTTTCGCCGGCGTTTATGCAGATTAGCCGCTTGATTTAATATCCGCCGTCAATTTGAGCAACTCTGCTGAAACACGCCATTCTTTACATTTATTTACTGTTGTCAGTTTGTGGCTCTGAATATTGTGAGGTAGCGGAGAATCTAGGGTAGAGATGGAATTTGTGTCATTGTTTAATTTGCAACGATAACTTTTTGGTGCAATGGTATTATTTGTGTATGTATTATTTTCAATTGTAATGTCTAAAATCTTCAGAATGACTTTTCCCGCTCTTGGGTGAAGTGGGCGATCAGATTTTTACTGACTAAAACCCACTCCTTTGTTCCTTCTTTGCCTTCGTTCCAGGGTCCCTGATTTCTCTTTTGTACAACCCAATGCCACAATAGACTTCGACCGGGCTGGACCCCTACGATTTGTTGACATCCCGTTGATGCGCACGTAGAACACAACGCGCTGTCGGACGAGGGGACGGCGAGCTATCCATTGCTTGCCGTTCGCAATCCCACGCCACATAATGGTGATACCCGGTCGTTTTTTAAAAACATACACATTTCAATGTTATAGTATAGTATAGTAAAACGGGCTGGTATCCGCAACTCCACGACTAAAGCGCGTATTTTGCGTATGGGTGGGATAAATGTGTCATTCGATCCACCCCAGCTCCTCAAGAAAGGCCAGAAGTGCCTTGGTATTACTGACCATATCCCGGAGGGTACCTGGGTCTCCGAAGTACTTTGCCCTGTAACCTGCGACTGCTGGGCAGCTTAGCAGCAGGTGAGCTGCAGTCTCGTCTTCCTCCATGCAAGCTCTGCAGAGTGGGCTATCTGTAACTCCTAATACAGAGAGATGCTTATTAAGGATCCCGTGGCCAGTTGTAATGGCCGTTACTTTCCGTAGCTGAAGCTTGGTGAGTCTTAGGTTCCGCTTCGTGAAGCGGCCATCAATGGAGGGAAGTGCTTCCTTGGCCTGCCTGCATTCACTGTGGTCTACCCACAGTTTATGGTGTTGATCTCTGGTGCGTTTCCTTACCAGATTGCGTAGGTATCCGAAGGGGAGCGGCACTATAGGTTCAGGCCCTAACACTGCCATGCTCGAGCCTCTTCGGGCAAGTTCATCCGCAGCATCGTTGCCACGGGAGTCGCTGTGTCCTTTGATCCATTGAATGGTTACCTGATTGTGTATCCCCACCTGATTAAGGCGTTGGTGACACTCGTAGATGAGCCCAGAGTTGACTGTGTGGCTGCTCAGTGCTTGCAGAACAGACATGCTGTCTGAAAGTATGCGTATGGAGTGGTCCTTAACATCCCTGGTTGAGATGGCTAAAGCTGCCAAGGAAATGCCCAAGCATTCAGCCTGGAAAACCGTGTTATGAACCCCCGCACCCGTGCCATTACCTGTTTTGGATCCGTCGGTGAAGATCCGCAGCTCTGCAGGGCGTAACCCCTCGCAGCGGTGATCCTCATGCAGTTGGATCTTGTATTTTTTATCAAAGATAAATTGCTTGGGTATCCGGTCATTGATTGCTCTAGTTAAGGGAAGCTCGTTGTTGAGTTCCTCGAGCAGACCGGTGTGTTGTGCAACTCTCTTACCCCAGAGATCCAGTGTCTTAAGGCGTACTGCCGCCATTGTCGCTTCCTGTTGTATAAACAGGTGAAGTGGAGGAAGTCCCAGCATGGCCTCGAGCGCTGCAGTCGGGGTAGTCCTCATGCAGCCCGTGGTCGCCATGCAGGCCAGCCTTTGCACGTGCTGAAGCTTGTTTACGGCTGTGGCTAGCTTGGTCCGAGGCCACCACACCACGGCCCCATACGTGATCATGGGTCGAATCACTGAGCTGTACAGCCATAGTATGATTTTGGGCGATAGGCCCCACCGCTTACCTATCATTTTTTTGCATTGCCAGAAGGTAATGCAGGCCCTATTTAGCTTGTTGTCTAGATGCGTGCTCCAGTTTAACTTGCTATCTAGGATCACTCCCAGATACTTGACCTCATTAGAAAGCTGGAGTTCAGTGTTGAACAGTTTCGGCAGGTTATACCGGCCTAATACTCGTTTTTGTGTGAACATGACTAGCTCCGTTTTGGAGGGATTCACCGTCAGATCATATTCCCTACACCATCGTTCCACGATGCGCAGTGCTTGTTGCGTAAGGTTGCAGATTGTGCTTTTCAATGTTATCTGGATACTAAAAAAAATTGATTTCTCTCATAGCTGTCAACAAATTGTGGTTTATTTCAGAACTAAATTTACTTTGTAAACGTTTCCTAAATGTAACATTCAGCCATTAACACGACTCAATTAAGGTCATATTAATTTACTCGCCGTAAGACGCGTGTAAACTTGGCGATACATCATGAGAGCGCAAGTTTAGCGCAAGCGTCATTTAGCCCGCTCCGATCTACGCGCTCAGCTGAGTTTTACTGCTTTCCGGAAAATAAACAGCTAATGTATTCTACATGTATTGCTACTCAGACGCTCCCGCGTTAGAATAATACGGATTGTCATGTAAATATGTTGCCATTAAAGAAGCTAGGACTTGAAACAACAATACGGAAACTACTGAAAACACTTTATTAATGTTTGAATTCTCCCTAAAGTGTTTTGATGTAATCAAGATATTTCTTTTGTAGTACCAACTCAAATTATGCGCGAAGAATCATCCCATCACTTTTACTTACCAAAACCCACTCTTGTTCCTTCTTTGCTTTCGTTCTAAGACCCCGGGAAACACAGAACCCAAGGCCCTAGTAGGCTTCGACCCTGCTGGGGGACCCCTACGATTTGCTAACCTCTCCTTCAGGCACGGGTTGAATACTACGCGCCGTGGAAGACTTGGGGTCAGTCCCATTGTTCGCCGTACGTAAGCACCCGCCTACGGTGCCTGCAAAGCCACCCGCGAATGGCCTGTCGTACGGCGGTACCTTGTCCAAGTGGGCACACCTCCATCGTATGCTCTGACGTGTCCTCCAGGTAAATCACACAAATCCGGTGCAGGAAACCTCGGAACTTACCATGACCACTGAGAACGCCGTAACGCCTTTCCAGCCACTCCTCAAAATTATGGTGTGCTATATTTATCAAATTATCTACTACTTACTTTGACTTTAAATTCTGTTAATCAGTGCGTAAATATTATATTAAGCGTATCTACTCTCTAATTGGGAACCCAAGCCTTTAATCAAACCATTTTAACAGATACCTACTAAACTATTTAACTCAGGTCCTCCAAATATTCGAGCCAGCCAATTTCCCTTTTACCCGCCATAAACTCGATTTACATAACTCAAATTAAAAAGGTCACATCTTTCGTTAAGTGTGGATTTTTACGGAGGCTTATCGAGTTGCGACAGACGCTCCTCCGGCTTATCTCGCGGCACCCATCGGCTGGAGGCGCCCGAGATGCCTCCGACAACTATTAGTGCAGGGGTGCCCAACAGCTTTTGGAGTCGATCTCGGAAGTTTGCAAATCATATGACAGTACCCATATGGGTACTGTCATATCAGATTTATTTAAAGAAAAAAACCTAGCTGTCTCCGCGGTTTCACCCACGTCTTTGGTTGTTGCTCCGCTTCTATCATAAAGTCAATAGTTTGAGTGTGTAGGTTTCTTACATTATCACGCTTGAACGGCTGAACGGTTTTCGATGAAACTTTGTACAAAAGTTCACTTATACCTTAAAATAGCACGTAAAACTACGTAGGTAAGTACGCACTTATTTATCCCGAGAGTTTGTTCCCTTGGGAAAACTTTCTACATTTATGGGAGAAGTTACTGGTGAGAACTAGTTTACAAAAATTCGAAGACATGTAACATCCACTGACTCTCATTGGGCCAACGTGGTGGATAACAGCTCATTTCGTCTTCTAAAAGAAAGGGTCAGCCGTGGGAACAGAAGCTTTGAGCTATCCATTTTCCTTTATAGTAGAAAGTTGACAATGGATCGCTTGATCACCTAAAAATATTTCGTATTTGATCCACAACACCATACGTTTGAGCAGCCCTGCTACAGAGGTACATTCATTTAACAGCCCAGCATTCACTTTTATGGTTATTTGAATGACGTACCGTTCATAAAGTGCACATAAAACAAGTTAAGGCCGCGATAAAGGATCAGTTAATTTCTGGATGGGGATCTTGTCTTTAAGAGGTTGGGGAACGGGGATATTTTTTTTCAGGGTCTTTAAGGAAAATTAGTTAGATGGCCCGATTGTACTGGTGATGTGGATGTGTGGTTCTTTGTTTATCTGGTATGGGGTGAATAGAGTTTTAGCTTTGGTAGATTTGTACACACATGATAAATTAAAACATAAGTGGATAACAAAGTTTATGTACGGTCTGTGCCCTATGGTATCTGACCTATCTTGGAAATATAAAGAGAGAAATATGGGTCACACAATAAGAAGCACTGACTTTACATAGATGAGCTTAAATCAAAGTTTTAACCGTTTTTCTTTCCTTTCTTTCTTAATTTTTTCGCTAGTTGGGAAATCACCTAATGAATTCTCTAGCTCTAGAGCGGAGCAAGGGCTTGACAGATTTTTACTTACTAAAACCATTCTATGTTCTTACAGTTGTTCTTTGCATTTCAAGACCACAGGTTTTCTGTTTAGATGTCTACCTATGGTCGGTAATCTATTTGTGTCCAATTACTCAGGAAAACTGTGCTGTAATCCATATAAAGTTATAATATAAAGATACAGTCTCAAGTTTTCATATAACGTAAACCTAGTAAAGTTTTTATCTTTTCACTGTATTTGCAAACCTTACTTTAAATGATTCTTCGCTAAACTGAAACAACTCGAGTTTCAACTCAACAACGGTCGTATAAGATAAACGACAGATAAATTTTAATCCTACATCGCTGACATCGTCTTCAGAGACAGATACTTTACAAATTTTACCATAAATTACTCTCAAAAGTAATTTAACAAGTTTCGGAACGAAATTAAAAGTAAATCAGTCTTTCTTATTTTATTCAAGAGTGAGTTCTCTTGTTGTTCATGGCCCATTTCTGTCTTTGCTAAATTAAATTTCTTCAAAAGAAACTAATTTAAATAATAAATTGATATTCTTGATTCCCCTTAGAGAGTATTCTTAACATAAGTGGAGTACAAGAAATATTTGCTTTACCTGTATGTACAGTAAATATTATATTTCCACGAAACTTGCTTTTTAATTTTTATAATACCATTGTAGACTATCCCGTTACGAGAAAAGAAAACTTACAGAATTAACGGAAAAAGTACTATCGGTATTCTCAATTTACTATAATTTATTATCTTTGAAGTCATTCCCTTTATTCAAAGAACTCTTTCTTTGAGGTGGAATATCATCAAGTAACTTCTCCCATGGTGTAGTAAAACTCGCCAGATGTAGACTGATACTTTATTTTCTTTGTATTCTCTCTTCACAGATGTAGCCACCACAGTATTTTACACAAAATTGAGCCCTCTTGGCCAAGCGCCTTCATTTTATAAACTATCCCCTCCACAGAATCGACCGTTAAACAGTGTTCTTAATTTTTCAAGAATAAGAAACGAACCAGCGCCTGGCGCAAGAAGTCACCGCTTCCGATCGCTTCCACAAGGACACGGCAGTACTCCGCCCAAGCAGGCAAACTTCCACCATTTACTCCACCGTGTCCGTATCTAGGAGGTGTGCACAATGGTGATATCCTGGCGTTTCTTGCGCATAAATAAGAAACAAAAGCCTTCCATATTAGCCATGTCCGGTAAGGGCCTTTTTCAGGCAATATGAAGACGCTGCGCACCGTGATTGGTCGTGATGCCTCTCTAGTTACTCCTCATAGAACGGAATTAACGCCCCAATTATCGCGTACCCTCATGCATAACCCTACTCGGTCATTAATATGAAAAACTCCATTGTAAACTACACAAAATAAAATAATTAAAATATTCTGACACTGTAACTTTATTATAACACTCAGCCCACAAGTTGATTTTGTTCACAATCGTTGACAATCGTAAATATTTTTCCACAAAGGGCTCAAAAGAGCGTTAATTAAAACTTCGTTATTCTGTTCCGCGCCGTCGGACAAGGCGACGTGTACTGTGACGTCAGAAGGCACCCAAACTCAATTGTGTGCTCGTAAAGGTAGACGTGCAGTTATTTTATTATTGTGATCAACTTTTATTGTTAGTTTTGATGATACGCAAACATTGTTGTGTGTTCGTGCAGCTGCGAAAATTAAAATGAATTGTCACATTTGCGTTGAACAAATGAACAGTGTTGTTTTAAATCACATCGTTATTATAATAATACCGAAGCGAGTGTATTTTCAAAACAGGGTATATATATTGTTAGCAACTGAAGGAGAGGCCGTGTTGGCAACTGGAGGCGAGGCGACGTCGTGACGTCACACCATCAGGCGGCGGCCGACGGTAGTCTATAAAAGAGGCGCGCGGTGCGGCAACCGCCCTTTTTTCGTTTGGTCGGCGTTGAGGACGGACTTGCTACTTGACCGTTATCGTGTGATTTTATTTCATCAGTACCTACTTCATAATCTTATAATTTTGTGAAAGTGTGATTAAAGATTGTTTATTCATTTTTTATCTGTTTCACTTCTGATCCCTAAAATCAGAAGTGGGATAAAGATTCGTTTCGCCCACAAATTACTAGTTTCGATCTTTAAAGTTCTCTTTTTTCTACTTAAAAGCGGGTAGTTGCCAACTACTAGTTGGGATGGTTAGATCGAGTCGTTCGGGTTCACAAACTTGTGCCCCGCGTCTTAACCGATATCGTAGCCGCCATATTGTGAGTAGAAGGTCACGTAGCAAGTCTCGGGATTGCGATTCCGAAGCCGCGTGAGGACGCGCAGCCCTGCGTCACCGCTATACTGGTGATCATTTGAGACGATTGTCTCGCAGTTGAAAGTTTTGGAAGCATGTTTACAGGTCAGAACCGTGAACCGCTACGGGAAATGAGAAGACAAAGGACGGCCGAACGGTGGTGTAAAAACCAAGCCTATCACGACGAGCGTGTCAATGAAGACCGACAGCGTCCACATGCCTACGTCGCAGTCTACGGAGAAACTTGATCCTGGTACGCGCGGTGCTCGCCGTGTAGTTGGAGTCCTGGACTGCGGGCGCTGTGAGCTGCAACTTCTGCCTGGTTGCTGCCCTGGAGGGATCAATGGACTCCCGAGACGTGCGTCGCATTTTTGAAGACAAGTATTTTCTTGAAGTCTGTGCGGTATGCTAACTTTGTGCCTATGCCGACAGCCGCTGGGAGGTATGCAAACTTGGAGCCTATGCCTACAGTGTTGAAGTCTGTGCGGTATGCTAACTTTGTGCCTATGCCGATAGCCGCTGGGAGGTATGCAAACTTGGAGCCTATGCCTACAGTGTTGAAGTCTGTGCGGTATGCTAACTTTGTGCCTATGCCGATAGCCACTGGGAGGTATGCAAACTTGGAGCCTATGCCTACAGTGTTGAAGTCTGGGCGGTATGCTAACTTTGTGCCTATGCCGACAGCCACTGGGAGGTATGCAAACTTGGAGCCTATGCCTACAGTGTTGAAGTCTGGGCGGTATGCTAACTTTGTGCCTATGCCGACAGCTACTGGGAGGTATGCAAACTTGGAGCCTATGCCTACAGTGTTGGTGGAAGTCTGGGCGGTATGCTAACTTTGTGCCTATGCCGACAGCCACTGGGAGGTATGCAAACTTGGAGCCTATGCCTACAGTGTTGGTGGAAGTCTGGGCGGTATGCTAACTTTGTGCCTATGCCGACAGCCACTGGGAGGTATGCAAACTTGGAGCCTATGCCTACAGTGTTGGTGGAAGTCTGGGCGGTATGCTAACTTTGTGCCTATGCCGACAGCCACGGGGAGGTATGTGTGGGCGCAAAACCAAACTGCCTTCCAATTTCTTTTGTAAATATTGCAAATACCCTCTTGAATTAATATGAGGATTTAATTGGACAACTTCCTTTCGAATATTGCAAAATATTGTTGAAATTAATATGAAACAACTTCCTTTTAAATGATTAATTCTGCTCATATTGAAATAGTATTTACCAATAGAATCACTCTCTAACGTTTGAATCCCCAACCGGTCCTATGAGACCGCGCTGTTATTGTTTTACTATTGTGTCTCGTTTCGCGGGTATCTGAGTAATTAATAGAATTCGGAACGATGCTGCAAGGCTCCAGTGAGTCGGAGTAATGCTGCTGGTTCCAGTGAGTCGGAACCGGTATCCGCATAGTTCTCGGTGAGTCGGAACTGTCTGCGGTGATGCCCCAGTGAGTCAGGGTGATGATGTCCCAGTGAGTCGGGATGATGATGCCCCAGTGAGTCGGGGTGATGATGTCCCAGTAAGTCGGGGTGATGATGTCCCAGTGGGTCGGGATGATGATGTCCCAGTGAGTCGGGATGATGCTGCAGGCTCCAGTGGGTCGGAGTTATACAGCTGGCTCCAGTGAGTCGGAGCCGGACTGTGCGACGTAGGGCTTGACTGCTGGCGTCGACCAGGAGAGGTTCTTCGTAGCTCTTCATATGACTGGCCGAAGGTGCGGTGTGCCAAGGTCGATGATGAGGTTGAAGGTGATGACCAGGTATGTCCAGTTAGGCATGCTGGTGGTCATGATACCCTCAGTGCCGTGCTGGCTGCGTGGCTCGCTGCTCGAAAGCTTGAGGAAGTGATGATGACGTCACGACGTGGTTGCTGCACGAAGGCTGCGCTGACGTTCATGCTCGAGGGTCACCGGAGGTAGGTGGACAGAGAGTAAAGTCCCACATACCTCCATTGAAAAGGGAGGATCCTCCGACCGGACGAGGTGTTATGTCCGGTGGGCAACTGCCCGATAGATGATTTCGGGCTGTTGTATCTATTCAAATCGCGCGGAGAACTTTGCTTGCGCGATGCAGGATTCTGTGACGTCATGTGTAGATGTTGATGATCGTAGTCGCTACAGTCACAATAAATTCTACTGTGACAACTTCCGTTCTCATTTATTTATTTTAAGTATTTTTCTACCCTCATAGTGAATTTTATTAAGTGTAATGTTTTTCCCGCCTAAATTCTCGTATTTGCTGGGTATAAAACTGATGTATTTCAAATATAAAAACACTCTTTCGCCGCCCGTGGAATAGACCAGAACTGAAGTAAGGTATTTCTTTATTATCACTCACTTTTCCTGTCGTTCTATATTACTGTGTCTGTGTATTATGTGTGACGTCAACCTCGATGGCGATCAAGCGCCGACATATTAGGTATGCAAACTTGGAGCCTATGCCTACAGTGTTGGTAGAAGTCTGGGCGGTATGCTCACTTTGTGCCTATGCCTACAGCCGTTGTGAGACACGCTAACTGGGTGCCTATGTCTGCAACGCGACCAAGTTACTCGTATATACTCAGTGTGTCTTAGCAAAGATTTCTGTGTCACATTTTATGTGTAATGCGCATTATCTTTTTAAACCCCGACGCAAAAACGACGGGGTGTTATAAGTTTGATGGTACGTTCATACGCGCGCGTTCAACTCAACATTCAACGTGCACATTCACATTCACGAGCGTGTAAACGGTACGCCCGAGCCCGTGAACGTGCCTGTGAATGTGAATGCCGTGAATCTGACAAGTGTCGGCGTGCGTGTGAACAGCTTGAATTACCGCCGGCCCGGGACGGGCTGCGTGCCGCGCAGCCCGCCAGGCTGCACGGCACGCGTGTGAACGTAACATGACGTGTCTGTGTGTGTAAATGTATATGTGTCTGTCTGTGGCATCGTAGCTCCCAAACGGATGATCCGATTTTAATGAGGTTTTTTATTTGAAAGGTATATCAGTCGAGAGTGTTCTTAGCCATGTTTGATGGAAATCGGTGCAGGTTTTCAAGGTCATCAGGACCTGAGAGGTGAAGAGTAGTCGGGGGTTTTTTTTAAATTTTAAATTTAATTGTATTTTTGCGTAATGTCTGATTTGAGGAGCTCGTGGCTAGATAATAGCAGCCGCACAGATCGATCTTCAAGGTTAAGCAACGCTTGCCTAGGTTGGTCTGTGGATGGGTGACCATTTTAACATAACGAGTTTCCTCCGTGCCTCGGAAAGCACGTTAAGCCGTTGGTCCCGGCTGTCATTTGGAGATCTTTGGCAGTCGTTACGGATAGTCAGAAGCCAGTAAATCTGACTCCAGTCTTGCCATGAAGTACCGTGTTACCCCAGGTAATGGGTTGTGGAGGTCTGGTAGGCAGCGGCTCCTCGTAAAATACTGGTATTCAGCTTAATCCGGCTTGACTGGAAGCCGACCCCAATATAGTTGGGAAAAGGCTAGGCAGATGATGTCTGATTACAGGAGACAATGAAGACTTGGAAAACACTACTACAGATCAGGCAGTACCATCTTTTAGAGCTGACGAGGACGTCAGAGCGTCAGGAGAGGCCGTGTTAGCAACTGAAGGAGAGGCCGTGTTGGCAACTGGAGGCGAGGCGACGTCGTGACGTCACACCATCAGGCGGCGGCCGACGGTAGTCTATAAAAGAGGCGCGCGGTGCGGCAACCGCCCTTTTTTCATTTGGTCGGCGTTGAGGACGGACTTGCTACTTGACCGTTATCGTGTGATTTTATTTCATCAGTACCTACTTCATAATCTTATAATTTTGTGAAAGTGTGATTAAAGACTGTTTATTCATTTTTTATCTGTTTCACTTCTGATCCCTAAAAATATTTATTTAAATATATGTTCTAGACAAAATAGAAGAGAGAACAGTGGTTACTGACATAACCCGAAGAATCGTCAAACTTAAGTAGCAGTGGACAGGGCACATTGCGCAATGATGCACTATCTATTGATGGTGACGGAAGGTTTTGGAGTGGTGGCCATATACCGGAAGACGCAGTGTTGTATAGTCTCTCACAAGGTGGACCGTTATCTGGCGAGGGTCGCGGGAATCCGATGGATGCGAGACGCACAAGACCGGCCGTTGTGGCGACGCAGCAGTAGGTGCCTTTCGGTTGAGATGATGATAATGAAAATAGTGGGTCCCGAATCAGAAAATAACCTACTCCATATCACCTCTCAAATTTAGTTCATGAATCCCCGACCGGTCTCATGCGACCGCGCTGTTATTGTCTTACTATTGTCTCGTTTTGCGGGTATGTGATAGGAAAAAGTATGAACGAATCTAAATTATAAAACTACCCAACCCTCCTATTTTTATAAACAAAAAGGAAAACGTTTAAAAGTCAAACAAAGTAACAATAGTATCGAGTGGATCAGTTAACAGTCGACGATCGTGAAACAAAGCGCTCGAGCGCGAAGGGGATCGTCGAGGTAGTCGCGCATTTAGAATTCATTGAAAAACTCCGCTTGAAAGTTATCTGATCGTAAACGGTGACGACCGGCGAGACGCCATGCGCCATGCCGGGGACGCTGCCACACAGAAGCGGTTTGAAACGAGACGAAATGTTATAGTTATGAAACACGTTAAAGATTTAACTACCACTTTTATTTTTGGTGAATAAAGATGACTGCTCTTGAGCAGTGGTGGTACAGTGAGCAGTGGTGGCCCAGTAGTAATGGCCCGGCTTTCTTGTCAACCCAGCCAGGTACATTACTTTATGTAATTTATTTCATCACCACTGTTCTCAGAACTGAAGGAACAAACGTGTGGAAACCGGCATGTCCTAGAACCAAAAATTAGAAGATGTAATATATGTGACATCCACCAATCCGCACTAGGCCCGCGTGTTAGATATCGACCCATTCTCTCTCTAAGTGAGGAAGCCTGATTCCCAACAGTGGGAATATTACAAAGCCGATAATGCTAATAAATAATGATTGCTAAAGGCAATGTAGTGATTAAAAAAACTTCACTTCTCTTCAGATTCTAATTCTGTATGATAGTAAATGGGTCAACTTTCACTCACAAAACAGTACAGCCAAAGGTCACAATTCTATCAACACAGAAAAATAAAAGCGGTTTCAATTTTTTAGTTTTAAAATAGCTTTTCCAATTCTTTTGTCTGTGTGACTCGCAGAGCTTTATACAATTTCTATGATGTCACTTTTGGCGGCGACTGTCCGGCACGAGAGTACGCCGCGTCGGTCAAATGGTGTCACCAGCTATAAATGGGTAAGTGCACTCGATCGAAGTTGTCTCCTAATTTCAAAGTCATGAGCGTTTCACTACCTGCACACATAAAATGGTTTCAGAAGCGCCAAACAATAAAGTGAGGTCCCCGCATTCACACATACATAAATAAGTAGTAACCGAACAAACATTGTGTGGAAAACTGGACATACATATGTAAGCCACCAACCTTGCTTGGGAGTCAAGAGTGGACTTTAATGCTCATGGTTTTTCCAAGCGGGAAGTGTTTGTTCTACTGTTGGAAATAAGTGTTCTGTACTGGTATTATTGATCTAAACGGACATCATTATCGTCATCATTTAAGTCAAAAGACGTCCACTATTAGACATAGGCTTGTCTCGACTGTCACCATGACGAGCAGTCCTGTGCGCCTCGCATCCGTAAGATTCCCTTGACCCTCATCAAGTAACCGGTTCACCTTGTCTCACGCTGCGTCTTCCGGTATATGATCTCCACTCTAGAACTTATCGTCCTCATCGACTTCGCTCTGTTCTGTGAGCAATGCCCCTACCCACTGTCACTTAAGTTTGAAGATTCTTCGGGCTATGCCGGCAACCTTAGTTCTTCTGCAAATATCTTCATTAAAGGCTTAAAGTCACCCAAAGAGCAATGGAAAGGGCTATGCTCGGAGTTTCCTTGCGCGATCACATCAGGAATGAAGAGATCCGCAAGAGAACTAAGGTTACCGACATAGCCCGAAGAATCGCCAAACTTAAGTGGCAGTGGGCAGGGCACATTGCTCGTAGAACAGATGGTCGATGGGGACGGAAGGTTCTAGAGTGGCGGCCACGTACCGGAAGACGCCACGTACCGGAAGACGCAGCGTCGGAAGGCCTCCCACAAGGTGGACCGACGACCTGGCGAGGGTCGCGGAAATCCGATGGATGCGAGACGCGCAGGACCGGTCGCAGTGGCGACGCTTGGGGGAGGCCTATGTCCAGCAGTGGACGTATTTCGGCTGAGATGATGAAATATCTTCATTCCCGATGCGATCACGGAAGGAAACTCCAAGCATAGCCTTTTCCAATAAAAAGTGAACATAATTATATCAATGTTTGCGTTTAAAAATCAGTTAAAAACTCCAGCTATTTTAAATGCTTCTTCGCTTTTTCCAGACTTTTTTTTTAATGCTTATAAACTAGTACTTGACTGCGATGGTAAGCGGTGATGCAATCGTCGATGGTGAGGCGCACTAGTTTACTAAGAGCCTATTTACTCTAGCCTTGAAGACAACCAAATTATAATCGGACGGAAAAACCGAAGCAGGCAAATTGTTCCAATCTCTCGATGTAGGCGCAAAAGAAGAAGAGGTTATGCAGTGGGCCTATTTTATTGTAATATTTGGTTCCTTGTTCATCATTTTGTGCGAAGTGTCCTTTCTGTCTCACCTTCTGATTAGCACATCCCCCTACCCATCCCCTAGTCTATGACACTTCAACTTCCTAGTAGGATGTTGATGGATGTACCAACAGCGAAGTCTGCAGTTCAATCAAATAGAAAGCCCGTTTGTATGCTCAGCCGTGCTTTGACCTGCACTGTTTGGACGTTATGGACATTGTAACCGACAAACAGAACTATGATGGTCCCAATGTATGTGAGGAGATCAGTAGTCGCTAGCCTTTGATGAAATCGTTCGGTCGGGAATGATTGGTTTTATCTGTGGCATCGTCGATTTATGAAGTCGCAAATGTGACTGTTCCTAAAAGACCCAAGGCTCATAAAATTTTAATACATTTTTTTTTTGTTTTTTTTTTTAATACATTTTATACATTTTACATTTTATGTACTATTTTAATTCTAAATTTATAATAATAGTATTGTGTTGTGTGATTTTTTTGACTCTGATTTTTTGGATTACTAACATTATTTTTTTAAGGGTGTACTACTAACAAAATTATGGATCACTGTGTCTGACAAATAAATGAATTGAATTGAATTGAATTATCCTACATGTCGGTATTTGTCTAATTTTTTAAGGGTTTCGTCTGGGTCTGTATTATGTTTGCCAGAGGTTTTATTAGTCGAATATCGTACTAGTTTCCTTAGAATTTTGTTTAAGTATTTCTTTGGCTTGGCCCTTGCTTTTTGGCATTAAAAGAATAATTGATGAGTTTCTAAGTGGCCCATGGCGCCGTGCGTGATTTCTAAAGATAAATATATTATTATAATATTTTGTTACTAATTTAGAATAAGTGACAGACAGTCACACACAAACATTGAACGTCTGATATCTTCAGATTTCTAAGCATTATAAATTCAAACAAACTTTATAATTATTTAAGTCATGTCACTCTCTGTTTTAATTCAAAGTTTATGGAGGACCATTACCATTGTTGTTCTATAAAACAACAATTTTGAATTTACGTAAAGGCCAAGTAACAATACAATTTTAACTTTAATTTTTAATGTTTAGGAAATGGATAAATACTTAAATCATGACCGTTGATCGTTTCTAAACTCGATTAAATTGATAAAATGTGAAGTACAGTAAAAGAATATCGGTTTAGCAAATTCTTGCTTAATTCGTGTATGAAAAATCATTTTTTAGTTTTAAGTTTTCTAAACTAGTGCTTGACCGTAATCCCACCTGATGGTAAGCAGTGAGGCAATCGTAGAAAGTGAGGCGCACTAGTTTATTAAGAGCCTATTCACTCTAGCTTTAAAGACACCTAAATTATAATCGGACGGGAAGAGACAACGTATAACGTAGTAACGCCGTCTAGCAATTTTTTGGTATTGCAGCACAAATTGGTTAAGAATCTGTTACATTCTAACATCATGTCATTGTGTGCTTTTGAGTGGTCAGACATCAAATGTCACGTATGGTCGCTTACACATCATCGAGCCTGCGTTCCTTAAGGAGGACCTGTACGAATAGTTTTAATTACTGGTTATATATTTTTCTAAGGTATTTTGATTTGAAAAGGGTACCCAATTGATTGAGGATACCGAATTGCACATATTCATTTCCATTACAAAATGTTCATCAACAATCTCAACCTGTTCAATCGCATTAAACAAGTAATATCAATTCTAACACGATAGTCTTGTTCTAGGTGGTCGCTACATCGTCGGAGGCAGCCGCAGTGACATCCTGGTGGTCCGAGACGCAAGACCTGACGATGGCAGCTCGTACTCCTGCGAGGCTCAACATGCGCTGACTGGCGAGAAGAGACGGAGTCCTCCTGCTATGGTCACTGTTTCACGTGAGTACCACTGAAGCTTCAATCTTTAAGAACGACGCAAGTAATGTGCCAAAGATAAATAAATCGGTCTATAATTATAAATTGTTATACACATAAATCCTAGCAAATTAGTTATTATTCATTTATCTTCCACCAGCGGCTTCCGGCGGCGGCCGTAAAAAAGTAGGTTTCTCCATTCCCACTTTGAACCCCCGTTTCATGCTCTTAGGGTGTTAATTTTGGAAAATCCACTCATAGTGTTGTGTGCAAAATTTCACAAGGTTTCAAGTTTCCCAGTAGTTTCAGCTGTGCGTTGATATGTCAGTTTCTCCTTTTACAAAGGTAAACGTACCAAATATTGATAGGTTTGATTGATATCACTGGTGGCATTTTTTTTTTTAGAAAAAGTATCGTCAAATAACTCCTCCCACTCGGAAGAAGTTAGCAAGGAACCGAGAAGGAGTTTCAGACTTTTGCTAACTCAAACCCATTTAAACAATCTCAAAAAGACGACTGATAGAGAGAAACAATTTTATTGTATTTAATTTTTGTTGCAGACGCATCATCGACCATGGCACCGAGAATGCTGTCCGTATCAGAAGACGAGATGGTGCCCCAAGGAGGTGACATCCGACTCGTATGCTGCGCGATTGGCAGTCCACCACCCACTTACAGGTACCATGAACTTAAAAATTTCCGTTCAGAAGTGGTATCCAATGCTACTAATATACGTAAGGGTCTCTTCACTCGTACCAAAACCACACTACATCGCAGTAACAAAAAATGTTTACGTGTGAATGGTGTCGCTGCAGTTGCTTCCAGTAGCATTGTAGTTACTACAAATATCGAAGTAGTTGCGATGTGGTTACGTTGTAGCTAACATTTGCAGAAAGACTAATTCGCAATGTCGCGGTAGTTACATTGTGGTTGCGATTTGGTGGTTATTTGGTTGCGATGTGTTTGCAACGTGGTTGCTATGTGGTTGCCATGTGGTGGTGGTGTATTCAATATTAACCACACGTTTGCGTTTGACGACCAAATGTGGTCAGTGAGTATGAAATAGTTGGTCTGTTTTTTATACCCTGAGACTAAATATTGACACAAGTAATGTCAAACATTGCAAGGAAAGACGGTGGCAACCTCGAAAGGCTCATTGTGACCGGTAAAGTAGATGGTAAAGGGCCTCGCGGGCGCAGCCCAATACGTTGGTCCGACCAGATCCGCGCCGCTCTTAACTCCACGATGTACGGTGCCCTTCACAACGCCGAAGATAGAAACGGATGGAAGAACATCATAAGGGCTAAGGTGATGAAGCAGGGAGGTCACGACCCTCAGCATTGAGGAATACGACGCAAGGAGGAGGAATGTCAAATTTACTATAAGAATGACGCCAGTTCTTTTGTGTTGATGCATTTTAGTCTCAGGGTTTAAAAAAAAACAGACCATAGATATATTTTTAGGGTTCCGAACCTCAAAAGGAAAAGACGGAAGTTTCTGCTGTGGTGTGGTTATGATACATCTGAATGGACCCTAAACCTGTGAGTTGGTCTCATTAAAACATACATTCTAGTTTGGCAACGCCACAAATCTGCCCATTTTACTAAATGCCATTACAGAGAATGAAAGTGCATTACACTGCAACTTTAGTGATGGATAGTTGCAATGGGAAGCCTACTTGGCTTCGTTCCCGTAAAGCAGCCAGCTGTTTAGGCCGGCCATCTGAATTGGCAGAATAAATACATTCCTAAAATGCCAGCTGGAATAAATTCAGGACACGAATATATCTTCATTACAAAATCTAAACTATACTCTTGGGGACTTACCAAGATGTGTTAAATTTTCTGGCTTGCCAGCGAGTAAGAGGGATGGAGCTATAAACCTTATAAAGTTCCATCACTTTAACAGTTCATTTTAGGTTTTTAAATGGATCGCGTTAAGAGCTAGTGGTAAGACCTGAGATCTTACTAGATCAGTTGTTGGCCAGATGTAAGTAAAAGTCCTTGAAGAGATTTGGTAGGGATATTTTTCTACCGAGGCATTTCTCGAAATTCGATTGATGCTCACAAAGCTATTTCATCATCAGCATCATCATCTTTTCAGCCGAAAGACGTCCACTGCTGGCCAAAGGCCTCCCCCAAGCGTCGCCATGACGACCGGTCCTGTGCATCTCACATCTCAGTTTTCATTACCCGTTAATTCTACAGACCACTGGTTCATTTAGGAATAATTACGTTAATTCCCAATTAGGATTTTCCCAGAATTAAAACCAATTAGTGGAATATGGGCAACTTGATCAAGCATTGCCATTTTGGATCGTCGTTGTAAACACCCACGTACATACGCAATTTCACTTGATGTTATGTGAACTTAACATTCAACCATCAATTTTAGACACTAAAGTCTCTATATAATTAACTCACTTCTTTCGGCTAGTCTTACAAGCAAGCCAGTTGTGAGTTCTAAGATAGCCAGAAAAAAATAAATAACGGTCATTGACTGATTGACATTTTTTATTTTCAAAAATGGAAAGAAAGACACAGTTTTGTTGAATCGACATCTATCGCGATCCTTTACTTTTTCTAGTAGTGAAAACCAGTTCATTGTTTGTTTTTCGGGGCACCTACGCAGAGATTTTAGGAATTGTTGTTTTTCGGGTACTCACGCAGAGGTATTAGGAACAGGTCAATGTACTTTACTCCAAGCTTATCTGGCGTCTTGTATAGTTAGTAGGCTTCACCCTATGTCCTTCGTAGGCAACCTGTATTAATTTCTAAGACCGACATTGATCCTATTTATATGTTCCGTTTAGTCTATCATTAAACCTCGTTCTTTAAAAAACCAACTCGATTTTTAGTTTGCTCAAATCTTCCATCTATTCCAGTTGGTTCCGCCACTCCAACGGGCGCCTGAGCCCTGTCTCCAACAGCATCAGGATCTCGGTGTCGGACCAGGTGCTCATCATCAGACGAGCGCAGCTGTCCGACGGAGGAGTCTGGACCTGTAGGGCACACAACCAGTTCGGGGAACAGAGGAGGGACGCCCGGCTCAGGGTCCGGTCCAGGCTGGTTGTCAGCGTGCATCCGCAGTTGCAGGTGAGAAGTTTATTTAAACCGTCTTATTTCACTTACTTTTGGTTCGTCTCATAATGATGAAGTGGAAGTTTTGGTCTTGCATCATCATCTCTGCCGAAAGACGTCCACTGCTGGAAATAGGGCTCCCCCAAGCGTCGCCACAGATACGACCAGTTCTGTGCGTCTCGCATCCATTGGGTTCCCGCGACTCTCGCCAAGTCGTCGGTCCACCTTGTGGGAGGCCTTCCAACGCATTTAACACATTGATTTGGTCTTGCATAATAAGACTAAAAAATCGTGCCAGATTCGGCAAGTCCAAACCAAAAATTCAAAGACATTGTGACATTCACCAATCAGCACTGGCACGCGTGCACACGGGCACGCGTGGTGGATTATGACCCATTCTCACTCCTGTGTGAGTGAATGGGCTGTAATCCACTACTAACCTTGTAGTGAGAACATATTTACAAGGCCGGTAATGCTAATAATAAGACCAAGTTATTCTATTGAATTAGACACCTCTTCAAGGTAAGTTTAGAAGAGCATCTGCGAGGCGTAACTTTTGCACTTGAAGAATAAATAAGACTAACTCAACTAACCTTGTTTGCATACAATATAACGTCAAGTCTTTCGACGCCCAATTTACGGATCCGGGGAATTCGCCAAACGTGACCAATACGCACAGCCCGATCGCATTATACCGAACTTGTCAGAGAATAAACAGCGTACGTTTCAGGCCAAGAATAACCTTCCGACATTTTCTTTTATTACATAAGGAGGATAACAGAAAACACAATTGTCCCGAACGCCCGACGTCTGTGTTTGGATGAGCAGCTAAATTCCCGTCAGCGCTCTGTGACGTTGCAAAAATTGAAAAATAAGTATTCAGATCACAGAGACACGGGACACATCGCGCGATGTGATCCTAGCGGCGCGCTCATCGAATATAGACAAGTTGGGGCAAGGGCGCTGTGTCGGCGGAACTATTTTATCTTGGGCTTTGCACACGGTGGTATTCTATCAGCAGTAACAATTGCCAAAGATGATTTGCGCTATTGCCATGTAACGACGCCCTACATTGGTTTTAACTGCCTCGATGCCTGCCTGATCGTGTAGGTAAAGTTGTTTATGTGGGATTCTGGATTCGAATTTTTAAATCGAAAAAAAAAAAATCTTAGAAGCAGTCCGGAGTAAGGATGCTGGAGTGTGATGTGTCTTGCTCCTGATTTCCTACCCATTACCGTAGCATTACCCTCCGATTGCCTTCCCATTGGACTATACCTGAGTTTTCGCCCATGTCTGTACAATATAATATTTCCGGTGTATTAGTTGGCCAATAAGTCTCCGTTTACTATGGCCACTGTGATTGAAATTCAGTCGGGAAGATTATATAATTGCAAACTATTGATGAAAATGATCACTGATAGATCGTGAGAATTAGAGAATTTGGTATTTCTTGGTTTGATCTCCCTAGAAACGATTGACAGAATTACGGATTCTGCCAAGTTCTGCCATTCTGCAGCGCGAGACCAAATTTCGTTAAGAACAACGAATCTTCTGAAACGATATTCGTGGTCTTAAAACGCAAAGGTTAACTGAAGGAACATAACTGTTTGTCAGTCTGACACGCTCACGTAATCAACTGACTTATAATCCTCAAAAAAAAATGTAAATTTGCTTTAGGTACAGTACAATGGACGAGCGAGGGCTACTATTTAAAATGATAAGCTAAAAAACTATCTAAACTATTTATCTTTCATTATTTTGTGAGTATTGTAACATGCCTAGTTAAAGCAATTATTATCAGCTCTAGAAGTCCGAGCCCAGTCTTCCATGAAAAACTAATTAAACGGATCAAACTTGTTGGAATTCTGCTGAATTCGATTACTCGTTAGCAGGGATTTTAAAATTATTCGTAGCTCATATCGCTTGGAATCGAACCACGCTTAAACTTATTAGACTTGTTTATTAAGTTAGCTCGAAATAAGGGCATTTCCACTGTAAGGATTAAGTCTATCGATTATTTATTATCTGTCTAGCCTATTCCAAATTGTAGAGGTCAGTTTCCAGTCTAAACTAAAGTTGTCAAAAGTAAAAGGCCCATTTTTACATTTGAGAAAGAATTTAGAATGTAACTTGAGACGAAACTGAAAGAAACAATAAAATAAAAATCAATTACCTACATAAAATGTAAAAAAAAATACGTACATTGTTTTGGTGCGTTAAATAATATGATGCAATATATTTCGAGTATTCTACCGGTTGTTTTTTAAATCCTAAAACTAAAATGACTTTACAACACAAAAGAACTGACATCATTTCTATAGTAAATTTGACATTACTTGTGTCAATTTAGTCTCGAGGTATAAAAAACAGACGATAGCATTCTATTTCTTCACAAGTTACGTCGCACGTCGTCGCGATGACAAATGTCAAAATGGGTTTTTTTTTATTTTTTGTCAACTTTAAGAGTCTATTTATTATAATAAAACACTCTGTCCCATTTTATCTAAATTCAGGACATTGTAACAGGTGTAGTGAAATGAAAGTAAAGTTATAGTTAAACAATAGATATCTTCTTGGCAAACCGCATATGAAGAAGAGATACACAGGACCGGTCGCTATGGCAACGCTTGGGAGAGGTCTATGTCCAACAGCGGACATCATTTAGCTGAAATGATGAAACTCTATCGTGGACCATGCCATTACCTACCATCATGTTAAATAGTGAACAAAAGCCAGCCGATAAATAATAAAAAAAAACATCCAAAAAGTTCGTCCTATTAAAACCAATATTTCCAGCGAAAACCCTATGAATAAATTAATAGTTTCATGGCAAAAATTCGCTGACTGAAATGTAAACTTGGAGACAATAGCGAAAAATTCTCTGTCATGTAAAAATGCGGAATATTTAAACTGTTTCAATGTTCCGAGCTGCATGACTGAGTTGCGTTGCAATTCTATGACACGCTTTGCTCCTCTATTTCACATTTTCTAGAAAATGTTTTCAATGAAAAAAATGGTAACGGGTAGCTTGAACATTCAGTAATTGACAAACAATGGAACTACATAAATGGCATCCAGTTTTATGTGCGCAGTTTTATAATATTCAGGTTAGTGAACTGATGTTTAATAAACTTTAACAAAAGAATTTAAATAAAATTGTTTTTTTTTTGTCGGTCGGAAATCATACATTGACATCTCCTACTCTAGGGCGGAGCAGTGGGGCGTGTCAGACTCTTACTGACTAAAACCCACATTACGAGTTGGGAACAGTTGTATTTTGCCTTCTAGGGCCACGGTTACTCCTTTTAACATTCCCGCAACTCTGCCTGCTAGAATACAACACTACTGAGCCTGTTCAGTTCTCCTTGAGGCGCGCGTGGAACGCAATGCTCCGTAGTCTTGGGCTTGATCCTTACCGGTCGGCCAGATAGTGAGCTATCAGTAGTGATAGTGGCTTAGCTATCGTCGTATCAACCGTATCAATTATACGGAGATCCTAGGCTTCAATATTGTTTTTATTACGAAATATCTAAACCAATTAGCACTAGATTTTACGGCATGATAAACGAGGGGCCCACATTTTTGTTTATTATATGGGGCCCCTTAGCGACTAGCTATGCTATTGGCTATCAACTACCCATTGCTCGTCGCCGGACGTTCTGAGACAAATTTTTACACTATATACCAAGATGAAATTGAATTCAATCAAAGTGAAAGTTTCGTCTTGTATATCGACCACTTTGACAAAGTAATAAACTAATCAGTCTATCTGAATGCCCTTCACAACAGACAGACAACTATTGTCTCAGCCTGTCTCAGCCTAGATATAAAACGTTTATCCCAGTTTTTAATTAATTCTCAAACTTAGCTCAGAGTAGACTTGATTTACAGTAATTTGATTCACAAGTTAATATTTCTAGTACCTAATTTGATTACGAACTGAACACAAGTGTTTTATACTTTTATTAGTTTATCCTAAGATCAAAAGTTTGTTAACAGCGCTTGGCACGTGAAATTGATGAATTTTAAGCCAAGTTACTTCATTAATTCTGTCTCTTTAGTTTGTAACGAACTGTGAAAAAATTCGAGCTCCTGAAACACAAGACAAAGATCCTTCTTTGCCTTATGTTCCAGGACCCCGAGTTCGCTTTTGCTGAATAAAACCCACTTGGAGTTAGAGTTAGTTCCGGTCAGTAAAAGTTTAACACGCTCTTTCGCTCTGCCCTAGAGCGGGAGAAGCCATATTTCCAATCTAAAAAAGGAAGTTCGTAATGGATTGTTTTCTATAAAAATAAATAAAACACTCACCTATATGATTTTTCTGTGGCGAACGTTTGGTGATCAAAATCCAAGGGACGGCCATACTCAAATTTAACTCTTCCCAAAATTAAACCAGTGAATAATTCACCACTATCTCCTATCTATCTTTATTCAAGAACCTCTTGATCATATACACTGAAGAGGCAAAGGTTATATGTAGCATGTATGTGTTTGACCATAACAATAAATAATATTCACGTAGTATGTTGAATGGGGTTGCTTGTGTAGGCCCGGAATGGCTAGCCATCCCTTGTCACAGGGCTGTCAGCGGGCCGGACATGTCATCGATATAAGCCGCTTGTGAACGTTCTCGACTATCAATGGACCGCCTTATCACTTCCTTATTGCTGTGTTGCTTCCGACGGAGTGTAGGTTAATTTTTCTTGAGGCAGAGATCTGGATGCATATGTAAAACATGGCTTGTACTTTAAAACTCAAAATATTTTTGTACCATACTAATTTCTGCCGGCGGCTTCATCCACCTAAAGGGAATATGTATAAAGCCTATGCCATGCCGTGATAAAATAGCATACTATTGATCATCATCATAATCATCATCTCAGCCGTAAGACGTCCACTGCAGGACATAGGCCTCCCCCAAGCCTCGTCACAGCAACCGGTCCTGTGCGTCTCGCATCCATCGGATTCCCGCGACCCTCGCCAGGTCGTCGGTCCACCTTGTGGGAGGCCTTCCAACGCTGCGTCTTCCGGTCCGTGGCCGCCACTCTAGAACCTTCAGTCCCCATCGACCATCTGTTCTTCGAGCAAGGAGCATACTATTGATGAAAAAATTTAAAAACTGATCATCAGTTTTTGAGTTTATTCAATACAAAAAAAAACTACAAAATTCCTTTTTAAAATATTAGTATGGATACGTCCACATGAGCTTTATAATAGGTCTGAAGCTAGTGTGCGGTTCTAAATAATCATCTCTTATGGAGAAGAATCAAGAAGAAACTCCATAGTAACTAGCCGATGCTAGACAATGTAAACTAGCCAAAAAGTAACAAATCATTCTATAATTACAACACAAATGTAAAGAGTATAATTACGAGACACGGTGAAGCATACGGTAGACGTCTGCCTAAGGCGGCAATATCTCGCGTCCGTCCTTGGTTCAGGCCATAATATGGAGTAATACGAGCGAAAAAGATGGTGGAAAGCATGAGAAAAAAGGAAACCTCACGCCCCTGCCGCTGCAAAAGACGCTACGGTTATCGGGAGTTGCAGAATGATGTTTAGACTTGGCAGGACCATGACTGTGGATGGTGGGTTATCGGTCCGATAAAAACTAAGCTCGGGTCGACGAAGCGTTATGTTCCAAGTGTGCCCTAGAATGTTGTCAGCAGGAGTGATGAGACTCGCTAGAGCTGATGCCTGCACAAAGTCTAGGACTGCAGGATTTTTCGTAAGAATTACAAGTACTTGGATCTAAAAGTAAAAGTTAAGAAATACGGGTGGATTTTTATCAGCATAAGTCTGGCAGACCCGGTAGCTCCACACATCACTCAGAACAGGGAGCATACTGCCACTCAAGGGAGTGAAGCAGTAGCTAAAGGCACGGGTGAAATTCAGAGGACAGCTTGTAGTAAATTCGCCTCCTTCTGCAAAGTAGTAATGCTTGCGAAAGAGGCTGCCGACTGCAAGCGCGCGAGGGAACAGCCCTCACGCCGCCGCAGCCAAGATTCCTATCCCAATTTCCAACCACCGTAGGCGCAGGCTTGTGGACGGGCGCATTGGGTAGGTCGCCGTCCAGCAGTCCAGTAATAACCCGGACCGAGCCTAGTCGTCAACAGCGTGTTCTGTTTCACGCGCGCCTTAAGGATATGTCAACAAACTGTAGTAACCAGGGCCGAAGCCTTTGGGGACACGGATATTCCGAAAGGTAAGCCCGTGTCTCCAGAATGTAAGAGTCTGACACGCCCTCCGCCACTCCGCCCAAGAGTGGGAGAAGCCATTCCCCTACCTAAAAAAATAAAAAGTTTATTTTAGTAAATATATTGTTGGATAATCTAGAGAAGGGATTTGTTCAGTTAACGTCCGTAGCAGACAGTTTTACTATTAATTTGATACGCAAATTAATAAATTGCATGTACATTTAGGTTTTTGATCCTTAAACGCCTGTTACTAACAGAATTTCATTAAATTTCGAGCAAATAAATGCCGTGCCAATACTAAGCGTAATTGAAAAGCGAACACATTGGATCAAAGACTGGTAGACGTAGTTACCCCTACCATTTGCTCGCAGCCCTAGTAATCCAGTTTGATCCACGTGATGTAGTCACTAGGTGATGCCCTCTTGAATAATTTATGAGGCAAACTCGAAGGATCGTCTTGAGTCGCCTCGCAAGTATTTGTCGCTTGTTTATTGAGTTCCAACAGTTGCGATGACTGGGTTAATTCTTTTCTGTTTTGTCACCTGATCCCAAGGGCACGAACTTTTACTAGTGCTTCACTGCGATCTAACCTGATGGTAAGCAGCGATGTAATTGTTGACGGTTAAGAGCACCAATTTATTAAGAGGCTTTAAACTCGAAAATTCCGAAATTATAATCAAATGGGAAGACCGAAGACTGACCAGAATTTTATGCCATGATATTGTAGAAACAGGCTTTGGATTTTGCAATAAAGTTTGTAAAAATTGTATGACAATGCAATCAGATTGCGTATTTGATACAATACCCGTATAATATCTATGTACTTTCATGCTGATTTGAAAAAGCCTCATCCAATTTCTTTATTTCTGTTGTTGCTGAACTAAGGCTAAGTTTAAGTATAGGTTTTTATATCTATTTTAAACCCTCATTCTCTTACAGGTAGCCAACTCAGGAAGTGCAGTGACCTTCAACTGCTCCGTGGAAGGAGGTGACGCTCGCGTCCGATGGTTGCACGACGGCGTCCCAGTGGGAGGTGGCGAGAGGGTGCTGAGGGTCCATGGTGTCGTGAGGGCACATAGAGGCATGTACCAATGCTTTGCTGAGAGGGATCTGGATAGTGCGCAGGCGGCTGCCGAACTGAGACTGGGAGGTAAGAGGAACACGTTTTAAAATAAAATATACGTTGAGGTGAGATAAATGTAAATAGTTTAATCCGACACTGATTAAAAATGCATATATCATTGCATCGAATATATTTATACCCATTGAATCGTTAACTAAAATGTGGACCAGTTCGCGTTTAGATCTTGTTAGATCTACACCACTCAAAACCAAAACCATTTTACTTGTCTTGTAACTAGTATTATAATTGTAGTGATCACAAAGTTCATATGCGAATTTAATGCCATATAATATAGGTATTTTCCTAACAATTTGAGACTTTAACTTACCGTACAAACAATAACATCAATACGATAAAAAATCTTAGGTCACCATAGCACCAAGAACTACATTTTACATGGTCCTTCGAGCCGGATATGAACCAATGACTTGTTGATGAAAATATGGATGAATTATGTGTGAAATGATAAGTATGAAAGAAAAGCTAGTGATAGAGTGATGGGATGATCAGAACGGATTGGAAGAGAAAACGTGTTACGTCTTTATTCTGAGCAACATAAAGAATAGCACAAAAAATATGATGTTGAAATAATAGCAAAAACCCGTGGAGATTTTTGATTGGGCACGTAGATGTATACAGCACTCAAATAAATGTTGGCATTCCAAGAGCACTCCACAGAAATAAAGCACGTGAGTACGCGTTGTTCGCTCAGTGTGTACACACTCCTAAATCAATATATTAGAAGGAATTCAATGCTTTTCGATGTGTACGAGGAAAAAAAAAACAATAAAAGCGAAGTTAGTTCTACAAAGTGGACAACGAGAGATTTGATTAGAAACTACTAGTTAAGAACTGGGGTTTAGTGAAATAAATCGTATTGGCATATTAATGACACGAAACATTTTACTATGATTTTTTTTTTCCATAGCCTTTACTATCCCACTGCTCGCAAAAGCTTCCCCCAAGTCTTTCCAGGCATTCTCTTCTACGAGTAGCACCTTAAAAAATATTTTTTTAAATGTTGTTTATTCCTTTGTTGAATTTTTTTTTAAAAGAGTGTCAAGAACAACAATTTCACAATTTTGTATGCCTTTGAACATTGACCATGTTTCCGAACCAAATTTCGCATTTCCAGTGACATTTTAAGCGCTGGTACCGTCATGTTATGATGTCCATCACTCAGGCATAATAATAATTTCTGATTGAATTTGGCGACAAAAATACAGAATCCTGTCTGAAATATTTGGGTATAACCTGGACCCTAATCAGTTTTCAACCCAGTTCTATCATTCATTGTTAGGGCAAGTCACTAAATGTTTTTCTACTTGAAATGTTTTTTTGTTCACAGGAATTTTTTTCTACATTCTCTAGAAGCAGTCTCGAATGTTCATATTTATTGTAACTTTACAGTTAATTTCTTAGTTTACCTTCGAAAGTTGAGTCTAGTGTGAATGTGTGTGTAAATGGGTAAAGTTGCACCGTCTAATTGAATAACTATAAATTTTCTCTGCGAGATCTTAGCAACACGTATCTAGGGATACATTTTAAACTAACTTTAAATATGGAGCTTCTACATTCGACCTGCGATTTTCTCAGAAACTACGTAACTGGCTCAGATATGAATAATACTCAAGCAACAAAAAGTTTTTTGAGTGCATATTTTTGAGGATAGGTTTCAGTTTGTAATAATATGTTTCGAAATAGACAATGGAATTCTACTCTTCGATGAACAACAACTTTATCACAAATGCTGCGATAATTTGTATTGTGAACAAAACTATACAACCGAAAGGGAAAGACTGAATTGTACACAGCTTCATAGTTGTGTAAAATTCACTCTGGTACACCAGGTAATCTTAATCATTTCAAAAAAAGCACAAAATAATTTCAACATGTCATATTGAACATTTTATCATTTAATTTTATAGGACTTACTTACTTTTTGCTTTTAGCTGTGGAGAACTACGACTAAAAAAACTATCATTATTAACGATCATCCACTTTTGGACATAGACCTACCCCAAGTGTCGCCACAATGAATGGTTCTGTATGTCTCGCATCCATCAGATGCTCGCAACCCTTACCAGGCCATCGGTCCACCTTGTAAGAGGACTCACAACGCTGCGTTTTCCGATACGTGGTCGTTACTCCAAAACCTTTTATCCCCATCAACCTTCTGTTCTACGAGCAAAGTGTCCTGTCTACTGCCAGTTAAGTCTGGTGATTCTTGTGGTATGTCGGTAACCATGGTTCTTCTACTACAATTAATTCCTTATTTCCGTTACAATCCGAATTATGAAAATTGAATAATGCTTCTAAATAATTGTAAATTCTGCGAATAAACGTTATCTTTTTAGTGAAAATATCAAACATGTTTCGCTATCCGTAACAGTTTTATTTATTTTATCTTCGACCCAGAAAAACTCGATAGTCCTTACGGAATTAATTCCCTTCAGCAAATGTTGAGTCCCATGGCGAGGGTCCATTTAGAATGAATGGACGGTTCAAGGACATTCCCACATATTTGTTTAGGACTTGCCAGTTGTGCCGTTGTGTTTTTGGGATTACCAGATCACTTTTATTTTATATAATGAGTTTGAAGGATTCATTTCAACTGAAATGTGTTCATTAGCGAGTAAAAGAATCGGACATTGAACTCAAATACAACCTTGTAGCAATGGGTACGCTAAAAACTCTATGTTAAGTTCCCTTTCAAAGAAGTGGTTAGAGAGCAGCCACAGCGTTCTAACTTTCCACCTACTGCAGATGCTCCTCAGTCAGTTCAGGAAGTTCCAGTTTCGGGTTCAATTGGATAAAACATCACTGTGTGGTCTATCTGGAGGACACGGTGGTACATATGGTGGAAGCCTGCCCTGCTTTGGTGGAGCACTACCGCGTTCTCATAGAGGCGAGCGGCGCAGAAACCTCTTGCGTTCAGCCTGGGCCATCCGAACTCAGGTAAAGACCAAACCCGAGTCCACGCACGCTTCAAAGCAATCTCAGTATAATTGAATGGCCCAATTAAGGCTCATGCCATGCTAGAACGTTCGAACAAGTTTCTTAGCACACAAACATCAAACGAAGAAACGTACATAGTTGGGTTTTAGCCAGTTTTTTTTAAAGTCTCTCTTGCCCCACCCTAGAGCGAAGGAAGTGATTTGATGTTTCCCACCCCAAAATGTACTTAACTGTGCACAATTAGGTACATAATATGTAGTCCATGAAGTTTTGACTACCAATCTCGAAAATTCTTCAGAATATTTATTTTTCTCCTTAAACGTATTGCAATGGAATTGTAAACTGAAAAAGTGGACCGTAACTTGCGAAAACCAAAAACAAAATTGAAAAAACGAAAATACAGGGACCAAAAAATTTCGTTCCGAGAAAGGAAAATTGCTTTCTGATTGGTCGATTAACGTCCTTTGAGAGGCGATTGGCCAATCCGAGGCCACTCCGTCGTGTAATTACCAATGGTGTAATTTTGCGGAGTGCAGTGCGGTGCGATTTCGTGTGTCGTCGGGTTATTGATTAACGGGGCTGTAATGACTGGACCGGCCATGCGTCACCCGCCGCCCGGGACGCAGGTGCAAGCTGTGAGCTGCAGCGGAGTATAGACTTCTTAAGAGGATACATTACAAGTTTACTTCTGCCAGCAGCTTCGCCCTCGTGGGAGTAAGTTTCTCCATACAAACTTTGAACTCCCTTTCCGGGGAGGGTGAATTTTAGGAAATCCTCTCTTAGTACTCGCCTACGTCATATATGCAAATCTTTTCAAAATTTCACGCCCTTAGTCCCAGTAGCTTTGGTTATACGTTGATATATCAGACAATCAGTTTCTCTTGACTAAATTACCACCAGGTACTAAAATATGATAAAGACGATATACTCGTAAGTTAGGTATCATAACCTTCTTAGGAGAAAAATTTTAACCTAATAACCTCGAAATGTTATTAAATAATAGTCGTGTATTTTATTGATGTACTACGTGTGCTTGACTGCGATTCTACCATGGTAAGCAGTGATGCAATCGTTAACGGTGAGGTGCACTACTTTATAAAGAGCCCACTTACACACTAGCCTTAAAGACACCTAAATTGTAATCAAACAGGAAGAACGCAGCACGCAATACTATTTCAGTCTCTCGATGTACGCAGTATAAACGACAGGTGAAACGATTAGTACGGACCGTAGAGGTTTTAACAACTTTCAAATTGTATCACAAAGTATCCTTCATCACAATAATGAGTTTTTACTTTGTATCACTGCTTACCATCAGATGGAATCGCAGTTTAGCGTTAGTTTATGTATCACAAAAGAAACACAATCTTATAAAAACTTCGAAAACAATAGAACATCTCCAAAGTACAGTTTAAAACTTAACTCAGTCTATTCTCGCTCCCCGAGATCAATTGCAAGCATCAACCACTGTACAGAGCCGGCCCACAAAGACACAATCTACAGTGACATACCTAAAGCCTGCTCCTGTATGTACATACATACAGTACGAAGATAGATAGATACACAGCATTAAACTAGGTCACGTAGAACAATGTTCACGAAACACCACGATTGACTGACGAAGTTTCAACATTGTATAATGACCACGATTTCCTTAGTTTCTTCTTTAAACTATGAGTTTGGGACGTTTAAGATGAATATTTATGGGTATTAATGACGCTTTTTAAGTCAAACTGTCTTAGTTTTAAAGTTTTATTGTACCTGTGTAATATGAGAAGCTAGAAAAGTAATTAGTAAAATTGTCTCTCTACTAACAGCATTTTATTAGCAATCCCTAGACCAGTTGCCAAGTCTGGTCATTCTGGGAAAACATATGATTATTCATTATTATAATACGTCTTGTTTTACAGGACCTCGTGGCTAGTTAATAACAGCTGCACGGGTCGATCTTCAGTGTTAAGCAACGCTTGCCAAGTTTGGTCTGTGGATGGGTGACCATCTCAACATACCGAGTTTCCTTCGTGCCTCGGAAAGCACGTTAAGCCGTAGGTCCCGTCTGTCATTTGTAGACCTTTGGCAGTTGTTACGGATAGTCAGAAGCCAGTAAATCTGAGTCCAGTTTTGCCATGAAGTACCGTATTACCTCAATTAATGGGTTGTGGAGTTCTGGTAGGCATCCGCTCCTTGTTAAATACTGGTATTCAGCTAAATCCGGCTTGACTGGAAGCCGACCCCAATATAGTTTGGAAAAGAATAATCTACCTTTCCCTGATGATGATAATACGTCCTGTTTACTTTATACATTGAAGTATTACGATGTTAATCGGTAGTACGTTCAGCGGCAGGAAAAAATAGGCGATATCATAAATACACCGTCTGACAGCGCTAATACCACAAAGTAAGAAATATACGCGCGGCCCGAGCCTATAATCCTATTCAAGCCTTGCTTCAAAAACTTTGCGACTTCGCTGTTTTTGAATATTACCGACGGAAGCAGGATTCATGGGAATTGAAAATACAAAGCTGGTGTTTTTTTGTCAATTAACACATAGGTACATCTTTCGTAGATATTATAACCATAGTATAGTCCTATCGTAGACTCCTATCGTGGACCGACGACCTGGCGAGGGTCGCGGGAATCCGATGGATGCGAGACGCGCAGGACCGGTCGCTGTGGCGACGCTTGGGGGAGGCCTATGTCCAGCAGTGGACGTCTTTCGGCTGAGATGATGATGATGATAGTCCTATCGTAGTACTCGTAGTAGTAGGGTCAAAGCCTACTGGGGCCCTGGGTTGTACGAAAAGGAACCCTGAGGACCTGGAACGAAGGCAAAGAAGGAACAGGAGTGGGTTTTAGTCAGTAAAAGTCTGACCCGTTACGCCCAGATCGGGAGAAGTCATTATGATGATATCCCACCTGAAAAAAAACTATGAGATTTCGGATTGAGCACTAAATATATTAGTGCTCAAACCGAAATCTAGGTAAAGACTAGCAACTTCCTAGAATGGTCGATACGATGCTAGCTATAATTGAAGCGACTCTTGTGCCTGAAATTTCTCCGGCAGGCCTTTCAAACCGAAACACGACCATTCAGTTTGAAACTGTACGTCTTAAAACGCAATTAGCACTATTACTAAAACACTATTCCAACTGAAGAACCTTTTTACTTTTCTACAAAAGCTTTGTAACGTAAGCATCCTCTAAACAGCATCTTTTGCAGGTACTCCCAGACTTTTGCTCATATAAAGGAAAAGAGTGCACAACGCTAAGACGGTCTAAGCCTTTAGTTAAGTGAAACCTGCCCTCTGTGCAGTACCCGGCACAATGCAGCCACTGTGAATTCTAATGAAATGTACAGAAAAATACACAGTGAGCAAACATTCTTATTTTGTTGGAATTTTGTCATTTGCTTGCAAAGGAGCGGAGTATGCTTGGTACGTCAAACCACTGAGAACTGAGGGGAATATTTAGAAAATAAATGTGGGTGGGTCTGGCTAGGAATGTTACAAACGAATGTGATATCTGAACTGAGAAGCTTGCCTTTTATCTACAAAGTAATTGTGAAGTTTCATTTTGGTTTTTCCTCGTGGAAGAATGTACGAGTGGTTCAACCAGAGATAAATGAGATAAGGAAAAGTGATAATTAAATCTGAAATATAATATCTTTTTATATTGCTCATCATGTTTCAAGACGAGGTAAATACATCAAAAATGAAGATATTTCCAAGAGAACCAAAGTTTCTGAGATAACCCGAATAATCCCAAACCTAAGTGGCAGTAGGCAAGGAACATTGTTCGTAGATCTGATTGGTCGATGCGGACGAAAGGTTCTTGAGTAGCAACCACGTGCTGGAAGACGCCGCGTTGGAAGGACTGCCACAAGGTGGACCGATAACTTGGTGAGGATTGCGGGAAACCGATGGATGCGAGACGACGCGAAAGGGGAAAAAAATAATGATGATGATGATAACGAAACACAAAGGTGTTTATTAAAACCAACAAATTCTAGAGTGATCCCATAAGTCGTCATTGCGCGCATTGATCAACAACCTACAGTAGGTAGGTTGTTTATGTCTACATTTGTGGAAAAAAACTCGGTTTATTGTTATAGAAGTTTTTGCCAATGTATTACTTCAGATTACTTTTCTGCCAAACTTACCTTCTTTCCATACCCCTAACTGTTATTAATACCTTACCTATAGGTCCACCTCCCACCGGCCCGGCGCCATAACTCCTGCAATAATGTCGCGGACAGCGCATAAGTCAGCGCCGGGATAATCCAGATCGTTCTAATGGAATAATAGAGACGATCTATGACGTCATATATTTCGCCAACTAGCCGGATTAGCACAGTGAGAGATGGCTTTTATTATTATTTTGTTCTATTGTTTGTATAGGACTGGAAAATGGAAATAGTATTGTTTGGAATTTGTAGTAGTAGAAGTAAGGAAGTCCTTTTGTGGCATAATTTTACAAGTATCGTTTTCGTTTCGGCAAGAAGCAACAGCTCTTCCGATATTTTATAATATTTTTTAGTGGTGGCGTAGTAGTTGAAGCAACGCCTTTATGCTTGAGATTGTGTGTTAAAATCCGAAAACATTTATGTACATGTTCTATTTAACGTTTCGATCGCGGTGCTACCCGCATTTGCGACTAATTTCCGTTCACTTGTCTGGTTTTAGGGTAGAAATGGTTATCGCATATGGCTGCGTGGCGCCTGTCTGTGGTAAATAGCCTTTACAGCACGTTGCCCCACCTAGGACTCATTAGGAATTACTTCTGTACGCACTCAACACACTTACAGCGTTTACAAATATTTAAACTTAGTTGGTACACAAACAACCTGACCCGGAAAATTATCGACACAAATACAAGCCACAGCCACACAAATATTTATTCCATTTGGGAATCTACTTCACGACACGCAGTCAACCGTATCGTTGAGCTTCGTCATATTGGAACGTTGTTCCTCAACGCACGTTATGCTACAAACAATTTTGAATGAAAACTAGGCCCAAAAATGTAGGTATATATCGATGGTCCCTACGTAAAGTATCGAATCAAAAAAATAGCATTTTTTTATTATTACTGTTTTGAGCTCTTTTTAAAGGATATTTTTGAATACAACTTCGTTTCCCGATAGTTAGAGACCTAATTTTTATAAAGATTTAATCACCCGTGACAAAATCATGCAAAAAACTAACTTTAAATCTCTCTCTTGCAAAGTAGCGATTTTCACTTTCGATAGTTTACCTAGGGACCATCGATATGTAAATTGAACTGTCACGATTTACAACACTCGGTGCACACATGTAGCGTAAAGTAAAACAACGGATTTTCGCTACAACCGCACGTCTCTTTTATTTGCATTTATTTTAATGAAACAAGGCTTCAAACCAGCAACTAAAATTAAACCCTAATGAGAACAAAAAACGCAAATAAATGTTAATCAAAATCCCATTACAATCATTCATTCATTTCAGCCGAGAGACGTCCACTGCTGGACAAAGGCCTCCCTCAAGCGTCGCCATAATGACCGGCCCTGTGCATCTCGCATCCATCGGATTCCTGCGACCCTTACCAGATCGTCGGTCCAATGATCCCTGTAAATCCAGATCATACTACTAATTGTCATAAAATCAGTCTACCAACTCAAATCTGACCAAATAGCTATATGCGAGCTATTTCAAACATCAGATTACGCCTTTATAATGCATCAATTCCATTAGAACCCTGTTTTGATGTTAACTAAAACGTGCTATGATATCGGGCAGCCATTTGCATAAGGCTATAAATCTGCTTAGTGCTGCGTTTTGGGGAAGCATCGTGAGGTCATGTCTGGCTGATTTGTAACCGAGGACGAGTAATGCACTGGCATGCCAACTGTTCGTACATGACAAGGCATGTTGACGTGACCGGGATAATGTAATGACTAGCATGAACAGAATTTACTTTAATTCCAAAATTGTGATACAATCAACGTGATACTATGGTATAAGGCGTTTTAAAGTTTTACCTTTGTATGTTTCTAGTTTATACAACGGTAAGCAATGTGGAACTCGTGGCTAAATAATAACAGCCGCACAGGTCGATCTTCAAGGTTAAGCAACGCTTGCCTAGGTTGGTCTGTGATGGGTGACTCGTTATGAAATCTTAACATAACGAGTTTCCTCCGTACCTCGGAAAGCACGTTAAGCCGTAGGTCCCGGCTGTCATTTGTAGATCTTTGGCAGTCGTTACGGATAGTCAGAAGCCAGTAAATCTGACTCCAGACTTGCCATGAAATGCCACCTCCACAACCCATTAACTGGTGTAACACGGTTACACCAGTTAATGGGTTGTGGAGGTCTGGTAGGCAGCCGCTCCTCGTAAAACACTGGTATTCAGCTAAATCCGGCTTGACTGGAAGCCGACCCCAAAATAGTTGGGAAAAGGCTAGGCAGATGATGATGACTATGGTATAAGTTAACGCTCGTCATTGATATCATTTTCATAATTGAATCATTTGTTCCATAGATATTCTATAAGTATAATATAATAAGAGAAATTACTGAGTGACTGACATATCAACGAACAGTCAGAACTACTGGGACTAGGAACGTGAAGTTTTACACGAGATATCCTTTTATAACCCAGGCGAATACATTATATTATATATTATATTATACTAATACTAAGATTGTAATATTTTGCATAAAGCTTCCTTTGATGGCGTAGACGAGGATTATCCAAAATTCACTCCCTAAATAGAATGAAATGGGGTCCAAAGTTTGCATAGAGAAACCTACTTTCCCGCAAGCAAAGCTGCTGGCAGAACCTCCTCTATGTACCTACATTTAAAGAAACAGTTTTGCCTTTTAACAATTAATTAGGATTTAACCCAAATTGTGAAACCCAAAATTCGCATTAGTTCAGTTTGCAAACGTTTCATATTAATAAAGATTCTTCATAGCAAGCAGCTTGGCAATGACCCAAGAAATTATTGCACTAAGACAATATTTTATGAAATAATTAAATCTGAAAAGTAGCGCTCAGCTAAGCTTCCGTTAATTCTTTCGACTAAGACCAACATTCCGGAGAGTAAGGAGTAGTTTTCTTCGCCTGCAAACTTTCAGAGCCTGTTTTAAATATTTTCATTCGTGGATACAGTTTAAGTTTGGCAACTGTTTAATTCTTGTTAAAAATACTTTGTATTTATATAGATTCAACGGATTATGATCGCTCGCTTCTGTGAATAAGAGATCTTTGTCTTAGAAAACTTAAAATACGGACCGTTTTGGGAGCAAAAAGTTCCAAATTACTAACGACATCTAGTTTAGTTCGTTAGCAGCAACGTTGCAAAAATTTTGCTTGCATAAAAAATAAATAGTTAAATATAATTACAACTTGTGGGTCTTTAAGTCAAGAGTGAATCGGTTACTTCTAGGCAAGCGTGCTCGTAGATCGTCGGCCACATCATCGCTTACGATCAGGTGAGATAGTGGACAAACGCGTGCCTAAGTATAATAAAAAAAAACTTTAACTATCAGACAGATGGACAACAAAGTGATCCCTCAAGGATTCGGATTGCATAAGAATTTGAGAACCCTAAAAAGATTGGTTCTCATTATGTAAAATTTGAATTCATATGTAAGTAAATACACGTAACATAAGATACGTTTACTCTTCCCGTTTTACTAACACATGCATGTTATGATAAAATATACACAACATGATGTATCATTTTCAATCTTGAGGAGCGAGCGGTCCATTCCTAAGACTTCTGGTTTAGAATGTTAAAGGGTTTCTTCGAGATAGCCTCGACCCAAGTCGGGCAGTAGCTATTACAATATACTTGTGTTGGAAATCGTGTACCTAAGCTTATCAAATCTCTTGTTATATCGTCGGTGCATCTACTCCACCATCGCTCTTAGATTCTGCAATTTATTTATGGTAGGCATGTATTTAAAAGAAACTGACTCATTGACATATCAACGCACAGCTAAAACTGCTAAGATTAGGAGCGTAAAATTTTGCACTAGGTTTCCTTTTATGTTGTAGGCGAAATCTATGAGAGGATTTCCCAAAATTCGTGCCCTGAGAGGAGGAAACGGGGGTTCCAAATTTGTGTTGAGAAACCTACTTTTACGTGGGCAAAACTGCTAGCAGAAGCTAGTTTAATCTGTACTATATAATATAATAAAGAGGTAAAGTTTGTTTTTTTGTTTGTATGGAATAATCTCTGAAGATCCTGGTTCGATTGCATAAATGTATATATATTGATAGAAAGCTGCTTTCTTCCTGAGTGCTATAGGCTATATTTTATGTAAAAAAAAGTTATTACTTAGTAGTTACTTAGTTCCCGACTATCACGCGGGTGAAGCCGCGGGCAAAAGCTAGTTATTTATAAGAAAGAGCATTGGAGTTTACGAAAAACTCAAAGCAAAATTTTTATTTTAAATAAATCTGCACACATTTACATATTAATACCTGCATTTTCTCTATTCCCTTTCGATTAAAACATAATCCAAAAACAATACTAAATATTTAGTACTAATAAATTACAGCTTATTCCCGTTCGGAATGCACAAAGCAGCGATGTCCGGCGCTTGCAGATAAGCGCATCACAATGAGCGCACCGCACAATTATACAATTAGCCCACTATCACCGGCCATCTGATATCTCTGTGTGTATGCGTGTTATCTGTGTGTGAGTGTGTTTCTTTCCTTCTTTTTTTCTTTTCTTTTAAATAAAAAAATTAGTTTGAGTTTTATTAAATTTAACTCAAAGCAAGCTAAGCTTAAACTTATAATAATGTTATTTTAAAAACACACCTCTAACTTTTACACACCAAACACTTTTCAATTAAAGCATAATCCAAAAACGATACTAAATATTTAGTACTAATAAATTACAGCTTATTCCCGTTCGGAATGCACAAAGCAGCGGTGTCCGGCGCTCGCAGATAAGCGCATCACAATGAGCGCACCGCACAATTATACAATTAGCCCACTATCACCGGCCATCTGATATAAATTCGTGCAAAACGATGCAACGTTTACAAGAGCTAGCTTGTGAGCGGGCGCCGTGCCAACTGGGGGTGGGGCTGAGTGAGAGGTGACAGCGGGTTGAGCCATTAGCCGTAGAATTCACTTCTGTAAGGAAAACCTGGAACCATGGAACGAAAGACAAAAAAGGAACATACGAGTGGGTTTTAGTCAGTAAAAGTCTAACAGTCCTGCTTCGTCCAAAAGTGGGAGAAACCATTCGATGATTTTTACCCTAAAAAAGTGGGTTGATTCTAAAAGTTACTATGAGAATTTTGATGGTTTTTTAATGTAATGAAATAGCGAGCTATCTTGCTTTTGTTTCCACTAAACCGTGACGACGGATAATCGTGCAGTTTTAAGTATCGTGGCTTATATATTTAAATGTAGGAGTTCATATATACCTTATTATTTTTATTTATTATATAAACCACATGATTAACTGTCTTCTATTACTTTTTTTACGGTGACAATCAAATAGATCATCGTGAGTGGGAACGGCTAGCACAAGAGTCGTAAGACTATAAAATGTCATCGCAAACATATGGGAACGGCTAAGTAGATACGATAAACACTAAAATATAAAAAAAAAATAGAACAAACAGTTGTTACACTGATATACATGTACAATTTAATAATTTTCCAATTAATTGCTATGTTAATGGCCAAGGTGATAATCACAATTTAATTTCTATTAGTCTCCTTACATAGTTTCCTATGTAAAGGAGACTAACTGAACTAGAAATCTGATGATGAACCATAAACAACTATATAACAGTCATCAGTGTTCATTTTCAATCAAATCACGTCATCAACACCACCCACCACCTCGTCACTTGCACCACACGCTGACATATTGTCTGTCACTTCGTCCAGCGTCCGGTACGGCCTGTAATAAAGCTCTCAGAAACGCTCGCCGCTCACAATTTAGACCCTCATAATTCCAGCGGCCATTGTATTCATTCGTTATTATGTTAGTGTAGCGGCTAATTGAATTTATTTGCCAAGATTTATGACGGCATGCCGACTGGCTCGCTGGGTGGTTTGGATGCTGTGCCTGCATGCAAAGAGATTAAAGGGATGTAATGAGTATTGTTCGTTGTGGGTTTGGGTTAAATAGACGTTAAAGATGGTATTTAAATTCTTCTGTAAACTATTGCTGCAGCGACTGTCGGTTTCTGTGCATGGAATAGAAGAGATGGCTCTTGGAGATAACTTTGTACTTAATAGCTGAAAGAAAAAAAAATTAAATGTGTTTTCAGTATGTTTGTGGATGTACCTCAAAAAAAATGAGGCTAATACTGACTACTGGCTCCGTGCTGACTGTTAATTGCATTTTGGCAACTAAAACCTATTTTGTGCACTTTTTTTACAGCGTAGGTACATTAAATAGCACTTATTTAGTAGTGCTCGGAATTTACTGGTTGTTAATTTGGTTTTTATTGATGAGCAAAGCATTTTAAAATTGTACGACTTTCTTTTACCGTTGTATAAACTAGAAACATACAAAGGCAAAACTTTACGACGCCTACTGCTGCAACCCTTACATTTTCTTTCGGCTTCATTGACAGTTTTAAATAAAACCTAATTGTTGTTTATCTAAAACTGTTTTATTTGAAACTGACATCTATAGATCAACCCAAAAAGAATCATAATTATATAGGTACTAACCTATGTTATGAACTTCTTAACATAGTAATAACATTTTCGAGGTTAACAAGAGTAGAAGAAAGTAATGCACCACGTTTAGTGCACTACTTCAACTACACACTTAATGCAAACACTCCTTCTGTAACGACTTCAGTAAAGTGTATGAAATTATAAGCAAGGAACACTATAAAATGTGCTAAGTGGACTAAGCAAAGACGCCATTTATACCTGTGCTCAAATGTAGTTGAAATAAATTTGTAAATATTACTTGTACGTATTGTCTCAAAGGTGGTCCAGTGGTATCGACCCTGACTTACGAGTTGTAGGTCGCAGGTTCAAACCCCACTAGGCGCATTACTTTGTGTAATTTATTTCAACCACCACTGTCCCGAACTCAAAACGGTTTAGGAAACAATCGTGAGGAAACCGGCATGTCCTAGCCAACCAAACATTCGAAGACATCTAACATCCATCAACCCGCACTGGGCCAGCGTATTGGATTACAATCCATGCCTTCTCCTAGACGGGAAGCTTGAGTCCCAGCAGTGGGAATATTATAAGGCTGATGATGCTATGCTATTTTCTCAGCGCTTGATAGGGATATTTTGTAAAATCCCTCTATATTTGTCCCAAATAATTGCTTTAACTTCAAACACATCCAAAGGATTATCTCCAACACCCCATTGCTCGCCCGCATCACTCAGTATCTAACATATAACATAAACAATGACGTGTCGGCGTCACGAGTGCGATAAATCCACCGCTAATGGCAGATACCCCGTTATGATCTGTGATAAACGGCCGCCATACATTCGTCTGTACACTGATTGGATTCTGTTGTTACATAAGACCGTTGTTTGGCCGAATATTCGGTGGTTACTTGTTACGAAATATGTGGCCATTTGTAATCAGTGCGTGGAATTAGGATAAGAGCTTACGAATAATTGGGCATTAATATTGTATGTGGTTCTTGCGGCCCGTGGGAATCTTACGTTGGGTTGAGTTTTCGTAGTAGTAAGATATAAAATCGAGCTTATAAGCTGCTCATAGAACCCAACAACCACTATACAACGTCTAACTGAAATAATGCATACCCTTATACACCCCAATTAGAAAAATAAGTTACAATCATAATTAAGTAAGCAATGAAATTCTATTTAAATGCATTTAGGTAGTATTTTTAACGAAATTGTTTCCTAATTGTAGGTAAATTTTGATGAATTACATTAGTAGGGCATTGGTATATCATCTATAGACGCATCCAGTGAAGTAATCAAGATTTATCAAAAGTTATTAAAAGATATAATTATTAAAAAGTATTAAAATGTATAGTAAAGTTATTAAAAGGTATATAGGTAGTCTATCCTAGAAATTAAAAAAAAAGACAAAAATATTTCTAGTTTATATAATGCAACGACAAGTAGATGAAATAGATTTAGTAGCCTGTTCTAAACAAAATATATTTAGGATGTGCTCTGTACTTCTATGTGCATAAAGAATTAAATAAAATAAATGTGCGAATATTATGTTACATGTTGTATACGATCGATATTTGAGCGTCCGTTACTTGATTCTTAAACTACGTCATGTTTCATACTCATTGACATATTTGTTTTCCAGACACGGCTCCGGAACTGCACTACACGTTCATAGAACAGGCGTTACACCCTGGACCGTCCCTGGCGCTGCACTGCGCTGCTTCTGGAAGCCCTCCACCCAGGTTCACTTGGTTGTTGGATGGGCAGGCCGTTGAAGAACATAATACTCCACAAAGGTAAACTTTGAAGTTATTTTCCTTACATATTTATTTTCATTATTAATTGGTTTATCCTCGTATTGGAACGCCTTTCAGCAATTACACCAATGGAGTACCTACTCAGATTCTGTTGTGACTTGTACCTACAAGAATCTGTTAGTTTCTAACAGCCTCCTAACAGCAGATGCACGGTGTCTTCAAAGGAGCGAAGTGGTCACATACGCTTATCAGCCATCAGGCCAGTGCCCCTTGAGGATTCCATATCGCACACAATTTGAAATTTTAAAGATGACTTGTATATTGAAGTATTTTTTTGTACAATCAGGTGCAAAATTGCATGGATAATACAGAAAAAAAATTGTGTGAAGCGAGAAAAGACGTCATGAGCATTTTTCGAACACTTGAACTCAAACGTTCACGAAAATAGACATTAAAGGTTTTATGCTATTTTCCATCGTACCTTATATTACCTAATCCCGGGACCTAAGGCAAAGAAGGAACAGGAGTGGCTTTTAGACAGTAGAAGTGTGACTCGCCCTCCCAGAGCCCAGGGCGGAGAAATAATTTTGAAAGAAGAAAGAAAGAAAGAAAGAAAAAATGTTTTATTTGGCACAAATAAATATACACACAGTGTAGAAAAACATTTAGGTAGGTACATGAAAAAAAAAAACATAATTTAAACTAATAATTAACAACTCAGGTATCACATACCCGCGTAACGAGACACAATAGCAAGACAATAACAGCGCGGTCTCATGCGACCGGTCGGGGATCTTTATGATTTCCCACATTAAAAAAGTAAATCATGGTACAGGTTCTGACCTCATTTGGATGATTTTTGACATGGTGTTCTTCAAAACCTTATGTTTTTTCGAAAGCTTTATCAGGCAGAGGTACTGAAACGATTGCGACATAAGACGCATAGTACATAAAGATTGAAGAAACAATTTGGGCAAGGGATCGTATATTGCGTCGTCCCAATTTTCGGAGTACGATTCCCAAGGGTTTTTAACTTTCCTATTTTGGATATGCAATTATACTTACGTAGATATACAAGTGAGTTATGTCATCACATATGTTAAGGCGCTTATAAAGTCGTCATAAAATAAAAGGCCCGTTTTGACATTTGTCATCGTGACGTAACTAGTGAAGAAATAGAATACTACCGTCTGTTTTTTATACCCCGAGACTAAAATGACATTACAACACAAAAGAACTGGCATCATTCCTATAGTAATTTTGACTATACCTGTGTCAATTTAGTCTCAGGGTATAAAAAAAACAGACGATAGAACATTCACAATAAAATAAAATTACGTATTTTTTAAACACTTTTTGTAAAACAAAAAGTGACGACGGAACCTTAGGAGATGATGTTGAAACAGTATTAAAAGATTTCAAAATTCTCAAAGAACAATTACGACGGGATGACCATAATGCCTTGGAAGTTGGGTAGGCCTTTGGTGTGGGATGCAACATGTGTCGACACCCTTGCGCCATCCCATGTTCTGAGTACGGTGGGCTGTCCTGGGGCTGCTGCTGCAGGCGCAGAAAACCTCAAGCGGCGCAAATATAACAACCTTATCGGGAGTTATATGTTTGAGCCGTTTGGGGTTGAAACATTAGGGCCGTGGGGTCCGAGTGCTCATAGAGTTGTTCGGGGTATTAGCAAGCAGCCAGTCGACTCTTCACGTGACCAGAGGGCTGGGCTGTTATTCGGCTAACGAATCAGCATTGCCATCCAACGTGGCAATGCTGCCAGCAGCGTTCTGGGCACTATTCCTATTGACATCGACGTGGATGAGTTTTTTGATGCCAAGTAAATCCTTTTATTCCTTTTTATTTTTGTATATATATAGGTTTGTAAATACTTTTATCTTTAGTTTTTATATTTATATCTATTAAGTCATTTATTAGTTTAATATGTATATATAATTTATAGTATTCACATCTTTTTGTAATTAATTATTATTTTATTGTTTTTTCAGTTTCGTCCCAAATTAAATACTAGGGTCTTTCTCAAATGTCGAAACGAGCCCTTTATTTTTTGACAGTTGTAATGTCTTCCTGATACAAACTTCTTAATCTTCTTCTTGTTTATCCTTCCTTGCTTTAAATATCTAATGATGATGATGATGATGATGCCATCTAGCCGATTTCGGCCACAGCGACCGCATTCAATGAATTCTTATGGTGATTGTGAGCTCAGATTTGCAGCTCTGTTATGCGCCCTCATATGACTTGCATATCCAACTTTGGCCGAAAAAAAATGTCAGAGCACCATTAACGACATGATAAACTATAGCTATTGTTGGTCTAGCTTTGAGTTCGTCGCGTTTTCGGTCCAATTTCTTTAAATATCTAGGGTCTCCGCATAATTCTACTCCAGGTCAACTGACGTTTTTGTCCTCAACACAAACTTTTTAATAAAGTTTCCTTTTATTTCTGTGTCTAGGAGTATAACCCAGTTTATGAACTCAAACGGTGACGTGGTGAGCTACATGAACCTGACGTCCGTCCGGCCCGAGGACGGCGGGAGATACACCTGCAGGGCACACAACTCTAGAGGAGCTGTCGAACATTCCACCAGGCTCAATGTTTATGGTAACTCCTTTTATGTCTTAGTAGTTTGTTAAAAACTTACAGTGAATATCGCAACTTTTGAACAAAACTGCATTTTGGAAGTGGGTTCCAAATTCTAATTAATTTGAAACTGTTCACTATCAGCCGAACCCAATAACCAATCATTACACATACTGGAGATAGAAAAACAAATGAAACAACAGAAAACCTGTATATTTTTGTATTGTATCATTTGTTTTACAATCTCCAGTATGCCAAAAATGGCGAAAGATAGGTTATTAGTTTCGGCCATATACCATCATTTACACACAAAAAACATGCAGTATACTAACTCATTCGGCTTAAATAGTGTTGGGAAAGCAGGAAAAAGGTAAAATAAAAGGCTCAGTTTTGCTTACTTTAGCAGTTTTCACCTTCATTAAAAAAAATGTTGTTAAGAATACTACATCATTACAAACAGGCAGTTTCAAAATATCCTGTACACTTTAAAACAAGAAGAAATTGTCCATTTTTGCAGGACCACCATCAATCAGAAACATCGGCCCCATCCGCGTGGTAGCGGGCGTTAACACCACCATCTACTGTCCATTCTCCGGATTTCCAATCAGGTTGATGGAGGTGCATTTGCTTAGTAAAATTATAAGTTTCATTTTTGTTTTGTTTTCGTAGTTCGATGTTAGATGACCTTGAATTTACCCTTCAAAGTAGTGTTTAAATGTTTCTTCTTTGTAGTTTTCCTTCTCCTTTTAAAAGAACTTTCTCATCTTAGTCTAACTTAATCCAAACTAGACTATATATAGTTATAGATAGGTGTACTATAGGCCGCGCCAGATAAACATGGAATAACGGTCATTGACCCACGTACATTTATTGAAATTCTTTATTTCAAAAAACGGAAATAAAGACATAAAGCTTTCTTGAATCGACATCTATCGCGATCCTTCCTTTGAAAAAAGTTTATTGTTTCTTTTTCGTGTACCTTCGCAGAGATATTAAGAAAAGGTGAATGTACTTTATTCTACGCTTATCTGGCGTCTTGTATAATAAAGTTACATTATCTTTAAATAATTGACCCCAACCTGGTTTTCACCCAGTGAGATCCGGTGGCAGAAAGGAGGTCTAGACGTCAGCTCGACGGGAGGCCGTGCATTATCAGGAGTAGGAGGAGAACTGCTGCTGTGGCCGGCCGAACCTGCAGATGCTGGAGTATACTCTTGCAGGGTGACGTCACCATCGGGACAGTATGCCCAAAAGGATGTCCAGATTTTTGTTAGGAGTAAGTTGGTCCCGTATTTGGTTGTTAAAATGATTTCAGTAATGGAGTAAGTTGCAGTGAGCAGGATACCTTGCTCGTAGAACAGATGGTCGATGGGGACGAAAGGTTCTGGAACGGTGACTACGTGCCGGGACAGTCTTTTTTTTTTATGGTAGGGGAATCATCAGAATGACTTCCCCCGCTCTTGGGCGGAGCGGGAGGGCGTGTCAGACTCTTACTGACTAAACCCCTACCCCGTTCCTTCGTTGCCTTCGTTCTGGGGGGGACTCGGTGTCAACCGTTAGGAATACCACATGTTCCCCCCAGAGGCTTCGGCCAGTTCGGCGCGTACAGTTTGCTGACATCTCCTTGAGGCGCGCGTGGAACAGAACGCGCCGTTGACGATTGGGCTCGGTCCAGATTATTTCCAGACTGCCGGACAGCGAGCTACCCAGTGCTCGCCGTCCGCGAACCCGCGCCTACGGTGGTCGGAAATCGGGATCGGGATCTCGGCGGCGGCGGCGTGAGGACCGTTCCGTCAGCAGCCTCCTTCACGAGCATTACTGCTTCGCAGAAGGAGGCGACCGCATGCCACCCCTCCTCGCTCCGGACCATGGCCTGAACCAGGGCCCGGCGCGAGAGGTCGCCGCTCCCGATAGTCTCCACAAGGAGGAGACTCAGTGTTGGAAGGCGTCGCACAAAGTAGACCGAAGACTTAGTGAGGGTCGTGGGGATCCGATGGATGCGACACGTACAGGACTGGTCGTGTGGCCACGCTTGGGGGAGGTCTATGTCCAGCAGACGGTCTTTATTTCTGAAATAATTATGAAGCTTTAACAACTCTCTTGATTATACTAAATATTAAACACAGTATTTGTTTTCAGATCCACCAAAAATAGCTGGCTTCAACTTTCCACTAGACCTGGTGGAAGGAAGTTCGGTTCAAGTGCTGTGCGGCATCACGTCTGGGGATAAGCCAGTTTATTTCTCGTGGCTCAAAGACGGACAGCACATACCATCTGGTTTACAAGTAAGAGAAATCATGCCTTCTTTAACATTTATATATACTTATCTTGTTTTTTTTATATAATTGGAACTAGTGCTTGATTGCATTCCGCCTGATGGTAAGCAGTGATGCAATCGTTGATGGTGAAGCGCACTAGTTTATTAAGAGCTTATTTACTCTAGCCTAGAAGACATCCAAATTATAATCAGGCGGGAAGACCGCAGTAGGCAAATTGTTCTGGTCCTTTGTTGTACTACGGTATAAATAACGAGGCGAAACTCTTAGTCCGGACTGTAGAGGTTTCAACATCGTAAGGGTGGATACTTGCCGTACGTTGCGGTGGTCGGTGTCTGCTTTAATAATAAATTTATCTGATCATTAGACAAAAAGTTTAAAGATAAAATAATAGTGACACTGCTAGCAAGAGTAGTAATTATGGCTGTCTAGTAATACCTTGATACAATCTTGTAAAAATGATTTTATTTTCTGCTAGGTGCAGGAGAAATCTCTGGACGAGTTCAGTTTTTTAATATTCTCACACGTGACGTCGAAGCACAGCGGAGATTACACGTGCGTTGCAAGCAACTCTGCGGCAGAGGTGAACCACACTGCGAGACTGGCCGTCAAAGGTAATAATGACAACCGAAGTGAAAAAACCTCATTCTTCTTTCTTTAAAAAAAATGATGCCTCACATTAGCAATTACTCCTGTATCGTGGGTACACAAACATGTAAACTCATATTTATTTTACATCGCAACGCCATATAATTATCTTCTTGTTCCGAACACATATGACACACAAAATAGTAGCCAATCGCTAAACCACTGCACTAACCATGCCATCAATATGATCCTTAAGCATGTTAAAAACTGTACAAATATTCTCAACACACAGCGTAACAGCCAATGTCTTAACCACTGCACCAACCTTGCCGTAACATCCCATCAACCTACTTTAAAAACGTTAAAAAATCTAATTATGTTTCTATATTTCATTCCAGTTGCACCATCCTGGGTATACGAACCTCAAGACGTCTCAGCTCTCTTAGGGACACAGATCTTGGTACACTGCTCTACTAAAGGATATCCTGAACCAAGGGTCTCCTGGCTCAAAGGTCATGGTGAGTTTTTTTTCATTGAAATACTTCTAGTGTCTGACTGTGATCTCACCTGATGGTAAGGAGTGATGCAATCACTAATTAGCATTGAAGACACCTAAATTTTAATCGGGCGGGAACACTGTAGCAGGCAAATTGTTCTTGTCCTTCAATGTACGCAGCATAAACGACTGAGCGAAACGCTTAGTTCGGACCGTAGAGGTTTCAAAAACATAAGGGCCGTGGCTCACCGTACGTCGAGAAGTACGATGGTAGAAAGGAAATGGCGGAATCAATTCATGCAATTCTCGCGCACAGTTTACATGCTAAGCAGACTACATATCAGAAAAATAATATTCCACCTGCCATTTGTTGAATCTTTGACTAAAACATTCTTTCCAGGGTCAGGAGTGAGTGATTTCCGACCCATTTCGAACCTGGACCTCCAGTTCTCGATGCTGCCCAACGGCTCGCTGAGTATAGCCCCGGCAGCTCATCACCACGAGGGACAGTACATGTGCCGAGCAGAGAACGGCATCGGAAGAGGACTGTCCAAGATCATTGCTGTTTCTGTCAATGGTAGGTAATAAAAAACTTTGATTGATTTTTGAAATCAAGTTAGTGACGTATTCACATGATAAAATGTTGAAGGATATTTATTTTGTAAAAAAATAATTATTATAATACATTTAATTCGGAACTTAAGTTCCGAAGTTCTCGGAGTTCCAAGTTTCGTTAGTTACATAAAGAACAAATAGATGTCTACCATAGTTAGGTAAGGCACACCAAAATTGGGGAATATTTATTTGACTGCGTGCAGTCATATCTACCGCCTCAAGATCTGAGAGTTCAACTTGTCAGACAATGTTCTGAGAATGGTCAAAAGGTTTTAAAAAACACTTTTACTCGTCAATTCTTTCATGAGTTGAGACTAGACGAGGCTGGTATTTCCTAGCTGACTACCCTGAGAAAAAACACTGAACACCCAACAAACCCAGTTTCTCACTGACCGAAAACAAAGTCTAAAAAAGTTCATACAGAAAATAAATAATGGAAAACCTAATTTTCTGTTTCAGCTTTTCCATATAACAATGATTTTGTTCCAAGTCCAATTTTGTCATTTACTTCAGACGTTGTCAAGACATAATGTGACATTTCAGAGCCCGCCCACTTCGAGTTCTCATCGCGCAACATGACGGTCAAGAGAACTGCGCAGGCGACACTGCAGTGCGACGCACGAGGAGACCCGCCCATACAGCTGCAGTGGACCCATAACATGAAGAGAGTGGACCTTACTACTTACAGGTGAGTGGCAAGCTTATAACTACTTCTACTCCTTGCAATGTGAATGGCATCGCAGACTGGTACTGGACACCACAGTGACCAAGACTGTGGTGTAGCACGGATTTGATCAGACCACCGTATCGGACTCCTGCCTCTGGGACTTTTTTCATTTACTTTCCCGGTCAGTAGCGACTTTTCCAGGTTAACATCTCTCTTTCTGGCAATTTAGTCAAAGAAATCAAAGACCCTTATTTGGTAACTACTAGTCACATTTAAATTATAATAACGTTGGTGTTCTGTAAACATATTGCTAAAAAAAACACCATGCTATGTCCCAAGACGTTATCCAGCTTCTATTCGCGTACCAGAAGAGCCAGCGTCGGGACCTCGTACAAAGCGGACAGATGACCTGGTGAGGGTAACAGGAAACCGATGAAAACGGGTCGCAAAGGACCGTTCGTCGAGGCTTATGTCCAACAGTAGATGTCCTTCGGCTAAAATGATGATGAAGATCCAGCTTCTTGAGGATCTGGAGACTCTAAATTTATAAAAACCATGTACTAAATAAATAAAAACATTTTTGTTAATTTTTCCAGGGTGTCAGTATCAGAAAAAAGGTCAGAGAGCGGTGTCAGTTCTCAGTTGAGTATAGCGCATGCGGAGCGTCACGACTCGGGAGTGTATCGGTGTCGAGCAGAAAACGCGTATGGAAGAGACGAACTACTGATTTATCTCGCTGTTCAAGGTACCTCCTTACTTATTTTACTTAGTAAAACATTTTCCTACCTCACCATATTATTGTAATGTATTATTATGGTTCTTAGTGTTAAAAATAAGCATACGAGTATACGAGTATATTACCAATATTTCCTTCCTTCCTCCTAGCGTCATACTCCACAATGCTGAGGGTCTTGAACTTTATTTGTATTCGTTTTCCTTATTCTTATTAAACGTTTCACAGAGTTCCCAGAAGCCCCGCTGGGTCTACACGTGTCCCGTCGCGGCGGGCGCGGCGCCAGCCTGGCGTGGCGGCGCGGCTACGACGGCAACGCGCGCGTGCAGCTGTACCGGCTGCAGTACCGCGTCGTGGGCGACGCCGCGCGCCCCGCCGCGCCCGACTGGGCTGAGGCGCCCACCAGGGACGTGCCGGCCGACAGGGTGCTCGTCAGGTAAACTTGTTGAGGGTTTGTAAAACACCCAACGGAGTGGCTTTCCCTGCCGGAGCCTGTGTTTCTTGATGGCTACAACCTGGGGATCTTTAATTCAAAAGTGAATTGGTTAGTTCTAGGTAAGCACGCTCCTTCGTCGACCGCATCGTCACTTTTCAGCAGATGAAAAAGTGGTACAGCGCAAACTTGTCAAAGTGAAAAGGGAAGGGAACAGCAGATTTTGATATCTGCTGGGGCCACATCAAAACTGGTTCATGTAAATGAGTATTGAAAATCAGAAGTCACTTTATGTGTGTTTGGTTGGCAAATTGTGTTTACCAATGCAATCATTTAAAAAAAAAAACATAAAAACGTCCCTAAAACTTCCACAAATCTTAACTTCACATGGATAACTAACTCATTACAGACAAGACCCAGACGCTACCACTTCGGAAGTGTACCTGGAGTATCGCGTGGAAGGCCTTCGGCCAGCCACTGCGTACGCGTTGAGGCTTGCAGCAGTCAATGCTATCGGAGACAGCGACTATTCAGACCCTGTCATCGTGCAGACCTTGGAAGAAGGTAATAAGAAGACACCTTGACCTGTAATCAAGATATCAAATCAAATTAAAAAAAAAAATTACATACACCTGCATGGGTACTTATAAAACGTCAGAAGCTAGTGCACGGTTCCAATTGGTCGTTTTCTATGGAGAAGAACCGGCAAGATACTCCATGGTTTTACTTTTTTCTGATAACGCCTATGTTTGTTTCTGTCGGCCTCGGACAGATGCAATAGACCACAGAATATAACTTGCAATAGACATGTAAACAACCTAGACAACTGTGTTCTGAATCTTATGTTCTTAATTGACTAACTACAACATACTTTATGTTTGCAGCACCATCAGAACCTCCCCACAACGTCCAAGTGCAAGCTACTGCTCCAGGAGAATTGCTCGTCAAATGGCAGGTGAAATGTTTATGAAATTGTTTAAAATTAATTATTTTTTATTCAATGAATTATGTAAAATTATTTAATTACAATTATTTTATAACAAGTTACCGCGGGCAGCATAGGCTTTTATGAAAACAAGTTACAAAAGTCTATGAGGGAAAGATTACCCACATAAAATGTGTGCGTATCTCAAATGAATTCAAGAACTTTAACAGACTACATTATGCTAATTTTACTTCATAATATCCAGAATCAATTTGCAGTATTTGGCATTATATTGACTTAGCTTTCTTGGCAAGCTTCACTGTGGTAGTTAATTTGATACTACGATAATTCTCAGGCACATTTTACAGCTGCGTAGCCTTTTGAGACACAGACCTACATCAATTTTACAAGAAAATATCCACGAGGAATTAATTAGCGAATAATGAATACAGCTGTTGAACTTCATTCAAAAAAATCTTGCCAAAATCGCGAGCTTGATTTGGCTTGAATTTAAAATTCAAACGGTATCAACAGGCGCCTCCCCAAGAGTCGTGGAACGGCGAGCTGCTCGGCTACGTGGTGACGTGGCACGAGTCGACGGGCGCCGACAACCGCTCGGCGGCGCTGACGGCGGCCGGCTGGGGCGCGTCGCACGCCGCGCTCGTGGCACTGCGGACTCATACGCAGTACGACGTCAAGGTGCGCGCCTTCAACGCCGTCGGGGCTGGACCGCCGTGCGCGCCGCTCACTGCCACCACCTTGGAAGGAGGTAAGATTACGTAGTCTCCTTAGTTAGCCTGTTGTGTTCCACCGCTGGTCGAAGGCCTCGCTCTCCCTTTTCACCACACTTCATTCCTTAGCCATTGAAAGCCAGTCTCTCCGGTAGTTATCCGGCTCATCTCTCCATCTTTGCTTCGGTCTGCCACGATGTTGCCTTGCGTTTAATAAGTAGCTCTTTTAGCCCACAGCTCGTTTAACATGTAGTTGTCTCCCTATTACAATGTCATAATAATATTATTTTTCGACCAGATATGAATTCTATGTTATGCTTTTCATATGAGCGGGGAGGGGGATTGGGGTTTACTTTAATCGCCACGCTTGGCAAGCAGGTTGGCGATTACAGTGTGCTCCCACAAAGTGGACCGGTGGCCTGATCAGGGTCGCCGGAATCCTATAGATGTGAGACGCACAGGATTGGCCTATGTCCAACAATGGACGTCTTTCGCCTGAAATGATGAATTTTATAACGTATCTCAAAACCACACATAATAATTATAGTACATACTGACAGAATTTAATAGAAATGGACAAAGACAAAGTAACCTTATAATCCTTATTCCTTCTTTTTGTTTAGCTCCAGAAGCGCCGCCGGAGCGAGTTCGCTGCGAGGCCCTGTCAGCGCAGTCAGTGCGCGTGTGGTGGGAACCTCCGCCGCCTGCGTTAAGAGGAGGAGTACTGCTTGGATATGAAGTACTTTACGAGGTTTGAAGCATTTGAGTTAATGACATTTAGTAACCGAAAAGTCGACTTGCCAATGAAACTTGAATTTTTCCTGTAGCTTTGCAATATTCACCTTTTTTAGACATCGACGCGCAAACGAATACCGTGGATCCTATATACGACTGTGGACCCCAACGGTGAAATTTTTCGTCGATCTTTTTCGATTTAAAAATAAAATCTGTCCTTTTTAACTATAAAATCGTTAGGTTGTTTGGTTAGGTTTTGGTTTATTTTTAAGGAAAAAAATCTTTTACATTAAAAATGTCGTCGAAATTGATGAGAATAACGACTTTTGTGGGTAAACTTAAAAATTCCAACACGGGGGGTCCAGAATCACGTACTGGATCCGTAATAGGTATTCGTTTGTGCGTCGATGTCTATGACATACGGTGAACATGAATTACGATGACTTTTTTTTTATTGGCCAAACAACAATTGTTTACACTGATAACACTTAAAGTAAGTATATAATAACTAAGGTTAGTGTAACAATTAATTACAGGTTAGCATCACATGCCCCATAAACAAGTAAGATGTGCCACAAGCACTCGCACGGTAATATTGTCAAACTTTCCTCGACAGACGGTCGACGAGCTAGACAGTCAAGTAGAAACCCGTCGCTCCGGCGGCATGGAGACCGTCCTGCAAGCTCTGCAGAGGGCCGCCAACTACAGCATCGCAGTGCGCGCCAGGACTGCCGCTGGTACGGGACCTAGCTCCGAACCAGTCTACTGTGTCACACATGAAGACAGTAAGTTTCTGATGATAAGTCACGTGAAGTATGACAAGGCTGATCTGCTAGAACGAGTATAGCTGTTCATTCGAACTTAATGAACTAGAACCCTTCACAATCATCGACTGCATCAACACTTGCCATCAAGTGAGACCGCAGTCAAGCAGTAGTAGAGAAAACAAACAATCCAATTAGGTGAGAAATCATTCCAGGACCCCGGAGTTCAATTTCATATAACCCATGACTCTCTTTTTATACGTGCTACAAACATTTCAGTACCAGGTGCTCCAATGGACATAAAAGCGGTGGCAAGCTCTGAAGACACGGTGGTCGTGAGTTGGCTAGCCCCACTGCAGAAGAACGGGAAGATCAAGCACTACACTGTCTACAATAGACCACAGAGGTTTGACTTTTCTAACATTTTAAGATCTCAAACCCTTCAGCTATCGCCTAAATTCTAATACACATCAATTGAGTTTTAGTACTCGTACTTCAGTGAATAAATGGTTGTTATCAAGGTACAAGCACTTACCATTATGTAAATAGTTCTTGGAGGTATAAGGAACAGAGTGTTTTGGCGAATAGCGCCATCCAGTTTTCCAATGAACTTGAAATAAAACCCTTAAATCGTTAAGCAACTTGCAACATTTATTAATCACCAAAAGTGAAGGCCCTGTCAGAACTAAAACTAAACCATAAACCCCATCGCTGATTCTCCATAGACTATCTTTGGCATGGCGGTCCCACAGATAACAAAATATGTGAGACGCCACACCACCCCCCTACGGAGAAAAGAAAGGTATACAAAATAATAATTAAAAAGAAAATGTTTCAAAATCACACATGAAACGTATAACGAGAACAGTACAGTACTCACAAACATTTACAACTTATTGTAATACTTAACACCAACATCAACTTTAAGTAGCTATAAACACCATAATAATTATATTCATGAAATTATACCTTAAAACTAACAAAGGTTTTACATAGTTCGAGATACATTCTTGAAATCACAAGATTAAAATAAAAACAAAAATAATACGCAACAATATATCTACAAATCCAGAATATCTCTAAACTTGACCCGTCTACCAGCTCTGGTTGTGATAGGAGCTGGAAGCGGTGCTGTGTCTGTAAGAGTGGGAGATGTCTGTAGTGTTGGTGGAAGTTTAGGTTGGTAGATGGAAGGAGATGGTGATGAGGTAGGAGCAGGTGTTAAAACAGGTGACAAAGGCTGGTGATGTGATACATTGCCTTTAGGCGACACTTCAAGATCTGGGGTCAGATATGCTGGCTTAATACGGTCAATGCTAACTGTAGTCTCCCTGCCTTTCACATTCAAGGTAAGGGTTTTATCCCTTCTCCTTAGAATGTGATGTGGTCCAGTATAGGGAGGTTGCAGGGGGCGTCGGACAGTATCGTCACGTAGCATGACATGAGTCGCTGTAGGTAAATCCTTGAAAATGAAAGTAGACGGACGCGCATGGCGAGAAGCTTGTGTTGGACGAAGGGCTTCCATACGGCTTCTAAGCTCTGTGACAAAATCCGAGGCGTCACTTGAGCTCCTAGGTTCCCCAGTCGGTATGATAAGTTCTCCGGGTAAACGGAGCGGCTCTCCGTAGACGAGCTCAGCGGACGAGGTGTTCAAATCCTCTTTGAGCGCTGTCCTCATGCCCAGGAGTACTAATGGAAGTGCCTTTGTCCAAGAGTGAGAGTGGCACATCAAAAAAGCTTTAAGTTGGCGGTGCATGCGCTCTACCATGCCATTAGCACACGGATGATAACTGGTCGTCCGAACCCGCTTTGTTGCACACACGTTCATGAGGCGCTGAAACAAACCGGATTCGAATTGACGTCCCTGATCAGTCGTCACAGTGCTCGGAACCCCAAAACGAGATATCCAACCAGTTACCAACGTGTCAGCCACTTCTTCCGCCGTGATAGAGGACATAGGCCATGCCTCGGGCCAACGCGTGTACCTGTCTACTGCGGTAAGACAATATGTGTAATTACCAGAGTATGGAAGAGGGCCAATTATATCAATGTGAATATGACGGAATCTGTGGGACGGATTCGCGAAAGATGAAAGCGGTGACGAAATGTGTCTGCTGATTTTACTACGCTGGCATTGTAAACATGATTGGGCCCATACGCGGCAGTCTTTGTTAATATTGGGCCATATGTAACGCTCAGATACTAAGCGTATTGTTGCGCGTACACCTGGGTGACTAAGTCCGTGCAATTTGTCAAAAGCTATTCGGCGAAAGACGGGAGTAAGATATGGACGAGGTTTACCTGTCGAGGTATCGCAGAGAATGTTGATATTGGTCCCGGGAACGTTAACCTTCGCCATTTTTAAAGAAGACGAAGAAGAAGAAGATGTGAACTCTTTGAGCTCATCGTCATGTTCTTGAGCTTTCGCCAGGGCTTCGTAATCGGACTCAAGTGATATCGATTCAATGCGGGACATAGCATCCGCAACTATGTTGTCAGTACCCTTGACGTACTGAACGTCTGTTGTATACTGGCTTATGAATGTGAGTTGGTTGAGTTGAATGGGTGGTAACTTCTCACGGCGCTGCACGAAGGCATAAATGAGAGGCTTATGGTCAGTGTAAATCGTAGCGTGTTGAACCTCTAGGATGTGTCGAAAGTGTTGAACACTTTCGTACACAGCTAGGAGTTCCCGGTAGTATGCTGGCCACTCTGACTGCTTCGCCGTGAGTTTCTTGCTAAAATAAGCAAGAGGTTGCCACGCGTCACCAACTTTCTGCTGTAGACACGCGCCGATATGCACACTAGATGCGTCCGTGAACAGACCTAATTGAGCTTCGAATACAGGATGGAATAAAAGCGTGGTATCAGCTAGACTCCTCTTACAGCTCTCAAAGCACTGCCGGAGTTCAGGCGTCCAGGGAAAAGGTTTGGCACCCTTACTATTGGTGGCTGCTACTGCGTCAATAAGGGGCGCTTGGTACTTGGCGGCGCTACGCAAGAATCTGCGATAATAATTTATCATGCCTAGAAATCTGCGCACACCTTGTACTGTTTCGGGCAAAGGGAAATCGCCTAATGCGCGGATGCGGTCCTCGGGAGGATACGTGCCCGAAGCGTTAATACGATAACCTAGAAAGGTTATTTCTTTTTCCCCGAAAACGCATTTTGCCGGGTTGATAAGTACTCCATACTCCTGGAGACGACTAAGCAGGAGCCTGAGGTGCTCAGCGTGCTGCTTGGCGTCCCTGGAATGCACGAGGATATCGTCGACGTATGCAAAACAGAAATCTAGACCCCGCACCACTTCGTCAATGAACCTCTGAAAAGTCTGACCGGCATTCCGGAGGCCGAAGGTCATGTAGGGAAACTCATAGAGTCCAAAGGGTGTTATAATGGCTGTTTTGCAAATGTCTGACGGATTAACGAGAATTTGTTGGTAAGCTTTTACAAGATCTAAAGTACTAAATATTGTGCAGCCGGATAGGTTATGGCTAAAGTCCCCTACATGACGAACCGGATAGCGGTCCGGTATGGTGCGGGCGTTTAGAGCCCTAAAATCTCCACAGGGGCGGTAAGTCTCGTCCTTTTTAAGCACGAGATGCAGGGGAGAAGACCAAGAACTGCTAGACGGCCTGGCCGTGCCCACTCGTACCATCTCCTCAAATTCCTTTTGAGCAGCCCGAAGCTTTTGAGGCGCCAGGCGACGCGGTCGCGCTGTAACTGGTGGTCCATCAGTAGTATTGATGAAATGCACCGTAGTGTGCTTGGGGTCTTTAGGAGCCCCAGGAGGACGCGAGACATTAGGGAACTCGGCTAAAATGTGTGCGAAGAGAGAAGCAGGTGAGTGTATTAATTTAATACTAGGCTGCCTAAAAGATCCAAGTTCGGTGTTAGTGGATAGGCCAGTTTTATTATCCCGTAATTTTCCTTGGGAACAATCGGGCAATAATCCATAATAGGCCAGAAAATCGGAGCCGATTATTGGGGTGCCTACTTCAGCAACAACAAACTTCCATACGAAATCTCGACGCAGGCCTAAATTTAATTTTAATTCAACGAGCCCGAAGGTGTTGATTTTGGTGCCGTTGGCTGCGACGAGTTCGTACGGAAGAGGCTCTGTGTTGCCTCGGTGGTGGTGTCGCGGTAGGCAGGAAAGGTCGGAGCCAGTATCGATAAGAAATCGACGATTTGAAAACCGGTCCGTAACAAACAAGCGACGACTCACTTGTGAGCAATCAGATGTCGCCATTACTGATTGCTGTTGAAGTTTCCCCGTTTGGTCGAGGAAGTTGCTGTAGCGTCCGACCAGCTGCATGGTGGGACGCATTTTGAGGCTTTCGCTGCAAATTGCTGATGGTACCAGCAAAACCGAGAGCGAGAGCGTGAACGGCTGCGAATGCGGCTGAATGGACGTCTATGGTCGCTACCAGTAGAGAGGGAAGAAACTATGAGTGTCAAATCTGCCACTTGCTGTTGCAGCATCCGCAACTGCTCTCCCATGTCATCATTTGATGGGCTTGACTTCTGTGTGCTGTGGACACTTGCGGGTTGCGGGCCAATTTCGCTTAATTTGTCAGCCAATTCGCCAAGATCTTGAAGTGTTGCCTGTTTTTGGGCTATCAGTATTCCCTGATAGGTATTAGGCAATCTATTTAGCCAGATGGTTTGAATGAGATTGTGACTGTCTGTCACTTACTCTAAATTCATCATCATCTGCCTAGCCTTTTCCCAACTATATTGGGGTCGGCTTACTCTAAATTAATAACAAAATATTATAATAATTATATATATCTTTAAACATCACGCACGGCGCCATGGGCCACTTTGTAACTCATTAATTATCCTTTTTATGTGAAAGGAACAAAAAGCAGGGTCCGAGCCAAAGAAATACTTAAACATAATTCTAAGGAAACTAATGCAATATTCGACTCTTTAAAACCCTTAAAACATCTGGTAAACATAAAATAGACCCAGACGAAACCCTTAAGAAATTAAACAAAAACGACCATTAAGCGATTCTGGAAGTTTCGAAAGGACAATGGTGAGATACCACGTGTGGCAAAGGCGCGTCGGAGAGATGGCCGCACCACGAGGACACTTGGCTTGGGACCGCGATAGGGGCTGCACGCTCAACGCAGCAAGTTAGAATAGGATACTTGGCTTCAGAGCCCGGGAGAGGTCGGACGTCCAGCATTAGCGAGTTAGAATATAACACCTTGGTTTTAGGCCGGCGTAGAAGTAGGACGCTCAGAAATAGTGAGCAAGAGTTACTTGATAAATACCATTGGGCTGAGTCCGTTGTAATTCTTAGGAGTGCCAAGTCCAGATTAGACTGATCTAGTATTTAAAGTAGCAGTGTGTAAGTGAGTGTGTTTGTTGGCGTGAATGGGTGAGTCCTTTATTATTCTAATTTATCCTAGAGTGATTTGTTGTTATTATACGCGCAAGAGCGTCCAGCAGCAGCAGCGAGCTGGCTAGCTGACTCGATGAATACCGTCGGGCTTATAACCTGAAATAATTCTTAGAAGACCTAGTATTGTGTTATAATATTAGATACCTATGGACTAAGTCCAGTTTAAGTTTGTTTAGTACTTATAATACAGAGAGTTTGCGTTAGTTGAGGGACGGATGGTCGAGCGCTGATTGTTGTTTGCTACTAGCGTGATGTGTGTGAGTACGCGAGTGAATCTCAGCTTCTGTGCTGGTGACTGAAAGGATGAGTGTTGTCGGTTTCATCCCTTACTTTCCTTCCTATGACAAGGTGACCTGAGCTTGCGTTTGGTGTTAGGGAACTCGGGGAAAGCCATGCTTTGGAATGAACTTCACATGGAATGTACCTTACATAGTCCTGCATACTTGATGCTTATCAGCACGCTTGAAACATATCAGCATATTTGACATAATCACGAACGAACTGATGTTAGGAGGCTGAACCGAGTAACAATCGCTACATGTTAGTGCCAGCTTGAGCTGTAATGAACTACGAATCATCAAACGCTAGTGAAGGCTACCTACCCTAAGAACTGACTAACAGCAGGATACTTACATTGCCCTTGGTTCTCGCGCACTTCTGGGTGGGGTAGAGATCCCGGAGCACACCTAAACTGCAATTATAGACGTTCTAAGGAACGCTAGGGACCGTATCTCGTTAAAACAAACCCATGGCCCTACGGAGGCCCTCACTGATACAAAAAAAATAATATTTAGCGAGATACGTAAATTGGACACTTATCATGAAGCCTCCCGCAGCTAGACGTAGCTCGGTGACGTGGACGTTATGTTGTCCTCACTTGGGGAGAGTAAGGAAGTGTGAAGTGACGATTTATAAAACCACTTCGGCGTGAAACAAGGCAACTGTGAGTAATTCTGTGACGACTGACGATGCGTCACGCTTGTTTAAGTTTTATATTGTTTTAATCATGGAGCTAATTATGGGAAGTGTGTCTTATCCAATAGCATAGGCCTCACAACCCTATGCCGTAGGATTGGTCAGGACATACACGAGCGAAGAGAATCGAAATAATTCCAAAGTAGTATAATTTGCAAATACAAGCGGCACGTGTCATATATACCCCTTTGCTTCCCTCTCAGTCTCTTAACTTTCATAACTTAAAGTCATCATCATCATATTTATTCATTAACAACAATTACATTGTGTTTGAAATTAGTACAACTAAAAGTAGATTATCCTTCCTTATCACCTTACCAATGGATTCCCTACCCTATTTGAAATTAGCATTGTTTTCTATCCTTCCCCTCCTTGTCCCTTAGCTTTCTAAGTCGGGACAAAGAGATACAATTTTTGGGGATCCATTTCATGTCGGCGGGAGCTTGCCCAAGTCACCTGGATGAGAACTACGGAGGCGGGCGTATGGCGGGGCCCGTCTCTTTCCCCTTAGGGGAAACCGACCTTGAATTTAGGAAAAACGAAAATTTTATCAGCCTAGGGTCTTTTAGGAACAGTCACATGTGGTGCCGTGACCAGGATTCTCGTCATTAAATGTACTGATTCACTTCAGTGCAACGAGAAACGATATTTATGGGTTACTACTAAAACAACACAACGTAATTTTCTGGTACTATAAATTGTTAGGATTAATTAGGGATAAAAAGAATTACAACGGCTAGGTTAAAGATCTGAATTTGGTATACAGTTGAGGTCTCAACTACATTTATATATTTGTAGGTTGTTGCTTAAAGTATGTACTTTTATTGCAGGTTCAATTCCTGCTTAATTTATTGTTTTGAGTGTGTACTTTTATAGCATGTTCGATTCCTGCATGATTGTTGGTGAAATTATATAATTTTATATGTTATGGATTTCGGGTTCGATTCCCGATTGATGCATTGGTTAATGAATCCTGGAGATACTTTGTCACAATTGTGGGTTCGATTCCCGCTAAATTTAAAATGATTTATAAAGTTTCAATTTATGTGTTTATCAGGGTTCGATTCCCATGAACAAAGAAATATTTGTGAGTAAATTATGGCGTGTATGGCTGTGTGGTTGCGTTTATATGCTACAAATAATGGGTTCGATTCCCATACTTATGTATCGAGGTAATATTAAGTACCTAGTTAATATTTACAGTAATAGGGCTCTGAGCTAATGTTACAATGGGTACGACTCCCAGCTAAAGTAAGTTTTGAGCTTGAATGAAAGTATGTGAAAATGTGTTGTCATTTTCAGTGTGAGAGTTTATGTGTGATATGTGAAATGAATGGACATGACAGATTTATAAACCAACGATTAACAAACATGCGGTTTATCTAAATAATAGCGATGAGCTCACCAAGAAAGTAGTCTTTACTTGATTACATTTAGCAAAAAAATTATACTCGTAGTAGGATATTCTAAATATTGTCAATTCGGCAGTTCATGTTATTTTATTTGATAAGATACTCGTGTGGCCTTATTTAAAATTCCAGGATATTTAAATCTTCACATCGCTGCGACAACGCTGTATCACACTCACGGTTTGCGTTGTACTTGGCTCGTAGTTCATCTAGTTAGCGGTCATCACCTGATTCGAGCGACTGCTGTAGCGTGGTCCCTGTTGCGAAGCTAAGTTTCACTTTTATTAGACTCTTATCATTACTTTGCGTATGATCTTTGTCATCACGCAAAAATACTATTGCATTGACTGGGGTTGCGCGTTAGCGCTTCAAAATGAATTGCAGCGATTAACGTTATTAAATACGGAGGAGGCATTACCAGATTGTTTAAAGTATGCACGTGTTTAGGAAATATACAAACTGCTTGCCTAACGTTATCTATTGAGTATTCTACTTGACTCTTGCAAGATATACAAAATTATCTGTTCTTGCAGAATCAGTATCAATAACTTTCTAACACTTGTTGCATTTCAGAGCTATTCTATCCTCTTAGAATCAGAGGGGGGTAATTGCATCTAAATGAAATGTAATCTAATATTCCTATGTGCGAACTATTTCAGTTACTCCGGAGTTCACCTCGGTTGCTGACTCAGCGTAAGGAATGGCCTTTGTCCTGCTACGACTGCGATAGGCTGAGTTTAGAACGAGCGAGCACCGTAGGTACTTACCGCACGAATAACACTAGAAGAGACCCTGGTATGTAAAATCAAACTATAAGCATGCACAGGTGTACTGAAATGTAATTGTTTGGTAAATAGGTAAAGGAAGAATCCTAATGTACTAGCTACACGCTAAGTGCAGGTCAGATGAGACGCTGATGTGTGAGATAAAACCATAAGCATACAGGTCTCCTAAATTATGTAATTTCAAAATAAATAGGTATTATTCAAAGAAATAGGTTCAAATACTCTAATATGTATTAAGTGAAGATTCGATGAAAGTGGGAGTGTTTTGTAAACCTAGGTATTGACATGATGCAATTACAAATAATATAAACGAACATCTTAATTGACTTATGTTTCAAGTTCAATGCAACTTCGTTTACAGTATTACCGGTATTGTAGGTATTATTAAGTTATACCAGCACTAACTGGGACGCCTATTGAGTACTCATAACAATAACTTATAATTGCCTCATAAAACAGCTAACTAAAGGGTACGTTAAAGTGTGCATTTTACGATGTGAAAGTCTTTTAGTTTTAGGGATAACAAAAAATTGCTATCCGCATTGAAATAGCATAACACAATTTGGCCCTTTTAAAAAACTCATTTAGCCTGTGTTTTATGGGAAACAAGCCCGCACTTATGTCCGCAGACGAAAGCAATAAGTTTGGTCCATTGTGTTGCCATATGCGTCTTCAAATTCTAACAGTCAATAGCGAAATGACCTGACGCACTTTACAGCAAAAAAATAAACTTATCGAAATGTGGCCGACCCTTGCTTATAGAACAAAAAAAAGTGGTGTTTTAAAGTTGTCTAAACTCAATAGGTCAATTAAGCAGTAGAGCACATGTTGATTGTTTCAAGTGGAAGTTACTAGGAAGAGGGTCTTGGTGATGGCCTATGACAGCAAACTTCAGAGCACTTGAGTTATGATAAAAAAAAAAGTGAACTTAGCAGGCCAATGTTGCGTTGAAATGAACTATAGGTTGAAATGAGTTTAGCGTTTGTATAAAACCTAGGGTTATAGTTGCTACACGATGTTGAATTATAAAAGGCACTTCTTACTGTAACAATTATAATGTTTAGAGTATTTCAATGGCTCTAAAAGATTTTGAATTTGTTTAATTACAATGCAGTTTTTCACATTATTTTAATTCATTGGCCATACTTATGATTTCCAAATGTACAATTTGGATTCTGATACTATTTTATTATACCATGTATGTAAAACAAATTATAAACATAATAGTCTTTTAATTTGGTTTTATAAAATGCCAAAAGGATTATAAGTTGAAACGGGACCCGCGATTGTAAAAATGTTATGAAGTTATAGCAAGCCAATACTTGCAGTTGTCTTATTGGACTTATGTGCCAACTAGACTAACTTATTAGATCCTTGTGTCTTATTGGATGAGAGTAAGAATTTTTAATGAGGATGCAAAGGCTATCCTATTGTGAAAGCTCATACGCTGTACTACGTCACGCGTCTGATTTTCAGAGGGGGGAATGTGACTGTCTGTCACTTACTCTAAATTCATCATCATCTGCCTAGCCTTTTCCCAACTATATTGGGGTCGGCTTACTCTAAATTAATAACAAAATATTATAATAATTATATATATCTTTAAACATCACGCACGGCGCCATGGGCCACTTTGTAACTCATTAATTATCCTTTTTATGTGAAAGGAACAAAAAGCAGGGTCCGAGCCAAAGAAATACTTAAACATAATTCTAAGGAAACTAATGCAATATTCGACTCTTTAAAACCCTTAAAACATCTGGTAAACATAAAATAGACCCAGACGAAACCCTTAAGAAATTAAACAAAAACGACCATTAAGCGATTCTGGAAGTTTCGAAAGGACAATGGTGAGATACCACGTGTGGCAAAGGCGCGTCGGAGAGATGGCCGCACCACGAGGACACTTGGCTTGGGACCGCGATAGGGGCTGCACGCTCAACGCAGCAAGTTAGAATAGGATACTTGGCTTCAGAGCCCGGGAGAGGTCGGACGTCCAGCATTAGCGAGTTAGAATATAACACCTTGGTTTTAGGCCGGCGTAGAAGTAGGACGCTCAGAAATAGTGAGCAAGAGTTACTTGATAAATACCATTGGGCTGAGTCCGTTGTAATTCTTAGGAGTGCCAAGTCCAGATTAGACTGATCTAGTATTTAAAGTAGCAGTGTGTAAGTGAGTGTGTTTGTTGGCGTGAATGGGTGAGTCCTTTATTATTCTAATTTATCCTAGAGTGATTTGTTGTTATTATACGCGCAAGAGCGTCCAGCAGCAGCAGCGAGCTGGCTAGCTGACTCGATGAATACCGTCGGGCTTATAACCTGAAATAATTCTTAGAAGACCTAGTATTGTGTTATAATATTAGATACCTATGGACTAAGTCCAGTTTAAGTTTGTTTAGTACTTATAATACAGAGAGTTTGCGTTAGTTGAGGGACGGATGGTCGAGCGCTGATTGTTGTTTGCTACTAGCGTGATGTGTGTGAGTACGCGAGTGAATCTCAGCTTCTGTGCTGGTGACTGAAAGGATGAGTGTTGTCGGTTTCATCCCTTACTTTCCTTCCTATGACAAGGTGACCTGAGCTTGCGTTTGGTGTTAGGGAACTCGGGGAAAGCCATGCTTTGGAATGAACTTCACATGGAATGTACCTTACATAGTCCTGCATACTTGATGCTTATCAGCACGCTTGAAACATATCAGCATATTTGACATAATCACGAACGAACTGATGTTAGGAGGCTGAACCGAGTAACAATCGCTACATGTTAGTGCCAGCTTGAGCTGTAATGAACTACGAATCATCAAACGCTAGTGAAGGCTACCTACCCTAAGAACTGACTAACAGCAGGATACTTACATTGCCCTTGGTTCTCGCGCACTTCTGGGTGGGGTAGAGATCCCGGAGCACACCTAAACTGCAATTATAGACGTTCTAAGGAACGCTAGGGACCGTATCTCGTTAAAACAAACCCATGGCCCTACGGAGGCCCTCACTGATACAAAAAAAATAATATTTAGCGAGATACGTAAATTGGACACTTATCATGAAGCCTCCCGCAGCTAGACGTAGCTCGGTGACGTGGACGTTATGTTGTCCTCACTTGGGGAGAGTAAGGAAGTGTGAAGTGACGATTTATAAAACCACTTCGGCGTGAAACAAGGCAACTGTGAGTAATTCTGTGACGACTGACGATGCGTCACGCTTGTTTAAGTTTTATATTGTTTTAATCATGGAGCTAATTATGGGAAGTGTGTCTTATCCAATAGCATAGGCCTCACAACCCTATGCCGTAGGATTGGTCAGGACATACACGAGCGAAGAGAATCGAAATAATTCCAAAGTAGTATAATTTGCAAATACAAGCGGCACGTGTCATATATACCCCTTTGCTTCCCTCTCAGTCTCTTAACTTTCATAACTTAAAGTCATCATCATCATATTTATTCATTAACAACAATTACATTGTGTTTGAAATTAGTACAACTAAAAGTAGATTATCCTTCCTTATCACCTTACCAATGGATTCCCTACCCTATTTGAAATTAGCATTGTTTTCTATCCTTCCCCTCCTTGTCCCTTAGCTTTCTAAGTCGGGACAAAGAGATACAATTTTTGGGGATCCATTTCATGTCGGCGGGAGCTTGCCCAAGTCACCTGGATGAGAACTACGGAGGCGGGCGTATGGCGGGGCCCGTCTCTTTCCCCTTAGGGGAAACCGACCTTGAATTTAGGAAAAACGAAAATTTTATCAGCCTAGGGTCTTTTAGGAACAGTCACAAGATGTTCTGGCACGGATGTGCCAGCTAAAGATCTCAGGTGCCTGAGGAAAGATGATGGTTTCCGGTCACCTATCTCTTCTTTTTCTAACACCCTTCTAATTTTTTCTTCGTACGAATCTGAAAATCGGCTAATCAACGCTTTTCTAAGTGTTGTGTACGGTTGGTGTGCAGGAGGTGATGTTATTATGTCTTCCACCTCACTGGCAGATTTTGTGTCAAGTTGACTGACAGCATAATAATATCTTGTCAACTCCTGTGTCACACCATTGATGTGGAATTGTGCCTCGAGACTGGCGAACCATAATGCGGGCTTGTCAGGCCAGAAAGGTGAAACACGGATGGATACTTTACTAATGTTGTGTGTAGATGTTGTCTCTTGCTCACCACCAGAGCCAGTAGGATCATGAAAAACCTCCTTATCATCCGCCATTTTAAAAAAAAAAAGACACAATCCAAAATAAAGCAAAAAATTAAAAAGTAAACCGTGGTAACGACAAATATGAAATAAAAGAATGCATACAATGTTCAAAATGTACACCAGCTAGCCGTCTTGGAGAATAGGAGAATAAGCACCAACCAACTGACCAACAGTCAGCACCTCGCGACGTCGTAGGCGCCGGCAAGGTGTCCTTGGCGGGGCAGTGCCAACCAATAGCGCAGGCAGGTCATGAAGCTCAGCAGGGTCTCGTCAGCGGCTCCAAAAACTCACAATTCTTAGTTTTCTTGGGTCGCCTCTATGTCAGGCGATATGACATTGGCAGTTGAAATCCTTTAAAAAACCATCGCTTGCTCGCGACGTTGCTGCGTTTATGTCGGGGTCACCAATTTGGCGAATAGCGCCATCCAGTTTTCCAATGAACTTGAAATAAAACACTTAAATCGTTAAGCAACTTGCAACATTTATTAATCACCAAAAGTGAAGGCCCTGTCAGAACTAAAACTAAACCATAAACCCCATCGCTGATTCTCCATAGACTATCTTTGGCATGGCGGTCCCACAGATAACAAAATATGTGAGACGCCACAGTGTAAATTCTCTAAAAGGGAGTATCTTTCCACCAGATGGATGTTTTGTTTGGTTTGGGCAACTGCGCGATAGATCATCTCGGGCTGTCGTATCTATTAAAATCACGCGCAAAACTTTAATTGCGCAATGCAGGTCTTCATAGTTCTTATGTTACGCCATAGATATCACTACAATTTATTTAGTCTAGGGCATGAATAGAGTAGTCTCTGTTTAAAAGTTACTTTCAGCTTCTTCACCATCATCAACATTATTTCTTGAACAGGACAGGCCAGCACTCGCAGATGACGGTCCACCACAAGGATGAGGAGGAAGAGTACCAGGTGGAAGTGCGAGGGCTGCAGGAGCACCTAGTGTACGAGTTCTGGGTGACGGCAGCCACTGCCTCCGGGGAGGGCGAGATGAGTGCCATCGTCGCTAGGAAACCTAATGGTCGAGGTGAGATTGGTTTAAAACTATTTCTAAATTGCTCTTTCATGCCCTTGGTGAATATAATTTGTTGTTTGTTGTCGTTACATCTTCAAAGCATCCCAAAAATTATATTTTCGTTTTGTTAGATTAGGTCAAAATCTAAAATGTCTTTATTTCACATGCCTATACATGAGCGCTTATAAATCGACAGTAGGTAGTGCACGGTTCTAATTGGTCGTTTCTGATGGAGAAAAACCGGCAAGAAATCCATTGCAAAACCTAACCTCAACATGCAAGAAGCTGAACAGGGCAATCATGGCAAGAGTAAGGCAATGAGCAGGAAAGCCTCATGACGTCTCACTGTTTAGTTTTACTACTATACTCCATGATCTTTCTCTTTGCTTTTCCAGCACCAGCAAAAATAACGTCATTTGGGCGCCGACTGGAAGCAGTGGCGGGGCGACGCGCGCGTGTGCGCTGTGCGGCCGCCGGCGCACCGCCCCCGCACCGCGCCTGGGCCCGCGCGCGCCCCGCACCTCCACTCGCTCATGATACCAACTACCTCCTTGACGGAGCCTACCTCGTCATACTCAGTAAGCGCTCCCCTCAGACTACGCTGTTAAATTTTATTTGCTAAATACTTTGAAAATCACATTTATACTTATTGTGTTAGCATTCATAGAATGTAATGTGTCTCATTAGAAGTCTTAAAATCAGCCAAAAAGCAACGGAAAGAGCTATGCTTGGAGTTTCCTTGCGTGATCACTTTAGAAATAAAGATATCCGCGAGAGAACTAAGGTTACCAACAAAACCCGAAGAATTACCAAACTTAAGTGGCAGTGGGCAGGGTACATATTTGCTCGTAGAACAGAAGGTCGTCGGTTCTGGAGAACCACGTACCGGAAGAGGCAACGTTGAAAGGCCCCCATAAGATGGACCGACAACCTGGCAAGGCTCATGGGAATCCGATGGGTGCGAGACGCACAGGACTGGTTGTTATGCCGAATCTTGAGGGAGGCCTGTGACCAGCAGTGGATGTCTTTCGGCTGAAATGATGATGATGATTCAATCTTCTATCTTGCAGAGGTTGACCGCGGGTCTGCCGACAACTACACGTGCACGGTGCGCAACCCGTGGGGCGAGGAGCGCGCGAGCTGGGAGCTGCGCGTGCTGGCGCCGCCCGCGCGCCCCGCGCTGCGCCTCGCCGCCGCCGCGCCCGCGCGCCTGCACCTCGTGTGGGAGAAGCCGCACACCGGCGGCTCCAGCTTACATGGTAAGACAACTACACGTGCACGGTGCGCAACCCGTGGGGCGAGGAGCGCGCGAGCTGGGAGCTGCGCGTGCTGGCGCCGCCCGCGCGCCCCGCGCTGCGCCTCGCCGCCGCCGCGCCCGCGCGCCTGCACCTCGTGTGGGAGAAGCCGCACACCGGCGCAACCAGCTTACATGGTAAGACAACTACACGTGCACGGTGCGCAACCCGTGGGGCGAGGAGCGCGCGAGCTGGGAGCTGCGCGTGCTGGCGCCGCCCGCGCGCCCCGCGCTGCGCCTCGCCGCCGCCGCGCCCGCGCGCCTGCACCTCGTGTGGGAGAAGCCGCACACCGGCGGCTCCAGCTTACATGGTAAGACAACTACACGTGCACGGTGCGCAACCCGTGGGGCGAGGAGCGCGCGAGCTGGGAGCTGCGCGTGCTGGCGCCGCCCGCGCGCCCCGCGCTGCGCCTCGCCGCCGCCGCGCCCGCGCGCCTGCACCTCGTGTGGGAGAAGCCGCACACCGGCGCAACCAGCTTACATGGTAAGACAACTACACGTGCACGGTGCGCAACCCGTGGGGCGAGGAGCGCGCGAGCTGGGAGCTGCGCGTGCTGGCGCCGCCCGCGCGCCCCGCGCTGCGCCTCGCCGCCGCCGCGCCCGCGCGCCTGCACCTCGTGTGGGAGAAGCCGCACACCGGCGCAACCAGCTTACATGGTAAGACAACTACACGTGCACGGTGCGCAACCCGTGGGGCGAGGAGCGCGCGAGCTGGGAGCTGCGCGTGCTGGCGCCGCCCGCGCGCCCCGCGCTGCGCCTCGCCGCCGCCGCGCCCGCGCGCCTGCACCTCGTGTGGGAGAAGCCGCACACCGGCGGCTCCAGCTTACATGGTAAGACAACTACACGTGCACGGTGCGCAACCCGTGGGGCGAGGAGCGCGCGAGCTGGGAGCTGCGCGTGCTGGCGCCGCCCGCGCGCCCCGCGCTGCGCCTCGCCGCCGCCGCGCCCGCGCGCCTGCACCTCGTGTGGGAGAAGCCGCACACCGGCGGCTCCAGCTTACATGGTAAGACAACTACACGTGCACGGTGCGCAACCCGTGGGGCGAGGAGCGCGCGAGCTGGGAGCTGCGCGTGCTGGCGCCGCCCGCGCGCCCCGCGCTGCGCCTCGCCGCCGCCGCGCCCGCGCGCCTGCACCTCGTGTGGGAGAAGCCGCACACCGGCGGCTCCAGCTTACATGGTAACCTACAGTTTAATTTACCCTTTCACACCAAGTGATATGTGGTGCTACGAGTACATTAATCTCCTCCAGAAATCCAATTATTCTTGATGCGTGTCAGGCCAGTCGTAGGTTAGTTCCAGTTGGTCGAAAGAGTAAGCCGCTTCTCTGTCGGTAGGTAAGTCGGATTTGTCTGCAATAATGTTTTAGTGAGTCGGGATGATGCTGCAGACTCTAGTGAGTCGAAGTGGTACTGTACGACATAGTAGCTTAACTGCTGCAGTAGACTAGGACCTCTTTTCCATGCCACGAAGAACCTCTCCTTCGTGGCTCTTCTTGTGCCACACTGCCTGCACCTTTAGCCTTTTGGCTGTATTTGGCCAAGATCGCTGATGAAGTAAGTGTAATACGTAAACCACTAGTACCAGGTATGACCAGGCATGCTAATAGCCAGCTCGCTGCTCGTAACGCATGCATACACTAACAGCTGGGTCTTAGGATATGGTGGTCGTGGGTTTTGGATTGTTATTTAGACTTTATAGTTCTAAAAGTACTCGAGGGTTTCTTACTTGAAGGTTAAGTAACCAACTCCTCCCTTTTATTAAGCTTCCCTGTCTTCTAGTTCACCTATCAGCTGGTCGTATCTCATGAACCATAAAACAGCAAATTTTCTTCCTCTAGGTTACCTAGTAGAGCACGCGCGCTCCGACGACGGCAAGTGGCAGTCGACGCGGCTGCCGGGCGATAGTCGCACGCACACGCTGGAGCGGCTCGCGTGCGGCACGCTGTACCGCGTGCGGCTCACGGCGTACAACGCGGTGGGGTCCTCGCCGCCTAGCGATGAGCTGGTCGTGTCTACTAAGGGAGGACGTGAGTACTATGAATGATAATTTCTAGTTTTTTGGCATCCGTACCCAAGGAGTAAATGGGCACGCCATAAATAATTATGGCAGTTATTCCTCTCTTGGAGAGGTGGTTGAACAGATATCACTGTGTCCTCAACATGCGTATGACGTAGATCCGCACCGCACATAGCAAGTTCAGGAGGTTCCAGGTGGAAGAAAAGCCTGGGTGTCATCACTGTGTATATCACGTGGAGGACACGGAGGAACGTACGGGAAAGCACCACCGTACTCTGGTGGAGGCGATCGGTGGCAGCGAACCCTCGCGCCGGGCCCTGGTACTGGTCATGGTCCGGAGTGAGGAAAAGTGGCAAGCAGACACCTCCTTTTGCGAAGCAGTAATGCTAGCGAAGAAGGCGGCCGCACGCGAGAAGGTCGCGAAAACATGAACTATCATATTTTTACATTATTAATATTCAACTCCGAAAACCCTTAAAATCTACATCCCTTTTGATACACTTATACTATTTCCACAGCATCAAAAGCATCACCAGAAAAGGACCTAATAACGACCAACAGTTCCTGCGTCCGCCTAAATCTTCTCACCTGGGACAGTAATGGCTGTCCCCTGACGCAGTTCGCAGTGTCTGTGAGGAGCTTCGAGGAGTCGGCGTGGATCACGCAGACGGTGTCTCCAGCCGCGCAGCCCACTGTGCTGTGCGGGCTGGCACTCGCGACCTGGTACCATCTGAAGGTGGTCGCTACTAGTGCTGCTGGGACAACGCTTGGGAATTACTACTTTTCGACGTTGACTGAGGGTGGAGGTAGGTTAACTGTAACTCAGATATTTTGCACTGACTTCATTCGCTCACAAATGTGCTTGCTTATGCGACTATTGAACAACAATACAAATTAAAATATGGACTGAAAATCTCCCCCGAAAAGTAGTGGAAATTTCACGAATCGGTCAATAGCTGTCTGCTCCGACTCAAACACTATTTCCTTCTATTTCAGAACGGATCCCAGCTCCAGCTCACTTCCCTCCCGGAGTCGAGGAAGGCGAAGAGAAAGCGACCGCAGTATTGGCGGCGGCCGCTTGTGGACTACTCGCGGCGTTTCTGTTGTTAGCAGCTATAGCATATAAGCGAAGGTGAGACTTTTTTTGATAAGATAAACGAACACAGAGAGAAAATGTGAGGGATAGGGACTTGGGTTCACGCAACGGTATGACACCTAGGCACAGCAAACAAGACTCTTGATGCTACTACATTTAACTGTGGTACAAAGTTGAGACAGCTCGGTCTGCAGTTTAGGAGGATCAGTTTTTCCATGAAGGATTTTTAGCATGGTTATCAATAGCTAATGGTTGTTAGTAAAACTCCCTCTTTAACAGTGATAGGAATAGGTAGTGCCTATTTGCCTAAACTTCGAAGAACAGAGACAAGAAACGGAGACTTCCTTAGAACTAATTTTTTTCTGAGACTCCCGAAATTTCGAGACAACAGTTAAAAATACATTAAAATTATTTTTTATTTCGAATAAGTAATTCGTCTATATTTACCAAAAGTTTGCGATTATCATAATAAATAACATACACAGTCGTTACAACAAAAATATTCAGAATTTTTTTTTGGAGGACATTTTGTAAATTACTTGTTGATCGTAATAGGTATTACTTTTTCCAAATAACAATTTTTTTAAATATATTTAAGTGTTGTCTCGAAATTTCGGGACAGATGTCTCGGAAAAAATGTAGTCCTAAGGAAGTCCCCGTTTTTTGTCTCTGTTCTTCGAAGTTTAGGCAAATAGGCACTACCTATTCCTATCATCATCATCTGCCTAGCCTTTTCCCAACTATATTGGGGTCGGCTTCCAGTCAAACCAGATTTAGCTGAATACCAGTATTTTACGAGGAGCGGCTGCCTACCAGACCTCCACAACCCATTAAATGGGGTAACACGGTACTTTCATGGCAAGACTGGAGTCAGATTTACTGGCTTCTGACTATCCGTAACGACTGCCAAAAATCTCCAAATGACAGCCGGGACCAACGGCTTAACGTGCTTTCCGAGGCACGGAGGAAACTCGTTATGTTAAGATGGTCACCCATCCACAGACCAACCTAGGCAAGCGTTGCTTAACCTTGAAGATCGACCTGTGCGGCTGTTATTATCTAGCCACGCCTAATCCACTACCTATTCCTATCACTGCTCTTTAATGACTTACTATAAGTTTCTGGATTTTCATGAATTTAGCTTTTAACACAAGTGTACATTTCTGAACATCGTGCATATAATTTCGCTTCCAGTCCAACAACAAGCTGCTTCAGGAAAGGCTACGAGCAGGGCGACATCTCGGAGGAGGAGGACAAGTCGGTGGAGAAGCGCGACAACCGCCGCAACTGCCAGCAGGTGTACACCTCGTCGCCCATCAAGCACCCTATTGGGAAGAAGGACCAACAAGGTATACTTTTTCATACGAACTTGGACTAAGCAATTTACAAAAGCATGTCGGTAAAAAACCTTACACACTATAAAACAGCTTAAAACAATATCAAGTAATTTAGTGACACCGCTAGTATAAGGCTTTGCCAAAACCTTTTCAATTATCTTAATTCATTATTATATACAAAAATAAAACATAAGACATGGTGTTAAAGATACCCTTGTAGCAGCGTTCCCCAATCGCGAAATCTCGTTTGCTTTTTGCTTTTTTTCCAGGTTGCTTTTACTATTGACCCTCTCACACTACGAACCAATGACGTGCAATGCTGTTTTGTTATTTCATATACTTTATTGTAATGGTGTCCCCTATGTTATAAATAAACGATTATTATTATTAAAAAAAAATGCTTCCACATGACCGTGTTGAAGTAGTCCCTACGAGCTTCTGCCAACGTCTCTTAAGCACTGCAGTATTAGAACCGCCCGTTCAACACAAATATTTTTAGGCCAAGAAATCAACCAATAACTTCTCCCGCTCTTGGTTGAGCAAGAGACAGTGGCATGTGTCATATACCTATTTACACTGGCACCCCGCCGTGCCGTAATAGATTACGGCCACTACATAATAAGGCTGATTATGCTATTATTATGTTAAATCTAAAACCATCTTAGGAGGTTAGAATTTTTAGTTATTTATGTACATATTTGTGTGTAGAAATGTACGAGATCAGTCCGTACGCGACGTTCAGCATGTCGGGCGGCGCGACGGGGCCGGGCGCGGAGGAGGGCGGCACGCTGCGCACGTTCGGGCGCGCCGAGCCCGCGCCGCTGCAGGCCGCGCCGCCGCGCGCGCACCACCACCATCTGCAGCATGAGAACGCAGGTCCGTGGAAGAAGACTGTTCTCTTCTATCATAATCATGTGCCTAGCCTTTTCCCAACTATATTGGGGTCGGCTTCCAGTCAAGCCGGATTTAGCTGAATACCAGTATTTTACGAGGAGCGGCTGCCTACCAGACCTCCACAACCCATTAACTGGGGTAACACGGTACTTCATGACAAGACTGGAGTGTTCTCTTCTATATTAAAAGATTTTTTCTAAATTGGTTCAAAGAAATTACCACTTTTGATTTTTTTCGTGTAGACATCTTGTACTGGAAGACGCAGCGTTAGGAGACCTTTCACAAGGTGGACCAATGACCTCGTAAGAATCACGGAAATTCGATGGATGCAAGACGCACAGGACCGGTCATTCTGGCGATGCTTGAGGAGGCCTTTGTTCAGCCGTGAACGTTTCACCTGAAATCATGATGATGCTGATGATGACTTTATATAATAGAACTACAGTTACCGGGTCTAGCTAGTAACTATATTTAAAAAAAATAAATAAAAAACAAAAGAACAGCACTAGCAGTTTTATGTCTTTAGTATTTTAATAGAATAAACTTGTGCGTAACTGCAATCCCACCTGATGGTAAGCAGTATGCAATCGTTAATGGTGAAGCGCACTAGTTTATTAAAGGCCTATTCACTCAAACCTTGGAGACACCCTAATTATAATTGGACAGGAAGACCGCAGCAGGCTTATTGTTCCAGTCCTTAGATGCACATGTCTTCACATCATAGTTGTAATATTGTTTATATTCCACAGATGAGTACACGCTATCTCGCGCCATGACGCTGATGGTGCGTCGCTCGGAGTCAGACTCGGACTCCAGCGGGTCGCCGTGCGCCGAGTGCAACTCCAGCGTGTCTTACAGGATGCCCGTCACGCCGGGGAAAGGTATGTCAGCAAACTGTAGGGGCCCAGCAGGGTCGAAGCCTCTGGGCTTCCGAAAACAAAATCTGGGACCCTGGAACGGAGGCAAAGAAGGAACGGGGTTGAGTTTAGTCTTTAAAAATCTGACACGCCTTCTTTCTCCACACAAGAATGGAAGAAGTCGTTCTAATGATACCCCACCTAAAAAAAAACCAGGGAAAGGTATTTCTATGTCTATTGTACCTTTAAGCAAAAAAAATCTTTTGTATGCACGTATTTACAACAGGAAAACCATTTTGCTTTCTTCTTTAAAACATTCATCATCTTCCTGTCCTTAAATTATCCCATATTACTTAGGGTCGGCGCAACACGTCTTTTTCTTCCATTCGGTCCTGTCACCCGTTACACTGTCACTACCTTTTATTTTATATCACTCCACACACAATCCATCCATATTTTCTTATGGCTCCCTCTCCCTCTACATACATCTCTAGTAACATGCGTTTCATCCCTCCTCTTCACATGACCATACCAGGGCAATCGATTTCCTTTCAACTTTTCTGTCACTGGCAACAAACTGGTGCTTTCAAACTTCATCTAATATTTATATCTTTAACGACAACGATAACCTTATTTTTAATTCTCTCATCACTACAAGTAAGTGTAAGTCACTGACTTAAGAAATGCAAGGCTAGCTAACTTATAAGTTACTAGCTTTTACCCGCGACTTCGCTCCCGTCAAATGACTACCCTACACTACCCTATACTACACTACCCTACATAACCCTACATTACCCTACACTACCCTACACTGCACTACCCTACACTACACTACCCTACACTACCCTACCCTACACTACCCTACATTACCCTACACTACCCTACACTACCCTACACTACCCTACACTACCCTACATTACCCTACACTACCCTACACTACCCTACACTACCCTACACTACCCTACACTACCCTACATTACCCTACACTACCCTACACTACCCTACACTACCCTACACTACCCTACCTACCCTACTTTACCTAACTTTTTTTTTTAGAATTTTTCTCTCCGTAAGAACCATCACTGAACTTCAAGGAACATTTAAAAAAAAAATCAGCCAAATCGGTCAAGCCGTTTTCATGTGATGTCGTGACAACGGAAAACGGTTTCATTTTTATATATATAGATTTAAAAAGATTTTTTATTTTATTTTATTTCGTGTAAATATATATATTTGTAATGTTAGTAATAAAAACTAAATGACCCTCGTTCATTTTACATAGCAATTTTACCTTTTAAAAAGACAATACGCTGGTAATTTTGTTAGCTATATAACCATTTACTTATACTATTAATACAAGATGTAGCGATGAACGATGTGAACTTGGCTACGAATTTTCTATTTGTTTGTTCTGACCACGTGACTTAACGATAAAGAGACTTTTTACTAGCGTTAGCGATTGTAGATTATAATGAGCAAGTTGGCTAATCCTGTAATAGTAGTTCCAGACGAGGTGTTCCGCGCGGTGACGGACTCGAGTGCAGAGTCGGCCGCAGACGCGCGCTCGGTGTCGGCGCGCGCGCACGACAAGGCGCGACGCCGCGCGCGCCGCCACCACACGCCCACATCGTCTAGGTAAACTCTACCTTAGGTAAACCGATTTCTGAGTAGGTATAGGTTTTTTTTTATTGACTGAAATTATAAATACCGTTAGATTATAAATTCGGTGTTGTCTAAAGATTGCGAACTGCAACAATTTAACACACTATTTTTCGGTAAATTATTATTCGGTAGTAAATAGGTCTTACAGCGGGGTATGAGGCAGGGAGACGTTATCTCTCCGAAACGGTTCACGGCCGCATTGGAGGATGTCTTCAAGGTTCTGGAATGGAGAGGGCGAGGCATCAATGTCAACGGCGAGTACATCACTCACCTTCGGTTTGCCGACGACATAGTAGTCATGGCTGAGACTACGGAGGAGCTCAGTACAATGCTCGGTGATCTCAGTAGGGCTTCCGAAAGAGTGGGACTCAAAATGAACATGGACAAAACCAAAGTCATGGTAAACATCCATGTAGCTCCCACTCCTATCAAGATCGGAGACTCTACACTCGAAGTTGTGGACGACTACGTCTACCTGGGACAGACGGTCCAGTTGGGTAGATCTAACTTCGAGAAAGAGATCAATCGTCGAATCCGACTCGGCTGGGCAGCGTTCAGGAAGCTGCACGGTATCTTCTCGTCCAACCTACCGCAGTGTCTCAAGACAAAAGTCTATGACCAGTGTGTGTTGCCAGTGATGACATATGGCTCAGAAACGTGGTCGCTCACACTGGGCCTCATCAGAAGGCTTAAAGTCACCCAAAGAGCAATGGAAAGGGCTATGCTCGGAGTTTCCTTGCGCGATCGCATCAGGAATGAAGATATCCGCAAGAGAACTAAGGTTACCGACATAGCCCGAAGAATCGCCAAACTTAAGTGGCAGTGGGCAGAGCACATTGCTCGTAGAACAGATGGTCGATGGGGACGGAAGGTTCTGGAGTGGCGGCCACGTACCGGAAGATGCAGCATCGGAAGGCCTCCCACAAAGGTGGACCGACGACCTGGCGAGGGTCGCGGGAATCCGATGGATGCGAGACGCACAAGACCGGGCGCTGTTGCGACGCTTGGGGGAAGCCTATGTCCAGCAGTGGACGTCTTTCAGCTGAGATGATGATGATGATAAGTAAATAGATGGTTTTAGATCACAATATCTTCGAAAAATAATGTGTTAAATGTAGTTTGTTACGGTTCACAATCTTACGACAGATCACAACCTCGCGAGACAGATTATAATATTTCGGTATTTACAATTTTAAGGTGACATGTATCTCTCTTGTTGTGTTATCAGTATCCCCCGCAATTAAGTTCCTTTCAATATTACCTATCTTCTCAAGCAAAATCTAAAACCTTTCTAAAGAACTGAAAATCACGCCATCTATCTAAGAATGTATACACTTTCTAAAGCGAAAACTTTCTGCTTTGCTTTGTTTTATTTATAACTGTCACAAGACGGCACTGGGTGGTGATACTTTACTTATTAGCTGATTGTACAATGCGTTACTAGATGGCGCTATTTTATATTTTCAGATACCAGCAGCGGCAGGAGCAAGAGAGAAGAGATTTTACGATACACGTATAAATACGACGACAATAAAGACTGCTACAAGCGAAATACTATTAAATTGTTACCTAGCTAATTTACCGTTTTAGCTTTAAGAGATTTTAACACGAAAAAATAAAAATGTAAATATTTTAAGATGTTTTGTACTATGTTGGATTTGAAAAAAATACGCGGCCTATTCGGTACCACTAAAATGATCATTTTTAATACTATTCGAAATGAAGCGTTTCTTCTGAACTCCCACTTTTGTAGTAAATCCATAGTCGGTTTTAAATCATACACTTTAACAATAGTTATTGAATATTAAACAAACCCTGAATCATATCTGACGAATTGTAAAAAGTAGAACATAGATTTATATTAAGACGTCAATAAGAATAAGTACAAGAAGATTTTATTGTTAGAGTTAATGGATGTGAAAATGCGATTTTCCCGTTGACTTTCATGCTCGATAGATGGCGTTGTTATTAATTATCTGATGGTTTTGTGTGTGTGCCGTGTTTTGTATTATTTTAAAATGCTCAAGAATACAAGTTAAGTTCACGTTGTAAATACTTTTTACGTATTACGAATTTTTATATGACTTTTTCCCAGTGATGGTTTTGTATAATATTTTTGATTGACAAATTTTTGAGCAATTTTAGAACCTACCCTATGAGTTTAACTGTTCGATGTAAAAATACGAAACTAATTATTATAATAGGTACTGTGCCAATTAAACTGATATCAATTAAGAAACTAAAACAGCTGCTTATACAAATATTACTTTTCCTGTGTCAACGAATAATAAAATAATGAATTAGTCATACAATTACAATTAACACACTGAATAGTTTTCAAAAACCATTTTCTGGAATTTTGTATTGAGCACAACTTACCCCATAAAATTAAATAAAATCGAGCCATATACTCAGCCATTTATTGTTAATATAAAACTTATTTTGTACTCTTGTAATTATTTGTCAGTAGGTTAACAATAGTCATAGCAATAAACCAATCTACTCAAGTCTTATGTTAACTGTCACTGCCTACGTGTTTGCTAATGTAAATATTTTAAAGGAAACGAAAAATAAAATCGATTGATTCGTGTCTTTGTGGTTTTTATTTCACCTAAACATAAGTGCTGGAACAATCTGTCTGCTGCGGTTTTCCCGTCTGATTATACTCAATACGTTTATTGCATTCCACAATGTCCACTTAGGTGGTTGATACCTACATGTCTACCTAGCCTTTTTTCCCAACTATATTGGGGTCGGCTTACAGTCAAACCGGATTTAGCTGAGTACCAGTATTTTACGAGGAGCGGCTGCCTACCAGACCTCCTTTTTAGGTGGTTGGTACATAAGGATGTACATTACTTTTGGAGATTGTGGTATCATCAAGACTAGGGTGAATAGGCTCTTAATAAACTAGTGCGCTTCACTATCAATGATTGCATCACTGCTTACCATCAGGCGGGATCGCAGTTAAGCACTAGTTTATATTAAACAAAAAAATATATTTTGTGAGCAAACAGGAAAAAACCAAGTCTTTGTACAAAATCGTAGATTTTTCCTGTCATCTCCCTGTACTCTATCTGATTGCTAAAACGTGTAAACATCAGACCAAATAAATTATTTGCCAAGAGATGTTTCGCTAAAATAAATGATTGTTGGAGCTAGTAACACCCACGTAACACCAGATCCGATGTAAGCAGGTTCTCGTACGGTTGCCAGATAGATTAGTAATAGCTGATAGGTGTAGAGATGGTACCAATGGGGTAAATATTAAAAGCACTTACCAATTTGTAGAGTATTTAGTTTTTTATTCCCGTAATTAATTTTGTAAAGAGGTAACTTAATATGCGAAATTGATAAATCTGTATACAAAAGCAGAAACTGACTGGCTGACTTATCGACGCACGGAGAATAATGAAACATGGATTTTTTCACAAGGTTACTTTTTATGACGTAGGCCAGTAATAAGAGAGAAAATCTTTCAATCAATCTTTTCGAAAATCCACTCCCTGAAGGATGGCCTTCAGGGAGTGGATTTTAAAAAAGCCTCCTATGTTACCTTTAACAGGAGTTCAAATCTTGTATGGAAAAACCTTCTTTCACGTGGGAGAAGCCGCTGGCAGAAGCTAGTCACTTCATATATATTTATATAACACGACACGACGATAATTTGGGATAAAAATACTATAAATTTATTCACTAATGAATTAGCTTACCCTACTCCATAGCAATACATGAGACAACAAAGTCTCACAAAAGATAAACAGCGCAATAAATATAACTCCCAAAGACTTACTAAGAACACAACAGTCACTAATTCCATGACGTCACTAACTAGTTCACATAATGTCTCACCGATAGTTTTCTTGGCATTGCTACATTTGCTGGCGTTCGGCGTTTAAGTGGCTCCTCGCATCAAGATGTTTTAATTCCCCGGCTGGCACCACGCCATCGCATTATTATCTACGTTATCGTTGGCGATAATTTTGTTGAGAATTGGGAACAATGCTGTTATATATTATTGGTTGGAAGCTGTGTTGAGTTAGTCGTTTGTTCTTTTGTTTAAAGTTTTGCGAATTTAGGCCACTTATATATGTATATGGCCTGGCGAGGGTCGCGGGAATCTGGTGGATGCGATACGCACAAGACCGACCGTTGTGGTGACGCTTGGAGGAGGGTTATGTCCAGCATCCAGCAGTGGACGCTTTTTGTCTAAAACTATGATGATGATGATAACCACAGATGATAACCTTAATATAATTGGAATAACAACAGACACAGACAGGCTTTCGTTTGGCCAGACTAACAAATGACAATCTGCTGAATAACAAATGGTGGCTACAAAACAATGGAGACAATAATTTAGGGAATTATTAAGTGTGTAGAAAAATCGTCATGATGATTGAAGATTAATATTGTAATTTTTTTTAAACATATTCAAGACCCGAGTATATCTGAAAACAAAAATAATATGACAGTGTCTTCTTGTATTTGTAAGTTCACAAATTTTTAAGGTCTGCAGATTTTTTGGGTTCCGTAGCCAAATGGCAAAAACGGAACCCTTATAGTTTCGCCACGTCTGTCCGTCCGTCCGTCCTCACTTAATCTCTGTGACCATTAGCACTAGAAAGCTAAAATTGGTACCAATATGTATATTATTCACGCCGACAAAGTAGTAAAATAAAAATTGGAAAAAAAAATATTAGGGTAGCCCCCCTCCCTACATGTAAATTAGAAAATGTTTTTTTTTTTAATTTCAACCCTAACGTGTGATATATTTTTGGATAGGTATTAAAAAATTAATAAAGGTTTACTAAAATCATTTTTTGATAATATCAATAATTTCGGAAATAATCGCTCCAAAAGTAAAAAACAATGTCTTCCCCCCCTCTAACTTTTGAACCATAAGTTTAGAAAATCAATCTGCCTAGCCTTTTCCCAACTATATTGGGGTCGGCTTCCAGTCAAGCCGAATTTAGCTGAATACCAGTATTTTACGAGGAGCGGCTGCCTACCAGACCTCCACAACCCATTAACTGGGGTAATACGGTACTTCATGGCAAGACTGGAGTCAGATTTACTGGCTTCTGACTATCCGTAACGACTGCCAAAGATCTACAAATGACAGCCGGGACCAACGGCTTAACGTGCTTTCCGAGGCACGGAGGAAACTCGTTATGTTAAGATGGTCACCCATCCACAGACCAACCTAGGCAAGCGTTGCTTAACCTTGAAGATCGACCTGTGCGGCTGTTATTATCTAGCCACGAGCTCCTCATAAGTTTAGAAAATATAAAAAAAAAACTCGAAAGTAGAGCTTCATAAAGACTTTCTAGGAAAATTATTTTGAACTTGATGGAACGAACAGTTTTTGAAAAATTGGGGACACTTATTGTGACGAACGGGAAACTACGTAACCCTACACTGAGCGTGGCCCGACACGCTCTTGGTCAGTTTTTTAGTTACATTACAAACCTATCGCCCCAATAAGCTTCGACCTTACAGGGTTTTACTCCTCCTTCTCCTATCTCCTCGATTTGCTTGCGCGTGTTATGCTACGCACTGACGATTCGAGTTTGCACAGACTTTCCTTTTATCAAGAAGGCGAACTCTAAGACAGGATCATCCGAAATAAACCCCCCTAAAAGGATAAACCAAAGTTCTAAAGTTTGTATGAAGAAACCTACTTAAACGAAAGCGACGCCGCAGGCAGAAGTCAGTACATTGAATTTATGTGTCCCAACATGTGGTATAATTGACGACTACACGTGTGTATGATTATAATACTAAAGCGAGGTCATCAAATTTTGTGATATTTCTGTCAGAAAATAATAAGCACCATTATCTAAGTAAATATTGTTTGTCTACCTAAACTAATAGATCTAAGTAGCTCATTCAAATCGGCTTAGCGGCTGATAGCAATCGATGGACTACGAGCGCTACGACGTAGCGCTACGGCGTAGACATCGTAGCATTACTACGAAGCTCCGGGCTACTGGCTACGAGCTTGTAATAAAATTAAATATTAAAGAAACAACTACTGAGTAATAATATCAAGATGATTGTGAACTAACGAATCGGTAAACATTATTACTTTGTCTTGGACAATAAATAGACTCTAATTTCTTGCGACTGAATTGAATTACAAGGTTAAATTGTTTAAGTTGGTTTATCTTTGGCTAGTTAAACTTTTTGGTAAAGAATAATTGTTTTGCTTGGGAACTTTTCGAAAAACTTTTTTCGGTCTTATTGAAACGAGAAGTAGTGTCCGACTTTTAAACACCTGTGTTTCTTCAGGTGCTCTTTGCTTTCTGGACTGTTTTGAATAAGGTTTTAAACAACGCGATGGATTTTTTACGCATAACTAAATGAGGTTTGAAGTTTATTTTATGTTAAATTAAGAAATGTGATGGATTACAGTATGAGGATAATAATAAATTAAAAACTTAACTGCAAAGACAATTAAAAACTTCCATACAACATAGGTTATCAAACATGATCTTCTGTCTTTGTATGTGATCTCTTGATGACAGAAGCACAGAAAGAGTGGACCTGCACAGCTAGTGACTGCATTTGTTTTTAAGTTGACGAATCATCCAAATTGGGTTAAGCTCGCCTGTGTACATCAATTGTCCTATTTTTATTTTTTTGTAAATGTTTTGTACAATAAAGAATCCAATGACTTCTTCCGACCTAAGTAGTGTGCGAGGGCGTGTCAGACTTTACTGACTAAAACCCATTCCTATGTTCCTTCTTTGCCTTTCGTTTCAGGGCCCCAGGTTTTCGCTTCAGCAGCGAACCCTTGGCTCTAGTAGGCTTCGACCCTGTTGAGCCTTTACGATTTTGCTGACATCTCCTTGAGGCGCGCATGGAACACTTTGCTGTATCGACGTGTGCGGGACTGAGGGATATTCCGGTGGAAAATAAACTGGATGCTCAATGCAAGTTAAATGAAATTTAATGAGGTGTTAACAGTATGAGGTTTATGAACAAGTGAAGATGACATTACGACCGAGCATATAATTCTAATTACTGCTGTGATTACACATGTTGCTGCTATGCAATATTTGTCAGGCGTTTCAAAGCTAGGAAGCGCCTGACCAGCAGTTGGTTGATGAAGGCTGATGATGGTGATGATGATGACGCTCCAACATTTCCCCGGGCGTTGAAACCAACGGTTTCAACCAGATTATGAAGACACAGGCAGTGGGCAGATTCGGTTGAATGCCCGTCGAATGACTCCAGTGGACGTCCGAATGTCAGCTACGCGGGCGATGCCATCAGTTCCTGAGTAAACAGCCACAACTCGTCCAAGTCTCCACTTCAAAGGAGGAAGATTGTCCTCTTTAATGACGACCAAGGAGTCTAGCGTTAAACCATCCTTGCAGGAACGCCATTTGGTGCGTTGTTGAAGTTCTGCCACGTACTCCTTGCTCCATCTGGTCCAGAAGTGCTGGCGAAGTTGCTCAATCCTTTGGAAACGAGACAGATGGTTGGCAGAGTTATCCTGGTAGTCAGGTTGCGGCAAGGAAGTAAGTGGCCGTCCAACGAGAAAATGTCCTGGCGTAAGCGGAGTATAATCTGCAGGATCTGAAGACAACGGCGTCAGTGGACGAGAGTTCAGAATGGCTTCGATTTTAGTTAATGTGGTGTACAGCTCCTCGAAAGTCAAATTACAATTACCCAACACTCTTTGAAGGTGGTACTTTGCTGACTTGACACCCGCCTCCCAGAGTCCACCAAAATGTGGGGTGTAGGCGGGAATAAAGTGGAACCTTATTCCGTCGTTTGCTGCACTTTCACCCAAGGACAAACTATTTGATTTAAGAAATTTGGAAAGGTCGTTGTACGCACCGACAAATGAGGTACCGTTGTCGGAAAAAATATCAACAGGCTTACCTCTGCGAGAAATAAATCTATACAAAGCCAGTAAATAACTATTACTAGTTAAATCGCCAACGAGCTCCAAATGGATTGCCTTGGTTGTGAAGCAAATAAAAATAGCGACATACACCTTTACTAACCTACATCCACGGCCCTGACGACTAGCACACATAATAGGGCCCGCGTAATCAACGCCTGTGCTTTCGAAGGGATAACCTGGACGAAGGCGCTCTCGTGGTAAGTTACCCATTAAGGGAGCTACAACTTTACCCTTCATACGGTGACACAAAACACACTTATGATAACAGGCCTTCGCCAAGTTGCGTCCACCTATAGGCCAATAAGTTTCCCTAATGGAAGCTAACAATAATTGAGGGCCAGCATGCATCAGCCTTTTATGCTCAAAATTAAATAATAGTTTAGTGAATTTATGAGTGGACTGTAATAAAATAGGGTGCTTCTTACTATAAGCAAAACTTGAATTTTCGAGACGTCCTCCTACTCGCATTACGTTATTGTCGTCTAAATAAATATTAAATTTTAGAAGGGCGCTCTTTTTAGGTAAACTCTTTTTATCTAATAATAATTTATATTCAGGAAAAGACTGAACCTGACTTTTAATAATGACAAGAGTTAATGCATCTTGTACCTCATCATGTGATAAATACTTAGTTTTAGGGTACTGCTTTCTACAAGATTTAATAAAACGTAATAGATAGGCAACAGAACGTACAAGCCGTGAGTAATTAGAGTAACGACTAAAATTAATTAAATCTTCAGTAATCGAATCTTTAACAACGGCATTTAATACTACGTCAGGTCGAGTCTCCGGTAATGAGTGTAGTCCTGGCCTCGTAATTTGTGAAGGCCATTCAGACGGGTCTAGTTGTAAAAAGTCTGGTCCATTCCACCACAGATCTGACTCCTGCAGAACACTAATATCCATGCCACGGGATATTAGGTCTGCTGGATTTTGGTCAGTTGGGACGTGCCTCCAGGTACAGTTGCCCGCCTTATCCAAAACTTCAGCAACGCGGTTGCGTACGAACGGCTGAAGCTTGGTAGGCATCATCTGCAACCATCCCAACACGATGGTGGAATCAGTCCAACAATATACCCGACTGATCTTCACTCGAAGTGAGCTCTTCACCTTCTCATAAAGACGAGAACCGACTACGGCACCACATAACTCCAGTCGCGGGATTGTTGTGGGCTTGATAGGAGCAACTCGACTCTTGGCCAGTAACAAGCGAGCCATATACTCACCCTTACCATTACCACTGCGAATGTAGATGCAAGCACCATATGCGGACTCAGACGCATCTGTGAAAACATGGAGTTCCAACTCCTTAAATGAATCGCAAACTACAATTCGCGGAATGCGAACATGATTTAAAAGAGGTAAAGATTTAACTATCGTCTCCCATTGTTTACAAATCTCATTAGGCAAGGGCTGATCCCATGATAAGTTATTTAACCACATTTTCTGTAATAAAATCTTCATGGTGATAACAATGGGACCCAACAGACCTAGGGGATCAAAAATACGCGCAATAACGGATAACAAATCACGCTTTGTGTATCCAGTCGAGGATTTAGTCAGACTTGTAGGAAACCCTAACTCATCAGTGCTGATATGCCAACCGAGACCTAGCAACTTTTCTGGCTCATTTTGTCCGATGTTCAAGTCAATTGAACCAGGGACAGCATCAGACACTAATTGAGCATCATTTGACTTCCACTTTCTCAATGGCATACATGCCGACGCAAGTGCCTTGGTGACTTCTGTGCGGATGAACTTCACTTCGTCTAAGTCATCCCCACCGGTAAGTAAGTCGTCGACGTAGAAGTCATGTTGAATGATTTCTGATATTTTAGGGTCCCTACAGTCGAGTCCTACTTGTTTAAGGCATCGTGTCGCAAGGAACGGCGCACTAGCCGTACCGTACGTGACAGTATTTAACTGATAAACATTAATAGGCTCACTAATATTATCACGCCAAACAATCTGTTGCAAATACCTATCCGACGGGTGGACGACTATTTGTCGATACATCTTTTCCACATCCGCAGATATAACGTACTTGTGGACTCTAAAACGAAGAAGTATAGACAATAAGTCGTCCTGCACGGTTGGCCCGACCATCTGAAGGTCATTAGAGGACACTCCCGTCGAAGAAGGCGCACTCGCGTTGAAAACAACACGAAGTTTGGTCGTGGTACTCGACTCGCGTAAAACTCCCATATGAGGAATAAAATAACCAAAGCATAAATTAGGTTTACGAGTATTAATTTTTGTCATATGACCAAGTGACTCGTACTCTAATAAAAAGTCATGATATAGTTTACTAAAGTTGGTCTTAACCTTTAATTTACGCTCTAAAGAATGTAAACAATGAGTAGCTTTATTAAAAGAATTTCCAAGAATTGAAGGATCTTTCTTAAGGGGTATACGAACACAAAAACGACCATCAGATAATCGTGTCGTATTTGTTACGAAATTATCTTCACATAACTTCTCTTCAGGCAAGTAAGAAGTGGAAGATTTCGTATTCACCTCCTCTAATTGCCAAAACTTCGTCAATTCCAATTTAATATTTTCCCAGTCACTATCGCTATCGGGAACCATTTTAGACATAATATGGCATCTTACGTCATTCGAAAGCAATGAGATATCTTTCTGAGTAATAGGACCGGAAACTATCCATCCTAAACGGGTTTCACATAATATTGGTTTTCCGGTACCTAACTTTAGTCGTTGAGATCCTAACAAATCCCAGAAAAGATCAGCGCCGATTAAAATATCAATATCGGCAGGATTATAAAATGTAGGATCAGCTAAAGTAATATACGAGGGTATATTTAAATCAGAAATATTTATCTCTCGACACGGAACGCTACTCGTAATGTACGGAAGAACAAAACAATTAAGTTCGAATATAAAACTATCATCTAATGGTGTAACCTTAACCCGACATATTTTACCTACATGCGAAGTGACATTATTAATTCCAAGGATTGATCTATTGACTTGGCTAGTCCTTAAGTTGAGTTTATTACATAACCTGTCTGTTATGAATGACGACGTGCTACCACTATCCAGCACCGCGCGAGCGAGATGCACACCACCATTGTGGTCGCACAGTCTGACCAAAGCGGTCGATAACAACACATCTCGCTGCGTATGACCACACGGAGATGGAATGTTTGCTGATAAGGCTACGTTATTCGTATCAGTGGTAGAAGACAAGTTGTTCATCGAATTACTACTAGGTGTATTCGAAATAGTGCCCTTAGAATCTATGTGAACTAGTGTGTTATGCCTACGTTTGCATAGTTTGCAACCGGGTTTTTTACATTTGTTAGCATAGTGCCCCGTGCGAAAACAGTTGAAACATATCCTATAACTAGGTAGTGACTTGAGACGATCGACCTTACTTAGTGCGAGAAACTGTGGACAATTATTTAAAGTGTGATCATTACTATTACATTTAGGACACGGCTTAGAAGCTGATTCAGTGCTAGAATTGTTAGGAGATTGAGCTACCATTGACTTGATCTTAGGACTAGATTTACCTGGTGATTGGGAATAGTTATTGCGGACGAGTTCCAAGGTTTCGATGAGGTCGGCTCGATTACGTAAGAACTTCATAAACACGTCAAATGTAATTAAGCCATCCTTGTCTATCCTACCTTTGCATTCCTCCCACTCACGATAGGTTTTTTGATCTAGTTTTTGTGTGACAATGTAGATTAAAAGTGTATCCCAGTGTTTCACGGGTTCTCCTAACGACTCCAAAGCTCGCAAATCTTTGTTTAGTTGATCGATCAAGTTTTTTATGGCAACAGAAGATTCTTTTGAGATTAACTCAAGATTAAACAAAGCGCATACATGATTTTGAATGAGTAATCTTTTGTTGTCAAATCGATCACATAATAACGACCATGCCACAAAGTAATTACTTGAAGAAAACTCAATGGATTTGATCACAATAGCAGCTGTTCCCTCAAGTGACGCTCGCAAGTAGTGAAACTTACTGATTGCGTCTATGTCATCATTACAATGAATTAGGCTAGTAAAGGTGTCGCGGAATTCAAGCCAATTACAGTATAATCCGCTAAACTTAGGTAACTGTATCGTTGGCAATTTAACTGGCTTGTTTATGCTAACACGCGTAATTTTGCAACTTTCCATCGATTTTTTATCGTTATTGTAGTCAGTCAGAATTATTTGTGCTCTAGATAAGGACTTATAGTAAAGAGACTCAAATTCGTTACGCTCAGAATGTTGTAATTTGACATCGTCAACAATGCATTCCAGACGTAACTGTACCTCATCATACTGCTCGTACAACGACTCAATCTTGCCCATGCGCAACTGCAGCTCAGACACATCACAGCTAGATAGCTCCTTGTCCTTGAGTGAGTCCAGGAAGTTGAGGAAACCAGTCAAGCGACCCTTGAAACTGCCTCGCTTCTTAACTAAATCCCTTTCCTCAGACATATTGGGAGACGAGTGTTGTCAGCCTGGAATTGATACAGGAATACAATGAATAAAATGAGCAATATAATTGAAATACACGCCTATCTGTAATTCTATACACTTTCTTAGTGCAAAAGTAAATTACACTAATTATTACCTACCTACAATAAAAGTACAAAATACAAACCCTGTGTACAATATTTTAGTTTAATACTTTAACATTAACTAACTAATAATTTAGGCACAACTAACACTATGATCTATGTTGACTACATAAATGATTCTAAAAGCTAACTATAATTTATAACAATGACTTGTAATAATAACTAACACTCTAATTTATATGTACTATGTTAAGATACTTGCTACCAAATAATATTACTTTTAAGCAGATATTTTATGTGAATTAGTTACAGTTGTATATAATGTAAGTTTAATTAATGTAGCAAATAAGCTAACTATACTTATAAAAGTATGATTTTAAACTTAACTACTGTTAAATAAAATACTAATCACAATGCAACAAGTACCTAATGATTTGAATCTAAGTAACACAGTAAAATACATATAAAATACAATAAATTAGTACTGACCTGAATATGACTAATTTACTTATACTACCTGAGTGTTGGGTGATGATATTATATAATTATGACTGTACACCACTAATTAACTTGCTTGAAAATCAATCCAGTCATCGACGATTAACCTCCACTCCACGTGGATTTTCCTTTGTCTTATATCTTGATAAAATCCGCTGATCTTCTTAATATTTATATATTATCCGGTTCGTTATGGACCATGTGCGGGACTGAGGGATATTCCGGTGGAAAATAAACTGGATGCTCAATGCAAGTTAAATGAAATTTAATGAGGTGTTAACAGTATGAGGTTTATGAACAAGTGAAGATGACATTACGACCGAGCATATAATTCTAATTACTGCTGTGATTACACATGTTGCTGCTATGCAATATTTGTCAGGCGTTTCAAAGCTAGGAAGCGCCTGACCAGCAGTTGGTTGATGAAGGCTGATGATGGTGATGATGATGACGCTCCAACACGACGTGTCTTTCAGTTTCCCTTTGCGTTGGCTAAGAGTTTCATTTTCAGAAAATCCCAACCAATGACCAGTACCTAATCTCAAAACACAAAGACCTCAACGAATAGCCGAACAATATCAGCACAAGGACATTAATGTCTAAACCGGTCATATTCATCATCCAGCACATAATCCTCAGTAACATAATAACGCATATATCCGACGATCTACACCCCGCTCCCCGCGCACCCCCGCTCCCCCCGCTATTGCACATGTGTGTATGCACTAATTGGTCGACCGCAGAGCGGCGGCCGCCTGATAAATTGCTGCTGCCATACGTCACCGCAGCCAGCTCGATGTACCACAGATAGATTAGTAGCAGTAGGTCCAGTCTTTGGACTAATGCATGTGGAGGGCTGGAGGGTATTTGTCAATGACGGTTTGTAAGCAGAAAAGCTTTTTTAAAAGTCTGTAACTGAGAAAAAACAGCTCTATTTTAGGATCACTTAGCTGTCCGTCTGTCTGTCTGTCAAAACACTTAATCTTTAAAACGCGTGAATTTATCGAGTTGAAATTAACACCAAATTATATTCTCACTCGTAGTCTCTTGAAGCTGAGAAAAAATTAATTAGCGAGTTGACAAAAAAGAAGATGTCACTAAAAATTTATATTTCGATACTTTCAAGGAAATCGAAGTTCATTGGGTCCTCTTGACCTAGAACCCTGAAAATTGGCCTAAAGCGAGGTCTTAATCTAGCACAAATATAGAAATAAATCTGATTGGAAAAAATCTTTTAGACTCGATTCATTAATTGAACTACATATTTAGGAACATAAATGTTAGTTTAAACGGAACCATCAGATTGTGAGACGAACTCGCACTTGTCCAGTTTTTTTTATACAAAAAAACTCAACAAATCGAATGCTTTAAGGATTTCACAAACGCGCTGTTTTATCGTTTTTACACCCATGCGTCGTGTTTGTCTGCTAAAGCATTTCAACGTCGTTTCTTACACTCATTTTCTCAGTTATAGATTTTCCCATTTTACCGAACTTATGCTTTTTATAGAGTCGCCAGCGACCATTATTTTATTTGATGGTAAGCTATGATGTGGTCCTTTATGAATAGCATGTGAGCGTTAAATAATAATTATAATTGCTATTATATAATTCTAATTAGCATAACTATGCTATGCTATAATTATAGACATTCAGCGTAATTATTTTGAAAACGTAAAATGACTAATGATGTTTTTTTTGTCAATAGGTTATCTATATCTATACTAATCTATACTTCTATACTAATATTATAAAGAGGAAAACTTTGTTTGTTTGATTGTAATGAATAGGCTCAAAAACTACTGGACCGTTTTTAAAAATAATTTCACCATTCGAAAGCTACATTATCCGAGTAACATAGGCTAAATTTTATTCTGGAAAAAAATAGGGTTCCGTAAGATATTTAGGTTTAGGTGTAAAAAATCAACCAGAAAAGTTACTTATTTTGCGTACGCTGCCTAAACTGTAAAAGATAGAACCATAAAATGTTCTAATTAATTGTAGATCTTATAAATATCTACAAAAAAGTCCGCGAAGCACTATACCTATCTATGTCGAGTGAGGCACAACAACCATTTTTTTTACCTAAAAATCTTGAATTTTTTTGGACTACATTTAAACGCGTTTATTTTACTCATGCTATTAACCCTTATCAAAATAAATTATTTCATCACTAAGTACAGTTTATGTAGATAATATTTGGTTTTTGAATGATTAAAATTGGACGTTTGGTTTTGAAGTTATAGCGAAATTAACGTTTGAATCCCCAACCGGTCCTATGAGACCGCGCTGTTATTGTTTTACTATTGTGTCTCGTTTCGCGGGTATCTGAGTAATTAAAATATTACGATTCCTGCTGCACGGTCTGTTGCGAAGTCTCTTTCTTATGAATTGTGCTATCATAGTATAGGTAGATAGAATTGATTTGAGAAATTGTTCGCAAAGGGCATCTGAAGGAACATGGTGGGTTTTTTTACAGCTCTGCAAACTGTACCCGTTTAAAATCGCACCACAGGTTGCGTTTGACCATCAATAATGTGAAGTCTGCTGAGTAAAAATGCACGCACTCAAGAGTTAATTTAATTCATAAATTGCAAAGTTAACTCTCGGTAAAGAAGGTAGTAGCCGCTGAAAAAAACACCGTATGATTTATTAAGGCGTCAGTCAAATATCACCCCAAGTAAAAAATCTGCCTAAATAAACGGATAATTTAAATCACTAAAAACGTCGGGAATCGCTTTGTGACTAATGACACCTAAGAAATGTCTAAACGACAATAGGAGGCTTAAGAATGTCTTTCTCACGGTATTGTTATAGCAGGTTTATTCCATTGGCAGGGCAAGAGGAAGTCTTGCCCCATACATTGACCCAAACTAGGGCAGACTGTAGGATTCAGATTCTGACGCCAAAACAGTATGGCGGTGCTCCGCCTAGCGGAGTAGACTTCGACCGTAACGTCTGCTGTGTTTTCTGGGCGTTTCGCAGAATGGTGACACCTGGACTTTTCTTCCCGCCGAATCCAAAATATCTACCTCTCGAAACACTCATGTTCGGTTAGTACTTGCATAATTCAGAAAGTGAGAACGCCATGACGCCTCTGTAGTTACTCTTTAAAGAGAGAATATACCGAAGTACCTAATAACTGAGGCATGCAAAAGTTAGTGGCCCTGATACGTAAATGGCAACTACTGGTTACTCATATGAGAACCATGCAGATTAGTATCTGAGATACCTACAGAGATTTATATGGACCGGTCCAGTCAGTGCATGCATTAGTCGGTATTCTTGTTGCTCAACTCAGAATTAGGAAATAACTCGCAACGTGTATATAAAATAGCTATAAATTAAATACTTAATGTGAAAGTTAATTAGTCAAATGTCGAATTGTAAAATGAAAATGTACATTTAGTTAAAATGTTTTGAAAAAAGTATTAAAAAACAGCAACAGAAACACGGCAACAATAATATTATAGTGTAAACTACTGAACCAGATCAATAACAAAGCCTTTTTGTTCTGTACAAAAAGCCTTTTCACTTCACAAATTATTTAAATTTATTGACGCTTAGCTCTTGTATGTGAACTGGTTTGAAACAAAAAAAAACGTATTCCGTATTTTTTACGTACGCATGCTAGCATCAATAAATAACATTACAACTTCAATACGGCTTGATTACCGCAGTGGCTGATTGATCGGCTGTTTGTAAGCGCCTACATCATCATCATCTCAGCCTCCCCCAAGCGTCGCCACAGCGACCTGTCCTGTGCGTCTCGCATCCATCGGAATCCCGCCTACGATACACTAGAACACAATTTTCTTAAAATAATATATTTCTATGGCATACAGAGGTGCAAATGTATTTTGGGTATGGTTGTCTCGTGTATATGAATTTATATTTCTGTGAACCCACTCCTCTTCCTTCCTCCTTCCCTCTTCTAGAAAGGAGGCCTGAGTCTCACCAGTGGAAACATTATAATGCCGATAATGCTAATGCTAATGAACGCACCCACGATACAGGAGTTATTCCTAGTGTGGAGCGACGTTTAAAAAAAATATTTTCATGTCAATATAGAGTCCTCTGTCAAGACAACTTACATAGTATCACAAGCTAAAGTGCACAGTAATCTCCTGGAGTTCAACCTAACACCCATTTAATGTCGTCATCTCCCATCCCCGGTGGGTCACTGCGCGCGCTGCGATAGTGCAGCATCCGACTTGAATGCTAAGATGCTGAGCGTCTCTGTAAGTTGAACGCATTGAGTGATGAGCGAGTCGCCGGCACTAGTGGTCTTCTCAATTTGTGAGGATTATCATGAGACTGTGTTGAGAAGTGATTTGGTTTCGAGTTAGATTCCTCAGAGAATAGGGATGCAAGATTGAACAGAAATAAAACTTTGATTAGATTTTTGCATATAAAGCATATTGTTGGTGTTTTACTAGACAAATAGTTTTATATCTTACAAAGTATCAATAAAAAAGTTTTCTTAAATGCTGCAGACAATTATAATTATTTTAGTAACGTGAAAATAACCTTCAAAGTAATTTACTATTCAACCGTTTTTTTTTGAGATGGGAAGTCATGAAATAGCTTCGTTTGCAGCTGTAGAGCATCCCAAGTTTCCATACACATGCCTTATATGCTGCATAGGTATGACGGTATTACTACCAAATGTCTATATGTCAGGCTGGTGGCTGGTAACTCCACGTCCGAAGCGAGTATTATGCGCACACACTACTTAGTTACACACTACACAAGTTATTTTTCACTTATTCGCTTCCAGTAGTGTTAACAACAGTTTCCGTAGTAGTGACTGTCAAACGATTTCTTCTCAACTCGTTGAAGGGGATCAAACGTAAAATTTTACAATCTACGCTCCAATTCGTTTGACAACCGGTTTATGTGGTTCACTTCCACTCATATTTGTTTCTGCGCGATTTTCGCTAATTAAATGAGTTGGGTTTAAATAAAAATGGTGTTTTATTCAGTTGGTTGAGCGAGATACTTTATTTTATGCAATGTTCTACTTTCGTTGTTGTTGTGTTATTGGCATTGTGTCGATGCCATTGCCGTTCTACGTCACGAGTGACGTAATTGGCTTCATTAGTACTTCGGTGTGAAAGTACTGTTTTTTGATATTAAAAACTTATTAAGGTAATTTTATATACTGCGGCCTTCCTTTCCGATTATAATTTAGGTGTCTTCAAGGATAGACTGAATGAGATCTTAGCGACTGCCCATCAACGATTGCATCACTGCTTACCATCAGGTGTGATTGCTACCAAGTACTAGTTTATATCAATAAAAAAAGTAATTAATGACAATTAAAAAAACTTTAGTAAGTATTTTAAAAGACTATTTTTTAACATAGCGATTCCGTACTAAACTAACTATAAGTTGACCATTGTTGTTTAAAAAATAAGTTTTTTTTTATAGTTAAAAAAAAATGTTTTTGCCTGTCATATACCGAAAACAATCAGAAAATTACTTCATCAAGTCTAGATAAAGTTTCATCAAGTAATTTTCTCGTGGACTGCAGGATGTAAACTCGCCTGCATGTAGTACAGCGCTTCTATCGCTAACCGCGCTTTAAGTTCGTCGCTGTGCGAACACTCATTTTAATTCTCTATTCGCCGCCAACGTCAAGAAGTGTCCTTTACCTTACTCAAGTCCGAACTTCAAAAACCCGCCGTGTTTACTACCAACTTACTAAATACTGCTCACAAAAACCACCACAACCTTTATTTCTAACAACTTAAAGTCCAAATTCAAACAACATTCGAAATTTTGATGGCATTGTTCATTGGTTTTCGGACGCATGCGCGCTTTCAACGGCGGCCATTTTCAGGGAAACCAACACAGTGCAAGCCTCTATACATGCACGGACACTTCCTACTCACACATACAAGGATGTATCAAATTTTCCGAAGGATTGTGTGTTAGTGTGCGTGCAGATTGGTGCGCCTGTGTGCGTGGGATGCTGGGCAAAGCTGCGTCCACATGGCCGGCCGATTGAGTTCCTACGATTGTTTGCTTGAGTCGTCTGCGGATTATCTGGAGTTGACAATCGCCGAGTGCTGGTACTAAGATTTGAAATACTTTCGATTATTCGTGACACGTCGCCTCATTGTATTCCTGTGACATAATTTATAGAATTTTATTATTGTTGGTTGCACAGTTGTTGAATAATGATCATTCAAATAATTGTATGGTAAGTTCAGTATTAGTTTTGCAATATTTTTTGATGAATGTTTTATTGCTATTTTTTTGTCCTTTGGGCAAAAGGTTTAAAACAGCTCCAAGACCTTCCTACCTAGTTTTTAAAACAGTTATTACTCACTTGTGGAGTTCAGTTTTGTTGCTTAATTTTCAAATACGTATGGTTTAACAATCACTGTACTAACATAATCCATGGGCGCCATTTCCCACAAATCGTTTGACGAGCCAGCGACCGCTATTTACTTTTTAATCCCAAATCTTTTGAAACCGTAATCTAAACGGTTAATCTTCTAAATTGAAACATCAAACGAAATTAGACGAACGCGTTTGATCCCTACGTGTTTACACTTGCGGCCAAATAAATCGGAGCTACGAATTTGTTAAAACGAACCGCGGCCCGTCAAATTGCCGCTGAAAACACGGGCCCTTGATAAAATATTTACAAAATTTACTCGGGAAATGTTCGCCCTCTGGACGCGGCTCTAGCCTGACCTGACCTGGCTTGAGAGGGACACAGATTTAGTCAGGCTCGCGCCGCCACCGCTGGCGGCTGTTCGCAACGCGCTCCGTACCATCCACTGTGTCCATCCCCCTCCTGCAAACCGATACCACCGCTAGTGCGAAAGAAAGGCACGAAAAAATCGCGTTAAAATAGGTACGTAGTAATTAAGTGTGACCGGCGGAATGCAGCGTTCAAGTCTTTATGAGTGCAGCCGTAATTAAATTTATGTCGAATTTTTGTACGAGGAAATGTATGCGGGCGTCGATTGTACGTGGAAATGTGAGGTTACTTTTAATGTTTTGTACATTTTGTCAGCTGACAGTAATTGTTTTTAAGTGTACTTGAAAGTAGACCATTCTTTTGATATTATTTATGTAATTTTGATTGACAAACGTTCATATATTCGTCATTTTCTTTGATCGTCATACTTATAAACAAAGGCCCAAATTCATCTTAGCCCGTGTACCCAGGTGTAGATGACAGGGAAGTGTGTCAGACGCACAGCATCACTCGAGCTATGTGTGTCGTCATTAATGACTGCGAACAGCGCAGCTGGCTAATGGTATGTAATTTGTAACCCTGTTTATACAGAGTGCAGGGTTTGACTAACTTTCTAAACATTGTACGTCCCGGACAAACAGTTGTTGAAATACGAGATGTATTTGCGAGATTTTGACTGCATTGGCTTCAAAATGGAACGAATATTCATAGAACACATTACTGTTAAGTAGCATGCATGACCGCCTCTTTCTAAAGAAAAAACATGTCGCTAAATCTTAAAGCAAATGTGTAAATTATACACATTTAGCTCCTTATGTTTATACAACGAGAAACGTGCGTTTAAGTAATGCTTCGACGGTAATTGCAACACTACTTAACTCATTAGCAATCGCAGGAGTAATTTTATTCAGTCTTTGACCCGTAAAGGTTCTTTTAAAAGGCTAATTTATACATGAAAACAGCTTTAGCAGGGTTTCATGGTAGTACTTAACCAATACGTCATTATTATAACTAACAATAAATTCTTAAGAATGTAAACAATAAATGTAAGTATAATTATTATCATAAGATATTTATACACAATATATCTATATCAATATTATAAAGCTGAGGAGTTTGTTTGTTTGAACGCGCTAATCTCAGAAACTACTGGTCTGATTTGAAAAATTATTTCAGTGTAAAATAGCCCATTTATCGAGGAAAGCTATAGGCTATATATCATCATGCTAGGAAATTCATAATGTCTTCTTCTTCCTGCCTTTATCCCATAATATTCGAGGTCGGTGGAACACGTTTATTTCTTCCAAATCTGTCCTGTCACCCATTACACTCCACACTACTTTCAAATTTCATGACTAAAACAAAAAAAAAGGAAAATTAAAACTTGCATTCATACAAAGCCGTGACAGCAAGCTAGGGCCCAATAAAAATAAAACCCGCAACCCCAACTTTGTCAACACAATATAATACCATACAAATAACTTGCACTTGTTAGTTGCCATAGATTCTAATCAAACCGGAGTAGCCACTAGCCATGCTTTCACACCGTTATGAGACGGTCCGGCGGCCGGACTCTGAATGTAATGGTTCTTTAAGTAGCTGTCTGTTTCTTGTTTTTATTTTGTTTTTGTTTTCGGGTACTAAAGTATTATAGCATGTGAGTGACGAGCAGTGGTCGCCCAGTGGTTTGTGTGATTTATTTCTTCACCACTGCTCTCAAAACGGTGAAGGAAAAAATCGTGAAAAACCGGATTAAAACCAACCCACGCTGGGCCCGTGTGGTAGATTACGGCTCATTCCCTATTCTAGAGAAGTAGGCTTGAGTTTCAACATTGGGAACATTATGAGGCTGCTGCTATACTATGCTATTACAGCATGCGATATTACGGTGTGTACGAGTACACATTGATTATAAAAGCAATATATCAAATTATCCCTTGCTGTGTTAATTATGATTCACGGTAGCGGAAGATTTGTGTAGGCTTGTTTTATGGAAAATGCCTGTCTGTTTTTTTTTGGAAAAGTTAGTGATGACTGTTAAAATATTATTTCTTCTTTTCGAAGTGATGGTAAACTGGTTTATTTGTTTGGGCTCAGTAGGTGGCTACGCTAACAGTAACTGCAGCATCGGTGGCACTCATTAAATCCTCCAAAGTGTGGATCACATCGAAAATTACTGATCACTAATCGAAAAAAACTGAACACAAAACGTAATTATTATCTAAATATTTTATGGTTTTCGTTAATTCGTATGTTTCTCTCTAATGAAGTACATAATTATATTTAAATAGGCTTTTCAAGGATCTATTAAGATCTACCCACTATATCTTTTAACATTTTTATGGGTTCCGGTAACCTCCATACTATAAACCACTCACAAAAGGATTACCTTATAAATTCACTCAGCCAAATAAATGCCGGGTCGTGGTTAGTTGATTTACGACTCCCTCGAGACTGCATTATGGTCGCTAGCTACCAGCTATTCATAGCTACGATCTAATGTTCACTTTATTGGCTCACTCCGTTTGAGATGCTGCTCACATCTTAAAACAACAATCTCAGGAGCAATCAAAACATTTCTCCAGATATAAAATGTTTGCAGAAATGTTACAACAAATATTATCGTTGATATTTACAGCAGAACCCCTAACTATTGCTTCCGTTTCTATATCCCGGACTCTCATGTTTTCTTTAGCACTTAATACGAGTTTGGAATAACTTTCGACTTTATTCTTACTTTGTTCACATAATATTTATGCGAGCTAAGTGTTACATGTAATTTTACTTATACGTAATTTAAATAATGTGTTGGGGTAAGAAAAACAGCAGATGTTAACCCTCCCACGCTTGCGATAGTCGCCAAAGTGAAGGATAATATAATGGGTAGCAGCTTACGAGTAATAATCGTATCCGTAGATATCGTTAATATCATTTGATATTAGAGGTTTATCGAAATACCAAAACAGTTTAATTTATTAAACCAACGTTTGAAAGCGATGCTAATGGATTGAAAATTGTTCAATATCATTATGTTTGCTTAACTTAAAGGTTCCGGATTGGAATATTTCTGAGAATAGCTCTACTCCATTTCTGAAATCTTTTTCATTTCAGATTTCGGAGAAAAATCGTAATTGTAGGAATCTATTTCTGTCGCCATGCGTCACCAACACACTCCTAATTTTGTTGACTTTGAAAATTTCTGAAGTTTGTTTCTTATCAAGCGTATCTACTCGTATGTAGCCTGAGAAGATAGTGGGATGATCTAAATATATAAGATTCAGCAAAAAGTTGCCTATCCTCGTGACAATAGAAGAAGTGGGTTGCCTTTGCTCAGCTGTAGTTTAGGCTCGTAATAATAATAACAAGGCACGGGTCGCGCAGGGGTTGAGCGATCGACTGCTACGTTACGGGTCGCGGGTTCGACTCTCGCAAGGAACATTTATTTGTATGACCTACAATTAAGTGTTCCAGGTCTGGGTGTCTGTGCATAATTATGAGTTTACACGTTTGTGGACGCAACCACGAACTAGAAGAAATTTCTAGCGTGAAGCAAGATTTGTTTTAAAAAAAGTGCCTTAGTCTGACGTCAATTACTGTCTTTATTGACTGAACATCAGCTATACTTACATCATAGCATTAGTGGCCTTTTAACGTTCCCACTGTTGGAATTCAGGCCTCCTCTCTAGGAGAGCGAATAGTGTGGGGCAGCTATACTTAATGCAACTTAAAAATATATCTATGATTCTTAAGGACACACTTCTTCTCTCGCCAACTAAATGGTCAAGTTTGCCGTCAGTCTCTGTCCCCATCAGTGGGACTGTCAGCTAGCCGTAGCGAGAATGTTACGTGTTGCGACTGCGAACCAGTCCTGGAGGTAATCAGGTCAACGGACGAATCAAACTGACAGTTACGATGTTAGCACGGATATTTATAGAATTTAGGTAATACCTAGTGCTTTAAAAACTCGCTTCAGGTCTGGTGTTTGTTTGTATATATTTTGATGCTGAATTTTATTTAGCTTAACTATTTTTCTAGATACTTGTTTATATTTGAGAGTTTAGAGTTTGGTATAGTTCATCTAATGAAAGCGCGACTTGAGAAAAAGAGGTTAAATTAGTAAAAAATACCTATGTGGAATTACTAACTAGTAGGAGAATCATGTCTTGACACTTCACAATTTTTTTTTATTTCCTACAATTGCAGCTGAATAATGTTGCCAATTAAATAAAAAAAAAACTGCAGGTCGCACTTTCATTAGACGCACTCTATCTACAAAATATAAAGTAATTAGGATTCAAAAATACTGATTAAACTTGTACCAACTATCGTCTGTTTTGAAACCCTGAGACTAAAATGACACTTCAACACAAAAGAACTGGCGTCATTCCTTTAGTAAATTTGTCATTACTTGTGTCAATTTAGTCTCAGGGGTTAAAGAACGGACGATACACTAAAATGAAAAGACAAAAGTGGATATTATTGTATTCACAACAACGTCCTATATCTCGTCATATAGTTAGCTCGGCTATTCAGTCACAATCAGGAATGCGACACAGTTACTGATGTTGCTCATGAATCCAACGTGACGCGACTCGGAAGCGAACCCGCGATATCCAGGTCAACAAACTAGTTCGTGTTAATGGCCAGTCTATTCTACTGTCTCTTCGTTTTTGTTAAAGAATTTTTTTAACTGTTAATGTAGACAAGATGGATGGATTGATGGAGGAGCTCGTGGCTAGATAATAACAGCCACATGGGTCGATCTTCAAGGTTAAGCAACGCTTGCCAAGGTTGGTCTGTGGATGGGTGATCATCTTAACATACCAAGTTTCCTCCGTACCTCGGAAAGCACGTTAAGCCGTTGGTCCCGGCTGTCATTTGCATTTGTAGATCTTTGGCAGTCGTTACGGATAGTCAGAAGCCAGTAAAATCTGACTCCAGTCTTGCCATGAAGTACCGTGTTACCCCAGTTAATAGGTTGTGGAGGTCTGGTAGGCAGCCGCTCCTCGTAATATACTGGTAATCAGCTAAGTCCGGCTTGACTGGAAGCCGACCCCAATATAGTTGGGAAAAGGCTAGGCACATGATGATGTAACAAGATGGATGGATTGTGGGAGAAGTGATATGAAAGAAAAGGGAGTTAGTGATAGCGTGACGAGTTACAGGGCAGAATATAAAAAAAAACAACATGTAGCGCTGACCCCAAATATAAGAGGCAAGGGCAGGAAGATGATGATGATGTAGACAAGATGTGGTTTCGACCCTTTCAAAGTGATGTATTCCTACAAAATATTTAAAAAATATATTGTTCATACCAGTACCCCCGGTATGGAGTACCATACCATGGGTTAACTTTTGAAAGGGTAACCTTTGGTCCGGGGACTCAAAGAGTAACTGAAGGATTATAAGTTTGATTTTAGTCAATAAAAGTCTAATCCACCTTCCACTCCGCTGCAGAACAGGTGAAGTCATTAGATGATTTCCCATCTTAAAAAAAAACTACGTGTTCCACAAAATTTAAGGTAAAACATTAACCATGAATTTTTCATCTTCCTCACTGGGTAATTTTGAAGTACCATGTTTACAATATAACCACCATGTTAACAATAAAATACTATGACGAATATGGTATGACCACTAACACACACAAACACACAAAAATCACACGTCTTCAGATAAATAATTTCATCCATGATAATGACTACGAATTTAAAAGAAAAACTGAATTAATTAATCATCATTAAGTTTAATGATTCTCTATAACAACATTTTCTCCGAGGCGGTGCTACGAGAGGCCTACGCCGTAGCGCGTAGCACGTCTACGAGTTCAAATGAGTAATTAGGGAATTCGTCATGAGCCGAGCGTCAATTTCGGTAACTTTCATATAAAGTATGTATTTTGTTTGAAAATACTTTCCTAGTGTTCGCTGTAAAGCCCTTCTGAGAATAAGAGAATGGAAAAAATGTTCGTAATATTATTTTTTGTTCGCCGAAGGTCGTTTAAGGTGATAAAGATTGGGCTTGTGTTAAACATATTTCTAACTTATGTTACACTCAGTTGTAGAGTTCCCGTGTGGGTTGCAAAGAGTGTCGGTGTGATAACACAATATTTCTCCAAATAAATATGGCACGGTTGGCGCAGCGGTTGAATGATTGACTGCTGTGCTGCGTGTCATGGGTTCGATTCGCGCACGAAAAAAGTATTTGTATGGTCGAGTTCAGGTGATTTGTGTAACGCGATATTGTTCCAAATGACTTGGATGACACGGTTGGCGCAGCGTTTGAGCGATCGACTGCTGTGTTGCGTGTCGCAGATTCGATTCACGCACAGAACAAATGTTTGTATGGCCGGCTCTACATACGTGTCTTGTATATTAGAATTTACTTGTTTGTTAACTTGACTACGATTCATCAGTCATTCCTAGTGTAGGAAAACGTTTCAAAAAACATTCATTCAAACCATAACCTACAGTTTGCGTTTGAAACACAAAAAACTTACGTACGGTGACAAAGCATTTCGCCTCGTCTTGTATACAGCATACGTTGAAAAACTGTAATAATTTGCCTGCTGCGGTCTTCCCGTCCGATTATAATTTAGGTGTTTTCACTTACTAGTGCGCCTTTAACGATTGCATCACTAAGTACTTACCACCAGGTAGGATCGCAGTCAAACACTAATATATCAGTACATACAAATACCAAAATATCTTACAATCCACTATAAATAAGAGTCTATGCTTTTTATCCCTGTCAATTCATCATCATCATCTGCCTAGCCTTTTCACAACTATATTGGGGTCGGCTTCCAGTCAAACCGGATTTAGCTGAATACCAGTATTTTACGGGGAGCGCCTGGCTACCAGACCTCCAAAACTCAGTAACTGGGGTGACACGGTACTTCATGGCAAGACTGGAGTCAGATTTACTGGCTTCTGACTATCCATAACGACTGCCAAAGATCTACAAATGACAGCCGGCACCAACGGCTTAACGTGCTTTCCGAGGCACGGAGGAAACTCGTTTTAATAAGATGGTCACCCATCCACCGACCAACCTTGGTAAGCGTTGCTCAACCTTGAAGATAGACCTGCACGGCAGTTATTATCTTGTCACGAGCTCTTCCAACCAAGCAAACATCTTATTAAATATAAACAAGCACATTACTGTAAGCTTCCTAACACGAGATCAATATCGTTTGCTCACGTAATATATTTTTGTCAAGGGACATGATATATTAATTTTGCGGCATCTAGGCATATGTGTGACCTTACCTAATATCTGATACAAGTGTGTGTACGAAGGCGTATTACTTAGCTGGTTCTGTGTGTGTGAGTGTGTATGTGTGTGTATTGTGTACATTTATTTGTAGGTACGTTAATGTGATGTGATAGTAGAGGTTAGGGGATGTGTTTGTACAGTCATGGATTTTTTTTACCACTTGTGTACAACAAATTTTAAGTAGGTAATTTAGTCTATCTCTTTATCTTTATTATTATCTATGTAATTGTCACATAATCAATCAGACCATGCCGTTTTGTAAGTGCCCATGTTAACCATTCATCATCTACCTAGCCTTTTCCCAACTATACTGGGGTCGGCTTCCAGTCAATCCAGATTCAGCTCCACAACCCATTAAAATGGGTTATTGTGAAATAAAAACATTTTGATTTCATTTGATATTTGTGTTTATATGTACAACATTTTACTAAGAATACAATCTACATTTTTCGGATAACAACCAAAAAATAGTTGACTTTTCTTCTATCTTGATAAAATCTTTACCCACATACAAACTTCGTTAACATGACTGACTCTATAGGAAGCGTGCCTTCAGGAAAAACAGTACCCTATACAGCGATAGTGATCAAAGAATTTCCATAAAGTCCAGAGATTACCAAACAAAGGAAAAAAGTTTTTACATTTTTATAATAAAGTTTTGATTAATAAGCAAGTCCTGTTATAAATTTTCCCGATTCTAAGCAAAAGTGTTATAGGCAAACGAAAAGGCAATGTTTACCTTTTTCAAATCCGAAGCGATCGGTTACACAACTTTCACCTTTGCCTGACAGTTTAATAATATATCGGAGGGTCAGACGTCGACAACAAATTAAAGTTTCTGACTCCATCGTCGAGTACAATGGGTATAAGTTCAGCCATGACTCTTGGCTTGAAAGCCAGCCGACCAGTCCGTTTCTATTCAGTCTCGGCACAAGAGGAGTTTTTCACGATAGAAACATGTCGGGAAAGGAAAAATACACCACTTTTTACCCCATTGAATGGATAGTTCCCATGGGATGGCCGGCGCAATTCCCCCTGCCTCACCATGGCGTCTTAACAACTTATTTGAATCGCAGACTCGTAGTGTAGCCATCGGACTTCTCGATTTAGATTTTTTAGTCTCGCGTGTGTGGAATGGAAATATCATAGTACTTAAAATAATTGTGGAGTGTTTTTTTTAGTATTTCTGTCTAGTCGTTATTAAAGCTTTTCTAATATTAATAGAATTTTATACAATCGAGTAGCTTATTTTCGACAAGCTAAACATAGCATCAAAATATCACCTGCGTCTTAGACCTATATAAGACTCGTTCGCCGTATTAAATATTACTAGTACGTACATAGTAAGTACTACAACCAATCCCGAATCCCAGACTTAAATAATTAGTCGTATCAAATCTGCCGTCACTTTGAATGGATCCCCCTTTATTATTTAAACCCCCATCTCTTGTCATGGCATGCATAATTGATCTCTCAGGCTCACGAGTGGCTTGGCTGTGTATAGCCTGCCATTTACTATCGGATCAGGTCAATTTGAGCTTTATTAGGGTGTGTTAAGAGCGAGGTGGGGTGAAGTTATATGTTTGTTATTGGGGCCTAGACAAATAGAAGACACTGCAAAAGCAGATTGGAGTGGAAAAGGAAAAAAGTTCAGACTGTCTGCGTGTATTTGTGTGCGATTATGCCGCGTGTGTACATATGTGTGCGTGTGTGTGTTCGTGTGTAGCGACCATTGAAGTTTGAATTCACACTTCACGTGAGGGTGCATTGAAGTGAGCCAATTGGTGTGTTTGCATATCAGTGACTGTCTTCTTACGAGTACGTTTGTGTGTGACTTTATCTTCAGTGGGCTTTGGTAGAAGCCACTCGGCCTCCCTTTGAATAATAAAGTGCTAATTATAACGTTAACGATATAAATATTAAATCGTATACATAATTAAATACTTCGCTATTTTATGTAATATAAAAAAGCTCGTGGCTAGATAATAACAGCCACACGGGTTGATCGTCAAGGTTAAGCAACGCTTGCCAAGGTTGGTCTGTGTATCGGTGACCATCTTAATACACCGAATTTCCTCCGTGCCTCGGAAAGCACGTTAAGCTGTAGGTCCCGGCTGTCATTTGTATATCTTTGGCAGTCGTTGCGGATAGTCAGAAGCCAGTAAATCTGACTCCAGTCTTGCTATGAAATACGGTGTCACCCCAGTTAATGGGTTGTGGAGGTCTGGTATTCAGCCGCTCCTCGTAAAATCAGCTAATTCACTCGAAGCCGATCCCAATATAGTTGGCTAAAGGGTAAGTAGATGATGATGATGATGATGATGATGATAAAAATTCTAGTGAACTTCGGGATAATTAGAAACTTTATTGTAATCTATATATATAAAAATGAAACCCGTTTTCCGTTGTCACGACATCACATGAAAACGGCTTGACTGATTTGGCTGATTTTTTTTTAAAATGTTCCTTGAAGTTCAGTGATGGTTCTTACGGAGAGAAAAATTCTAAAAAAAAAAGTTAGGTAAAGTAGGGTAGGTAGGTTAGTGTAGGTTAGTGTAGGGTAGTGTAGGGTAGTGTAGGGTAGTGTAGGGTAGCGTAGGGTAGTGTAGCGTAGTGTAGGGTAGTGTAGGGTAGTGTAGGGTAGTGTAGGGTAGTGTAGGGTAGTGTAGGGTAGTGTAGGGTAGTGTAGGGTAGTGTAGGGTAGTGTAGGGTAGTGTAGGGTAGTGGAGGGTAGTGTAGGGTAGTGTAGGGTAGTGTAGGGTAGTGTAGGGTAGTGGAGGGTAGTGTAGGGTAGTGTAGGGTAGTGTAGGGTAGTGTAGGGTAGTGTAGGGTAGTGTAGGGTAGTATAGGGTAGTGTAGGGTAGTGTAGGGTAGTGTAGGGTAGTGTAGGGTAGTGTAGGGTTGTGTAGGATAGTGTAGGGTAGTGTAGGGTAGTGTAGGGTAGTGGAGGGTAGTGTAGGGTAGTGTAGGGTAATGTAGTGTAGGGTAGGTAGAGTAGTGTAGGGTAGATAGGGAAGGTAGGGAAGGTAGGGTAGGGTAGCGTAGGATATGTAGGGTAGTCATTTGACGGGAGCGAAGCCGCGGGTAAAAGCTAGTATCAAAAAAATATACCACAATATTTTGTTTTAGAAGAAAAGGAAACAACACTGTTTAAGTATCAGATTCTTTTTTCTCTCTCATCATCAGAATCAGATCTATAATTTGGATTAGTTAAATCTAAAGTAGGTTTGGAAGTAAAAATCTAATGACTATGATAGTAAAGCTTAATATTATTACTTACGGCTAGTTTTTTCATCAAAAACTAAAACTATCAGTAAAACCATTAACATTTACTTGACCATAGCTGTCATAATGGCAAATGTGTTTCTTCATCCAAATAACAGCTAAACTAAAAGTCAAAAGAGTTGCCGCTACGCAAACGTCGTAATTACCCCAAAAACACGTGGGGAGCTTTTTTTACTCATGACAACATCGCAACATCACTGTCCAGTAGTGCCATAAGTCAAATGTCATTTGTTGTTTAGGGTGAAGGCGGGATATATATTGCTAGCTAGTTTAATCCTTTAAATATTTTTGGACCTATTTTTAAAATTCTAAAAGCATTTGTGGTTTTAAAATTTTAACCCCCCATGGTATTTCTGTCCATTTCCTCGAAAGTTGACTGTAATTGCTCTGTATTCCATACTCTAACTCGAACATACTCTCATCCACCAGTCCACCCCGGGCCCACGTGGTGGATCATTCCTCTCCTAGAGAGCAGACTTGAGTCCCAGCAGTGGGATTATTATAAGGCTGATAATGCTAATGCAAAATGCTACTCGAACTCGCACTCCTTCCTTTCTTTTATATATTCATGGCATGGTTCTGCTACATTCGTACATATTACAAATAAAAAAGGGGGCAAGTGTGAGTCGAACTCGCGCACTGAGGGTTCCGTTTCCGTTTGCCATTTTTTGATAACAAGGCATCTATGCCACCGGGGCATTTATTCCCGCCTTTACCCTATTTCTTAAAAAAAAAACTTTAAAATAAAATGTGTTTGAACGCATCCATAATGAACGCAGTGAAACCAATACAATTTTGTCAAAATGACAATGACTATAGCTTTAACAGCCCCTCAATGAGCAGTAACAGTCAAACCAACGGTTGAAATTGTGAAGAAACGAATTTAATCGTTATTATTACTTTATGTCGTTACTTTGGCTGTTACCTTTGATGAAAAAACCGGCCGTTAGTGACTAGATTATTAACCTATCACATATCCGCAAAACAAGACACAATAGTAAGACAATAACAGCGTGGTCTCATGAGCCCGGTCGGGGATTCATAAATTAATATTCTTTGAGTTACATCTCTTATTAATACTTTGTAATATTAGAGAATCGTATCTCATAGCTATGATCCTAAGGGTAAAGTTGAGGATCGCCCGCTCTTTGTAGAGTATTGTGTCAGAATTCTGTCTAATGATGGCGTAGACGCTATCAAAGAGATCCAGTGCCAAGATAACAGGTGCACTATAGAAACGGGGCAACCCCAGTACCATCCTTAAAGCATTATTATTTTATTTATTTACTACAGACATACATACAGCTATTCGTATAACAACAGTAACTCAAGGTGTAGAAAACCCGATAGAGTAGAAAAACTATGAATTTCAATTAAAAATAACATCAGTTTATATAACGGGAATCCGATGGATGCGAGACGCACAGGACCAGTCGCTGTGGCGACGCTTGGGGTAGGCCTATGTCCAGCAGTGGACGTCTTTCGGCTGAGATGATGATGATGATTATTATACCTAGCCTAGACTGTCAAACTGCTGGGCAAAGAAAAAACAATAACACTATACTCCGCTTCAAAATGCAGCTCATTGACGTGGTTCGAAAGGCTGCCCAGCTTATGGGACTGAGCCGGACATGTCTAAATTAACTAAAAGTGAAAATCAATTCTATGTCCTGGATTTTGATGGCAAACTAACTTATAACTAGCTACCGACAGATCAACTAAATGATCAAATTAACCGCTACTCTAAAGAGTTAAATGTCCCGAATTTAACTAAAGCCTTGTCTATAAGCCGATTACTGATGAGTTACGATGACCAACTTGATTTGTGGTATTTCTTTAGTCGGATTAGGACGAATTTAAGTAGTTACTGCTAGTTTATATAACCATTTACTTCCTGCTTCTGATACTTCGGCTGAAGGATTTGGACCCAAATCAAATCAAATATTTTTCTATTGACATTTATTTTACTCAGTATTATTTGAAATCTTGATATCTGAGCTAGAGGAAAATCTGTATCAAAAATAAAGAAAGGAAAATATTTTTTTTGGCACACATAGATACAGATCATCATCTGCCAAGCCTACTAATACGGTACTTCATGGCAAGACTGGAGTCAGATTTACTGGCTTCTGACTATCCGTAACGACTGCCAAAGATCTGCAAATGACAGCCGGGACCAACGGCTTAGCATGCTTTCCGAGGCACGGAGGAAACTCGTTATGTTAAGATGGTCACCCATCCACAGACCAACCTAGGCAAGCGTTGCTTAACCTTGAAGATCGACCTGTGCGGCTGTTATTATCTAGCCATGAGCTCCTACCACATATAGATACAGATAGTATAGGAAAAACATGTAGAAACATAAATCTCTATTAATATTATAATTAATATTATAAAGCTGAAGAGTTTGTTTGTTTGAACGCGCTACTGGTCTGGTCCGATTTGAAAAAATTTCAGTGTTAGATAGTTCAGTTATCAAGAAAGGTTATAGTTTATATATCATTAAGCAAAAGCCAATAGGAGCGGAGCACCAATGAAGAGTGTTTCAAAATCGGGATTCCACGCGGACGAAGTCCAGTTAAAAATAAAACTAAAATTGTATGTCTCACGGAATATTATAGAAGTCAGTATTTTTCCCATGAGTCTGCCTTATAATGTTCCCACTGCTGGGACTCAGGCCTCCTCTCTAGGAGAGAGAATAGGCAGTAATCCATCACGTGGCTCCAATGCGGGTTGGTGGATCAATTAACTATTCCTTAAGTATAAATAAAAGCACTTGAAAATAAAAATACCTTTAGAATCGAATGAGGTATTGATATTTTAATGTGACCTTGATATTATTACTGTAAAGTGTTTTTCAAAATCTAATGCTTGAAGTCAATATTTTTATTTTATGTTACAATTTTGTTATAATGTTTGAAGCTCCATTTTTATTTTATGTCACAATTTTGTGAAACGATTTATAAATTTTCCATTTTGATTGACAGCCAGCTTATCAGATCCAATTATCTTTTACTTTCCATCTGTAGTCAAACAATCTACATTTTCAAAGTAGGTACCTACTCGTATTAACTGATTAGTCATAAACTACTTTTTAGACCCAAAAATGCTAAAGGCAAGAAAAAAGAAATCACCACTAACAAAAACTATAATAATCCAATATCCTTCTGATCCAAATTGACTTCTGAAGAACTTCTAAAAGTGCTGTCATAAAAACAAAAAGCTATGATAAAGCGTCTCGCCCTAAGCTCATCGGATGTTATCAACGAGTTATAGGGATCTTTAACCTGCGTCCAGCCATCACTTCTAAGTGCTGAAATTAAAACCGTCATCTTTTAGAATATTCTGGAAGTTTCTTAATGGTAAGGAAGGGGTGACGTCATCGTGAGCAGAGAAGATCCAGTTCAAGTAGGAATTAAAAACTTTATTGAATCATGAATAAGGGTATCCGTTCGTTCGTAGATTTTAAGTAAAAGATGGGTGTGCAGTGCTACTTTCAAGGCATCAAAGGTTTTTTGTATAGTTACAAGAAGTTTGGTTTTCTGCAGTTTTCTTTGAAATTAGCAGTAGAGGATAATGTCGGATGGATTGAGTTCTAGAAAAGGTTACACTATATCTGCGAGATCGTTAAACGCCCAAAATGTTTGAGATTAATGGTTCGACTATGTTTTTTTTTTGTTTTGAAGATTTTAAATGGTCATAAAAGTATATTCCACCAATGGGTGAAGAGAGAGTCGAGGATTTTTGTAAGTTTTAAATGATTTAAAAGAACTTTGAATTTCTTGCACGCTCTGCTCCATAGAAATCTGCGCTTTATTTAGCTTTCCTTTTTTGACCGATCGACATTTTGACAATTCAAAAGTGCCTTTAATTTGATGATTTATTTGAAAATGTTTATGATTGATTAAGCCGGACTATTACTGCTTAATACTCTTGTACCTTGTAGTTATTTTTTGCGTTCCAAGGTCGCGGGCCCTGTCTTAGCCTTCTTCTCTGAATTTTATAAATACAATATTATTATGTTTCTTCACTCTAGTTTCGGAGCATTTCTCATATTCTAATGGTTTCAGTACTCATGTGCGTTTTGGCATTTTCATGCTAACATGAATGTTACAACTAATAAGTAAGTCGAGTACAAGATTTTTACTTCGTCATGTAACAACTAAGTTACTCTATTTCTGGCAAAGTTTCGTCATAACATGTAAGGTCTTATATAGTAACTCGGGCGGACGTAAAACTTACTTTATTATTCTTTATTTTCCTTCGTTCGTCAAATCTAAAATTATAGATACTTTCTGTACACATTACAAAAATTTGTTATTTGGTTATGGGTTGAAATAAGAAATAGAAATACCAAGTAAGAGATTTAGTACTGATTGAGGCTACGGGTTGCAAGTTGCACCTACAACTAAGTAATGCAATTAAGAAGTCAAACGGGCTCTCAAGGTGTCTGTAACAATTTCTCGGTTTCAACTGAAACAGGATGCTTACATCAAGGCTCCAGTAGGCATTGTTGCAATTGTTGTGAATTTTTTCTTTTGCTTTTATTTTATTTCAATGGTGTTTTTTATTCATTTTTACAATTTGACATTGATGTTTATTTTTAAAATTTGACATTGATGTTTATTACAATTTGTACATTGTTTATTACATTTTTTAATAGCTTATTTTGTGTCCCACTGCTGGGCAAAAGAATCCCCTTTCTCCTTCCAAATTTCTCTGTCTTAGGCCATCTCTGGCCAAATCCCCATTTTTCAAACCAAACTATGACATGTATTCTTTTTATTATAATATTGCGAAAGTAAGGACGATGTGTGTGTGTGTGTGTTTTTTTACTCTATTTGCAAAATGAGTATAATTTATCAACGTCGCTTAATCCACTGGGATGAATAATTTAAAAACTTGTGAAAACTTAAATGAAAACAATTTAGTCATGCATTGTTTACCGAATCATAAATAATTTGATATAATGTTGAACCCCCGCGGGGTCAACGTTTCAGTCTTGTGGTTGCACTTACTTCGAACTTCGCGCGAACTTATACAACAACATTGTAATTTATTAACTTTTAAATTTTGTGATGAACTTTCTCATAATGTGTACGCTTTTATGTGAAGATGTAGTTAGTGCAGGTTTTGGTGTTAAAGAATCGTCATCTGTCTAGCCTTTTCCCAACTATATTGGGGTTGGCTTCCGAGGCAAGCCAGATTTAGCTGAATACCAGTATTTTATGAGGAGCGGCTGCCTACCAGACCTCCACAACCCATTAACTGGGGTAACATGGTACTTCATGGCAAGACTGGAGTCAGATTTACTGGCTTCTGACTTATGGTGTTAAAGTATATTCTTTAAATTTTTTAAGTCAAAATGTGACTGACGTAGGTACCCATCTACTTACTATTGTAGGTTTTCAATAATTTTCAATACTTTTCCTGAATTTGGTTAAATTATACAAAAAAGTATGCCCCAAATAAAAATATGATAAATTAAAGTGAAGTAAAACTATGTATTTTTATTACAGCCAATAAAAAAGTAATATTTTTTCTTATAATGTAAAGGTAGACTAAAATTAATGATAGCTTTAACTCCACCTTAAAATCAGAAAAACATTCTTGGACCGCCGATATACTTGTGTAACTCGATTCTATTGTTAGAACCAACAATATCCAATCCAATTGTCATCAATGAATCACAATCCTATCTGCATGTACTTTGACCTCTTAATTGGCATCTCGTGTAAGAGCAATAACTACACTGAATTAAGAGCAGTGACTGAGACGCCCGAGCGGGTGGAGAGGGGGTGGGTAGAGGGTAGCGGGACGTCATCTATCTCCGCCACACTTCACTTTACCAACTTGTCTCCCAGATTTATGACCGCCACGTAAAAATGTCTTATGACTTGTAATTACGCTCTTTGATGGAGAAGGAAATAGTGTAGCGTAAGTGCTACTCGGAGTTGGGTAATGTTCTGGAGACGTTTGGAGGTCATTTAGAGGTCAATGTCCAGTCCTTTCAGTACAAGACAGATATTAATATCATGAAAATAGAATAACAAAGCGTATGAAGGCAAATAGCTACCTATTTAAAGTACCCACATAGGTAGATACTACTCCGTAGTACCTTACCTTTGTTGGGTACTATATACTATTTCTCGAACGCTTTTGTTTGATCATAGCTGTGTGTTTTGTTTCAAGTGAATTGAGGTAGGTACGTATGCTAGTTTGTCTAGTTTTTGGAATGTTTTATCCTTTCCAGTAACTTTACGTATGGTTCTGGTCCTGTTACGAATTCAGGACGCCTGAACCAAACGTGGAGCATATTATAGTGGATGTGTGCCCCACTTGGGCGGATCACCACCGTGTTTTAGTGGAGGCGATCGCCCATGATGATCTCTCACGCCAGGCCCTGGTTCAGGCCTTGGTTTGGAGTGAAAGGGAAAGCGATGCGACCCGTCTTTCTGCGAAGCTAAAAAAGGAGGAGGCTGCAAAGGAGAGGAAAAGTAAATCCTCACGCCCCTACGCCGCCACAAGATTGGCCACAAGAGACGGCCTGACGTGAACATGCGGCACTGCCCGCTCGTTCTATAAGTCCGATTTATCGACGGCTCGTAGTGTTCAACGCGCGCCTCAAAGGCAAACCTATGGAGCCCAGCACGGCCTGTTAGGGCTATGAGCTCTGAGCTTCTGAAAAGCACTTGTATTCCTCGAACTCAGAAGGCCACTGAGGGAACATAAATGTTGTTTTAGTCAATAAAGTCTGACACATTTTACTGACGAAAACCAAAAAGTGGGAGTATCTTTATGTAGGTATTATTTAAACCGGGTTTTACTGTGCATTGCTCAAAGTTAGCTTTGCTACATCAATTACCCAGACATAATTAACTGTCCTGTCATAGAGAAAGCAGAGGGACGCCTTATCTTACGACATTTTATTGTTGTGAAGCAACACATGGGAATCAAAAACCTTGTTACACAACTTAATGGATATTCCCCAATTTCACTTCTCCTAATGCCCTTAACGAGCATGGGGACTTAATCCCCATAAGTCGACGTAAATCCGTTTCACGCACGCAAAGTCACGGCCAAAACTAAGCTGAAACATTTGATACAATTTTGTAAAATGTCACAAAATTGCTCCGGCATGATTACAAGGAGTGTAATCAATTGTAAGCTCCGATAATCGTATTGTAATAATTTGAATTAAACTGATTACCGTTCCTGAATCTATTATGATACATGGTTAATGATATTTACTATGCAAATAGGTTTTACAAAACACTTTTATAAATACGTCCGTTTTTTCGTCATTTTAAACTTGATGAGGCCGATGTTTCTTGGTTGACTACCCTGACAAGAAATACCAAAACAAATTCAGGACAAACTCGTAATTGCCAAATTATATGATGAATTATATGATTACCTCACAGATTTGAGCGGACCTGTCCAGTCAGTGCAAGCTTTTGCCTCACGGAGAACTTTAATACCGATGCAGGATTATAGCAGGGATTTATAATTTTTGTTTTTTTTTTTTTGTGGTGTCGTAGATATCACTGCAATGCCACTATCATACAAGTTAGGTTAGGTTAGACTTGCACCACAAATTGCTACAACTTATTAAAATAATTGTGTTATATCTGTCATTATTTTACAAACGAATTTGGTCAACAGTTGCAACCTTATTTATACAATTTTATTAGTAGACCCCGCTATGTAATATAACTATGCACCTACTTGTATAATCAAATAGAAAAGAAACTTGTATTCTATTAAGTTATCTAAAAAAAATTCTTGTTTAATAAGAACTTTAAAAGTTCCAGGACAGAAAAAGTGTTTGCAAAAGTTGCAAAGTTTTCTTAAGACTTTCTTTGTTATATCCCTTCAAGTTTCTCTTTGTGGATGATTCACTCTTTCTAAATTGTAAATTATAGACTTAATGCCAAAAGGATGACCGATATTATAGCCACGTCTCAAGTAGTGGAATTTCCTGGCAGAGTCTTTGTTTTGAATTAGATAAAACTTGGAGGGTTTTTAAGTCTTAAGGAAATAGGTTACTACTTTTAGGTAAGCGTGCTCCATCGTCGATTATATCGTCGCTTACCATCCAGTGGCCAAGCGCGACCCTATCAATAATTTTAAAAAATAATCAAAGTAACTACTCTTAATTCTATTTCCTATTCAATTAAATCCTAAACATTTTATTCCACATAGGATTACATAAGCACTTACAAAACGTCAGAAGTTTATACAATATTTCTATGATATAATATTTCCATGATATGTATATTTTACTACAATCTCTTTACAATCTTGGGTATAAATAGTATTCGCCGCCGGATACAATAATATATACCTACTATATCATAAATATCCTTTACAGTGTGCGAGGCTATCTTATTATTATAATGATACCATTTGTTTCAGAAGTCGTCCTTCCGATGTGAAGCTAGCAGCCTTCCTAGACAATGTAACGGGAGCCGCAGTGACGTCACGATGTGCTCCTGGGTCGTGTCGGCGCTCATCATCCTGTTTGCCATGGGTAAGTCCAACCAAACTTCATCATCATCATCATCATCTCTGCTGAAAGACGTTCACTGCTGGACATATGCCTCCCCCAAGCGTCGCCACAACGACCGGTCCTGTAACTAAACTTCACTGTCCCTAAAGTTCTGGTCAGCATGACTAATGTCTACTTCCTCGAGTCCCTAAATAAACTATTTGTGAGTTGGGTATTGATTCGTCAAAGTTAGGGGTTCGTGGCTAAGTTTTAACACTGGTCAATTTATCGAGCGGGTGACATTGACCAAAACGAACATGACCATCTATTTTTATCTTACTTCTAAAAAAATAAGACGTTCATATAGCCTGAGTCTTATTCTATTTATTTATGAAAGAGGTATTCTACTCATGTTTAATCTATAAAACGTATTTTCATGTTGAAAATAAACGTTTGTTGAGGTGTCTAAGTGGACAAGTGATGATATGTCAACACCGAACGTTTTTCATAAATCTTAAAGCACACTGAGCTTAAAATGACAATTATTCCAGGTTGTCAGAAACATGGAGGTCGGTCAAGTAGCCTTAAAAAAGAGTACTGTGGTACTCCGTTACTTGACGAAATATGGTTTTATAGACCCTTCAGATACTCAATGTAAGTCCGCTGTTCAAAACATTAGGCCTCCCAAGTGCCCTTATTCCTGCACTTTGGAGGATCTGATGAGTACCACAGACAGTGCTACTAACGTAACCACCTACTGGTCCCTCGGGCTCGCGGACGGCGAGCACTGGGTAGCTCGCCGTCCGGCAGTCTGGTAATAATCTGGACCGAGCCTAGTCGTCAACAGCGCGTACTGCTCCACGCGCGCCTCAAGGAGATGTCAGCAAACTGTAGGAGCCCGAAGCCTCTGGGGAACACGGAAAATCTGAAAAGTTGTCCCCATATTCCCCAGATCGAATGCAACGAAGGAACGGGATAGGGGTTTAGTAAGTAAGAGTCTGACACGCCCTCCCGCTCCGCCCAAGAGTGGGAGAAGTCATTATGATTCCCCCTACCAGAAAAAGGCCTCAGTTAATGGGTTGTGGAGGTCTAGTTGGCAGCCACTCCTCGTAAAATACTGGTATTCAGCGAAATCTGGCTTGGCTGGAAGCCGACCCCAATATAGTTGGGAAAAGGCTAGGCAGATGATACTTTCAATGATGCTATAAGGCTAAACCGATTGATTACACAAAGTTATCTAAAGGAGCAGTTCAGAAAAGAACCAAGATTCTCAGAAAAGAGAAAGGGAATGTCTTTGCTACCGATATTGTTTAGGATTAACCTTGCTAAGTCTTGTAAATATTTGTCCTTCCATTAGAATACCTTACATTTGTAATTAGTTTAGAAGTATATTTTGCTAATTAGAGGGTTTAATTCTTAAAGGTCCATCCTTAATTTAACGGAGACGTTTAAGAATTTTCGTTAAGAAAATCTTCACTTTTTTGTTAAGGTGGGCGCGACGTTAGAATTATCCATACAAACGGAATACCAAAATCATTTGCAATTTAAGCATATTTACACCATAATATGATGTTATTCGGATTCAGACAATAATTATCTAGGTTCCTACATCGTTTTTTTGTTGAAAAACTTACCCCAAACGAAATTTAAGCGAATTTAAATTTGCACATTTTCACAGCGAAAATGTCATGTTTTTATTTTGTTTTTTCTATATTATAAACAACAATATTTCAAAATATCTTTTCGTAGGAACACAGATATTATTATCAAGTTATAAATACTCGAAACAATATTGGAAATACATTAATTTTTCATTCATCATTTTTGGTATTACGGAACCTCTCCCAAATTTCCAATAGTTTGTATTGCTATCACAGCAAGCAACTGTCAGTGTGCAGATGATGACTTTACTCCAGTCGGTGTGTCCAAGAATTGTTTAAACTATCTGGATTGCTTCCATCAACCTCAAAAACGTATTTTATTTCGTTTCAACTCGAGATAGCGCGCGGTCTCCGCAGGCCTCCCTGCTTTCATTAACTGAAATCGATAAGCATGACCATCGTTATAATAATTATGTGCTTACTATTCTTAGTCTTCTTTATTAAACGTTTTAGTGGTTTTTAAAAATCAGTTGTACAATTGTCATCCAAAGTTTCGACCCCAACTCACTAGTTGTCTGATTCCTGAAAGGAAGCTCGTGACCCCAAAACGAAGGCAAAGAAGGAATGGTGTAGGGTTTAGTCAGTAAAAGAATTTTGAAAATCCGTCGACAATTGGCAGAGTATTTAATGAACAAACATACAAAAAAAAACATATAAGAAGCCGAACATAGTACCTCCTCCTTTTTGTGAAGTCTGTAAAAATTCCGACACACCCTCCCGCTCCGCTCAAGAGTGGGAGAAGTCATTCACATGATCCACACTTGAAAAAAAACTCACTGGGTGTGGGTCGTGCTTGTCCTACGAACCCTTAATAGGCACTTTACTTTGAGTAATTCTTTCGTCACCATAATCTTAGAACTGAACAGAAGACTGGCACGTCTTGGCACGCCCTTTCAATCCAATTCCCTCACATAATATAAACAGGATATACATCATGTCCCATAGTCACATACTGATACTAATGACATTTCGGAACATTACAGTACAGTTTATATATATCCAAGTATCTATTACGAATAATCAAGTCCCAGTTGAATCAGATTAATAAACAATCTCGCGTGACTCCGCGATGCCACTTAGGCGGCTTTAGTGGCTCACCCTGTATGTACTGTCGCTTAGCGTAATGTACTCATTAATTTCAATCACACAGATTATAGGTAGGTACCTAAGGGAACCATTTTGATTCGTATGTATAGGTATTATGTATGAGTATAGATGTGATATCTGTGACAGACAGGATCTTGAAGCAGGAAATTATAATTGTGTTGTGGATCAAACTATTATTATTAATTTTTAGTGTCTTATCTTCGAAAAACAATGTCCTATCCAGATGTCATTCTTCTCAGCTTGGTAAAACTTGGAGCAGTTCTTTCTGTAGGTATCACGTTCATACCATCTTTGCTTTGATCAGCCAAGATGTCACCGGCGTTTTTGAACTCATCAATTTTGGCAGATTTAGTCCGTAGATCGTTTTACATGCGGTAAACGAAACCGGTTTGGTCCAACTTCGATATAGTACCTTTTCGAGTTTTTTTTTAGCATTATCGGCCTTATAATGTTCCCACTGCTTGGACTCAGGCCTCCTCTCTAGGAGAGGGAATGGGCTGTAATCCACCACGCGGGCCCAGTGCAGATTGATGGATGTTACATGTCTTCGAATTTTTGGTTTTAGGACATGCCGGTTTCCTCACGATGTTTTCTTTCATCGTTTTGAGAGCAGTGGTGATGAAATAAATTACACAAAAGTAATGCGCCTGGCTGGGTTTGAACCCGCGACCCACAACTCAAAGTTGCTACAGCTACTCAAACTTGGAGCATTTCTCTTTATAGGCGCCCATACCATTTCCACCTTGGTCAGCAAAGATTAAAAGCTTTTTAGAGTATCCAAATTGTGGCAAATTTAGTCCAAAATGTTCCATATGCGCTAAAGAAGACTTTAGTTCAACTTTGGCTTGTTACATTTCTTAGTAATGTCAGCGGTTTATGTTGTGGAGCCTAGTTACCACTACATTTATTTATTACCACTGTATTCCCAACCGACTGTTAGTCTAATTCTTAGAATGCAGCGCTTCACGTTTACCAATTAGGATTAGACCATATCTGTAGCTAGGGGGCTTATTAATGTCTAAAATTATTAATATAGCTTTGTGCATAATTTCGTGGCAGTAACCAGAATTCTGAATACGTTGTATACAATGTAAAGTTTAGTATTATGTACATCAAATTATACGAGTACATAGAATGATGTTCTGAGGTTAAAATGTAAGACAACCTTACATAGAAACTAAGTTAGTTCAATTTTACCCCTACTATGAGAGAATCTATCATCATCTACCTAGCCTTTTCCCAACTCTATTGGGATCGGCTTCCAGTCAAGCCGGATTTAGCTGAATACCAGTATTTTACGAGGAGCGGCTGCCTACCAGACCTCCACAACCCATTAACTGGGGTAACACGGTACTTGATGGCAAGACTGGAGTCAAATTTACAGGCTTCTGACTATCCGTAACGACTGCCAAAGATCTACAAATGACAGCCGGGACTTACGGCTTAACGTGCTTTCCAAAGCACGTAGGAAACTCTTCATGGTAAGATGGTCACCCATCCACAGACCAACCTTGGCAAGCGTTGCTTAACCTTGGAGATCGTCCTGTGCGGCGGTTATTATCGAGCCACAAGCTCCACTATGAGAGAATCTATATAAATGGTTTAATCGAGAAGTGCACAGGGTACAGGATTAACATGAGCTAAGTTTTTGTTAAGTTCATAACTTGCCGCCGCTCCGGATTAGTCTTACCTATAACTTAATTTAAACTTTATCTGGGTACACACGTATCTTTGTCACGTAAGCTTTAGGAGATAAGCAGTATTACAAAAGTTAAGGTCATTCTTCTAAATTACGAAAGATATTTGAATTCAGTCATCCATTTATTTGAAAACATTGTTATAAGTTGGATTACTTTTCCAATTTCATTTACGAAATGAGTATTACTTGAGTCTCGTAAATGATTTCTCAAGAACAGCCGAGAGATCATAAGCCAATTCAAGTGATCATCTTAGTATTATATCCTTTATAGCGCAATTTCATTAGTCAATAGGGCCCGCATGCGGGGTGCGGGAGATTTCTGGAACGCATGCCACAGGGCCCGCATTCGGGGAACCGTTTTCATTAGTCGATAGGGCCCGCATGCCGGGTGCGAGAGATTACTGGAACGCGTGTCACATGGCCCGCATTCGGGGAACTGTAGACGGTATAACGACCATGTTACTTTCATTGGTTGTTATCTCGCCTGCGGGGACTCGCATGCGGTATACCTAAGTATACCGAACGAGTTAACGACCAGTGAAACTGCGCCATTAGTTCCCTGAGCCATCCGGTTTTACTTTCAAAGGGAAATCGTTCCCCAAATGGAGAACTTTCATTTCGGCCTTCCGCTGCGGAAAACAAAGAGTTCCCTAGACAGAGATCCAATGAAAAACGAGACCTAACTCGAATTCAATTTGCATTGTGACTTTATACTTGAAGTCAGTTTTAGCTTGCCGTCCGGCAGTACGGTAATAATCCGGACCCAAGTCGGCAACGGCGCGTACTATTCCACGCGTGCCTTATAGAGGGCCCAGCAGGGTTGAAGCCTCTGGGGTCATGGGTGGGCTTCCGAAAGGAAAAGCTGGGACCCAGAAATGAAGACAAAGAAGGAACGGGATAGGGTTTAGTCAGTAAAAGTCTAACACGCCATCCCACTCCGCCCAAGAGCGGGAGAAGTGATTCTAATGATTCCCCACTTAAAAAAATCAATACTTGAAGTCATTTTAGTCATTGTAGGTACTGGAGAGATAGCTACAGAAGTTCAGAAACATAGAACGCTTAAGAAAAGCATGAATGAGCTCAATAAAAAAACAAAACACAACCGTTACGCTTGAACGCCTTTTCATCGAAATTGCTTCATTTTTCGCGTGCCCTTGACATTTTTTCATAATAAACCTTCTGTTGAATAATCTTTTATGTCACTACGCCGTTCTTTTGTCTTGCCTACGCCTTTGTCTCCAAAAAACAGTTAAAGAAAAATTTTCTCTTATCATTTTAAGGCGTTTTTGCAATTATGGTTCCGTTTTCCTTTTTACCGAGGTGTACGGCAGGTGGATGGTGCCCCAGGGCGCTGTAGCCAACTAATGGATTATGGGCTGCTATCTTTTCAGTCGCAATATCTTTCACCCGTGATCTAATGACGTTATTACGATTGCTGCTCCGACTGGGAAGGAAACTCTTCAGGGAATAGAAGCCAAGTATTTGTGTTACTACTTTGTCAGTTCAGAGATTGGAATTGTTAGGTCGTATGTTGATGCTGGAATGTTGAATAAGAGAACAGAAGTTTTTTAAACTTATATTATACTCACAGAAGCATAAACACAACTTGTTTATTTGTAATCAGGACTAATATATCTGAATTTATACCCGATTCTGCCAATTTGAGTTCGAAAGAATCATTGCACCTCTAGAACACAGCCATGGTTAATCCAAATGGGAACCCCGGGGTCCTGGAATGCGAGGCAAAGAACGAGAATAGGATTAGGTGAAAGTCAGTAAAAGTCTGATATGCTCTCACGCTCCTTCCAAAGGGTGGTCATTGGATGATATCCCACCAAAAAAAAACTGTGAAAAACAAAAGCCTTTTTTTGCCAAATATTCCCGCACTCTCGCTCCACTCTGACTGCGATAAGTTATTTCGTAACTTCCAATACCAAAAAGATATCCAGTGTAAATCCTCTGATCTTTGAGTAGGTACTGTAGGTTACTTTATTTCTGGTACAATGTACAAATTCTTGTGAGAAAGCGCAACGCTAGTAGGTTAGAGTAGTAGGCATAAGCATCTTCTCATACCAAAAAAGCACGAGCATTATCACCACACTTACTCGAGGTACAAATCTACATTAGCATAGCATCATGTTCCCACTGCTGGGATTCAGGCCTCCTCTCTAGGACAGGGCCGTAATCCACCACACGGGCCTCGTGCAGATTGGTGAATGTCACATATCTGCGAATTCTTTGGTTCTCGCACATGCCGGTTTCCTCACGATATTTTCCTTCACCGTTTTGAGAGCAGCGTTTACATTATGGGGGAATAAGTTACCAATATTTTTTATTCATAAGCCAGAACAACCGGTTATTACTTAATTAACTCCTGTATGAGCCCTGAACACCCGTCGGTCACGGATTTACACAAATCCAATGTTTTATTAAGCAAATCCTCTTTGCTGCTTAAAATGTGTACACGGAAATGTACATACCTATGTATGTACAATATGTGTACGTGCAAGCCCGTAGGGATGTCTGTCCTAAGGTTTTTTTGTTTGTTGAGGATCTCTAGTATTGTGTTTCTGGACAAAAACCATGCTTGCTTGTAGGTGAAAACAGTGAATTCCAGCTCAACCATGATATGACCTTATTTGTTTTTTTTTTGGTGGGAAATATTCAATACTTTTCCCTACATATTTTCTTTTTTTCTTTCTACACTATTATTTTGTACTTGTATCATGGAGACGTTTATTAATATTTAATTCACATACACAAATAGGCTCCGTGCGGAAATTGAACCCGTGACACCCAATACAGCAGCCAATCGCTTTCTGCGTCAAACGTGCCCGAACAACAATTCTCAATTGTGGGTTGATCTATAATATATCATATACTGATATTGTCTTAAAGTGTAGTGCCCTCTATTATTACTTCCTATCAAACTTTATGTTACTTAGCTTTACGTTTATTTTATATCCATGGAACTCAGCTTCGGGCCACTAAAGCTATCGGACAGTTCCCAGAGTAGACACGACACACGTCTGCTTCCCTATATCTACCATAGCCTACTGCCTAACGCCTAAAGCCTACTGGGGCCTGGGTTGACCAAAGAGAACCTTGGGACCCTGTAATTACACAGAAGTGGGTTTTAGTCAGTAGAAGTCTGACACAGTACCCTACCGCTCCACCTGGAGCGGGAGAAGTCAATGTTGTTCACCCTCCTTAAAAAAAAAAGCATGCATATAATCTACTCCACCGTGACTTCATTATCATCACTACTTCGAACTTTCTGTTACTTACCCTCACGTTTATTCATATTCATTGCCCCCAGCTTCAAGCCAATAAAGCGCTTCAGCGTAAATATTCCCCCTTGTCCCAAAAAAAAAGCGACGCTGTTACTTCCTAGAACACTCGATAGAGGCAGCCCTACGCTGCGGGACTCATCAGCTTGCGAGTCCAATTTACATGTTAATTGACGTACGTCCGATGAAAAATCACGAAACATGACACCCTTTGTACGTCCGGGGCTGGCAGTGTGGTAGGGTTACCTTTTGAAAGGCTGAAGGCGATTTTTCTTGGAGAGAGTTAGACTGTTTATAAATGTGGTTAGTTTAGTAACTCTGTTTCTAACCTACTTCAAAAATTTAAGAGGTTCTCAAATCAGCGAAATATTTTTAAGTAAATATTTTTATTTACCTATTATGCAGAGAAATAACATGAAAAATAAAAACACTTAACTACCTAATTAAAACTACATATACACTAACTCTTACTCTTAAATATGTTCACTGATTATTCTAAAATGCCTGGACTAATTTAGAAGTTTTTTTTTGTTTGAAAGGGAATACTTTCCAGACGGTCCCATGGGTTTCAAGTCAGGATCCATCGATGGGATTTTGGGAAAATTAGGGTACTCTTCATATTTTATTATGAAATCGGTTTATTATGACGGGTATTATTATTCTATACCTACGAACCTTACAACAGAACTTATACTCTTTTTAGTTTTAAATAAAATTTTGGACTAAATTCGTCAAAATGAGGTAGTTTGTACGTTTTTCACTGACTGTGTGTTTTCGATTTTCTATCTCCTTCTTCGAGTCTGTACTTTATATGTTTGTGTATACACTGTTACATAAAAAAAATCAATATTATTGTGTAAGTTATAAAATTAAATTTCATTTTAACCCATCTTCTCAGAAAAAGGGTTACCCAATTTCTAACCATATCTAACTCGAAGAGAAAAACAGGTAACATTTTCTTACGTTGTATATTTTACAACCTGCAAAATATTAAATTTCATTTGGCTTTTATAACCCGATCAGCAGAACGCAACTTTATTAAAGCAACATATTTTACGAGAGACAATAAAACAGTTGTATAAAATAATAAGTAAACCCTTTTGTGAACGTTCTGTTACGGCGAGATAACTGCACGACAACGTACGACGGAATTACTTTATGGCAATAATGAATACTTTACCATTTTATATATTTCGCGTATATAACACAGAATCTGCACAGAAAATGTAAACAAATAGATAATCTGATTATCTATTTGTTTACATTTTATTTCATGCCTTAGCCATCTTCAGAATTTTAGACGAAAGACTACAGCTGGATATTGGACATAGATCTACCCCAAATATCACCACAACGAGCGGTCCTGCGCTTGTTTTATATGATGTTTATAACAGAATAATAATATGATAGCGGCATCAGCTATGCTACGGTATAGGAACAGAAAAAGTTAGGTCTTTACACACACTTCAAATAAACAAAACCTACATCGAGGTATGAAAGTTATCCGTGCGGAAAGTACTAAAGCAATCCATCGGTTTGAAATCGAGTCAGAGATTGAATTGAATTAAAAGAACGAAGACCTATATGACAATTATTTAATTTACTATATGAATAAAAAACCGGCCAAGAGCGTGTCGGGCCACGCTCAGTGTAGGGTTCCGTATTTTCCCGTCCGTCACAACAAGTATCCCCAACTTTTCAAAAACTATTCGTCCCATCAATTTCAAAATAATTTTCCTAGAAAGTCTTTATAAAGTTCTACTTTCCAGATTTTTTTCATATTTTTTAAACTTATGGTTCAAAAGTTAGAGGGGGGGGGACGCATTGTTTTTTACTTTTGGAGCGATTATTTCCGAAATTATTGATATTATCAAAAAATGATTTTAGTAAACCCCTTTTCATTTTTAAATACCTATCCAACAATATATCACAAGTTAGGGTTGAAATTTAAAAAAAAATCGTTTTTTTTATTTTACATGTAGGGGGGCTACACTAATAAAACATTTTTTTCCAATTTTTATTTTTGCACTTTGTCGGCGTGATTGACATACGAGGGGTGATCCAAAAGTAATGATAATCGGATATTTGTAGGGCACATAGAAATATGAAATATATATTTTTTGTTTCCTCATATATTCAGTACTTCATCATAAAAAAATCATAAAAATAGGCCACGATTACAGGGAGTTACATTCATTTGAATACGAGCAGTCGGAGAGTAAACATCAAAATGGAGAAAAATTAAATCAAAGCTGTAATTAAGTACCTGTGTTTGAAAAAAAAATCTACCAAAGACATACAAAGTGACATAGTGTAAACATAAGGGGACTCTGTTCCTTCATACTCCACAGTTGCGCGCTGGTCAATGGAGTTCAAGCTGGGTAGAACATCCACAGAAGATGAACATGGCGAGGGACGCTCATTAACGTCCCACACTGCAGAAAAAGTAAAAAAAGTCGAAGATGTCGTATTGTCAGATCAAAGATTGACCATAAAGCATGTAGCTGAGATCATAGGGATGTTATATGACAAGTTTTCAAAGAATCATTGCGAACAAACTACATATGAAAAAGGTCTCTGCACGTTGGGTGCCGAGAATGTTCACCGACGAGCACAAATCAAAACGTGTCAACATTTCGAGGGCGAATCTCGAAAAGTTCCAAACGGATCAAGTTTTTTTTTGTCTCGTTTCGTGGCTATAGACAAGACCTGAATCCACCATTTTGATCCAGAAACCAAACAAGAGTCTAAGACTTGGAAACGAGCCTCTTTCCCGTCGCTGAAGAAATTCAATGTCTCAAGTTCGGCAGGAAAGGTTATGGCGTCCGTTTTATGAGATGCTGAAGGAATTATAATAGTGGAATACTTGGAAAATGGAGCCACTATTATAGACTCTTACTACGCAGACCAAATAAGAAGATTGCGTCAGGTCATTAAAGAAAAAAAACCACGCAAACTCCGAGTTACAGTGATGTTTCACCAAGACAACGCACCGGCTCACAAAGCCGCCGTTGCAATGGCTGCCATTCAAGAAACGGGATTCAAATTGCTTGAAAACCCACCCTATCTGCCAGACCTGGCACCCAGTGACTTATACCTCTTTTCTCGGCCCAAGAAACACCTCTGAGGCAAAAAAAATGACAATAATAGCGAGGTGATGACTACTGTAGAGGCGTTTTTGGAAGATCAAGACAAAGATTTTTTTTCAAAGGGAATTATGGATTTAAAAAAAAATGGACTAGATGTATTGACTTGCTAAGAGACTATGTAGAGAAATATATTTTTTTTATAGTTAAAATATCCTTATTTCATATTGATTATCATTACTTTTGGATCACCCCTAGTACATATTGGTACCAAATTTCAGCTTTCTAGAGCTAATAGTCACAGAGATTAAGTGAGGACGGACGGACGGACATGGCGAAACTAAGGGTTCCGTTTTTGTCATTTGGCTACGGAACCCTAAAAAGAAATGTGAGGAACTTCTAGTTTCGTATACTTCTATTTATAAGTTTCCTAATCAAGAAGCCTCAATAAATAAAAGCTAGTAATAAACATACTCATATAACAGCCAAAGCAAATAACATTGATAAAGACTGAATCTCATTTATTACTTATTCTTGCACTCCTTCGCCTTAAATAGGATTTTTCTTAATAAACTCAATCACTGTTGGTTGTCGTCGCGATATTAGTTTATTGAGCCATAACCCACAATATATCCCTTGGTTAGTTGATTTGTTGTTATAAGGAGCACTTTCGTGATATTATTATTGTTTTTGTAGAATAACAATAATGCTGAGATATGCGATTGTTTTATTAATTCGTTATATTATATTTTGGCGAAAGCCTTGTTGACGCTCGATCTATGGCAGAAGTAAAAATATTACTATAATAATTATAACTAGATTGTATTATTGCTTTTTTGTGTATTTTTGTTGTGTTGGGATGTCCCAGTCCAGTCTTGCCATGAAGTCTCGTGTTACCCAAGTTAATGGGCTGTGGAGGTTTGGTAGGCAGCCGCTCCTTGTAAAATACTGGTATTCAGCTAAATCCGGGTTGAGCGGAAGCCAATCCCAATGTAGTTGGGAAAAGGCTAGGCAGATGATGTGATGTCCCAGTGTAGGCACACGTCATCTCGCAGGCATGAAGTTGTGGGCTCGAATTTGGTGGGTGATATTTTAGCATATTTAATCAACACATACTTTCTTTTATCTGTATTTCTTTCTTTCAACCAGTTCACATACAAAGATCTGTCTAATACTTCAGAAGTTATAGTTATAAAGTAACATTATCTCGTGAATGTTCCGAAAACAATACCTGGAGCTATTATAGTTATTTTACGATACACTCTATCTTCACCAAACAAGTTCAGTTATAACTTTAGTTAGCCGTTAACAGTTTCATACTAAGCTCCTCTACTCACTAACGAGCCTATAAAATAACTTTTCTATTTCAATAATAAACCTACAAACATGAGTATGGAACGTTTCGGAGCCATTCTGTGTCGTTAATTGGCACCTCCACGACGTACCTACGAGGATATTAAAGTAGTAAACACTATAGATGTTCACACATTGATAACTATCTAGTGTTACTGTGGGTGCTTTGCATAATGTGTATTTGTGTGTGTTGTCGTGTTCGCTTTGCTCTGTGGGATGTAATAACGTAATGTAGCTTGATGATGGTCCAGTAGTCATTAGAGAAATGTTACTAGGGCACTTGTGAACATTGAACTGAGGTCATAGGAATATGTTTCTGGGAGGGTTTTACCAAGTGTCGATGGCTTTCAAAACGTTTATTGTAATGATTTGGCTGGGAGTGAAAGTGCTAACATTGAATTTTTTAACATTTGAAGTTCTACAAAGTCAGTCAACAGCTGATCATAATTATCAGCTATTGACAGTCTTCAGCAGTTTACTGATGAAAAATTCCGCGGCAGCGGTTGCATCCTTCTTTAATTCATGAATCCCCGACCGGTTCTATGAGACCGCGCTGTTATTGTTTTACTATTGTGTCTCGTTTCACAGGTATGTGATAGGTTAAAGCAGGAATGCTAGTGAATGAGGTGCTGGACATCCTCACACCCCAGCCACTGTGACCCCAACCCCGACTACCAGTCACCATTAGCGCGCTTGCGGACGCCGAGCAATCGGTAGCTCGCCTTCCGGCCGTCCGCTAACTACCCGAACCGAGCCCAAATCTTCGGCGACGCGTAGTGTCAATCGACCGCGCAGGTCAAAAAAAAATCTGTTTCAGAAAAACCGTAGGGACCCGTACGGTCGAAACTTACTAGGGTCATGGTTCATCTGAAAAAAAAACATGTGTGGTTTTAGTCTGATACGCTTTCCAGCTCAGTTATAGATCAAAAAAAAGTAATTAAATGATTTTCTGATTAAAAAAGAGGCTTGAATATTTAATTAAGTTAAATGTTAGTCGTTGCTAATGTACTTATTCAAATCTTTAGCAATTTCGCCAAGGATCATTCATATGAATGATTTAGAATAATGTTATCTGTTCATTTACATTTATATTATTTTCGTTACCCTTTATGTATCTCTTCTTTGCCAAAACATTAATCGGAACGAATACATTAAATAAATCATGGTTATTTGTTGAATTCTAATGAAAATTAAATAAATTGTGATTTTATCTTGAATTAGATAGTATGGCATGGTTTTGTTATCCAAAACTTCATAATAATTATTTTGTTTTATTTATTTGGTTCACCAAAAATTGACTGAGATAGATCACAAAATAAACTTGTAGACCAGCGTAGCAATTACTTAGAGGTTTTTTTTTGGTGGGAATTCCATCAATATGACTTCTCCTGCTCTGAACGGAGTAGGCGAGCGGGCGACTTTTACTGACTTAAACCCACTCCTGTTCCTTCTTTGCCTTCATTTCGGGCTCCCGGGGTTCTCTTTCAAGCAAAACCTCGCGTTATTTTATTGTTCACTGATGCCTACTTAAAACCTAGTTACTCTCCGGAGACAATTACGTTCTGAAAACTGTGTAAAGAGCAGTGACATATAGTTTTCCTCTATTATTATTTATTGTTAATTTAGAAGACGTTCATTTAGTTCCAAAATCAGAATATAAAGTGCTATAGTTTCCTCATATACCTTTCAAATTTGATCCCCCTTTACCACGTTATTAAAATGTAATGAGTTCACAAAACATTTTCATTAACTTTTAGACGGAACCCTGTTGTCTCCTTGTATATATGCTAATGTGTTTGCGTGCACCCCTAACGTCACCACTAGCTCCACAACTTTAGATCCTACTGCTGCATCTTAAAGTTTATTTTCGAATGGCACAGTTATTAAAATGAGAGGCACGATAAATGGCTGAGAGAATTAGAAGGATTTCGCGTATTTCTCCTTCTTTTTTGTTTTTCTTTTGTTATGAAGTGTCGTTCTGGGGTTGGTTGAGGATAAATGTCCTGATTAGTAGCTTTTAGAAGACTTTCCTTTGAAGAATTTATCGGAATATATCTTGTTTAATTGTGTATCGTTAATTATGATCATGAGAGTATTGTTGAGTACATAGAAGTTACTACTTTGAAGAAAGCATTAGCACAAAAACTGAAGTAAACAGTTCAGCAACTTTTCATCACATTCTGACACTAGCTTCTGCTAGGAGCGTCGTCTTCGTGAAAGTAGATTTCTCCACATCAACTTTGAACCCCCGTTTCGTCCCTTTAGTAGGTGAATTTTTATTCTAAGTAGTGCTCGCCTGCGTCATAAAATAAAACCTTGTACAAAACTTCACGTTCCTAGTCCCAGTAGTTTCGGCCGTGCATTGATATCAGTCAGTTTTTGCTCTTATAGTATAGTATAGTATTAGCCTTATAATATTCCCAGAGTTGGGACACAAGCCGCCTCTCTAGGAGAGGGAATGGGCCGTAGTCCACCAAGCAGGCCCAGTGTGGATTGGTGGATGTCACATGTCCTCGTATTTTTGGTTGTAGGACATGCCAGTTTCCTCACGATATTTCCTTCACCGTTTTTGAGAACTGTGGTGATGAATTAAATTACATAAAGTAATATACTTGGCTAGGTTTGAACCCACGACTATTACTCGTAAGTTGGTGCCGTTACAACTGGGCCACTACTGCTTTATACAGATAAATTCATAAGACTTTCCTGTAGCGTCACAGCCTCCTTTCCCCTACTACAACTTAACTCCTCTTGGACAGTAAAACTGTCAGCAACAAACTCGTCAGTCATACGTGAGGGTGTCGGACGGATTCGAGCTCGCATCAAATTGCGTTAGCCGCCGTCCGTCTGCCGGGACAATCGGATTGCGTCGGTTCAACTCGCTTATTAGATTCCGGCGCCACTCGCTCGGGTAACCGTTGGAAAATATTCAGCCTATTTCTTGGGCTGCCTGGCAGTTTAGGTAAGAGTAGATAGACGTGGAATTCAAAGGTCAACTGTCAAAGTGATAAATTTAAGCTACTTACATACATAATACATTGTTATTATGTACTTTGTCATTGTGAAAGGACATAATACGGATATAATGAGGACCTTAAATTTTTTCTCCGAACACTTTTAGAGAAGGACTGTTATGTAGGTGTAGCGACTTCGATCTACTACATATGACGTCACAGAATCCTGCATCGCGCAAGCAAATTTCTCCGCGCGATATGAATAGATACAACAACCCGAAATCATCTATCGGGCAGTAGCCCACCGGACATAACACCCGTCCGGTCGGAGGATCCTCCCTTTTCAATGGAGGAACGTGTGACTTTACTCTCTGTTCCACTACTTCCAAATAGGAAGTGTAAAGAGAGTTACAGTGACGTACTACAGTAATAGAGAAGAAACCAACATAACGGCCAAGCGGACTCACCTATCCCACCACCTTATACTCCACCGCCATCATCATCATCTGCCTAGCCTTTTCTTTCCCCAACTATATTGGGGTCGGCTTCCAGTCAAGCCGGATTTAGCTGAATACCATTATTTTACGAGGAACGGCTACCTACCAGACCTCCACAACCCATTAACTGGGGTAACACGGTACTTCATGGCAAGACTGGAGTCAGATTTACTGGCTTCTGACTATCCGTAACGACTGCCAAAGATCTTCAAATGACAGCCGGGACCAACGGCTTAGCGTGCTTTCCGAGGCACAAAGGAAATTCGTTATGTTAATATGGTCACTCATCCACAGACCAACCTTGGCAAGCGTTGCTTAACCTTGAAGATCGACCCATGCGGCTGTTATTATCTAGCCACGAGCTCCTCATGTTTACATGTATACATACAAACTGTTTTTTAAACTATCAAACAAAGTTAATACCTACAATGTTAGGTGGGTATATCCACCAGATTTATAAAAATATAGTAGTGCAATATTCAAAGAAAAATTCAGAAACAGCATCGCAGCATCGCTTTAAATCGGATTGCACTCCAATATGAAAGACAAGCATTCTGTGATGGAAGAACAATACAGTAACTACATCAGCTACTTGTAACTTGCACTAGCGCCAGCGGCTGGCGCGAGTCGAGCGAACTAGGAGCTGACTTGAGAAAACTCCGAGACATTACTCATACGGATAATCTTGAGAAGCGAGTGACTGCAGTCTGTTCCATCAAACTTTTATCGTTGCTTTGAAATTGTGCGGTTAGAGAGCGGAGACCATTTATGTTCTAAAGTTGTTAAGTCTACACAGATTGTAGTGTTTCGATTGAGTGATGCTATGGTTACCTATTATATACAGCGTGTAAAAAGACCGATCACAAAGCCGATAACTACACATTCTGTACGTGTATGTAGCGACTACGATCATCGACATCTACACATGACGTCACAGAATCCTGCATCGCGCAAGCAAAGTTCTCCGCGCGATTTGTATAGATACAACAGCCCGAAATCATCTATCGGGCAGTAGCCCACCGGACATAACACCTCGTCCGGTCGGAGGATCCTCCCTTTTCAATGGAGGTATGTGGGACTTTACTCTCTGTCTCACTACCTCCAAACTGGTGACCCTCGAGCATGAACGTCAGCGCAGCCTTCGTGCAGCAACCACGTCGTGACGTCATCATCACTTCCTCAAGCTTTCGAGCAGCGAGCCACGCAGCCAGCACGGCACTGAGGGTATCATGACCACCAGCATGCCTACCTGGTCATACCTGGTCATCACCTTCAGCCTCATCATCGACCTTGGCACACCGCACCTTCGGCCAGTCGCAAGAAGAGCGATGAAGAACCTCTCCTGGTCGACGCCAGCAGTCAAGCCCTACGTCGCACAGTCCGGCTCCGACTCACTGGAGCCAGCTGCATAACTCCGACCCACTGGAGCCTGCAGCATCATCCCGACTCACTGGGACATCATCACCCCGACTCACTGGGACATCATCACCCCGACTCACTGGGGAATCATCATCCCGACTCACTGGGACATCATCACCCCGACTCACTGGGGCATCATCATCCCGACTCACTGGGACATCATCACCCCGACTCACTGGGGCATCATCGCAGACAGTTCCGACTCACCGAGAACTATGCGATATCCGGTTCCGACTCACTGGAGCTTGCAACATCGTCCCGACTCACTGGGACAACACCACCCCGATTCACTGGGGCGGCATTACCGCAGCACAAAAGTTCAGACAGCACCTCACTGTGAACTATGCGGTATTGGGTTCAAACCCACACAAAGCAAACCTACCGCTGGCCTGGCACGCATCATAAGAAGCATCAAGGACTATCGATCTCCGATCTCCGGAGGGGAGTGATGTAGCGACTACGATCATCGACATCTACACATGACGTCACAGAATCCTGCATCGCGCAAGCAAAGTTCTCCGCGCGATTTGTATAGATACAACAGCCCGAAATCATCTATCGGGCAGTAGCCCACCGGACATAACACCTCGTCCGGTCGGAGGATCCTCCCTTTTCAATGGAGGTATGTGGGACTTTACTCTCTGTCTCACTACCTCCAAATGTAATTAAGTAACTTGGACCAAAAAATATTGCTGGGAAAAAACTTTTTTTTTTCATCTTTAAAAAAAAATTAATTAATAATAATTCCGATCAGGTGCGCATTCGGCCGCTCGCACTTGGTCGTTGAACCGATCGCACGCTTGTGTGTGTGAGGCGCTCGTTGTGTTTAGTTTTCAATGCATTTTAGTAACTTCAAATGCGTAATTGACTATGAAAAATTGATAATTTTGATAACGTTTGTTCGGAAGAAAGTTTACTAATGATACTTGAAATACGATTTTGAAAAAAAAACGAAAAAAAATGTTGACTTTGACCTTCTATATCTCAAGAACCAGTGAATTCCCAGGTATGGTCTAGAAGAAAAAAAGTATCCTAGTGATGAGTAGAATATGGGGTTTTCGTTTTCGTTAAGGGTCTTTTTACACCCTTTTTATTATAAAGTCATCATAACCTGTTCACTTTTTCAGTGTAGGTGCTTAATGATGCATGACACGCTTTTTAGGGTTTCGTATCCAAAAAAAAACCAGACCCTATAGCTAAGACTCTGCTGTCTGTCTGTCTGTTACCAGGCTGTATCTTAAGAACCGTGATATGTTCAAATTCAAAATTTTCTTAGTTGACATAGGCACTTATAATACTTCAAAAGCTAGTGCTCGATTCCAAATGTAAAAAAAAATACAAACTTGATCGGTTTTTCCTATCAAATGCTAAACCTGATGACAAACTATTTTAAAACCAGTTAACGTTATTAATAAGGTATGGTCTACTATGAACTTGACGCAGTGGATGACTGGGGCTAATAAGACCTCGATATTTAAATACAGTATAAATCTTTACGTAAAGAATTAATCCAGACTCCAGGATTCGATGGACGTGAGACTCACAGGACCAGTCATTTGCATTGTAGTGACTCCCGAGGAACACCTACGTCCCGCAGTAGAGGTCTTTCAGCTAAAATGATGATAATGACCTCAGGAGTCATTTCATAGCTTACCCACAGAGGTACTTTAGTCTAAAAACATTGATTTTTCACCTCACATTTACCCCATCCTCAAAATAGTTAAAGCCGTTGCGAAACCAAGCTTAATTTTGACCTGAATTACTCCAATTACTTAGAATATTACCGGCGTTGATTAAAACCAACCTTTTCATTAAAATAAACAACTTTAGCACTAACATAATCATAATTTCCCGCCTCCATGCCATGTGACGAACGACCTTCTTCAAAACGCCTTTTTGTTTTCGGAATGTTTTAGGAACGAGGAAATATTTTTAGACTCAATAAAAATGGAAGAATATAAAACAGCGTGCAATACTGTTTCTAAGAATGGACTAACAAATCTGAGAATTTTTCAAGGGAACGCTTGTCCGAAAATATCTCATTCTTATAAATCTCGGCGAAAAACATAAATGAAGAGTCTTTGTTTTTATCCGGCAACTCACGACATCGAGTTTTTGTGTCAATACTAAATACTGTGTGAAACACACAGTGAAAAATGTACAAGGAAGAAAAAGAGTAAAAGAAAAACGTGTCTTCTTTAAAAAAGTCGGCTAGATTTCATTGTAGGCTAAATCAGTTTTTATGCAATATGTAACATTGTTAGTGTCTAACAAACAACAACTAATCATATTACGGCAAACGTTTTTACATAATATGTGCATTTATTAGTCCTTCTCACAGAGTTTACGTAAGTTTGTTAGTCTTTCTGGCACACATGGCTTAACCTATCACATACTCGCAAAACGAGACACAATAGTAAGACAATAACAGCGCGGTCGCATGAGACCGCTCGGGGATTCATGAACTAACGGATTTCATAAATAATATCCGAGAATAGAAAATAGGATATTTTTTAACCACAGAATATATTCCCTTGGGATAATTTCCTAGCATGATACGTGCAAAGCCGCTGTCATAAAATAGTTATACTCTTACTATTGTTACAGCCTTTCAAACTATAAAACAGTCTCCCCACACAAAGCCGGTATCTCTCGCAACTTCTGACTTGCTTATAAAAAACAAAGTAAACTTAGTTGAAATTAGTTTCCGCGAGGACTTGAAATTGCTTCGTAACCCTGGCTGAGGATGCTTGCCTGCAGAAACTTGGGGCTTGTGACAACGGTGCTTTGTGAGGCTTCCCTGTTATTGGATGCTGCAGTCTCGAGAGTTCTTCTACGTAATTTAATATTGAAGACTGTAGTAATAAATGCAAAAAAATTAAATGAGAATATAGTAAGTTACTGTTTATTATTATTTATTTATCTTTCTTACAAAAAGGGGTAAGTAACGCCCTGATTGCTCACGAACCGAAATTCGACATGTTTTTATATAATACTAAAGATGTGATCAATATTTGTATAAAATTCTGTAGTTTGTAAGTTGTTGGCTAGCTATACGCTTTGGTGTATACTGTAAGTATAGCTAGCAATTGAAATAAAATAAATAAATAAATAAATAAATAAATAAATTATAAACTAAGCCCCACAAAACCGTTGTTGTTGTTTCCGTTTGTTTTTATGGGGTGTCGTTGGCTGCAATGTGCAACTTTGTCTAAATTTAGGCATTTTAAAAAAGTAGATAGCGAGTTTCCCCGCACAACCAATATGAACGTTTGTAAGAACTGGAAGTTACAGCTTAAAATTTAAAAAAATCGGATCTCAAACCAGAATATAAGTTACAAAATCAATTAGATATTCCAATTGATGAATTATTTTATAAGGAATAGACAGGAAGTGTATAAAGACCACTACCTGTTTTGCTAGAATTTCGTTTTTTTTTTCTACAGACTTAAGAATATGACAAGTATTTTTATTAGGATAACTTGCTTTGTAATGTTTCGGGAAACATTACAAAGCCTGGGATACACTAGGGAACATTTTGTCCCGAAACACGACGCGCAACACTAAATTTACGTGACGCTGCAACGTTGCATATTGTCCTGCAACATGCCCCGCAACATAGTACGTGACGCGGGGCATGTTGCTTGCTCCCGTCTCGAGAGCGAGCGCACGAGTCCCGCATCAGTATGCATGTTCCACGTAGTTGTTGAGCAACATGTTCCGCAACATGTTGCTCCATTTGTCCCCTAGTGTATCCTTGGCTTTACTCTATAACTTGGTTTCCGTCGTCAATTTTATGCTTGTAACCTTATGAATAAAACTTGATGTAATGCGAATTGAAGGTCATTTATAGAATGAAAACTTTAATCAATGCTAGGTATTTATTTAATATCGCTCTTTAACATAATTATACTGTTGTATTCGTATATTAGTTTGACAGTGTGTTTTGGTGCAAATCAATAGAACTTGGACTACAACAGGGATCACACATCGATATATATAAGTACCGGCAATTATCTAATTGCGGGTCATACGTTTGTATTTATTATGTACAATGTACAAAATACAGGTTCTTAATAATTACATAGATCTGCCATAGCTCGCCCGTAGGGCTTACAATAGTCACACAGGAATAGGTAGGATAGGTACATAATTGTTTACAAATTATCTAAATTCCACATAAAATATAGAAGAAAAAAATAATAGCTACTAACGGACGCACTATTGATTCAAAAATCCACAAAAACATTTACGTATTGTATTAAAATATTTAAATAACTGTTCGATTTCGCGCCATAAAACAAGCTTAAAATCGTGTAAACTACAACATTCTGCGAAATACAACGTAAATGTTTCATCCGAACAACGGGTTATTTCTCGTTTTTATAGTTCCATTGCATTGTGTTCCACAACGAGCCTTATTTATTACTGTTATAACGATTTTCACGCAATACTGTCTGAAAGGATTCATATTTTCATATTTTTCAACAAAGGAACAGAGTTGTGAAATAAGTGCTATGAATACGTGAATTTATCGCACACAGTATGAAGGTAAAGTTAATTAATTAAGGCGCAAATGAAACCGTTAACAATACTGATTACAGCAAAATCAGATCTTTTTCCAACCCAATTCTTCCAAATTACAGTCGACATGTCTTTAAGAACATACTATCTATAAAAACAGAGGAAGGGAGTCTACAGTCCATTTCCAACTAAATTGTAAGTGACAGTCGCCCAACGCTCAGCTCGCGTTCACACAGCTCGGGAGTCGGTCGCATTTCAACATCGTACTTGCCCATTTTTCAAACTCCTAAACTTTTATTTGGGTAAAATATATGTTTTCGTTCCCCATTGTGTTCGGAGGTTAAAAAAAATCAAAAACAAAAGAGCACAGAGTTATGACGAGCCGAATTGTTGCTTCTATTGTTGTTGTTGTGTTCGTTTCAATTTGAACGGTGGCGGGTAGTTGGAACACTTTTGTTGACAATGCCGAAAAATAGGTAAAATGAAAAGTAAATAATGTGTGGAGGAAAGTAACACATACTGGTAACGACTGCTTTGTTTTATTTGAGCTTGTGTTTTTAATTACAGTTGGACTTATTCTTTTATTCGAGTCTACCAGAGCGCGCGACGTAAAAATTTCCACGAGATTTCGTTTATAAAAAGCGTTGCCTCATTTTAGGATTCACTCCTATACTGTTCACACCACGAGTGTTCACAAACATGAGTATACCCATATAAATAAGATCATATAAACCAGACCCGAAACAATTATTTGTACACTATACAAATATTTTTTCCGTACGGAATCGAACCCACGTCACGCAGTGCAGCAGGCAATTACTCCACCAATGTATAAACTGTGCCGTCTGATTTCAATTTCAATACAATACAATGAACAATTTATAGATCTTGCCTTCTTTTGATTGTTAGAAAATTCATTGTGTATGTGTTCAGATGGCAACAAAATTATATAAAAAAATATAAAAGTAATCTGCGTGAGTAGGCGAAGCGTAACAATAATCTCTTTATTGCTCATTCCAAGGTAGGTCCTTTCTTATTTTATCTTGTTACTAGGTCAAAGGAAAGAAATGAAAAACAAAGTAAATAAAGTGAATATTTAGAATATGAAACTTTTAATAATAACAGTCATACTAGGTACGTTGTATTCTCAGAAAAAAAAAACCGGTCAGGGGTCGAGGGATCCGTACTTACAAACTTACCTATGTAAATAGTAAAGTTCAATTCCTGAATTGAGTCTCGATTTTTTTTTGTGACGTAAGTAAGTTCAAATTGACAGTTTTGTGTTGGGTGTGTGTGTTTTGTGTTAGTGTTGTTGTGTTTGTTGTTTTTTGTACTTCTTATTATTATACTCAATCAAAATCAAAAGTGTTTTTAGTTTAGATGGTCCTACATGGGCACTTATAAAACGTCAGAAGCTAGTGCACGGTTCCAATTGGACTTCTGGTATGATTCCCAGGTTTTGATTTCCCAGCGAAGGAAAAAATATGTGCAGAGCATAGCTTAATCTTAAAAATTTCGAGGAGCCTTTGCTTCGTCTGGCTTCCAAACTGAACAAAAATAGATTATTGATATACAGACAACAAAGTTCCTATAGGGATTCCGTATTTACAGACTTAGGTACGAAACCCTAAAAACCTTCATCTGAACTAAATTGGAAAGCCAAACAATTTACTTAAACCCGACAAAACTGGGAATTACGTAGAAATACTAGACACCGCTTTTGTAGTAAAAACAGGACGGTGTTCACAAAAGCCCTGTGTAGACATAGAACTAACTTACAACTCCTTATAACTTTACAATGGTATCGATGTCTTGAGTACTAAAGCCTTTGAAGCCTCATTTTAAGGATCTTAAGTTTATAATTCGGATAATAAAACGCTGTTGAAATAAGTTACTTTAGCCTAGTTACTCTATAATATAAACACTAATTCCCTGTTCCAACACTGTAGGTTTGCAAGTCCAACAAGCTTGGTGTAAATTATTTACAGCTGTGTTAAACACTTTATTTGTCCAGTTTGTGTGATATTCAGCAAATTGCGCCATTATGCTGGCTACGTCACGTCCGAAGCATAAAACTTTGAGTGGAAACATACGAGAGACCAACATGAGCTGGTACGTCGATGAAACAGTCTAAAATTGGCAATCTGCAATGAATAATGTTATCATCATCGTTTAAGCCAAAAGACATCCACTGTTGAATATAGGCCAAGTGTGTCCGTCTTACCATGAAATACCGTGTTACCCCAGTTAATGGGTTGTGGAGGTCTGATAGGTAGCCGCTCCTCGTAAAATACTGGTATTCAGCTAAATCCAACTTGACTGGAAGCTGACCCCAATATTGGGAAAAAGGCTAGGTAGATGATGGTGTGTCTTCACAATGAACCGTCGTTTGCACCTCATATTCAATAGATTGCCACAACTCTCACTAGGTCATCGTTCCAACTTATAAGAAGCTTTGCAACACTGAGTTTCCCGGTAGGTGGTCGTCACTCAAGAACCCCGTCGGCCTTATTGACCTGTTCATCAATGTGCCTTGCCCACTGCCCCCGAGTAAATGTGATAATCAACGCAAAATGTACGCTGAGCACAAGCTTTGGCTGTTATACCTTGAGTCAGAGATACTATACTGTCTTATTTATCTATACTAATATTATAAAGAGGAAAGATTTGTAACTATTTTTGTATGTTTGTAATGAATAGGCTCAAAAAGAACTGGGCCGATTTAAAAAATTCTTTCACCAATAGAATGCTACGTTTTTCCAATTTGACATAAGCTACATTTCATTTTGAAAAAAATAGGGATCCTTGGTAAAATTTGAACAATGTAACCGAAGGTGTAGAAAACTAACACTAAAAAAAGTGTTTTATATCCAAATTTCCAAAAATAAATAATTGTCTACCCCGTGCGAAGCCGGGACCGGCTGCTAGTTATTTATATACTCTTTATGGTACACCATAAAAATAAGTACATATTTTTTAAAGAGCTTAATATTATTAGGGTACACAATGGGCGGTCTTATCGCTAACAGCGATTTTTTACAGTCAACCTGTCTTTTTATTTCTTCTATCGTCTCGATACTCTGTAAATAATCATCAATCTCTATCAATAACAGAACTGTTTACACAGGGCACTATTTTAGACAAAGCCTAATAATATTATTTATTTATTTAAATTTCATGTACAAGAGTGGTACATAAGCGGACTTAATGAACATGGTATTCTCTACCACTCAACCTATGGATTAAAAAGACAACACTATGGTAGGTCTGCACAATAATAAAAAAAATATATATTTCAAATAGAACGTAATATCATTAAATTAAGTTAATAATACGATACGTATAAATGCTGACATTAATAATATTAAGTTGCCAATGTAATTTAAAACATAGTCTCCAATAAATTAACATTAAAGCTTTTGTAACACATCACACATTACATAAACTAAAATTATTTAGTGTTTATTACGACGTGGAACGTGTGAATTATGACACTCTCGCCTCAACGATACGTTCGTTGCGTGCGTCACAGTGTAGCGGACACTAGTGCGTAATGTAAATAACATCGCTTAATTGGGCCTGAAATCGTTTGCCGCAGAGTTTAACATGCCAGTGTTGTAATTTTGAAATAATGTCAGTGCTTACCTACGCTTAGTTGTTACAATATGTTGTTGTGACTAGCGTGGAATGTTTTAAACAGGTTTCTATAAAATAAAATATGTTACATAATAATTATGATTGTAGAAATTAGTTTCTGGACAATCAAGCTTTTTTCATTCTCTAGCTCTTGATTTGCGTGTTAGGTAAGACGCTTCCTAAAAGCTCATACATATGAGCAGCATGTTGCCAACGGTCGAGGTAGCGCAGCCTATAGGGACACTTCACATACATGATCTTCATAATATCTTGGAATGTCGACGGCCGTCGGACATCAACAGCTGCCACCGACGTGTATCATGCTGCTCGTGTATTTGATCTTTTGGTCAGAAATGTGTTTATTTTTCAAATTCTACGAACTATAAAGATCATACTTCAACTTCTCATTCCTACATCTCGAACACACACTTAAATCTTTACTAGAGTTCCGCTCAAGGTGAAAATGGGAACCTCATAACTAAGACCGCAATGCTCACCCATTCCTCTGTTTCTCTAACTGTCAGAAGGTTGTATCCTTGGAAATACAACAGGAATAACTGCTATTTTTCACTAAAGCTGCTAAAACAAAAAATGAATAATTGAAATAGAAAATGGCGTCACTTTTATTACTCGCTCTTTTGTAAAAACGGGAATGAAATAAGTAGTTCTGCTGTTAGCAAGATTCTTAAAATTTTGCAGGGAATATAACTTCATAATAGTACAGAACCCGTCGCAGTCAATTTCGTTTCTTGTCCTGTTTTTTTTCTAGTCTAGACTGAGTGCACATATGGACTGTATCATAAACAAAGTAACTTAGTCTAGGGGTGACCACTTAACACAAGACTGACAAAAGAATTGTCTGCTTGCAGACATTTCTTTGTTTATCAAAAACTTTTGTTAAATTATTTTACTGTTAGTACCTTAGTAGTAGATTATACAGAGGAGCTCGTGGCTAGATAATAACAGCCGCACAGGTCGATCTTCAAGGTTAAGCAACGCTTGCCTAGGTTGGTCTGTGGATGGGTGACCATCTTAACATAACGAGTTTCCTCCGTGCCTCGGAAAGCACGTTAAGCCGTAGGTCCCGGCTGTCATTTGTAGATCTTTGGCAGTCGTTACGGATAGTCAGAAGCCAGTAAAATCTGACTCCAGTCTTGCCATGAAGTGCCGTGTTACCCCAGTTAATGGGTTGTGGAGGTCTGGTAGGCAGCCGCTCCTCGTAAAACACTGGTATTCAGCTAAATCTGGCTTGACTGGAAGCTGACCACAATATAGTTGGGAAAAGGCTAGGCAGACGATGATGATGATGACCTTAGTAGTAGATTATAATACTTACTACTTTAATTTATGTAAAAAATAATTAGGTAATGTCTATATAAGTATTGAAAAAATAAATTATTAATACTTATAGCTTAGTAATGAATACCAAAAGATAATCTAATTTTATTGATTAGGCGTTCTTCAAATCATGCAATCGAATCCTTTGATACTCGCAGTCGACGCTCAGGGCTCAGTCATTGTAGATACTGACATGTACTGACGGACGACGAGTAATGGGTAGCTCGGCGTCCCTTAAGAATTAAGATCGAGTTGACGCCTCATAACCTGTCAGCGAACGGACGGAGTCTACTAGGGCCAATACCTGCGGGGGCTGGGGGTTTGTTCGAAAGAGTTATCATGGGCCTCGAACTCAAAGAGTAACCGAAAGAACATTGATGCTCTGGACGGAGCGGTTATTTAATGATCTTCTAACAAAATAAAAACCCATAAATTCAGCACATAATACATGTACAAACATTATTAAAGCACGTCATACACAACCGTATGAACAGAATTCCAGGAACACAGTGGTTTACCCTACAATACTCCTCTCTAAACAAAACCTCGTTCCTATTAAATCCGACTAAAAACCTCACAAAGCGAACACCTTAATTTGTGTCCTAGATTTCATAGCAGCATCCAGACAATCAGCGTGACAGGTTCTTTGAGCCGAACGTGCACAAAGAGTGACGTCAGAGGCACAGAGTAGATACGAACAGAAGGCCAACTTCATACTTTAACTGCATTGATAAACAAAAACAGGCGAATATAAATTATAGATGCACACTTAGAGGCCAAACTACATAACTTAAAATTATTGCCATTTGAATATGCTTTTTATCCAAGATAAGTATCATTCATCATTATGGACTCTTCACATCCTGCGGATATCCACTATAATGTATAGCTAAGGATCTAAATCTGGATCCACTGCTGTTCTTATGTTTCTGGTGGTGGGTGTTTATAGCTGCACCACAGTTTGAAACTAAGTATGACTGCAGGCTATCATTGTTATTTATAACATTACATTTTTCTGTATTTTTAGTTCCTAAATAAATTATTTACGACAATTCGTTGTGCAATTTCGGCGAATATCCATCCTTATATTGTTGAAACCTCTACGGTCCGGACTAAGCGCTTCGCTTCGTCGTTTAAACCGCATACATCGAAGGACTGGAATAATTTGCCTGCCGTCCAACTATAATTTGGGTGTCTTCAAGGCTAGAGTGAATAGGCTCTTAATAAACTAGTACGCCTCACCATCTAAGATTGCATCACTGCTTACCATCAGGTGGGATCGCAGTCAAGCATTAGTTTATATAATTAAAATAAAAACTTCGATTTTACTGTCGCAAAAGTGCAAAAAAAATTATAGATCTGGTTAATACCCGTTTCCGTTACCAATTTGGTAGCGAAACCCCGAGACTCTGGAACAAGGGCAAAGAAAGAACATAGGAGTAGGTTTAGTCATTAAAATACTGTCACACTCCCTCGCTCCGCCCTAGATAAGACATTGGATGAATTCCCACCTTAAAAAGAGAACCCAATTGGAGTGAACCCTCTGTTCAACTCTAAACACGACTACAATAAATTGCAATCGAATGAATACATTGTAGTGTGTATACATACATAGGTGTCCGAGCTATATAGAGCCAACCTTCTGCCTTTGTATTCCTGTGTTATAACCAGGTGCTCGCAAAACTGAACAAAAGCGACACGGCCAAGATAAAAGTATTAAACGTTCCAAGTTTCAAGGATTTTTTTGTCCGTCCGTACAGAAGTGAGGGCGCTATGTTTTTGTTTTGCTTTTAAAAATATTGGGTCACTGGATTGCGAAAGTTAAATCAGCTTTTTCTGGTTTATTTATGCAAAATGAATCGTTTTTACTGGCAAAGGTGGGTGACAAATATTGATCTCATTCAAAAGACGTATTTTATCGGGACCTCTTAGTTTGTTTTCTAGTCTGAAAACCTAGTTATGAATTCTGTTAGAGAATAAATGGCTGACGCAGGTTGTAGCTCTCAGAATCAGAAAGGCGACGACCTCGTGAGAGCGAGGGGGATGCGAGTGGCACAGAACTGTTCTAGGGGGCTTGTGCTGTGAAGCTGATATTATAAAGCTATGGTGAGAGTCTTTAGTACACCTGCGATTTTAAAGGTTATTTTACTGGTTATAATATTATAATATCTGTTATTTCTCTATTTAACTTTTTTTTTTTTACTACTCGTAGGCTCGCGTTTGACCACTATCTCACCTGATGATAAGCGACTATGTGGCCGACGATGAAGCACGCTTGCCAAGAAGTAACCTATTCGCTCTTGACATACTTAACATTTCAAAATATGAATACAAAAACATTTAAATATACACTGTACTTTCTAATACTGGTGTGTCAGGAACAGGATCCAAGCAACCGGTGATCAGGGCTCCAGAGATAGGAACCTCCTAACAGTACGAAACGTGTCCAGTAGTAGGTACCTACCGCTTCCTGAATCAAAACCTTGATCCAGCCGCCTAACGCGAGTCTCATAAAGTGTTGGTCGAGGCTCTTAGCTATTACAATGAATCTTCAAGAATATAAAAACAAAACATTGTTTATCCACCGCTGGACAAAGTGCTTCCTAAATTGTGTCACAACACCCGCTTGAGCTTAATTATGTTAATACTTTAAAACTTCACGGAGCTACCGAATCCGTATCAAGATTTAGCAATTCCCTTTACGAAAACGCAAAAAAAGAACAAGTGCGAGTCGGACTCGCACACTGAGGGTTCCGTACGATTTACTTATATAGGTAAATAGTTCGATTCTCGAATCGTAATAACTTCTGTTTTCAGATTTATTCCTATAAATGTGTTATAAGACCTTGCTTCACGCCAAATTTCAGGGTTCTAGGTTAGCGGGAAGTAACCTATTAATTTAATTCCTTGTGTGTCGAAATTTACATTTTTTGTGACATAAACGGTCATAACCGTATCTTTTTTTCTCTTAGAAGTTTGATTTCACAGCTTCAAGGGACTACTGATTTCAACTCGATACCTCCACGTATTCCCAAGATAAAGGTTTTTGACGGACACACAGAAAAACAGACTCACAACAAAGTGATCCTATAAGGGTTCTATAAGGGTATTTTTTCCTTTTAAGGTACGGAACCCTAAAAAGACTTTTCAAACATTCTTTCACGCCAGTATACGCAGTACAGATAGCAAAATTAGATCAATCAGCTCCAGGGTGCTCGGAAACGGTCGCGATACTGTGACGTCACGAGGCACGAAGCTGCATAGTTATGCGCGCGCAAATAGAACGCCGTCGTGCTGTGTATTTGCTGACGGTAGCACGGAGGTGTGAATTTAACGAGTAAGAGTTTTCTATATTTAGATGATTGGTGGAAATATTAATAAAGACGAAACATTCGTGTCCGCGCGACTTGCACAGATAGGGCACATACTAGGTCAGTTATAAACTTGATCGTGACGACGGACGTGCTAATACATTGCTCCTTAACCACTGCGTAATTTTGACGCTCAGCAACTGGACAAGCAATGTAAAAATAACATAACGATACTTTATCAATGCGATGTATTTCATAATACGGCCACTGGTAGTTGCGGCGAATCAGTCCAGTCAACTGTCATTGTCGATTGCATAGCGCTCATGGCTGTGACATCTGTGAGTTGACAATGACAGTTCTTCATACATTTGTGTTCGCTGTTTGAAGGCTGTCTAGTCGTCGAGCTCGTCGCAGTCTACATCCATGAAAATGAGTTGTAAAGAATAGCATAGCAGGAGACAAAATATTCCTATATGTACATTTTTTACAACATAATGATTCTCCTCCTTTCTAAAAATCTATGGTCGCAATATTATGACGTCACAAGGCACGAAGCTGCATAGTTATGCGCGCGCAAATAGAACCCGTCTGTGCTGTGTATTTGCTGACGGTAGGTAGCAGGGCGGTGTGAATTTAACGAGTAAGAGTTTTCTATATTTAGATGATTGGCGGCTGCAGTAAGGTTGCTAGTACTAGGAAGTTAAAAATGTGTGGGAGTTTAGAAGTTGCGTTTAGAGATCTTTGAGAAATGACTTCCCCATTGCTATAAAAGGCTGTCGATTTCTTTAGTGATCTTTATGAGAATATTTTTTTTGTGAACTGTATAACAATGAAACTAGCATGTTGATCTAGTGAATGATGGCCCTGTTTGCTATGCCGGAGGTCGTGGGTCCGATTCTCGTCCAAGACAAATGTGTGGATGATGAACACAATCGTTTTGGTTCTGTGTCTGGGTGTTATTTATCTGTAATATGTAGGTATCTATGTAGAAATGTATGTGTATCGGTTTGTCTAGTACTCTTACCACAAGATTTTTTTAGTTTGTAACTAGATAGCATTGTGTGAAAATTACAAGTACAGAATAAAAGTGTGACTAAACTTTTCAACATCAAAACCACCGATCACAAACAAACAAGTGTCAAACTAGATTGATCCGCAACCAGTTCGAAGCAGCAATAATCCAATCCGAGCCCCCATAACCCAAACTTAGTTATATAACACATTATTATGTTAATTTCAACATAACATTGTGGCAAACGCTAGTTGAATCCAGTTCACGGAGGAATGGCGTTTGAAATTCAAATGGCGTATTATACATATCAAGGCAGCCGTCTGTCTGTTGGCACTAACCACGTTAAGGCAGTTAACCCGATGTCTAATTTGACAAATCTCGGTTTAACCCGGAATCTACGGAACGATAACAAGCTCCAGATTGAATGCAAACATTTATGTTTTTCGATGTTTCGACGGCTAGCAACGTAGCAACGGTGCTAGTGAATGCAAAACACGATGCGACCTTATTTTCGGGATCGGAGGTGACCTGAAATGCTAAATCGCATGACGTCATCGTTACATGTACTCTAGTTTCCAAATTGCGATAAAAGTGATAATATCGCAAATCTAACCAATGTGCATGGTCACAAGTATTACTTAATAGCTCTTATATTTTGTGAATTCGCGATAAAATCACTTTTATCCCAACTTGGAACGCTGGGATAGTCAAACGGTTACTCTACCTTACTTTACAAATTCTAAATGTCAATCAATCAATTTTATTTGCGTAATATGGGTTTACAAAAGATGTTTATACGACGTTATTCTTATCTTAATGAATTCAGAAAACCAAATTTCTCATACATACGTTTACTAATGTAACAAACTTGATAAATTAGGTATATTACCTACACACTGCATCACTTTGATTCAAACTTAGTTCATCCTGTAACAGTAAGTTCGACACTACAAAGTCGCTGCAGCCAATGTGTCAATGGGCACAATCTGCGCAAGTTCACCGATTGTTCACCCACAATGATACTTTGTGCATACCGTGCTGAAGCTGCGGAGACCATTCCTGGAAATTCGTTTATGTATATTTGATTGTAACTGGCTCGCTTGGCTAGCTCGGTTTCTTGTTCCAGTCATGAATGGCGATTTAATCAAATTAGAATAAGTAAGCTTGAATATAGAAAGAAAATCAAATGGATACGAACATACGTAGTGCTGATTTAATAAAATCCAGAGCAAAAATCTTATTGTAAAATAAAGCAAATCTATTGGAATAAACTTTAAGCGTTCAATTAGTAGATAGAATTACCTTTACAAAATTCGAGAAGAAGTGATCTCATCAACTGTTAGCGAAAAGTTTAAAAGTTTAGTCAACTTAACATTTTCGACAGAGCAGATCCGAAATTAAGTGTTCATTTCCAAACTTAGTTTTAACAACTTATTTTATTTGGATAGCGGCCTCATTAGGCAGGTACGACGGGATCTAATCGTAGCTGAGCCTCGCGCCTAGTATAGCTCTATTGCGATATAACAACCCTAACGACTCTCTAAAAATTTGCAATCCCTTCGAGAGAACCCTTTGTAGAATTTTATAGCAGTCTTTATATTTTCGGGTATGCCAAAAATTGTACAGAGTACCCAATTACGATTACCAAGTTTTTGGAAGGAAAATAATAGGATTTCCTTCAATAGAAATACAATACAAATGGCCAAGTTGTAAGAATTGCTGAAATGTAAGTAAGTTATCGTAAGCCGAGCAGTTTTGCGGAAACAGCAAGTTTTCCGAAACATTCTATACCTTCTCTGTATAGAGGTTATATTTATAAATCTTTGGGGAAGGAGTAACGATGTGACGTCTACAGTAATGTGAGTAACCGAATGGGACGGCTGTACGTTCAGACACACGTGGTGTTCCTACTCACTTTATGACTGTAATTTTGACGTTTCAATCAGTATTAATGTTTCATACGTATTCTAGCTTCATTCTGAAGCTCTGAGGTTCATAAAAGATTTTCTTAGTAGAACAAAACCCAGTAAGCTATAGCTTAGCGTTACGACTTTGATAATGATTGGTCAAAAAATACACTAGTTAGTCTGCACCAAACAAAAAGCAGTAGACAGGATTGTAAACATATCAGGTATTCACGTATTACAGACAGTTGTAGAGGCCATGGTCCGGAGCGAGGAGGGGTGGCACGCAGTCGCCTCCTTCTGCGAAGCAGTAATGTTAGCGAAGGAGGCTGCCGACCGCGTGAGGCAACGGAACTCACGCCGCCGCCGCCGAGATCCCGATCCCGATTTCCGACCACCGTAGGCGCGGGCTCGCGGATAGCGAGCGCTGGGTAGCTCGCCGTCCGGCAGTCTGGTAATAATCTGGACCGAGCCTAGTCGTCGACGGCGCGTTCTGTTCCACGCGCGCCTCAAGGAGATGTCAGCAAACTGTGGGGGCCCGGTAGGGCCGAAGCCTCTAGGGAACACGGTATCCGAAAGGTTGTCACCGTGTCCCCCAGATCGATGGTAACGAAGGAACGGGGTAGGGGTTTAGTCAGTAAGAGTCTGACACGCCCTCCCGCTCCGCCCAAGAGTGGGAGAAGTCATTCTGATGATTCCCCTACCGGAAAAAAAAAAAAAAAAAAAAAAAAAAAAAAAAAACGTATTACAGACAGTTACATGATATCTAACTCTATTTGTCTCGGAATCATCTAAAAAGTTAAAGTGCCTATGGAATGAATTATAAGTTTGTTTCGCTTTTATACATTTTAGTGCGTAGAGTGTACTTCTTACTCCCACGTTCTCATCCTTAACAATTTAACAGAAGCCCATTATTACCTTTACTCTAAATATACCCATGTTATCTCCTAACTGATGACAGCTAAGAGCAAGAGCAGCTATGGATATTGTTCCAAAATTAAACCTTTGAAAATAATCCTTTTCATCTGTATTAATACAACTGAAGACCTATTATTACTTTAAATGCTATCTATTTTTGGAGGGTTCCGTAGGTATGGACAGAGTATAAAGTTTCACAAAACTTGATTAAAAAAGGAAGATCTTTCGTCGTGACGGATGTTTGGTCCGGTGTGGGCAACTGCCCGAGAGATGATGTTGGGTTATTCTATATGTTCTGAGAATTTCATTACGCGATGCAGGATTTTGTGGTTTCGCTGCATTTTCATCTTATATTTGTGCTCTGGTGTCCGCTCTTAGAGCAATAGCGCACTAGCGACCAGGTCGCGGCGGCAATCGAGATACATAGATTAGTATGAAATCGCCATAGAGCGCGCGCACCTGGCCGCTGCGGCCTGGCCGCTAGTGCACTATTGCTTTTACTCCTTGGTGGACCATCGCCCATACAAACAAAAAAAAACACAATGTGTCTCACAAGTATTTTGATTATTTAGTGTGATTACCAAGTCAATTTATCTTTATTATTATAATTTATTTAGGACTTGGTATTATACAACGTGTAACGTTAAATGCGCAAAACCTGAAATTAGTTTGTTCAGAATAACAAGCAGAAGCAATAAAACCACTTTTTAATATAGGTCACATTTTTCAAAAAAAAATAATTAAAAATTTTGCTTTGTCTATTTATTAACAAATCAAGTCATCACTTGCATAAACCTGCGTAAATAGGTAAACAAACACAAATGGTTGTCATCCAATTTAGATTTTCTCATAAACGGGATAGTAATCATACTCCTTTCGATGTAAATACGAATTTTAAACAAACTAAAACAGCACATAAAACCTTCAATTTTTTTTAAATATTTTTTTTTCTCTCAGTATTATGTCAATTGGATTAAAAATCGTTTGGGGTGTCTGAGGTTTTGCGCATTTAAAGTTACACGTTGTATATGGATCTCACATCTTCTTACGCTAGAAAAGCTGTGTTGTGAGACGGGTTTTTAGAAGCTGTATTTTTGATGGGATTCATCTTATCTTTGTGGTCTGGTTTCCGCTCTTACTCCTTAGTGAACCATTATTGTTCCTTAACCTATCACATACCCACAAAACGAGACACAATAGTAAAACAATAACAGCGCGGTCTCATAGGACCGGTCGGGGATTCATGAAATAATATTTCTTTGTTCTATCCTCAGGTGGTGAAGGCCAGGAGCACGGGCCGGTGTTCCTGATGGAGCCACCTCCACGGCTGGTGTTCTCCAACAGCACGGGCGCCAGGGCCTCGTGCGCCGCGCACGGCTTCCCCTCGCCGCAGATCGCGTGGCAGCAGCCAGACGGCGCACAGCTTGATGATGTGCCAGGCTTGAGGTAGGTGGAGTGTTCTCAACAGCACGGGCGCCAGGGCCTCATGCGCCGCGCACGGCTTCCCCTCGCCGCAGATCGCGTGGCAGCAGCCATATGGCGCACAGCTTGATGATGTGCCAGGGTTGAGGTAGGTGGAGTATTCTTAAATAACTACGAGTATTATACATTGGGTGTGCTTGAAAAGAACCTTGGTATTGTTCGTCAAGTTGTTGAGCTCCTTAGTAGTCAGCAGCCAGTACAGTGTTAGTGCGTCCACTCGTATGGTACTTTCCTCAAAAGATCATCTCACACACTAATCTGCATGGCTCTCATGTGATTTAACAATTACATACGAGTATTTTGTATAGACTTTAAAAGAGACTGTGACCATTGAGTTAGTTTCGGTGTTCCTTCTCAGGGTAGACAGCAGGCAGAAACATCGGTTTCATCTAATTTAAACTGACGAGAGAAGAAATGATGTGTAAAAGTGTTCTTTTAAAACTCTTTGCACATTTACTTCCGAGTGGCGTTAATTGCATCGATCCATCTGCGATTCCAAAGAACCGGCGTACCCTGGACAGCTATCACTCGGTAGCGCAGAGCTTAACTGACTAATCCTTTTTCCATGATAATAAATTCAAATGACTCTCTCACACAGGGTCATGACAACAGGGTCATAACCAACGGCACTTCTTCAGGTCACTTAACAAAAACAAATAGCTTGGACAAACAAGAGTTTGTGACACTGGTGAAGACACCAGTGTGACGCTTGGCACATTTGTTCTAGATTAACTATTTGGAGTTGAATATTTATTTTGTCAAATTCGACTAGTAACAAACTAGTCCATGTAAAGTTTTGCTACTTTATTTAATCCAAAATATCAACCTAAAAACCGTTCATAACGTTGCAATTGAAATCTTTTACTTAGAACGTAATTTTACTAAGGATTATTTCCATACCGCGCAACTATAAACCTGTCATGTACTTTCCTAAGTTTATCTAGGACTTCACTAACACCCCGCGCCTCGGAACAGCTTTGAGTGCTCGGTGCTGGTAACACTCAGCACTCAAAGCTGTTGTTCTCGATTGTTCTTGGACAGACGTTACAGATAGTCAGACCCAAAAAAGTTTGATCATCAGTCTACCCAAGGAGTCTTGTGTTGCTTTTTAACCGAGATGTGGAGGCCTGATGTAATCATCATCTACCTATCTTTTCCCAACTATATTGGGGTTGGCTTCCAGTCAAGCGGGATTTTACCGGAATACCAGTATTTTACGAGGAGCGGCTGCCTACCAGACCTCCACAACCAATGGGTTGTGGAGGTCTGGTAGGCAGCCGCTCCTCATAAACATTACATCAGGCCTCACCCAGTTAATGAACTGGGTGAGGCCTGATGTAATGTTTATGTAAAACATGGGTATTCAGCCGCATCCGGTAAGACTGGAAGCCGACCCTAAGGCTAGGTGGTAAAAGGCTACGGCTAGGTGATGACAACTATTTAACTGCAAATGCAAGACGGAGACGGAAACACGTATGTAGATCCTAATTAATCTTAACCTGAGATATCAGAGCTTAGAATTAACTCTGACATCAGTTTAGCTTAATTTTGCAATCACTCGAGGTTTATTTGCTAAAACGCCCAGTCACGCGTCCTACAATGATTTTTAACAAAAAACGGCGGAGATTTCTGTGTGTGAAATAAAACTTAGAAATAAATACTTTTATAAACTTCTCCAGTATATAAGATGATTAACTTTATTCCAAGAAGAAAGAAATTGGGCTTTAACTGGATATGAGTTCCATCAAGGGTACATGTCTAGTCTGGGATAATCACGTTCAGAACCCTGCATTATTAACCCTAGAGTGGGCGCGCTATGAGCATTTTGCCGCCCTCGTCAAAAAAACCTTAATATTTCGTAAAACAATGGCCCGTTAGGTTTGCGCTTTTCAGTAGCTGGCCCCACTTTCGTTCGCAACTCGTGCCTAAAAGCTGCAAGCCATTAGAGTACGGAAGTTCGCTACAGCAGGAGTTTATTATCATCAGGTATCGCCGGGCGGCATTTTGCTCACCACGCGCCCACTGACGTTAGTAAAATTCATGTCAATATTTTTTGTAAAATTGAAATGTATACTAAATTTTATGGTTCATTTATTATAAAAACTAAGAAAAAGTCATTTGATTTCAGGATTTAGTAGTATCAAACGAAAAAATCAAAGAATACTGCTGGCATAAATTATCAAATAATTGATGCTATGCCGACAGTATGTGAAAGAGATTGCGAGGTTTTAATTAAGCTATATAGCTGATTACCGTGTAGTCATATATAAAACCACAAGGTCTTCTATTGAGTCGTCAAATATTCCTTTGACGAACTAAATTTTCACTACGTACCTATAAACAAGCATAATGTTCGCGACCGGAAATAGTATGTTACAGACGCTCAAAATTACTGTGCAATGAACATTGCACATACCTGTGTGACGACTACTTTGACAAAACACACCCAGTAGATGAAGAAAATATATAACTTTGATATTTTTTTCCAATTTTATGAGTGTTATATAGAATAACGTGAGAGAAGGTAAAATATTCAATTAAAATATTACGTTTTCCAAAATCTTTTATAATCCAAAGTTTATACAATAAAGTTCAATAAATATGTTTATTTTTCATTACTTATTTATGTTTCATTAACATCCTGAAAAAATAAATCAATTCAATAACTGCATTCTTACTTAGAATGGTCATAGAAAAGGGGCGGCAAAATGCTCCCCACGCGCCCACTGGCGTTACACGGGGACACGCGCCCACTCTAGGGTTAATAAGGACCCGAAATTAACACCCTTACTATCCTCCATTCTGTATTACCTAACATGGCAGGACCCAAACCTTTGCCTGGATACAATATATTATTCAAATAACATTTCCTCATACATAGTGTACTAACACGGCGTGCCCCAGTCCATGCGTAGTTTATAACATGAATAGCTGTTTATTGAGGACTCTGAATAAGAGGGATCACGTGCAGAGCAGCTGCGGTACTACAGAGGGGATGAGCTGGAAACGATATTTTTGCATGAGCAAACAGTTACACTTCGATTAGAATCTCACAATATTACACCTGTTTTTTTCAAAGGGTAGGGCGTACTTACCAATGAGTAATAGTTTTGAAGTCATGTTAAAGTTCTATGTAACATGGGGATAAGCCCAGTTCCACCAACAGTGTACAAATCTGGGCGTCAGCTGCTGATGCCAATAATTTCAAATGAAAATACTGAATCAAACCTAATTCGTGATACGCATATCTGCGGATGTCGAGCAATGTAACCGAGCGCAAGTCGTCGACAGCATGCAGTATTTCACATGCTCCTCAAAAATACATCAGCAAACCGTAGGAACCCAACAGAGCCGATGCCCGATAGGACGCTGGTATTTTCTGAAAAGAAAACCTGTAGCCTTAGAATGCATAGGGCAATTGAAGACAACAGGTGTACTTTTAGTTAGTGAAAATCTGACACTCTTACCTGAGTGGGATTAGCAGCAGATTGAATGATTTCCCATCTAGAAAAACTCAATTCATGACAATAAACCGTATGGGTATTTAGCCCTGGCCTGACCTAAGACAGCTTAGTGTACTGATAGATAAAAACCTTTAAATTCCAATTAAGGAATATGAATACTTCCAAAAAAAATGACTTCCACATATTGAAACCAGCTCTCGACAAACTAATCCCAGGCCAAAGTACTGAGAGTCGAATAGAATCCTTCTGAGAAGTGTGAGTATGAACCAACAGAGTCCCCATACTGCTACAAAAGTAAATAAACACGTAGCCGACGTATCGAGAACTCGTGTATAATATAAGAAGGATCAGAGCGCCACCTGGTGCCAAAGCTGCGAAGAATTTCATTTTGTGGCAAAAGTGCCGCGAATTACAATAAGATGTGGTTACCAGTATGTGGCGGAATAAGGAATGTTTTAGTAATACGCGTGTTTTGAACTGAGATTGGTTGGCAGCGAAATTATGGAGGGGTGTCGTGATGTGTGATTTTTTGGTAGTAATCTTGATGCTTTGTTACAAATTCATTCAGTATGTATTGCTTTAGCCTAGCCTATAATCAGCCTTATAATTTTCCTTCTGTTGAGACTCAGGCCTCCTCTCTAGGTGAGGGAATGAACCGTAATCAATCACACGGTTGGGATATTGTAAAGTCATTTTTATTCTATGTGTGTTGACTAAAACGTTTATTATTAAAAAATACTGCTAAATAATAAAATGTCGTCCTTTTAAAATAACCGTAGATTGCTTCTATCACTTAGCAACATACAGTCAGCAAAATAGAACAAAAAGAAACAATTTATTGTACAGAGTCACTACCAATCTTTTGAAGGTAGTGACTCTGTAAGTAATCTTAGTAAGAACAATCAACAATTCAAACCGTTTTATGAATATGAACATATTTTACTTTGGGACTGAAATATATCTGGCCTCAATTTTGATGATTGGCAGATTTTTCATAATATATTTTATACTCATATTGAATTCATGAATAATTTCATTCATAAAGATTGCCAATTAGTTAGAATTCATTGATCAGGCACTTCTATAGTACAATATACATACCTACATGGATATGAGTGAGTGTACAGGGTTATTTTTAAAACACTAACAACCTTGCAGGACGGTATCAATGACATCATTACCAACAACTATTGTTCTCTGACTTTAAAAAACAAAACCTGTAAGATTTCGTTGTTCTATCTTAGACATTTACACTCTGTATTTTGCTATACCTACCTACGCATGTCATGCATTATTCTCAACCCCCGCATTTCCCGCTATTGTACTATTGGTTGCTCCGCGTAGTCATCGTAGCATTTAAAATAGTCAATTCAAATATATTTCTTTTGTATTAAAATATGATTAACTAAAATATGATACATAAAAATCATAAGACAAAAATGTTTATGAAAATAGTAACATAGACCTCAGAGGTTGCCAATGTTTTACAAATAACCCTGTATAGATGTAGGCTGCGGCCAGATACGACTCGCTACAGCTACTCGAGAAGGGCTCTTGTCTAGCTGCAAGTAAATATAGGCACTTACTGAGCGCTTCAGTGGAGCACTGTGTAAGTGTGTAGTGTGCTTTTAGATAACCAGCTTGTTGCCGCCAATAACGAATGGTAGCGGACTTACATTGTTTACTAAGTTTATGGAACCACGAATTGAGTTTTTAGATGTTTTATTAAATTGAAAGACTAACTACTTCTCATGGATTTGTGGTTCATACCACAGCAGGAGTTACGCACTTTTCCGTGTAAAATGTAGCCACTCAGCCAATGGTATGCCACAATCACAACAACAATACTGCTGTTTGAGAATTGGCTAGAGGGATGCTACGGTGTCCTCACCTTCTGAATGACAAAGGCCCTCACCGGACATTTTAAGTTGGAGAAATTTCTGTACCGAATTCACCATTGTGTGAACCATCCGGAGGACACGGTAGCACATACAGACGCTCACTGTTTAAGCAGAAGTACAATATAAGACATCTGTGAAATAATTTTGCAATTAATTCAGCACTCACAGAATTTTTAACGAAAAATTAAAGAAAGATAAATAGGTTTCATAAAATTATAAATTAGTTATAATTTCATTCACTACGGATTTTAAGAACTACTTGCAAGCTGAGATAGTAAGATCAAAAATTCCAACTAAAAACTTTTTTGTTTTTATTGTTATAAAAACTAGTTTTGGATCGCGATCCCACCTTATGGTAAGCAATGATGCAATCAATGATGGTGAGGTACACTAATTTATTAAGAGCCTATTCACTATAGCCTTGAAGATACTTAAATTATAATCGGACGGAAAAACCGCAGCAGACATTTCTACAATGCAAAAATTAGCAAACCGCCACCGCGTCAAACCTCGAATTTCAATGATACAGTTTGCGGTACAAACGGTATATCTTTAAAATAATCCAAGTGTCGGCGGATTCGGATGAGCGTCATGAAATATGTATCAGACAATGCGAACAGTTCGGCGTGCGAGGCACACCGGGCGCGGCGCTTGTATGCTCAGCTCTACTCTTTTTCTTTCATTTTCATTTGCCGTCCGTATAGATATCCTTTGTGAATTTTTGAATGTTCGTTTGTGGTTCCTTTGTGTTGTATTTGAAATAAAAGATGGTTTTAGACATGGGTAGACCACCTATGTCTAAAACCATCTTTCATTTTTTCGTTCATTATAAGTTTCATTCTTTTCCGACTGATACTATACTAGACCTACATAGTAGTTAATGGCTTAATGGTGACTGCTATGCTGTAGATCAGTTTTGGCCTGAATATTTAACTAATATTTGTGTGATGAGCACGATTGTTTTGTTCTGTCTGTGAGTGTAAATTATCTATAATATAAGTATCTTTATCACTTGTCTAATACTCGTACTTATATCTCAAGTTCTGCTTAGTTTGGGAATACATGGCGTCATGTCAAAGTTAAAAAAAAAAACAAAATTATGTTAGTTGACTTAACGAATCAAGTTCCTTCTAATATAATAATAGCCAATTAATTATAGCCCTTGTAAGTTTCGACTAATTACGAACTATTTATCAAATACCAAGATATAAATAACTACTACTAGTTATTTTCAGAAACTACTTAACATCATCCTAAACTAAGTAATACCCTTCTTGCCCTTTACTCAAAACTATGAACGACTATTATTTCACCCCCGTCACAGCTGACTGCCTAAACTAACATTCAATATTATAACGACATAGGACGCCAGTTGGCGGTCGTGGTAGGGGGTACCTTAAAACCAGGGATGTTAGGGAGCTCCATAACCGTAACCGAATCCGAAATAAAAGTTTCGGATAGTATCGGATAGGGACGGAGCTTAACTGCGACACGTAATGACAGCTTTTTTTGTTGATCAGCCGAGCAGCGGCCGACACACGCGCGCATTGTTTGCAATATTTTCTTCTGTTGTCGTCTTATTATATTTTACTTCTTAAATTCCTTAAAAATCCGTAACCGAAATTATCCGAAACTAACGGATAATCCGAAATAATTTCATATCCTTATCCGTATCTGTATTATCATCATCATCATCTACCTAGCCTTTTCCCAACTATATTGAGGTCGGCTTCCAGTCAAGCCGGATTTAGCTGAATACCTTATCCGTATCTGTACGCGGTATAATAATCATTTCTATATCCGTATCCGAAATCTATGTTTGTCGTGGGAATGGTGGGTATCAACACACTAGAATTGCGACGTAAATGCGCGCTGTTAATTCATTATTACCAGCTCATGAACCATAAGATTGATGACCCTACTACGCTTGCTCGCTGTTCACTATACGCTCCGGACAGACTGCGGGAGTCGCGAACTTGTGCTATAAGGTGCCTGTTTGTTGCCCCACCGTCACGTACCCTAACGGCGCGATATGCCCCTACAGCCCAGGCGCTCAATCTGCTTAACGCCCTGATTGCTCAGGAACCGAAATTAGATATTTTTTTATGTAACAGTAAAGAAATGATCACTATGTGCACAAAATTCTTTAGTTTGTAAGTTGTTGGCTAGCTATACGCTTTGGTGTATACTGTAAGTATAGCTAGCATTTGAAATAAATAAATAAATAAATAACATCCCTGATTAAAACCCGGGCTCTCATAACTAAGTTAGGAAGTAATAAACTGATAAAATTCTCTTGTTTGTCCTAACTCCGGGATGTAGTGGAGTGTAAACACCAAATAATATCACGCGTCACTTGATTTAGGAGAGTTGAAAGAATGTTTATGTGTTTAGGGACTTACATCAATATATAACGTTTATACTTCTAACTAAAAACTAGGAAAATTATCCCAAATACTTTTATAGACTCTAGTAGTTTTATTGTTCTTGTCATTTTTGATTTAACACTATACCTAGTTTTGCTAAAAAAGGATTTTTTTTATAGTATCTTTACGTCACATAAATCTTAATTTTAACTTACGACGAATATCTACTTCCGTTTCAAACTTATACTTTCTATAGGGATAAACTGTAAGGGCCCAGAATATTGAAGCCTACTGGAACTATGGGTTGTGCAAAATAGAACCCCGGAGCCCTCGACCGAAGACAAATCATCATCTGCCTCATCTGCCTAGCCTTTTCCCAACTATATTGGGGTCGGCTTCCAGTCAAGCCGGATTTAGCTGAATACCAGTATTTTACGAGGAGCGGCTGCCTACCAGACCTCCACAACCCATTAGCTGGGGTAACACGGTACTTCATGGCAAGACTGGAGTCAGATTTACTGGCTTCTGACTACCCGTAACGACTGCCAAAGATCTAAGATCTACAAATGACAGCCGGGACCAACGGCTGTTATTATCTAGCCTATATATCGTTATATATATCTCTATATATAGTTATTATCTAGACCGAAGACAAAGAAGGGAAATTAATAGATTTGAGCCAGTAAAAGTCTGACTCGTTCAAACGCTCCACCCTAGAGCGGTAGAAATCCCATCAGAGTTTCTTAAAAGATCACCACCACGAAAACAAGCCTGTGCTCAGCCTAAGCGGAGTAGACGTCTGTTCTGCCCAAGAACGGGAAGTCATTTGATGCTAACCCACCTAAGTAAAAAATACCTTATATGGATGGAGGGATTACATTATTATTTAATGAATTTAGTGTTCTACATTACAATATTTAATGGACATAGGACATGCAAAAACATTAACATTAAGAAAGAAAGAAAGAAAAAATGTTTTATTTGGCACAAAAAATATACACACAGTGTAGAAAAACATTTAGGTTGGTACTTGAAATGAAAAAAAAAACACAATTTAAACTAATAATTAACAACTCAGGTATCACATACCCGCGTAACGAGACACAATAGCAATACAATAACAGCGCGGTCTCATGCGACCGGTCGGGGATCCATGAATTATTTATCAAACACTGTGTGTCACACGGTTGCGCCAAATAGGTCCAGTTCAGCAATAATGCCAGAAAACCACATGATAGTTGACTGACGCTGATTTAAGTACTTGTGTGTGAAGATTTCAATGAAAACTAAATACAAAAACATACTCGCTTATTATCGCTTAGCACACGCTGCCAGTGTGTCCGCAACTTAACACCTGCTATCGATTCGACAGTTATTTTGAACTGTTGATTTTCAGCGACGTTCCGTGAAACAGGTCGTAAATACCCATGCAAATTGCATGCGATATGACATGACGAGATTCAGATCTATGACTTGCATTGTTATGCCGTAACTCAGGGTCAACGAGACCTTAAAAAATCGTCACGTTTGTACAAAACTTATGGCCTGTTTACGTGTTTGTAGGTTGTGAAATGCGCTCTTTTGTAAGAGTTTAAAGAAAAGTTAAAGGGACAAAAGAAATGGAACATGCAAAAAATAACAACTTTTAAAATATTAAACAAAGATGGAGCAGTTAATAGACTCATTTATACGATAAAACGGGAACTACATAAGACCGACACACACGTGGGTCAAGTCTGATTTGTATATAGATAGACATAATTATCCGATCCGATATCGGTATCGGACGCCGATACGATATCGGGGTAAAATGTGTGAAATATGTACCTGTCTTTCATATTGTCCGACCCGATATTGGATATCGGAGCACGGCATTTCATACATTTTATTTACCCCGATATCGGATCGGCGTCCGATACCGATATCGGATCGGATAATGTGAAAACGGTCTAATGCGCTCTACAAGTCTTGTAGCCATATATAACGAATAGAGACCAAAGCGCCTCGATAATTGGGGTACGTGTCCCACATGTGCCTACAATAGTTCTACCTTAATGCAATTAATGAGCTACCAGGGATTATTACGATTAAAATAAGCATATTCAGTTTTATAATATTCCTTCTGCTGAGACTCAGGCCTCTTCTATAAGAGAAGAAATGCGTTGTCATGCACCACGTGGGCCTGGAAAGCATTAGTTGAAATTAGTTGTCTTCAAATTTGTTCAAGAATTATTTTTCACCATTTCGAGAGCAACGGTGATGAAATAAATTACGCAACCTAAGGTGCCTACCTGGGCTTGACCTCGCGACGTACAATCTGTAAATCGGGCCGGCACCTCTGAGCTGCCATTGCTCACATCACTAATCCGGGCATTTGATTCTATTGTAGTACAAGGGAAGGTACACGAGAGTAGTGTTGGCCCAGAGGTAACGGCCCCGATTTACGAGTTGTAGGTCGCGAATTCAAACCAAGCCAAGTAAAACCAAGTACATTACTTAGTGTAATTTATTTCATCATCACTGCTCTTAAAACGATGAAGGAAAAAATCGTGAGGAAACCGGCATGTCTTAGAACCAAAAATTCGAAGACGTGTGACATTCACCAACTCGCACTGGGCCAGCGCGGTGGATTATGGCCCTTTCCCTCTACTAGAGAGGAGGTCTGAGTCCCAGCAGTGGGAATATTATAAGGCCGATAATGCTAACGCGAGATCGGTATATCGTAGATCTAAAAATTTGAAGACATGTGACATGTTCCAACCTGCACAATACCCACGTGGTGGTATATGACTCAATCCGTCTTCCAATAGGTCTGAGTTCCAGCAATGGGAACATTATAACGCTGCCCGTCCACGACAGACTTTTTGTAGATCCGATAATCGTCCCGATAATCGTCCCAAATTATAATCCTATAGTATATTCAGACCGACTTTTTGTAGACCGTGTGAGTTACACTATTGCTATCATGTGTTCTATTTTTCGCCTACGAAAAATCGTTCATCGCTTGTCGGTCGTGGGCAGGCAGCGTAAGGCTGATTGTAATGTAATGCGTGTACAAAGTAATTTGCCTGACTGGCTTTGAACCCACTACCTGCTACTCGTAAGTCGAAACCGTTATCACTGGGCTACCAATGCTATCATCATCATCTCAGCCGAAAGACGTCCACTACTGGACATAGGCCTCCCCCAAGCGTCGCCACAGCGACCGGTCCTGTGCGTCTCGCACCAATGCTATAAATCATATAAAATAGATTTACAAAAAAAAAACTGTATAGTGGTATGCGGACCTCCGAACAACAATAATGAAAGAAACACGAAATTTTTATTTCGTATTTCGCAACGAAGTTCTATCAAAAGCCGACAGCAAACAATATCGGCATTCATCACAAGACTAGTTCATCTTTACGTCGACAGATCCCTTCTTCAAACGTATTGCGCTATCCTCTTGAGAGGTTGCCTCCCTCAACACAACTTCACATTAGGCACAGGCAATATTGCTCGCTCTCGCTAAATATAGCGCGCTTCCTGATCCCACCCGATCAATAGTTGACGCTATATTTGGAAACCGGGACTCCATTGGACGTCATTTCAAGTCCTAGAAATAACTTTAGTCTAGAGTTAAGTAGGTCATATGCTGTGTCAAGACTTTTTCGTCGTGAGATTCTCAGTAGGTAAAGTTTGAAGGATCAAAAGAAAGACTTAACTAGGAATTCTGAAATAACGTAGTCTGAGAAAGTTTATATCATACTCAATACAGGTTTATTATAGTTCGTTATACAATTTTTTTTATTGTTATGACTAGATCCCACTTGATGGTAAGCAGTGATGCAATCGATGATGGTGAAGCGCACTAGTTTATTAAGCCTATTCACTCTAGCCTTGAAGACACCTTAATTATAACCGGCAACCGCAGCAGGCAAAATATTGTTCCAGTCTTTCGATGTACGTAAAATGTATGTAAATATTTTATAAGCAACTATTTTGGCAAGCCCAATTTCAGACATAATTTGAATAAATGTCTACTGTTGGAATAAGAATGTTTCAAGACAAAGACACCGTGTCTTTCCTTTTATTTTTAATTTATTAAGTAAAAATAACTTCAGTCAACTTTATCAATTCCCCCGCCTACCAACCGATTCTATCTTTAAGCACCAATTCTTTCTCCAAGATAAAAATTAAATATTAACGACAATATTTCAAGTACCAGGCGGCTAGACTCTAGCAGGAGGTGTCACTAGTTCGAAAATAAATGTTATTCTACGTTGTCCCCAGCCCATGTGTCGTAATAAATAACCTCTATTTTCTGTACAATAGAAGTGATATTTCAAGGTAATATTCCCTGGAGGGTGACGGTAAGCCAAGTAAAGCCAAGGTATAAGCTTACTGACCCAACACCTGTATCACGCTTAAGTTTTGAATATTATCGTTTATTCTGCGACCATGAAACTGTTAATCTGGGCTTAGGAAGAAAAAAGACGCACCAGCCAGCCAGCTTATACGCAGACTTAACTATTGCCTTGAGCGAATGTTGGATTTCTTGGTCATTGTTTTTTCGATATAATTTTTTTCGAATAGGTATCTAAAATTTAGATCCTTCAAAAGTAGTTACTCAAACTTGTTATATATATAGCTCTTACTATGACTTAAATACAAATAAACACAATCGAAATCGAATCAAGTGAATATAGGCTCTTAATAAACTAGTGCGCCTCACCATTAAAGATTGCATCACTACTTACCAATAGGTGGGATCGCGGTCAAGCACTAGTTTATATTAATTTAAAAAAATACTATCTTAAATAGTTACACATATAACTCAGTGTTCATCATCATCTACCAAGCCTTTTCCAAACTATATTGGGGTCGGCTTCCAGTCAAGCCGGATTTATCTGAATACCAGTATTTTACGAGAAGTGGCTGCCTACCAGACCTCCACTACCCATTAACTGGGGTAACACGGTACTTCATGGCAAGACTGGAGATTTTCAGATCAGAGAGAGATTCAGATTTTCTGGCTTCCGACTATCCGTAACGACTGCCAAAGATCTACAAATGACAGCCGAGACCTACGGTTTAACGTGCTTTCCAAGGCACGGAGGACACTCGGTATGTTAAGATAGTCACCCATCCACAGACCAACCTTGGGAAGCGTTGCTTAACCTTGAAGATCGACCCGTGTGGCTGTTATAAGTTATTATCTAACCATGAGTTCCTCGTAAATTCAGTGTTGTCATGTGTTAGTTTTGGTATCTTAGACTAAGGTATTTTAGCTCATACAGCACATCTTTGTAAAGAGTTAATCCCCTTTTAAATATGCTTTTGTACTTCAAAAAGCTAAATATACCTTTAACCTCTGGCTATAAATACACTACATAGCTAGGTATCTGACCCAGTGAGTGCTATTCGCGTTTCATTTCGTGTATCGCGTCAAGGAGACGGATGGCTGTCTTATCACGCGTCTCGCTGATAACATCGCGTCGTATTTCTTACTTACGTATCACTAACAACACGCTCAGCACGCAACCGATGACGAGGTGGTGCGGATTCTTTAATAGGTTAACTTTTATAGGATTTTAGAAGGTTTAACTTTATAGTTTTTCTTTTTGTTTTTTTTTTACTATGCATAGGCTCACGTTTGACCACTATCTCACCTGATGCGACGGACGATGTGGTAGACGATGGAGCACGCTTGCCTAGAAGTAACCTTTGACTCTTAACTTAAAGACCCATAAAAGAAGTGGTTAGAAATGTGAGTGAAATCGGAATAGAAGAGTAAATCACGTGGGAGTTACATTACAAGTGACACACTCCAATGTATGCAGTCAAAATTTTGTTACGTATAGATAAAATATATGCATTATACCCAGGGGAAAAAAATTGCGACAATCTGCGAGTTCTGAATCTGACATTATAGCGATTGAGTAATTGATAGAAATGTTTATGTTTTCTTTTTGTTTATTATTAGTTATACGAACATGTCCGTATCTTTAACTTTGTTTAACTTACTTTGTAGTTTAAATAATTTACACAAATCAAATTGTTTATTAATCAGCCGATATTTCCACAATAAAACTGAAACAATATCAAAAGAATCACCACATTAAAGCAGCCGTCAGTAGGTATGCAGATAGTTCGATTACCCCAACCTTGTTCGTGAAGGCCTTCAAAAGGTGCTCCTTTGTGAAGCGCCGCCAAACTAATTAATGTCTTACCACCCTTTGTGTTTGAATATTTTAGTCTATCGTGGTTAAGTTATTTTATCGAATTCGTGAGAACTCGATCTTTACGTAAACCAGAACTAAATAGACATAAAATATTTATATATGAAACAACAAACTGACTGACTGACATATTAACGCACAGCCGAAATTACTGGAACTAGGAGCGTGAAGTTTTGCAATTTTATGGTGTTAGCGAGCACTAAGAGGGGTGTCATGTCCCAAAATTATAATATAATAATAATATAATAATATTCCACAACTTTCACACAACATCATCTAGTCCCAAACTAAGCAGAGCTTGTATTATGGGTACTAGACAACTGATAAACATACTTATATATGTATTTGTAAATACATACATATTATAGATAAATTACACCCAGACACAGAACAAATGATCGTGCTCATCACACAAACATTTGTCCTGGGTGGGAATCGAACACACGACCTCCGGTATAGCAGTCAGGGTCACTAACCACTAGACCAACAGGCCAGTCTGTCAAAATTCAGTCCATAATCCTGGCTATGAAACGAGAATCCAAAATTTGTATGGAGAAAGCTACTCACGCGGGCAAAGCTGTTGGCAAAAGCTAAAAAGTTTTCAATAAAACTTAATATATCCCTAAAAAAAGTTTGAAAGCTGTAAGTAAACTTTCCAAAAATGGACTTTCTGAAACAAAAAATTGTGCATATAATTTCGATTTTGGCTTACTTATTACCTGGTACTTAGTAAATTATACAGAAATTGATACTTACAGTTTCCACAGGCTGTATTTGAAATAGTGGTCATGTTCTAGGCACTGTTTCAGCTTAAAAAACTAACAACTGTCTTCTAGGGCAGTAAATTCCCAAAATTATAGTTAGACTTTCTAACTGATCCAAATTGTTATAGTTTGTTTTTTTTTGGAATCGACTATGATTTTTGTAAAGAAAGTTATCACTTTCTAGAAATAGAAACTAAAATATGACAAGCCATTTCTGATATAAGTACCCTGTATAAAAATTTGATAATGTAAACCTTACTGCCATGCCTGTTAACACAATAACAAATTTAGATATTTATTCAATTCCTATTACTATGCTACATCATGACACATAACAATACTAAAATATTTCAGCACTTTGTGTCTAACACAAACAACGTCTACTTTCTGTAGTAGATTTTATGTGTGTTTGACAAGTGTGAAGTTACACGTAATTTTTCCATGAAAATAAGTACTTACTTATAAATATACCGTCTCGTCTGGAGACATGTCAATTCTTGGAATATAAACGAACTCGTTGGTAATCAAATAAACATCGTAAAAACCTCGTGACAAAGTGTTTATTACCGAACTCTTCCGAAAGAGCTTGTCCGATTTTTATGAAATTATTTGTGTGTTTGGTAGGTCTGAGAATAGTTCGTAAAGGATTTTTACTCTCCTACCACCAAAAAAAACCCCTACTCCCATATTTTCTTTTCATAATTTATACGGCAACCGGCTTGACTGGAAGCCGACTCCAATATACATTGTTGGGAAAAGGCTAGGTAGATGATGATGAATTTATACGGCATAACGTTTGGCGGGAAATCAGCTAATATAAATAAAACTTAATTTTATACCCAGTTTCTAAAGTTCTATCTATCGGGTTACCGGTATTTAGAAATCATTCTGTAATCCTTTTACCTGTGAACGTTTGAAAACGATGAAAGGGTATTCCATAGTAGTCTTTATCTACTGCCTGTCTATCTTTAGATAAAAGACTTTTATTTAACCTGTCAGACCGTTGGATGAGGCATTCGAGGTATTCGAAATAAACTTCGAAACCCGTCAATGGATGTATTTTGTGGCTCGTAAAAAAAAAGTTAACGTAAATCATAGACTTAGTATGTTTTGAAAATAAAGTGATAGCTGCATGCCAATCTGCCATACCTATAGAACTAACTAATGCTATAATATAATTGTAAGTATCTTTTAAACAAGAGCAGTGGTGGCCCAGCGGTAATGGCCCCGACTTACGAGTAGTAGGTCGCGGGTTCAAACCCAGCCAGACTCATTACTTTGTGTAATTTATTTCATTACCACTGCTCTCAAAACGGTGAAGAAAAACATCGTGAGGAAACCAGCATGTCCTAGAAAAAAAAAATTCGAAGACATGTGACATCCACCAATCAGCACTGGGCCCGCGTGGTGGATTACAGGCCATTCCCTCTCCTAGAGAGGAGGCCTGAGTCCCAACAGTGGGAACATTACAAAACCGATAATGCTTATGCTAATTCTTCTAAACATCAGAAAAAAACACCTCTAAAAAAATTGTCTCATATCACATTTTTCGAAGCACGATATTTTTTGTACTCAAGGTTTTTTTTGAACAGTTCGAAAAGTATTGAACTCGAATTGATGGCACGTAGTGTTCGACGCGCGCCTCAAAGAGATGTCAGGAACACTGAAGGGTCCAAGTAAGGCCGATGCCTGTTAGCAGTGCGGGATGGCTCAGAAAAACCCGGATACTGAAACGTACAGAGCAACGAAAAGAGCAAAAAAGAACTAAAAATTTTGAAGATATTTAATGATTTTTTTATGTAATACATGCGACTTTAATATAATTAACACTTTCTTCATACATGTAGGAAAAGAAGTGATGTGATCTTTGGAATAGAAATCTCGGGATGGTTTTCAGTACTTTGCCGAACATCTGTGTCTGAGTCACGGTATCTATATACATAAGTGCCCGACATAGGCACTAGACTCGAATATACTGCGTCGTTAGGATCATAAAAACACTTAAAATGTCAACAGTTTCTGAAAACAAATCCCAAGCGACTGAAAGCAACGGGTACAAACGTGATTTCTAAAAGTCAGCCGGGGGTCGAAGGTCACAGCCAAGTCTTTATGTTGGTGACACGAGTAATTACTACAGCACCCAACCTGTAGTTATAATGGATAGGTCGCAACCCCTAACCGTACGTCACAATGAAGCACTTGATGTATTAAAAACATCGGATTTACTCGTTCAATGCTCTATTCATAGATGGCGTCAATATTCGTTTTTAAAAGCTCGCAATCCTCATCAGTCCTGATTTATGCAACCAGTTTTATAGTAGGCATTTTGGCAAAAAAATCATCGATCATGATCAAGATCAGAGGTAGCCCCAATACACTCCCCTGAATTACACTTGAGCTAGTACAATAGAGTTTCGAATCAAAGCATCCATGTCGTGTAAACTTCTTGTGATCTCGCAGTTAATCGGAAAAAAGTTAAAAAGGTCAGATGAAAAACCGATAGCCGTAATATTTGTCAAGAGAAAATCATTGTCAACTTTGTTGAATGCTTTTCTGAAATCAGAATACAGAGTATCAAGGTCTATCAATATCCAAGCTACTGGATATAAGTTTTCATGAATCAATAAATTTTAACTTATAGAGTGCCGAATCCAAAAAATATTTTTCCATTTTGAGTCTAATTTAGCTGTAACGAGCCTTTGGCATGACTTATGTTCCCTAGAGGGCGCCACATTAATGACATGGTTAATACCTGGCTTTGCCTCAGACGAGTACTTGAATACATTTTTAAGTATTCAACACATTTGTGTCGAATTCTTAAAAGTGTATGTGATTGATACACACAAATTGCAATGTTATTTCAGTAGCCCAATTAAAATTAATTTGATTATATTTTCCTTCTAATTCATACTGCATGACGTAAATACGTCCCAAAACATCATGCACTAATTTCCTTAACCCGAAAAAACAAACCTCACACAATAGCCCCTCCCCTCGCTCCCCATGCAAGTAAACACCTCACACGGTTCAGATTAGCAAGCCTTCTGTTCGTGCGTCATAAACTGTAGGAACAAAACAATTGTGCACAATGACCGCCATTATTTAATGTGAGCTTGTTTGTATATTATCACGTTTAATAAGTTGTGGCGACATAGATTTGGGATGCTGTATAAATATGCGGGTAGCGTGCAATCATTTGATTCATAGGTATATGCACTATATGCAGGTATATAGGAATAAAGGAGATAGTAATAGTGGTGATAGATTTAGGCACACATAATTTTCGCCACCATTATTTATGTATCGATGAAGATAAATATTTTTAACTCTCAAACTTTTTGAAATTGACAAAACGTTTGGAGCATATTTTTTCTAAAGAATAGAATTCCCTGCTAAAGTATTTGTTAACTGAAAACTAGACTGCCTCCTAACACGTTGGAGCATACGGTAGAGGTGTGTCCCACTTGGGTGAAACACCGCAATAACCTCTCACGCTGGAAACCCTAGGCCCTGGAATAAAAAGCAAAGAAGGAACAAAAGAGCGGGATATTTATCAGTAATAGTCTGACGGGCCCTCCATTTTCGTCCAAGAGCAGAAGTCATTCGATGATTTCCTATCTAAAACAAAAAAAAAACTTATCATTAACTGAGAATAATGATGACCAAACGGTAATCATGGCGATCCTATCAAGCCAAAACATTACGTACAAGTTTACCTACCTCTTGATCGGTATGACAAGCATGGTGTACGTACGGTGTCAAAACAAAAGAATCGTGTGGGGAAACTCTTTTGTCCCGAGCGTGGGCGAGGACGACGCTATTAATTATAAGACAAACGTCATGCAAGCCGCGGGATGGTAAACACAATGAATTACTGGAGGAAAAATAAAAACTTTGTGTAGTCAAGGGTTTTGCATTTTGCAATAACAAATGTGTTATGGTGTAAGTTTTTATTTTTCACGCGGGATATTATCTAATTATTTCTGTCGCTAGAGATTAAGCGGAAAAAAGAAAAATAAAGAAAAAACTTAAGAGGAAGTAGGTGGAGCAAGTAGGAGTTAAGCATTTTCCTTTAACGGAACGGACTTAAGCAGTGTACCTTCAACTGCCCTTTTGTGCGTTTCAAAATGCTTTGTCAAACTGGGTCTCCCATCCTTGCCCAAGGACTGTAGGAAAGTTTGTGTATGTTTGTTACTTTTTTACGCCCAAACGCCTAATCACATTTGCAGAATGCAGCATTTAGCATACGAATGTACTAACAGTACATAAAGTTTCAACTTATAGATCAACCAACGACTTCGTCTGCGTTAAACTCGTAAACATTCGTAACTAACTATTCTGCTTGCGATTGATTCTGAAACATTCAAACCATTTATTATTTTAATTTCACATAAAACGTCAAACGCCAACGTAGATAAATATTGATCAAATTAGCACACACGTGGCACACGGGTAGACCATGGCCTTGAATAATACACAAGATACATTTCATCCCCAGAATAATATGTTTCCACGAGCGGAAGCGAGGGTAGAAACACGAGAACACATATTAATATAATAAATAAGACTCACATATTTTTCCTATATTTATGAAATCTTTGATACAAATTATTATCACAGTTCACCAAGCCCAGACACAGTGGGCGTAAATAAACCTCGTGAACTTCATTAAAAGCTTCTAATGAAGACAACTGTTTTCTTTTATGAAATAAACACGCGAACAAGACGTTTCCTTTGTCTTCCAGAACACTCGGTCACCATTAGAACATGATTGTGTCACATTTCAAAGATATCGTAGCGTCGTAGTGATGCTCGTAGCGCCGTAGCCGCGTAGCACTTACATGTTGCTACGAAAGTCGCAGCGGCTAATATGTGATGTATTTATTAGTACTATAACGTTCGTTTTGCTGTCTAGTTTTAAAACGTAAATATAATTAGTGACATTATGAAAAAAAATACATTATAACCAAGGTGGAAACCGGTGTATCTGGTCATCATTTACTTAGTCTTTCTTCCATCTAGCTGTTATCTGCTCATTGCCATTGGCTCCAATCTACAACGCGGGCCGAGGGCGGATTGGTAGACGTCACATGTCTTCGAACTTTTTCGATTCTGCCTGCCCGTTTCCTCACAATGTTTTCCTTTACCGTAAACAAACACAAAAAGTAATGCGCCTGGCTAGGTTCAAACCTACAACTCGTAAGACGAGGCCAATACCAATGCCACGAGTGCTCTTATAACAGCATTTTGCATAAATCACTTGCCTATCTGACGCTTTAGAAAGACTGTTTTTAGACATTTGAAGTCTTTACTTAGAAAAATCGGGGAATAGGCTCTCCTGCGTTCCGAAGCATAAAAATATCGTTTAAAATTTAAAACCACAAAATGTTTACAAACTATTAAAAAACCACTTACAAAAATAACTTTCCTTCATTAAAAACAAACATTGAACCGTTTAAAGTAAAAACATCGAAGTACAACAATCAGCGCGCATTACGGACGTAACCGTAGTGGCTGGAGGGTAGACCGTAGACCGTGCGCCGTAGAATGCAAAACTGCAGCGGTCGCGACAAAGCGTCGGGAGCAGAGCGAGCGAAACATTAAGAGCGCCAGTAAATCTAAAGTTGTACAACTACTTGTGATGTAAGGGAGCTTGCACACTGACTGGAAGTATTTTGAGTTTTTTTTTACGAAACATAAACTAGTACTTGACTGCGATCCCACCTGATGGTAAACAGTGATGCAATCGTTGACGGTGAGGTGCACTAGTTTATTGAGAGCCTATTTTATTAGCCTTGAAGAGATAGGTTAGAAAAATGTTCAACTGTCCTTTGATAGGCTGGTTTGATCAACATGGGATTATGATCAACCAACTATGACGTTATGTAACTAACAAATTCTTCATCATGATCCCTTACATCCAAACTTACTGAATGGAAACACCACTGTAACTTGGAAACTAACTGCGGAAGAATACATTATTATATATTATTTTTAATAATATTTACCAGTGCTTAGAGGAGCTCGTGGCTAGATAATAACAGCCGCACGAGTCGATCTTCAAGATTAAGCAACGCTTGCCAAGGTTGGTCTGGGAATGGATAACCATCTTAACATACCGAGTTTCCTCCGTGCCTCGGAAAGCACGTTAAGCCGTGCTGGCCATTTGTAGATCTTTGGCAGTCGTTACGGAATGTCAAACACCAGTAAATTTGACTCCAGACTTGCCATGAAGTACCGTGTTACCCCAGTTAATGGGTTGTGGAGGTCTGGTAGGCAGCCGCTCCTCGTAAAATACTGGTATTCAGCTAAATCCGGCTTGACAGGAAGCCGACCCCAATATAGTTGGGAAAAGGCTAGGCAGATGATGATGATGATGATTTTTTTTTGATGTTGATTGAGTTGTTTTTTTTCTATTAACTCTATCCTCTAACAGCCGAAACCAATAAACTATCTATCACATATCAGAGATAGAAAACAAATGAAACAACAGAAAACAAGCAAATTGTTCTATACTTTCGATGTAAAGGTATAAACGACGAGGCAAAACATTTACTCCGAACCATAGAAGTGTTAATAACGTAAGAATGGTGCCTCGCCGTATATTTCCACCAAATTCACCTTGTATCCGTGCTCACAGTCATATATTTAGTTTATTGTACGTTGGTTTCAGTAAGGTTTGAAAATCTTAGAGAAAACATTTTTATATATTTTTTTGAATTGTTATAAAATAGTGCTTCACTGCGATCCTAACTGTGATGCAATCGATCAAATACATGCGATAATATCGTTGTCCAAAAAATTAAAGGTGATTTTTTTTTACCCCAGTTCAGTGTGTTAGCTCCACAACAACACTGCAGCGGGTTGCAAGTCCATAATAAAGAACTCGTATACTTTCGGAGACTTCTGAAATAAGAGAGAGAAGTTTTAGGAGTGTGTTTGTCACGCGAAAAAAACTGTGGAGTGGTTGAGCTTAGTTTTATAAGAGTCCACTTACTAGTTTTATATTTTATATAAAAAAAAAACAGTCAAAGTCAAGTCAAAATCTTTTTACATGAGCACTTATAAAACGTTAGAAGCTAGTGCAACAATAAATGAAACTGGCAAACAAGCAATATAAAACGCAGTATTTAAAAAACAAAACAAGTAAGCAATGGGAGTACCAAAATCTCTTTTCTTTTTGCTTTTGACAAAAAAATAATGTTTTATAGTAACATGTATCAGGTATCGTACAACAAACACACGATAACAAAAACATGCCAGCATAAATCAAATTAAATAATAATATTGCAGTTTCTAATAAGAACAATAATTATGACTACCAGGAATCACCACAATTTACCAGAAACAATGTATATAATCCCCACTTTCCGAAATTATCTAGAATATTCCAGACATTTCGTATTCCAATATTATTTGCATGCTATAAATAATAATTATTGAATCACAAAACAGAGCTTATACTGTTACAGTATTTACAGGTAAATAATAAAATACCGGAAAATCATAATGTAACGGTAAACTTCATGTGTTATTTGGGCAAATATTGGTGATTTGTGCAAATACTCCCATTTCCCCATGCAATCGGACCGGCGATACTAGCGCCACTGATTGAAGAACTGCTAGTGGTCGTAATTGGAAACTGATTGGAGGTTACAGTTAGGTATTTCCTGAAAATAATTTGATATTTACCGAGCTTGTTTTCAAATGGAACTTTTGTGGTTGCAGCACGAGTTTATTTTTGAGCTGGGTATTTGTTACCTGTGTCGGTCCGGCGATGCAAACACGGTTAATTTGCCCGGTCGACATTAACCAGTGTATTTTTTTTCGGTTAATGTCACTGTTTCCGCAAATAAAAGGTTTTTCTTTCTTTTTTTGTTTGCTTGTCCACTATCAACTCTGATAGAGAGTGACGATGTGGTTGACGATGGAGCACACTTGCCTAACAGTAACCAACCTACAAAGTAAGGTGGTAGCAGGTCACCTATCTATTATATTAGGAAACAGACACCGGCAGGGAATTCTACTCCTTAGCTGTAATGTATGTGTTCCCAAAACTTTTTGTATATATGAGTCTGAACTTCACCAGTGGTACATTGCTATCTGTCAGTACGTTCTTTTTCAATCCTTCTTTTGAACTAATACATACTTGTTTCATACATGATTTTATCAATCCTCTTTCATATACTCTGCAAAGTAACGAGTAACGACTTCAAAAGCTCACACAAACATACAAAGGAAGCAAAATAACATTCTGACAAAGCGCAGCACTAAATATTAAAAAGTTAGAATGAAAATGGTCGCTCCATTTATTTATCTGAACTCTTCTTTACAAGTGACCCAGTTTACTCACAGTTAATGGTTATTATTTATTTTCAGAACTTACTGAACGACGTCAACGTTTGTTAAGTTAGGCAAACAGAATATTTACCTTAACTAAGTTAGCTGGAACTACACTACAATAAAACTTAAGTTGCTGCAAAAGTTGATTACTAAATTACAGTCATAAAACAACTCAATAAGACTACAATACGAATATAGTAGGCTTGCTATTTAAATGTTTACAACTTTTATACAACACAATTGAGGGTATTCTCAAAAACCCAGAGGTTTGAATTTGTTTGAAGACGAAGGGTCAGCACACACCGAGACGGAGTCACTCAAAATAGAACTTTATTTATTACACGATGCACATTTCATTGTGAGAATTTAGAATACGTTGCTTCATGCAGTGCTGCACCTCGTGATGCCACGCGGCGTCTCACTGCGCAGCGGAACGTTTTTACATTCGTGACGTCGTGTTGCCAACGATTTAACTATGCGCCTCGCAACGTTGCGATGCGTCTCGCAGTGCCGCGCGGCATAGCGCATAATCACTGGCCTCTTCCAGTATCGTCGCGTTGCGTCGCGTCTCGGTACGAGCTGACCCTAAAAGAGTCCATAAAAACATATCAGACTTTGTTATTTCAACAGCGATGGGTTCACTCCTGTCACGTGTGCATTTCTATACGATTTAATAGGTAAAAATCTCTGACCACCCTTTTTACGATAAAAGCATGAACTAATAATATTGTGATTTTATTTTTCAGTAATTTCAAACGTTTACAAAAGTTTCAAAACAAGACTTCTTTTTTAACCTTGGAAAATTTACTTAGAAGTATGTTTCTTAGTTAGTTTTTCCAAGGTTTTGTTTTTCATACGAAATTTTCCAAGTACATTTTATAAGTTGAGCGACTATAACTCATAATCTAACAAAGATAACTAAGCACAAACTACCACTGTATTTCGGATACTCAAGCCTACAGTTTGGCCTAAAGAGAGAGAAGTAACCTTTCGCAGATGTATCACTAAAACGAAATTTAATCTTCATCCTTCACTGTTATCATTGGGCTCGCGACTACTGCTATTGTAAGCTCTCCCTTTGGCTGATAAAAAAGCGCTACAGCATCCGAAACTTAGTAAGATGCACGTCCTTACGGGACGTGGCAAGTTCAGAAGGTTCCTGATTTAGGCGAAAAAACGAAACAAATGCTAGCGAAGAAGATGGCCGCAATCATGTATAAACATCGCCGCACCCTAACCACATGAGACATCCTAGGCATTGAGAGTCCCAGGGCGATCCCTGCTCGCCATAAACTTAGGCTTGCGGACGGCGAGCAACGGATAGCTCGCTGTCCGGCCGTCCAGTAAGGACCGAGCCCGAGTCATTGACCGCGCGTAAAGATCTACGCGCGCCTCATAGAGATGTCAGCAAAACATAAAGGACTAACAGGGTCAATGCTCGCTGGAGCCGCGGGAATTAACTAAAAGGGAAACCGCGGTCTTAAAGTTAAGTTACAAGTAACCCTGTATAAATTTTGGCATTCTAGTACTAATAGTGTATTAAACCGCAAATGGACCAATAGATAGAAGACGAGATAGAAAGACTTGCCAAAACTATATAGATTCCATGTTTGAACTACGAAACCCTAGAAGCCTCAAAGCTACTTGTAAAATTACTTTTCTAGTTGAAGAATTCAAGTCAGACAATTCCCCAGTTCATTCTTTAGTTCGACGTAAACATGCCAAGTTTTTGTAAATTGTCACTACAGCGGTAAGTTAGTCACCGAACAAATAAAACATGATAGTCGGACTCGTGGGAACTATAGCAGGTCGCCGTCTAACGACAATCACAAATACACTAACACTGTCTCGAAAAATAAAACCATTTGCAAAGTTGATGATGACATCACTCACGAGGACTGTTCCCTTATTTAAAGAAAGAATGATCAAAATGGGATTACTCTATGAAAAATCAGGCGTGATTATGAAAAAATATATTATACATGTTGACTAAAAAACATTCTCCATTGTTTGTCGCTTTAAATTTAGGTCAACTTATTTTGGATTATAAAGAACCAGTTCAAGTATCTAGGCTGCGGAAAATCAAATTTACAACAATAGTTTCATCACAAATCATCATCATTATCATCTCAGCCTAAAGACTTTAACTGGTAGACATAGGTCTCTCCAAGCGTCACCACAAAGATTGGTCCTATGCGTATCGCATCCATCGGATTCCCGCGACATTCACACACCCACCACACCACACATGCACATAATCACAAATAATTGAATTCTTCCATTGCACAAAACATAGTAAACTCGATCACCCCAATCGTGTCCAAAATCCACCAAACCTGCAGTTCGGGCATCTTGCTAAAACATAATTATAACTAGCCATTTCTTCACTAATCTATCTCGCTTTGCACGATCTCCCAATCAAGCCTTTGCACCACTAACTCGTCACCAAATCAGTCACAAGAACACCTCCCAGCCTCACGTACTCCAACTATCAGCTCATCGGCACGTCGGATGCGAGTAGATAAGGGAGTTATAGCCCCGCCTATAACCTGGCTGCTAATGGTGCCATAACAGCGTCCACATTACCGGTAATGACACCAGCCGAGTGTGCCAGCATGTGGCCACTCATCTCGTTACCGCTCATCGCTTCATGGAGTTTAAAACAGGCTTTGTTTAGGAAATTGATAGAGGTGCTTCATTAACGCTATTTGCATCGACATTCGCTTTGGATCATCAGCACTTATCTTTTATAATGATTGTGTCTCGTCAAAGGAGAGGTAGGGTAAATAGATGGCTTTTGCATTATCTGCCCAGTTATATGAACGAGGAGGGATGAAACGCATGTTACTAAAAGAGTTATAGGTAGACTGATGGAGAGGAAGAAGGCTAAAGAAAACATGGGTAGAATGTGTGAGGACTAATATGCAAGAAAAAGGAGTTAGTGATAGTATGACGGGTGATATGACAGAATGGAAGAAAAAAACATGTTGCGGTGACCTCAAGTAAAATGGGTTAAGGGCAGGAAGAAGACATAAGTAAGTACTGAGTAATTAAATAGCGGTATTTTAAAACAAAACGTTTTGGGAACACATTAACTGTGCGTATAGCTAAGGAGTAGATTTCCTTGCCAGAGTCTGTGTTCTTGACGGCTACAACCCGGGAATCTTTAAGTTAAGAGTGAATAGGTTACTAACTATTAGGTAATTAACTAAATGTAAACAATCTTGGCATGTCTTTTTATCTAAAAGTTGTCTAAAAATTGTATGTAAAAATCTTTGCAACTAGGTATTTACCTAAATTGATGTTAGCTAATAAACTAAATTTAAATAATCTTTGTGTATATTATATACGACCTCTTTTATATAAAAAGACATACCAAAATTGTTTACCTTTAGTTAACCACCTAAACCGATAGACCATAGGTATGCGCACTCCATCGTCGACCGTAATGTCAGGTGAAATAGCGGTCAAGCACAAACGTATCAACTATTAAAAAAAATTAGCCAGTAGCATTTAATTAGATTCTAACGTTGTACGAGTACTTGAGAAAAATAAAGTTAAAAGAGAAGTTCCTAGAAGTAGTCACTGCAGTCGGCAATCAACAAATTCGTTTTAGTTTAAATATTTACGTTAGCTCTGAAAATTATTTTCAAAGAAATTGATTTTCAAAGGCTCTCGTGACAAGCTGAATTCCGAAAACTAGATGCGAACGAATACGCTACTTAGAATTTTTTAAAACCCTGGAGGGTTTTAGTTGTAAATTATATTTAAATTATTACTAATCTACCATCCACCATGGCCTCAGTTTGACACGCTCTCCCGCTTTGCCCAGAGTGTAAGAAGTCAGTACGATGACTTTCCACCTAATAAAAAATAAGACCCCGACAGGGAATTACACTCTTTAGCTGAATGCATAATGAATGACGTGATCCCAAAACATTTTGTGTGTATGTATAGAATTTCCACCATGTGACAGCGGCGCATCACCGTATACCTGGTGAGCTTGACGGAACATCAGAAGCGTTTTATTGATTCAAACTTGTGTTTCTTCAGTAACCCTTTGCATTCCAGAGCTGCGGTAACTCTTTCAAACAATCTCGCAGCTTGCCAAACTTTTTGACCTAGTTATGCTTACACTAATTAACGAAAAATATGTAACAATAGATATTGTACGTATTAATTGTAGGCTACGAGTAGATATTCAGGCTGCACTCTCATAAACGAACAAAAGCTTTTCCTCTGTCTTGTTTATAATTCGTTACAACTGTTAGAAAATTTTATGCTTATGCATTACTTAAACATTTTAAATTTGTTCTAATTACGCATAGGCTCGCATTTGACCACTATCTCACCTGATGGTATGCGATGATGTAGGCGACGACGGAGCACGTCCACCTAGAAGTAACTTATTTACTCAAAGAATTCCTTAAAGTTGTAGCTATCTGGAAACACTGTCTCTGGGGGTTTAGTCAGTAAAATTTTAACACTGCTCCGCCTAAGAGCGGGAGAAGTCATTCTGTGAGTCCCCACCTGAAAAAAAAGACTCCGGCAGAGAATTCCACTTTCTAGCTGTACTTACGCACAATAAACGTGTTCCCAAAACGCTTTGCAAAACAGTTACACATGAATTGGGTGCAATGCAATACTCAATTCATATAAATACAACTCTAGTAAATTGAAGCGCATTTAAAACGAAATGCATATTTCATGAACAAAATACACCTACAACCGCGACCACAGCAAATTAATTTGTCATTCCTCGTGGCCCCAAACTTAAAACCGCAACGTCCGACAAAGAAAATCACATTTGACATTATTTCACAGCACAAACTAATTTGTTTGCTCCGGGACGTAAACTGCGCTTGGACCTCGCTGCCACCGAACACGCTCCGTGCTGAGAATTATGACAATTCTCTTATTGGACCATCTCCCGTTTTGTGTGTACGTGTTTCGGAAATTCACAGGAATTTTTGGATATTTGTTTGAATTTGTTATACAAATTTTTAAAGTAGGTTTTCGGAGAAACTTTGCTAGCAGAATATTTTTTACCTGATGCTAGTTACTGCTAAATCTATGTAATATAAATTCCTCGTAAAATACTGGTATTCAGCTAAATCCGGCTTGACTGGAAGTCGACTCTAATATAGTTGGTAAAAAAAGGCTACGCAGATGAGTTATGATGGGATTTGTTTTATAGATTTTTTTAATCTCCATCAACAAACACCAGCCAAAAATATTACAACTGACAAGCTAAAGCACGTCACAGATATTATACCACACCACAGCAGCAGCCCAACAACACCCAGATTTCTAGTTTCAAAACACTAAAAAAATATTGCCAAAATTTGTCACAACCGCACACCGATGTCCTGTTGCAAAAACCGTGGAGCAAAATGCAGCGAGCAATTTCGGCGGACAATAAATCAGTCATATTTGGCCGGGGTTTAGGATCCTGGGCCGCTGGGCACGACTGGCGGCAGGTGAGGGTGGCATTGTCCCCCATAATGTCTTGTTTTGCCCCTCTTATGCATATTCATGCCGTGTATCCTGCCCCAGCCGGCGTTGTCGAACGAATTAACGCTACACTATATTTTGGGAGGAATGAACAATGGTGACGGGTATTTAGCTCTGGATATCTAATTAGGTTGATATTTCATTCTATTATACTTATTGCCGCGCATATCGAAGGACTGGAACAATCTGGATGCTGCGGTCTTCCAGTCTGATTATAATATGCATGTCTTCAGGCTAGAGTGAATAGGCTCTAAATAAACTAGTGCGCCTCTCCATCAACGATTGCATCACTGCTTACCATCAGGCGTAATTGCAGTAAAGCACTAGTTTGTTTTATTAAAAAAAAACCTTAAGCGCTACTAGCTTCTGCAATCGGCTTCGCCCTTCTTTACCCAAGGCGACATACTCTCACGATAAAAAGTAGCATAATTATGTCCTATTCCAGGAAATCTACCCATATCTACCTAGTTTCATCCAAATCAGTTCAGCTATTACTAAGTAATAGACAGTGAGTGAGCGCGAAGGTATAAAAACTTTCCCCTTTATAATATTCGAGCGATGAAAGCAAAAGTTTGTGTGAGTATGTTTATTACTCGTTCGACCATGTTCTGGAATACGAAACTTTACCCAAGGACATAAGATACTTTTTAGTCCGGGGATATGTTACCTTGAATTTTATACACAGTTTATTTTTAGCTAGTTAATATGATAAAAAATAGTTGTTGTAGTTACTAATACATAAATTCATACAACAGTAGATGTCAATATGTCATACAACAAAAATTTGATAAGTATTCTTATAACAGCAGTTTTATTGGTACTAATCCAAACCAATTCAAAATACCTATTGGTGCAGAAACGGGAATAGCTTGGGTGCCGAAACCTTTGATTGGTGAATTTTGTATTGTTAATTGATGTATTGTTCGTTACATAATATCAATCCAAAATACCTATTGGTGCCGAAAAACTTGGTGGCGACACAGAAATACTTCAAAATATTGAATACACAAGCTTGTTTTGTGCTACCTAGGTACGTGGAACGTACGTAAATCATCAATTATATTCGCGACCACATTATAATATTTTAGTTTGAGGTACTCGAGTAGGTAGGGGTACTTGAAACGGAACGGAACTCTCTCGCGACCTCCGCCGCTTAAATAAATCATATTATATCCGTTCTACAAGTTTTTGTTCCACTCCTTCTTCCCCCACCCTTAGAACTCCCGGCTATTGTCCTCTAAAGCGATTATAAAAAAAAATATCACATTATTTTACTACAAAATTGCATTCCTGTATCTGTTACGCTAATTTTATCTTTATTACAATCGTATAAAGTTTATAATGGATATGAAAATACTTCTAGCATAATAAAGAGCGCAAAAGTACGGGTTTCCGTTGAGGTAATTAGCGAATTTTTTTTATTATTTATGCTCCTTGTGTCTGTGTAAAAAAAAAACATATAATTTATAGCCAACTTATATTTATGCTTTCTACCACACATGAAAATAAGTTATAAGCATAAATACATTAAATATGCGTTTCGCTTCGTCGTTTATACAACATACATAGAGGGATTGGATTAATTTCCCTGCTGCGGTCTGCCCGTCTGATTATAATTTGGGTGTCTTCAAGACCAGAATAAATAAGCTTTTAAGGAACTAGTGCGCCTCGCCACCAACGATTGCATTACTGCTTACCATCAGGTGGGATCGCAGTCACTAAAACAACAAATTTACAAAATCACATAAATTAACGTAAACAGTGACAATAAAAAATGAATCTTACGGTTGTGGAATTAGAATATATTTTGTGTTATCAAAGTCGGAGCCTTTGTCGCGTAGTTATTTCAATTTCATTATTGTTGGTGCTGTGAGGTTGTCAAGTCTTCGTTACAACTACTTACTAACTCTGTACTCGGTGCACTCAAAGCAGCTGATTGCTACAGCTTTGAGCTCCACCAGTTGCTTGCTTTGTTGAGAACTGTTTCTGATTGAGATGATAGCCTTCTTTGTGCGCTGTCAGTTCACTAGAAATTAATTTATGAATTTTTACTTTACAAGATACATGATTTAGGTTAAGCAACGCTTGCCAAGGTTGGTGTGTGGATGGGTGACCATCTTAACATACCGAGTTTCCTCTGTGCCTCGGAAAGCACGTAAAGCCGTTGATCACGGCTGTCATTTCTAGATCTTTGGCAGTCGTTATGGATAGTCAGAAGTCAGTAAATCTAACTCCAGTCTTGCCATGAAGTATCGTGTTACACCAGTTAATGAGTTTTGGTGGTTTGGTAGGCAGCCACTCCTCGTAAAATACTGGTATTCAGCTAAATCCGGCTGAACTGGAAGCCGACCTTAATATAGTTGGGAAAAGGCTTGGCAGATGATGAAGATACATGATTTGATATTATGAAATAGTTACCAGATATTTTATTGTATGGAGTAATTTAAAACAAACAATTCATGCTTCAGTTTATCTCATAAAACAATGTTTAGAATACAAACGATTTATATAATTATTATTACGCAATATCTTTAAGATGAAACTAATTAAATAGTTAAAAACCGGCCAAGTGCGAGTCGGACTCGCGCACCAAGGGTTCCGTACAAACCTGCAAGGTTTACAAAGTTCGTTCATTACGACAATCGAGTCATAACTATGGTGTTAAATATGCGGTATCAATGGTTGTACTTTTGCGTTTTGCGTTTTTGCGTTGACTTAGAATTTTTTTTTTCACGGGTTAAAGGCAATTAGATCTAAGTATTTGATATGAATTTCAACTTGATAGCTCTACGCGTTCATGAGGAAAAAAGTAATAAGTTTATATTTATTAAAAAATAAATATATATTTTGTAATCTAACTAAAAATTTAAGGTTTTCGGAATTTTTCCTTTATGTGTGCTATAAAACGTTGCTTCATGCCAAATTTCAAGATTCTAGGTCGACTGGAAGTACCCTTTAGGTTTTGATTCCCTTGCGAGTACTTGCGAGTTTCAAAATATGCAGCTTAAATTGCTGTTTCTTTTGATTGCGTTGACATAGAAGTTTGATTTTGTTACAGCTTAAAGGTATTATAGACTTGAGTATTTGGTATGAATTTCAATTTAATACCTCTACGCGTTTATGAGGAAATGGGTAGTAAGTTTAAAATTATTAAAAAAAAATATATTATGTGATGTAACTAAAAATTTATGGTTTTCGTAATTTTTCCTTTATCTATGCTATAAGACGTTGCTTCGTACCAAATTTCAAGATTCGGAGTTCACGGGAAGCACCCTGTAGGTTTTGATTCCCTTGCAAGTGTCGAAAATTTGCGGCATAAACGGCTGTATCTTTTGATTGCGTTGGCTTAGAAGTTTGATTTTTTCACAGCTTCAAGGGACAGTAGACTTGAGTAATTGATATAAATTTCAGCTTCATACCTCCACGCGTTGCTGAGAAAAAGGGTCTTGACAGACGGACGGACAGACGGACAACAAAGTGATCCTATAAGGGTTCCGTTTTTTCCTTTTGAGGTACGGAACCCTAAAAATAGGTATCGCTAGTAAAAAACAGGTAAATAAATTTAGGTAGTCGCTTTAAAAAGAAACAAGCAAACTCTTGGCATAATGTCTATGTAATGTTTTGCTCCATATTTCATAATTATAATCGTTTAGAAAAAATATTATAAAATTATATTTAGTATAAACGTAATTTTTAAAACATACTAAAAGAAAAATGTATCAAAGCTTTTGCCAAATTAATTATTATAAAACGAGTGTTTATAAAATAAAACATTTGCGGAATGAATTGTTTGTGAAATTAAATAGTGTACGAAACGTGGGTTGTTAACTACCATTTTTTCACAGAATTTTAGATGAAACTAAACAAATAAACTTTGAATATTCAGCAACACAAAGAATAACCTGTTACCAGGTAAATTTTGATCACAGCTCAACAATTTAATTTGAAACTCGTTCACTAAACCGTTTCTAATCCTAACTCAGAAGAAACATCCCTAACATTTGAATTTGAATAGGATCATACTGTTTGTCTTCAAAATTATCTAACAACTTGGTAAAACGTCGTTCATTGGGTTTATTACCGGCTAAGCTGGTGCTAAGTCAGCGGGTCTCCTCGGGCGCGTTCGGGCGTCGTCGTAAATCTTCGGCTGACGTTTGATTTATCCGGGGCGGGCACTGGCGACGGACAGCTATGGGAATCTGCTGAGAAAACTTTTGCTGCATGGTTCAGTTTTAGGAAATGGCTGGAATAAAATGGTTAATGGCTAGTTTTCTAGAAAGAAAATGCTTTGCACAGTCAGCGGGGAAATAAATCTGTGTTGAAAGCACTAGTAATTCGCTAGTTTTGTGCTAAGAAAAATTACATTTCTTTCCACTGAGTAGCCACTGCGTGCTTTGTTTTTCACAAGAATAACGCAAGTTCTTTTATTTTTGCGTTTAGTAACAAGTATGATTGAAATAGTTGGTTGGTGATATTGCTGGCTTTGAAATAAAATATTTTCTCTCTTATATTGGTAAATATTAAAATGGCGCATCATTTAATCACTTTTTGCAGTTTTTATTATTTTTTACACAAGCTGCAATTTACATTGAAAACCTTGCAAATAATTTCAGCATATCAAACTCTGTTGATATGTAAATATTATTTTATACTCAAGCTTATTCTAAGGTTAAGTTCAGCTTGTTAAAAATGCTCGATCATTGAAGACTGTCCATGATCATCATTCCAGACGAAAGACGTCCACTGTTAACATACATACACACAAGGACATAGACCTACCCCAAGTGTCGTTGATAATGAGCGGTCCTGTGCGTCTCGCATCCATCGGATTCCCACGACTCTAACTAGGTCATCGGTTTTGAGCATTGTACAAAACGATATTAACGAAGATATTCTTTGAAAAGGCTAATCAACATAGAGGAATTATGTAAAGTATTTTTACTCGTTTTCTTTCACGATATTTTTTTTGGGTATAGAAGCGTAAGATATAGGACGATCGACATTTCAATTACGTCTTTCATAGTTATGTTGACCACGTATCTTGTATTGTAACCCTTTTTGTATTAAAGCGGTGTCTGTAAACATTTTGATCAGCCAATAGTACTCTCAAAGCTATGTTGCGGACCTACATTCTATGAGAAGTAGTGAATCGTATTGCAGCAATACTAATCTTCTTATTATAGAAATCACGTGTCACTGTGTCTGTTATCGAACTCTTCCAAAATGGCTAGCCCGATTTTTATGAATTTCTTAGTGTATAATTGGTAAATCTAAGAATAGGTCGTAGACTATTATTTTTTCATTATTTTCTTTGATAATAATTTATTTGCCAGAACAACGTTTGCTAGGTCAGCTAGCCTAACATATTATACAAATCTTGTGTCACAGTATTTGATACTGAGCTCTTTCGAAACGGTTTGACCGATATTTATGACTTTTTTATTTGGCAGGTCTGAGAATAAGCCGTAGGCTATTTTTTACTCTCCTTCCCTCCCATTTTCTTCTTTCTTTATTTATATGGCAGAACAAACCTTAGCCGAGTCAACTGCTGCTTAGCCTTTTTCCCAACTATATCGGGATTGGCTTACAGTCAAGCCGGATTTAGCTGAATGCCAGTATTTTGCGACGAGCGGCTGCCTACCAGACCTCCACAACCCAGAATATTTAATCAACTAATTAAATAATTAATAGTAACAACATAGTCAGAACCAGCCAACCACTATGCACTCTCGTTAATTTTCATAATCTAACTACATAAATCATTTCTATTTACATAACATTCTGCTATGTATATGATAGCTATTATCACGCGAAATAGCCAACAGTCGTTGTGAAATGTGCAACGTGTGATTTAACTACGTGGAATAACTGACATTGTAGGATTACTGTTAACTTTGAGTAGCTTTGTTTGTTGCAAAATGGACTTGGGGAATAGTGCTGTAAAATAGATTAAGGAAATATGTATATACGGTGGGTAATCCTTTATCTTCTAAATCAATATCTTCAGTACACATTTTAGTTGATTTTAGGTAATATCAAAACATGAGAGCGGTTGTGGTCTAGTACTAACTGCCGCGATTCGCAAGTTGTAGGTCGCTGGTTCAAACCTAACCAAGTGAATTGCTTTGGGTAATTTATTTTCTCATCACTGCTCTCAAAACGATGAAGGTTAACATCTTGAGGAAACCAGCACATTCTAGAACAAAAAAAAATCGAAGACATGTGACATACAGTAATCCGCACTGAGCGCGGTGGTGTAATACAGCCCTTTTTCTCTCCTAGACCTGAGTCCCAACAGTGGAAACATCACAATGCCGAAAATGCTAAAAAAAAATAACATCGAAACAACCATTCGTTTCCCGAATAAGATTATAATGAAAATACCACGCCCAATTGTAAAGATCCAGAAATAAATATTTGAAAGCCAATAAGAGACAAATGAAAAGACTGAACTCAAAACGGTCACTGAATTAAAATGAAACGAATAAACTTGGGTCTATATGAATCGCTTCAGTCCCTTTAAACAGTCCGTCGTGAAAATGTCGACGTGTCTCTCGACGAATTTCTAATTTTCATAATAGTCCGGCTAAAAAGTTTTCTTTAATTTTCCTTAATAATTTGTAGTCTTTCAAAGCGCTCAGTTAAATATATTTCGCGGGTCAGTCGGAAAGTTAGGAGCGTAGCGACTTTTATTTTTACATTATGTGAACGTATCTGGAATGAAAGCAAAATGTAATTAAACATTTCATTAAAACGCGATGCGAGTTTTAGTGCTAACTTTGCATTTACTAGGGTGGGTGTTATTTGTATAAAGGATTAATAAAGTGAATGGTATTTTATACATATGTAGTTGGATTCAGCAGATGACTGATTGTGAAAATAAAAAACAAAATACATCCCATTTTAAAACAACGAGTAACTTTCACATCATGTCCTCCAATCAGTTTATATGTTGTAGTTTGTTTTTATATGACAGCTTCAATCTGTTGTTGAAATAATTCTAAATTATTATCTGGCTAGAGGGACAGTTAACGAAGTCTATTTACGCCCGTTTTTAATAAACTATCTATCTAAAGTTGCAGCTACTAAAGATAAACTAATCTATCCTTTTGCCCGTAGTTGCTTTCCTATAACCTACCGACAGATAGCATTTCCTACCAAAAGTTGTGGATTGATAGATAGGATCTTTCTGTTTATCGGGGATAGCTATCTATCTATGAACTGCGGTAGGTTATTGAAAATGGGCGATACAGAGCGATCAATAGACCGCACTCCCAAGTAGGCTGTTGCAAACACTAGCTTGCAATCTGGTGGAATACCGATCCCTCCGCCACCAGACGACGGTCCTCTCTTTTTACAGTGCTCGAAGTGTCCCTATATCTACACTTTAAAGGACCTAAACTCCTACTGACGCCGCTATAAACGTGGCGACCTACTTGGTCCAAATACTTTGAGAGAGAAAAAAACCATCAACTCGAGAGGAAGCCTCAACACAACGAAATTCGTGTTAAACGATAGACAAAGAACTATGTTTAAATGGTAATTATTTTAAACCTTTAATAGAAACATCCTATACAGTCTATGTATCATGAAGGTATTGAAATACTCATCATCATCATCATCTGCCTAGCCTTTTCCCAACTATATTGGGGTCGGCTTCCAGTCAAGCCGGATTTAGCTAAATACCAGTATTTTACGAGGAGCGGCTGCCTACCAGACCTCCACAACCCATTAACTGGGGTAACACGGTACTTCATGGCATGACTGGAGTCAGATTTACTGGCTTCTGATTATCCGTAACGACTGCCAAAGATCTCCAAATGACAGCCGGGACCAACGGCTTAACGTGCTTTCCGAGGCACGGAGGAAACTCGTTATGTTAAGATGGTCACCCATCCACAGACCAACCTAGGCAAGCGTTGCTTAACCTTGAAGATCAACCTGTGCGGCTGTTATTATCTAGCCACGAGCTCCCACAAGGTATTGAAATACTCTGCACTGAAAATAGACAGTAGCACACATGAGCCGTTTGCGAACTGAAACAGAAATAGGTTTCTTAAATTGGCTCAACTCTACATAAAACTCATTGCGACGCTTGGGGAAGGCCTATGTCTACATAGGCCTCAACGAACCAAGCGTCGCCACAGCGACCGGTCCACCTTGTGGGTTGCCTTCCAATGCTGCGTCTTCCGGTACGTGGCCGCCACTTCAGAACCTTCCGTCCCCATCGACCATTCGTTCTACGAGCAATGTACCCTGTCTACTGACACTTAAGTTTGGCGATTCTTCAGGCTATGTCGGTAACCTTGGTTCTCTTCTATCTTCATTTCACTAATATACCTCTCGATTATTAGAAGTAGCAGATTATACTGATGACGAAAGGAATCGCTAGCGGAGATAATACATCATCAGTTCATTCATGCGTAATAATCTTTAGATATCGATCCAAAAATCTTCAATTCTCGAGCTCATTATTATCCGTCATATTTACCGGTTTATTCATGTGTAAATTCCTTTCTTCAAATACCTTCGTAAGGCTTCGGTCTATTTCTTGGAACGCAAAGCAAACCGAGTTAATTATGCTTGGCAGTTTACACTCAAATAATAGGGATAGTAGAGAGGAAAATTAATTCGTGGAATTAAGAATACTTGAAATCCTTGACTAAAATGTTTGAGATGACACTCAAATTAAATTAAACCATTAATGCTCAATTGTTTGCTTGCTGTGGTTTTTCCGTCTGATTATAATTTAGGTGTCTTCAAGATTAGAGTGAATAGGCTGTTAATAAACTAGTGTACCTCACCATCAACGATTGCATCACTGTTTACCATCAGGTGGGATCGCGGTCAAGCAAAAATCCTACCAACACATACCTACATACAGTGAGTAACCTACCACGTTTATTATTTCCAATATTCGAAATTGATGATGATGGATGATATAAAAAAAACATACACGGAAGCCAGTTTGGTGACATTAACACATCAAGTTGTCACAGAGCCCATCCCACGGACGTAACGACAAGAGTGGGCCGCCATTCTTTGCCAACAACCACACGACACAAGTACCTATAAACAGTCCCGTTTTATGATTGCACAAGTTAAAGTTCCCGGCATCGTAAATCATGGTGCTTGCAGGGAGCTTGCACGCTATAAAAGTAAATAAAATGGTTATGACCGGTCTTGTTCTCTCGGCTTCTTTACGAGACCCCCGCCGAAGATTAACACGCTCAGTTACTGGTTTTGTGACAGTAAACAGTTGAAACCGAAGTTTTCAGTTTGATTCCGGTTGTAAATAAAATTATCGGAGTACTTTTTAAGGCTTACGCACACCAGAACGACGTGGCAAGGGATTTAAATTTTTACCAGTGACCATTCAAACATATAGATATCCCGGCAAACGTCAAAGCGATATCAATGCAATATTGTGATTGAATGAACCATTTAGTTCAATTAAATGCAGAATGTGTTGCTATGAGCAGAAAAGTGCAAATAAACAGCGAACAATGGTGCCCGATTATTTGTGATCCAATGGTGCTTAGCTGAGAGTTGGGGCGTTTTCTAAAGTGAGTCCCGTATGCTCACTTTGACGTTTAGGAGATATAAATTGCTGTGCTTTAAAATGATGCCATAGCATCGAAAGGAATTTCATTGTACGGCATTGAAAGGCGCGCCACGGTATCCCGCAGCGGGACGCCGCAGCATTCTACGGTAGGCAACGGCAGGCCAAAAAAGATCTGCGCCTGCCAACAATCTGCTTATTGAAATTTGCATCAGGTAGCAAAAGCTGCCGTGGTATTTACCGTGGCGCTGATTGACGCCAAAATCCTTTACCATCTCGTCCCGGTATGCGTTGGCCTTTATCCGTAACCCTCAATTCAAGTTCTAAAAGAAGAAATGTTTTGGTAAGTAAAACATAAAGGCCTTCTGTTGTTAAAAAGTTTGTAAAACAAATAAAAATCGCCTCCAATTAATGTTTTGAAAGAAATCATCAGAAACATTAGAGGAAAATTTTCCAACATTGTTTTTCCAAATGAACTTGTCAAAAGTTGACGAAGTATCAGTCTCATTAGATCGTAACGGAGCCGGTGACCTTGCCTCAGGACTATCGGACGTCTCACCCGTCTGATCACAAAATGAATGTTTTACTTTTTTCATCCTCGAAGAAATTAAAAAAAGATGTCCGCAGTTAATCGGATTTTAACAAAATTGTGTTTCTATTATGTACTTTGTTCTTTTGAGAAAGAATTTTTTGTTCTTTTTTCAAAGTTTTTTGTTCTTGCTTGGTTGGGATTATGTTACAATGTTTTTTAATCAGTGGGTTTTTATACATACGAGTATGTACCTATGTTTCTTTGAATTGGAATGGTAAGTTTGGCCTTTGAAAAATGTGCCTGCGGAATTTGTCGTAATTAATTTTGCTCTTTGTAAAACGTTTTTTTTTCTAAAGTGTTGTTTTAAAGGACGTTGCCCTACTGAGTTTTTTCATTGTGTGTTAAATAAACTAGCTTTGTTTATATTTAATTCATGAATCCCCGACCGGTCTCATTGGACCGCGCTGTTATTGTCTTACTATTGTGTCTCGTTTCGCGGGTATTGATAGGTTAAGGTGGGAGAAATCGTCTAATGACTTCTTTCGTACTAGAGCAAAACGGGAGGGTAGACCTTTACTATATAAAACTACTATGTCCCTTCAATTGCCTTTTGAGTTCATGAACCACGATTAACCTATTCAGAAATTGGCCCATTGCCTTTATCGACTTTGCTGACATCTCATTAAGGCGCGCGTGGTACCTACATTACTTGCCGTCGATGAATCGAGCTTGATTTGAACGGTTACTGGACCAGAGGGCGAGCTATCCATTGCTCATCGTCCGCAAGTCCATGCCTATGGTAGCTGGTAGTCAGGGTTGGGATCTCAGCAATTCGTGGGGCCATCTCTTTCGCTAGTATTTCTGCTTGCTTCGCAAGAGGGGACCGCCGTCTATTCCCTATCACTCCGGACCATGGCCTGTACTAGGGTACGCCACCGATTGCCTTAACGAGGACACGGCGATGGTGGTGCACAGCCCAAGCGGGCACACCTCCACCGTTAGTTGCTCTATTTGCTCATCCGCTGCCCCAACCGTTTTGAGGTTGTTGTTTTTGTATTTATGTTGTAATAGTAAACTATGGACAGAAGTCTGAAATACCCATCTATCATCACCATATCCTGAAAACAATACTATCACAAAACCATTTCTCACTAAAAGTCTCGTAACAAAATATGCGCATTCTCCAGCTCCTTGTATTGTATGAAAATGTTCAAGTATTTGAGAATCGGAACAAACGTTATATTTATGTTTCGTGCCTGTCCTCCTTGCAAGGCGCTGCACTTTTCTCTGAATACGAAATAAGGTTTGAATGAAAACTATTCACATTGAAATATTCCTGAGGAAGTTGAAACTCCAATCATTTTTAGTTTCCTTTGTCATTATTTGCGAGAAATATAAAAAATAACGCATAGACAACTGTTTGACTCGAAAGAGCTTGAGTGATATCACTGAATGCAATCAGTTATTTTCCGTAGATTATGAAGCTTATAATAAAATTAAGAAAATAAAGATAGATTACCATAAATTAATTTTCTCATATTACCGTATAAGAAAATTATTTTCTGGTAATCTATATTTTTATACATATAAAAAGGAAAAACTGAGTGTCTGACATATTAACGTACAGCCGAAACTACTAGGACTAGGAGTGTGAAATTTGGCAAAAGGTTTCATTGTTTGAGTCCAAAGTTTATATAGAAAAACCTATTTGTACACGAGCGAGCCGCTGGCAGAAGCTAGTAAACTAATACACCTTATCGCTACACAGGCTAGACGTCGTCCAATTCTTGCGTTAGAATAAATTCTAGAAAAGTTTTAAAGCCCAAAAGATTAAATTATACCAATAGACCTTGACTAAGTGGATCTAGAAAGCTAAAAGAAAACCGAGTTTTTGCGTCAGATAAGCCAAACCAATTTTCCAACTTGATAAAAAATCCAAATCGCGGTGGAGATAATTATGAAATGTAAATATTACGAGACGTCGGAGATGACGGTAGAAACCACAGAGCTGGATTGAGTAAAAGCTTTTAAATAGGGTTTAATTTCAACCTTGCTCTTGGAGCTCGTGGCTAAATAATAACAGCCGCGCAGGTCGATCTTCAAGGTTAAGCAACGCTTGCCTAGGTTGGTCTGTGGATGGGTGACCATCTTAACATAACGAGTTTCCTCCGTGCCTCGGAAAGCACGTTAAACCGTAGGTCCCGGCTGTCATTTGTAGATCTTTGGCAGTCGTTACGGATAGTCAGAAGCCAGTAAATCTGACTCCAGTCTTGCCATGTAGTACCGTGTTACCCCAGTTAATGGGTTGTGGAGGTCTGGTAGGCAGCCGCTCCTCGTAAAAACACTGGTATTCAGCTAAATCCGGCTTGACTGGAAGCCGACCCCAATATAGTTGGGAAAAGGCTAGGCAGAGGCAGATGATTAGTCTCAACCTTTCTGTTGCTTTTGTTGCTGCCAGCGGCTTTGCTCGCGCCATGTTAAATACTTCAAGGATAAAAAGTATCTTATATGCTATTCCAGGACATAGTCTATCTGTATAGTATAGTTTTACCGAAATCTATTCAGAAGTTTTTTGTACCTATTCAATTTACAAACATTCAAACTTCCATACACCATACATAGAAAACTTTCACGTTTATACTTAGTAGGATAGTTAAGTACAAAATCCTATTAGAAAATAATATGCTAACAAAGAAAATTGCAGCAAATTGTTCCAGTGAAAACCTAAGAGCATCAGCTTGAAGCATACTTGAGAACATTACGTCTGTTCCGAGAATAAAGCTCTGAACAATAAGGAAAACATCACGTAAACAGTTCGCTCTAGTTCATACAACTATTAAAGAGTTTAAAATTCTAAGTAAAATGCTCTGAGGGCGGTGTTATGCATAGTAACTCATCATTATGTGACTTTATACATCGTTTTATTCTAAGCATCTAAAAACATCTAAGCGTCAACCTCATAATGTTCCCACAACTGGGACTCGGGCCTCCTCTCTAGGAGAGCAAACCGGACCAAGCCCAAGCCGTCGAAAGCGTGTACTGTTCCACGCGCGCCTCAAAGAGATGTTAACAAAACTGTAAAGGGGATCAGCAGGGTCAAAGCCTCTGGGGTCATTGGTTTTCTTCTGAAAGGAAAACCCGGTGCCCTGGAACAAAGGCAAAGAAGGAATAAAGGAGTGAATTATAGTCAGTAAATTCTGACACGCTCCCCAGCTGCGCCCACATACCCCCACATACATACATACACAGAAACACACATAGAAACCCCCCACATACATAGAAAAACTATATTTATAAATAACATAAATATTAAAATAAGCATTACCATACAGCGTGGCAATGCCACGTCTTCTGGGCACATAACCAACCAGTCGACAGCGATATGGAAGAGTTTTTTGAACCCATATTTTATTTCGTTTTTAGCTAGTTGTAAAATAAAGATAGCTCAAACTTTAAATCACGTAAAGACTTACAGCATTAAATATTAAAATCCTAGTAAAACACTTTCTAAGAAGACTCTGCCTACATCTCCTTTGAACATGGCACATTAGGGAGTAGTGGGCAGTAGGCAGTTTATTTTTCAAAGCCGGCGCGTGATGTGAGCCTGCTTACGAACGCGGACATCCTTTGAGCACTGGCGCGCGAAAATTTACTGAGAGGAGCGGCGCGAGGTGTGAACTGAGAGCGAGAGTTATAAAACTAATTTATTTATTACTAGCTTTAGCCCGCAGCTTCACCCGCGTACATAAAATATAGCCTATATCACTTAGGAATACAGCTGCAGCTGTCTATTGGTGAAAAAATTTTAGCAATCGGACCAGTACTTTCACAGATTACCTCATACAATCAAAAAAACAAACTTTACCTCTATACTATATTAGTGTAGATTTTTCATTGTCGGCAAGTTGGTCAAACGCAAGTTAGATCACTATTTCGCCTGATAGTAACCAATGATGATAGTTGTAATAGACATTTTTCCTTCTCGTTATTCGTATTAGCAACAGTGTTCGACGTGGAATATTTTTCACAAATTTTAGAATTGACCAACGTTAATGTCTGGGGTTAATCCTTACAGCGTTTCTTGTTAGTTTAGTCCATTATCAATGATTCTTATAGAAAAGAAAATCTTTGTCCTCATAGCTACAACCTAGGCGTCTTTGAGTCAAGAGCGATTGAGTGAATAGGTTTTTTCAAGGCTAGCATACTCTATCGTCAACCACATCATGTCCCCAAGTATGCCCAACACTGGAGCCAAGCTGATCAGAATCACATTATATAGAGCGATACATCTAGTAATAAAACGTACGATCATCATCTGCCTAGCCTTTTCCCAACTATGTTGGGGTCGGCTTCCAGTCAAGCCGGATTTAGCTGAATACCAGTATTTTACAAGGAGCGGCTGCCTACCAGACCTCCACAACCCATTAACTGGGGTAACACGGTACTTCATGGCAAGACTGAAGTCAGATTTACTGGCTTCTGACTATCCGTAACAGTAATAAAACGTACAATATCACGTAATAATTTCCCGATATACTCTCTTCTGCACTTCACTTGTACAGTCAGCATCAAAAGTCGCTGAACACAGTCAACATAACAAAACACCTCGTTCGTTCATCTGTTCACAATAAAATGTTTTGTTATGTTGATTGTGTTCAGCGACTTTTGATGCTGACTGTACCAAACGTCGAGACAGTACTAGACGTAACGAGGGAAATCGTTAGGAGATAATTATAATTTTTACGAACATATCCATTTAGTTTCCAAGTAAATGCCTTTTTTATACAAATTTATGTAGGTTTCGGAGAATTGTAGACACCTACTGTATTTTCATCATTACAACATTAACACAAAACAATCAAACATACAATACATACATACATATAAAATAAGAAACTGACAGATGACAGATCTACGCACAGCCGAAACTAATTAAACTAGGACCGTCAAATTTCGCCAAAGAGCACTCATCATCATCATCTGCCTAGCCTTTTCCCAACTATATTTTGGGTTCGGCTTCCAGTCAAACCGGACTTAGCTGAATACCAGTATTTTACGACGAGCGGCTGCCTACCAGACCTCCACAACCCATTAACTGGTGTAACACGGTACTTCACGGCAAGACTGGAGTCGCAAAAGAGCACTAAGAGAGGACAAACTTCCAAAATTCACTTCCTAAAGAGATCAAACGGAGGTCCAAAGTTTGTATGGAGAAACCTACTTTCACGCGGGCAAAGCTACTAGCAGAAGCAAGTTCTTAATAATACATTTTTATTCTTATTCCGTCCTCCGTTTGACGAAAACCATTTTTCAAAAGATGAAAGCAACAACAAAGTGTTGTAAAACAATGTGAAATTTATGATTCATCCGCAACATTAAGCAGGCCACAAATATCTACAAAGGACGATATTCGAGAGCCCTTCATCCCACAGAATTACATTACCTACTTTAATGGGAACGACAAAAATTTATGTGAAAAGTTAACACCAATAACTTTTGTTCGGAAGTACGATAATGAGGCCCACCCTACCGGTAATTGGGAATTAAAATGGGGAACGGCCTAGCCGATGGACTGCTGTTTATTTGTGTCTGTAGTAGGGTTAAGTTTGAAGAGGAGAGAAAGACTGCGACACTACACACACGCACCATAATCACACCACATCGCAGAAACGAAAAGTGGTTACGTGTGTACCTACTGTGTTTAGTGATGCTGCAGCTTCTTATAGTTGTGCTGTAGCAACTTCAATTGTGATGTAGTCGATATCATCTAGACGGTTGCAAATAAAACTATTTATATGTATAAAACGAATTTGAATTGAAATAATAACGAGTGTGAATAAAACTCCTGATTTTTATAAAAATAGTATCCAATAGTGATAGTGTTTTTGTTGTGGTGTGGTTATGGTACGTCAGAATAGACCCTATAAAAGTGGATAGATGGATTGTGTCATTGACACGGGAAAAGCGGTGGCTGAGATTACGGTGGTTTGAAAACAAGAAGACTTGCGTGTGGCAAACTCTAAGCTTAACTGGGACAAGGATAGATAGTTAGGATGGTAAGCAAGACTTTACAAACTATGAACGTGTCTATTCCTAAAATTCAGTATAAAAACTTACAAAAACTCAACTAACCCTTCTTTGTAGTCGGGAAAAAGTAAAAAGACAAAAGAATAAATTAGGTAGGCACTAACGCTTAGGCATAAGCAGGCTCAGTACTTTTACGTAAAAAGTAAATACTTACCAAGTCAAATGAAGTAAAGGCTGTCTTCTCGTGTCAAGGATACGAGTAGAATTTTTACATAGTAATACATTTGAAAAACTCTTGGTGAAGTAAATTTTTTTAATCCTTTTTTTAGGTGGGGAATCATCAGAATCACTTCTCCCACTTTTGGGCGGAGCGGAAGAGTGTGTCAAACTTTTGCTGACTAAAACCCACCCTGTTCCTTCTTTGTTTTCGTTCCAGGGTCCCGAAGCCTTAACCTATCACATACCCGCAAAACGAGACACAATAGTAAAACAATAACAGCGCGGTCTCATAGGACCGGTCGGGGATTCATGAATTAAAACTACTTTTCATACGTTGTATACGTACGTATATAATTATGGTATTCAAAAGCCCAATAGTCAAGTTTTTATACCATTATCATCACCATTTCGGCTAAGAGAATTGCACAGCTAGACCTTCAAACATCGTCACATCGTCCGCTCCAGTGCTTTTCACAACCAGCCAGACTCCTAAAGTCAAAAGCAAATTCTACACATACTATTTTACTGTTGATTGATTCTCGTTTTTCCATTATTTCACCTGATGGAAAGCGACGATGTTGTGGACGATAGAGCGCGCTTGCCTAGAAGTAACTTATTCACTCTTGATTAGACTCCCCAGATTGTAGATATCCGGAAACATATATCGATGGTCCCCACGTAAAGTATCGAATCAAAAAAATAGCAATTTTTTATTATTACTGTTTTGAGCTCTTTTTAAAGGATATTTTTTAATACAACTTCGTTTCCCGATAGTTAGAGACCTAATTTTTATAAAGATTTAATCACCCGTGACAAAATTATGCAAAAAATAAACTTTAAATCGCTCTCTTGCAAAGTAGCGATTTTCACTTTCGATACTTTACCTAGGGACCATCGATATATTCCTGAAGAGAATTCGACTCCTTTTGTGGACGTACAGTGAATATGTTGCCAAAACTTTTTGTGTGTGTGGGTAGGATGTCCAAAATGTACCGGTGGCGCATCACCGTACTACTGGTGGTTCGAAAACGGAAAAGGCTTTGCAGAATTAGGTTATGCACCGACAGTCCGACACACATTCCCCGAAATGGAACCAGTAGAAACCCGACGGCCTAGCAACTCGCTTACATAAAGCTGTGGCAAACGATGACTCTACCTAGAGTTTCCCACTCTTATGTATTGATTTACTTAATCACAACGGTTGGACAACCAATTAAAGTTATTAACAAAGACAATTAAAGTTATAAACATCACATACATTAATTCCTCTCGTAGTACTCCTAACATGCCAATAAAATCAACAAGTTAGATATTGTTAACTTCTCAAAATCAGCAACTATGAATCCAATGATCGACAATTCAGATACAATACTAATAGCAGACTTGAGGCTCTGTCCGTTTATTGGATTAGAATCCAAAAGATCATAAGTGCAGCCAAAGTGCAAGATATTGGCAACAGTGCGACACTGAGGTACAGCAAATATCCTGTGCTTTTTACCGCGGCAGTAATTTTGTCAGGAACAAAGAACCGTGCCAACACAGCAAGCAGGTCAGACGCGTCAAATGCCACGACTCGTCTTACAGGCGATGATGGTGAGCTGATCTCGTGCTTGTCGTACCTCCAGTGAGTTCTATCCAAGGCAACCCAAAAGAAATTTTGTCGGCCTATGTATTTTGGTACCTATGTATGTTGGGAACAAATAGAACTGAATTAGTATTTACCCATTAGTTTAGCAATAGGTAGACCGCAAGCCCAGACCTACGACCGATATTAATCGGAGAGCCGTTAATTGGGTATTAATAAGTAGAACGGCTTGTTTGCTTTAGATTAATGCTTATTGATTCGATGATGCTGTTGACCCATTTCCTGTGTTTGTCGACTGCTCCAATAATAACAGTTTGTGTTGTGCGAATGTATGATGTTAACATTCATCTTCATATAGTGGAAACTAGTAATAAAACTTCAGTTTTGATTTTTGCAGTTCCAGTTATAGCATAGCATAGGATCAACTTTATAATATTCCCACTGCTGGGTCTCAGGCCTCTCTCTAGGAGAAGGTATGGGCCGTAACCCAGGCCCAGTGCGGGTTGATGGATGTCACAAGTATTCGAATTTTGGGTTCTAAGATATGCCGGTTTCCTCACGATGTTTTCCTTCACTGTTTTGAGAGCAGTGGGGATGAAATAAAGTACACAAAGTAATGTGGCTGGCTGGGTTTGAACCCGCGACCTACAACTCGTAAGTCAGGGCTGTTACTACTGGGTCACCACTGCTCTAGTTACACTATCATCGATTTACACTAGCAATGGACGGTTCCGAGATGTTTTAGCAATCAAAAGAATAGGAATCGTTAAAATAAACCATTGAGTCAACCATCAACGCGCCGTTCTACAAAATAATCGAAATATTTTTCTATTGTTTCGAGTCAACGGGATCGACCGCCAGTTTTTGATAGTACGAATCAATCACTCACACTCAAAACTCTTAACCATCGAGGAACAACTCGCGAATGAACGTGCTATGCGCCAGTCGCAATAACAGATAGTTGGAATCGAGTCAAAGTTGGAACAATCGAGAAGCATCGAGATATCGAATAGTCGAATAAAACCTCTCACCATTGTGTTTCGCTAATTCACACACACTCTTCTGGCACTAAAATGATCGCAATATGAATGAACTGCTATCATTAGTGCAATGGATTGCCATTACAGATACAATCGCATCACTTGACTCGCCTTTACTTTGTGAGGCGTCGATAAATTTGTTCTAGAAACTCGCAGTAACATAAAATTATGCTCTTACTTCGCTCATCATCTACCTAGCCTTTTCCCAACTATATTGGAGTTGGCTTCCAGTCAAGCCGAATTTAGCTGAATATCAGTATTTTACGAGAAGCGGCTGCCTATCAAACCTCCACAGCCCATTAACTGGGGTAGCACGGTACTTCATGGCAGGACTGGAGTCAGATTTACTGGCTTCTGACTATTCGTAACGACTGCCAAGATTTACAAATGACAGCCGGGACCTACGGCTTAACGTGCTTTCCGAGGCACGAAGGAAACTCGGTATGTTAAGATGGTCACCCATCCACAGACCAACCTTGGCTAGCGTTGCTTAATCTTGAAGATCGACCCGTGCTGCTGTTATTATCTAGCCACAAGCTCTTTCTAGCCGCGAGCTCCTTGTCTGTCTTACTTCCCTATCATATTCTATCTTCGTTACCACAAGTTCTAATTTGAACGCGCAACCTTTGAGTCGAAGTCGTAGACTAGACAGTTTATGTGTCGTGATGTTCGTGTGGACGGTAATGATCACTCTACCTGCGGCTCACGCTAAAGGTCACGTTAATATCATATGAATTTTATTAGAAAACGTTTTGTTCCTTCTGTTAGTATCATTTGCTTACAAATTAGGGTAAAATAATGGGTATTTGCCATGACGGAGGTATTAGTCTGAAAGTTTTATTTTAAGTGGGAAATCATCTAATGTCTTCTCCCGCTCTGGGCGGAGCGGGAAGGCATGTCAGACTTTTACTGACTAAAACTCACTCCTGTACCTTCTCTGCCTTAGTTCTAGAGCTCTTTATTTTCACATAACCCATGATCCCTACGATTTGCTGAAATCTTCTTGAGGCGCGCAAGAAAGTTCTAGCCGTCAACATCTATTTGTCTAAACATTGAAAAATAGGTAAATTGAAATGAGTATAAAGTACAGACTAAGTAATCTGCATTTTCTTTAGATTAAATAAATTCTGTTCCGCTACTGTGTCACTCTTAGACAAAGACTTCATTTTATTATAAAGAATCCCGGCCATCTCACAGAATTAAAAAATGTACGAAACTGAACGATGAGAAGCTCCGAAGAGAGAAACTCCAGAAGAAGGATAATTTATTTTTTAATACCTTATTGAATAACAGACACAACACTATAATAAAACACATAGGTTAATGTTTTTAGAGTGTACAGCCTACGTACTATTGTTTTTGACACTGCAGCCTTAACAGCTGGATGGATTTCAACAAATGAGTTAACATTAGATTGCGTTTGACAGCCGAATAGGTTACATAATATAGCTATGAATGAAAAAAAAAACAATATGGGAGCCAAGAATAGGAGTATTAAAATAAAATTTAACAATCAATATTGTAATCAAATCTATGAATCAACTAAAATAACTGCTATTATTATATTATTATTATTATTTTATATCTTGATGCCGCTTGAATAATGCTTGTAAAGCATTATTTTCATACTCATCATCTTCCTGCCCTTGTCCCGTTTTATTTGGGGTCGGCGCAACACGTTTTCTTCTCCCATTCTGTTCTGTCACTCGTCACGTTATCACTAACTCACTTTTCTTCCATACTTATCACTTCTTTCCCTCTCCATCCATCCACATGTAAACTCATAACTGTTTTAGTAACATCTGTTTCATCCCTCCTCTTTACATGACCATTATTTTTCATACTCATACCTCTAATTAAACTTAACAGAGTTATGTATAGCTTATATATGACGTAACAAGGCAGTGTGCCGAGCTATAATTGGCTATTAATGTCGGACACAGCTTGTTTGGATATGAGCCATCGATTATTGATTAGGTAAATAATTTGACTAGCTTCAGGCTTGAGTTCGGATAGCAAACACGCGTGTTTGTGCTGGTCCCTTCGCATTTATGTCACACTATAATATTAGAACAGGAGTTTGTATGAATGTATGATTGCTATAACTCCTTCACGTTTAAACAACTGAATGGATTTACATGAATTTTGACAAACGGGCAAAGAATAATTAATAGTGCAAGTAATTCGGAGAGCAGTGGTGGCCCAAAGGTAACTGCCCCGACTTACATGTTGTAGGTCGCGGGTTCAAACCCAGCCAGGCGCATTCATCATCATCATTTCGGCCGAAAGACGTCCACTGCTGACATAATCAGGCATTACTTTCTGTAATTTATTTCATCACCGCTGCTCTCAAAATGGTGAAGAGGCATGTCCTAGAACCAAGATTTCGAAGACATGTGACATTCACTAATTCACAGTGTACCCGCGTGGCGGATTACGACCCATGCCTTCTTAAAGAGGAGTCCCAGCAGTGGGAACATCATAAGGCTGTTGCTATGCTAAGCTTATCTGTATGTAAGTTTGCTACTTCTTCACGTTAAAACGGCTGAATGGATTTAAATAAAATTTGGCATACAGGCACAGAATAAGTAATAGTACAAGTAATTCAACTGGAACATGACCTGGCATTGTACTGGGGAAACCCGGAACCTGGATTTGAACTACCTGGGAATAAATAGGTTCATGTAGGGTAATATCCAACTTTTATCCCAGTATGCACTGGCAAAAGCTAGTAAAATAAAAAACTATTTATATCTGTAACTAGCTTTTACCCGCGGCTTCGCTCCCGTCAAATGACTACCCTACATATCCTACGCTACCCTACCCTACCTTCCCTACCTACCCTACACTACCCTACACTACCATACACTACCCTACCTACCCTACACTACACTACCCTACACTACCCTATACTACCCTACACTACCCTACACTACCCTACACTACCCTACACTACCCTACACTACTCTACCTACCCTACTTTACCTAACTTTTTTTTTTTAGAATTTTTCTCTCCGTAAGAACCATCATTGAACTTCAAGGAACATTTTAAAAAAAGAATCAGCCAAATCGGTCAAGCCGTTTTCATGTGATGTCGTGACAACGGAAAACGGGTTTCATTTTTATATATATAGATTTGAGGTTGTACGTTACTTTGTCCGTTTGAGTTAACACCAACACTAATTAGTGCTAACTAGTTAAAATACGAGTACGTCCCTCAGTTCGTTGCGTTTCGGCGTAGGCCTTTTTATAAAATAAAAACTCTTATAAACTTCAAACAATATCTTTGTACTTCAAACAGTATCGTACCATAGAATATACTACTATAAGGTCCCATTAAAATACATAGACAAATTTTAACGCAGCGTTTAGTAAGTCTAACTAAAGATATCCAAGCAAAAAACACACTGATTAAAGTGAAAGAAAGAAAGAAAAAATATTTATTTCGCACACATACATACATAATACATATGAGTAGAAGTTAAGTAAGCAGTAGTAGTTTTAAGTGGTGTCTTTATAAGTATGTTGTTGTTGTATTTTTTTCTTTTTTTTTCTTCCATTTTCTTTATTTTGGTGGTCAAAATGATTCCTCAAAGTTTTTCCATCTATTTTAATGGTACCATAGATTCCTACGAGTATAAACCTTAATGGGTACCATACCAATACCTCGTTTACTTAACAAGTTGTCAAAATTGAACGCTACATCGAAACCGATACCCTAGTTCTACTTAGTTACTGATGTCACCAAACATTGTTGAATGTACTATCAAATATCTTCGGCTTTATATCGCTAACTACGCCATGCAGCCTCGGGGCAGCATGACAAGCGAGCAGTGTAATCAAATCAGACATGATTAGTTCGCGCCAGTCTCCGTGATTCAATCTAAGCATTATCGAGCACTAATTGATACATGCTTCATGCTGCCAATGGTGCGGGGTTTAGCAGCTTTTGTTGTTGGATTTAGTTAATAATGTATGCTTTGTTTCATTTTATATGCGTTATTTTTTTAATGTTTAACAACCACTTTTATCACGCTTGCAAAATCATTATTAATCATCTCTTTTTTTAGGTTTGAAATCAACTTACGACTTTTCCCACACTTGGGACGGCATGCCCCACTTTTACTGATTAAAAGCCACTTCTGTGCTCCTTCTTTGCCTTGCAAACCAGGACCCTGGTTTTCTTTCATACCCCAGTAGACCTCGACCCTGCTGGGCCCCTAATTTTCTGACACTTTTTCCGATTTGTTACCCATTGCTCGTCATCCGCAAGCCCACGCCTATGGTGGCCGCTTAAAATACAGATAGAGATATCTGCAAATCAATGCTTCTATTTGGGTGCACAATCGAGTCAATGTTTTCCAAATGAGTCACTGCAAATTATGACCGAGAGACAGATGATCCTTGGGCTCAACAAAGTCATGAAGTGGTAGGTACCGGTAGTCCCGCCGTTTGATCCTCTACTAAGGTGCGCTGTCCTGCTTAGTTCTTCTAAAGTTTCTACACTGCTGACTTTAACATTGAGGCCCCATCTAACATTAAACGATATTTCAAGATCGAGCGGTGTTCGGCCTTTGTTCCTCACATTGACATCAAGTGTCCGATTTCTGCGCTGGCAATTGGCGATCAATTTAGATTGCCAAGTAAATTGAGTGCTGCTGTTACTGATTAGTTTCTTGGACGAGGAATACCATCTCGGAAGTATCAGCCTTTTCATGAACTAAGTTATCACTTTTTTTTTTTCCGGTAGGGGAATCATCAGAATGACTTCTCCCACTCTTGGGCGGAGCGGGAGGGCGTGTCAGACTCTTACTGACTAAACCCCTACCCCGTTCCTTCGTTGCCATCGATCTGGGGGACACGGTGACAACCTTTCGGATACCGTGTTCCCCAGAGGCTTCGGCCCTACCGGGCCCCTACAGTTTGCTGATATCTCCTTGAGGCGCGCGTGGAACAGAACGCGCCGTCGACGACTAGGCTCGGTCCAGATTATTACCAGACTGCCGGACGGCGAGCTACCCAGTGTTCGCTATCCGCGAGCCCGCGCCTACGGTGGTCGGAAATCGGGATCGGGATCTCGGCGGCGGCGGCGTGAGTTCCGTTGCCTCACGCGGTCGGCAGCCTCCTTCGCTAACATTACTGCTTCGCAGAAGGAGGCGACTGCCTGCCACCCCTCCTCGCTCCGGACCATGGCCTGTACCAGGGCCCGGCGCGAGGGGTCACCGCCGCCGATAGCCTCCACAAGGACACGGCGGTGCTCCGCCCAAGCGGGGCACACCTCTACCGTCTGCTCCACCGTGTCCTCCGGGCGGTCCACACAGTGGAACTAAGTTATCACTTGCCTTTCGTTCACTGGCGCTTCATGGCACCCCCAGAAAATTCAATGACTTTGGGTTTGCAGAAAATTCAATGACTTTTATGGGTTTGCTTGTTTTTCTCAAATATTTCCCTTGGCAATAAATCAACGGTATCAGAGAAACTATGAAACGTTCACAAAAATATCACTGGCTTGGATATTCTTATAATATTGAACTTGTAATATCTGACGTAATAAGCGTTCTTAGTCGCTGCCCGTTCAATTGGGGTGACCTAAATAAACAGTCCACTGGCTCTGCTGTCACTTTTCACGACAGATATCCAATAGATACGTATATATACCGTCTTTATGTACATTGATATGTATTCCCTGGCCACGCAAGCCCTGACATGATTAATGTTTACATTGACGACAACGCTCGGCTACAAATATTGAAACTATGTATTATAATAATATTTGCCTATTACGTAGGTATTTGTACAAGGATCATTATTTTGTTTGCAGAAGGCAATCTAGCGCATCTGCCTAAATATTATCTTACATTTTTTTGCTTTTATAAGTTAGAATATTTTTTTTGGGGACAATCATCAGATAATCTCTCCCGTTCTGGGTGGAACAAGGATAAGTCAGACTACTGATTAGAAGTCATCTGCGTTACTTCAGTTGCCTTTGGTTATTTTAAGCCACGATGATTCTCGAACAATCTTGCAAACCAAATTGGAATACATTAAGCCAACGTTTACCAAAATGAAAGCAAATTGAACCACGAATCAGATCAAGATTCTAATATACAAATCGAGTAATGGTAAAGATTGGAAAGCTCCAAGCGATCTGATATGAAACCAAATCGTCTACAATCATCTAGCTAAGCTAAACGAAGCCATTATATTATATCGGGTCAGTCACCACTTGAACCATTCTTACACATTCTGATTGGCACAAGATTGGGTATCCATATTAAAACTTTAGCAATATTACAAACTACGCTAAGTTTTCCAATCAGATTGAGAACTCCCTCCATGGCTCGTAACGCACCACAAAGAAATTGCTGCCATAGGTAGTATAATTTAGGCAAAACTCTTATAATATTGTTACCTCAGAGTTACCGTAGATTTCCCTTGAGAAATGTACCTCCTGTTCAATGATGACATGTATGTAAAATTCGTTGCTAGTCCCTGTGATCGAGTGCGGGAACGTACATATGTACGCTGACAAAAGTATTTTTTCTTTATAAAATCCTTGCGAAAATGTTTTTGTTGGTTTTGTAAATGGTGCGATGAGATAAGAAAGTATACCTACTTACATATCTATTTTGCATAGTTATTTGTGAGGTATACGGCTGCGTTGACTACAGAATCGAAGTAAGCATAATCTGTTACTTCGCCTAAACTTACTAGCTAAATATTGTACGAGTAACTATGACGAATTAATTAACAAATGCTTTTAAAAATCATCATCATCATCATCTTCCTGCCCTTGCCCGTTGTTAATTGGGGTCATGATTTTTTCTTCCATTCTATTCTATCAACCGTTACCCTCTCGTAAAAGCTAGTTTCACAATTAACAAAACTTTACGTTTGCAAACTTTACTTTTGTAATAAAATAAAAGTATAAATCCAATATTCAAACTGAATGTCAATTAAAGAACGATATTCTGTCCTACAAACTTTACCAAAAGACTGAAAGACCATCATAATAAACAAAATTATTTTCACAACATTCACTGAAACATCCCAAAATAAAACATGTACTCGTATACGATATTTACATGTTCCATTTGTACTCGCGTATAAATAATTACTCAAACGTTATAAAAAATACTCAACTACATTAAAAACTGGTATTTTTCGGCCACAGCTCAGCAAAAATAAAATGCTCGTTAATTAAAACACGCTACGACTTTTACCTCAATTATTATACAAATATGAACCGGGTTGGGGTTGCGAATGTGGGCCTGGGTAGTGGGTACATACGTAATAACATGTTAATGTATTACTGGCCTTCACAGCTACGAATATACTCGTAGCTCTTCCCTGAAGACCGCCGTAATGTTTGAACTCGACTTGGGGCGAACAATGCCAACTCTTTTACGACTTCTCCTAAAAACAAGTCCTTTCTTTACGAGGGCTCATTATATGAACTAGTATTCGTAGAATAATCTAGTTTACTCGATGTTATCAACAAATAAAAATGCTCCGTAATACTCGTATATCTGCAGACTGGACACTCAAATGGCACACATTCAACAAACACGAAGTAAATCTTTATATTTTATTTTCAGTAGCCTTCAAACCTTTTTCTGAATAATGAGTATTTATTTGTACCAATATCCTAAAGAAAAAAAAATTGTAATGTAAAATAAACTCTAAAACTAATGGATCGATTTAAAAATCCTCACACCGATGTTGCTTTATCACTAAGTCCAACTATCACGCGAGCAAAGCCTCTGGAAGGAGTTAGGTTGATATATTTTCTAGGGATTGTTCTTGCTTAAGCCCCAATGTCGTCACCAATTAGGTCCACGAAAAGGTCACCCCAATTACAATTACAGTACACAGTCTAGCAATCAAAACGAAACCAATTCTCGTACCTAGGGAATACTTACAAAAAAGTACATTTTGTGCCGGTCCCAAAACACAATATCTTCAGTTCTAACTTCAAACATGACAGATGATATGTCTTCTGTATCTTTGACTTCCAAAGTCTTTAGATTTTTTGTTTTGGTGTGAATGAAGATGAATGAGTTATTGCCTGGAGTTGGCAAATCTGTTGTGTTGAAAGTTTGGCGACAGCGCCGTGTCGCTGTGACGTCTCTAGAGGAAGTGCTGCATAAAACCGAGAGTTGTTAGAGTAACGTAAAGGGTTTTGCTTTTGTCCCATATCTTTGAAAGGGAAATTTGGTTTTGGGTAAAGTAAATTCTGTTTTAGTTTATTTATTTGGCTCACCAACAATGGTTATGGTAATCACTGAATAAGGATTATTTTGGTTTCAGTGCAGATTTTCTAAATCTATACGTGTCGCGTACTGTTTCACGCGTACCTCAAGGAAATGTCAGCGAAACTGTAGTGTAGGAGCCCAGCAGGGTCGAACCCTTTGGGACCATAGGTTCGTATCTGCGAAGAAAATCCCGGACCCTGGATCACCAGGCAAAGAAGGAACACGGTAGAAAGAAATCATTCTGATGAGATACCAAGAAAAAAACTATGTGTGCTTTTTAATAGTTTTTTTGAGGCAAATATTCAAAACTGACCACCTAAATCAACATACTCCATCCGCAAACACATTAAGGATTAAGGCCGGCTAGCTAAACCAGATCAAACTTTGATAAAAAAAAATCTTGGAACTACCCAGTTAGTGTGAAACCCGGGCCAAAACCGCGCGGCACATAAAACGATAACATTTGAACATCAAAGGCCGCTCGCCGCTCTCTGCGGCTTGCGGGTACTAACGTAACGTACGTAACGTGGCGTGGGTTACGTACCTATGTGTAACACAGTTTTGGAAGCAGCTTGTTCGTTTAGTGACCACACCCGCGTACAGGACCCAGGCATACCTAAATATGATACGACTGGCCTTTGTAAAGGGTCACAGTGGTCAGGTATTTAATTACGGCCAGGCCTAAGCTACAACTTAAATCTTAGTAATACTATAAATAAAGCAAAAGTTATAAATATATTTGTTAGATACTCTTTCACACAAAAACTATTGAATGGATTTTAATGAAACTTTACAGTAATGTAACTTAGGTATAGTGTAGTAACGTAAGTAAACTAAAATATATAACCACATATTTTAGTTTACTTACGTTTTATATTATTATACACTATAAACTCACCTTCAAATCTTTTGATTTTATTCATGTAAACATATTTATAGAATATTTTTATAGTTTGACATTGTCACCTGAGTTGACATGTGTCTTTGTTAATTTATTTTTTCTTACGCCATAGACATAATATACCATAGAGTAGTTAGACCTTTTTTAAGCTCGTTCTACATTATATTTTTACTAATAAGGGCAGCGACAGACTGCCACCTTTGTAAACCGTTTTATTTTGTTCTGCTCTTTATTTTTTATTTGAGATTTTGAATTTTAAATTCAGAAGAGATTTGAGAACGAAGGAAAACGGCCCTGATTCCTGGCTCAGTTTTTGTCTGGTTGTGAACGCTGAAAGTGGTCTTTTTATCCTAGAGCTACCTATCAAAAGTGTTTCTAATTATAATAATCTTGATCAGTTTATAAATTGACATAAATCAATCTGAATAAGAAACCTGTGCGTTTTACTGAAAGCTGAAAGTCGTCTTTCTTGTCCTGAAGCTACCTACTAAGAGTGTGTGTGTGTCAGCCTCCACGGTCCTGACATGTGAACTGACCGACCGTCGTAACGGCCTGCCTGTCAGTTGCCTGCCTACGTGTTTATCCGACGAGTTGGCTGCCCTAGACGTCGGGCTGCCCGTCGTGTTGCCTGCCTTACTGCGTGCTCACGGAGACGCCGAGCTGCCGTTGTGTCACCTGCCTACCACCGAGCATCCTGCGTCGTGTTGAGCTGCCGTTGTTTTGCCTGCCTACCACCGAGCATCCTGCGACGTGTGAAGCCGACCCTTCCTTTTATTTATTTATTTTTATCCTCTGTACCTAATTTTCGATATATTATATTAACGTGGCTTACGTCTAGCTCGCTCGAGCTTGCCGTAACGTTACAATACCGACTTCAGATTCATACAAAAACGCGTGGTGGATTCCGGCCTATAGCCTCTCTTAGAGAGTAGGCCTGAGTCCCAGCTTAAAGAAGATTGAAGGACTGAATAATATGCTTGTGCTTATGCTATAACATAACACATAGGTTGTAATTTATAAAGAAGAAATTTTAAGCAGAATGCACCTGAGCAAAGCCTGGGCGGGCAATTAAGTATTTTATCTACATCTGTTGTTTTAGCTTTAATTGTTGTTTCCAATTCTTTTAGAAAATTATGTACAAGCTTAGAAAAATACAGCGACACAACTGTTATTTTTATTTGTGTAAAGACTTTGCTGCATAGTTGAAATAGAAATAGAAAAAGAGATGCAAAGTTTACAAGATTAAAACAATAAATATTCACATTTACACACTCGCATTAGTGCAGTCGCAATGCAGCAGAAACTAACGAAATTAAAACCTAAACTAAGTCGAGGCTTCCTCTAACAATATCAGGACGCCATCGCACATTTAAATGGGTTTTATACTACAAAGCCGTTTTGTTAGGTACCAGCCCCTGTTGACCCTTGTTGTTCCCTGAAAATTAGACTTTATTAGGGTTCCGTAGCCAAATGGCAAAAACGGAACCCTTATAGTTTCGCCATGTCTGTCCGTCCGTCCTCGCTTAATCTCTGTGACCGTTAGCACTAGGAAGCTGAAATTTGGTATATCAATCACGCCGAAAAAGTAGAAAAATAAAAATTGGAAAAAAATGTTTTATTAGGGTAGCCCCCCTACATGTAAAGTGGAAAGCGTTTTTTTTTTGAATTTCAACCCTAACGTGTGATATATTGTTGGATAGGTATTCAAAAATGAATAAGGGTTTACTGAAATATTTTTTTGTTATTATCAATAATTTCGGAAATAATCTCTCCAAAAGTAAAAAACAATGTCTCCACCTCTATCTTTTGAACCATAAAATTAAAAAATATGAAAAAAATCTGGAAAGTAGAACTTTATAAAGACTTTCTAGGAAAATTATTTTGAACTTGATGGGACGAACAGTTTTTGAAAAATTGAGGACACTTATTGTGGAATAAGTGGATGGGAAACTACGGAATCCTACACTGAGTGTGGCCCGACACGCTCTTGGCCGGTTTTTTAGAATTCAAGATTTTTCCGTCTCTTAGGGAGAAAAAGCCTGAGCCCTAACAGTAGGAACATTACAAGGCCGATAATGCTAACCATTTAAGACGCTCAATGTCAGTAACCTCGCTCTCAATTCTAGCTTACTCATGATTTAGATCTTTAGGGAATTTTATTCTTTGGGTATTTAAGTAAAAGGTGATAAATACTTAGTCCGATCACAAGTGTACATTTAAATTTTCCCACAGCTTATACTTACACCATGTCAGACACTAATCTGCGTGGGCCTCATGTGATTTGACCATTACTGCTCGATTTGACCACTACAAAGCTGGATGGATTTTAAAAGAGACTTTGACCCACGGCTGTTTCTTTTCAGGATAGTCATGTCAGCTAGGAATCACCACGCTCATGAAATTTAAACTGACGAAAACATTTACGTATAAAAGTGTTTTAAATCTATGCAATACAAATACCGTTTATCATTAACAACTAGATCATAATGCTAAGGCCGCGTTGAAGTGTGCACTTGGACTCTCACAGTCCGATTAGTGTGCCCGTTTTCAATAAGCTGTCTATCTACAGTTGCAGCTACTAAAGATAAACAAATCTATCCTTTTGCCCTTACTTGCTTTCCTATAACCTACCGACGGATAGTAATATATTTCCTACCAAGTTGTGGATGGATTGATAGAATCTTACTGTTTATCGGGGATAGCCTATATCTATCTATGAACTGCGGTAGGTTATTAAAAACGGACGTTAATGATAAGCGTGAAAACCCAAGTTATAATATTCAGTTACGCAACCAAAACTAGCCATGTTCTTCTGAGAATCACAACTGAGTGATGTCGTCACAACGTCGCGAGCAGATGACAGTGTATTGCTTTGTATTCATGTCGTGTATTTGATTTGATGTATGCCTCCTCGTGTAACGCATATTCTGTTATCTATCTTCTATCAATATATATAAAAGGACAAAATGACATATCAACGCACAGCCGAAACTATTGGGATTAGAAACGTGAAATCTTGCATAAGCTTCCTTATAGGCGAACGCAAAGGGATTTTTTTACATTCAACCTTCAAGAGGTTTTTTTATAATATTGAAAACAATCAAAATGACTTGTCCCGCTTTGGACGGAGTAGGACAACGTGTCAGAATTCTACTTGACTAAAATCTACTCCTGTTCCTTCTTTACCTTAACCTATCACATACCCGCAAAACGAGACACAATAACAGCGCGGTCTCATAGGACCGGTCGGGGATTCATGAATTAATTTTATGATCCCGGGGTTGTTTCGTTCAACCCAGGGCCCCGTAGGCTTCGACCCTGCACTACAGTTTGCTGACATCTCTTTGAGGCGCGCGAGGAAAATCTTCAAATGGGTTAAAGGAGGGGAATTTCGATTGTATGCAAAAACTGCTACTTAAAAGTTAGCACAAATAGTAAACAAAGTAAATATTAAAGTTAAGGTAGAACTACATTGGCTCAGCATGAACCACGTACGCAGATCTGAGGGCGTTGGTCTCCATACATTTTATATGGCAATTAGTCTTGTAGAACTACATTAGACCCTCACCAGACGACGCAGTTCTACATACAACCTAGGCATCATCACCCGCGCGTGCGTTGGTCTAATGTAGTTCCCGCTTAAAGGTTGTCATTATCATTATTCGTTTGTAGAACTACCCCCAAAAGAGCCATTAAGGTGCTTTTAAAGACTATAGGGATGGATTATGGATAGAGGAAGATTATAGGGATTATTATGGGGGTTAATAAACTTGAAACTTGGCACAAAATCTAATCAAACTGAACAGTAAAGACAGTCATAATTAGTTTTTCAATACTACCTTCAAAATACGGTTTAGGCAGTGTAAAAGTTTATGTAAAAACATTTGCTAAACGAAGTTGCTACCTCCTTATATTTTAATTATAATTTTGTATAAGTATTAGTTTTAATAAATTATCACAAGAATTTAATAATTATATTGACTGTATTTATCTTTTAAAAATTTATTTCTGTTGCCGTAAAAATGGTTCAAAAGTAGATCTGCCCCAATTTTTTCATAAAGCGAAATCTTGACCGCCAACACAAGTCGCATCGCATCACATTCGCCTTATGATGTTCCACTGCTACGACTCAGGCCTTCTCTCTAGGAGAGGGAATGGGTCGTAATCCACCACGTGGGCACATTGCGAATTGATGGATGTCACATGTCTTTGAATTTTTGGTTCTAGGACATTTTTCTCACGATGTTTTCCTACATCGTTTTGAGAGCAGTGGTGATGAAATAAATTATATAAAGTAACATGCTAGGTACCCGCGACCCCGTAAGTCGGGGCCGTCACCACTGGACCACTACTGCTCTACATTAGTCAAATAGCACTAAACACGGATTCATCCTACCTTCAGTTTTATCTGCCGAACAGATCTCTCATTGTTACTACTAACCTACTTCATTACAGCCGCACCTGTAAAATATTTCCTCAAACTTTTCTCACCGTTTCCCCGACACCAATTACGGACCACGATTCCTTTTTTAAAGGCAGTGCAATTCTTCCTTAATTCGGTTTTATACTTTTTTCATTGAGGGAATTAGAGTCAGGAATAATTGAAGGAATCGCGCGGTTTATGGTAGCAGGTAAAATTTTCAAGATATTGGCCGTTTCGCTTTTGTTTCGGGTTAAGTTCGAGCTGTTGTTCGGGTATCTTTTTTATGAGTGCTGTAAGGTTATGTTTAAAAAATTACTGTAAGCTGTATATTGTTTTTTTTTTCGGGGCTGTTTTAGCCGTGTTTTATTTTACGTTTTTTAGGGTTCCGTACCATAATGACCCTATTACTAAGATCCCGCTATCCGTCCGTCTATCAGTCTCTCCATCTGTCACCAGACTGTATCTCATGAATTGTTAAAGTTAGTTTAATTTTTTTTACAGTATGTTGTATTTCTGTTGTACTCGTAGCTGTAACAACAAATACTAGAATAGAAAACAAAATAAACCAAATATTCAATATTGGCAGCCCCCATCCATACGACAAATGCGTTTTTTTACGTATTTTTACTGCGTGTCCCGGGTTCGATTCCCGCACGGAACAAATATTTATGAAATATTTATGAAATATTTATGATCTACAGATAATTGTTCCGGGTCTGGGCATCTTGTGAATTTTCATGTTTGTTAACGCATCCACGATACAGGAGTAATTCCTAGTGTGGGGCAACGCTTTTTTTGTTTAAATAAAAATAATAAAAATTGACGGTACGAAACTTTTCGTGCGCCAGTCTGACTGGTCCGGGTTTTTTCCATTATTTTTTTTCTAATTAGATGTTTTTCTTCCGCAGACAAGTCCTAGACAACGGCACCCTAGTGTTCCTGCCATTCAGCGCGGTGCAGTACCGCCAAGACATCCACGCGACCGTGTACCGCTGCCGCGCTCACAACGCACACGGAGCCATCGTGTCTCGAGACATGCGGACACAGGCAGGTTGGTGGAAAACTATTCAACTTTTAGTGTGTGCTAGATGGCTCGATACATTATTGGGTAAACCTAGTATACGTGCCCGATTTGCAAAATCTGCAAAGCGTAGAGCACAGGCGTAGGGTAGCCAGCCTTTCGGTATTTTACAGGATGCATTTCGGAGAGTGTGCGCAGGAATTGCATGAATTGATTCCGCCATCCCCATTCCACCATTAGACAAGCCGTCGTACGGCGGGTATCCACCCTTTCGCTGTCCAAACCTCTACGGTCCGGACTAAGCGTTTCGCTTCGTCGTTCATACCGCGTACATCGAAGGATTGGAACAATTTGCCTGCTGCGGTCTTTCCGTCCGATTATAATTTGGGTATCTTCAAGACTAGAGTGAATAGGCTCTTAATAAACTAGTGCGCCTCAACATCAACGATTGCATCACTGCTTACCATCAGGTGGGATTGCAGTCAAGCACTAGTTTATCTATACTAATATTATAAAGAGGAAAACTTTGTTTGTTTGGTTGTAATGAATAGGCTTAAAAACTACTGGACCGTTTTTTTTAATTCTTTCACCATTCGAAAGCTAAATTATCCACAAGTAACATAGGGTTCCGTAACATATTTGGGTTTTTCGGACACAAGGTGTAAAAAATCATGTTACATATAATTTATATGGCAGAACAACAAACGAAACGGAACAATTACGTTTTCACGGAATAATTACTGCTACGAAACAAATTACGACTATGTACTGGAAGACGCAGCGTTGTGTCCTACACCGGCCTATACTCGCTGCCACAAAGAATTCGGAATATAGAATAGCGTTTGGTACAAATTTTTTTCTTCGTTTGTAATCGCAATCATACATGTACCCTTTGGATACATGAATACATATACATTTTATTGAACATCGTACAAAATACCTACCGTATTAGAGCTTAAAATTGTTGTTATAAGTTGTACAAACTATGTATAACCGGCGTTCCAGAAGAAAACAAAAATTATGTCGCAGGGTGTTACATTGCGTCATGACACGTACCACCCAGCTTCCACAGCTTTTCAATAAATCTTACTCACAACCTTATATTAAACTTTCGTAACGAAGTAAAACTTCATAAACACGTCATAAATATCGCAAGTTGGTATAACACAATAGTACGCTAATACGGCGTCACGGCACTCGGGCAATTTACTGCTCGTTAGGACCGTTTCTGTACGCATCGCTCCACCCGGGAACTCCCTTTACCGATCATATTTTCTTTATGTGTTGCGCAAAGTTTCATATGTTTGTGAAGCTAACTTAGTGTTTGTTATGTACTAGTTTGTAGGTTGGTAGTTATGACTTTAGGCTGTGATTTTTTTGGTAGGCCTATTTGTGTTTATGTTGAACGCTGTCTCATACTAGGAATTATTTAGTCATGTATCGTGGAAACATGTAAGGTTACATACACAAGACACAAAGACCCATAACAACTACCTGTCGATTTCCAATCATCGTAGGCCTAGGCAAGCATTTGTAGATCTTTGGCAGTCGTTACGGATAGTCAGAAGCCAGTAAATCTGACTCCAGTATTGCCATGAAGTATCGTGTTACCCAAGTTAACGGGTTTTGGAGGTCTGGTAGGCAGCCGCTCCTCGTAAAATACTAGTATTCAGCTAAATCCGGCTCGACTGGAAGCCGACCCCAATATAGTCGGGCAAAGGCTACGTAGATGATGTAGGCGTAGTCTAGCATACGGCCATCCAAAGAATAACCATCCGGAGCGAGCCTAAGTCGTCGATGGCACGTAATGTTCCACGCGCGCCTCAAAGAGATGTTAACAAGATCATAGCAGCCTAGCAGGGTCAGCTAGCAGCCGTTTGAAAGGAAAACCCAGGGCCCTGGAACACAAGGCAAAGAAGAAACATAGAAGTTGGTTTCAGTCAGAAAAAGTCATGTTCTATCGCTCCGCCAAATAGATGATGATGTCATTAGATGACATCTCACCTGGAAAAAGAGAAGGAAATAAAAATGTTTGTTCCATGCAGGAATTGAACCCGTAGAATCGTGATGAAGCTGGCAATAGCTCATCAGTCATAAACACATCATATTTGAGTTCTTTGCAGCTTCACACTTTAAGTCAAAGACAAACATGTTTTTCTTATTCCTCAGCTAGGTAACGTAAGTACGGCTTACTGCACCGCGTTCTGCGAACATCAGAAACTTCACCGGCTCACAAGATAATCTCGTGCAAGTTCTTAGATTTTACACTCCCATGTTGCTGTTACATGCGTTGAATAAAATTAGAAGCTAATGCTGAACTAGGAGCTCGTTTCCTCTACTTTTCCTTGTTATATTTAGATCTCTTTGACGATAACTTCTTGTAAAAACGATCTTTTCAGATACTGATTAAAGTATTTACTGACGGATATGTTTTTTTTTTAATTTGATATAAATTAGTGCTTGACCACAATCCCACCTGATGGTAAGCAGTGATGTATTCGTTGATGGTGAGGCGCACTAGTTTACTATGAGCATTTTCACTCTAGCCTTGAAGACACCTAAGTTATGCACATGCTATGACACGAGCGGCATGTTACCAAGGGCAGAGGCAGCTGACAACCTATAGAGACACTTGACACACGCGAAGGCTGTCGCTGATCTTCATTTGTTTGAATATTGACGGCCGTCGACGCATCAGCAGCTGGCGCCGACGTGACGCCACGACGACGACGTGACGTGCGTGGCGTGATGGCTACAGTTATCTCTGCCGTTGGCAACATGCATGAAGCAAATAACCGGTGGAGTGCGCGTACGATGCTATTGCGCTCGCCAAACTATGCTAAAACTAGTAGAAGCGGCAGTCGCAAATGCAGTACGCACGTCACGTGCTCCCGATTTTTAAGCGAATCAAATTAAAGATACACGACTTGACCTTGAACGGACCAATAGCAGCCGCGCATTTTTCTTCGTCCCCCGGCCCGCCGTGGTGAGTTGTTTACTTAGAAGAAATCGGGCTATGCGCTCTCTAGTGGTTATATTCTCTATGGCAACATGCCTCTTGTGTGTTTGAGCTCTTATGCATCTCGTTGTGGATAGGTATTCACTAGCAACAGTGTTACAAGCTGCATTACCTTCTATTGTTGAACTTATACCAAGAGTTTGTAAGAGAAGAGCGCGTTCGGAATATCAGCTAAAGCTGCTCAAAGTGACAGTGCACGATTGCCGAATAGGATGGTTTAGTTGAATAGGCACACGAGACCAGTAGTTTGTGTCCGTTACACAGGCCTACATCCGCTGCCGCAATGAATACGGAGTACCGAATACTCGTCACGTTGATCCAAATCGATTTCTTTCTTCGTTTGTGATCGCAACCACAAACATAGAATTAGGATAGATGTATAATAATATACCCTCTTTATTGTAAAACCTATAATAACTTAACGTTTATGCCGCGTACATTCGAAGGATTGGAACAATTTGCCTGCTGCGGTCTTTCCGTCCGATTATAATTTGGGTATCTTCAAGACTAGAATGAATAGGCTCTCAATAAACTAGTGCGCCTCACCATCAACGATTGCATCACTGCTTACCACCGGGTGGGATTGCAGTCAAGCACTAGTTTATGTTAATTATATAAAAAAAAAACAATGGTGTAACAATGGGCGATCTTAGTGCTAAGAGCGATTTTTTACAGACCAAATTTTTTGAAGGAAAAGTAAGACGTATAATACAAACTACAAGTACATTTTTTTTTATTATATATAGGCTCGCATTTGAGCTCGCTTGCCTAGAACTAACCTATTCACTCTTGACTTGAAGACTCCTAAGTTGTAACTACATACGTACATATATGAAACCATATCACTAAAGAGATAGTAATCCTTGACCACATTTATAAATATTTTATTAGAAGTATTCACACAAAAACTAAGATCTTTATTGAATATTTTTCCTCGGAAGATTTTCCAGAAAACGAAAGTATTCACTTATATTATAGTTCACTTACTTATAACAAAATATGTTACACAATATGCGATTACGTTCTCCCCGGCTTTCCAACTTCAAAGATTGTGGCGAAATTACATTCTAGACGTCAACACACATACATACACACTGTACTTATGTATACTCATACGCTTCACAGATGATGTATGAAAGCTGATATTTTATTTTATTTTTTCGTGTTCGCGGGAAAGTAATGTTGGCGGTTTATTTACACCAATATTGTACGGGTTTCAGAATCCATAAAGAGGATTGGAAAAACTGTTGAGAAGCTAGCTTTTTGTATGATTTTTATGCTTGAATAAATATTATTTGTATTGTATTTTTTTGTAAAAAGAAAAGAATGCTAAAATTGTTTCTATATAAAAATTATTTGCTTGAGAAAAAAAAACACAGTTTACGTAACCAACTACAAAATTACAGAGCAAGCCACGTAAAATCTATACACAGTAAATAATCTCCAAAAAACAACTTAAGCTCAAAAAAATAAACAGAAAAAAACATCAAATTACGTCCCCTACTTCCCGTCGCGTCCTCAGTCCATGACGGCACAAATTCTCCGCTCGTTCCCTTCGTAACAACGTTATGAGATAATTTGTAAACATTTACCAAGACGCGCGACTCCACGACACTCCTGTTCTTAAGTAAAATTGAGTTCCCTGCAGTAAACGGCAATGGAGATGAAATGGGTCAATGAAAGATTGATTTGTTTTTCTTTTAAGATAGGTAGTTTACAGTCATAAGTAAACTTCGCTAGCAATTATTTTCAAGATTTCTAAATCAGAAAAACTATGCAGCCAAAATTCATCATCATTATCATCTCAGCCGAAAAGCCTCCCCGAAGCGTCGCCACAACGACCGGACCTGTGCGTCTCGCATCCATCGGATTCCCGCGGTCCACGCCAGGTCATCGGTCCACCTAGTGGGAGCAAGCAAGCAGCAAGATTATTGATTTATATTGAAATACAAAGATAGAATAGAATAGAACAGAATAAACTTTAAAGCTTTTAACTTCTTTTTTTTTCATTCTTTTTTTTTAAAGATTTGTATTCGTTATAGAAGAATAGTATTCGTTGTTGATGCAGTGGGTTAAAACGAAATCAATCAATGCTCGGCGCTTTCACTTCAACCAAAATGCATTCCACGCTCGCTGTTCACTTGAAGCAGTACCACAACAAAACCATTTTCCGCATTCGCTCATTCTTAAGACGTCAGAACGTTGAATACATGCAAAGAAAACAGTTCTTCATCAAAACTCCAGCATTCACTCAGCACAGAGCAAGTTCTAAGAACTTTAATTCTAAAGCATAGCAAAGAAGTCTAAACTCGCGCATACAAAGCTCAATGCACGTCTGATTCCGTTAAGTGGTTCTGAACTCACATTCTAGCACTGATTAATATAGTTTAGATAGATTGAAGAGAAGTGTGTACGGGCTTTAGAGTTTATTCGCATTGATTGTCGATGAGGGATTACTCTGTGTTAAATGTTGTTAATTTTATCTATATTAGGTTCTGTTAAAGGCTTCTTCCGCAACAAATTAGAAAATGTAATCATAGCCGATTTCACTAAATCATCATCATCATCATCTCAGCCGAGATACGTCCACTGCTGGACATAGGCCTCCCCCAAGCGTCGCCACAGCGACTGGTCCTGCGCGTCTCGCATCCATTGGATTCCCGCGACCCGATTTCACTAAGTGGTAATTTCTAATTACCCCTTAGTGAAAACAGCGTTCTACTGGTAAAAGAATTTTTAAATCGGTCCAGTAGTTTTTTAATTTATTCATTACAAACATGAATAATTTTTTTTTAATAATTTATCCATTGAAAAATAAAACTGATTGGCTGTGTTGTCAAGCGCAATACTTGACAAGGACTGCATTAATTTAGATGATATTTCTAGGACTGTTTGTTGCAATCTCAGGAACGTTCTGATATAGACAAAATTGGATAAAATTGTAAGAAAAAAAAACATTTTCCTTGATATCATTCAAACGTTAGTTATCAATATTAGAGTAGTTGTCAATATTAGAGTTAGCTCCTTGTAAAATTATATTTATGGTGTACAATGAAGTATATATCAAACAATCAATCAATCATAGCTTTTGACAAAACAACATCGGTCGGTATACAATACCCTCGCTGTCGGGCCAGTTAGTGTCTACGTAATAAAAATAATTCTAAACGTGCTTCAATAGGTCATAGGTAGGCTAGGCTAGGAATAGAACTGTAGACGACTTGTAGAGCTTACACGGGCTTAACTTAAATCTCGGTCAAAGCAATTCCAACATGGAAAACCACTTTTAACGCCAATAAACACATGTTTCACACAAGTTGCCAAAAAACATTGGTAAATTTAGAACATCCAACCTGGAACCAAACCAAATGTACGATAAATTATTATTTAATCGGTATGTAACGACTTCGATGTCTAATTCGTAATGATATTGGAATAACCTAGAATACTTAATGTTTTATTCGTCTATAAATTTTGGTAATAGACTTCAATATATGTACTGTAAGTCGATGGTAGTACATAAAGTGAAGTCAGCATTATAAGAGGAGGTGAAACGGACTTCCTCACGCCCTAGCCGCCAGGAACCTGACCCTGATTTCCAGCCACCATAGGCTTGCGGGCGTGAAACAATAGGTTGCTTGCTGTCCGGGCATCCTAACCGTCCGGACCAAGCCCGAGTCGTTCACAGTGCGCATAGTTCCACGCGCGTCTCAAGGAGAGGTCAATAAACCGTACACCTACGGTCGAAGCCTACTTGGGACTTGGGTTACGAAAGAGAGCCCCCTGGTGTGAAGGCAAAAAAGGAAGGTAAAAGTAGGTTTCAGTCAGTAAAAGTCTGACATGTCCTCCAGCAGGAGCCCAGGAGCGGGAGAAGTAATTGGATGAAAACCCACCTAAAAAGAAAACTAACTTTCAGAGGTCACGAACCGTTGCACTAACAGTATGTATGTAATAGGGAATATGCATAAAAAATAAAATGGCCTGATTTTTTTTTCCCTAAACTTTTAAGGTCGTAGTAATACACTCAATTCGATATTGTCTAATTTAATATGCATTTAGTCATTTAAAACATAAATCAAAAAGTGAAAAATTTACGAGCGAAATTCAAATTTGTAAAACGCCTCACCATTGGTCGTATGAAAGCGACCAATGGTGAGACGACGACGGCGACGACGTTGACGTCATAGGGCACGAAACTGACAGGAATAGTGAATTTATTTGGTGTGCTTTTTAGTGTTAGTACACATTGGTATCATGCAATATCTATAAAATGGCTTTTTTTCTTCTTCCATGATTATTACGCGACTAAAACACTTTGTTATCTATCAAACTGAGACCGTTTCCACATTATCCGATCCGATATCGGTATCGGACTCCGATACGATATCGGAGTAAGTAAAATGTATGAAATGCGTTGCACCGATATCCGATATCGGGCCGGACAATATGAAAGACAGGTACATATTTCATACATTTACCTTACCCCGATATCGTATCGGCGTCCGATACCGATATCGGATCGGAATATGTGAAAACGGTCTAACTCTCAATGCAAACAATAAACTGACAGGACGTACCCTATGACGTCACGCCTCAAGCGCGCGAGAAATAGGAGCGTTTGAACTCGTCAAATTAAACCAATATTTTTAAGATTTTATAAAAAAGTAATTACTACTCTTACAGCTATGGTTTATTTTTTTTCTACATCAAAATGAAGTGAATATTGAATAAAAAAAATAAAAAAATTGTCTGCATATTCCCTATTATCTGTTTTAAATATTTTTTACTTTATCAAGCAAAAACCAGTTAACGGAAAGTCTTACCTTATAACCTAAAGTAGCTTGATGTCCACACAAATGAAGTTGCAAAACGAGTGAGTGGATAATCTCAGCTTATAAATGAAGTCGCAGGCTAAAGCTAGATAATTTAATAAATTACAAGTACTTTGCAGATTCGTTGGCCGGTCCACTCAAATTGGCTTCAATGACCGAAATTCGGTCAAAAGGATATAACATAGATACTTCAGAGTACTTAGTACCGTAGTGAACTAATGAACATATGACTAAGCCCACAGGCAGATATATGCCCGGCTCATGTAGAGGACTAGGCAATTACTCAGGTTATTGCTTCGTATGCTCATAATTCGTCGATCCCTCCCGGGCACTCCCGGGCACTCCGGCACTCAGAGGCCACAATTTGAGTCGCCCATACCCCTGCCCCGCGGCGGTGTTTATGGCATGCGAGTAATTACTAAGCTATGCCTCTGTATAAACAGAGTCATCAGCTTTTCATAGAGATGAGATACTAGCCAGCCAAGCTAGAAAGACGAGATTACAAAAAAATATGTTTCCAGATAAAAATGAAAAAAAAAATTTACAACTTTATCCGATTCCAAACATTTGTAATTTTTTTATGTAATTATTATTATTCGTTTTTTTTTTAATGTTGCCCCACATTTAGGATATATCCTGTATCGTCACAAACATGTAAACTCACATACATAAGACACATAGACCTGGAACATCAATCTGTTGGGCCATACATATATTTGTTTTGTGCGGGAATCAAACCCACGACACGAAGCGCAGCGGCCAATTACTACACTAACTGAGCCGTCTTTGCCTATTTTATCTGAAGATAGCATTCATTGACGCCTGTACTAATTCATGCGCTAATAAACTTACTAAAACTATACTAATTACCAACTAATAATTAGTATAGTTTTTGGTTTAATAATTACCAACTGGTAATTAGTATAGTTTTAAAGGGTGGAGCTGGCGGTAGGTGGTGTGTGAGCTATAGGTCAAGTTGACCTACAGCTCCACACACTACACTTACAAGGTCCTAGCAATTAACAGTACCTACAGCATTAGGGTCAGCTCACACCGAGACGCGACGCTGCGTGCACGTTTTAATTGAGTGACTCAAAACAGAACTTTATTTACTACACGAAAAGATACACATTTTATTGTGAGAATGCAATGCATTGCTTCATGCAGCGCTGCGCCTGGTGACGCCGCGCGGCGTCTCGCTGCGCAGCGGAACGTTTTTACATTCGTGACGTCGTGTTGCCGACGATTTTACTATGGCGCCTCGCAACGTTGCCATTCGTCTCGCAGCACAGCGCGGCGCAGCGCGAAATCACTGGCCTCGGTGTGTACTGACCCTAAGACCGTTTTCACATTATCCGATCCGATATCGGTATCGGATAATGTGGAAACGCTCTAACCCCGCGTTTTTCCAACGCAGCGCAGCGGTACGGTTCACCGCACGTCTGTGGTAACTGTTTCAAATTGACAGCGCCTTTATTCCAATAGCAATAAGGGTGGCTTTAATCAAGCAGCCCGTTAGATAATAACAGCTAGGAGTAGAATTACAGATAAAACCCTCGGAATAGATCTAATGCGGTAATTATAGGGAAATGTTATGTTTGAATTGACTTTGTCGTGTTAGCCTTAGTAAGTTCAGTTAGAACGGTGAGGAGGTGAGGAGCTCGTGGCTAAATAATACCAGCCGCACGGGTCGATCTTAAAGGTTAAGCAATGCTTGCCAAGGTTGGTCTGTGGTTGTAACCGAGTTTCCTCCGTGCCTCGGAAAGCACGTTAAGCCGTAGGCCCCGGCTGTCATTTGTAGATCTTTGGTAGTCGTTACGGATAGTCAGAAGCCAGTAAATCTGACTCCAGTCTTGCCATGAAGTACCGTGTTACCCCTGTTAATAGCCAGATGATGATGAAGTTCAGTTAGAACGGCATGTTTTCGGTTTTAATTTGCTTAACCAGTAGGTGTGGAGTTGCAACCACGTACCTGGAGACGTAACGTTGAAAGGTCTCCCACTAGGCGGACTGATGACTTGGTGAGGGTTACAGGAATCCGATGGATGCGAGACGCACAGGACTGGCCGTTGTGCCGACGCTTGGAGGACGCCTATGTCCAGTAGAGGACGTCTTTTGGTTGGTCTGGAATGATGATGGCAATCTAAACTCGGAGGTTCTGTTACAAATCGTATAATTGCGAAACATAAGCTAGTCAATTATTTTGTAACAACATTCTCAGTTTCAAAATGAAATGATTAAAACTTGTGTAAGCAATTGTAGTACAAAATTTAAGGGTTCTCAAATATTATTGTTAATCGTGCTCCATATAATATAACTTCAACTTAGGAGTCTTTAAGGCAAGAGTGAATAGGTTACTTCTAACCGAGCCTACTCCATAGTCGACCACATCATAGTTTATGAGTACCATTGGGTGAGATAGCGGTCAAACGCGAGCCTATGCAATATAAAGAACATTATTTACAAGAAAAATAAAAGAATGTTATAGGAAAATAGCCCCTTAATGCGAACATCTTCTAGTTTCCCTAACCTACTTATAGAACAGCAAACAAATCATACCGAGAGAGCTCCATTGTATTCAGTTAAAAACCACTCAATAACAGGGTGGTAACATTTATCTTGCGGTGCACGCAAATTCACGGGTGCGAGGGAGAGGGATGTATACCTCTGTCTCTCTCAGAGCTCGCCAACAATAGCGCTGGTAACCCGACACCTATTGTTGTGCAGCTTCCCTATCCGAGCGAACAACTCAATGCAGATAGGAAGCTATAGAGGAAAGTTTCAGGTAAATACGAGTATCATGTAACAAGGAAGTTCTAAGAGGCTTCAATTCTCGAGTTATCGTAAAAACATCAACAAATGAAGGGAACTGACCTAGATTAATATGTAAAAGATTTGATACAAAAAAGTGTGAAGTGGTACTTAAACTTTTTCGGACATTTCTCTTACTATATCACTCATTTTTTCTTTTTTTCTTTTTGTTATGCATAGGCTCGCGTTTGACCACTATCTCACCTGATGGTTAACGATGATGTGGCCGACGATGAAGCACGCTTGCCTAGAAGTAACCTATTCACTCTTGACTTGAAGACTCCTAAGTTGTAGATATCAGGAAACACAGACACCGGCATCACAAAAATAAACGAACATGCTATATTAATTTAGTCAAGTTGACACCTCTATGGTCCGGGCGTACATCAAAGGACTGAAACATTTGCCTGCAGCTGTCTTCTCGTTTAATTACAATTTAGGTGTCGTAAAAAAAGGTTATAGTGAATAGGCTTTTAATAAATTCACCTCGCTTCACCATCAATGATTGCATCACTGCTTACAGTCAGAGGGAAACGAAGTCAATCACTGGTTTATATAATTGTAAAAAGTAGTAAAATAATATTCCTCTACATTATTTGTCAAGCTAATTAAAATCTACTAGACTAAAGTAAGATATTGTACAAGCATGATCCCAAACAGTATTACTTCTATCATTGTAATAGTAGAAACGTGAACAACGGCGAGTATCCATCCTTACGTTGTCGAAACCTGCACGGTCCGGACAAAGCGGTTTGCTTCATCGTTCATACCGCGTACATCGAAGGATTGGAACAATTTGCCTGCTGCGGTCTTTCCGTCCGATTATAATTTGGGTATCTTCAAGACTAGAGTGAATAGGCTCTTAATAAACTAGTGCGCTTCACCATCAACGATTGCATCACTGCTTACCATCAGGTGGGATTGCAGTCAAGCATTAGTTTATGGTATATTAAAAAAAAAAAAAAAAACAATTTACTCTTCAACTATCATTATTTAAAATCAAAGTCGGCAACAGGATTAATAACGGTTCATGAGGAAAAATGTTTTAATTACACAAGTGGATTTAAATAATTCATTTGAAATTGTTAAATTAAAAGGAACACTCAGAGTTCCATGAAAGGTACTGAATGGAATCAGCACATTAACGTTTTGTATTCAAAAGTATTTCACGTTTTGTTCTGTTTTCATTTATAAATCACAAATGTTATACTGAGAAATGAGAATACAAAATCAATATAAGGAATACAATCTTGGGCCTGGTAGTAAAAACATGAAAGAGGTCAACTCGCTAATAGATTTTATATGTAGATTTTCAACCATTTTTAACCATTTTTTAGTTCTGTGGATTTCTTTAGTTTGACTTTCACTAAATATATTATTTAAACTGTGCTCGAATTTAAATAAGATATTCAGTAAAGTGGGGCAATGCGTTTTTTTATTGATGCAAACTAGAGCTTAACTGCGATCCTACCTGATGGCAGCAGTGATGCAGTCGATAGAGTGATATGCACTAGTTTATTAAGAGCCTATTCCCTCTAGCCTTGACACCTTAATTATAATCAGACGGGATGACCGCAGCAGGAAAATTATTCCATTCCTTCGACGCACGCGGTATAAACGACGAGCCGAAACGCATAGGTTCGATCATCCACGACTAATCAGAATCACAGTCATCTTGGAGCCACTTTTATTAAAAGACTAAACAGAAAACATCTTTGCTTTTATAATGACATCTTAGAACAACTTTTCAGTGGACAGTCCCAAACTGGCCGTTATCTTGCCGAAACCTAATATTTTTCGCACACACAGAAATCAAATAAAAGTGTACATTTGGAGCTCGTTATACGGACTGGCCGCGGTTATTGTAACACATGACATTTATGAGCGGCGTGGGACGCGTAAAGAACGGGCTAGTGGACCACTAGTGCCACCGGACAGAGGAGCTCAGAAGTCACATTAAAGATATTAGGTACTATTTTCGAGGTATACGGAAAATAGTGTAATGTCCCACAAACCGCTGTTGAAAAGGGAGCATAGTCTGATTATAAATATGGGTGTTATGTCCGGTGGGTTGAACTTTGATTGCGCGATGCAGGATTCGTAGTTCTAATGTGCCACCATAGAAGCTTCTACACCATGCCAAATGACTTTTAGCTAAAAGTCAACTTGCTAGCCGAAGAGTGAGGAAGCGGGTGGGCATAGATCTTTGTGTTTGATGATTTACTGGTAGAAATCTAGTACTTGCATGTAGTGTCTAGTAGATCATAAGTTTGAGTTATAAGATGTCAGTGAGCAGTGGTGGCCCAGTGGTAACGGCATCGACTTACGATTTATGGGTTCAATCCTAGCCAGGTGCATTATTTTGTGTAATTTTGTCACTACTGCTCTCAAACACCGTAAGGAACCCGGCATGTCCTAGAATAAAAAAATCTAAGCCATGTGACATTCACCAACCCGCGTGATCACCCGCGCGGTGGATTACGGCCCATACTCTCTCCTAGAAAGGTAGGCCGAGTTCCAGCAGAGGGAACATTATAAGGCTAAAGTTATTCTAATTATCATAAAGACATCATCATCTACCTAGCCTTTTCCCAACTATATTGGGGTCGGCTTCCAGTCAAGCCGGATTTAGCTGAATACCAGTATTTTACGAGGAGCGGCTGCCTAGCAGACCTCCACAACCCATTAACTGGGGTAACACGATACTTCATGGCAAGACTGGAGTCAGATTTACTGGCTTCCGACTATCCGTAACGACTGCCAAAGATCTCCAAATGACAGCCGGGACCAACGGCTTAACGTGCTTTCCGAGGCACGGAGGAAACTCGTTATGTTAAGATGGTCACCCATCCACAGACCAACCTAGGCAAGCGTTGCTTAACCTTGAAGATCGACCTATGCGGCTGTTATTATCTAGCCACGAGCTCCTCTAATTATCATAAAGACATAAGCAATCAATATTTCGTGTGACTATGATCACGCAACCTATGTATGCTTTAGCTATCCGCCTATTGTGCCGAAACTCGTAAGTAATATCGCTAGGGTAGCTCAAGGTCAAAGGGCCAAATAATATCGTTCATGTTTAACAGTACATTTTACCTTCTTTACTCGAGAATGTAGTGGCTAGCCAGCTCGTTACATGTAGCCGCGGCTTATTAACGAGCTGTGCTCTTGTTCTCGATGTTTCACGAGAAACCAAACATTTATTGGATAAAAATAAGACGCTGTTATTACTGCCTAGTATTTTTTATTATTTATATTGATAGGCTTACATTTGACCTCAACTGGTAAGCTATGATGTGAACGAAGATGGAGATCTCTTGTCTAGAAGTAATTGATTCACTTGATTATCCTGTACTCTGTGATTATATCGTTGTTATAATGGGTTCCTGGACGAACCCTGTACGATTAGTACTTTGTTTGATTCCTGGACACCAACTTTTTAGATTCCATCATCTGCCTAGCCTTTTCCCAACTATATTGGGGTCGGCTTCCAGTCAAGCCGGATTTAGCTGAATACCAGTATTTTACGAGGAGCGGCTGCCTACCAGACCTCCACAACCCATTAACTGGGGTAATACGGTACTTCATGGCAAGACTGGAGTCGGATTTACTGGCTTCTGACTATCCGTAACGACTGCCAAAGATCTACAAATGACAGCCGGGACCTACAGCTTAACGTGCTTTCCGAGGCACGGAGGAAACTCGTTACGTTAAGATGGTCACCCATCCACAAACCAACCTTGGCAAGCGTTGCTTAACCTTGAAGATCGATCTGTGCGGCTGTTATTATATAGCCACGAGCTCCTCAACCAACTTTTAGATTCCAAGGTAAAAAAATTAACTGAGCAGGTCAAACGTAGGATACGTTTGACCTGCTCAGTCACAATCACATTGCATACCTAGTACGTTCAATATTAAACGTGAATTAAAATACTAGCAAATGCCTAATCGCACTGATGAATTTTTTCATACGGATTAGTTTGTTATATTACAACAAAATAACAAGCTCCATCATCAGCATCCTACTTACAATCCCTTCTCAGATGTTTCAAGTTTCCTGATAAACCTTCTCAGCCCCTTCGTCTTATTACAAACAAAAGAGAATGAAGTTAATCAATTTTTTACTCTCGCCAAGTAAAGGGGGATAAAATGAATAACACGGGGAAACTAGGGAAGTTTTATAAGTGGAGTCGATCTCGTGTCACCTAAGCTTCGTGTCGTGTTGATGCTGGTACCTAGTAAAGTGAACTGAAAGCTAGACTACTATGTAGATTTTTTATGTTTTCAGTAAACGGATAGGTATCTTTTACGAAAGTTCAGCAAGTTTGAAGCATGCCTTTGCCAAAATGTATAAAATCATTCTGCTACTACATAGATTAGGTACAGTCAGCACCAAAATTCGATGAATAGAATTAAGGTTAAGGTTCACATAGCTATGAATGGTTATAGCTATGTGAACCTTCAATAAAGAAAAAAATTGAACTTGAAAGTGATATTTGAAAAGGTACCGAGAGCCGAAGCGCATGACGATGTGACGTTATGGCGCTATACTTAAGACTGATTTTATCTGGGCCATAAGAGTTTTTTTTTTATTAATGTTTCGTTACTATAATAGTATCAAGAGCTGGTCACCTTGAGTGAAATTTTGGTATAGTTCATTCAATATTTAATGCAATTATAGTCTACTAGCTTTAGCCCGCAGCTTTGCTCGCGTACATAAAATAGAGCCTAATCACTCAGGAATACAGCAGCTTTCTATTGGTGAAAAAAATGTAGCAATCGGACCAGTACTTCCACAGATTACCTCATACAAACAAAAAAACAAACTTTGCCTCTTTATTATATTACGAGTAGTATAGATGATGATTTAAAAGGGCGGACTTACTTTTTGATTTTTCTAATGTGGAATTTACGAAACGAAAAAAAAATGGCCGCTAGTTCAAGTTATCAAGGTTAAAGTACATCATACAATTACCACTCAATCCGACGTTATCAGAAAATAAGTGACATTATTTATTGTCTGTCAGCTCTCGAATGTCGTACTATTTGTGTTATTGATTGAGCACTAAAAGGTAGAGCAATCCGTCACCTAATTGAAGACGTATTCACTGCGTGTATCCAACAAATACAAGAACGTGTATTTGTTAGTAATGTGCTCGCACTGACAGTGGTTAGTGATGTGCTACTGTGGTTCACTCTACGCTGTCGATGTAGTTAGTAATCAGATGTGAGGGATACGTTGTTACGCTTAGGGCCTATTTCACCACCTATGATTAAGTTGCCAATATCTTACTTGGCAGATAAATTCATACAAATTCTGTTCCATTTTTGAATTTATTCGAGAAGTAGTGGCCCTTATTGTTATACAAAACTGGATGTTTTCGAAGATTAGAAAAACTCAATTTTGAAAAACATATTGACATTGGTCGCTTAACTTAATAAAGCTAATGCATGATTCCACTCACTGTCACGGTAGGAGTTCACTATTATTTGCGCTGTTTGCTTTTTGGTTAAGTAGGATGAATTATTGTGACGTTGGACTTGTAGTGCAAAGGGCGACTGACACTTCAAAAAGAAAGAAGAAATAAAAGACCGTTTTGTCATTTTTCATCGCGACGGACGTAACTAGTGAATAAATAAAATACTAGCAATAGGTATATTCTATCATATTATTTAACAGGCCAAAAAGTTTTATAACCCTTTATGTATTTTATTATATCTTTCAGTCTCTTTCAAAGTTACATTCTTACAGCCGAAACCAATAACTTATCTATCACATATCGGAGATAGAAAAACAAATGAAACAACAGAAAACATGATAATTTTTGTATTGTATCATTTGTTTTACAATCTCCAGTATGCCAAAACTGGAGATCGATAGGTTATTGGTTTCGGCCGTTAGGGTCTTTTTAAATGCCAAAACGGACCTTTTAGTTTTGTCAATTTTATGCCCATTCTGCAGAATATACAAGCTTATGCCTATACTACATCATTGCATATTTTATACCGAACGCTTTTTTCAAATATATATATTACCAAACGCTTTTTTCAATACCTAGTTAAATAATGTGTTGGCGTATTGAGTTACGTGGTACCAGTGGCGAGCCATAACCGCAGAAGCGTTATATTATATGTGGTCATATTATTATTGAATTTTCTCTGCAAATTAACATTAATATTTATCTTAATTATAAAAAACATTCTGTTCGCCAATTTGCCTCGCAAAAAAGGCTCATGGCACACGAAAAAAGTAATTGTGTGCCATAATATCATTTCACACAAGACATAATGTTTATGAAATTTTATTTACACACATCAAAAGTGTCTAGGGATCAACATATATTTTTGCAATAACTTTTCTCCTGATTGATATTAATTAAAATTTTCTTTAAGGATTCATCAAATAAAGTGTTTTCGTTTGTCACAGTAACGATAAACCAAGTCACCTTTGCATTAATAAAGAAATTTGCCATTTTCCTAATAAGGGGATTTTTGACATTTGAACCACTAACATTAAAGTTCGAAAAAAAGACTGAAATAACAGTTTTCTTTAAAATTTTATTAGGTAACTTAAACAATTAATAATCCGTGTTTCTACCGCGAACACTAACAACACAAGAACATCGGTTTGACATACTCAAAATGAGTTCATCCAAATCACGCTGTGGAATGGCCGCCCATGTTCGTTGCAATAACAAAAAAACCGGGCAAGTGCGAGTCGGACTCGCACACTGAGGGTTCCGTACCAATTTATCAAGATGAAAACAGTTCAATTCTCGAATCGAGTCTTAAAGATTTTACAAAAAAGAAAATCTTGTAATGTAACTAAAAATTTAAGGTTTTCGGAATTTTTCCTTTATGTGTGCTATAAAACGTTGCTTCATGCCAAATTTCAAGATTCTAGGTCGACTGGAAGTACCCTTTAGGTTTTGATTCCCTTGCGAGTACTTGCGAGTTTCAAAATATGCAGCTTAAATTGCTGTTTCTTTTGATTGCGTTGACATAGAAGTTTGATTTTGTTACAGCTTAAAGGTATTATAGACCTGAGTATTTGGTATGAATTTCAATTTAATACCTCTACGCGTTTATGAGGAAATGGGTAGTAAGTTTAAAATTATTAAAAAAAAAAATATTATGTGATGTAACTAACAATTTATGGTTTTCGTAATTTTTCCTTTATCTATGCTATAAGACGTTGCTTCGTACCAAATTTCAAGATTCTGAGTTCACGGGAAGCACCCTGTAGGTTTTGATTCCCTTGCAAGTGTCGAAAATTTGCGGCATAAACGGCTGTATCTTTTGATTGCGTTGGTTTAGAAGTTTGATTTTTTCACAGCTTCAAGGAACAGTAGACCTGAGTAATTGATATAAATTTCAGCTTCATACCTCCACGCGTTCCTGAGAAAAAGGGTCTTGACAGACGGACGGACAGACGGACAACAAAGTGATCCTATAAGGGTTCCGTTTTTTCCTTTTGAGGTACGGAACCCTAAAAAGGTCTTCTTGCGACTGGATACCCTCCATATTCGGCAGAGCTCTTCTCTGTAGCATATCCCATGCATGCTCAATCGGGTTCAAGTCTGGCGACTGAGCAGGCCAGGGCAGGACATTGATGTTAGCTGCGGCGAGAGTCTGTCTTACAATTCTTGCGGTGTGCGGTTGTGCATTATCATGCATTAACTGAAATAAGGGACCGATTTGCACTTGTAGAGGAACGATGACGTCTGATACAATCGTCTCAGCATAAATTTGAGCGTTGAGGTTGCCTCTGATCCAAATCAACTCAGTTCTTCCGCCGATCCAAATACCCGCCCATACCATGATGGTTCCACCACTATAAGGATGGACTTCCTGGCAGGATTTTAATCGCTGTTGGCGTCCAGGGGTTCTCCAGTGTCGTATACGTCTTGTATCCGGTCTCATACCAAAACGAGACTCATCAGAAAAGCACACGAAACGCCATTGTTCTTCTGCCCAATTTCTGTGTTCAAGAGCCCATTGATATCGAATCCTACGATTGTGCATTGCTATAGGTGGTACCCGTAGCGGTCTTCGGGAATGAAGGTTCACTTCATGCAAGCGGTTTCTGACTGTTTGGTCGCTAATTAAGTTCCCTGAAGAGTGATGAAGCCTCACGGCTAACATCATGGCGGTTATTGTTGGAGCTCTTCGAGTTAAGATTTGAATGTATCGGTCTTGTCTCCGTGTGGTGCAGCGATACCGTCCTCCATGGCGCTCAGCCACGGTACCAGTGCTTCGGTAACGTGTCCAAAGTCGACTGATAACACTCTGACTTGTATTCAGAGCTAAAGCCACAGTACGTTGCCGGGAACCAGCTTCTATCATTCCCACGGCTCTGAGCATTTCTTCCCTGCTTAAATGACGTCGCCGCTCCATAATAACGTTGGTTTTAATTAGTAGTAGGGAAACAGTAGCACTAATAATGTCTTCAATGCGTTGTATGTTTTTATAGGGAAAATATTGACAGCTGATTTTCATCTTTTACTCGAATTTGATTCACAGTTCCTGATTCAAATTATGAAATGCACCAAAAAGGATCCATATAAATTTATAAAATCATAAATTTATTACAAAGCCACATCTCAATCTCAAGAAATCCGCATAAAAATGCTTGATCCCTAGACACTTTTGATGTGTGTATTATTGAAAAACGCTGTTTGATGAACAAGGGCGATATAATTGTTCATCAAACAACGTCTTTGTATCAAGATGCACTTATAGCTCTGTCATTACTATCATCATGCACCTAGCCTTTTCCCAGCTATATTGGGGTCGGCTTCCAGTCAAGCCGGATTTAGCTGAATACCAGTATTTTATGAGGAGCGGCTGCTACCAGACCTCTACAACCCATTAACTGGGGTAAAACGGTAATTCATGGCAAGGTTGGAGTCAGATTTGCTGGCTTCTGACTTTCCGTAACGGCTGCCAAAGATCTACAAATGACAGCCGGGACCTACAGCTTAACGTGCTTACCGAGGCACGGAGGAAACTCGTTATGTTAAGATGGTCACCCATCCACAGACCAACTTTGGCAAGCGTAGCTTAACCTAGAAAATCGACCCGTGCGGTTGTTTTTATCTAGCCACGAGCTCCTCATTAGCTCTGTCATTACTAAACACTGCAATATCCTAAAAATAGGTTCAAACAAATTGCAAAAACCACTTTGTATAAATGGAAATGTTAAATTGACTTTGCAAAAATAGATCTAATAAAAATAAATAGTGTTTTAATTGACACTACGATACCTCACTGTTTCTAAGTAAGCCTAGAAATCTAGACAATGATTGAAACGACTCTTAATTGGTAGGCGTGACTCCTACCACACCTCGCTTTTAGCTCTGGCTGTAGACACACTAAGTATCTACACGTTTTTCTAATTTCAGAGGGCTGAAGATATTTTTGTACCTTTAACTTATTTAAAAGGGAAAAATGATTGAAATATGGTTCAAAGCTCTCTATATACTTCTAATAATTAATTAGCATTAGAATTATCGGCCTTGTAATGTTCCTACTATTCAGATGTGTGGGGGATGAGCTGCTCGCGTCCGTAGGACTTACTTGAATTTCGAACACCCTACACGTGTCCCCTGGGTAGTGCTAAACGAGCAGTAAATCTGGTGGTAGGCCATTACATCGGCTGCCGGCTTAAAGATTACCACCCACCAGACAAAGCCATGCCGCCAAGCGATCCGTCGTGTTCCGGCATGATGTTTGGTGAAGCCGTACAGTGGAGGATAGGTCTGAGCAGTTGTGTTGCGATGTGTACCGGGTATGATGCACCAGCTATTGTTGTGCTGGATGTTTGATCATGCAGGGTAGCGGGATCCGAAGCACGGTGCTCCGCTGGCCGACTGTAGACAGTTGGGGGCCCAAGTAGTGTGCCAGCCACACACGAAAGGCTGCCCCGCCATCTGCGAAAAATCCAAGGGTGGCCCCATCGTACCGGTTGGCGACCGGATGGGAGGACCCGATGGCGATCCTTGGGGGGGTTCGGGCGTCCCCGCAGTCTCCAGATCAAACCTCCATTGGCGCAGCAATTCTGAGTGTGTTGTTGGGTCTTACATCGCATCACCTCGCTCAACTGCTATCTTCCACCACTCCTATTCACTCCAAAACCAAACAAAAATGAAAAAAGGTAAAAAGAAAAGCAGGTGTCGACAGCGGTTGCACGTCCTCCCATTCCAAGTGCATCTCTCGAATATTCGAGGGATGCACTCCAATATCAATGCGGTCCACCACCATCTCGAAACCGATAAGCCACACTTGCTTTTCTTGACGGAGACGCAGATTAGATGTCCGTCAGATGCGGCGTACCTCAACTACCCGGGATACTCATTGGAGCATCACTTCCGGCAGCGTGCCGGGGTCTGTGTGTACGTCTCCGTCACCTTGAAGACCCCGATTTTTCAACCTTATGGCTGTTGGTGGACACAGGTATGGACAAAATTGTCTATGCCTGTGTCTACCGATCCCACAGCGGTGATCAGGAGACAACTCGGCTATTTGACCACCTCAGTATGGCCGCCGATACGGCCCTGCATCAGCACCCTGATGCGCAGTTCGTTGCTCTGGGGGACTTTAACGCCTGTCATCAAGACTGGCTTTTCCCATACCAGAGGACTGACCACGCTGGGAGAGAAGCGCGAAACTTTGCAGTTTCAATGGGGCTCTCTCAGTTGGTAAAGCAAGCGACAAGGGTGCCTGATATTGCTGGTCATACTGCCAATTGTCTGGACCTTCTGCTGACAACCGATCCAGACAGATGTATCGTAACAGTTTCCTCACCACTCGGAACTTCAGATCACTGTCTGGTGAAGTCTGTAACGTCCTTCTCGCCACCTGACTGCGACTCACGCGGTGAACGGCGAGTGTGGCGTTACAAGTCAGCAGATTGGGATGAGATGCGGCACTTCTTTGCGTCTTATCCTTGGCAGCAGGTCTGCTTCTCTTCGGAAAATCCGTCGAGCTGTGCGGAGGCAATTTCCGATGTGGTGCGTCAAGCTATGGAGTATTACATCCCACATAGTGACGTACCCGTCGGTAGCTCAGCCCGCCCATGGTTCAACGCTGACTGTGCTGAAGCTGAAAAGCGAAAGCACTCGGCGTTTCTTTCCTGGGTGGATGCTCGTGACCGCAAAGCTCCGGACCTGAGTTCAAAGAAGAGAGCCTTCAACCATGCTGCCAAGTCCTACAAAAAGGCACTAAGGAAGGCTCGCTTCGATCGCATTTCCCACATTGGCCAGAAGCTCTCTGCGCTACCGTCCGGTAGCAGAGCATTCTGGTCCCTTGCCAAGTCGGTCGAAGCGAACTTCTGTCGGCCCACATTGTCTCCGCTGGTTCGGCCAGATAGAACACTAGCTCATACGGCGAGAGAGAAAGCAGGTCTCTTTGCATCTCTCTTCGCCCATAATTCTCGTCTTGACACTGGCAGTGCTACTCCACCGACTCTGCCTCACTGCGGCACCTCGATGTCCGAGGTCCGTATAAGGAACAAAGAGGTTCTGAGAGCACTGTGTCGTCTAGACGTGAATAAGGCTGGTGGACCAGATGGTATTCCAGCGATTGTTCTCAAGGCATGTGCGCCCGAGTTGTCTCCTGTTCTGACACGCTTGTTTCGCCTCTCATGTAGGACTGGTATAGTGCCGAAGTCCTGGAAGCTTGCCAACGTGCAGCCCGTGCCCAAAAAGAGCAGTCGTGCCGATCCTACCAACTATCGGCCGATTTCAATAACCTCCATACTCTGCAAGATTATGGAGCGTGTATTGAACTCGCGCCTCATGGCATACCTGGAAGGTAACGATCTCCTCAGTGACCGACAGTACGGGTTTCGTCGCAATCGGTCAACTGGGGACCTACTAGTGTATGCCACTCACTTGTGGGGCGAGGCCCTCGAGAAGAATGGGGAAGGACTTGCAGTCTCCTTAGACGTCTCGAAGGCCTTCGATAGGGTATGGCACGCTAGCCTTTTGAGTAAGCTTCCAGCGTACGGCATCTCTCCTGGCCTGATTAACTGGATAAAAGACTTCCTGAGTGAACGGTCCCTCCGAGTTGTTGTCGACGGATGCTCATCAGAGCACATGATAACTAATGCCGGAGTTCCTCAGGGGTCTGTTCTCTCTGCAACTCTCTTCCTGCTCCATATCAACGATCTGCTGCTGCCCGGTATCTATGGGTATGCAGATGATAGCACTGTTGTAGAGAGATACTTGCCGAGTACTCAGGCTAGTAAGGAGCTAATCCGGTCTGAAAGAGAGGCTATGGTAGAGCATACGAATGACTCACTTCAGGCAGTCTCCGAGTGGGGCGAAGCCAATTTTGGTGGGATTCAACGCCACCAAAACACAAGCGTGTCTATTCACCGCTAAAAGGAGCCCGTTCACCTTGGCTCCTGCTTTCCGGAATGTATCCCTGGAATGCGCCGACCGCCTTCAGCTCTTGGGAGTTGAAATTTCCTCCGATCTGAACTTTGGGCGGTTCATTGAGTCCAAGGCCAAGATAGCTGCTAGGAAACTCGGCGTTTTGGCAAAGGTCCGGCAGTACTTCACACCGGGACAGCTTCTAATGTTATACAAAGCACAGGTCCGATCGTGTGTGGAGTACTGCAGCCACATATGGGCTGGAGCTGCAAAATGCCACCTGGCAGCTTTGGACTCAGTGGAAAGGCGTGCAAAGAGGCTAATTGGGGATCCAGATTTGGCTAACTCCAATCTACAAAGCCTTGAGCACAGGCGCAGGGTAGCCAGCCTTTCGGTTTTTTACAGGATGCATTTCGGAGAGTGTGCGCAGGAATTGCATGAATTGATTCCGCCATCCCGTTTCCACCATCGGACAAGCCGTCGTACGGCGGGTATCCACCCTTACGTTGTCCAAACCTCTACGGTCCGGACTAAACGTTTCGCCTCGTCCTTCATACCGCGTACATCGAGGGACTGGGACAATCTGCCTGCTGCGGTTTTTCCGTCCGATTATGATTTGGGTGTCTTCAAGGCTAGAGTGAATAGGCTTTTAATAAACTAGTGCGCCTCACCATCGACGATTGCATCACTGCTTACCATCAGGTGGGATCGCAGTCAAGCACTAGTTTATAACCATTAAAAACTCATAACTCAAAAAAAAAGACTTAGGCTCTCAGGAGCTTTTTCACCTGTCTAGGAAAAGGAATGGGCCGTAATCCACCACGTGGGCTCAGTGCAGATTGGTAGATGTCATATCTTCGAATATTTGGTTCTAGGACATACCGGTTTCTAGCTAGCATAACTTGCAAGTCGGGGCAGTTGCAACTAGACCACTACTGCTCTTCTGACCATATGCTTTTTATAGACTAACTAAAAACTGTTAAATTTTTGAAGTAAATTTTCCGTATAAATAAATATATTTCCGCCCAAAAAAGCACCTCATCATACATTAGCAAAATTCTATTTTTGTCCCAACATTAATCTTAACACGGCAAAATATTTCAAAAGGCTTTGGCAGCCTTCTACCATTTGAAAGGTGTTAGGAACGTAGGCGTTACATTACGTCCCAGCCCGTCACGAGCTTCCCACCGCATCGTTTTCAATTGATGCGCTGCCGAAGTTGGCCTGATCTTATTTTTCTGCGTATTTGTCATATACTCGTAGCAGTGTCAAATCTACACCTTTTAAGTGAAAAGTTCAAAGTTTACCACGCTCTCCCGCTGCCCTAAAGCGGGAGCAGTCATTGGGTGACTCCCGCTTACGGTGGCTATATTTCAGTTATGATTCGTTTACGTCACGTGACCTTTAGGTAATTACGTCCGCGCTGTAGGTCGCCGCAAATTAACATTATATCGCATCACTGCACCGGACAGCTGATGAACCGCAGAGTGTGATTGTTGGACTGAGAATTAGGAATTAAGTTTGTTTGTCAGTTTTACAGACTCAACATTGTCGTCTTTGTTAACTACTCAGCTTCAATTTGATCAACCTCTAATTTTAGATTTAAGCACTTGAAGTTCAGTAACATATTGAACTTCAAATACATACTGTACCATACTATCTAAATCAGGCTTTTAATAATTGAGGCATAAATACTTACAGCGGTTTCAATTTCATTTGAAATACTTCACTTTAAAAATGTATAAATAGTTGACAATACCGTTGCTACGTCGTAGCACCCACTACTACGCCGTAGCATATGCGTCTACGCTGTAGCAATAATGCCTTATTAATTCCTTCTTTTCAGTGGATTATTAAAGAAGAAAGGTTTATAATTATATTTCTCTTGACGCGGGTATTACGGAGAACGGAGCCGGTACGTGAACGGTGCGTAACCGGCACGTGAACAGTGGCAGCTATTTATTTGTTGGACGAGGGTGCGACGTTTGACGGATACCTTTGTCATTGTACGTAATGTGTTATTTTTCTTTACTAAACTATTGAACATACATTTTGTGTTAATTCTTTATTTATAACTTCAATAATTTTTTCTCGGAAAGTACCTACCTAAAGTCGTTGGTCTCGGTTGTCATTCATAGATTTTTGACAGTCGTCCTATTCTTATATGGCAGAAATTTTGACCATGAATCAATACTTCTTGGAGTATTGTTTTGACCAGTAACTGGAATGTCGAGGACTGATAAGCAGTAGGTCTAAGTAAAACACGGATTTTCAGCCGAATCCAGTTGGACTGGAGGTCAACCTTGACGCCAAGGCATACGTTTAAGTACCTTAATGATGAGTTAATTTTGTTTGTTATGCTTAAGTGACTCCTATGTACTGGGACCCGAAATACCAAGAATGACTGAAGGAACACGGGTAGATTTTAGTCAATAAATGCCAGATGCTACTTCTCGCTCCACCCAGAGTCAGAGATATTATTTGATAATAAAGAAAATAAGATAAAATGGTCGATTCAGTTGTCGGTGTAAAGGAGCAGTCGGCTGTAAGTAGCCAAAAATAACTAAAACATCTCACAGTGCTAGTACATCTGCGGATGACAGCTCATACGCGGCCTCCATCGTCTCAGCACAAATGTAGATGTCTTTTTAAACGCTGTGTATTGTACGAGTAATACTTTAGTTCTGATCCGACAGACGAGGGTCGGACATTTGACACGCACCTTCGTTATCTCACTATCGCTTCGCGTCACTCTTAAAACTATTCTACGTTAAGCTGCCTACGGTGAAAAATTATTTTTATTATACCTAGCCCACACTGTCCCACTGGTGGGCAAAGGCCTCCCTCTATTCCTTCCATCGTTCACGGCTTTGAGCCACTTCTTGCCAAAAGATATCCAAGTGGTCCCACCATCTTCTTCTTGGTCTGCCGTGACCCCGTCGTGTGATTATTTAATGGTTTATTTTTAAATTATGCTCTGTCATATTTCATACATTTTGATCATCAAAGGACACGCCATGTCGCAATCAGGAAGCCAAATGTGATTACATGTACGAGTACAGTGACTTTTATGAAAGCTGAATGTATCTTTTATGCTATTCATACGCTGAAATTATGCCAAGTGACGTATTGATAAACAAATATTCATAAATATTATAATAAAAACGCTATTATTAAACTGATTAGTGAAGAAAAATGTGGTATTGTGGGTTCATGTTCATTACGTCAAACTTACAAAAGTCTAACAGCCGCAACGTGTAGTTTTATCAAGTTTCATTCAGTAAGTTTTATTATCAGTGTCCCTTTACTATATAATGCATGTATTGTACATATAAACCTTCCTCTTGAATCACTATTCTATTAAGAAAACCTCATCAATTACCCACGCGTAGTTTTAAAGATTTAAGTATATATAAAGACAGACAGGCAGACAGTGAGAAGCGACTTTGTGTTATGCTATGTAGTGATAGTGATACTGAGAAGAAAAGCAGGTATAGATGTCAGAATGGTCGATTTGTCCACACTGTGCACTTTCATCTTCAACTTTCGTCTTCATCTTTCTAATCAACTTTCGTTAGTTGCTTTCAAAAATTGAATACGTTAAGGAACGCAACGCCAATATTGTCATTTAGTTCAGTCGTAGTTTGTCAGCTTGTGGAAACATGTGTGACGACAACATTTTACTTACTGGAATATGTGCTGCTTACTTGGTCATAAGAACTTCCAGAAAAAAAAGAATCAAGCGCTACACTTTCAACTGTCATTGCACATGCGTCAAAGGCATGCCCGACTTGCGCTGTTGACTGCGCTATGACGCATGCCCTTGTTGAACAAAAAAGGGCACACTGTGGACATAGCTATTAATCAATCATTTGTCAATGACTGAATAGCTTTGGATGAACTGAACTACGCTGACTGATCTGCCTAGACACTTTTTGTTCATGGGGAATAATTCTCGCGAAGTCGAGAGTGAATCTGCTGAAAAATGTGGCTTGTTGAATTATTAACTGGTTAAATACATGAAATTTAAATTATATCTGTCAATAATTTGCTTTTGATATATTTTTATTATTTACTAGCAGCCGGTCCTGGCTTCGCACGGGGTAGACAATTATTTATTTTTGGAAATTTGGATTTAAAACACTTTTTTTAGTGTTAGTTTTCTACACCTTCGGTTACATTGTTCAAATTTTACCAAGGATCCCTAATTTTTTCAAAATGAAATGTAGCCTATGTCAAATTGGAAGAACGTAGCATTCTTTTGGTGAAAGATTTTTTTAAATCGGCCCAGTACTTTTTGAGCCTATTCATTACAAACAAACAAAAATAGGTACAAATCTTTCCTCTTTATAATATTAGTATAGATTATTACCTTCTAAAATTGCACATTTTATCTGCGAAATATGCAATAGTTTTTTATTATATTTAAAGTCTATCTTTTTAAATCCTACTAGTATAGCAGTAAATTTAAAAAAGATGCTTTTATTTAACTTGAAAACAATTCCTGGAATTAATGTATTACCATAGAAAAGAAAATGGAAACGTTTCAATTATAAAATGGATATCAAACAAAAACCTTAAACCAACATTATAGATAACAAGTTCTTTCTATACAAGGCTAGAGTGAATAGGCTCGTAATAAACTAGTGCGCCTCACCATCTAATATTACATTACTGCTTACCATCAGGTGGGATCGCAGTTCAGCACTAGTTTATATAACTTAAAAAAAACATCCAATTTGGCCAATGTGTATGACGTGTGCAAGATACTTTGTGCCTCACAAAGTATAATTGGTTATTCCTCGAACTAAACACAACACGTTGGTTTATTCCACATTGATATGCACTAACAAGCCTAATACTAGGAATAACTGCGGGAAACAATTCAATTCCACATCACATAACATCATCACACCACCGCACTATCCAAAGGGATGAGCAGAGGCGTATTAATCCGCATACACTACGTAGAATTGGCTATGTAATAATACGTGCCTATTTCCTATTGCATTTGCTTTTTACTATATTATATAGTAATGTTTGTCTGTGGTAAAATGGCAAAACGCAATTACATAATACGAACATATGACGGTCCAGTAGTTTTTGACCAAATTGAAAACAACAACACAAGGATAAGGGTGAACTTTAGACACCCCGTTTAAGGGTCAGTTCACACCGAGACGCGACGATGCAGGAAGAGACTAGTGATTGCGTGCTGGCCACGCTGCGCCGCGCGGCACCGCGAGAAGCATCGCAACGTTGCGACTCGCATAGTAAAATCGTCGGCAACACGACGCGCCGCGACGTCGCGAATGTAAAAAATTTCCGCTGCGCAGCAAGACGCCGTACGACGTCATGAGGCACAACGCTGCATGAAGCAACGTATTCTAAATTCTTACAATGAAATGTGTAACGTTTAGTGTAGTAAATAAACTTCTATTTTGAGTCACTCTATTAAAATGTGCAAGCAGCGTCGCGTCTCGATGTGAGCTGACCCTAAGGTATGAATAGAGCATTCTACTTTAACGAGAGTGAAGCCACTGATGGACGCTAGTCTGTTATACAATGTATAATACTCGTAGATATAAGAAGCTTTAATATGGTTCAGCGGCCAAAGTCGTCTGAGAATAAATGAATTCATTGTTACTATTGCCTCTAGCCGAAACATTGCTAGCAGCTACAGACAAAACCCTCAAATAGAAAACATCACTTACACTTTGTACAAGTCGAGACCCTACGCTTAAAAAGTTACACTTATGCCTTTAACTACAAAGGCCATCAATTCAAAATTCGGATCCCATTAAGACAATTGGCAGCTACGAGTATATGAGGACATAAAATATTTAAAAAAATTTAGTAGTAGTTTTATTGTGCTATATTGTGCTAGCTTTAACCTCACGTACTTAAAATATAGCCTTATAGTCCGGTCAAAATAGACTAATTAATTGGGGTGAGGTTACAATAATTCGCACTTGGCTGAAAATTGGTAGGATTGTTCAATACACTATAATAAAGGAAATGTGAAAAGTCCTCATTTTCACATTTCCTTTATAATAGTGTATTGAACAATCCTGTAACCAATATTCAGCCAAGTGCGAATTATTGTAACCTTGGATGTCTAAATTGACCGGACTTAGTTACACAGGAATAAAGCAGTTTTTTATCGGTGAATTTTTTTTTGTAATACGTGTAGTACTTTCAGAGATTACCTTCTACAGAGATAAACTCTTTATTTATTTTTTTAGGTAGTTAATCATCAGAAAGACGTGTACTTCTCCCGCTCATGGGCGAAGCTGGAGAGCGTGTTAAGTTTTTACTCTTGTTCCATCTTTGCCTTCGTACCAGGGCCTCGGGTTAACCTTTCAGAAGCCAACCCATGGCTGACATCTCTTTGAGACCTCTTCACAACATTAGTACGAGGATAGATTGTTAGGTCCGTGAGGAGCTTGTGGCTAGATAATAATAGCCGCACGGGTCGATCTTCAAGGTTAAGCAACGCTTGCCAAGGTTGGTCAGTGGATGGGTAACCATCTTAATATATTGAGTTTCCTCCATGCCACGGAAAGCACGTTAAGCCGTAGGTCCCGGCTGTCATTTGTAGATCTTTGGCAGTCGTTACGGATAGTCAGAAGCCAGTAAATCTGACTCCAGTCTTACCATGAAGTGCTGTGTTACCCCAGTTAATGGGTTGGGGAGGTCTGGTAGGCAGCCGCTCCTCGTAAAATACTGGTATTCAGCTAAATCCGGCTTGAATGGAAGCCGACCCCAATATAGTTGGGAAAAGGCTAGGTAGATGATGATGTAAATTGTAATAGAATAGTATTAGTTCACCTTCTCAAATCCATGTCTGCTGCACAACATCAACGATTTATAATTTACAAACACAGCTTAAAGGCTTAAAGCCGCCCTCATCAATCACAGGCCAGGCCTACCGGATGGGGGTCGGCAGCCGAGATACCTCGATCGAAACACATCTTCATTTGCGTCGGATAAATCATGCAGCCTCCATCACGCAGTGACTGAGATACGATCTGATTGGCCGTTGCTTTGTCGGGAAATAAGGCTGGGGTTTAGCGCGCGGTTCCCGACGTAAAACCGGCTTTACCTTTATGGGTGACGTAAAAGGTGGGGCTTGACATAACTCAAGGATATGAGGAGAAAATGCGTTTATTTTGTTTCGTAAGCTTTGTTAATATTTACACAGGATTTATTAACTACAATTTGCATTGACTTTCCCGAGGTACATTTTCATACTCGTATGTTGTTATTACTAATCTTTCTTTAAATCTTCTTGAACAGATATCTTTTGGATATTATCTAGGTTTCTATAGAAATCAAATCATAAATATGTGTTAAACTAATCCAGTACAGACATCTGAAAAACTGCTTAACTAAGTCTTAGATAACTTAAAAAGGTTACAAATAAATTGATAAAATTACATTAGTACTTTTCCTGTTTCGAACCTAAAACTTCATGATTGAAAGAAAAAATTACAATGGTACTTTACCGGTTTCAAAACCAAAACCTCATGCATGACAGGTGCTTTTTCTTACAAGACTTGATGTATTTGATTAAAATACTTACAGACTAACATTAAAGTTGTAAATATAAATCATTTACCTTTTAGGTATTAACAACTAAATCTGCAGAAAACAAACCACCAACAAAATAAACTAGTGCGCCTCACCATCAACGATTGCATCACTACTTATCATCAGATGGGATCGCGGTCAAGCACTATTTTAAACCAATTAAAAAAAAACATAGACTCAAATCCCGAACCCTCTTTTTACCTCCATTCATAAAATATCTTCTCACGCCAGTATTAACGATGCGTATATTTTTATGGACCCCATGTTATCAGCGGAGAGCATGAAATTATAATAGGAACACGTTCCTATTCCAATTTAATTATGAAAACATGTTGGTTATGCCATTCGAAATGACGTTTGAATGTATTAAGTTATTAATAGAAAGGTCGTCACCCCGAGTTAGTCGCAGCTTGAGTGTGAACTGAAGAAAACATGACGAGTGTTAGATTAGGTGTAGGACTGTAGATAGTACCTACAAAACTTTGAAGGGTCGTGGAAGACGTGGGAGGTGGCTATTTCTATATTTCTTCCGCATAAAGTTAAATTAAACCTTTAAATCTTTTGCTTAACATTTTGATGAAACACGAACTGAAAAGAATCACGCGGTGATCAATGTTTCATTTTCATAGCAGTAGAGATATAGAGATTAATACATATTTTATGGGAACAACATACGTATAGCAGTTTGACTACCGGTACATCTAAATGCTAACGTATAGAACGCCCTAATAAAGTGTTTCAGGACTAACCTTGGAAACCAATAAGGGTCCGTGGCTTAGGCCCCCAGTGGTTGACGCACCTGTGGCCGACGCCCCCGATACGATTAATTTAATTAAAAAAAAATTGTGCTTTTTCACTTAGTACAGTAAATGAGAAAAATGTTTCATCCTAATAATAAAGTATTTTTCCTTGCTAAACAAAAGTATCAAATAGCAGAGAGAATAGATCGCGAACGCCCCAGCCGCCGAGATTCTGACCCCGACAACTACCCACGGCAGACGCAGGCTTGCGGACGCCGAGCAATGCGTAGCTCATCGTCCGGCTGTCCGGCAATCGGCCGGACCGAGCCCAGTCGTCAACAGTGTGTAGTGATCCACGCGCTCTTCAAAGAGATGTCAGCACATCATAGGGGCCCAGCAGGGCTGATGACCGTAAAAGCTAGGACCGCGAAATTTCTGAAAAGCGAACCCGTAGTCCTAGAATGCAAGGGGCAACTGAAGGACACAGGTGTGGTTTTAGTCAGTAAAAGTGACACGTCCATAAGATTTGGACCACTCAATTACTGGATCAGAGATATTAAGAAAAGAAAAGATTACTAAGAGGACGAAACCAATACCGTTTAACCTATCAATACCCGCGAAACGAGACACAATAGTAAAACAATAACAGCGCGGTCCAATGAGACCGGTCGGGGATTCATGAATTAAACAGTTATTTTCCATGGCCAGTCTTATCAGTTATTTGACATGAGTGATCACGGTTCTATGGCCAGTTCGGAAATTAAACTGGTAAGGGCTCAGCAGCTATTATAAGACAAATAATGAGACAGGTGCTTTTGCACAACACCCTCGAAGACTTTGGAGGGAATTGGGAGGATAGATATTGGACGAAACTGGGATGGTGAGCAGGGATTTGAAACTTTGGAGCAACGACCTGGCGAGGGTCGCGGGAATCCAATGGATGCGAGACGCACAGAACCGGTAATTGTAGCGACGATTGGGGGAGGCCTTTGTCCAGCAGTGGGCGTCTTTCGGCTGCGGTGACGATGATGATTATGAGTCTTTTTACCCGTAATGTTTTTCAACCCTTCAAAAATTTCACAAGTGTTTTTATCTCTAGTGTTTTTCCACTCTTTAAAAATTTCACAAGTGTTTTTACCTGTAGTGATTTATCATACTTAAAAAAAATCGTAAGTGTCTAAAATTATAAAAAAAATATGTGGAACAGAACTATTAAAAAGTTGCATCGTTGTTACTGAAAATAGGTGATCTAATAAGTTCCATTCTTCACAACCAGTTGGTCGGGATTCAGTTGGTCGGATTGGAAGAAAAAAAGGTGATCCGATGAGTTCCATTCGGACCAACTAGTTGGTCCGTTTAGTTGGTCGGAATGGAAGTCACGAATCAATATAAGTACATTTAATATTTTTGTAAAACAATTTTTGTGCCTGACAGTACATTTTATCAAAAATTACTTTGAATTAAATTAATCGTATCGGGGGCGTCGGCCACAGGGGCGTCGACCACTGGGGGCCTAAGCCACGGACCCACCAATAAGTGGTCGTTTATCGGGCTTTGAGGGCTTGTCCTTCCCACTGTTTCCACTTTGTAACAAATAGGAGTGATTACTCGTTACTTTAGAACCTCCATGTGATGTCCACGTACCTACTGGAAGACGTAGCGATGGAAAACCTCTACAAGGTGAACCAACGGTGTGGTGAGGATCGCTGAAGTCCGATAGTTGCAAGACGCACAGAACAGGTCATTGTGGTGACACTTGGTGGAGGCCTATGCCTACATGTGGACGTCTTTCGGCTGAAATAATGACAACAACGATTCATTCATTCAAAACGAATAAAACAAACAGTAAAATAAAACAGCCAGTAAATTGAATCTGGCAAAATATCCGCATTCATCATGGCTTCGAACATTGATTTAAAATGCTCTATAAATTACAGTGATTGTCGAGCGATCCCTCCCACAAACAATTCCAATTTATAAATATTATATTAATATGCTTACCGTTGTTTGATGATTTAATAAATTATTCGCGAGATGCACCTGATACTTTTAATGAACGCTCATTAATTAATATTTGGAGTTCGGTTTTATGTTATTAATAAGTTTAACGGACAAATTAATTTACCTAGTATGACCACGAGTAACTGGTTATATTGTTTTATAAAGTTTAATAATATACATTTATAAATAAACGTCCTGATTGCTAGGATTAGTTCTAATAATAGAATCCATAAGGAATTGATAAAATATTATAGACATTAAAGCAATTTTGGTATTTTCATCATTTTGTCAAGCATCAATGTAAATAAGTACATTAAAAAAGTATAACTTAATGAAGAACCTCATACATGACCAACGAGACTTTACACACATTTTTCTATAATTACGAGTATATCAATTCTTTGCAGAGTTTGAATGCTATGAAATAAACTCTATCTCAAAATACTACGGAAAAAAGAAACGTAACTTCGGGAATTCCATAATAACAGAATGTAGGTATTCGAGTTGTGTTTTGGCTTATTGGAAAACCACAAACAAAAAATGAAATCAAAACCTTATTCCAAAAATATAACCAACCTCAACGTAAAACCACTAAGGGCCTGTTTCACAATGTCCGAGTAGCCACTACTTCCCTAATAAATTCAAAAATGGAACAGAATTTGTATGAAATTATCTGCTAAGTAAGATATTGGCAACTTAATCATAGGTAGTGAAATAGGCCCTAAAAGTGCAAAATTACTTTAAATAGAGAAGTCGGTGTTTCTGTTTTTTATTTTCATTAATTAACACTGTTTTTATTGCATTGTTTTTTAAACATCATTTTATGTATGCAAGCTTCAAGTCTTAGTCTTTTCTGCGCTAGCTTCAAAAAACACTTTCTTTTCGTCTACATTCATAGCATCATCCATAACTTTTTATTCTCATATACCCCAGCAAGCACAAACAACACGTTACCTCGTCTGCTCCACATCAAAACGACACGATTACCTCTGACACAATTTGTTCGAGTTCAACTCAAGGATACTGTTACTTACGAATGATACTTTAATATCAGCCGGCTTCGTAATGTCATGAGTGTAATAAGCTATTACCATAAGTGCTCCATTGCTTACGATTCGGAAATAACAGTTTTACTCACTTTTATTATGACCCTTTCTTGTTCTTATGGTTTAGTCGTCTACAAACAAGAACGTTCTTGCCTACTCTTTAGCATTAGTATTATCTATGTTGTCATTTTCCCACTGTTGGGACTCAGGCCTCCTCTCTAGAGAGAACCCGCTCTTTATTTGAGTCATTATTAATACCAAGATTTATTATATTTATTAATACCAAGATTTACCTGGAAGCCGACCCCAATATAGTTGGGAAAAGGCTAGGCAGATGATGATTAATACCAAGATTTGAGGAGCTCGTGGCTAGATAATAACAGCCGCACAGGTCGATCTTCAAGGCTAAGCAACGCTTGCCTAGGTTGGTCTGTGGATGGGTGACCATCTTAACATAACGAGTTTCCTCCGTGCCTCGGAAAGCACGTTAAGCCGTTGGTCCCGGCTGTCATTTGGAGATCTTTGGCAGTCGTTACGGATAGTCAGAAGCTAGTAAATCTGACTCCAGTCTTGCCATGAAGTACCGTGTTACCCCAATTAATGGGTTGTGGAGGTCTGGTAGGCAGCCGCTCCTCGTAAAATACTGGTATTCAGCTAAATCCGGCTTGACTGGAAGCCGACCCCAATATAGTTGGGAAAAGGCTAGGCAGATGATGATATTAATACCAAGATTTATGCAACTCTCAGCATGTTCAAAAAGAGTGTCCATGGAGTATTTGCATGTTGCTCTTGTTAAAGATCTACACTTTGGAAAGTGTAATTTAATGTCTCTTTTCTGACGGACTGACATTTTGACAATTCAAAAGTGCCTGTAAATTGTGCACATACTTCCCAAGCACAGTTTCAGGACCAGGACACAAGACGGCTTTTATTTCATCGAAACTTTTCAACCGATGAAGGTACTCCTTTATAAATATGAACTGGTATCATAGTATGATCAAACTTGCAATGAAGAAAAAAAACAGCTCTTTAATTTTTTTTAGCTTAGCCATAGGAGCACCGACATCTATAACAAATAGCTGATAACCGTTATACCGATCAAAAATGGAGCCAATTATAGATTCTCACGAGTAAAACAGAAAAAGTAGTAGAAAACTTAGGATCACTAACAAGCACGATAAAAATAGAGATTTTGTGCACTTCTGAACGAATAAAAGTTGTAGTATCGTGCTGTACTGAAAAGGAATTTCAACTGTTGGTACTGTAAAATCACTCGTAGCACTGAAATTGATTTTAAAACTCCTACTTTTTCTCAGTAATACTATCTATTCATATTAAACATTTTTTTTTGATTCCTGGAATCCGTTGTATGTGAAAAACTTTTGTTTGTAATATATAATGTACATATTACTGAGAACTTGTCGAAGAAGATCTTCACACAATTTTTAATGAAATACGCGTTCTGAGAATCGCACAAGAATTACGTGACACAGAAATTAATCAGTAACCCAAATAGTAGCTTATGAGCTTATGGCGGACAGAATTTTGTAATTTTTAATGTCATGAAATTCTGGCAGCCACTGGCTTCAATTATATCATGTAAACAGCAGAAGTTTATATTTGCGCGCCTCAAAGAGATGTCAGTAAACTATAGGGGCCCGGCAGTGTCGAAATCTACTGGGGCCCTGAGTTGAACGAAAGGGAGCCCTGGGACCTGGTAGGAAGGCAAAGAACGAACAGAAGTGAGTTTTATTCAGTAGAAATGTGACACGCCCTCCTGATGATTTCTTAACTTAAGAAAAAGCCTTTGGAACCTTGTCACTACAGCAGGAGTTATATAAATTATGAAAACCTGTTTTCAGGACCCTTTTAATATGTGAAGGTTCGTCAGTAAAAGATGAAGCTTACGGTATGTTTCAAAGAGCAGATCTCTATGGAAATGGGCATAAGAAACTCTATGGATATTCCATTAGATCAGTAAAAAGTAATAAAATAATGGACGACAATCATGTTGAAAATATCGTCGCGAATGGCTGGACAGCAAGGTACTCATTGTTCGCCATCCGCAAGCCTACGGTTACAGTGACTAGAAATCGGGTTTGGGATCCCGACGGCTAAGGGGTGAGAACCATTACCTCGCACATATGGCCATCTCCTTTGCTAGCATTACTACTTCGCAGAAAACGTCTCCGGATGCAATGACCTGTAAAGAACCAAACGACTATTAAATCTAACTTAATGTACATTCAAACCATAAGTATACACTCTAATTAGAAACCACAAAACAATAATAAAGTACAAATGAATTTGACAAGCTGTCTCACAGTTCAACTAAGTTGAAAATTACTTTTATTGGGCAAATTATGTTAACCGCAAAATTGAGGGCAACAAATATAATTCTCTCATTAAAATATTCAAAAGACCGCAATTGCTATGTCTTAATTGTTATAATAGAATCTGACATCTGCAAATTAAAAATAAATTAATAGAAAATTTACGGACTTATGTTTTTGTTTTAGGCATGTATTTTTTGTTGTCTTGTTAATACTGTTAATATTAAATACATAAGCCTCCTTTCTGTAAGAGTAAGTGGTCATAATCCGCTACACGTGGCTAAAGTGGGTTGCGTACTAGAAAGGTAACCAACAGAACCCGGTTACTCCACCAGTCCATCCGTCTGTCAATAGACATCGTAACAGGTAGACAGTTGACAGTTTTCTATAGCATCAATAACAAGAAATAATAACATCTTCTTCCTATTTGAAGTCGGTTAAACATTACGTACAAAACCTTTGAAATGCGAGTTAAACTCTTGCTTATTTTTTTTGTTTAGTATAGCATAGTATGACCCTTGTAATGTTCCTTCTGCTGGGACTCAGGCCTCCTTTCTAAGAGAGGAAATGGGCCGTAATCCACCACGCGGGTCCGGTGCGGGTTGTGTCACATGTCTTCGAATTTTTGGTTCTAAGACATGCCGGTTTCCTCACAATGTTTTCCTTCACCGTTTTAAGAGTGGTGTTGAAATAACTTAAACAAAGTAATGTGTCTAGCTTGTTTGTTTGAACTCGTAACCTAAAAGTCGAAGCCGCTACCATTGGGCCATCACTGCTCTCATATATAGTTTTTTATAAAAATTAGACAAAGAATTTGGTTAGCACACCGTAGGTAGTAGTTCAAAATAATTACCGTTTTAATTCTGCGAAAATATTAAAGTGTGGCCTTGGCAGTTTAATAAGTAGTGGGAGTTTTATCATCTCTGATATTTAATTGCTAAAAATAAGGTAGGTACAAATACTCATTCGATTTAAATATTATTTTAACTTAAAACATTTTAAGGCGTGGGTGGCGGTTGGTAACCAGTGACTCTTTTAATACAAGTTGTTATCGATAAAATTCTGTGATTCACGTTGAGATGAAAGAAAATGCTGCTTAATTTTAATAATGATCAGAGATCAGCTAAAGATTGTACAATCTTTATGAAGGCCTCCCCACAAGGTCGACAAATGACCTGGTGAGGATTGCGGCAATCCGATGGATGCAAGACGCACAGGATCCGTCATTGTGGCGATTCTTTAACCTATCAATACCCGCGAAACGAGACACAATAGTAATACAATAACAGCGCGGTCCTATGAGACCGGTCGGGGATTCATGAATTAAGGATGCCTATGTCTAGCAGTGGATGACTTTCGACAGAAATGATGTGATGATGATGACTACTTTCAATATTGTAAAGGTAAACATTATGAGGAAATCAAGACATCCTAGAACCAAAACTTTGAAGACATGTGATAGCCACCATCCCACACTGGGCCCTTATGGTCTATCATGAAATCCATTACGGCCCATTCTGTCTTATAGAGAAGAGGCCTGATGCCTAGCAGTGGGTACATTATAAGACTGGTAATGCTACCTACTGTGCACTGATACATAATATCTTCATCCATTTTACAACAAAGATATTATTTTAACACATTACCACCAATTAGCTGCATGTCAATCAAACTAGCCCGCCCCATATTATTAGCAGATAACAAATTACTGTAATAATAAACCGGGCGTTAATTAACAGCGCTATCATTACGTGAATTAATCACAACTGGCGTATTTATCGGGCGATCCGTCTAGTGTACGGCAGGATATCCAAACTGCGTCGTGCCCCAGCGTTAGTCAGCTGGGCACGTAAATCAATTGTCCGGTTGATTCAGTGTTACGTGCTGTGGATCAGTGAGCCGGTGTTATTGGTAGGTAGGGATATGGTTATCAGGAAGTTGCTTGTGAGCCGAATTTGGGTGAATAGGTCTTTACAGGTCAGCCTGTTTGTTCTTGCGTGTTAAAGGCGCTGCGCCATCTTAAAATTCTTGCGTCTTGTAAAAACACGTGCCTCAATATAATATAATTAAGTACCATCATCATCATTTCAGCAGAAAGACGTCCATTACTGGACTTCGGTTTCTCCCAAGCGTCGCCACAACAACCAGTCCTATATGTATCTCGAATCTCATCAGGTCATTGGTCCACCTTGTAGGAGATTATAAAATTTTTAATTATACTCCGGGTATGATTAAAATTAAGCAGCATTTTTTTTCATGTAAACACAAATCCAAAAATTATCGACTAACTACTCGTCATCTGTCCACGTTGTTTGAAACGCTGCGTCTTCCGGTGAGTGGTCGCCACTTTGGAACCTTTTGTCCTTGATTCTAATGCATTTCGGATGTGATTGCGCAAGGAAACTCAGTGCATAGCTCTTTCCATTGCTCTTTGGGTGACTTTAAGCCTTCTGACTCAAGCCCATTGTAAGCGACCACGTTTTGGAGCCATGTGTCAACACTAAACACGCACTGATGACAGACTTTCGTCTAGAAAATATGGAGCTGTTTATTACCTAATCTTATTTTTTTTCATAATTCAAAAAAATGTAAGTAAGGCTATCTTTTCTTTATTTTTTTACTAGAGTTGATTTTTACATACGTAATTTCCTTGATACTGCCTGAAACCAATTTTGAAAGTGACAACAATATCAGAAAATATAGTTTATCTTTTTGTTCCTATAAATTCTGCCTCTCTACTTCTATGTGCATAAAGTATTTAATAAATAAATAAATTCTTATTATGCTATAAACATGTTCGTCTCTAGATAGTTACTAATTACAATCAATCTATTACTAACAGCCATTAATAAGCTCCGAATAAACACTAAATAGAATTAACCAGCCTAGCATTAATTTAGGCATTCTAGTTTCCTAAGAGACCAGTAAAAGCCTTTGTTCGAACTCACCCCATCTCAAGCCGCTGTCAGAACTACAAGTCGTCAATGGACGTCACGTCGCTCGTGCCTGCGCGCCCCTCGCCTCTCTCGGGACTCATAAATCTCTGAGATAGCCACCTACGCGTGAACTGTAAACTGTTGACAAGTTACTGTTTTAGATGTCGTGTGAGTGTATAACGTTTGAATCCCCGACCGGTCCTATGAGACCGCGCTGTTATTGTTTTACTATTGTGTCTCGTTTCGCGGGTATCTGAGTAAATAAGGAAGTATATTATACTTTTACTACTTTCATATGTGTTTACATTGTTTTGCAGTAGCCTAAACATATCAAAGTTTTGTATGTGAAATCGTGAAATAACTTATCCCACTCTGAGTGGAGTGTGAGATAGTGTCAGACTTTTACTGACTAGAACACACCAATTCCACAGCCATATCATGGTAACTCATACCTATTAATTCATGCAAATGTTTAGTACCCATAGATACATAGATTTAAAATTCTTTAAAACTGTTATTATTTTGATGTACCTACAACAAAGTTATTTTAATCTATCATATTTGTCCACTCCATGAAAAAGTCAAATGAATGAAAGAAAAACAATTTATTTGTGAAAAATCTTAAAACTAGTATACAACCGTAGTCATTAAAAAGAACATATACCTACGTCACATGGTATCCGCGCAAAACGGCTGAATGCTCAGCACAAAGCTATAGCCCCATGCATAACGCGACGAGACCACAGCGCTGGTTTTCATCATAGGCCGGTGGCGGTATTGACACAAAGATGTCGAAATGTTACATGACATTTACTGCGTCGGTCAGGTAAAGCTCTCAACGTTGATTCGGTCCTATACAGGTTTTCAAATGACCCAATATTTAACTTTTAAATTAAACAAAGAAGAAACAATTTTATGTCATTATGCCGCATTTTTTTTGTGGTCTCATCAATCATTCAATGACCTCTCGTGCTCTGGGCGGAGTGAAAGAACGTGTCAGATTACTGACTAAACCCACACCAATTCCTCTATTACTTTCATTTCAGGGGGGTTCATTTTCACATAACTCATGGCCCCAGTAGGCTTCGACCCTGCGGGGTCCTATGATTTGCTGATAGCTCCTTAAGGACATTACGTACACTACGCACCGTCGACAACTTGGGTTCGGTCCGGTCAGTAACCAGACGGTCGGACTGTGATCTTCCCGTTGCTCGCCGCCCACAAACCTACTCTTACCATGGCTAGTAAATGGTGTCAAGAACTCAGCTTCTGCTGCATGAGGACCATCCCCTTCATATGCGGCCGTCTCCTTCGCTATCGTTAAAGGATTTGATTTTTTTATATTTGGCTCAATCAAAAAGTTGTGACCGATAGCCCGTAAACTGCCGAATCGTTAAATATCTTCGTAACAGAGGCTCAATGTACTCCCGGGTCACCAGACATAGGGCATCACGCGTCAATAATGTTTCACGATTGGAAAGTTGCAGTTTATTTGCTGGATTTATCTATCAGTTTGGACAATTCATAGATTTATGAAATTTAGATAAAATAGCCCAGTGGTGACTGCCGCGACTAATAGCAGTAGGGTCCAGTGGTGACGGCCTCGACTTACAAGTTGTAGGTCGCGGGTTCAAACCCAGCCAGGCGCATTACTTTATGTAAACTTATTTTATCACCACTGCTCACAAAATGGTGAAGGAAAATATCGTGAGGAAACACATGCCGGTTTGCCTAGAACCAAAAATTCGAAGACATGCGACCTCCACCAATCCGCACTGGGTCCGCGTGGTGGTTAACGGCCCATTCCTTCTCCTAGAGAGGAGGCCTGAGTCCCAGCAGTGGGAACATTATAAGGCTGATGCTAAGATAAGATAGATAGATAAAACGTTTATTATTTACAACACAAAATACACACCAAAACACAACTAAATTTCAGAACTAAGCACAAGCTAGCAAAAACTAACATTAAAAATAGGCATTAAAAATAACCAAACATAACAAATAACAATAATTTATTTAAAGTATTAGTGGCCGACATACACTATAACAAACATTCACAAAAAATTAAATAAACAAAACGCTAAAATAGAAACTAAACATACATATTAGTTTAGTTTTAGTTAAATTAAGTAAACATTAATTTATTATTTAGCTACTAAAATAATGCTTTAGGAAAACAAATTCTCTCTTTATAAACATAATAACAACTTACCTAAACGGTTAATGCCATTTACTTTGCTAGTCCCGTTGAACAAGAAATTAAACCTACCTACCAATTATCTATTATTATTGTTGGCATTTAAGTAATCGTACGTAGGTTTAACTAATTACGAATGAGCAACATTTCTATTTTTAACCAATTTCAAAAAGGAGGTTCTATATTCGGCTATGTATTTTTTATTTATTTTTTATGTAAGTTCACTGATATCTCGGTCAATTGTGAACCAATTTTGAAATTATATTTTATTTAAAGGTAATATACTCCTGAATAGGTCCCTAGAAATATTGTTAAGATCTGATGATGAACTTTGAAGCTATGAAACGGAACTCCTCACAGGATCATAGCAGAAATGTCGTTAAAAATAAAATTGCTTTGTTTATAAGTTTAGTGTAGTTGATGACTGGCCGAAGGAAGTAGGGTAGGTTGGAAGGGGAGGGGGGTACTACAACTAAAAAGTATAAAATAAAAACTTTTTTTTATGGCAGGTAATCATCAGAATGACTTCTCCCGCTCTTGGGAGGAGCGGAAGGGCGTGACAGACGTGACAGAGTTTTAGCGACTAAAATCCACTCCTTGCTTTCTTTTTCTTCGTTCCAGGGTTCCAAAAAGTATAAAACAACTTTAATTTTGGAAGTCGGTGTTAAGTTAAATCAAAACAAAGAAATAAAACAATAATAGAAACACCGACTTCCGAAATTAAAGTTATTTTGTACTTTTACAGCTCATTGAAGTCGGTTATATTTCCTTTTGTAAAAAGTTATTTTCTCTAAAAAATAGAGCTGTATTCTACACAATATTCCCATAACATCAAAAACTGAAAACGTACAGATATTCGGTTATTTTCGTGCACGAGTCCAGTCCGTCCGTCCCCGCTAACGAGCCAATCCCGAAATGGAAGCGTTCACGCGTCGCCGTCACGAACGCAAAAATCAGGCGTTTGTGATGTTCATGCCATAAGCTTGATAGCCTTATTGCTGCGGGTTCGAGGGGGCGAGATTATCGAACCTTTAATGCGCTTTATAAACATGTTCTGGTTCATATGTTTGACGGTTATGTGGGCTTATTTTGTAGGTTGATTGTATGAAATAATTTTGCCATAAAATAGGTACCTACAAATATAAAATCATTCACTCAGCTTAAAGAAATTCACTGCTGGATATAGGATATAAAGAAAGGACCATGGGGGATTTTGTATGGAACCCGTCCCCACCCTTCAACAGTCATGGGATGTGTCTTGATTTGTTCACTGGGACCCAGAAAAGTTTAAAGTACCTGTGTTAGTTTCAAAATCAATTGGGTTTATTTAAAAAAAAAACACCAAAAAATATATTTTATTTTTCAACTAAAATATTTTTTTTCTACAAACAAAAAGCATATTTTCACGTAAACAAATGACGATTCTATACGAAAAAAAAAACTTGGTTCTCAAACGGAAAATCTTTGAGATTACTCAAAGATTTTCCTTTGAGAACCAAGTATTAACAGCAATTAGTTAATATACATTTTAACTTTTAGTAAGTGCATCTAAAAGCATATCAAACTGTACTCTACTATCAGAACATCAGAACATAAGTTAAGTTCTGATTTTTATATTGCGAGTTCATCTATTAAAATACTCATGTCGCCCTAACCCCATATACCACTTTCCAAGGAGGTTGGCACGGTGTGGACCAAGTGCCTTGGTGCATTTTGTTCCTCAGGCCAATACTAATTAGAAAACCGAAGCGTTTCAATATCTGCTCCAGGAGTCAATAGAAAAAAAGATTTTTTCCAACCTAACCTTAGTTAGAAATCTTTTTGATGAAGTTTGACCGAGTGTGCCAATACTAATCAGAAAACCGAAGCGTTTCAAAATCTGCTGCAGGAGTCAAGAGAAAAAAAGAGTTTTTCCAATCTAACCTAACCTAGAAATCTTTTAAGGGAAGTTCGACCAAGTGCTGCCCAGAATGAACACCTAGTGCATTTTGTTCCTCAAGCCAATACTAATCAGTAAACAGAAGCGCTTAAAAACCTGTTACAGGAGTCAAGAGAAAAAAAAGTTTTTCCAACCTAACCTAAGTTAGAAATCTTTTAAAGGAAGTTTCATCGAGATTTCTAACTTAGGTTAGGTTAGGTTGGAAAAAATCTTTTTTTCTATTGACTCTTGGAGCAGATATTGAAACGCTTCGGTTTTCTGATTAGTATTGGCCTGAGGAACAAAATGCACTAGGTATTCATTCTGGGCAGCACTTAGTCCAACTTCCATACAAAGATTGGCAATGTTCTTACACTTGTTTCAATTCTGTTGGATGGTAGGTACGTTTCCTTTAATTGAAAACATTATTATGATTGCCATATTCTAACACTATTTATTGCACACTAAGCAAATATGTAGATAAAAGAGAAAAAAATATATAAAAAACAATATATTATAAAACCCTATAAAACCTAAACCCCACGCATTTGACATATGTCACCATAGTAAAAAGTTCACTATTCTAGTAGATCTTTCAAATGACACGTGTTTCGAATCTGTTGGTTGGTGGGGACGTTTCTTCCCATGGTCCTTTTAGATTAAAATCAATAAAACAGTATGTTACTGTACAATTAATATGGACGAATGCATTTTACTGTGGCTGACTTTTCACAGAAAAAATAAGAGAAGGAATGAGTACAGCTAAAATTGAAAATGCAGACAATATGAAATCTATAAAAACTATGTTCTCAATCACTAACAATAAAAGTAATTAATTTAATTTAATTTGAGACAAATCTCAGTATAGATACTGAGAAACCTCTACTTACACAATCAAAACAATCAAAGTCACTTAACCGTAATAACAATCATACAAATAACCAACTAAATAAACCAAATATCAAATGAACACTAAAATGGCGTCCCCAATGCGTCATTTCTGTTCAACCATCAATACCCGTTCAAACCGCAGACACATTATCCAGCAATTTATTAAAAATACAAAACGAAAAACAAAACATCAGTACTTTTCCGATCACTATCAAACATTATCGCAATCGTATATTAATGCTATTATTTTACCAATGGACTGCTCATCCCCCGGGCACCATTCACACGCCTCCACGACACCCTCGGGAGAAGATAGGACACTCCTATTTATAACCAGGAACTGTCATGAATTGAATATTACCTGAAGTCTGGCTGCAAATGTAAAAATTACTAGCTTTATATTGTTAACAAGGAAAGTGCTAGGCAATTTCATACAGGAGATCGCGCGGAAGCAAACGAGACGAATCGATATGAAATTTGTTACTTAACTTTGTTGTTAGTGTCTGAGTTTGTTTCGGTATTTCTTCTCAGGGTACTCAGATAGGAATCACCGACCTCTGTACTTGTAGTTTTGTCGGAATTAGAGATAAACTATGTTGTTTCTGTACCACCCTAAGGTCGACTGGTATAAAATGCTCAAGGCATTAAGTCCGTCTTTGTACTAGTGCATGAAGTTTTTAAAATAAATAAACTACTTTTTTCCCCTGAAAAGCGGTCTTTCATCCACTTCCCGACCTCAGATCGTCCGTAATTTATTTTTCCTTTTATTTTTGCTATATTCACTATCATTTACAATGAGTTTCCTCCTACTATAAATTTGTTCCTTTTTTGACCGTTAACGACGCTATCTGCACTGGTTAATAGTATAAGATTCCGAAATAAAAAATATACGTGTACAAGTGTTTGTAAAAACCTACTTACAAAATAAATAATTAAGTATCATTTATTATTTTCATCGATTACCTATGTAAAAATGTTGAGATCGAGTAAAATGCTGTAAAGCAATTGACATTGGTCTGCCACAGTTATTTCCGTCGAATAAACCCTCAAACAAACCGTTCCTTGTCTTTGACATCACAAATTAAGAGCTGTCCTCTCGGAACGTTTCCTGACGTAAGTCCTTCACACTTCCGCAGGCCGGCCCAAAACCAATCAACTGATTCCCCTCTATAATCTACGGAGTGGACAGTTCCATCGCTCCATCGGACGCGGAGTAAATCTGAGTATATCGGCCGCTCCATTAGGACGTCCCGCCAATAATTCTAGTCTGACAACTGCATTACAGGTTCCGCTGCCAGAGATAAGGCGAGCCCGGGACTGCATACAAATGTACTTTGTGATTAAGCAAAAAGGTTTCGGTGTAGGTATGCAAATTTTTCGACTGACCTTTTTGCTGTGCGGTTGCTGCTATATTTAAGAACACTCTTCCCGCTTTTATTTTGGCAGGAATTATTTATTTGGGGTGCAAAGGCACTTTCTGTTAAAATTATATCTTGCGATAGAAATTCTGCGGTTGTTGCACTAGACGTAGTCTATTAATAATGTAAAATTATACAGTTAGTAAAGTAACAAGCTACGGAAAAAGAAATGTAAAATAGTAAGCTAAATAAAGGAAAAAAGAGGAAAAGATAAAAAGTTTATTGTTTCCTCTGCAGACGACCGTAAAGACCGCTGAGCACGGCCCTGCAGCCGCTGGCACCATTTTTATTTCAATTTAATTGAAATTGATTAATCCGTAACATGGAAAGTCAATTTTATATAATTTACGTTTGACTTCTATCGGTATATATTGAGAATTATTGCTTAATTGAAAATCGTGCCTGGATATTTGCTACAATATTCAGTACAATTGTGTAACAAAGGTCAACATTGAATTATACGAGGGCGTCTGAACAACGACAGGGTGACGTTTGAATAGTCTGCCAAACCGACTCTTTTTGGATGAAATAATAAAGTAAACGAAAAGATGACATATTTAGGTAACTAGCGAGTAGACACAAAAAAATAAAAGAATGGACTAAGTTAAAAATAAAACATGACTGGCTTGTTTCTACTAGAACAACTACTTACTTAAAAGGTCCACAAGAAAAATTATATCGTGAGCTGTTCTCAAATAAAAATGTTTTCGGTATCTAGAACTTGGCAACGCTTTAGATTTTAATTTTTCCAGTTGACGGAACAAACAAGGGCAGCCTTAGCTCACTTGTATGTAGAATTTTATATAAAAAAAAAACTGTTTCACCACTTTTATCTAAATTAATGTTACGAATACATAATTTTGCAAAGGTTTCTAACCAGAACGAGCCGCAAAAGGCATTTCTATTAAATATTCTTTTTTCCATATAACTCTAATGTACCTAATCCATTAAGTGCAAACCATATCCAACCTTATAACAGATGTATAGGGTCTAAATTACCTCTGCTCATGTTATTACGGTCACCGATTTCCCGTTGTAAATAATTTGTGTCGGCTTTATGAATTTGTGAACCGTTTTTCTTGTTATTATTTTATTATAATGGCTGCTTTAATTCTTTAAAGGCATTTCTTTAGGCGCACGCCAACATTAATAGGCCGTGAACAATTTACAAGGCAGGCGTAATTTAAGATTTAAATTAATAGTGTTGATGTTTATTTTAAATGTAATTACTTGGGAACAATCTTTGCATTCATTTTAACTTTAATCAAATTTTACACAAGCAGCCAATTTCACAATTTTTACAAAATAAATAGTTAAGCGGGATTTACATTAGACCGACGGTTAGAGCGTTTTCACATTATCCGATCCGATATCGGTGTCGGACGCCGCCGATCCGATATCGGGGTAAGTAAAATGTATGAAATGCCGTGATCCGATATCCAATATCGGGCCGGACAATATGAAAGACAGGTACATATTTCATACATTTTACTTACCCCGATATCGGATCAGGTAATATGAAAACGCTCTTACGTGGGCTACGCCTGATTTGTACGGAAGTCGCGATGTGTGGCGTGGATCTAATGTAGCTCTACAAGTCTAGTTGCTACATAAAATGTATGGAGATCAACACTCCCAGATCGGCGTACGTGGCCAATGTAGCTCAATATAGTTCTACCTTTAAGGCCTCTTGCATACGGCACGTATTACGCCGTATGTAGGCACGGTTAATAAAACGTAGGCTGCAATAAAACACTGATGAAACACGACGGTCTAGTGCCAAGCTAAACAGAGCTTGTGTTATGGGTACTAGACAACTGCGGTGCGGTGCGGTGCTGTGCCGTAGCGCCGCCGTGTCTACAAGCCCCCCCCCGGTAATCCATACAAAACTGACAACCGTACGTACGTATCGTGTACGCTTTTAGGCCTCTTATACACAGAACGTTTTTCCGTATGTACGTAATAAAACGTACCGTGTACAAGAGGTGCCATAGACTGCGATACAACATTGACGAAACACGGCGGCACAGCAGTGCTGTGGCGAAGCGCCACCGTTTATGTCAATAACCTCCTTCTGTGATCCATACAACACTGACAACCGTGCCTACGCACGGCGAAATAACCGTGCCTACAAAAGGCCTTTATAATCTGCCAAAAATACGCCAGTCTTATTATTACAGAATTAAAAGCATCATAATTAAACAATTCCATTTTTATTAACCCATTAATAAAATTCATCATGTCTACCAACAATACGAGTACCTACAGCTATAACGACGCTATCTCTTCTCCCGCCGGGCTGACCATTAATTTTACCATTACTACTAAAATAATTGACGGCTGATCTTGGCTCCCGAGTGTTCCCAATTTATGTGCTAACGAACGATTTAGAGCGCCTAGGATGCGCCCATGCATTCGGGTTTAAGTGGAAGAGTGTAAGGTTTCAAAGATAGCTGAAAGTAGTCTAGTCTAGTTGCCATATAAAATGTATGGAGACCAACGCGTCCAGATCGGACCTTTAAGCTATCGTCTGGCAAAAACGCGCCTACCATCATCTGCCTAGCCTTTTCCCATTTGTATTGTGGTCGGCTTCCAGTCAGGCCGGATTTAGCTGAATGCTACCAGTATTTTTCGAGGAGCGGCTGCCTACCAGACCTCCACAACCCATTAAATGGGGTAACACGGTACTTTATGACAAGGCTGGAGTCAGATTTACTGGCTTCTGACTATCCGTAACGACAGTCTATCGTCTGCAAAAAACGCGCCTACCATAATACAAAATTAAAAGCATCATAATTAAACAATTCCAATTTTATTAACACATTAATAAAATATGGTCCATCAACATCATCCCTGCTTACAATACCTACAGCTATCTCTTCTCCTATTAATTTTACCATTACTACTAAAATAATTGACGGCTCGATGCCCGCTGATCTTCACTCTCGAGTGTTCCCAATTTATGTGCTAACGAACTAAGGTAGGAGTTTTAGAGCGCCTAGGATGCGCTCATGCATTCGAGCTTAAGTGGAAGAGTGTAAGGTTTCAAAGATAGCTGGAGGTAGATTAAAGGGTGAGGTGGGTTCATTAATTAGTATGTAGGACTTTCTGCTGCATCTTGTGTATCAATTAACCTACATAGGTACATTTGAGGATTCGGTTTTAGACACATTTTGCCGTACTTCTGTCTATCTGCTCAAATATTGACGGTGTTTCTAAACTGTGATAGAAAGAAACAAAACTTTTTCAAACAAATAATACAAACGACTTTAATTTTAAAAAAAGACAAAAATAAGTTTTGTCTTTTCTTTAAATTAAAGTCATCAGAAAGCTTTTTTTGTGAAAAGATTTTTATTTTACACTTTTTAGCTGTGGTACCAAAATAAAAGGTAACAAAATACATACAATCAAACATAGATCCTCCTCGTTTAAAAAAACTTTTAATAACTTATTACTAATGCTAATTTAGAATGACAATACTTCTAGCTGATGTTAATCTGTAGCAACATATCAGCACAACTACTAGAGCGTTGCGTGGACCTTAAAATGAATGTTCCAGTTGTTTAAAGAACCAGCTAAAGAAGTCCAAAAATCCCACCTTTATTCAAAAACCAGTGACCTCTAGCAGTGGTACAAAATGCACTCAACATCCTGAAACCCTCCAAGCCTCGTCAGCCTGTAAATGTGATTAGTTCATAGACGGCATTAATCGAGGCCCGCGTAAAATATTCAGGAGGGGCAGATCGCGACGCCTTAATTGAATCAAATATGTATACGGGGGCCAAGACGCCCGCCGGGATGAAACTCACGGCGACCCCGGTCATTTCAGTTATTCAAAACTTTACGCCGTATTAATTTTGTAGATTTGTTAATGTATGGTAACGTTATTTCATTACTGTTGCTCTCAAAATGGTGAAGGAAAACATTGTGAGGAAACTGGCATGTCCTAGAACCAAAATATAATAAATAATAGTCTAAAATTACATTACGTGACTTGTCAAACTTGTCACAAACAAAAAAGAACTAGCAGCATTAGTATTGTAAATTTTACATTTGCCTGTGTCAAATTAGTCTTATATTATTAGGGATTAAAATCTGACTTTAGTGCGCCTCACCATCAATGATTGCATCGCTGCTTACTATCAGGTGGGATTGCAGTCAAGCACTAGTTTATGTAATACAAAAAAAATCCAAGACATGTGACAACCAAAACCCGAACTGGGCCCGCAGGGATTAGGGCCCATTCCCTCTCCTAGAGGGGAGGCCTAATTCCCAGCAGTGGGAACATTGTAAGGCTGATGTTATGCTACGAGTATACTATGCTATGGTAAGCTTAGTGAGTAGTGGTCGCGAGAGTTTGAGTAGTTAGCCAGAGAACTTATGATTTTATGGTTAAAAGTTCCTAATAACTTTCTTTTACCCCATGGTTTGAAATTTTATAAGCCATAAAAACGAAAAGCTACTGAGTAGAGTGTTAAAGTGACTTGTTGGTTAATGTATAACCGTTTTAAGTGCGGGTATAAAACTTATATGACCATGTTATTACAAAAAGCTAGTAAGTTAACTAGAGAAAAGCAAATGAACTGCAAACTTGGTCTCACGAATGCCCGGAGGAGAGTGTAGAAGGTGGAGCATACGGCGGAGGTATGCCCCGCTTGGGCGGACCACCACTGTGTCCTCGTGGCTCAGAAAGGTCAAAGTCCCTGGGTTGGACGAAAGATAACTCCGGGACCCTGCAATTAAGGCAAAGAAGGAACAGGAGTGGGTTTGGGAGAAGTCTGACACGCCCTCCCGCTCCGCTTAGAGTGACAGAAGTCATACTGATGATTTCCCATCTTAAAAAAAATCCTGGTTTCACAACAACCGGCTGGTCACTGTGACAAAATGTCTGTTTCCCTTAACAGTCGCCAACTTAACGGGTTTCCATTAAATTCTGTGAGTGTTTATGAAAGTTGGACTTTAACCGAATTACCCCGAGTGTCCCCGAGCTTCCCCGAGTGGCTCAAAGTAGCAGGAGAGACAGCTAATTAAATGATATTCACGTTGAAAGAGGTCCAAGCAAGATGTTCGATCAGGAAGTACTTTATATCTATAAATTTATAAAGGTTTATGTAAACTGAGGAAAGTTAACCTGTTTATTTTAAGCTTGTAGAGAGTTTAAATTGATACAAGGCTCATTATTATTCAAAACCATGGAGTTGTGTAATGGATTTTAGTAGGATTTTAAGTTGATGAGTTGTTTTTCGTAGTATTATATGTTGTTTAACCGACTTCAAAAAAGGAGAAGGTTGTATGTTCGGCTGTATGTACTTTTTTATGTATGTTCACCGATGTCTTGGTCAATTGGGGAATGATTAAAAAAAAACCGGGTAAGTGCGAGTCGGGAGGGTTACTTAACTTACCAATGCCACATGTTAGGCAAGTTGAAACTAGTTTACTGGTAAAAGGCATAGAGTTGAGTCCTGAAGATGCAACAGTGTTCTTAGGCATAACTTTAGATGCTAAGCTTCAGTGGGGCCCGCATATAGACAAACTATCGAAGAAGCTTAGCTCTGCAGCATACGCTGTTAGACAAATAAGAAATTTAACTGATGTAGAGACAGCCCGTTTAGTTTACTTTAGCTATTTCCATAGTGTCATGTCGTACGGTATTTTATTGTGGGAAAATGCCGCCGATATCCAGACAATTTTTGTTTTGCAGAAAAGGGAATAGCCCTTTTCTGCAAAACAAAAATTGGGCTATTCGTTCGATTTATAAATTAAGTCCCAGATACTCCCTCAGAGATAAATTTAAAGAAATTAATTTAATGACTGTGCCTTCGCAGTATATTTATGAAAATATCTTGTACGCCCACAAAAACATGTTTAAAAAATACAGTGATGTTCACAGTTTTAATACTAGGAACAAACACAATTTTGTTGTTCCTGCAACCAGGCTTAAAAAAATAGGGGGCTCATTTAGATGTCAATGTATACGTTTTTATAATAAACTTCCTAGTCATACGCAAGAACTAAGCCTTAATAAGTTTAAATCTTTTGTTAAGCAAAAACTTTGCCAAAAGGCTTTTTACACTGTAAAGGACTACGTTGAAGACGTAAAGGCTTGGGATTGACCCGCTCCAGTGCGCACTACAACTGTTGTCTTATCTTCTAATTTATTTTGTTTTCGATTGTACTTTTTTACAATTTGATATTTATTTATTACAATTTGACATTGTAGATTAATTTTACTTTACAATTTGTCATTTTTTAATTATTATTTTATTATTATGTTTGACATAAATGCTTACATTATGTATTTTATTTCGTTTTTTGTGAATGTGAGGACTATGTGGATTGTTTTTTTTTTATCTTTTTTCAGTCATTTCAACTTATGTCTGGCAATTTGAGTGTTTTCTGCGGCCTAACCATATGTCCTCTTTTTGGTATTGTTCGTCAAGTCGTTGAGCTCCTTAGTAGTCCTAAGTTGAGCTTTGCGAATAATGACAAATGCTTGCACTGACTGGACAGGTCCACTCAAATTTGCATGGTTCTTTCTTCAAAAGGCCATCTCAGACACTAATCTGCATGGTTCGCATATGATTTACATTTTGTATGGACTTTGAAAGACCCTTTAAAAGACTGTGACCCCTGAGTTTGTTTCGGTTTTTCTTCTCAGGGTAGTCAGTTAGGAAACACCGGCCTCATCTAGTTAAAAAAAAAAGTCCAAAAAAAGAAAAATTGACGTGTAAAAGAGTTTGGAAAAAACCTATTTGCAAAATAAATATCATTTATCATTATCATTTAATGAAAACAGTTCATTTCTCGAATCAAGTTTTTTCTTGTGACGTTACTACAAATTTTAAGTTTTCAGACTTTTCCCTATATGCCAACACTACCCAACCAACCAACCACCCAACCTTGCTTTGTGCTAAATTCCAAGATTCTAGGTCAACGTGAAATACCCTATGAATTTTGATTCCTTTGACGGTGTCGAAATGGACGATTTTTGCAACATAAACGGGCGTATCTTTTTTTCCCGTCAATTTACAAGTTTGTTTTTTGCAAAGTTTCAAGGGACATTGAGCATACAGTTTTAATTTCACTTTGATATCCTCACGTGTTCCCGAGATAAAGGGTCTTGACAGACAGACAGATAGACGGACAACAAAGTGATCTTATAAGAGTTACGTTTTTTCCTTTTGAGGAACGGAACCCTAAAAAAACAACAACCCTAAAATAACGAAGAGGCAAAACTACATATTATAACGGCTTCGTTATTTTGTACTTTTTGGCGTTTTTACGTAATGGTGCTGTAATATTTTGCTTGGACAAAACATGAAACTGTCTCTTAACCTAAAATATCTTTCAGCTTATAGCTACTAAATCTTTTTCTTCAAAAAGACAACAGAAAAAAGCAAGCCTCGGATCAATTTGAGCGTTTTTTCCTTCAGTAAATCATTGTAATATTCTAAATGGTCGTCGTACTGACACTTTTACGAGTACTTGCAGACCTCGACGAAGGCGCTCTAACAAACCGCATTTTATGTACATTACTCTTAATAAATCTTAGGCTTGGTTTAGGACAGCGGGAATTGCACGCGTAACTAACACTTCTTGGACCACGAAAACTAAAATAATGGTCCTAAGATGCTGATGAGATTAGTGTACACGAGCGCTATAATTAAACACAGGAAGGATTTAGTAGATGAAGGAAAACTGAAATGAAAACATCTAACTCTTTGTTGCTGACTTTGTGTGCTGCACCTAAAAAAAAACTCATTTTGTTTTGATTTTGAAATAGATTCATAGTAGCACAAGTTTAATGGTTGCTACGAGTATTTAACCTAGATATCTTGTAATCTTTTGTATAAATGATAAATAAATAAAACAAGAAGAAATCGATTTTGGAATAAAAACAATGTTGCTGACACTTACCTCTTCGATGGGCATTGTTTATTTTATCTTCTACAATATAATATTAAAGTTTGTAATGCTAATGAAGCGGGCTATTACTCTCATCTAATAATAAGATTATGTCAAATAACTGAGGCAGAAAAAGAATTCAGTTCTACAAGCATTGGAAAAATAAAACCTTAGCAATAACGGTCTTGGAGAAAGCCATTAGAAAATTCAAAATGAAGTTAAGTACAAAAGCCGTTTCGGACGTTAAAAAGAAGTTTCATATCCCCGAGCATCAAACCTGTTCTCATAACAATCACTTTAAAGTGCTCGAGTTATGCTCGGAACGAGCAATCGCTTTATAGTGCTCGACTTTATGCTCGTGAGACGAATGCTTTTATTATTGAAGTTAGTAAAAGTTTGTCAAAGACCGTTTCGGTTTTATCTTGCCCGTTTTATTTGCATGTTGAGTGAGAATTATGATTCTCTTTCACAATTCCAGGTTTTTTGCTCTTCCTAGTTTATTCTTTGTTGACAACAGAAACTTAAATAGCTCTTTCTGTGTTAGTGCATCCTTATGTAAACTCACAATCAGTGAACATAATCTATACTAATATTATAAAGCTGAAGAGTTTGTTTGTTTCAACGCGCTAAGCTCAGTCAATCTTTCAGTATTAGATAGCCCATTTATTGCGGAAGGCTATAGGTTACATATTATCACGCTAAGACCAATAGGAGCACCAATGAACAATGTTTCAAAATCGGGATTCCACGCGGACGTAGTTGCGGGCGGAAGCTAGTTCTCAATAAAGTAAATCTTAATGAGGTACCTATAAGTAAGTATCTAACTATTCCTATAATCTACTAATGAAAATTGCCAATTCAATTACTAATGAATATCCGAAAATATTTGGAAAATTTTACATCCCCCAAACGTGTTTAAAATTAGATTAAGCGCACTTAATTTTGTATCTTCTTAGATTCTGATCGTGATTGCGATCGATCGCATTAGGGAAACAACATGCCTGTCGTGTCGGCTTCGTGTCGTGAATGTCAAACAAGCCTATTAGCTTTATAGGATTTAAAATTGTAATGTAAAAAGGAAGTGTGGTACGCCAGCGGCTGTTACAATAATATAACACTTCGGGCTGAAAGGATTTGAAGTATTAAAGTACCTGGCTTGAGGAGGAGGTTTGGATTAGTGGCGAGTATAAATAGAATATTTGGTTTAATACATAGCCTAGTTTTTAAATCTTTGATAGTCGTTACGGATAGTCAGAAGCCAGTAAATCTGACTCCAGTCTTGCCATGAAGTACCGTGTTACCCCAGTTAATAGGTTGTGGAGGTCTGGTAGGCGGCCGCTCCTGGTAATATACTGGTGTTCAGCTAAATCCCGCTTGACTGGAAGCCGACCCCAATATAGTTGGGAAAAAGGATAGGCAGATGGATGAACATAGCCTAGTATTTTAAAGAATAACACAGACTTTTTTTATTATTGATACACTTGCGTTTGACCGCTATTTTACCAGATGGTAAATGAAGATGTGGTAGCCGGTGGAGCTCGCTTGCCTAGAAGTTACCTATTCAGTATTCAGTCTTGACTTAAAGATCCCTACGGTACCGTATAGCTATCAGGAAATACAGACTCCGGCAGGGAATATCACTCGTTAGCCTTTTAAATATTGGTTAAGGCACGGTGAATAAAAATAATAATAGGTATTTTTTTAAACGTTGTCCCTAGTAGGTACTAGGAATTATTTCTGTATGTTGAGTGCGTTGTTTATTCAGGATACAGATATTTACATATTAATAACTTAATAGATATATGTATATACAAACTGAAGATAAAAGTATGTACAAACGTAAATATATATACAAAAAAAAGGCATTTACTGGGCATCAAAAAATTCATCCACGTCGATGTCAACAGCAATAGTGCCCAGAACGCTGGCAGCATTGCCACGTTGGATGCGTGCGATTAGTGCGTTTATTTAAAATCACATACAAATACCGACAAACATCCAAAACCACAGTTCCAACAGACCAACAGGTCATACAAATATTTGTTCCAAGCAGTAATTAAACCCGCAACACACAGTGCAGCAGCCAATAGCTCAACCACGTACGCTCGTTGGTCGATGCAATAATCGGTTTTCTGACTACTCAAAAGTAATCCATACTAAGTAATTTGAAGAGCAACTTTGTCGTCATTCACCTCTGTTTCCCCTCTCTGGGGAACATGGAAAATCCAAAAGATTGTCACCGTGTCTCCCAGATTGAAGGCAATGAAGGAACGGGGTAGGGGTTTAGTCAGTAAGAGTCAGACACACCCTCCCGCTCCGCCAAAAAGTGGGAGAAGTCATTCTGATGATTCCCCTAACATAAAAAATACCTCTGTTTCCCCTAAAAGAGTGTAAGCTCATTAGAGCTTCATTAGAAGCAACATTAACAAACTGTTAAGAGCCTGCAATTAACTAATTGCATTCCCGTCTCTCTTAGCAAAAAACGTTAGCGTCCAAACGGTTTCCTCGCCTTGACAGAAAGGAAGCATGTTGGAGTAAACAGTGTGCCTTTTGCCGCGGCTAACAAGGCGCGTTCAAAGATGCAACATGTAGACGCCGCGTCTGACGCGGGCAGGCGTCTGCAAAAGATTTGAGTACCTACCTACCTTTGCATGTTCCATCTCCGCTACTACGGTAGTACCTATTTGGAGTGTGTAGTAACTCTGCATTGTTGGAACTACTTGACTAGTACTGCAACATGTGAGGGATTTTTTAGGTGGGGAATCATCCAGTAACTTCTACCGCTCTTGCTGCGGCTTGCCAGACTTTTACTGACTGAAACCAATTTCTATGTTCCTTCTTTGCCTTGCGTTCCAGGGCCCCGGGTTTTTTGTTCAGAAGCAAACCCATGTAAAAAAAAAAATACGTTTTCATGACAAAAGAAATGCGACTCATGCGCTCATTCGTTTTCATGGCTACAGTACTCTTCGAACATACTGGACCCATACAGTTTTTGACCTCTCTTTGAGGAGCGCGTGGAATACTACGCGCAATCGACGATTTGAGCTCGGTCCGGATGGTTAAAGGATGGCCAGACAGCGACGTACCCTTTGGTCGTCGGCCGCAAACTCACGCCTACGGCACGTGATATGTCGTTCTCGTGTGTAGCTATTATTAGAAAGACAATACAGATTAGGGTATGAAACCGCTTTTAGCGATAAGATCGCCCATTATTACATCCTATTAAATTTAAGCTGCTCCTGTAATTTTAATGGTGTATAATAAAGAGTATATCTAATCTATCCATTTAATCAGAGTCGTGTAGGATCCTGTTGGTTCATATCGACTTAATGCAAACTTGCTCAATGTTTTACATCTGGTGTAGTCTTTTATTTTTACTATGCATAGGCTCGCGTTTAACTATTTCACCTGATGGTAAGTGATGATGTGACCGACGATGGATCACGCTTGCCTGGAAGTAACCTATTCACTCTTGACTTGAAAACTCCTAAGTTGTAGCTAGCAGGAAACACTGACTCCGGCCAGTCTGTGGTTATTGACTACAATTAAGTACTCGTATATACAATGTGCAGTTATGAAACTGTATGGCATTTCGGGAGGTTATAAAAAAATCACAAATAATCATATAAAAATACAATACTTGGTCAATAATCAATAATCCTTTTTTTTTAATTTTAGGTTGTTTTCAGAATAACTCTCTAAACAAACGTGCGGGAAGTGCTAGTGTGCTTTGGATCAATGAAATAGTGTTTGTGTTGTGAAAGCGCAGGTATAGGGCGAGTATTAGACTGACCGCGATTTAATAAAGGTAGTTCGTCACACGTACCGTTTTCCATAATGAAAAAATAAATAAAACATGATCTACTCTTTTTATTATTGAATCGGTTCGAGTATCACTAACACAATTACCTCTCGAAAATGTCATACAGTTTCAAAACTGCAACATTGTATAATATTGTAATTATTGTCTACTTCACTGGTTTCGGTCCTCACCATTATTATAATGTTTGTAAATTGTAATGGTTAAGACGGGTGGTTTAAAATAAACCGAATTATATTATGAAATTCTTCGCTAACACGACAAATTTAATTAAACGTTCCCACATTATTTTTAATAGTGCTATGAGAACAGTTGTAAAAACAAAGCAGGTAAACTGAACTAAAAGTAACTTACCTCCGAAACGGTCGACAAACTGCAAACAGTTACAACAATGGCTCAAAAGTGTTCGTTTAAATAGGACACGGAGTGCAGAAGTTGCGTTCAGTGGCCGCCCAGACCAGCGCTGGTAATGTTGCTATTCCCAACAGAATGGCCACGAAACTTGACTTATTTAGCTATCTACTACTTCGTTTAATATAAGATGAAGATTTCCCAAGAGCGAAGCTTAAAAAAGTTAGTGAGTTAGCAAAGGGGACGAAATACAAAAGTTCTAAAGCATCTGCTACAGAGTTCCACTGCATGCACGGAGAAGTTTGTAAAAAATAACAAGCTAGCTAAAGTTTGAGAACGTCCGGCTAATGCTGATTCGTGGAGTTTTTATTCTGTCACTCGCATTCTTAAGAACCGTATTAGGTGTGGAATTTGAAGGTCTGTTTTTGAATGTATTTTTTTGTTTGTTTTTGATTGTCTACAAAACTATTGCTTTTTGTTTAATACTCAACTTAAAAGTTAAACCATACAATTTATTTAAAGATAGGTTTAGGTAACATAAAAATTAGCCTTTGTTCAATAAATGAAACCTAAGTAAACCTCGTGATTTTTTTAGCCTAGTTAGCGTCCCACTGCTGGGCAAAGGCCTCCCCTTTCTTCTTCAAAACCTCTCTGTCTTGGGCTCTCTCTAGGCAAGTTTTCGCCGTGAACACGATGAAATCGTCACTCCACCTTCGCCGGGATCGACCACGATGACGTGAAATAAGTCCTGAAAATTATAAAACCCTGAGCTAGCTATAAAACGAGTTCAAGCCGTCCCTGTACTCGCAAGTCCTAGAGAAACGAGGGCAATTTATGTCGAATACATTATGAGAAAATGAGAAATTATTCACCGTCGGCAAATCACGGTCGTATTCGTTTGCAAATACTTTTCCGTCGAACCCCATCGCGCTCGAGTCGTCGAGTTTCAGCTTTACGGTTAATTAGTCGGTATCAAAGCTACTGTTTTTTGCAGTTATTCCAGTTTAAACGATCTTTTGATCGCTCTGAAATTGATACTTTTACAATTTTGTTGTTTCTGCTTTTACCTTTTTTATTTTGTTTTTGATGGTTTAAAAATTTCGGGACGAACGGTTTTATTTACAACTGGCTGCTATAAATAAAACGGTTTGATTGCTGCCATGTTTTCTATTTCAAAAAAACATATGAAAAAAAATATTTATTTTGCAAATAGGTTTCAAAAAACACTTTTAGAAGTCAATTTTTTTTTCGTCAGTTTTAACTAGATGAGGTCATTGTTAAAAACACCGAAACCAACTTAGGGGTTAAAGTCTCTTTTGTAACGGTCAAATCACATACATTAAACTACTTTCTGCCAGTTGCGTCACTAACGTGAAAACAGTCTTGTCCGTCCAAACTTTGGACCCTCGTTTTATCCCCTTAGGAAGTGAATTTTGTATAATCCTGTCTTAGTGCTCGTCTACGTCATAAAAGGAAACCTTGTGCAAAACTTCGCGTTCCTAGTCCCAGTTGTCTCGGTTGTGCGTTGATATGTCAGTGAGTCAGTTTCTCATATTATACCTAGGTAGACTAGTGGCAAGTCGTTAATGTACTATATTAAAAACAATAAGGGTCCTAATATACTCCCTTGGGGGACACCGTGATATTTGATTCTGTAGTCAGATAACCTACATAATTATATAAAGGTTTGGAAAATGTCAAAAGTCATAATACTTTTAGAAAAAATCACACAGGTTTAACCTTTTTCCATCACAGAACATAACTTCATACTAACTCTTTTTTTCTCTTCCAGTGGTGTGGCAAGACTGGCAAGTGCACGTGACCTCCACGCCCTCGGAGGCCGGAGGACCTGCACTCCTCACGTGCGTGGCTCCCGCCGCTCTGAGGGAACACGCCTCCGTCGCCGCGTGGTACAGAGATGACTCTGTGCTGCCTGCTGCAGATCACATGTGTAAGTGGAACTACTTCTTCTTTTCGGATCGATGGTAAACGCGTTAGATTGTTTGAGCCCTGTGACGTCACGGGGCCTTCTCCTATGTGCAAATGGCCATCATTGAGGTGATTTTAGTGAGGTAAAAATCCCACACTCACAGGTCTTTTCCCCAAAAGACCAGAGAGGAAGGTTTCCCCCGAAAACAAAAAAAAAAGGTTTTTATGTAAAGTGCAGGTGTATGGGCACTAATAGGTCACGTATCCTCCTGTCCACGGATGTAAGAAGCCTCACAATCCTTATATATCTTCATGGCACCTGTGTTAATATCCCTTATGTATCATATTACGAGCTGGAAGAGACATTGATGTGAAAGTGAAACAGCGTTTTAACAAGCCAAAGTATTGTGTTCAGATCTTTTAAAGGACCTTCATCCGATCTTTTGAAAATTAAAATAGATAAGTAAAAATAGAAGCCGTTCTCTAAATATAGATCTAGAAACTAGATAAGTGCCTGTACTTTCCATTGTACTATGAGAAATATTAGCAAATATTTCTTCGTGATAATAAAATTTCATTTCATCAGATCTCTATTTACAGATATATTATGTCTGTACCTATTAAAGAGAAAACTAATAAATTTTATAATATTAAATCTTATATTAAGATTAGAAATTCATGCTTTACTATTCATTAGATTATGGAGCTGTTCTTCAAAGGACTAAAGATCTCTGACTGATAACTTAAAATAATTTATTGAAGTACTCCAAAGATCCACATAGTAACTGCCCCGACTAACAAGTTGTCGGTCACGGGTTCAAACTCAGCAAGGCGCATTACTTCATGTAACTTATTTCATTACCGCTGCTCTCAAAACGGTGAAGGAAAACATCGTGAGGAAACTGGCGTGTCCTAGAACCAAAAATTTTGAAGCCATGAGACATCCACCAATCCGCACTGGGCCTGCATAGTGTATTATGGCCCATTCTCTCTCCTAAAGACAAGGCCTGAGTCCCAACAATGCCAATATTAGAAGGCCGATAATGCTACAAAAAGTCCAAAAAGCATTTTATCTTCCTTCAGTTTATTGTATTTTTAAAACAAACGTCGGTCACGTTCTATTAACTTTCCGTCCACAGCCGGTACAATAAACCATCGTTCACAAAAGTTTACTTCTCAGAGAGAATTTAATTCCGCGTAAATTCTACGGAACTTCGGACTCTTGGGAAACATTAAAACATCGTCTAAGCCTGATTCTGTTTTTTATGGCGGCATCTTTAACTTGTATAGGTACAAGTTGAAGTTCAATCAACATAAATGTACAGTACCTACGTTGACAAAAATATTTGCTTTGGCTTGCAATATTTTAAGTAAATAAAATATAAACAAATATTTTTTTTTATATTTCATAAACCAGTGCTTGACTGCAATCCCACCTGATGGTAAGCAGTGATGCAGTCGTTGATGGTGAGGCGCACTAGTTTATTAAGAGCCTATTTACTCTAGTCTTGAAGACATCCAAATTGTAATTGGATGGAAAGACCGCAGCAGGCAAATTGTTCCAGTCCTTCGATGTACGCGGTATAAACGAGTCAAACAGTCGTGTAGTCAAAACACTAACTTGTATTTAGTGATTACCTCATTTATCTAGCGGATGTAAGCATTACTAGAATTTACTATGTCTTGGGTTTGATTTTCAAGCCATCTTTCATAAATCTCGATAAATATATTTTCATTTGAAATTTCTCATCAGCTACCACCACGCTGCCTGAGTTTTTCCCGGTAAGCAATTAGCTTGCTTCCTGTTACATGGCACACTAATTATTTCAGGCAAAATCTACACGTATAACTTTTCAAGAATGATGTAATATTACCTATATTAATGCCACTAGCAAGTCTACCTAGGAAATAATATTATTATTTCACATAGGGCCTACATGAGCTCTTATATAACGTCAAAAGTTTAGGCACAGTTTCAATAAGCTATTTCCTTAGGAAAAGAACCGAAAAGAAACTACATGGTTATTCTTTTTTCAAAAGTAGTAAGATTTTACAATATTTCCGTATTGCAATATTTCTTCTTCTTAGCGTGTTGATGGCAAAATTAGTTAAATAATTTACCTGGCCCAGTATAATTCAGCCATAGTGATTGCAATTGTGATAGTTATCGTATAGTTCGTATACTTATCTCCTTTATTTAATTGTACTGCACACCATGAAAAATTATAACATAGATAGATAACAGAGTTCAAGAAACTCCATGGTGTAGGTACACCATGGAGTTTCTTGCCGGTTCTTCTCCATAGGAAACGACCAATTGGAACCGTGCACTATCTTCTAACGTTTTATAAGTGCTAATGAAATAAAAAGATTTTGACTTGACTTATGAATACATAGGCAAGCTTAACTCAAAGTAGAGTTTTCTTCCAGTAGACCATTGAGTGATAGAGACAGATCATAATAGAGGATAGGATCCAGTGCACCATTTTTATTTTCGATTCAGTGCTCCTCAACTAACCTCTCTTTCTTTCTGCAGCTGGTACCACACTGATGGCTGACGAGGGCTGGCGGCTCATCATCAGGTCGGCTCGAGTAGAGGACTCGAGGGCGCAGTATTCTTGTTCTGTGCTAGACTCCCTTACTGGAGAGAGGCGGAGAAGTACGCCAGTTAATATTGATGTTGCTCGTAAGTATAGTTAAGCTATAACACTTTTATTATTTTTGGACATAGATTCTTTAAGTCAAGAGTGAGTAGATTACTTCTAGACAAGCATGCTCCATCGTCAACCACATCGTCGCTTTCCTATAGGTCTGATAGTGGTCAAACGAGAGCCTGTCAACAGTAAAAAGATACCTAACCATGTTTCGATGTCCCAAGATCGAAGGAACGGAGTAGGGTTTAGTCAGTAAAAGTCTGACACGCCTTCCCGCTCCACCCAAGAGCGGGAGAAGTCATTCTGATGATTTCCCTACCTGAAAAAAAAACCTAAACAAGTTAGAAAGTTGATAACTTTTGTAAAGAAAAAACAGTTAACCGATCATTTGTTTACTGTGTTATTTTACTTATTGGTTAAATATAATTATGTGTTTTATAAAATTCTGTTGCAACCAGACAGCTAGGAAAAGTTTAGGTAGATGATCATAGTTGATTAGATTTTAACACTATGGGAAATTATTACTATTCACTGTGCGTAACGTAGTACAGACTTGAGGTCTTCAATCCATTAGTGCATAGGTCACTTCTAAGGAACCGTGCCGTACCTACTATTAGGTGAGCTTCTATAAGCTCTAAAAGAGCGAACTTTTTATTGAATAGTCAAAAGAGAGCCTATCAATAATAAAAACAGAGTGTGTTGTGACTGAAAATATCCGGTTATCATCTCAACTAACAACCGCATTTGGCACGTGTGCACACAGTCATGTTTAAAATGGTCAAGCGCGGTCGGTCCTAATGGATTGCTATCTGACCGCTAATGTTCATCGCAGTGCCTAGTTGATTTCATATATTTCTGCTGATCTAGTTCTGTGAACACTACAAATTTATACCGGTGTCAGATAGTATTCAGTAGAATTTTAATTTACTAGTAATTGTGCTATGTGGCACAAATACTGGGAAATTAAAATGATATCAGAAACATTTCATGTAAATTCTGGTTTAAAGAGTTGAGTTTTAAATAAAACTTATGAACATGACAGTCTGCCAATTAGTCCAAGTGATTTTAAATGTAAAAGTGATTCAATAACAAAGTTACTAAGAAAAGGCAGATCATCCCTAAGTCTATTAAAAACCTCAACATCTCGATATTGTAGTAAATAAAAATAAAAAAGTCCACGTCTTGCTAATGTCCTGAAATATCAAAATTGGTTTCATTATGGAATTTCCCCAAACTATAATTATGAAAAAGTGAGAAACATGTATATTTTCGTCAATAATTAAGGCAAGGTTAGAAAGCTTTAGAAGTCTATTTTTAGATATAATTTTTTTTAGCTTTAATTACTCAATGAATAAAGATAATAATTTACATCTTAAAAAGTTGATATGGTGGCATTTTCTTTGGTCATAAGCGCTACTATGCAGCTCATACTGAATTCGATTTTTGGGTTGGACAAAGTGATGCAGTGGGCCGGGCACATTGCTTGTAGAACAGATGGTCGCCAATGGAAGGCCTCTCACAAGGTAGACCGATGACTTGGTGAGGGTCACGGGAATCCGATGGATGCGAGACGCACAGGACCGCTCGTTGTATTGACGCTTAGGGGAGGCCTGTGTCCAGCTGTGGACGTCTATTGGCTGAAGTGATGATATTGCCTTCTTCTTCTTCTCGTGTCAATAACTCAAATTTTGTTCGACCAATACGTTGGCACCTGGACCGCTCTGTCGTTGGTCTTGTATAGATCTCCGAAGGTGCAGGTAGTTGTGCTTGCTGGGCAGGAAAGGAGATGACGCATATCCTGTGAAGAGGCTCCATACTGGCACGGTATTTACTCGTATGATAGGTCGAGGAAACTCTATTTAACTAGATTATCTCTGCAGCGACCAATATATTGCCTTACCAACAAATAAACCTTAAGGTTGAGATTAAGTACGATGGTAATAACCCTTTGTCTTCTCTTCTAGCCATGAGCGTGGCATCAGCTCCTCGGGGCGTCTCCCACGGGGAGTGGGATGCGACCGTGAGGAGAGGAGGAGACGTGGTCCTCCCCTGCTTGGTCCATGCGAACCCTCCGGCCACTATCACGTGAGTACCTAGTTTGTAGTCCTACAATTTATATCAGCAGGAATGGTCTAAATTCTGCACTAGATTGTTTAGCAGGTAATATTTAGCAGGAAAGAAACGTGTGACATGAAATTTAGTCACACCACATAAAAGAAAGGAAGAAAATCAATTTTATTTACGCAAAATGACGCAAAAAACGGCTACACGTTCAGCATACTCGTAAAGCCATGCCTTCGTGCATAATGACGATGCGGCTACAGCACTAGTTTTCAGCGTGGACCAATACCTACTTACTTAATATTACCCACTTATTACTTTTTAATATTTCTACAGAAATTAAATCAGTTAATTAGTTATGCATACCCCACGAAATTCTGAAAGGATTTTCACATCATTAAATAAAATAGTAAAACTAAACTAATTAAAACTATTTACGAGTATATGAACTAAAGGCAATAAACTAACTCTCAACTAAAATATGGCGTCAAAACATTCCTCCGCATCGCTGTCGACTAACAAATTAATTTTGCGAATTAAATAATTACATTTTTGTTCGCTATGAAATTTCAAAAGAAATTTAAAAGAATTGTAACTGAAATGTAATTCTCAACTTTCCTTAATAATTGTATATTTATTTTCAGTCCGAAAATACAAATTCGAAGAAATGTTACGAATTCAGTCGTTAATTAAAGCTATTTACGTATGAAAGCCTTGAGTAGGTAAGTTTCTTAGTAATTATTCAGTGGTAAACAACTAGGTATAATTTTTGTTTGACACGTGTACGTGTACATATTCTAAGTACCCCCAATTAAAGGTATTTTTGTGTAACACGTGCTCGTGAAAATACTCCTCCTTCTCCTCGAGTCGTATTACTGAAGGTCTTTTTCTTATTTTTTATGCTTTATTATACATAAAACTTATCATAAAATATACAATAATATTTGCACGTTAAGCCGTAGATTTCCTGCCGTCATTTGTAGATCTTTAGCAATCCACCATAAAATAAATCCACATAAAATAAAAAAAATAATAAAAAAAAAAAACGTTACGGATAGTCAGAAGCCAGTAAATCTGACTCCAGTCTTGCCATGAAGTACCGTGTTACCCCAGTTAATGGGTTGTGGAGGTCTGGTAGGCAGCCGCTCCTCGTAAAATACTGGTATTCAGCTAAATCCGGCTTGACTGAAAGCCGACCCCAATGTAGTTGGGAAAAGGCTAGGCAGATGATGAAGCAACTATAATTTTTGTTTGACACGTGTACTTAATATTCTACTTACCCCCAATTAAAGGTATGTTTGTGTAACACGTACTCGTGAAAAGACTCCTCCTTCTCCTCGAGTCGTATTCCTCATTACTGAGGGTCGTGAAGAACCCGCTGGATTAGCTTCTTACTGATGGTGTTTTACTATCTGCAACGGTTCTTTGCATCATTAAGTACGACATGCAGTTGGGTAACCAGTGTGGAGCGAACCTGATCAGCTGTCCATCTTGTTGGGCTTTTTTTAGGGAGATCATTAAAATGACTCCTCCCCCATTGGGCGGAACGGGAAGGCGTACCAGGATTCTACTGACTCTGGGGAACACGGAAAATCCGAAGTTGCTCCCCCAGATCAAAGGCAACGATGGGACGGGGTGGGGTTCCCCCAAGAGCGGAAGAAGTTCTTCCGATGATTCCTGTTCCAAAAAAAAATAGGCTTCTACTAACTAAAACCCACTCCTGTTCCTTCTTTGCCCGAATTCCAGGATCCCGGGGTTCTCTTTCGTCAACCCAGGACCCCAGTAACCTTCGAACCGATTGGTGTTAGGCCTACTTTGCTGACATCTCTTTGAGGCGTGCGTGCAACAATACGCGCCGTCGGCGACGTGGACCCATCTTGTTGGGTTGCGGCCTCTAGGTCTTTTGCCATCCACCATGCCAGTCACAATGAACTGTTCAAGGTTGTGGCCATTTCCATCGTTTTTCAAACTAAACAATATTACTGCATTGTGTTAATAATAGCTTTTTATATACCTAATTCGAGCTAGTCACTATTTATGTATACATTATTCTAGAATTAAAGTCGACTTTACTTAAGTTGTTAAATATTTATAGTTTCATTAAACACGTAGTTATTAGTTGGGCTCTAGCATAATTATTTGTATAACATTATTTTAACTTGAGGCATATTATTTACATGTAAAAATGTTGTATATGTGATAACTAAAGATTGACCATCCACGCATGAAGGTTGAACCTAGAGCACACATAATAAAATATAACGGAGTCTCGTTATCAGAGGGGTCGTGATATGTCAGGAAAGCAAAGCAAAGTCTTCGGTATCACTTTTGTTTATTTGCTTACACACAATATGGCTCGATCCAAAATCTAGGAACGCGGGAAGTTTAGCGTGGAGACTTGGAGATTGTCTATCTAGAGCGCCAGACCGATTCCAAAAATGCCTTTTTCAGTTTCCAAGCTTCCCGCACACCCGTGCCTAGCTGCAGTTCTAGGTTAATCAGAAAAAACATAAAAAATTGACTGTCAACGTCGTGCACCTGTCAATGTCAAAAAGCCGGCTATCTTCCAGCCAGACCATCCACTCGGTGTCGCCAATACTCCACGCTAACCATCCCCAAGTAATTTACTTGGCGTTCCCAAATTAAGGTTTGGAAAATCAGATTCAGTTTGGAAAAGTTTCAGCTAAGGCTGTTGAATCTAAATACATAGTTCCTCCAGTGAGAGATAGATGGCGCTGATTCAAATTGAAATGAGTCGACGCTGCGACACGGCCGTCCTGATGAACACACGTCCTCGTGTGGCGTACTGAAGTGACGTAGCTTTCTCTTCAATAACCATTAACTTTTAAACCAATTCATGGAACTATCAGATCAAATCTAGTATGCAATGCTCTTTTCAGTACTCAGCCTCATCGCACATATTGCCTCCATCCGGCAACCTTGGGACCTCTATCCAGTACCCAACATCAACACATCACATTGCCTCTATCCGGCAATCATGGGACCTCTATCCGGTACCCAACAACAACACATCACATTGCCTCTATCCGGCAATCATGGGACCTCCATCCGGTACCCATCAACAACAACAGCACCTTTCCTGATTACCTACATCACCATGCTGACGCAAGTCACAAACTCTAAGTTCACAGCCACGAACAGCATTGCAATGTATGCAATTCGAGTTAATTGCATACTACATTTGCATCTTTACAACAATCTTTACATTTAAGGTCCAATAATTTCATTATCAGCCGAAAAGCTTCCACTGACGAGGCGTCTCGTCCGTCTCTGTGTTCATCGTCATAGTCACCATCTCAGCTGGAACACCACTGATGAGACTTCCACACAAGACTTCTGTCCCTGTGTGTTACTCTGAAACAAAATACATCTCGCAGTATCATAACGCTCGGTCACTCCTGACAAAAACTCTAGGAACCATTAACTCGTGTGTGTGTTGACGAACATGTCAACCCGCACGCACAACACATCTCTAGACCATACAAAGGTCTGCTCCGTGCAGGAATTGAACCCGAAACACATAGCGCAGCAGTCAATCGCTCAACTACTACGCCAACCGTAAATCACGAAGGTGCAACAAAACTTAAGATGTTTTTCTTTGTACAAAACTCAACTCAATTATTCTCAATTTAAAAAGAATTAATTGAAATCGTCATCCAGTCATGTACCAACGTTTATTAAATTGTTCTCATCTCAAAGCCTTAGGAGTCTATAGCCACGAGTAAACCACTCTAACACCACGGCACTCATTGCCGAACAGCAACCACTGTTGCTCTCTCACAAGTGCACCAACCAGGCCACCGCGTACCTGACTTCCGTCAGAGCTAAACACGCACCACTCTCGGCTACGTAATAGCTACTGGTATCGTCGTACGTCGTGAATCCCTGTGCACCACACACTACCATCACCACGGATCATGACTTCCGTCAGAGCTAAACTCGCACCTCGCACGGCTACGTCATAGCTTCTGGAACCATCAAACACCGTGGATCAGCTTACTACGGCCGATAGAGAAACCTACTCGCGTACACCCTACATCTTAGGCTTGCTCATTACTACTGTGATCTCTATGTACTTCTTACTACTTCCACTGGTACATAACTTTCTGACATTTTTTTAACATATCGTTGTACCTTCACAATATACACGGCCAATGAAAATCCAAAACACTAATCATTGATCTCTACATGTGATCTCTGACCACTCTTAGTCCAGTTATTCAAACATTCGAAAAAGAGTTCAGTTTTTCTTTCAGGAGGAACGTCAGTGTCTATCGTGTAAAAGTTAAAATTATAGGCAAACCTCACGTCACATGTCTGAACTGTCCGTATTTTCTCAAATCGTATGTCATCTAACGACATATGAACTGCTAGACCAATATTGATAAAACTTCGCGTCTAAGCATGATTTCATGTCGCAAAAATTGTCAGGTAAAACGTGGAAAAGAATTTCTAAAATAATTCCATTGATCTCAACAGAACAAATTATGACTAATAATTTGTACAGTCGACCTTACAGAAGTCACTCCAATATCAGTCAATGTCACATTTTCATTAAGTCGTTTACCATCAAATTTATAAGAGACAGATTCATAACAAGTGAACATTCTACATCAGAGTCATAATAAAAATCAAATTAATCACCAGAATGCCGTAAGTATCTAGCAGGCGCGCCAACCAGGCACACATCAACTCGCTTTTCAACCGCCGCGCCGGGCTGCTGCTCGCCTCCTTGGCATCCCTCTTAGAACAGTTGGATGCGTAGTGTCTTTGTTTACGGCAATTGAAGCAAGTGATTCAGTCGGCTCTCCTTGTTGCCTGGTTACTCTTGCCACTGCTAGAAGCCGTCGATCTTGATTGTTCTTCATGTACCTTCGAGTCTCTCTTCAGGAAACATTGCGCTGATCTATGTCCTGTTTTCCCACAGTTGAAACATTTGGGTCCAGCGTAGGGCCAATTCGGGCGGTTCCTCTTGGCGTCAGGACCTTCACGTTCATTACCACCAGATGGGGCACTCCTGGCTATAAATAGTTCCTTAAAGTCGCTCCACTTCATCCCAGGGTCAAAATCCGGAAGACAAACATCCACAATCGTAGGGGTTTCCATTGCTTTATCGTGCAAGCATCAAGTTTTTGTTTTGCTGCTCTAGCAGAAAACGCTCAGGAAAGCAAAGCAAAGTCTTCGGCATCACTTTTGTTTATTTGCTTACACACAATATGGCTCGATCCAAAATCTAGGAACGCGGGAAGTTTAGCGTGGAGACTTGGAGATTGTCTATCTAGAGCGCCAGACCGATTCCAAAAATGCCTTTTTCAGTTTCCAAGCTTCCCGCACACCCGTGCCTAGCTGCAGTTCTAGGTTAATCAGAAAAACCATAAAAAATTGACTGTTAACGTCGTGCACCTGTCAATGTTAAAAAGCCGGCTATCTTCCAGCCAGAGCATCCACTCGGTGTCGCCAATACTCCACGCTAACCATCCCCAAGTAATTTACTTGGCGTTCCCAAATTAAGGTTTGGAAAATCAGATTCAGTTTGGAAAAGTTTCAGCTAAGGCTGTTGAATCTAAATACATAGTTCCTCCAGTGAGAGATAGATGGCGCTGATTCAAATTGAAATGAGTCGACGCTGCGACAAATATATCTCTTGGGCTTATACTACTCTGTACGTAAACTAAATCTATCTGAGGAGTTTCGTGGAATAGAGATTAAATTATATAAATAAAGTGGTATACCCAAGTCTACGTAAGTAGATATATTTTTTTTCAGTTACTAATAGCAATTCAAACACACCTCACCTGTGTTAGCTTACTGGTAACTTAATTTCTTTTATTATAACGCGAATTTCAAAGGAGACTGAAATCACATGACATGACATGACATGACATCCAAAATCCAAAAAAATATGAAAGTAATTATAAATCAATGCCATTTTGCGTACTTTATTCGGATTTTATTTTTGCATTTTTATGTTCTAGATTCCTCATTTATTTGTAATTCATTACTTCGGTTCTTCGTTGTTTTGTTCATTAAATAAATACAGATTAAAAAACAAAAAAAAAAGGAAAATACCTAAAAATCAGAACAAAAAGTATCACAAACTGTTGTAAAATACGTGTATTCTAAAATACTATTTTTCTCAAAACTGCCGGGTCATATTTTGATGCACCTTTAGACAAGGGTGTAGTTGAGGTATCCCTACATAAGTACCATAACAGCGTCGCTATTGGTTCATAGACCACTTCCCATACAAATGTGCCCAGTCTCCTTTACATGACTCTTCAAAAGTAGTCAGAAATAATTTCTGCCAGTCTACATACTGTTTTCAAGATGGAAACTATTTGATATGGAGCGAAATATTATTTTTGTGAGTATTTTTTTTAATGAAATAGGTACATAAGTACTCGAAAAGTCATAAGAATTAAACTTGTCAACTCTGGAACCGTTTTCTTTTAAACTTTTTGTTTATATTGATATCAGAAACTATTTGGAAGTACTTCTACTTTTGGTCAGCATTTGGATCAAACCCAGTCAAAGTCCTTTGCACACGAAACAAATTTCACAAAGGCAAATCTGCCGACAGAAACTAGTTCAATCAAAATAAAAACATCTCACAAACCCATTTGATTGCTTCCACCTTCGCCAGATCATCAAGAGAACTATCCGGCCGGACGCATTGGGCGGTAATGCGGGCAGTATTAGCAATTCATTTGCGTTATCCCGACCAAACAGGCCGGCTGCTGCTAATGTAAGGGGGTATAGTGCCCGGGGGACCCGTAACTACTAGCGCGGAGGAAAAGTGAGAAAAATAATGAGGTAATACCCACGCAATAGTTGTGAGAGCATATTTAATGAACAGAATAAAGACTGGTTTTATGTTTGTTGGTACATAGTAGTTTGTCAGCGTGAGTGAAAATCAAAAAAGTCCCACAAAGGAACATACTAGGGGTTGAAGGTATTCTAAATCCATGGTCTACTAGTGTTCCTTCAAATCAATTCTCATAATATTTAGACGTGATTGAACAACAGACATTCAAGACTTACTCAACATAGTTTATTTTTTTATTTTAGAGATATAGGTAGGTAAGTAAAATCGTCACCTCGAGCCCTTTTTTTAGATCTTTATTGTATATATGTATATGTATTACAGTCTTGCCATGAAGTACCGTGTTACCCCAGTTAATGGGTTGTGGAGGTCTGGTAGGCAGCCGCTCCTCGTAAAATACTGGTATTCAGCTAAATCCGGTTTGACTGGAAGCCGACCCCAATATATTTGGGAAAAGACTAAGTAGATTTTTAAACACAGTTTGGCACCAGAAACCCTTAATTTTTTTTATTTTGATGTTTCCAGCGTTACACTTAGGTATAACTAAGACGAATCTAACAACACCTCTCAAAATAAAAAGCAACAAACCGTTTAGGCTCTAATGCATACTAAAAAAACATACCCACTTACATTCATACATAGGTACCTACGCCCGAAAAACATAGTCCTCCTTCTGACGCAGTCGGGTAAAAACGTATAGAGCTCCAGACTACAATTTTTGGTTTTTAAAGTTTTTCATAATTGGATGTGATAGAGGCGTAGATTACGAGTAAGCGGGCTCTTCCCAAATCGTCAATCGTCAACACGTGCTTAAAAACTCGCTTTTTAATCCAATTGAAAAGAAATAAATAAATTGTCAATCGGCTTGTTTATTAATATTGGTAGGTATCTCCGACCTGATGTAGTTTAAACTGACGAAAAAACTTACGAGTAAAAGTATGTTTTAAAACCAATTTTAAAATGAAATATCATTTATCATTTACTTATTTATCATTTAAGGTTCTTGAATACCCACTTTTGAAATTGCAGCGGTGATTTCCGTGATATATCAGTTTTCTTTAAGCGTTTCTTTTCAGTCGACGAGGCCTATCATAACACATGGACGACATTTTCCATAATTGTGTTGTCACAGATACAATATTAATCGAATTTTGTAATTCCACTTGCGACACATTTATAGGTACTTCCTTGTGGTCATTATCAAAGAGCATATCAATCTTGGTTTTTACCAAACACTATCTCACCATCATTATTTCAGCAAAAAGACGTCAACTGCTGGATATAGGCCTCTCCAAAACGTCGCCACAACAACCGACCCTGTGCATCTCTCATCCATCGGATTCCCGTGACCTTCACCAGGTCATCAGTTCACCTTGTAGGAAGCCTTCTCACACACAAACAACAACCATTATCTACAAGCATATGCATATAAGCCCGCACAGACCTATGCTACGTAAAACTCTATAGCTAGCCAGAAATGTCTTAACATAACTCTGTATAAGTACTTCATTCAGAAACCAACAAGGGCCACTTAAACAGAGCCAAACAAAACACTGCTGCAAAAAATCGTATCTCAAAAACCAGCATCTAAAGGCTAGGCTACAACACTGCGTTACGGTATCGCATCGACAAAACGATGTCGCACCGTTGTACGATGAGATGCAACGACGCAAAAACATCGACAAAGAAAAGATGCAAAAACATCGTATGCAGTGTCTCACATCTAAAAAAAATTCTTTGAAGTTCGGTACTCCGGTATAGTTTTGTCTCGAAGAACGGGACGGTCCTGAACTAAAGATATCAAGTAGTCGATATTGTAATCCGCCATGTTAATTAAACGCGTACAGCTTGTTCAAAGTATGGACAAGAACTAAAAGGTCCCACGTCATCGCATCGCGGATTTGTTCAGTCAATGCTTCTTATTGTCTGACCCATATTTTTCTCTCTTTATATCTATAAGATAGTGAAGAAACCAGCATGTGCTAGAACCAAAAATTCGAAGACATGTGATATCCACCAATCCGCACTGGGCCCTCGTTGTGGATTACGGCCCATTCCCTCTCCTTGAAAGGAAGCCTGAGTCCCAACAGTGGGAACTTACGAGGCCGATAATGCTAATGCTAATTTCTAAGATGGGTTAGGTGTCATAAGGCACATTACGTACATTGCGGCAGCACACTGGAAATTACCACGATTCCTTGAAGCGACGTCGCAGATTGTTACGACGCGATATCGCAACGCAGTATTGTAACCTCGCCCTAACGCAGTCTGCATCCCTATCTTCTAAAGACAAAAAACAAACCAGGCAATGTAAAGTGCGCATTACAAAGACCACTATAAAGCTGAAGTCAGACGTAAGCGCGGAGTGCGTGCGACAGTGAGCAAGCGGCCTATGAGTCTCCGACGCCTCGTAAACTGGAGGCCACTAAAACATAATTACCACCCTACTACGTGTCAGCTCTGATATAGGGCGGTACCTACTTGAAATTTGTGTAATTAAGATTTTCTTTGCTCTTACATTTTTATTGGAGAAGTTTAGTTTTGGGACGAACCATTGTAGGAGATTTATTCAAGGCTGTATTAATATTGAATATTCTAGCAAGTCATCGCTAGCTAGAACTAGAATAAGAATTTAAGCAGATCTCCTTAGTGAAATCCATTTTATATTTTAGCTCGGGGTCAAACATCCAATTAAAATATAACTTTTTTTTTATAATTTTTTTTTGTTAACAATTCCACATTCTATTTCAAATATCTGTTATTTATTTATTGTGCAGACCTACCACATGTTGTTTTTTAGGCCAAAGGTTGACTGGTAAGAGAATGCCTTGTTGCATTAAGTCCGCCTATGTACCACTATTGTTGTACCTACCTGAAGTTTAAATAAATATAAATAGATCATCTTAGTGAAATTAACTTCTTAATATACTAGTGCGCATCATCATCAACGATTGCATCACTGCTCACCATCAGATGAGACCGCAGTCAAGCAGTAGTTCATATTACATAAAAAAAAATATTTTATCTCGGGTTCAAACACCCGGTTAAAATATATAACTTTACAAAAAACATAGCTCACTTTTTTCGAGTACTAAAAACAAACTCGAAAAATAAACATTAATTAACGCGGGTTTCGAGCATATTTCACAAAAATATATAATGGCTCCGGGTGCAGTTGTGCTCAAAGCCACTTAAATCGGAGCTCGCAAGTGCGCGCGACTACACACTAACAAACTGCGCTTTGTTCGCCAGATATACGACGGGACGCGGTTTTTCACACACGCAGTGTATTTTTTTGAAAATCCTGTTTTTTACTAGCTTGATATTCAGACACGGACACCAATGGGTTAGTTTTTCTAGCTGAAAATTGTAGGAACCGGGATGAGTCGATAAAATTGTAGGTTGTACCTACGTCTGGATAGAATTGTTTTTCTACCCTACAATGCCTCAATGAGAGATTCTAAACCAGTTTTATTGAGTAACGCTATACCACAGCGCTACCCATAGGAGCCGTAATGTTTGCTATCACACTTACTGGATAAAACTACTAAATCAGATCGTTACTAACAGTGCCATCATGTTAAAACTAATATAAATTACCTACTGTACAACTATAAAACATCATTTCAAAAACCAAAATATAAATACCACAAAAAAATAAAAACGATATCACTTTTTCATTATAATAAAATAATAGTAGCAACACAATACAATTTTTACTTAGCATTAATAATTATAATTTTAGTGGTAACAATATTGCAGCCCACTGCATACGCTTTCAGTAATAACAAATACTTGGAAACGAATGCCAATTAGTGAACATTGTTATTTATATTTAATCAAATAATTAAGCAAGAGGATGTGCGTTAATTAGGTTATAATTATGTTGTATAGGTACTAAAATACCAAATAAATAATACATTTATTCAAATAATACATGCCAAAAAAAAAACATTTCAGAAATTGAAAAATAATTTACTTATTTATTTAATCTTCATGCAATCAAAGGTACAGAGGCGGGCTTAATGCCTTAGGGATTCTCTACCAATCAAACTAGGGTAGTGAAGAGACAATAATATGGCTGGTGCATATAAAAAGAAAATATTATTTCCGATATTTGCAAGATCAAGAGATAAGAAAGATCAAGATCAAGAAAATAGTATAGTACTTAATTGACAGCAGTCACCACAGAACAGATGAAAGACACGGACTGTGAATATATTTGCACGCTATGTTAGGGCAGGATATACTGAAACAAATGTATCGTAACACCTTATGTACCGTATTCTAGTAAATAAATATTTTGATTTGATTGAAAAAATACATTTAATAAGAAAAATATTTTTTCTTTATAGCTAAAACTAAACATCAATAATTTTTCAGTCACGCCTTTGGTAGATAGACATAAACTTTTATCTACTGCCCATTTAGATAAAAGTTGATTAATATTATTATCTAGTAAATTACGTGTTACAGGCACTTTCCATTACTCTCTACTGTGCTATCAACATTTTTATCGGTATATTGGCGGGAACTCGTGCTGGCTCGCGAGGGTGTCGGCCATAAATCATTTGTATTCGAAAACAAGTCAGCCAGCGCCAAAATAAACGAGTAATAGCTGAACTTTGGTGTTAAACACGACTTCTATGATCCTTTATTTGATTTATTTATGAGGACTTTGTGCCTAGGTTTTCGTATAAAAGTATAGATATTGTAATAAAAGCAACCTTGAATTTTGTAATATGTTTTATATACAAAGTATATTAGAAGGTATGCCAACTAACTTTGAATGAATCCCACTAGGATCTTTACCTTTACCAAAGTTTGCAAAAGAAAATGATGAATCCATACATCACTATCACTACATAGTATAATACAAAGTCGTGTTCCGCTGTCTGTCCCTAAGTATGCTTAGTTTTTTAAAACTACGCAACGGGTTTTGATGCGGTATTTTAATATAGAGTGATTCAGCAGAAAGGTTTATTAAATATGTATGTATAATACATGCAAAATATGCAAAATATAGAATTCTTGCGAAGTCAGGGCGGGTCGCTTAGATATAAAATAAATACTTAAAATATCCCTGGATAACATTAGACATTACTCGTCAGAATCTTTGCCAATTACTATCCTAAATTAATTATCTGACAAAAATAATTTAAGCTAACGGGGTACATTTCTTGCGCCGCCAGTGTAATCCGACTCCGCGGTTCGCGTCAAGTGTGACAAATATACGTGCGTGTCCCGCGGGGTTTTGTGTAAAGTTTGCGGAACCCTCAACAAGGGGTGTTGTTTTTATATTTTGTGGATTTAACCCTTGTCTGGCTTCCTATCGTGCCGCTCCCAATTATGGTGACTGAGGACACAGTCGCGTTTATTTTTTATCAACAGTTGTGTTCTATTCATTTGTAAGGGTAAGTAAAGGGGACCCTAGGATCGAGTGGTACACACTCATTCGTTTTTTGAAGCTTACGAAATAATATGAAAAATAAACAACTTCTTGAAAATCTACCTAAAACCTACCTAGATTTTAGGTTGATTTTCAAGAAGTTGTTTTAAGTGGGTAGCTAATTAAGTAATTATATGTACCGTAGAACAAAACAACACAGAACTTGAAAAGTAGTAGATTAAGTAATACATAAGTATCTACGTAAGTAGTAAAAATGTAAAAGATATGTTTTTAACAAATATTCGAAAAAAAATTACATGTACATTTTCAACTGTGTTAAGCTACAAGTATATTGAAAATTGTGAAACTTCATTACTCATTAGGTACTAGTGACCCACTGCAAATTCACATGTATATAAATTCTAATACTCCTTATATCGTACACATTTATTGCTCTTTACTAAAAGCCGTATAAATAATAGGCCGGTTGTGGAGGTCTGGAAGGCAGCCACTCCTCGTAAAATACTGGTATTCAGCTAAATCCGTCTGGAATAGAAGCCGACCCCAATATAGTTGGGAAAAGGCTAGGTAGATGATGTAGATGATGACTAAAAGCCGTTTAAAATCTGTTGCAATAATCTGACAAACGCAGAAAGTACATTGTTTCTAAGTAAAGATTAACCATTACAGTATTCTGACCTTGGAGCCTCGTGATAATGTAACTTGGTAACAAAGTAAACGCGACAATTCCCACATATTCTAATACACGTAACGCTAACAAAACTAGCGAAGTGCGAGTGCCGACGACAACTCTCATTTCGGTTCCCGGAAACGAACGAGACATTTTACTTCCTCGTGCTGACTTATTCAATTTATCTAGGTATACGTATAACTATTAAATGGAAAACAGAAGGAAAACTCATGTATGTTCTTTAGACCGCTGGCGTATTACGAGCGTCGGCGTCACTTAAACGTCTGCGCAGCGTCAACGTTGCCGCTGACCACGATACCAAAGTCGCGTTTGCGCAACGTTAACGTCGCGTTTTTTGGCAATCGTATCACGTGGGCGACATAAACGTCGCGTTCAGAGGACGTTAATGCTTGTCATTGGCAGACGCGACGTCAACGTTGCGTCTGCAAGGCGTCGACGCTGCGCAGACGCGATGTTGACGTCAACGCTCGTAAAACGCCAATGGGACAGCAGCCTTAGTCCCTTCTTTGAGGAGGCACGTACAGTTCCACGCGTAGGTACCTCAAAGAAATGTCAGCAAACTGTAGAGTCCCAGCAGGGTCGAAGCCTCTGTGACCATGGATTGGTTTCCGAAAGGGAAACCCGGGACCCTGGAATAAAGGCAAACAGGAACAGGGTGGTATTTAGTCAGTAAAAGTCTGATACGCTCGCCCGGTCCGCCCAAGAGCGGGAGAATTCATTCTGATGAATCCCCACCTTAAAAAAATATATTTGTACTTCACTTTTCATTCCTACGCTCGGCGATCGCGCTAGGGTAGGCGCCCGGTGCCCGGTCGCTCAATCCAAGCGAGTATGGACCGAGAGATCGTGTCTGTGAACGTTGTCTATGTGTGCGATGCTCGAGTGAACTTTTATATGTAGATTGCTTTCTGTCATCTGCCTAGCCTTTTTCCAACTATATTGGGGTCGGCTTCCAGTCAAGCCCGATTTAGCTGAATACCAGAATTTTTCGAGGAGCGGCTTCCTACCAGACCCCTCAACCCATTAACTGGGGTAACATGGTACTACATGGCAAGTAGTACAGCATGAGTAGCTGAGTAGGCGCCGGTTTTTGCAAGTTATTAATAAGTTATTATTCTGAATTAAAGTATGACATCTTTAAAAGTGTTCGATTTCATACTTTGATTCAGAATAATAACTTTATAATATGCAAAAACCGTGATTATATTGGCTTAAGAGACACTTAAATTTTAGGGGCTGTTGGTGAAAACGGGCATAAGTCAACTTTGAAAGTGATGAAATGTACGTTACATACATATATTTTTTCCGTTTACTTACAAGTTTGATTTTTGCACAGCTTCAAGAGACTGCAAATTTAAGTATATAGTTTTAATATCAACTCAATACCTCCCTGCATCCCCGAGATAAAGGGTTTTGACAGACAAACAGATAGTCAGACAGCAAAATGATCCTATAAGAGTTCCATTCTTTCCTTTTGAGGTATGGAACCCTAAAAACTGATGTTTATTCAACTTTAATTCTTACTACAATCACATTTTTCTAAAAATAGCTTTGTAAATACTCTTTGCTTACACACATTATGTATCCAGCCATATTTACCCTGTGTGTATTCCACACACACCTAAGTACATAGCAACACACCGCCTGGCTACACGAGGCCTACCCCAGGGGAGCAATATACAATGGTCATACAGCGAGTATTACCATGCGTGCTAGTCTTATCAGTGAAAGGCTTATTACACCACTCGTTATTACGAACGGTCTTAGTCTACGTCGCGTAGTGTAATAAGGGTAAGACGGTCTTCGACGGGGCTCGATGTATCGAGTCGACGTATCGAGTCGACGTATCGAGTCGACGTATCGAGTCGACGTATCGAGTCGACGTATCGAGTCGACTTATCGAATCGACGTATCAAGTTGACGTAACAAGTCGACCTATCGAGTCGACGTATTGTGTCGACGTAACGAGTCGACGTAACGAGTCGATGTATCGAGTCGACGTATCGAGTCGACGTAACGAGTCAACGTATCGAGTCGACGTAACGAGTCAACGTATCGAGTCGACGTAACGAGTTGACGTATCGAGTCGACGTATCGAGTCGACGTAACGAGTCAACGTATCGAGTCGACGTAACGAGTCAACGTATCGAGTCGACGTAACGAGTTGACGTAACCAGTCGATGTATCGAGTCGACGTATCCAGTCGACGTAACGTTCGTCGTATCGAGTAGTGTAATAAGCTCTTAATACGATAGAGCTTACTGATGATAATATACAGCCTATTGTCCCTTTTGAGACCGAGCCAGGCTATTTATACTGAATAGAATCTACTATAGACGTGGTTACTATGTAGAGATTGACCTTTAGGTTTTAGAACATGTAATAGTAACTTGAAGTAACTTCCCGTATTGGGAAAAGTGATGAACAACTGTGGCTTAGAGCTGAACCACGAAACAGTTACGTTTGCTAAGATATTAATACTTAAGGGGGAAGCGACAGGGCTTGGTAAAATCGTTCCTACACTTAAGTGAGCTTGGAGGCTTGTACTGATGCTTTTTATGGTTATAATTATGTAACTAGTTACGTTTTACAGTCGCTAAAGTATTTTTAACTTCATACAACCTAACACTGGCCTGCAAATTGCAAAAAACGTAAGAAAATTTGAATTTCGTGGGCTACCCTGACGCTTTCACCTTAATCTACAAAAGAAAAGGCCGTCGTTCTACTTGTTACGATTTTTTTGCTAAGATCCTATTATGAGTACGGTTCCACAACAACGAAGTTCAATAACAGATCAACAATACTTCTATGGGACCTATTTAGGAGTAAATTAGTGCAAAATTGACCGAAATATCGGTTAAAATACATAAAAAAATACAGGTCTCCCAAAGTAATAATGCGCATAAGAATCTTCGTCACTGTTCGGCGATGGTCGTATTCCCCGAGTGTTGGAAGACGATATGTATATAGAAGAGTGGTTAATGGCATTTTCTTCATGCATAATTTAGTAGAATTATGTGTTTTGTATTTTCAGGAAAACGACAATTAACGAAGATCTGCATGCGCATTATTAATTTGGGAATACTGTACATACAGACGAACATAGAACAGTTTGAACGAATATTAAAGACTAGCTGTCCCCTGCGGTTTCACCCGCATTTTTCGTTACTGCTCCGTTCCCGTGGGTCGTAGCGTGATGGTATATAGCCTATAGCATTTCTCGATAAATGGGCTATCTAACATTGAAAGAATTTTTCAAATCGGACCCGTAGTTCCAGAGATTACCCCCTACATACAAACTTACAAACCTACAAACTTACAAATTTTACCTCTTTATAATATTAGTATAGATAGATATCCACCTACAATAAGTAACATTTCATGTTCTTAGTCAGTACCGTTGTAACAAATGTTATCCGAGTAAATCAAAGCAGACGTTCTTTCATAACAGCTATTGTCTGTTCCTAAAGGAGCGCCTATTAATCATGAGTTTGAAAACGCTAGGAGTTTTACATTCTGCTGTGATTTATTAATAATCTGCTGCTTTATAGAGAAAAGTAAAAAGAATATCGCTTTCTCTGTTTTAAATGAAGATAGGCAATAATAGCGCAGTCACCGTTTCGTGCGTACTTACCTTAGATATTTTCTGTCTTAGTGTAATATTAAAAAAGGAGGAGCTCGTGGCTAGATAATAACAGCCGCACAGGTCGATCTTCAAGGTTAAGCAACGCTTGCCAAGGTTGGTCTGTGGATGGGTGACCATCTTAACATAACGAGTTTCCTCCGTGCCTCGGAAAGCACGTTAAGCCGTTGGTCCCGGCTGTCATTTGTAGATCTTTGGCAGTCGTTACGGATAGTCAGAAGCCAGTAAATCTGACTCCAGTCTTGCCATGAAGTACCGTGTTACCCCAGTTAATGGGTTGTGGAGGTCTGGTAGGCAGCCTCTCCTCGTAAAATACTGGTATTCAGCTAAATCCGGCTTGACTGGAAGCCGACCCCAATGTAGTTGGCAGATGATGATGATTCTGTTTTTAGTATATAGTCAAAAAAACACTAGAATTTCTTCCTGTATTCCGATAGTCTTAGCAATCAGGCCAAAGCAGGCTCCATCCTGATAGCTAAGACTCATCACATCTTTCACAAGCCATTTTGTATACGAAGCCCTAAAAACAGAAAACAAAAGAAAAGACTATCACTTAACAAATCTTTCAACGATAGCAAAAAGACGTAGCTCTCAGTATCAGTGCTCCGTCTATTACCCATTCACCATAGCCGCGTTAAAACCGTAAATAAAAGATTAGCGTACGTCCCGCGCCAGACAATGCTTGCACGCCGAATTAAATTAGTGAGGCCCAAAACTTGCTTTATGGTCGATCCTTATTACATTTTCTAATTCCCCATGGCGTGTGCATGAATAATTTAGTGGTATAAGAATGGGAGGTAAGGGTTGTTACGTCTTGTTCGGTAATGCGGGCGAAACCGTTTCTTATGATCGAATCATAGGAGTAATTTTTATTTTTTCGGTTATTGTCTACCTAATGGTGGATGTAATAAAGGTTTATTTTTAAAATTTGCATATCATTATCATTGATCTCGCCTTCAATTGGCCTTGCCATAGTCTAGCGATCTTTTTAGAGGTCTAGAACTTTTTTCACCTTAAACGGTCCTAAAGTGGTCATATTTTGCAATCCCTAGCAGATCATAAGCAATTCTTCTAATATTCAATTAATTATTTAAATCATTTCATATCAGAATCATATTCCGTGTACTTAAATATTACCACATAAAAAAATACGATCCATACCTATTGTTATCCTAATATTATGATTCTGCTAAAGTGACTTTAGACCTGCTGATCTTCGCTGCAGTATAAACTAATATACTTAGACTATGTGTAACTTAATAATTAGGTACTTTCGTTAAACTATGTAACATAACTTTAGTCTAAACTTAATCTAGGCTCAAACTAAGAATACTTGATTCAATCCTGTCGCAGAATTAACAACTAGATAAACCTATGTAGGATAATTTTTTCAGATACACTGGACTCTATACGTGGAAATCTGACCCTCTCAGACACCTATCGTCTTATTGTGTGGTTGAAAAAGTTTCTAATAAGTCTATCATCATAAGTCAGTGGCTTCAATCTTGCTGAGCTAGTGTCTCACATCAATCATAAATAATTTACCACTACAGACGTTATCTGAGTGTGATAAGATCTTTGTTACCTGTATATCAGTCATAACCTTACTAGATACTTAAATCTAGTGAGAACATTTCATAGGTAAAAAGTTACCAATTAATTAGTTGTTAAATTTGTTGTACGAATCCTTTTTAATCATACCATAGAAAGATGTAGCGCGTGCGTACACAGTTTATGATTTAAGTGCGTAAGAGCTCTAATCCTAATCACATAATTTTTCAAGTAAAATTTTATATATCACAATATCAACTGCACCAGTACAGTTTTAAATAAGACTAAACAATACTTCATTTCACATCGCAACTTTACACTCCCAACCACAACGTAGTTAATAACCATTGCATATCAAAGACAGTCACTATATCTCGACAAACAAAGTGACTGCTACAATGGCACGACCTTTCAATCAGCGGCCACAAGTTTACTTCAGCCAATTACAAGGACTTAGCAAATAGATGGAAACTCCTGTACACAGTACAGAGTCCGTTTACTTTGCTTTAGGTTTTACCGAAGGGTTTTACTCTGTATTTACAGAATAGAATAAACTTTATTGAACACCAAAAAGTAACAGTTTAAAGTTTAGTATGTAATATCGAAAGAAAACTGGTTTTACAAATAATACATCATCATCATCTGCCTAGCCTTTTCCCAACTATATTGGGATCCGCTTCCAGTCAAGCCGGATTTAGCTGAACACCAGTATTTTACGAGGAGCGGCGGCCCAGCAGACCTCCACAACCCATTAACTGCTTGCCTGCTGCAACTTTACACTCCCAACCACAACGTAGTTAATAACCATTGAATATCAAAGATAGTCACTATATCTCGACAAACAAAGTGACTGCTACAATGGCACGACCTTTCAATTAGCGGCCACAAGTTTACTTCAGCCAATTACAAGGACTTAGCAAATAGATGGAAACTTCTGTACACAATACAGAGTCAGTTTACTTTGCTTTAGGTTGTACCCTGTATTTACAGAATAGAGCAAACTTTATTGAACACCAAAAAAGCAACAGTTTAAAGTTTAGAATGTAATATCGAAAGAAAACTGGTTTTACAAATAATACATCCTCATCATCTGCCTAGCCTTTTCTCAACTATATTGGAGTCGGCTTCCAGTCAAGCCGGATTTAGCTGAATACCTACCAATATTTTACGAGGAGCGGCTGCCAAACGACTGCCAAAGATGTACAAATGTCAGCCGGGACCTACAGCTTAACGTGCTTTCCAAGGCACGGAGAAAACTCGTTATGTTAATATGGTCACCTATCCACAGACCAACCTTGGCAAGCGTTGCTTAACCTTGACGATCAATCTGTGTTCTATTACTTACACTGAGCCACCAAAAAAAAATTACGCAGTGGTTAAAAACTTTCCTGTATAATAAATTTTGATAGCATAATACTTCGACAAATAGGTCGCTTTCACTGCACATTTCGAGACATAAGTAGCAGGGAAGTAAGTTAGTCTATAACTAACAGGTATAATATCGAACGATCATTAATCTTGTCATATCTCATGTCAAATGTGTAATCACTGCAGATGAAGCATGTAGCCAATTTAATTGATTGACGGCAGGTAGGTACTGTGATTTTGACAGGAGATCGCATGAGTTTACTTAGATATTTAATGAAGATTCTTATGTAATTAAAAATAGTATAAATACCTATAAATAATTGTTAGCAAATATTTGTAATCCTGATTCCAATTCTAAGTCTGAATAGCGTCTAACTCATTAATTATCAAGACTGGCTCACTCTACTAAATAATTCAAGTACTGAAGTCTATACAATAATAATTACAGAAATACTAATTTCAATGTAATCTTGTTTTACCAAAAAATAGGACATTCCTAAATAGTGGATGGATGATCCGGGAGATCAACGTAGACGCCCTGATAATCAAGTTGATTCTGTGATAGTGTTTTAAAAAGTCAGTTATAGTCTAACAATACTCGTAATAGATCTGAAAAGTTTTCTTTTAGAGTATAACAACAGGCAAAATAAATTTACTATGAGTGAATACTTTTACACAGTACATTGTGTTAAGTCAAAGTTAAAGCCATTCATTGGCATTAAACGCGGAACTTGAAATGGTAACGTATAATAATATATTGTTAAACTAGCTGCTGCCCGCGACGTCGTCTGCGTGAAGGCTCTACAGCACCAAAAATACTTGATGTCGCTATAGCATTATAAGTAAACAACTTTTAAAATAGCATTAAAATACATGTTTTTTTGCAAGCGAAGCAAGTTTAGAGAATTATATGGGAATCCTGCTGAGTTCAGTCATAAGTTGTGACTGAAGGAAATAGAGAAAATGATGTATGTGTGGAATCACCATGCCTCATCATCATCATGGTCTTGCCATGAATTACCGTGTTATCCCTGTTAATGGGTTGTGGAGGTCTGGTAGGCAGCCGCTCCTCGTAAAATACTGGTAATCACCTAAATCCGGCTTGACTGGAAGCCGACCCCAACATAGTTGAGAAAAGGCTAGGCAGATGATGATGGTGATGTATGTGTGGAATGTATTCCATTCCAGGACACAAAAGTGTAAAAATACGTACAAAGATATCGTACCTTACAACACTTCCCTATAAATTACGTTGCCAGGTGCCAAAATGTAAAGAGAACCAGGACTGGTGACGCGGGAGCAAGCACCGTAGAGTTGCCTTTGTGAGAAGCAACTCGTCCTGAGAAATGTACGCGCTTGAACTGGAACGGGAAGTTGTAAGGTAGGGGGGAAATGCGTGGTATAAATGCTGCCTCGCCGATGCCACAACCATAAGAATTTCTGCTCCAATGGTGTGTCTGTGGAGTGAGACGACTTTAAGGCGAGTCTCGTTACACAGCTCTGGAGGAGATAGGTTCCAAAGAAGCACAATTGGGACACTGACCTTCAGCTGGATGATACACAGAAAATCCACTTGCTGACAGGGTGTTCAGAAATTCCACGGGATAATGTGTAGCGTTATCTTGCTCGACAACAGTGTTTATCGAGGTGTAGTACCAAACGCTCTGTCTCAATTTTGGCGTACATGTCCTAGAAACTGAGTAAAGAGCGTACGATAATGGCGGAGATAAGAACCATTGTTTACCCTCAGCTGGATCAAGAAGCTGTACAAATGCATGGTGGATGGTTTTCTTATGATTTGGGGTGCCTGTCTGGGGGTCTACATTATAGTGGGCAAAATGGTAGCCAACCTTTCCGCGACAGAACTGAAATGAGAGGATATTGAAGAGAACCGTACGCACGGTGAGTCTCACTAATCCTTCGAAGCCAGTCATCATGCGTGCGTAAAACGATGTCTCTTTTATCACACTCCTGATCGACAAACACAACAGCTACCTCATTCGTCGTTGGAGCATTATACCACCCTGGGCTGTGATCGGCCTTCTATCTGCTCTGATGACAAACTTAAAGTGGTTGCGCTTGTTCTCAGGCACCGACGCGAGGGCTGCTTTGAAGTTGCTAATTTGCGGATTAACGTTATGCAACATACTTTGCAATCCTTTGAACAGACCAGACCAAATTGAGGATGTGTCTACTTCAACACTTGCTTGTTGTTCACCAAACGAAGTCATCTGGAAGACGCTGTTATAAGCTCGAATGTATTTCAAAAAATGGCTGGACTTCGAATGCTCACCATTTAGTCCCCTTTTCCATTTGCGGACTTGGCAGTGGGTACAAACTTCTTCTAAGGCGACCATATATTCATGGGCGGCGTAGTTAATCACGATATTTTAGATAAATCCACTTCCTTCTTTATTTAGCCGTTTGCTCTTCGATATCGTAAACCGTGGATTCATCATCAGATGTCGAAAGTTGATTTATGTCACGACACAGGCGATCTTATTCTATTTGTGCCGCACGCTGTTCTCTTGGATTCTGTCACGTTCTTGCGATAAATGAGCTTCAATGTCACTTCATCATCAATGAACATCACTTTTTTGTAATACTTAACACCGCATTTTTTTTAAATTGTCTTCCTCAACTCTGCTCAAGATTTTGAGGGTTTTGTTGTAACTTGTATTTGTCAAACGAACTATACGATACAACTGTTATGAAGAAAATGCAAAGTACCATCTATGAATTTTAAGAATAACTAACTACTAACCTCGCCAACATCATAAAATTTTAATTATACATTTCCAAAAAGTGTTAATATGTAACTTGATTTGATTTTTATGAAATGTCATAGATGGCGCTGCTTTAAAATTTCCTTTATACTACTAACATTCATTAAATTATGTTTTTCTGCCCAAGTTACTTAAATGGCGTAGTTTTTATATTGTAAAGATAAATAATAGCATGGCTTACTCAAAAACAACATTTATATATATTTATCGTTAGATTACACGCTGCCACATAATGCGTAAGAAAAATAAAGATTCACAGCTCCTCCCCCGTAGGTGATAGCGTGATAATATGTAGCCTATTTGTTTTCCCGATCTCTCAGTAATATTCATGCAAAATTTGAAGTAAATCCATGCAGTACTTTTTGTTTTTAGCCCGGACATACAGATAAACAGACAAACAGACATGAATTCTAAAAACTATATTTTTGGCTTCGGTATCGATTGTAGATCACGCCCCAAGTATTCTTTAAAAAAAATATTCAATGTACAGTTTTGACTTTCCTACGATTTTATTATATGTATGTATAGATTTCGTTCAATCTATAGGCAGTATCCTGTAGGTGAATCATCTCATACATTTTTCTCTTATAGTAAGTAAGTAGGTAAGTATGTACAATAATGTACATACTAGTTTCAAAACTTTTCTGACCCCTGTAGCGACACAAAACGCATGACAAGTTCGAAACGGTCACAATGTAATTGTATCTAACAACAATGTAGGTACATCGTAAATCAGTCCCATATAACACGACAATGGAGTATCAAGGACAAAACAAACTAACGTCAACTCCGCCAATTTGCATGGTCTTCAAGTTTAGTTCGCCAATTACAGCGGATGAACAGGCGACGTTGGGAGTGTATAGTTAGTTTATCGGTTCACGTTCACTTCACGAGGCTCTCGTTAACCTAAGGCCTTAAGGTAGCATTCAATTCTTAGCAACTGCGACCTGAGATCGCGTCCCGGTCGCGCGACCCACTGCTTATTATAGATTTGTATGGCACTGGTCGCGCGTTGTGGTCGCTAAGAACGGAATGATACCTTTATAAGTTTTAACCTATAAATTTAGAAATGTACAGCTTATCAGTTCACGTGGAATCACGACTTGACTTGGTAACACGGTACTTAATGGCAACACTGGAGTCAGATTTACTGACTTCTAACTATCCGTAACTAAATCTGACTCCAGTTTTACCATGAAGTACCGTGTTACCCCAGTTAATGGGTTGCGGAGGTCTGGTAGGTAGCCGTTCCTCGTAAAATACTGGTATTCAGCTAAATCTGGCTTGACTGGAAGCCGACCCCAATATAGTTGGGAAAAGGCTAGGCAGATGATGATGATAAATCCATACTAAGCAGTGGGTCGTGCAACCCAGTCGTAGTCGCGTGTTGTGGTCGCTAAGAACGGAATGGTACCTTTATAAGTTTTAACCTGTGTTTAGAAATGTACGGCTTATCACTTTATGTGCAACCACGACTCAACAACCACGTTTATTTGGTTTTTATAACAAAGAATTGACCCACTGGTAACTTCTATCGCTCTGAACGTAGCGAGAGGAAGTGTTAGACTTTTAATAACTAAAACACAACTGTATTCTTTCAGTTGCTCTTTACGTTTTAAGGGCCACGGTAAATCTTCCGTACACGAGTAATCTCGCACTCAAATTTTCACAACAGCTAACTCCCGGTTGAGAATTTGTCATTTTACTTTCACAACCAGTAACAATCATTGCTGATCACTTACGTAGTTTATTACCTTGATTGTTTTTCCTTACTGATACGCGAACCCCTTACCATGACATCTCATTGCCAATATGAATCCGCTATAAAAAGAAGGAGTAGTATACGACCGATATAGGTTCGTCTCTCTCTTACTCCAGCATCATGACGGCAGGCATGTCCTTGGAGCCAGATCTTTTAATTATGAAGGGTTGTGTCTGTTTACAGCCATCTAGCCGCAACCCTAGAGGGAAAACAGCGTCATCTCAGAGTGAAGGCACCTAATTAGGTGTGGCTCGAGCCCTATATTGAGTTCATAAGTTATTAACAAAGTTAGTTCAATGTCACTTTGTATTCCCTGGAATGTTATGGCTAAAATTTTCTTTAGAAATTACTACAATCGTCATAATTTTATTTCGACCTGTAACGCGTTTAATTCTTTGTAGCACTTGTGCTGAATATGGAACACTTTTCTATAGCATTTACCTAAATAATCTAATTCGAAATTACCTATGCGTTTTATGACGTATAAACGCAACTGTTACCTAGTAGACGCGGGCTTGCGTCCGGTAACAGTCCGTCCAGTCGTTGACTGTGCGATTTATGCAACACGCGTGCCTAAAAAAGATAGTGTCAGTAACTGTAGGAGCCCGGCAGTGTCGAAGCCTACTGAGGCCCTAGTTTGAACGAAAGAGAACCCCGGTACCCTGGAATTGAGGCTCAGAAGGAACAGGAGGGGGTTTTAGTCAGTAGAACTCTGACACGCCCTCCCGTTCCGCCCAGAGTGGGAGAAGTCATTTCGGTGATTTTGCACCTTAAAAAAAACAGTTACCCAAAGTCTGCTTTTTGATCCCTGAGACTAAATTAACACAGGCAAATGACAAAATAAGATACCAGTTCTTTTGTATTGTGACAAGTGTGATAACTGAAGTAATGTCATTTTAAGCTCACAGATTAAAAAATACACTTTAGCGTGTATAACGCTAAAAATAGTTAATAGATTTTTCAAATTAAATTGTATCTACGAGCTAATACTGACGCGTAACCGAAGAATTCTAATTAAATGAGTACTAAGAAAACATGAAAGAAAAAAACCTCTGACGCTGGTAATAAACTTTCTTACTACATTTTATCTTTAACGGAAAAAGATAAAGATATAACGAGGGTGTTTAATTATTTAATGCGGCTGCCACCTTTGTTCCGCAATTATAACGGAACCGAAGGCACCCGAAGGCCAAACCAATAAAATTATATTGCGCGCACGAGTGCGTAATTACCGGGAAATTTCTTCCCGTGTGTGAAGTGTGTGGTAACATAAGAAGTGGCGTTGCGAGCGTGCGCTCTGTGTTTACGTGACTGGAAAATATTGAATAGCAAATGTTTACACGCGGTTTTGGTTTTTGGCGCTAGGCTAAAAAGTTTTTTTTTATGGTCCACAAACGAGTGAAGACACTGACTCCTGTAATGCAGGTACCACCTAGTTCAGAAATCAGGGCTTCGATTGGATATGTATCAGCCTTTTTATGTTAATCGACAATGATCGACGATGGATAAACCATCGAATTTGAAATTATATAGGTACCTACTCAAATTATTTATTTATTTATTATATACTTTATTGTACACCAAGATTACAATAATAATAAGGAAACATTATGGTAAAACACATACAATTACTTGTTTCATTTCGTAGACAAGTGAGAGTACGAAATGAGAGCAGTGGTGGTGGCGCAGTGATAACGTCCGCAACTCACGAGTTGTAGATCGTGGGGTCATACCAAGGCAGGCGCAGTACTTTGTGTAATTTATTTCATGACCAACGCTCTCAAAACTGTAAAGGAAAACATCGTTGGGAAACCAGCATGTCCTAGAACCAAAAATTCGAAGACATGTGACATTCACCAACCTGCACTGGGCCCGCGTGGCGGATTACGGCCCATTCCCTCTCCTGGAGAGAAGCCATGATTCCCAGTAGTAGTAACATTATAAAACTGGTGCTATGTTATTTCGTAGACCCGTAAATACACTTTCCTTGAGAAATCATTACACAACATATACCTACATACCTACAACATGAGTTATAAATGAACGCCTATTTATTTTCTCTAGAACCTATCCAGTTTCCGTCACCTAAGCTTAATTTAATTTCTCAAGTACAATACCTGTAATCCCACGCCAGAAACTGGCTGTAATATATTCAACATATTGCGAGGAATAAAATAAACACGAGTACATTCACATTCGCTTGTTTATATAGAGAAATAAAGGAGAATACACATCGACACATGTAGATGTAAAGCTATAGTCAGACAACATTGTGAGTGGGTCCGAGCTACCCTGAACAATACTTATTACGTTTGGGACAGGTCCGCCAACGCTGTTGACCTGTAGTTCGAGCTGACCTAGTTTAAATATACTCCCCTTTTTAAATGTCCACCTGACTTATCTATGCCGTTTGAGTAGAAGTAATTTCGGAATAGTTAACGATACACTTGTGGGTTGTGCTCGATAGTAAGCAGGTTATAGAGAACCGTGATTAACGCGAACATTTATCTGATTTAGGTTTATTTGGTTCAGCAAAACTTAATTAAGTTTTTATTCTCACACTAGGAATAATTCACTGTCGTAGGTACTTTCACAAATGTAAAAAAGTAGAAGTAGGTATTTGTCGTTTAAGTTAATACCAGAGGGTAGCGGGAATCCGATGGATGCGAGACGCACAGGACCGGTCGCTGTGGCGACGCTTGAGGTAGGCCTATGTCTAGCAGTGGACGTCTTTCGGCTGAGATGATGATGACAACTGAATAAAAACAGTAGCTAGGTAGATTGTTGATATTGTCAATATTAAACACCATGACCAAGTTAACTTCATAATGCAGGAGCATTCTTCTCGAGAGTCGTTTGTTAACTTTTTAATTAGGGATTTTGGGGCCAGCGGGTAGCCACATTAACTGCAGCATCTATGATAATTATTCCTTGAAGTGCATGTATATGGACACTCGGGGCACTCTAGCATTTTAGTCATGTATTGTGCCAGAGGAGCTCGTGGCTTGATAATAATAGCCGCACGGGTCGATGTTCAAGGTTAAGCAACGCTTGCCAAGGTTGGTCTGTGGATGGGTGACCTGCATCTTAACATACCGAGTTTCCTTCGTGCCTCGGAAAGCACGTTAAGCCATAGGTCCCGGCTGTCATTTCTGGATCTTTGGCAATCGTTAGGGATAGTCAGAAGTCAGTAAATCTGACTCTAGTTTTGCCATGAAGTACCGTGTAAACCCAATTAATGGGTTTGGGGGGTCTGGTAGGCAATCGCTCCTCGTAAACAGCTAAATCCGACTGGATGCCGACACCAATATATATAGTTGGGAAAAGGCTAGGCAGATGATAAGAGCGAGGTGTGAGTGCTTCAAACTCTTAAATCATCATCTGCCTAGCCTTTTCCCAACTATATTGGGGTCGGCTTCCAGTCAAGCCGGATTTAGCTGAATACCAGTATTTTACGAGGAGCGGCTGCCTACCAGACCTCCACAACCCATTAACTGGGGTAACACGGTACTTCATGGCAAGACTGGAGTCAGATTTACTGGCTTCTGACTATCCGTAACGACTGCCAAAGATCTCCAAATGACAGCCGGGACCAACGGCTTAACGTGCTTTCCGAGGCACGGAGGAAACTCGTTATGTTAAGATGGTCACCCATCCACAGACCAACCTAGGCAAGCGTTGCTTAACCTTGAAGATCGACCTGTGCGGCTGTTATTATCTAGCCACGAGCTCCTCCTAGGTAAACAAATTCAAATATTTATTTAAAGCACTCCCAAGATCTCCTCCTTCAAACTCTTAAATATCGACAAAAAAAAATCCGCTCTTTCATGCCCCTGTAGTGGCATAAACTTATAGCCACATACCTAGACCTACGTAATAAACTCAGGCTTGAAGTCACACAAATCCTACATTGTGCTGCCAAGGATATCCTTGCGACTTACCTACACATATACCTACATATGTAAAACAGCCAGATATCAAGCATTCAGGCAGTTACCTACCAGACAATAACATCCATGTGGATAGAGGTTCTTTCCTATTCAATAAACCCTTTATACCCTATACTGTAGACCTCTATATAACTAAATGAATTTATACAGCCAGCTAGCAGCCTAGGAGTGAATAATGGAATATGTCAGGATGCCATCGACGTTGCTAAATACCTATGTACATAAGACCAACATGCAATTATTATAACTATTTGACCAAGCTGAACATAAGAAGAAGTTAAATGGAGCAATTTGTGTAACCTCCACATCGTTTGTATGTTACCTTAGTAACTCGATAACTTTACTCTATAAAAGTAGGTATACTTTGGCTAACCTCTTGTAGAGCAACGCCAAATTATTAAAAATGCAATCACGTGGCCGAAAAAAGACTACTACTAGACATCGGCCTGCCCCAAATGTCACTACAACGACCAGAGCTGTGCGGTTTATATCCTTCAAATTCTTGCTACCCTCACGGTCATCGAACAACCTTGTTGTAGGCTATCAACGCTGCGCTGGGTGTTGTGGTACGCAATCTCCGTAGTTCAGAACCTTTCACACACTAGTCGTAGTCATGTTTAGGATTTTCAAGAATATTTTTTACGAAGATATATATCCCCGCATTCATCTCTTTGTATAAAAGCAGAAGCTGACTGACAAATCAATGTACAGCTAATCACTAATTTTACATAAGGTTTCGTTTTGTGACGTAAACGAACATTAAGAGAGGATTCGGCAAAACGGGGGTCTAAAGATTGAGTGGAGAAACCTACATTCACGCGGGCGAAGCCACTAGCAGAAGCTAGTACCTAAATACAAAACAAGCGCCACTAACACAATCAAAAACACTCCCAAAACTTATCAGTATTAATCAGAAATCCGAATAAAGCTCGAGCCCGCTTCGATTCACGCCGCAGCTCAAAACTCAGCCATAACCGACCATTTGTCATGTGTCAGCGAAGCGGGGCTCAGCGCACGCGGGCTCTGACCGCTAATGGATCTCTGACGAAATACATTCTAAGGACTTGTTCGGGTAGGTTGATTTCAATGGTCTGAATTCAGTTAGCGTTTATAGTTTTGTTGGTGAGAACATCTTTTAAATTTCTGCTCCTGTTTAGAGAAACTTGGTAGATATAGTCCGTCTAATGAAAGCACGACCTGAGAAAAAGAGGTTAAATCCAAAATTGTATGTGGTATTACTAACTAGTAGGAGAATCATGTCTTGACACTTCACATTTTTTTTTATTTCCTACAATTGCGGTTGAATAATGTTGCCAATTAAATTTAAAAAAGAAACTCCAGATCGCACTCTATGTTTATTGAACTAGAGTACCCGATATCCGTGAGTATTCCGCTCTAACTTTGCACAGGTGTTTCAACTCTTTGAACTTCAATAATATTATTTCTACAATGATACGCTTGTATTATATGTACATAAAAAAACTAAAGCTTCCTCGTAAACAACTCTGTGTATTAATGAAAATCGTATAAAAGATAGTTCAATAGTTTTCGTGTTTATCGCTACCAGACAGATTTGGCAGATTAAAATGCTGTTGGCAGAGATTTCTTTTAAAATAAGCTGTGCCTTTGTACAATTTTTTAAAATTTATGTTTCCTATGTGTATATTTGTGTGTACATGAATTGTAAAATAAAGAATAAGAAGGATGTATCGAGAATTCGAGACGTTATTTAATTCAGTCATTCAATTCGTTAAATGCACAAAGACAAAATTTTGAATTCAGTATCTATACTCGTGTATGTACTCGTATATAAAAATCCATTGCTGTTCGTTAGTCTCGCTAAAACTCGAGAACGGCTGAACAGATTTATCTTATCTTGGTCTTGAAATGTATGTGGATGTCTAGGGAAGGTTTAAAAGGTGAGAAAAGTCAGCAGTACGAAATCTGCCGGGTCAGCTAGTAATAATATAAAATGCTTAAACAACTAAATTCAGCTAAGTGAAGACACACCTTTAGTATCAAGAACCGCCTACAAGTTTGGTGTGCGTTATTAATTGTCGTCGCTCTCGCCGCGTCAGCTACTCTGCATCACGAAGATTTCATGGTAAAGAATGATGTGGTTTCAGGAAAAGATGTGTGAGAGACGTTACTTTAGGAGTTTACAGGAAAAGGGTAGTGTTTGTCGTGATTTATGAGACGTGAGTTGCTGTACGTACTTTTATTTGGAGTTGTGTTGAAATGCTTAAATATGATGTATGATCAAGTCGCTGACTCGTAAGGAAGTATCCTACTTACGTGCATTTATCAAAGAACAACGGTGGGGTTTGTTCATGAGATAATTATTAAGTATCCACATTTATGTGTAACTCATGAAAGGATAGAATAGAAAAGATACGTGTTGTGTCAACCCCAAGTACCTAATAATAGTATATAATGGCAAGGCCAGGAATAAGTAGAAGAATACGTCCCCGTGATAATTATACTGTACCGGTGAAATATGTAATTTGCTGACTTTTACCAAATAAAACTAATCGCCGGTTTATGTTCCGCACAAAAAAAATATTTGCGGAACATTGTTGGATACTGAATTGTCAACACTTTTTATGATAGCCAATAATCATATTAGCCAGTTTTTTTGCTGGCTTAAAAATTTTATTCGGGTTATTATAATCACTTTTTCTGTTGAAATGACTTGAATGCCTTTGAAACAGACAATAATAAGAACCGGCGTCGCGACACTATTAGATAACTTGCCTTTGTTTCATCTCTGAAACGAATGCTGGCAACATTTCATGCAACTAAAAGCTGCAATTTGAACCAGTCCCAAAACATTTCGTCAACTTTAGCCCACAGCAATCTTTCTGAACTGTCCCAAATGGCTGTAGGACTTAGCTATAATTAGGACACAACAATAATACTGCTTCTATAGTAGTTATGTTAAATACAGGTAGTTATCTAGTGTAGCGTTGACTTGGCAAGAGTTCCGTACCATCGTCTGCTGCAACTCGCAGGTCGTAAGTAAAAAGTTTTAATACCTGCTCCGACTGTTATTGTCACTGCTCCGTTTATGGTTATGAGTTGTACGGAAAGGAAGCGGACGCGAGTTGAGGTACCTACTTAGTGAGTCTTTGGTTCTGTAAACGTCGTTGTGAATGAAAATAGAACTAGATTCAGTCCTCGTGGGCCATGGACGCCGATATAGGCACGTCAGTGTCCATACATTTCATTTGGATTTGTAGAGCTACATTAAGCCTACGCTCCGCGACACGACGCTACTTACAAATCAGGCGTGGCCAACGAGTGCGTCGGTCTAATGTAGTTCCCGCTTGATCAGGATGTTATATTTCTCGTAACTTTTTTATTATGGAAATCTTTTAAACACATCATATCTGTGTCATATGCACGTACTTACTGCGGTTTAATTAGTATTCAGTTCAGTAGATATCGCTGTCAGTGATAGATAAATGTGTATAAAAAGATGAATAACAATATTTTAGTATACGAACTATTTTAGCTAGCCTAATTCTAAGTAATTTAATTCCTTAAAGCGTTCTGTAAGCTCAAATCCACACTCAAATCAATAGGTTTTTTACTCAGCTCATATGGTCTGTACTCCGCAAAAACGTGTGAAGATCTTGTGTTAAAATTATGAAGCCTTTTTTACAGTATTTGCAACACATTTCCTGGATTTTTTCGCCACCTCTCTCACCTTGATCCTATTCTAGGTATGAACTGAAAAGCATGTAGTTGAAAACTTGTATCGATAAATAGCAGGCGCCGGCGGCAAATCTTTAACACATTGCCTTTGCTTATCGTTACGACTATATACTTCTCTTGAACGTTCCTGTTCCGAAGTTTGCACGTGCACAACTTCAAGTCATGTTACTGGCAGTTTGAATCGACTTTCGAAGTCGATTGTGCATTTTTAGGGTTCTGTGAATGATTTGTTAATACCGAAAATCTTATAGATCACAGTCTCTAATCATCGATTTGTTATCCGTCTATTTGCCCGTCCGTCTGTCAACTCTTCGTCAATGCAATCGCACATATTTTGACACTCGCAAAGAAATCTAAATCTATGGAATAGGTACTTCTCGTTGACCCACAAGAACCAAAGTCTCATAGCACAAGTAGTTAAAGGAAAAACTGAAATCTTTATACTATATGCAAAGTAATTGCTTTTTTACCATTCGGAAAAGTCTTTGAGACCCGATCGAGAATTGAACTATTTACATTTACATAGGTAAGTTTGTACGGAACCTTCGGTGCGCGACTTCGGGTTTAATAGATTTTTCATGACGTAGGTATGTTTTGAGAGAATGTTACGAATACTAAATGAAAATATAATAAACATTGACAATCTCTTAAACATATTGGTCCTTCGAACCGGATTACACAAAATAAAATAGGAATAAACGTGTTTTTATTTTAAAGTTCATAAAATCACATGACAATTTCCTTTTCTACCATCAAATTACACACTTATTTTAATTCGAACTCGGTTTACCAAATAGAACGTCGAATTTGAACCCAATAAAACTAAATCTCCAATGACCAGAAACCCGAGTTTATCTCGGAAAAGTAAACACACTGAAACGATTTTACCATGTGATTTTAAGGCAAAATATCCGACAAACTACGAGATTTCATGGAAACCTGCATCGTCGGTTCTTTACTGTTTTTTCTCGCTTGTATGTCAATAAAGAAATAAAAAGTGTAGCAGCCCCATGCGCCGCCCATCGCGGGTATTTGTTTATTTCCCCTGTCGGCCATACATAGCACCATCCATCTAGCCTGAGCCCGCCTGTCCACTGTATCGATACATCAAACATAACGTTTATTTTGTATGACATCAAAGCTCGCCTAAAGCGGCTTACACACTTGGTTATTAAACGGCGATGTTGCCGGATATTGTGTGATGGCTGAGATTAGTAAACGCTGTCGCGATTTGTTTTTAACAGAGGAGTATTGCGGCCTTATAACAAGCTAAAGCAAATTAAAGAAGTCTTTATAATCTAAGCTCAGCTGTTGGTCTTATAATATTCTGTATTGCACATAATATTTTCATCATCATCAGCGGAAGGACGCCCATTGTTGGAAATAGGCCTCCTCTAAGTGTTGCCAAAACAGTCCTGTGCGACTCGCGTCATCAGTCCCCCTAGTGGTGGGAGGCCTTCTAAAGTTCCGTCTTCCGGTGTGCGGTCAGTTGCTCTTTGAGTGACTTTAAGACTTCTGATGAGGCCCATTGTGAGCGACCATGTTTCAGTAACTGGCAAACGCACTACTGATGATAGACTTTTGTCTTGAGACACTGTATTATGATGGATGAGAATATACAGCACAGCTTTCCGAATGCTGCCAGACCGAGTAGAATTCGATGATTGACCTCTCTCAAAAGATCTACCCGACTAAATTATCTGTCTTAGGTAGACGTAATCATCTACAATTTTAAGTGTAGAATCTTCGATTGTGATCGGATTGGGTATTACATGATTATTTACCAGCTGTTGTTAAATGCCAATAACTTATTATGGTCTGCATCTCATTGGGTACCTATTGTACTCATTAGTTACTAAATGTGTTGAGAAGCAGCTTTGTGCATTTCTCACATGTAAATAACCAACCATCTTCGATAACATTATCAACAGTATCGTAGCTCAATGAGCATACAGCTTTAGAGGACCTTAGGTGAGTAATATGAGGAACGACGCATTTCGACAATTTATGGGAGTTCGGTCGTGGCGTCGCGGAATCGTAAGGGATTTACTGGTGACTGATTTATGGAGCTGTCATGGCGTCTAGACGGCTATATAGTACGGGCTGTCGCGAAAATATATTATTGAATTCTGCGCTTCACCATCGTTTCTTTTGCCAAATTCTTGGCAGAATTAATCTAGATTTTCGTAGCTGTTGATCTAGAAAGGCGATTGGTCTTGGCTGTTTTTCAAATTGCAACCATTCATTGTAGTTTGAGCTATATTCGTTGGAAATTGGAAAATGGGAATCTTAAGTGAAGAGTAAATGTGTTATTTTAAGGTTAGCGTGTTCCATCGTCAACAGCATCGTCGCTTTCCATCAGGTGAGCAATCAAGCGCAAACTTATTAAAGACAAAAACACAATGTGAGACAGATTTTTTGGGTCAACTTTGATTTCATAACAATTCATCGTCAAAGTCTATTTATTTGACATAGGCCTTCATAGGCACATTTATAAAACGTCATAAACTATAGCACGGCTGTAATTGGTCATCCATACTATCCATACTCCATACTTACTAATATTATAAATGAGAAATTAACTCTGTCTGTCTGTCAGTCTGTTACGCTTTCACGGTTAAACTACTTAACCGATTTTGATAAAACTTTGTATATAGTTAGCTTGAACCCCAAGGATAGACATAGGCTACTTTTTATCTGTCTTCGACTTCGCGTTCGCTGTAACCAATCATGTGCGGACGAAGTTACGGGCAAAAGCTAGTTTCCTATGAAGAAGAACCGGCAAGAAACTTCATGTTTACCTACTTAATTATGCGGGTCAGACATATATCATCAAAACTCACCACTCTTCACAAAAAAAATACTGCTATTACGAGTCTGTGTTCTTCTCACAACCGCGCGCGACACCACGACTCCGGAACGAATAAATCCGCGTGCTCGGCGCTGTATCCGCTGCTCTCCCGGCAGCCGCGCCACCGCTACCGGTTCCGGGCCCTGGAAGGTAATGAATTGCTCTGCTACCCTCGTGACCTTTGGAGGCTGTTATTGCTAGGATACTTGCTTCTTTATTGAATTGGTGGGGAATTAAGTATTTTTTGTTAATGTCGAAAGATAAGAGAGCAATTTTCTTGAGATATATTTCACAACTGTGACTCAATTTTTAAAAGGAGCTTTACCGAAGTCTAAAAAAAAAACATACAATCATCTGAACATAGTACCTCCTCCTTTTTGTGAAGTCGGTAAAAAAGTAGCTGCTACTCATTATCATCATCATCCTTTCAGCCGAAAGACGTCCACTCTTTGACATAGGCCTCCATCAAGTGTCGCTATTACGACCGATCCAGTGCATCTCATCCATAGGATTCCCGCGACTTTCACCAGATCTTCGTTGTATCTTGTACGAGGCTTTCCAATGCTGTGGCTTCGTTAAACGGTCGCAACTTCAGAATCTTTTGTCCCTATCGACCATCTGCTCAGTGAGAAATTTGCCCTGCCCACTGCAACTTATGTTTGGCAATTCTTCAAGCTATGTTACCGACAAAATGATAAATGATATTTATTTGTAAGTAGGTTTTCATAAAGCGATCACACAAGGAAACTCTCGAGTTCCATTACCTTTTGGGTGACCTTAAACCTTCTGACGAAGCCCATAATTAGCGACACGTTTCTGAGCCATATTATTATATTATCACGACTACGTTATATCTACATAAAGATTACGTTTTTATGATAATTCCTGAGAATAGTAAATATTCTTATTTCTTATTCTATTACTAGTACAAACCCAAACCACACACGGAAAGTATTCACCAAATCATATTTGCATTCTTTCCTCCGCAATCTTTTACAAAAATACGAAGAGGGAGCATCTTCTGTCACTCCCTGGAGGGTAGAACAAGCGTTTTCCATTACCGCAGATAACTAAGTGAAGCTTTTGCGGCCAAGTTTCGACGGTATTGGAAACCAGTGCAGTGTTACGTACCGGGGAGATTTGCGTACGCTTGCTGAGACTACTTTGTATATTAAGGAGTATAAGTTAAAACGTTGGGTAACAATAAAATTAGTGATTTGTGTTTGAGGATATATTTTTTTAAGTGGGAAATCATCTAAATGTTTTTTCCCGCTCTGGGGCGGAGTGGGAGTGCGTTTCAGACCTTTACAGGCTGAAACCCACTTCTGTTCCTTCTTTACCTTTATTCCACGGCTCCAGGTTTTCCCATCAGAAGCAAACCTATGACCCCAGATGGCGTCGACCCTGCTGGACTCCTACAGTTTTGCTGGCATCTCCTTGAGGCAGTAAATGAATGCTTTGGTAAATTGGTTATTGATTATTGGTTGGAATTTAACCGCTATGTGCCAGTCGACAACCAATTTACCAAAACATTCCAATTTATTTTAGCTTACCCATTTTATCAACTTGCACGTTATTAAATACTAATTGCTGCCAGCGGTTTTGCCAAAAGCAAGTAGATAATTGTCCCAACGAATCATACCCCCGCGGCCCCGGTATAAAAAGTATCCTATATTATATTCCAAGACTTTACTTGTGTACCAAATTTTATCTCAATCCACTGAGCTGTTCGAGTGTGAAGAAGTAATAAACTTTCATACAAACTTTCGCCTTTATAATATTAGTGTGATTTAAATCTGTGGTCATACCAGCATCGCAGACATTATTTTCTTCTTAAGTAGTGAACTTGACTGATGAACTTTAAACATCAATGGATAGTAAATTATTACCCTTTACTGTTAAAAGTGACACCCATCCGATTGATAAAGGATTGATATCAATAATGCAAAATCGAAACCGGTTTAATATATGTGTAGTAAAAGAAATAATTCTTTTATCTACCTAGCAACAAAATCTTTTTACAGAACATTTAATAAATACGCACTTCAGAAAACGTGAAGTAGGTAACGTAAGCCTCTATGAAAACAAATTATTCATACAATGATATCTGATTTCAATTTGTTTTAGCAAGTAAAGTTATAGTGCTTACCAACTTGAATAAGTCTTCTTGTTAGTTGAAACCGGCTTGTCATAGAACCAAAAATTCGATGACATGTGACATCTAACAATACGCGCTGGGCCCGCGTGGTGGATTACGGCCCATTCCCTCTCCTACAGAGCTGTAAGGCTGATTTTGCTACATGCTTATATGTATAAGGAAACTAAATTTAATAAAAAAAAACTGTTTTAAAAATAGTCGCTCTGCAATACAACTAATACTAACCAAAAAAGGAATAATAGACTAATAAAAAAAACTGAAATCCGATTATTAAATAACGCCCAAACAAAAGCTGACGTTGAATAAATATAAATTACCAATGAAATGAAAATACAGCGACCAATATCGAGTGTATGTTCGTAAACATACGAGTATTTTATTTACGAGTTTCTATACTGGAAGTCTTACTACTCGAACTCGTAACTAAGCTACGTTTTCTTATGTTATACACACATCATATATTCTTCACAAAACTCTTCAAGATGCTGCCGACTTGCTGACGTCACACATCAACGCAGTCATAAAAACGCGAAATTTACCACCAGCCGACAACACCGATGTATATCAGATTGGTGGTGCAAGGGATAAGCGATTAGCGATTAAAGGTTACATTGCTCTCACGTGAGCCACGTACGCCCATTAGGGTGCGTCGGTCTCCATACATTTTATATGGCAACGAGACTTGTAGAGCAATATTAGATCCACTTGACGTCGTTCTACGTACAAATTAGGCGTGGCCCGCGTGGCGCGTGGAAATCTTTCTAGAACTACCTACTTATTTGAGTCCCTTACCGTGACATCAATCTCTCAAATTTGACAAACCTCTATTGTCAAAATTCACAACCCAAGACAGACAGTCCTGGCGCAGAATTGTGAGGAGTCCCGATTCTAGATGATGGGTGCAGGGACGCATGAAGAAGATTAAATCGAGTCTCTGAACGGATACATGGTGCACGGTATTTGATTAAAAACACTGTTTACTCTTGGATTAGTAACCAGAAAGAAGCTTTATGGCGTTCGTGTGGATATGGGTAACGAAAAAGCTATGTACTCCTACATCGTCCCTAGCTATAGAAAGCAACACACCGTATCTTGTAATTCCCAAACAATTCACTTTCAAAAATTCTGCAGCTTTTACGTAAAACATAAAGTTGTCTATCCCACCTGCTGCGCAAACAAGTCATGTGAGAATATTAAACTACCCTCGGTCTCAAGACTGCACGCCGAGTCCTTGAGCAGTTTCCGAGAACCCTGCTTCCTCTGCATCCATTTATGGCGTAAGACCAAAAGCACACGCTGACGCACGCTCCCCGGGGGTTCGGAAAACGAGAATTTTGGTGCCATCATATTATAAATAATATTGGCTGAGGTTAACTGGACATGTTACAAGCGACAGGGTATCAGCATGGGACAAAAGGGGTTTTAAGATTTAGCAATAAAAAAGGGTTTTTCTTGATTACCATAATATTGTCATTTGCCATATACTTCATGTAATATCAGTGTTTTAATATAAATAATTAATTATTAATATTCCTGAACAGGATTCCTTTTGCTCTCAGACAAAATACTTTTTTAATTAATTTACAAATCTTATTCAATACACTTATTCGAAAACTGACTACTGTTTTGCTTTTAAGCATGCAATGGAGTATATTTCGCAGTAGTACGGAATGAAAAAAAAACACTTTTGCTGGAATTGAAAGTTATAATATTTATCTTATTTAGCATTGAAAGCAAGTTTCCATCGTATTTAAAATAAACATAACGGCAATGTTAACAACACTGCGACTGAAATCGCTTTTTTTCACAACATGTACCGTTACTGCTACCCCGGGGCGAGTCAAGGCTGTATGTATCGCCCGCCGAGTACCGCTCCAGGGGAGAGACGATCAGTGCCAACTTTTTGTCATGCCTCACCGAATGTGGCTAATATAATTGTTATACCTACTCACACACGGGGAGGCAAATAATTATGTCTATGAGCGGGTCTTATTGGGATTTGAATAATTTTATTATTATTCAAATCTCAGCAGGCAGTGTAAGAGTCGGTTTCTAAAGACTGATTAGTATATCGACATGTTATATATTTTATATCGACGTGTGAGACATCACGTGTTACCCCAGTTAATGCGTTGTGGAGGTCTGGTAGGCAGCCGCTCCTCGTAAAATATTGCCGACCCCAATATAGTTGGAAAAAGGCTAGGTAGATGAAAAATCACTCGCACCCATGATGGAAATTAGCATGACGCTCAGTTTATTAGTTTATTTTCGGCACCAAACAGTATAGCTGGCAAAAAATCATAAGGCCCGTTTTGATATTTACGAAAGACCTTAGAATGTTATTTAGAACGAAACTGAAACAATAAATAAAATAGTAAAAAAAAATACATTTTTTGGGCGCATTAAACAATAGTAAGGAATATATTGCGATTACTCTAGTATTCTAATACTTCACTAGTCACGTCACGATGACAAAAGTCAAAGCGGGTCTTTTATTTCTTGTCAACTTTAAACCTACGTTAGACTTGAACCTAGATGAATAACAGCCGAAACCAATAACCTATCTATCACATATCGGAGATTGAAAACAAATGAAACAACAGAAAACACGATAATTTTTGTATTGTATCTTTTGTTTTACAATCTCCAGTATGCCAAAACTGGAGATCGATAGGTTATTGGTTTCGACCGTTAATCAATTCACCCATTCCTGTATCTACCACATTAAACACAATCATGCGGAGTTTTGATTATGACCTCCAGCAAGATCAAAGAGATTTCTATCTCACATACTATGTTCGTTTGATCCAAGAAACTATGCAATTTTGGCGAATTTTGCATACATAAATATGTAACTGCGGGGTATATGGTGATTTTAGAAGCTCACATTATGAGGGTAGTGAGAATTGTAGCAGTTGTTAATATGTGTCGTAGATTTAAGGCAAATAAGATTTGTCTTTATGTAGGTAAGGTTTCGCGTGGTGGATTACAGCCCTTTCCTTCTCCTATAGATGTGGCCTGAGTCCCAGCATTAGAAGTAGAGGTGTGTCGCGCTTGGGTGGAACAGCGCCTAGTTCGATTTCCGACCGCCGTCCGGCAGTCTGGTAATAATCTGGACCGAGCCCAGTCGTCAACGGTGCGTTCTGTCCCACGCGCGCCTCAGGGAGATGTCAGCAAACTGTAGGAGCCCGGCAGGGCCAAACCCTTTGGGAACATGGAAAGTCCGAAAGGTTGTCACCGTGTACCCCAGATCGAAGGCAACGAAAGAACGGGGTAGGGATTTAGTCAGTAAGAGTCTGACACACCCTCCCGCTCCGTCCAAGAGTGGAAGAAGTCATTCTGATGATACCATAAAAAAAAGCATTTGAAACCTTATAAGGCTGATGCTAAGCTATGCTATTGTAGGTAATTTTTGTAATCGAGAATTATTTCAGCATTTGTATTTCCTTCCTTTATCCCTTCAAAAGATTCAATTAGTTACCTATTCGTTGTTTATCACAGAAAACTGCCTCCTAATTCATCAACAATGTCCAATTGAAATCGCTTCCTCTTTTGACTTGCACCGCAACTCTATCCCGGGGCGACTCAAGGCTGTATCCATCACGCGTTGAGTGCTGCCCCCGGGGAGTCCGCCTTGCCGCCGATCCCACTTTGATTCCCATCCCTACACCACGTGCGTTTGATTTGAGAAACGATGCGATATCGTGGGATTTTGCATACGTTACGTACAGCACTATAAGTACATGTCTGCGGTTCTTGTGTGCTCGTAAGTCTGTGTTATTTAGGTTGTGCGAAGAGATTTCTACCAGCTGACGGATTAAGGAATGAGTTTCTGAAATTGTTGTAATATTGGGAGAACAAAGAAATATGAGATAGCATTTATATGGGTACGTATGCTCTTAAATAAATTGGGAGTAGGTACCCAAGAAAAAAGACTTTAGATTTCTTTTCTGATCATTTATGATTATAATAAGATCTAAATATACGCAAACTTAGAGCAGTTGTGGCCCAGTGGTAACTGCCTCGACTAGCAAAGCAAGTTATATAGGTCGTGAGTTCAAACCCAGCCAGGCGAAATACTTTGTGTACATAATCAATTTCATCACCGCTGCTCTAAAAACCCAACTATTGCTAAACTATTAAATGTCTACCAAAAATTCAAAGACATGTAACTTCCACCAATCTGCACTAGACCCGCGCGGTCGACGGTTACGGTCCATTCCCTCTCCTAGGGAGGAGGCTGAGTCCCAACAGTGGGAACATTATACGTCCAATAATGCTAAATACGCCAACTTGCAAAGTGGGTTGACAAAACCCGAATCTCGAAACAAAACCTTTTCAAATTACACCACAAAACTTAACTACGCAAGTTCATTTAAATACAATACAGTGGCATAAGTATAAGTACTTAGAGAACAATACAGTGCATTAACTAATATAAACTAACAAGTAATTAAAAGCAAGCCCGCTGTAACCCTATGAGACCTTTATTAAAAACAATGAGAGAGTGTGTGTCAGGTGTGTGTGTGCACACAACAAACAATACGTCAGTGTGTGTGTTTGAGAGTGTGTCAGGTATGTGTATGCACACAACAAACAATACGCTAGTGTGTGTGTGTCAGTAACAAAGGAGTTCATTTCTAGTTCAAATACAGATAAATGTTTTGTACCTTCTGGGGAGGGACAACCCTGTTAGCGCAGGTACTTTCGTTGGGTCAGAACCTAGTGGCAATTGGGACATTTCGTATTTAAATATTGTTGTGCGGACATGAATGCTCACTTATTTAATCTAGCCGGTGTTTAATGTGTTGCCGGACTTAACAGACTTAGATAACTGCCGTAGTCCTTTCACGCCTTATTGTGAACGGAATTTTGTTGGTACACTGTTGTACTTACTTTAAGTACAATATTGCTCTGGATTGTTAAGCTTTCCCATTTAATGCATAATCGAAATGTATCATTTATATGCGAGTATTTTAGAAATAAGTAAAATCGTTATTTCGCATTTAAACCTTCCTCATGAATCTTTCTGTCTATTGGTGAAAACCGAATGAAAATCCGTTCTGTAGTTTTTGAGTATATCGTAAATAGATAGACAAACGCAGAGCGAGACTTTGTTCATAATACACTAATGACAAGCCCCTAGCTTCGCTCGGCTGTTATAAATCTTTAAAATACTCGGCTTTTCTCTATTGTGATATGCATGTATTATATACAAAAACCTTTCTCATTGATCACTCTGTCTATGTGAAAATTATCTGAAAATTTGATCAGTAGTTTTTACCGCGTTTTACAGACAGACAGACACAGTCAGGGGATTTAGTTTTATAATATGTAAGGACAACAAAAAATAACCAAACTTAGTTTCAGCTAAAAACTGCCCTAAATCCTACATCTTTTATTTCTACTGATAAAGAAAAATACAGCGAACAGTTGAAAGCTGCCGACGCAATCGAGTTATCTATGCAAATGAGTGGAATTGGTTCCTGTGGCTTCGTAGGCTGGATTAGTCTGTAATTAGTCTGTAATTAAATGCCCACGCGGTTCATTAAAGAACCGTTTCTTCACAATCAACGGTATTTGCTTTTATTTCGTTGTTTTAAATGTAAAAGCGTTTGAAAGAAGCTAGAACTACCTCCTTGATTATGTAATTGTCTTAATTAGTTTGTCGGTTTCCTTTTAGTTTCAGGGTTAGTCACAAATATACAGCGCATAAAACGTTTTTGGAACACATTATTTTTGCGGTCAGTTGAGGTATGGAATTCTTGCAAATAAACATTTTGATTTAAGAATAAGAATAATTTATTATTTCAAGAGATACATTTAGAAATGTCGGTTTCTTTTGACTGTTTAAGATGTGATTTGACTGCCGGAGTCTGTGTTTCCTGTTAGCTAAAACCCTAGGGGTCTGGGAATTGGTTTCTTCTAGACAAGCGTGCTTTATCGTCAACCACATCGTTAATTTCCGTCAAGTGAGACAGTGATCAAGCGCGAGCCTGTCAATAGTAAAAAGAAAAACAGTAGATAAGTAGCTACTACATCTATGTAGCTCATTAAATTTGAACTGACTGAAATACTGAATGTAAGCAAGGCCAGGCTTTTAGTTCTACAAACCTACGTCTGTTTAATATATACTCGTACGTACATTAATGATTCATGAATCTCCGACCGGTCTCATGCGACCGCGCTGTTATTGTTTTACTATTGTGTCTCGTTTCGCGGGTATGGGATAGGTTAAAATAAACAAATAACCACATACGAATTAAAACAAAAAAAAAAACATTCTCATCTTCTAAGTAACGCATGGTCAAAATGTCTCCTCGGCCGCGCTGACCTCCCAAACCTAATTACATGGGTCTCTGAGACCCGGCTATTGCGCCCGACGACAAAAACAAACTAGCAACGCCGGGTTATTCTTAATAAGAAATTTATTTGGTAGACAATGTTCTCCAGGACGGGAAGCTTTACGGACGAGCGTTTCTGTTCAATTTGCTTTTAATGTACCTTTTATGAAAGCAGCAAAGGTATTTTATTTATTTAAAATTTTCAAAGTAATAATGTTTTCCGTTACAGGTAGAGTTACATTGAGATGGTTTTAATGGACTGCTTAATGAAATTAACGGAAAATTTTAACATTATTTTAAAGAGAGTTTTTATAAAGTAGAGGCCATAAAGTTGGTTTATTTAAAATCAATTAGCGACTCAAAACTATTGTTGTATTTACACACATCAAAGTGTAAACGGTCACCTGGAAAACTTAAAATATTTAATAGTCGCACTTTATATACGATAGATTCATTTGGTATTAGTAATAGGTAAACAAATGCGAAAAATCTTTTGGGTATGTTTTTTTATTAATCAAATAACTTCATCCACTCTAAGTGAGTGAGATATAGTGTCAGACTTTTACAAACTTTTTCGAACAATTCCTAAGCCCTGGCACGCATCGGCTCTAGTGGGTCCCAGCGAGAGAGGTGGCAGAAACTGTGAAAATGACCTCTCTCTCGCAGATTCCGCACCTCTTTCACCCACATTACTGCTTCGCAGAAGGATGGGACTGCCTCCATTCCCTCTCAATCACTTTCTATTTATTTTGGGTCATCAATCAAGTACTAGCTATATCTATCTGTAAGCTCTACATTCACATGTACACCTTACACAATTATTACTAGTAGATACCTACAACAAGATACCTAGTAAACTTATTTAATTGGACGTCAGACACAGGGTTAACGATACGCTTGTAAGGAGACAGACACCCACACAATGTTCCCTACATGTAACCAGTATCGGTTACAACTGCGTAAGTTGACGGACGTGACAGGGGGACTACCTATGTCTTAGCCGGGAATTACTGTCCGGAGTCTAGATAGGAGAAAACAAGATTAGGTATTGTAGGATTACTACTAATTTTGTTTATGACCGGGGATTTTTTAGGTTGGAAATTAACAAATGACTTGGTGTCAAACTTTTACTGACTAAAGCTCACTCTCGTATGTTTCTCCTTTTCCCTCCTTTTTTGTATGCTCCTCCTTTTTTACCTTTCGTTCCAAAGCCACGGATTTCCTTTACAGAAGAAAACCCATGGCCCCATTAGGCTTCGACCTTACTAGGCCTCTACGGTTTGTTGACATGTCCTTGAATTGCGCGTGGAACTCTACGCACCTTCGATTACTCGGGCTCAGTCTGTTTGATTACCAGACGACCAGACAACGAGCTAAAATTGCTCACCGTCCGTAAGCATACGCTTACAGTAAAGGAATAAAAATAAAAATATTAAAAATGTTTATTTATCTCCAACAAATTACAACATAGTTCAGTTGACGGTTTGACAAGAGATAGAAGGTAATTTGTGGGAGATCTGGAGTCCAAACTAAGCCTAGGCCTGTATTTTAGAGCTCCAGGCCCCCCCTTTACATCAGAAATTAAAATAGTCAATGTACATGAGAGTATATGCGTGCGTGGGTGTGTGTGTGTGTGAGAGAGAGTGTGTGTTTGTGTGTATGTGTGTGCGTGTATAATATAATAATATAAATACGGTGAGGTGTAAAAAGACAGGCTGTATTATACGTATATACATAGTCATATATATATTAATACCCCAGCGATTTTATGAGATTCGTAAATATAAATGTAGAGTAGGTAAATTATTCCGGTATTTTTAGATACGTACCTAATAATAATCCTCGTTTGACAAAGAGTACCTCGCTTATTCAAAATAGAATAAAATAAACATGCTTAGAACGCCATGCTCACAAAAGCGCCCGTTAATTCGCCCACTCACTTCCCTTTGTTTCATAATTCTCTGAAACACAAAAATTACTTCAGACTTCCTTTTAAGATCACATTATTTAATCACGTTGAAGTAACGTTCCAAACAAAATGTTATTTTCAATGAACATTGAGTTTCTTTGATCAAAGTTTAGTTTATGAAGTAGGTACTGGAATAAATGGCCGGTCGCGTTTCAAAGTGGATTTTGAAAACTTTAGTTAGGAAGGCACACTGTTTATATCGTATATTTTAACTGGAAATACTCGTATTCCTTTGTTTATAAGTGTTTTCTAGCTTAACAGTATTTTTCGTAACTTACCTATAGTTTTCAACAAAGTATTTTAATAGTCCTCTAGTTCCGATGGAAATTACGCTGTTTGAGCGTTAAAGAGTATTATTACAAAAGCTATAATTAAAATAGGTAAGTGGAATTATAAAACGGGTGGTAATACTCATCGTTACGAACAACTTTTACCTCGGGATCGTGAAGAGTACAATGACCATTGTACTTTCATGTTTTCAGCTATTTCAATTGTAATAATACCTTTTAGGTAAGTAATTTATTAAGTACCAGCACAATGACGTAATACATAAATGAGGTTACGGGTTCAAAACTGGTCAAGTGCTAATGTGAATTTTTAAATTTATATTTACTTTTTTTAGGACATTACTAACTTCCAGTGCCTCGGAACCCAAGTAAAGCCTTTGGTCCCAGTAGTCTTTCACAGATCTTTGACAATCATTACAGGTAGTCAAATGTTAGTAAGTCTGACCATCGGTCTATCCAATGAGTACCTACCATGTTGTTCAGTAACTGGGTTGGGGAGGTCAGATAGGCAGTCGCTCCTTGTAAAACACGGGTACTCGGCTGCATCCGATTAGACTGGAAGCCAACCCCAAGCTTATTTGGAAAAAGGCTAAGATGATGATGATGGAAAAGACAATATGTATTCATTTTTAGCATCCTTAAATTAGAGAAAATACAAGAATTAGTTACCTATTAATTGACGGTGCGATTGGCACAGTGATTGAGAGATTGACTGCTGTGCTGCGTTTTGCGGGTTCGATTCTCGCAGGAACAAATATTTGTATGGCCTACAGATAGGTGTTCCGGGTCTTGGTTTACATGTTTATGAACTCATCCACGACACAAGAGTAATTCCTAGTGCGGGGAAAATTAGATAAAAATAATTGATCCAAATAAGTACCTACAATCTAACGTTACCAAGGTAACTACAGCTCATATTACCGCTACCTTAGACATGTGTCCGTCTATATTTTCCTCATACCATCAAAAATCCAGTTCCAAAAATAACAGCCTTTGTTCTGGCTCAGCGTAAATCCTTGTTGAAAATATCCCTCCTCCCCGTTTCTCGTTCTTCGTAGTAATGACCGAGACACGTGCCGTTGCCTAGCAACCGGGTCGGAGCAAAATAACGCATTAACGAGGAACTTTCTAAGTTTGCAGAAATAATAGAGATGTGGTGTTTGAGACTAAGGCGCCGGGGTTAGGGGGTAGGTTCCTTTTGAGTTAGTGCAGTCTTGATGCATGCCTAACTCTAGTGAAGATGAGGATTGAATAGGAACCCTGTTTTGAGCTCCGTATTGTTGTCTTGAAGCGTGGTTTTCTGTGGTTTTGTGTCACTAACGAGGACTTAAGTACAAACTGTGGAACAGCAATAGATCTTGACATCCGCCTAGACTTTGCTTAGCAAGATTTCAATAGGTTTTCGGTCTTACCAGGTTTTTTTAGGTGGTTAATCATCTATATGGCATCTCCCGCTCTGGGTCGAGTGAAATGGCGTGTCAGACATCTACTGACTAATACCCACTCCAGTTCCTTCTTCAGCTTTCATTCCAGGATCCCAGGCTTCTCTTTTGTTCAACCCAGGGCCTCAGTAGGCTTCGACATTACTGGGCCCCCGGATAGTCTGCTAACATCTTTTTGATCCACGGCTTGGGTTTAGTCCGGACTGTTACCGGACGCCCGGACGGCGAGCTATCCATTGCTTGCCGTCCGCAAGCCTGCAATACGTAGGTCCTAGCAGTGGAACAGCAATAGATCTTGTCAGCCGCATAAACTTAGCTTAACAAGATTTCGGTTAGTTTTCGGTTTTACCAGGTGCGGTTGAATTTCAATTACCTACATTCTTGATTGACACTTAACCTTTACGTCACAACTGGAGTACCGGGCCATTACACCTGTAACCTCAACTCAATCTTGAACTTTGTAATAAATAAACAATTACTCACCAGACATTGTTTATTAACAACTAGTCTATTATGAATGAACGATTTATAATAATACACACTGCAATTAATTCATGAATCTCCGACCGGACCCATGTTACCGCGCTGTTTTTGTCTTACTATTGTGTCTCGTTTCGCGGGTATATGATAGGTTAAAAGATGGGGCTCTAGGTTGAACTGGGGCCCTGGGTCGAACTGGGCCCAATTGGGCCCTGGGTCGAACTGCGCCCAACTGGGCCCTGGGTCGTTTTAGGGCCCTAAACTGAATTGGGGCCCTGGGTCGAACTGACGCCCTACGTTGAATTAGGGCCATGGGTCAAAGGGATTAAGGCAAAGAAAGAACAGGAGTGGGTTTTAGTCAGTAGAAGTTGGACACTCTCAATTTTGATAATCTCTCCCCTTAAAAAAAACCGTCAGTAAAAGAAAAGCTTCGTTTACCAAAAAAAACCTCGTAAAGAATTTTCCACAATCACCGCTACCTTATTGTGCACCAAATTAGAGTACCTTTCCGAACGCTACCAACCGTTAGCTACATAAATTTAATGAGGACTTCCGGCTTCCTGTCCCGATGTGAGCACACTTCGGGTAAAAAGTCTTTTTGAGAAGGATGTGGCCCATTCATGCGGAGGCTTTGTGTCGCGATGGGGTCCTATGAGGGGACTGCTCGACACTCCGCGCTGATTGAGAGGGTAGGACGAGATTTAATGTGATTATTAGGAACTTTTCAGGAATACCTGTGAACAATCGTGCTTGATAAGTGTTATGGGTGGAAGTTTTTGAAAATGGATGCCAATGATATTTTTTAAATTACTTTGAAGAAAAATTTCGCTGTAACAAAAATGTAGTTACAAGTAGGTAACTCGACACTACGTTGTTACACTCAAGTTAGTGAAACTAAACTTAAGATTTTTGATAATTTTGTAAATGTAAGTACTATAGAGCAGTTTATATTATTACTTACTAGATCTTGCTTGCGGTTTCACCCGCGTATACAAACTATTATTATAGCCAATGTTTTTCAAGAATAAAGCAGCATTTTTAAGGTGACAATATTTTAGCAATCAGACCGGTATTTTTAGAGACCGTTATAAGATTAGTGTAGATTAAGTACGATGCTCTTCTCAACGCCAAAGACAGGAACAGATGGAGGAACATCATAAGGGCTAAAGTGATGAAGCAGGGAGGTCATGACCCTCAGCATTGAGGAATACGACGCAAGGAGGAGGAGATTAAGTAACTACTTGTTTGACATATAAAAACGTGGCAGTTGAAAGTTTGAGACGCGCAAAAAAAAATTTCAAAGGTCTGATGGTTGCTCGAGTGTCGGATCATTAAGGTCCTGTCAAAATTATAGCACCGAGACACGCGTCATGTTCATGAACAGGCGCAATCACTTGAGACTGGCAACCTTTGATTGACAGTGGCTTATTAGAAATTCTATATTTAGAATATTTATATTGTTTTCATAGAATCGATATTATACGTGATTTAAAAGTGTCCTTTTGAATGGGTAATTAGATTGATTCTTATGACTGACCAACTTTTTGGGAGATGAAACAGGGTTTTAAGCGGGTAAAATTTTGGGGCCATGGATTGGTTTCCGAAAGGAAAACCCGTGACTCTGGAACAAAGGTAAAGAAGAAACGGGTTAGGGTTTAGTCAGTAAAAATCTGACACACCCTCACGTTCCACCCAAACACGAGAGAAGTCATTCTTATGATTCCACACATGAAAAAAAAACGCGGGTACCCAATAGCAAAAGAGTTCCTGCTTTCTCGCTCACACGCCAGTCATTTCAACACGTCATGCCAAGGTCCCAGTAACTAACATAGAAACGCCATAAACGCTGTTAAGAAGGAAACATAAACTCCCGTTATTATTATTGCCTAATAGTAATAACACACTCTGACATTGTTTTATTGTTATGTCCCTCTTTATTATCGTTTTTTTATGAATGTGTGGGTGCTCAATCACATATCGAATAATGTAACAAAAATAACGACGTTGAAAGAAAAAAAAAAAAGAAAAGAAAGAAAAATAATTTATTTGGTTTTTATTTGGTTTTTTTTTTTTTTTTTGGTTTTTTTTATTTGGCGTTGCAATTTTTCCTTTTGATAATGACCACACTTTTAGTAGTTATGCCTGTTTTTGGCGACAAAATGTATCAATAATAATATGAGCTCATAAATGAAGCAAAATAATCATCTGCCTAGCCTTTTCCCAACTATATTGGGGTCGGCTTCCAGTCAAGCCGGATTTAGCTGAATACCAGTATTTTACGAGGAGCGGCTGCCTACCAGACCTCCACAACCCATTAACTGGGGTAACACGATACTTCATGGCAAGACTGGAGTCAGATTTACTGGCTTCTGACTATCCGTAACGACTGCCAAAGATCTCCAAATGACAGCCGGGACCAACGGCTTAACGTGCTTTCCGAGGCACGGAGGAAACTCGTTATGTTAAGATGGTCACCCATCCACAGACCAACCTAGGCAAGCGTTGCTTAACCTTGAAGATCGACCTGTGCGGCTGTTATTATTTAGCCACGAGCTCCTCGTGTATAAATGAAGCAAAATGTGGAGGAATAATTCAAGAGGTCTAAGGCCTACTGTACGCGTAGCTTCATAGACGCGTATTTGACTTCGACTTAGTCGAAACTCTGTCGACAAAGCAGCAATGTCGTGCCGTTACATTGTTACCACTTCGTCGACAGAGTTTCTTAGTTAGGCATATAAGCTTCTCGCAGGCTTACACCAAGCGTATAATGACAAATACGCTTCTATGAAGCCACGCTTCCATGAACAGTAGGCCTTACATACCGCACAGGCTTGCGGACGGTGAGCGATGGGTAGCTCACCTCGGACCAAGTCCATGTCATCGACGGCGCGTATTGTTCCACGCACGCCTCAAAGTGACAGCATCAGCAAATTGTAGGGCCTCTGGGTTGAACGAAAGAGAAACCCGGGGCCCTAGAATAAGGACAAAGAAGGAACAGGAGTGGGTTTTAGACAGTACACGTCTGACACGATCTCCCCTTAATAAAAAGAGGCCTTTTGGAGGTATGTGGAACAGAGAGTAAAGTCCCACATACCTCCGTTGAAAAGGGAGGATCCTCCGACCGGACGGGTGTTATTTTCGGTGGGCTACTGCCTGATAGATGATTTCCGGGTTGTTGTATCTGTTCAAATCGCGTGGAGAACTTTGCTTGCGCGATGCAGGATTCTGTGGCGTCATATGTAGTAGATCGTAGTCGCTACAGCCTTACCCATTGCCTTTTAGCCCATTAATCCATTTCGAAAATAGTTACTAAGTTATGTCTTCTTTTCAGATGGTACCGCGAATCCGGAGGTGGTGTTCTTCGAGAAATCCGCGACGGTGAGGGCGGAGGTCGCTACAGCAGGACTCACGACGCGCTCGGCATCCGACGGGCGGAGATTGCCGACGGCGGCCGATGGGCCTGCCGAGCCGCCAACGCGCATGGACATCTGACCTTGAGGCTGCATTTGGCAGTGAGGGCGCATCTTACTGCTCATGCACAGCCGCATACACAGGTCAGTGTTTTTTTTTTTAACCTACTCCCAAAAAAAGGCGCAGGTTCTCAATTCGGATGTTTGTATTTTTTTATGTTCGTCCTCGCATAACTTCGTCGCTTGCCGTCCGATTTGAAACATTCTTTTTTTATTGGAAATAGTATACTTCCCAAATGGTCCCTTATCCCTTTCATTAAGTCGGGATCTGATGATGGAATCGTGGTAAAATCGGGAGAATTCTTCAAATTTTGAAGGAAAACGTACAGCGATTTTAGTTTTTTTTTTCAACATTGAAGTCGGTTGTATTTTTTTTGTAAAAGAGTTTTTGATGGTCTTGTTTTATGGCAATTGAACCGGTTTCGACTATTCTGCCAGCGTCACATTGGGAGATCAGAGTTGACAGAGATGTCGCACGAAGCAGACAGGTATCTTTCGGCCTCATAAAGCGAGGCAGAGAATAGGATAAAAAATATGTAGAACCTTGGGGCTATAGTCACAGTCACAGTTTGACGGCACGGTTAATGTAACTGATTGACTGCTGCGCTGCGTGTTCCGGGTTCGATTTCCACATGGAAAAGATATTTGTATGACCTACAGATAGTTGTTCCGGGTCTGGGTGTCTTAAGTATGTAAGTTTACATGTTCGTGAAAGCACCTACGATACAGGAATAAATCCTAGTGTGGGGCAATGTTTAAAAAAAATGATGCTCCCTATTTTATTTACGACAACTGTAAATGAAAAAGCGAAGAGAATTTAAATCGTCCATCCACATAATTATTATTTTTTGTCTTTTCGGCAATCCATAACGAAGATAAAATATCACTTTGTCTAGAAGCTTTGGTATTCGTACAAAACACTAATGAGAATCCAAACTGTGACGTCTTTTGATCATCTATTGCCAAGAACTCGTCTTCATTTGAATACAATTTCTCTCTCAAACCCTTTTCCATCGACATGATTTCTACTCGATAATAAATTGTGTTGGAAAATATATTTACTTTTTTCTCATAATCTAATTGGCTGCGATTGATTTTCTCAACGTTTGAACTCGCTGACGAACGCGAGTTGCCAAGCGAACGAAGTTAAAATACTCGTATCACCAATGATGTCGATACGCGACTCATATTTTCCATTGGAAGGACGTTGAAAGTTGAAAGGTTGTAAAAGCGTTTTAATTAATAAAAACGTGAAAAAAATAAAAAATGTATTAGCCGTCGACTTTAATAAGGGCTGTAAGTCTCGACCAAACTATATTCAGTAGCTTTTTCTGATATGGGTAATCATCATCAAATAACATCCGCGTCTATATATTTCAAGAAAATGTACTTCTTTTGCGTTGCGTATTTTTAATGGTTAGTAAATTTAGTCAGTTCGCTAACAATGTTGAGACTGCTGGGCCTGGTTATATGACATAAAATACGCTACTTCAATGTGTTTTTTACTTATGAATTAGAGTGTATCTAGTAACTATATTGTGTAAGTATATCTCTGTACTTATTATCATTTTAAACTACACAAAACTCTACATTTTAAAACCATTTTTACTATAGTGCATTTTTAATACCACGCTAAAAATATCCTTTATGGCTGCATACATAATTACGTATAGTCTGCTAATCTATTTTGTACCTTATATAAAATCACAGTCAATACAAATTGCAATGCCAACGCCACGCCTTTTCATAATGAAGAAAAATGATAAGATAAGCCGGACATTAAACCGAACCCTGCGACAGTTTATAAATGAAACAACCTGAGCACAAAATTAGATGCATTAATCTTAATTAAACTCCTAAAAATATAATCGAGTAACTGTGTAGCGAGACTGACAAGAAAAATGAAATCATTTATTTACTTCTAATTTTGCATAGGAAAGAAATTTTCTGGAAAATGTTCCCCTAAAGTCAAATTCTGCAATCAACTCACACATGTTTCTCTTGAAGTGTGAACGACAGTATATAAAACTTGCAGTAGGTACTTCTAACACCTTGATGAGTCTTATAAACTGAAACGGTTTCTACGTGGTTATTAAAGTACAAACACACCTACACCTGCTTATGATCCTTACAAATTGAGAACGTTTTTATATGGTTAAGTAAAGTACAAAAAATACCTACACCTACTCTTTTTTTCCGGTAGGGGAATCAACAGAATGACTTCTCCCACTCTAGGGCGGAGCGAGAGGGCGTGTCATACTCTTACTGACTAAACCCCTACCTACCCCGTTCCTTTCCCCGGTGACAACCTTTCGGATTCCGTGTTCCCCAGAGGCTTCGGCCCAACCGGGCCCCTATAGTTTGCTGACATCTCCTTGAGGCGCGCGTGGAACAGAACGCGCCGTTGACGACTAGGCTCGGTCCAGATTATTACCAGACTGCCGGATGGCGAGCTACCCAGTGCTCGCCGTCCGCAAGCCCGCGCCTACAGTGGTCGAAAATCGGGATCGGGATCTCGGCGGCGGCGGCGTGAGGGCTGTTCCCTTACGCGCTCGCGGTTAGCAGCCTCCTTCGCTAGCATTACTGCTTCGCAAAAAGAGGCGACTGCTTGCCACAAAATAAGTCATTAAGGATTTTAGCAGGTTTTAGCAGGTTGCCAGCCTTGCAAATCTAGTGCATTAATCGAGAAGATAACATGACTGCTGTAAGAAAATCAATTTGTGAATCAAGCTTGCCTGTGTACATCTCCTGTCCTATTTTTCATAACTGTAAAATTTGATTACAATAAAGAATATAAGTAAGTATGACTGCTCTGCCAAGCCTATTTTAAGAACAGGGCTGATAATATCTTGCCTACAGACCGTGCCCTTAGATACAATCCAATTGAACAGCGCCATCCAATCCCGAATCGTTGTAACATCGTTACGCCTCCAATCTAATTCAATAAAGCCAACTTCTTTCTTCAGCAGCTCCACTATTTGTAGACCTTTGTAAATATTGTAGTTGGAAGTGCGGCTCTAAACTGCCTCCCAAGATTAACCGCGCTTATCCAATTAAATATTAAGGTTATTCCTACGCGAAATCCGATTTTTAAAGCGGAGAATTTTCGTGTTTTTGCGGAAGACTTGTTGGCCTTTTTCGCACGTGAAGCTGTGATCCGTGACGCGTATAACGTGAGACCAGCTTTTTTATTTGTCACGGCATTTTGCCGATGAGAAAATAACACGGGGATCAGAAAATTCGTGTGAAGGCAGAATGGCGGCTGAATATTGATGGAGATTCGGAAATTGTGACACCCGTGTTTTTAATTTCGAAATGCTGATTCGAATTTCGTTAAATACGAAAACAGTTTTGTTTCAAACATACCTTGGAATTAATTATCCTATGTCATCATCATCTGGCTAGCCTTTTCCCAAATATATTGGGAAAAGGCTTCCAGTCAAGCCGGATTCAGCTGAATACCAGTATTTTACGAGAAGCGGCTGCCTACCAGACCTCCACAACCCATTAACAAGGGTAACACGGTACTTCATGGCAAGACTGGAGTCAGATTTACTGGCTTCTGACTATCCGTAACGACTGCCAAAGATCTCCAAATGACAGCCGGGACCAACGGCTTAACGTGCTTTCCGAGGCACGGAGGAAACTCGTTATGTTAAGATGGTCACCCATTCACAGCCCAACCTAGGCAAGCGTTGCTTAACCTTGAAGATCGACCTGTGCGGCTGATATTATCTAGCCACGAGCTCCTCATTATTTAATTATTTATATTTAATTATTTATTATTTAATTATCCTATGTAAAGTTGCTAAATTGTTTTAGGGATTACTGTGACGGCACTTTGTCTTTTCGCTGAAAAGTTACACGCCTACATGAGATTATTTCTTAAATTAGTAACTTACTCGAACAACTTAGTGCGTGACTTGACTAGACTCCGGTCTATTTGTTGTTAAAAGAAAGTTTCCAACTAAGCAGGTGCGTAATCACTGGCTGGGAGAGTGTAGGTACATGTTAACTGATTTTAACTCGGAAGAGTTCTTAGATCACTGAATTGATGTGCTGAAACTTACCAGATATAAATACTTATAAGCACAGAAGTAAAGTTAGCTGTTCCATTAAAAAATCTAGATCTAACTACACTAGCTAAAATCTGTGGAAAACTTCACTATATAGCAAAGCCCAAAAATAGAGTCAGTTCCAACGTGCCAAAAACATGTAACAAGGTGCCCGGCCCAGTTGTACCTACACAGGCTTAAGTGTCACCCTCCCTGATTGGTCCAGATTGGCCGGATGAGGCCAACATTCACAGACCCGGGGCTTGTTACCACACACCCTTTTAAGACCCTCGAATTGCAAATCAGGTAGTTTGAACTGTCCCAAAATTCGCAGCTCCATTTGAGAACGATTTTTTTTTAAATGCTCCATAGTTGTTAAAAAATAAAAGACCCGTTTTGACATTTGAGAAAAACACTAGAATGTAACTAGGAACAAAACTGGAATCTATACTAATAATTTTATAAAGCTGAAGAGTTTGTTTAAACGCGCTAATCTCAGGAACTACCAATCCGATTTGAAAACTTATTTCAGTGTGTATAAATGGGCTATATTTATCGAGGAAGGCTATATATAGGCTATATTATCACGCTAAAACCAATAGGAGCGGAACACCAATGAAGAATGTTTCGAAATCGGGATTCCACGCGGACGAAGTCGCGGGCGGAAACTAGTAAACAATAAAATAATAATTTATTACATAAAGTATTTTAAAAATATACTTACATATTTTTTTGGCGCGTTAAATAATATACTACGAGATTCTATTTCTTCCGTAGTTACATCGCGATGACAAATGTCAAAACGAACCTTTTAATTTTTGCCAACTTTAGTGATGATATTTTTTATACGTTCGCTATAAACTTCTCTCTGGACAATTTTGTATGGACGCAGAGTATTTTGGCTAAAATGTAGCGCGCAGCAGCCGTTGGTGGCTTTATGAGTGGTGCAAGATAAAATCTTAGGTCAGAGCGCTTCTTTGGGAAGTCCGTGTTTTTAACTACGTATGCAGGAGTTTTACGTAGTTATTTTGTGGCGTGTTTTAGTAGTAAATGGGTGGTCGAGTTTTATAGACTGTAAAAGAGAGGATTTAGCAGTACTTTTTAGTAACACATGTAGGTAGGGTAAATGTTTACTTTCTTACTTTACCTACGGCGTTGGCAAGGCACCTTAACTTAGTTTTTTTGTTACTCGAGATTCGATTTTTTTTTTTCCAAACATGAAGACCAATAAAAACTTTCCACCTACAAAGCTTTTGGCAGGACATTCATTATGCGTACTGCCAAGGAATGGAATTCCATAACGGAATCTGTGTTTTCTGATTGCTACATAACAACCATAGGGATCTTTAAGTTAAGAGTGAATATCTTACTTCTAGACAAGAGCGCTCCTTCTTCGGCCACACCATCGCTTACCATCAGGTGAGATAGTGGTCAAACGCAAGTCAGCCAATAACAAAAAAAATGTACCAGTTAATAGTATCAAATACCAAAAGTGTAAAGGTTGACTGGTAGAAAATGCCTACGGCATTAAGTCCGCCTTTGTACGTTTTGTGCATAAAGTATAAATAAATAAATAAAAATAAAAGTGCTTTACGAATCACAAAGCAACGTTCCAAAAGCAGGTCATGTCTATTACAATGATAACTTGCACATAAATAGCTATCAAAGTGGAAAATCGGAGTACAATCAGTAAACGTTCCGGTAATTCCGCGCAATGATCAGTCGAATGTGCGAAATAGCCGGTGATTGCGGCCCGCGTCGCTCGATCGCTATCATTATTCCGAGCAGCGCTGCCCCTATTGATTTTACTAACAATTCTGTTATAATACCATGTTATTGCCTATTAGATTTGTTTGTGGAGTGTTACGCAAAGTTTACAGGCTATTTGTATAGTTACTGAAAGTTCACTACCGATGTTTTCATTAATGGTGAAGTGAAACTATGTATCTGCCTGCGTATTCAATAATATTATCGTAACTAACGTGATTTACTGTAACCACGAGGCATACAAAATGTAAATGATACACCATTAATGTTATTTTCAGATCATAATGCCAAATAATAACAATCATTTAATTTATTACCAACATATAATTCAAAACTGGACAAATAAACAGGACAATAAAATTCACTTATAATTAATCGAGTATTGCAATCAATTTCGAAGTCAATGTGGTATTTTATCAGCAAAATAAACAGCAATCACCGACGATTGTAATAAAAAACCGGATATTTCGTACATTTCATTGTAGCGACGCAAAGTTATTGCAGGTAGGATATTTGCGACGTAAAATAAAATAAATGCGTGCCGATACCGCGCCGCAAACATTACGCGCGCAATTATAGATAGGGTTGACTCTGTCGGATAAAAATATTATTGTTTTCTAGTGGGTTTATGTATTTGTGTGAACACTTTTTCTGCTTATTTTCTCTATATGTTTAGTATGCCGTAAAATAAATCGATATAGCAATAAAATAACTCACTGTTTATATTTGTAACTTTTTTAAGAAATGTTTAAAAATTTAATAAACAAGTTAAAAGATAAATATACGAAATAACTCGAAAATGTCGCTTTCTACCTTATCAACTAAGGTGGTAAGGTAAGGCTAAGGTGGGTGAGTAAAGCTGGGACATAAGCTTTCATTTCTAAGTTGTTAGAGAAAAAAAAACAGTAATCTTAGCCCGCAGCGTTACACAATTTTGTAGCACTTTAACCAAACGCCCGAAGCTAAGATTCTGAAGGTCTGTGTCAAAATAACCAAAAAAATATTTCTATACAAAAAATTTCATAAGGATAAAATATACCGAACAAGTCCTTGATTTATTATAGCATAAATATAGGTGAAAGGGTACTTTATCTTTGTCACATTTAGTAGAATAATGTTTTGGTTCGCCTGGGGCTGACTGATAAGCTGGCCATAAAGTTTAATAAAAAATACTTTTTGGTAGATTGATAAAAAAATCTCACTTCAATAATAATATTCGGATAACCTTGCCTCATTTATATTAGAAGTGCCTTTTATATACTATAGTAGACTGGAGTTAGACTTTATCGCCACAAGGCAAGTTTTACTAGATAGTACGCTTTCAATATACCTTCTTAGTGGAAAACGACAAATTTGTTTTTATTCAATTGTCTCAATGGCAAATGAGGTCAAATAAGATTTGGTGGGTCATATGCCCAGTCGCATGCCCAATTACCGCCGTGCCAGAGTCTCCATGCAGTGGGTTTCGCTAGATAAAAAGAGCCGTCGCGGCCCCGAAAGAGATGTGAGATCACTTAGATGCGAACCACGAGTACTGATTCAACACAGCGTGGAAGCCAAGCAGTTGGACAGTAATGACTTAAAATAAATTACACCGTGTGGGAAAGGTGACAAAATTCCACCACTAGGGGGTTTCGAATCATGTACTGGATCCATGGAATTCGTTTTTGCTTCAATGTCTGTCACAGTTTATAACAAAAACTCTGTTGTCATCCTTACTTGTAAGTCGGCGGCGTATGTAACAAAATTATTGATATTCGTGCGCGTATATATTCGGTTTAATTAAACGGGTCGTCGTAAAAGCAAATAGTGCCGTTTATTAGCAAATAAACCCTCTCTTCCGTTATGAACGTCAGCCTACTTTGTTTTTAATTTAGATTCGTTGGGAGAGGAATCAGACAAAGAATGTTACTTTATGACTTCGCAAATAAAGGAAATTTGCGTCTATTTCTAAGTGGTTCTGGTACTCGTAAATATAGCGATATAATAGCATAATCAGCTTTATAATATTCCCACTGCTGGGACTCGGGCCTTCTCTCTGGGAGAGGTAAATAGCGATGTAGTCTCTTACAATAATATACTCGTATTTTAAGAAAATAAGGACAGTGAGCAGGAGTGGCAGTAGGCAGGGCAGACTGCTGGCAGAATAGATGGTCGATGGGGACGAAAGGTTCTAGAGCGGCGACCACATACCGGTGGACGGAATGTTGGAAGGCCTCCCACAACCGATGACCTGATGAGGGCCACGGGAATCTTATCGATGTGATATGCACAGGACCCGTCGATGTTGCGACTCTTGGGGGAGGCGTATGTCCAGAGCAACGGATGTCTTTCGTCTATGAATGGCATTACCAGACAATGCCACGTGATGAAATTATAATCTTTCTGATACGACAAACACGTTTGCAAAGCTGGTACATTGGATTGGTTCAATACCTACCTTAATATTAAAGTAAAGCTAACAGATTCTTCTAAAGACAGAACAAGACCTTAATTCAGCCCAACTTTTCTCACAGGTAGTAAACAGTGGTGGAACAGCCATCATCAACTGCACATGGGGCGGCTGGCCCGCCCCTCGTCTAGAGTGGCTGCACAACGGCGTGCCCTTAGGAGCAGGCGTGGCAGGCGGCAGGATCAGGGTTCAGAACAACGGGGAACAGCTGGTCATCACGTCCGTACATAGGGCTGATAAGGGCGTGTACCAGTGCATGGCTAAGAATGAGAGGGACTCGGCGCAGGCCAGCGCAGAGCTGAGGCTTGGAGGTGAGTCTGCAACAGATGCTGTTGCTAATTTAAAAATGTGTTTACATCTTTGTAAACATATTGATATATGTATACCTAATATTTCTCGATCTTTCTTAATTGGGACATTAGGCATAGGGTTTCTTCCGATCATTGCATGCATTGGGTACTTTATTGTGTTTATTCTTATGCAATATTTCATACTGAACAACAATTAACACACTAAATGAAATAGTTATTCTCACTTAAAATATTGGTATGAGGTAGAGTAAGTGAGTGAGTGAAGAGTGAGTGTTTCCAGTTTTTTTGTAACCACGTGTTTTTTTGGGACGTCTCGCTATCTCTTTTCTGAACACGTAACCTAACGGCAAAGAAAATACATTTCAGTTTCTGTGTCCCAATTCTGTTACTTGACAGTTTACCACTAGTGGAAGGGGAAATGGTCTCTGAGTGCAGGATTCAAAACGTTTCGAATAATCTTACAATATTAATAAAATTCGTTCAATTCTCTCTATTTGCGATTATATTACTTTTTGATACAAATAATAACTTTTAAAAAAATCAGCCGAGTCCTACATAACAGATGGATAAAATTGGAAAAACAGATTTTGAAATAAAATATTGTGGAAGAACAGTGCAAAAGTAGTGGGTTTAAAAGCTTGAAAATTATCCAAAATTAGGTATTAAAAAAATTTGACCTTCTACTATTTGTGTAGTCTACTCGTATAACTACCTGTTTTTTTATCAAATTATTGTCATTTTTTTTTTTTGCATTAAGTAAACTTATCTACCATTCCTATATTCCCCACACAGACACAGCGCCAGAGCTCCAGTACACGTTCATAGAGCAGGTGCTGCGGCCCGGGCAGGTGGTGACCCTCAAGTGTTCCGCCGCCGGCTCCCCGCCGCCACACTTCACCTGGTTGCTGGATGGGCAGCCGCTGAACACCATGGCTAGAGGACACAGGTTTGTCAGCCTCTTAAGCATTTATTTTAGTGAATAAAAAATGAGGCTAGCAACTGCATCAAACTACTTACAAAGTTACTTGTTTGGGAGTTTTTAATTGTTTTTAATACATAATTCATTTGTCAGTGGCGAAGAGTGGGTTTTATTAATAGGTAATCCGGACCAAAAAAAGCTTATCTTGCTCGAGTATGATGCGTGAATTCCAGTAACTATAGCTGTGGCCCTGTGGCTGACTTCAAAATCTTGTACTGATTGATTGGCTTTTGCTCACTGACATTATACGTAAAGCCGTTTCGGGTTGAAATTGAGAAGCATGTTGCTATGAAATGTGATGAAATTAGGATAGAAAATACCCTCCTCTATATCTATCATGCATGTATTGAAAATAACATATTATAGCGTGCCTACAGCGCTCCACTGTGCGCGTTATCGCTCTTTCCCCTCACACACCCACACCGAGGCGGCGATCGGATCGCATACACGTAGCGGGCGCACCGCGCCCGCGCCGCACACGTCTATAGTTGTGTCTCGCTCAACGAGAGTCCGCGACGAGAGCCCGACTGGCACAGACGTGCGCACGCGTGACCGCGCGCCGCCTCGACCGCGATCGATAAAGTAATCGTTATTGTACTTTTTGTGTTCACGATCACCTGCGTTTGTATATCGATTATACGTGTTAAAGTGCAACAGTGACTTTAATTTCCGCTTACACACCACCCCTATAACTGGCGCCTAACGAGTAGCAGCCTATAACTGGCAGCCTAACGTGGAGCAGCCTATAACTGGCGCCCAACGTGGGGCAGAACATTAGAACTTTCTCGAACATTATTTGTGTGCGTGTGTGTGTAAGCGCGCAGTGGTCAGTGTCGGTCACGTTTCGTTACCTACGGATGTGATATCTAGGTTTTGTGCCAGGTACGTAAAACCTGAACCTAGGTATCTTATAGGACCCGTAGTGAAAGTGTTTTCGTCGAACAATAACACGTGATAACTAGGTTTTGTGCCAGGTACGTAATACCTGAACCTAGGTATCTCATAGGACCCGTAGTGAGTGTGTTCATCGGACAGTGCGTGATAACTAGGTTTTGTTCTAGGTTCGTAATACCTGAACCTAAGTTATCTTGCGGACCTATAGTGTGTTCATCGGACAGTGTACGTGATAACTAGGTTTCGTTCCAGGTACGTAATACCTGAACCTAGGTTATCTTACGGACTATAGTGTTTGTGTGTAGACCGTCACGCGAGGAGTTTAGGTTTTGTTCCAGGTACCTAATACCTGAACCTAGAATATCCTACGGACCTGAACAGTGTAGTTTGTTTTGGACGTTGCGTGTTGTAATTAGGTTTTGTTGCAGGTGACGAATACCTGAACCTAGATTACTATTAATTTTGGACCTTTAGTACTTTTTATAAACTTTATGTTATTGTATTTATAAGTGTTTCGTGTTACGTAGGTAACTTTATAAACTTTATTGGTGAACATTTATTAGAATTAAGAACCTATTTTGTGTGTTGACATTTTAAATCGTTAATCGTGTACAGTAGTGTTAGGATAAAACCTAAAATACTTACCTAAGTATGGGTTTCACTTTTGTTTCGTACGCTTTGTGAACTTTTCTGTCTAGTGACTATTGACTATTGTTAGTTTAGTGTGACTGTAAATAGTAATTTAGTGTTAACATAGAACTTAGGAAACCTATAGACTTATTGCGTTTGTATAGTGTTATCGCGTATTGTGGACTTTTTACGATGGTGCTAACAAGATCGCGTACTTTGAGCCCGGCTTCGTCGGCCGCCCCGTCTAGGGACGTGGCGCCGCCGCAAGCGCCCGCGCCGGACCTGAGTCCGCGCGGCGCCGACACCTGTGCCGCTGAGGCGGTGAGGGTGGATCCACAGCCTGCTGCTGGTGCTGCAGCCGCTCCGATCATGCTGTCGAATGATCAGTTTATATTGCTGATGAACAAGTTAACCTTCGGTATGCCTGGTAGGGTCCCTCAGACCCACCTGTGTACGTAAACCGCTGTATTTCCTTTGAATTCGAATCTCGCGCTTATCCGCATTTAGTAGCTGGCCGTTATGAATTGCTAGACGCCCGCCGCCCGCTTCCTCAGTCCGGAGCGCGCTCCCGTGGTAGTAAGACGTGCGTCGAGTTCGCGCGGGTCTCACGGACCCGACCAGGCATACGACGTGACGTTTCTATGTAAGTATTTGTGGTCTGTGTTTTTGGAAATTGAAGTTATTTTTGTGATTAAATATGATATTTTTTACATTATTTTAGATTTAAAATGGGGAGCCATCTGCGCGATGATGATATTAGTAATTTATTACTCGACGAGATTGAAGATGATGACGTCATTTTTAATTCAAGTGGAGAAGAGTCCAATTACGAGAGTCAAGGAAGCGAAGCGTCCGATTCAGAGGTTGAAAACCAAGTTTTTGGAGAGGCTATTGCGGAAGAAAGTTCGTCAGATTCTGATATGAACATGCCGTTGTCTACGCTAGCTTCACTGCCATCAGGGAGAGCGTACAAAGGTAAGGATGGAACATTATGGCAACAAAATCCTGGGCGATCTAACGTACGTACACGAAATGAAAATATAATATCTGGTACACCAGGAGTAAAGCCTCAGGCTAAAGATACAAAGACTCCTTTAGAGTGTTTCGGACTCTTCATCAACGAGTCTATGTTGTTCGATATAATGCTTCATACAAATATAAGGATCCGAAGAACGAGAGATAATTTGAAATCTTCTAATGAATATTCCTATACGGATATTTCTATTACGGAACTGAAGGCTACAATAGGTCTAATTTATCTCGCAGGGCTATTTAAATCTGGTAGACAGAATTTACAAGATTTTTGGTGCAATGATGGAACGGGTGTGGCCATTTTTCCCATGACGATGAGTCTTAGAAGATTTTCTTTTATCATAAATCATTTGAGGTTTGATGATGTCAGTTCGCGTGAAGAAAGACTAGCGCAAGATAAGCTAGCACCAATCAGGAAGCTTTTTGATGATTTTGTCACCAACTGCCAGCTGCATTACACGCCTTTCGAGAATCTGACCATAGACGAAGAACTTGTAGCATTTCGAGGGCGTTGTAAATTTCGCCAATATTTGCCAAATAAACCAGCCAAGTATGGAATAAAAATATTTGCGCTTGTTGATGCCAGAACCTACTATTCTTTGAATTTAGAAATTTATGCTGGAGAGCAGCCAGAAGGGCCATATAAAATCAGTAATAAGCCACATGACGTTGTTGACCGTCTAGTGAAACCTATTTCCAGATCAGGGCGAAATATCACAATGGACAACTGGTTCACGAGTTATCCAACTTTCGAACACTTGCTAAAAAATCACAAGTTGACTGCTGTTGGCACAATGAAATCTAATAAAGCTTGTATACCAGAAAAATTCAAAAAGAATCGTGCAGTACATTCATCCTTGTTTGGTTTTCAAAAAAATTTGACGTTAGTATCATACATTCCAAAACCCCGCAAAAATGTTTTTATGCTGTCATCACTCCACCATGACATGGAAATAGACCCAGATACAGATGAGAAGCAAAAACCCGTAATAATAACATTCTATAACAAAACAAAAGGTGGAGTAGACACCGTTGACAAACTTATTCAATCTTACGATGTCACACGAAACTCGAGAAGATGGCCATTGACATTGTTCTTCTGGATGCTCAATACTGCTGGCATCAATAGTAAAATTATACAAATGCTCAACTGTCCAGAAAACAAGCATAGTCGAAGAAGTTTCATAAAAAACTTGGGACTTGCACTAATCGATCAACATTTGCAGTCAAGAAAGAACAACGATCGCCTATCTACAGATCTTCGCAAGCGAATAGGTAGTCATTTGGGTACCCAAGATGACTCACCATTTAAAAAATCAAATCCTGGTATAAAACGCAGATGCTACGTGTGCCCAGTCAAAAAAGATCGCAAAACGCAATATATTTGTGAGACTTGTAAGAGTCATTTATGTCTGGATCATGCGATTTTCCAATGTGAAACATGTTTTAGAACCAGAGCCCTGGAAAATATTGATAGAACCAATGAAGACTGATTATTGTTTAGTAATTAATAAGTATATATAAGTGCCTTATATGTTTTAAAAGACTGATTGAGATCTCTTTAGTTTTTAATAAGTAAAGTTTGTTATAATAGTAACTAAGTTTAAAAAACCTGTAAAAATACTGCCAAAGTTTAATCGAAAAAATAATAATTAAAAGTTGTTGATTTGCAATATTTTTTTATTTTATTTTCTAATACACACCTTTAGTAAAAATATTGATATTATTTAATAACATATTTATCCATAAATATCTGGGAAATTACAAGTTAAAAATCCGGGTCTGATGGACCCACCAGGCATACCGTGTAACTTTTTGCTACCAGGCATACCGAAGGTTAAGTCGCAGCGATCCTGTAAGTACGCCATTTCCATCTTTTCATGGCCACTTTGCCAAATGTACGTCACGTTTTGATGGTGAGAAGACCAGCGACGTCCTCGCTTTTATCGATGCCGTAGAAACGTACAAAGAATGTGTACGAGTCGACGATAACAACGCGCTTCGTGGGTTATCTATGCTGTTAACGGGTCCTGCAGCCACCTGGTGGCAAGGGGTGAAGGATACCACCGCTACCTGGCAAGCCGCTGTAGAGTCCCTAAAGCAGACGTTTGGACCTCGATTGCCGTCACACAACGTTTATAGGAAAATGTTCGCCCGAGAACAAAGAGAAGACGAACCGACGGATTTGTTCGTCTGTCATGTCAGAGCGCTCGTCGCTCAGCTTCCACCTTGTTCTCTGAAAGAAGCTGTGCAGCTAGACATGACCTACGGGTTGCTGCACCGACGTATCTGTCGGCGCTTGATCGCCATCGAGGTTGACGTCACACAAAATACACAGACACAGTAATATAGAACGACAGGAAAAGTGAGTGATAATAAAGAAATACCTTACATCAGTTCTGGTCTATTGCACGGGCGGTGAAAGAGTGTTTTTATATTTGATTTACATCGGTTTTTATACCCAGCAAATAAGAGAATTTAGGCGGGAAAACATTACACTAAATAAAATTCACTATGAGGGTAGAAAAATACTTAAAATAAATACATGAGAACGGAAGTTGTCACAGTAGAATTCACTGTGACAATTCTATTAAAGAGAGATTCTAATGGAAATACTATTTAAATATGAGCAGAATTAATTATTTAAAAGGAAGTTGTTTCATATTAATTTCAACAAGATTTTGCAATATTTAAAAGAATTCGAAAGGAAGTTGTCAAATTAAATCCTCATATTAATTCAAGAGGGTATTTGCAATATTTACAATAGAAATTGGAAGGTAGTTTGGTTTTGCGCCCACACGGCCATTCTGATTTCAGCGCGTTCTCTGCACTGTACAGAACTTTACATTAAGCCAGCATCACTCAATAATGGGTTAAGTTTTCACTATAGAGCATCCGACATTTTACATGAAATCGGCGTGACCCTCGTCGGGTTAGCCCAAAATTACATAACATCAAGCATTTTGTGTGATTCGCCCTCGTTACAAATATCAATTATTATATCGACGTCACCCATATAGGGTTAGTCTAACATCAAACAGTATCTAATATTATATTGGCGTTACCCATATAGGGTTAGCCCAAAATTAAACAGTATCAAATATTACATCGGCGTCACCCATAAAGGGTTAGCCCAACACCAAACAGTATCAAATAATTAATATATCAGCGTCACCCACATAGGGTTAGTCTAATATTAATCAGTATCAAATACTATTTCGGCGTCACCCACATAGGTTTAGCCCAATATTAATCAGTATCAAATATTATATCGGCGTCACCCACATAGGGTTAGCCCAATATCAAACAGTTTCGAATATTATACCGGCGTCACCCATATAGGGTTAGCACAGTATCAAACAGTTTCAAATATTATACCGGCGTCACCCATATAGGGTTAGCCCAATAACAAACAGTTTCAAATATTACAATATTTTTAAAAAATCCTTCAGAATAGTCGAACTGTTATTTTCAAGCCATCATTCAACAAGGTTGTATCATCCTTAATAAATTATAAAAGTATTAGTCAACAAGACTTATTCAGATTGCTCGAATATTGCTCGAATATTGCTCGAATATTCTGACCCTACCTGCCTGAACCTAACTGAAAAATTACCTAACGGTGGGAACTCATTTACAATTTACATGGTTAGGTCTTTCTCTTGCAAGAGAAGGCTTAAGAACAGGACGAACGAATCGCGATAGTCTGACACTCCATTAAGTGTCAACCAAGTTAAGATTTAATATGCCATCATGCATAAACAAAATAATCGTCGTCATGCTTAAACCTCATCATATCAAAACCACCGAAAAAGATACGATGAAGCCTACTAAGCCAAACAAGTGACGTGAAAGATCACGTCCACCCAGAGGGGGTTTGCCAACGAGAACTCAACATCATAAACTTCTACTCCATCGGACGGATATTGCGTCAAACGGAACGAAAGGTTAGGAGGCATGTGTTCAGGTGAACTTAGAAAATTAAAAGTAGAGTTACAGGATAAAAATCTCAAACATTAAATCTCAAATATTAAATCTCAAATATTTGGTGTCTAATCTCAAACATTTGGTGTAAATTTCTCAAAGATTTGGTGTGAATTGACTGATTAGCATTTTATTTAAGGCATCATCCGTCTTGGATTATAGCCTCCTAACATGGCATCACCCGCCTAGGATATAGCCATACCAAATGGCGTCACCTGCATAGGCTATTTGCCCCCTACTCTGGCATCACCCGCCTAGGATCTAGCCATACCAAATGGCATCACCCGCATAGGCTATTTGCTCCGGACACAGGGAAAAAGGATACACTTGGTGGCCAGCCAACGTAATAGGTGGGAAAGGGACTAGTTAATATAAGATTCTAAGTTCGCGCTGAAGGCTGAATGGTTTGGATAGGTTCAAACAACAAATCAACATTCTTTTTTTTTTTCATAAAACGCAATAAATCAATTCACATCCAAAAAAACATCACTCGCACGGGATCTAGCCATATCAGTGGACATCACCCGCATTGGATCTAGCCATACCAAATGGACATCACCCGCATTGGATCTAGCCACTATTCAATGGACAATCACCCGTATTAGATCCGCTCCCTAACTCGCATCACCCGCCTTGGATATAGCCATATCAGTGGACATCACCCGCATTGGATCTAGCCATACCAAATGGACATCACCCGCATTGGATCTAGCCACTATTCCATGGACATCACCCGCATTGGATCAGCTCCCTACCTAGCATTACATCAAAAATCATCACCCGCACGGGATCTAGCCATATCAGTGGACATCACCCGCATTGGATCTAGCCATACCAAATGGACATCACCCGCATTGGATCTAGCCACTATTCAATGGACAATCACCCGTATTGGCTCAGCTAACCTAACCTAACTAGCATCACCCGCCTGGATCTAGCCATATCAGTGGACATCACCCGCATTGGATCTAGCCATACCAAATGGACATCACCCGCATTGGATCTAGCCACTATTCAATGGACCACACCCGCATTGGATCAGCTCTGGACAGGAAAAGGATACACTGGTGATCAGTCAGCGTAATAGGTGGGAAAGGGACTAGTTAATGTAAAATCTAATTCACAAATTCTCCGCCCACACGGTCGGTTCATTATCATAAAAAACTCAATATTATGAACAGCGATTTTTTCGGAACATCATAAATTGGAAACGTTTAGCCCGTCCAACCGATTTTTAAAGCAGTTCAATGACAACTATATCTTTTGCTTTTATCAAGCTTAATTACTCAGATACCCGCGAAACGAGACACAATAGTAAAACAATAACAGCGTGGTCTCATAGGACCGGTTGGAGATTCAAACGTTAACCTGTCTCGAAATCATCGCTCGTCCATCCATATTTTACATGAAAGCTTAACACACAGTGGTGACACGTAAATGCAACAAGCATGGGGAAGTTAAGTATGTTTTGACTGTAAAATAAGTGTAGTCAATTGCAAATGTCTAATAGTATTGCCACTGTTTATCAAGTTCTACAAATGTCAACCTGACAGTTTGCCCGACCAGAAATATTAAATTAATATTGAAGGTAAATAGGAAATTATAAATTTTTCAATTCCAATTTTATCAAAGCGATTTATATGACGCAAGTATCAGTCATGTCAACAAAGTCCAGTTATTCAGTTTTTAGATTTTGAGCTCAACAGAATCTATCATCGAATTAATCGATATCCAACAATCAAACGAATTGATATCCAACCATCAAACAAATCGATATCCAACCATCAAACAAAACAATATGAAACCATCAAACGAATCGATATCCAACCATCAGACTAATCGATATCCAACCATCAAACTAATCGATATCCAACCATCAAACTAATCGATATCCAACCATCAAACTAATCGATATCCAACCATCAAACTAATCGATATCCAACCATCAAACTAATCGATATCCAACCATCAAACTAATCGACACAACATTCGAACTAATCGACACAACATTCGAACTAATCGACACAACATTCGAATTAATCGACACAACATTCGAACTAATCGACACAACATTCGAACTAATCGACACAACATTCGAACTAATCGACACAACATTCGAACTAATCGACACAACATTCGAACTAATCGACACAACATTCGAACTAATCGACACAACATTCGAACTAATCGACACAACATTCGAACTAATCGACACAACATTCGAACTAATCGACACAACATCCGAACTAATCGATACAACATTCGAACTAATCGATCCAACATTTAATCCAACAATAGAATTACTCGACCCAATAATCGAATTAAACGAGCCAAAAATGGAATTAATCGATCAGTCGACCAGTCGACTAAACCAACCAATCGATCCAACCGAACCAATCGACCAATAATCTATTCGATAACCGACCTAACAATCGATTCAATCGCCAAGTCAATATTCGATTCAATAACCGAACTAATAGATTCAAAATATATTCAATAATCAAACTAATCGGTCTCCGTTTTAACAGTCTTGATTAATAGGCTAGTGGGGTATTTGAAATATTTTAATGGAATTCCTAAAATATTTTTAAAGTTGAAAGTGAAAGTTCCTTTGCTTAGTGGGTATTTTTTAAAATAAAAGTATTTTCACCGAATGATATAAATTATTATTTGCACTCCGATATAATTATCGCGCGTCACGAAACAGATCATAGCATGGCATAGCTTTAACCTTATAATGTTCCCACTGCTGGGACTCAGGCCTCCGGCTGGGAAACACATGATGCTTGACACTAAAATCTTGACTTTGTTTTGTTTGCCTAATAAAATGAGCAACAATTTTTTTTTTTGTTTGAATTCTCAATTAAAACAATTAAAATTTGCATGGAGTCGAACCACTAGTAACTAAAACAAATCTAGACAGAATTGAAGTCATTTCAATTTTGACAGATGTTTAATTTTAACTCAAAATATTAATTTTAAAGAAATAATTTCTGACCTACCCTTTTTATAGCAATATTTATTTTTAAATTACTAACTTGCGGTTTTCCGGAGATGTCTCCGGAAAATATTTGTAGGTTTCTTTCTACACTCACGGATAACATAACCAGATTTCTTACATAGAAAAAGAATGGGAGACGGACCCGAAAAGTCAGGCGTTCAGGACTGACAACGACAATGACAGCTACTGACAAAACGACAATGACAGCTACTGACAACGACAGTGAAAACTACCGTTACGACAAAGACATGACAGCTAACGTCAAAGACAACGACACGACAGCTACCGTCAAAGACAACAACATGACAGCTACTGTCAAAGACAATGACATCTACCGTCAATGACAATGATAATTACCGTCAACGACAATGATAGCTACCGTCAACTAAGAGTGATTTGAACTATTTGTTTTTACCGTTATTTTTAGGTCGTCAAAGTCACGTTTACAAAAAAGTATTCAAAAATGGAGACTAGTTTTGGGCAAAGAGTCAGGAAAACTAAACAATACACATTTCATAAAATCAGGAAACCAGTGATTACAGAGTAAATTATCTCACCATCCGCTGGTTCTAGCAGCACTGTCTTGAAGAGCGCCCAATCCTTGCTGGTGTGGTCAGCGTAGCTACACGCCTGCTCCGGTGTGTAGTCACGTCAACGCTGGACGTCGTCAGCATAACGGAACTCTTCACCAAATATCTGGATCATGTCCTGCTTGACTTGTCTTCGGTCTTCTTCAGTTCGTAATGGCTTCGTCAACATCGGCACACTTGGGGTTCTTGATATGAGAGCGCACTTCAGGATCGAATGGCAGTAGATAGGTATTGCCATGATCTCATGAAGGCGCTGGGGTAGCGAAACGTGCTGGAGTCACGGCTTCAGTAAGAGCGGGCTGGATCCCACCGCTGCTGTCGGCGCTTGATCGCCATCGAGGTTGACGTCACACAAAATACACAGACACAGTAATATAGAACGACAGGAAAAGTGAGTGATAATAAAGAAATACCTTACATCAGTTCTGGTCTATTGCACGGGCGGCGAAAGAGTGTTTTTATATTTGATTTACATCGGTTTTTATACCCAGCAAATAAGAGAATTTAGGCGGGAAAACATTACACTAAATAAAATTCACTATGAGGGTAGAAAAATACTTAAAATAAATACATGAGAACGGAAGTTGTCACAGTAGAATTCACTGTGACAATTCTATTAAAGAGAGATTCTAATGGAAATACTATTTAAATATGAGCAGAATTAATTATTTAAAAGGAAGTTGTTTCATATTAATTTCAACAAGATTTTGCAATATTTAAAAGAATTCGAAAGGAAGTTGTCAAATTAAATCCTCATATTAATTCAAGAGGGTATTTGCAATATTTACAATAGAAATTGGAAGGTAGTTTGGTTTTGCGCCCACATATCCGTGAGACAGTTCCACGTTCCGCTTTTGTTACCTTCGCGGAACTGCTGATGGAAGCACGCCGCGTCGAAGAGATTCTCGACGAAAGTAATTCGCAGGTTTCAGCAGACATTAAACCTGTAGTTAAGCACACGTCACCAACTACGTCCACTGCCGCACCGCTACCGCGGTTGCCGATCACGCCTGCCGACACTAAGACGCCTCGAGCTGTTTGCAATTATTGCAAACGGTTTGGACACCTGAAGGGGGATTGTCAGCGACTTCTCAAACGAAAGGCTACCACATCTACCGGCAAGGACGCCACTATGAAACGGGAGCCAGTCGTCTCTGCGGACACGTCACGTGTCACATGCTTCGGGTGCGGAGCGCCTGGTGTAATCCGCTCGAACTGCCCGACGTGCAAGGAGAAGAAAACGGTAGTGTCTTCAGTGTTCCAATCAGTGTCCGCGAGTGTCGATACTATTGATTCGCGTGTGCGTCCCGTAATTGACATCGAGATTTATGGTGAAATAGGTAAAGTACTTATAGACACTGGTGCTAAACATTGTGTAGGTAGCATGTCATTACGGTCCCATTTAGTAAATCATGGACATAGATTTGAAAATGTACGTACAGAGCTAAAATATGCGGACGGACGAATGTGTGCGCAAAATGTTGAAATAGCGCACGTTAACGTTAAGGTACGAGCGGTGACGCTAAACGTTAGTTTTATTATGTTACCTAACGCAACTGAGAGTTTGTTAGGCATGAACTTTGTACAGGACGTTGGCATGGTGTTGGATTTCGACCGTTGTATATGGTTTGTGAGACGGGATAGGACGCCTATGCCCATTGTCTTTGAATCCAAAGCAGTGAACTCCCTTGCGTGTTCGTCCGTGGGTCTTCGTAGGGACGAGGGATCCCATATTGTTTCAGACGAACGAGAGCAACTGTCCAACCTCCTGAACGTCCATCAGGATATTTTTGAGCCAGGGGGAGGACCTACTAAGATCACTGTCCACCGCATCGTTAAAGGTGATGCCGCACCGATAGCAAGTCCGCCGTATAAAGTTTCGCCCGCCAAGAAAGAGGGATTTGCACGCGTCCTTCAGGACATGAAACGGCGAGTGGAGGAGCAACAAGATGCTCGAAAGCCTACAGAGGATCAGCACAGATGGAAGATTCCTTCTTATAGAGTGGGAGATCTGGTCCTTGTGGAGACCCACTTTGCCAGTAACGCAGGAAAGGGTTTTGCAGGAAAATTTGTGCCCAGACGGGAGGGCCCGTATCGCGTCTCACAGATCACTAGCCCCGCGTCTTATGTAATCGCTGATAGCGAAGGTAGGGTAAAAGGGAAATACCATGCCAGCGCTTTGTTTCCTTATATAGGGTCTAAGTCTGTAATTGTTCATCAGCGTCGACGTGGTAGGCCAGCCAAGTCTCAGACGGGACGTTCTTGTGACTTGGAGGGGGAGGATATAGCGTGCCTACAGCGCTCCACTGTGCGCGTTATCGCTCCTTCCCCTCACACACCCACACCGAGGCGGCGATCGGATCGCATACACGTAGCGGGCGCACCGCGCCCGCGCCGCACACGTCTATAGTTGTGTCTCGCTCAACGAGAGTCCGCGACGAGAGCCCGACTGGCACAGACGTGCGCACGCGTGACCGCGCGCCGCCTCGACCGCGATCGATAAAGTAATCGTTATTGTACTTTTTGTGTTCACGATCACCTGCGTTTGTATATCGATTATACGTGTTAAAGTGCAACAGTGACTTTAATTTCCGCTTACACACCACCCCTATAACTGGCGCCTAACGAGTAGCAGCCTATAACTGGCAGCCTAACGTGGAGCAGCCTATAATATAAGTAAATAAAAACCATCCAAAGCCACAACTTTCTAAAAAAATACATATATAAAGTGCAACTATAATTTTTTACAACTTTTACGCTTAAGATACGCTTTCTTACATGCTAAATCAAACAAAACCATGCATGCATGCAAATAGTAATTATGATCTAATGCGAGAATCGAATTCGCAATATTTCGCGCAATGATGAATTATATAATATTATTGTGACAACACTCAGGTCATTAAAACTATATGAAAAATAAAAAATAAAATATGTATGTACTTTACTGTTACATATTTATCATAGTATTTATTAGTTTATAATATTACGTATTTTATAATTAAGTATAAACAACTTTATCGATAAAACCTCTGTTTGAAGTATCTCTTATTTATTTATTGTGTAGACCTACCAGAGTGTTGTCCCTGATGCATTAAGTCCGCCTATGTACCATCACTGTACAAAGAAACTGCCGACATTTGCGTCATCTGATAATTCTGCTTATTTTTGTGATAACATCAATCGGTTTCGAGTTTCGACCCCGTTCCGCGCCAATAGATGGTGTTAGCAACGAATTTGCTAGATATTTACATGGATCTTATTTTATTCCTAATAAATGACGTTAAAAGCGCACTGTACAATATACTTTTGTACTGCTGCTAATACGAGTAATTTATCTGTGATATTATTATACAAAACGAAATTTTAAAAAGTCGATTGCTTAACCTCTGCAATTTAATGCAGCGGCATCTACTAGAATTGATATTAATTGTCCATTTCAATCATCTTTGAAAGTTTGAAATAAGAGCCCTTTTTCCATAATTATGTGTGTATAGGAGTTGATTATTTATAAATAAACCATAATAAAGTGAAAAAAATAAATAAATGGAAAATCATAAACTCTTCAACCACGGATTAATACATGTCACGCCATCTAGTGAAATGTATTTAAACCTTCTTATCATTGAGACCCCGTGATTTGATAACTACTTTTTTACATAGTTATACTCTAAAGCTATTTGTTTTTTGCAAAATGTACATCGCATCATTTGTAATTAATATAATCATTTCAGGGCGAGCACCGCCTAACTGAACTACATGTCTTTTTATTTTCAAAATTCAACTTTGAAAAGGATGTTTCCTCAACCAACAAATAATCTGTCAGACAGCATTCTACGTTCGCTAAAGCCGCCATGCTATCGAATTTTCGCAATATCAAAATCACTGCTTAAATAACTACTTTCTAAGAAAACTACAAACTAAAACCGTTATATTATTCTTACCAAACCTATTCAAGTACGATTACAAAACAATACAACTGAACTGATCTTGTTCTTGCTGCACTATCACTACGCAAAACTATCACTAGACTACACTTACATATAAACCAATTTCAATCATAAAACTATAAGATTCTAAATTATGATACGAATATATCAAATAAAATGCAAATGAACAGGTGAAATATGACACATGAATATGCGCGAACCAAAACTGTCAAACTAAATATTAAATAAATTAAAAAGTTCAGTATCATTCCATCTCGTTCTAGCGGACGCATTTTATGATTTAACTCGATAAATACCGGGTTGCTTGCAAGCCCTATTTAGCCGTATTATACTGGCTTGTCGCTTGTATAACACCGCTAGATGTCGCTAGAAACTATGAATTAAAATGTATGAAATTCCTTTCCTTTTGACCGGGTTGTCGACCTGTTTTCCGTAAGTTGTGAGTGATTGCTCCGAAAAACTTGCAGGCGTTTATTTATTGTTGATTGTTATTTTCACAAGCAAGTATTATGCAGTTATAAGATTTGCTTGTAACTTAATACATAATTAATTTGTTAAGGTTTGTTGTTGTGTTTGTAAAGTGAAGCCGGTAGGAATGGAGTTGTTTGGAGGCGGCGCTACTGTCATTTGTTTGTTTTACCGTTTAGTCGCTCTTACTCGTGACTTAGTTTGCGTACAGTTTAAAACATAAATCTATGAATAGTCTCGTCAAAATCTGTATCCATTTTGGAGATGTGATGAAGGGGGCGACTCATCGAGAAATAAGATCCGTTCCCGCTGGAAAATTAAAAGCAGTTAAAATATCTCATCTGGTCTTAACCAGAATAAGAAGACAGAAAGACAAAAAAAAATATTGCGTTTTTGTTGTAGCTATCGAATATACTTTTATACGTATTCAGTAAAAACAAAGATATTTTGATAGTACAGATACTTCAATTTCAAAGGTACACTTAAAGCTATTTACATATTGATGTACAGACAGTAACAGAAAAAAAATATATTTTAAACATAAGTACAATGATAATTACGTGGTAATTACTGCTTATTACTAGTTTTTTTTTGTTTCTACATTATCGATATAATTTAGTAAGATTGCCAAGGCAACCCTTGAAACCAAACAGACCGAATTTTGAATAAGAGTTTTTCTGCATATCTCACAAAATTCTGTCTGGCAGATACAGCGTGGAACAGTTTGCGACTAAGACTAATGACGTGGTGAGCTACCTGAACATCTCGGCCGTCAGGTCTGAAGACGGAGGCCTGTACACCTGCAGGGCCGCCAACTCGCTTGGAGAAGTGTCACACACTTCCAGACTCAATATTTATGGTAAGAGCGTGTGGCCTTGTTTCATTCTACTCGTTTATTTGTTTAATGCCCATTTTCAATAACCTACCGCAGTTCATAGATAGATAGCGATCCCCGATTAACAGAAAGATTCTATCTATCCATCCACAACTTTGGTAGGAAATAATATCTGTCGGTAGGTTACAGGAAAGCAAGTAAGGGCAAAAGGATAAATTTGTTTATCTTCAGTAGCTGTAACTGTAGATAGATAGCTTATTGAAAACGGACGTTAGAAAGCCGAAGTCCGCTTATCAATTAAAAAAAAATATCTATAAAATTATGGTCTACAACTCAGTACGATGCGAACGCGCACTACGATGCTACGTCGTAGCAGATTGCTACGCAGTCGTAGCACTCGTGGGGCTACGAGCTACTTGCTACGCAATCGAAACATACTATAATTAAAATATGAGAGCCCGTATAGAAGTAATTAATTCTTCCCTATTGTTTTTCTTTAGGACCACCATACGTAAGATCCATAGGACCAATCAGAGCAGTAGCTGGAAGGGAGTTGATCCTCTATTGTCCTTATTCTGGCTATCCAATCAGGTGAGAGCAACACTTCAAGTAATTAAATGAAACATAACAACACAATTACAACACAACAATAAACAACAACGTAACAATTCAACAACAACACAGCAACAAACAACAACAACATCCATATAACATACCGACAACAACACGATAACAACAAAGAACAACAACAACCATATAACATATCAACAACAACACAACATATTCAATTGTCTAATATTGTGCCTCATCTTACAGTTCAGTAAAGTGGGAGCGAGACGGTAACCCAGTAGAATGGGACAGCAGTATCGACGGGGCTCTCAAAGTGTCCAGAGTAGAGCCTTCGTACGCTGGCGCTTATACCTGCGCTGTCATGGGACCCCATGGGGAGATAGCCAGGAGAGAGTTGCAACTTGTTGTTAGCAGTAAGTTACCTCGTTTTGTAAATCCCTGTTAACAGAACTATAGCGTATTAATTTATTTGTTAAATTTGCCCCCAAGTTGAAGGATAAAAACTAGTTCGTGATGAGACCAGAAATCGGGCTGTGAAAAAGACGGATGAAACAAGATTACATACGGAGATCAGGATGTAAAGATGGATGTGTGGTGTGACAAGAATGGATAAAATGAAAAATTTGTATATTCGAGAAAGTTTGAAAGTAGCGACAGTGATTGAAAAGTTGAAAAGAAATCGTTTATCATGGTATGGTCAGGTAAAGAGGAGGGATTAAATGCATGTTACTAATAAAGTTCTGAGTATACACGCAGACGGATGGAGGGGGAGAGAAAGGCCAAAATCAAAAGCAAATATAGATCAAAGAAGATACCCTATTTTCTTTCTAATCTATAGGACAGAATGGAAGAAAAAAACGTGTTGCACTGAACCCAAGTAATGTGAGACAAGAACAGTAGATTTGTAAGATCAACAGCGCCTTTTTGCATTTTTTTTCATCTTCTAAAATCATTTTCATTTACAGATCCCCCAGAAATAGAGCCGTTCTCCTTTTCTGCTAACTTGCAAGAGGGGAAGCGTGCACAAGTCAGCTGCAGTGTGACGTCAGGTGACATGCCGGTCCACTTCACCTGGCTCAAGGACAACGCGCCCATCCCTTCTAGCTTACTGGTCAGTTCAATAGCTGTACGATGCTGCTATCTTGCAACTAGATTGAGATCAACAGTCGTTATCAAGTCAATATTACTTGTTTTTTAACATAATCGATTATCGTAATCCGACTAACATTACACTGGATCGATTAAAAATAGTCGATTTTACCGATCCTGGATCGATTAAAACAATCAATGTTATCGATTGATCGCAATGCAGTTGCACTATTAGTTAGCTAAGATTGAGGATTTGATACTTGAATAGGAAAACATAAACAGTGTATTGCAAGTACCAAGATCATCGGACAGAGTTCACATCAAAATCATATTTCACTGATTTTGATTTCTTGAATGTGAAAACAAAAATAGTATATCGCAAGTATCAAGATCATTAGGTCACAATTTACGACAAAATTGAATTTAACTGATTCAGGAATCAAATCCACAAATCAATTACTTCTATGATTAACCTACAAAAGCATATCTTCAAAGCCCGACCTGGTATACAGGTAGAAGAACGGGGGGCCGATTTTTTCAGCAACCTCGTATTCAAAGAGGTGTCGGCCCGGCACAGCGGGTTGTACACTTGCGTGGCCTCCAATACGGCGGCCAAGGTTAACTATACCGCCGAACTGGTGGTCAAAGGTAACCACCCTGTCAATATGCACAAGAGCACCGAGCACTGTCATGATGTCTATGTAGGTGGGAGCGCGGGTATGGTTGTGTTATAAATACTATTGGCAATAACCTCCTGTATGTAACAGAGGGTTGCTGCTGTGCACAGCAATGGTAATGGCTGAGAAATAGAGCTACTAAGTCAAAATTCAAGCAATTATTAATCTTTCTGTGTTATGTCTCTAATTACAGTACTCGAAAGATTAAATGCACTTACGAGTAAGTAACAGGTTGTGCTGTTCAAAGAAAGTGTCTATCCGAGTTTTCGACGCACTACATTGGTAGTGCATCGGTATTGGTAAGCACAAATATTATACCAACACGATAGTTATGAAATCAAGATTTATCAGAATATATTATTATTGTCCTAAAATAAGCCTAAAATACTTATATAATTCTTGCTGACTTCAGCACAAAATTGACCTATTTAGAAACGACTGAAATCGTTTCAGTAGCCGATCCTAAACAGACAACTTTTAGGATGTGCGATTATTATGTTGCATATTATACAATAAACGGGCTTACACAAGATTTCCTGATTACTATCTCAAAACTGCATCACTTGATAGTAATTTGCGTCGAAAATGACAGTCATACATTTTCTAGGTTTGCCAAGAACCAAAATGACATGATATGTGGACGTTTTCATACGACACAGAATTAAAACCCAGGTATTTCCTCAGCATCAAAGTCAGATTTTCACCCAAAACGACGCCAGGAACGTCACAATTCGAGAGCCATGTTAACGTAGCGAGTAAACATCCGAGACCGCGCTCCCGCCGTAAAGCAGACTAATCACGCTTGCACAGAGCACCGAGCTGTCATTATTTTGTCTGTATCGTACCCCGTATGCTGATTTCGTTGCAGGTTCACAGTTACCACAGTGTGTAGTTCCCTTGGTTCAACAAGTGTTCAAGTGATGGCTTTATTCTTGTAATGTTAGTTAAAGGAGATGGCCCAAAAAAAACAGAATCGACAACAACAACAAAAAATGTTTGGGGTGTAAAGTGCAGTAACTTCTTTAAGCAAAACTGAGAGAAATTCGCTCTAGATTTGCAGAATCAGTTACAGTTATTTGCATTCATAACAGAAAATAGAAACAGCAGAACAACTAACAAAAACAACAACGACAACTTGAAAAGAAACAAAATGCCTACTATTTTCGTATTTACATATTTGTCGCTAATTCCTATACTCTATGAATTTCTGGGTTGCCCTTTTAGTAATGTCTAATAATTATTATTGTAAACTAATTAGCATACATTTCGTTCTTGTCGATTCTGGATTTATTGTCCATACAATTTGGGACGTCTCCTTTACTTGGTTTTTCATTTCTAACAGAAAATTGATGTTTTTCAGTCACCCTTAAATCTTATCATTTTGTTTCTCGCAATTTGAATAAATGCCATCGAGATGTATTCACTTTTACTAGCACTTTATTCACAGCGCACATTTATTTTCTCCACTCGAAATGTTTTCATATAAAAATGTATAAATTCTTTAACATTTTTGTTTTGCACAGCGTTGGATTTCAGATGGCTTACGAAAATGGTAAATTTTGTTTATAAGAATTTTGTTATGGAACTCGCCGATTTCAAAAGAATTGAAAAAGAAACTTTTATTAATTTAATCAATTTTCTGTTACTAAATTGTTTTGAAAATACTTCGCTTGTCTTCAGCGACGTAAATGTTATTTACACTAAAATTTAGTATTTAGTGACTAAATAAAGATCAAAATTTGTATGTATTCGGTATGCATATGTTTTTTACTCCATCACGATAAAACGGGTGAACGGAGTGGGATGTTTCATACCAAGATAGTTTATATCCTGAATTAACATAAACGCTATATTTTTAAAGTGTGAAGTACTAATATTAACTACGGGTAAAGCCGAATTATAAATGAAAACAAAAACCGAAAGAAAAACTATTTTCCAGCACAAAAGAGTGCACCGCTTGTCCAAAAATAAAACCTAAAAGCGTAAAAATGCATAAACGGTCGTATATTTCAAGAAGCGACGTTCAAGTTCTTAGCTTTAATAACTTAAGTAGCTTTTTGTATTCATAACAATGTTTTGCCGCAGACGGGAAAGGTAAAAATAGTATTATTATAATGTATGCTAAGAACTCATTAAGGCGTGGTTTTACACAGTAAGTTGCCATAAGTAGCACAATAAGTTATAGTCAAGTTAACGTACATGTTTTAAAATCCTTTATTGAATCTAGAGTTAAAGGAAGGTCGACTTACTTTCACGCTGCAGTCTCCCCCAAGTGGGTGGTGGAACCCAAGGATGAATCGGTGCTAGCTGGTGAACAACTGGCCTTGCACTGCCAGACCACTGGGTCACCGACCCCACAGGTCACCTGGCTGAAACAAAGAGGTAGGTCAAATGAAAATAGATGTGGTTTACGCCTTTTATTAAACAGTAATGCGTTTTTAGTTGTAAGTCATTGGCAGTATGATCAAAGGACACAGCTCATAGATCTACCCGGAACCCACTCCATACCACGTCGCCCCCTGTGGCTAGTATTCTTTATATGTACTTGTATGGGTAAGCGCTCTCTACATCGACTCCTAGGCGGGGTCCACACTACAAGCCTAACGCGGTTGCGATGACGGGTGCGAAATATCAAACATATGATGCCTTTGCGTCCATAGTGCAGTGACTAAGGCGGGAGCCTAGCGCGACGGTCATGAGCGAGTTAGCGCGCGTAGTTTTCCAACGTTCCTATCCGCGCGTTATGGCCGCACTACGGGCCTAGTCAACAAGCGACCCTAATGCGCGGGTAGCGGTGATATCAAAACAGTTCGGTCGATCAGTTCGGTGATATACGTCGATCAGCTACAAGAGCTCGCGCGTCACTGTGGCCACCGCACGCCCCCGCTCACCGCGCCCGCCTAGGCTCCAGTCACCGCGCATTCAGTGTGGACGCACACCTAGCGTCACCGGATCGCTTCGGTCGTCAGCCCTCCATGCTTGGATGGTGGGTGGATCACTCGGTGACAACTCGTTGCTCGCATGCTTGCCTTGCGTTGACTGTTGACATATTTGGATGACGACGCGAGGTCTACTGGTTGCCCGCGCGATGTTAATTGGTGATGCGGCGTCCACCCGTGGATCACCTGTCGACAACGAGTGGACACCGTGTGTCGAGGCGATGCGGGTCGGGTAGCGTTAATGAGCTGTGTCCTTAAGTTTAGTGTTATTCGTGTAAGTAATGTAAACAAACCTATTTTTAAGTATACATAATCTAAATATCATAACAGTTATTTTTACAACTGCAGCGCGGCTATAAGGTTGGACTAAGTAATCTTGACGATGTTTTGATACCAAAAAAAATATTTTCTTACTTTAAAACTTACTATTTTCAGGATCATCAACAGACTATGTCCCTTTAATAAACCTAGGAGGAAGATTTCAGTTCTTTTCAAACGGAACATTGTGGATAGAGTCAGCAATTCCTTATGACGAAGGAAATTATATGTGCAAATCAGAGAACGGAGTGGGATCTCCGCTTACCAAAACTATTTTCGTGTCTGTCAACGGTAAGCTTTATAATCACTTAAATAATTAATTAGATAGAAAAAAAACCAACAATTATTATTTACCATTCGTCAAGAGAACCAAGGTTACCGACATAATTCAAAGAATCACCAAACATAAGTGCCAGTGGGCAAGGCACATTGCACGTAGAACAGATGGTACATGGGGACGAAAGGTTCTGGAGTGGCGGCCACATACCGAAAGTCGGAGCATTGGAAGGCCTTTCATAAGGTGGACTGATGACCTAGTGAGGGTCGTGGGAATCCGATGGTTGCAAGACGCACAAGACCGGTCTTTGTGGCAACCCTTGGTGGAGGCCTATGTCTAGCATTGGACGTCTTTCGACTGAAATAATTCGTGGTAATCCAATCCGAACAAACTACATGCTTAAATACAAGATTTTTTTTAACCTTCAGAGCCAGCGCGCTTCGAGTTGACGTCACACAACATGACAGCGCGGCGAGATGCGCCGGCTACACTAGTCTGCGACGTGCGCGGCGACAGCCCCATCCGAGTGACGTGGGCGCACAACATGAACCACTTAGATCTTAATACTTATAGGTAGGTGAGGAGAGACACTTGTACTACGATCAACTAGTCTGCGACGTGCGCGGCGACATCCGAGTGACGTGGGCGCACAACATGAACCACTTAGATCTTAATACTTATAGGTAGGTGAGGAGAGACACTTGTACTACGATCAACTAGTCTGCGACGTGCGCGGCGACATCCGAGTGACGTGGGCGCACAACATGAACCACTTAGATCTTAATACTTATAGGTAGGTGAGGAGAGACACTTGTACTACGATCAACTAGTCTGCGACGTGCGCGGCGACATCCGAGTGACGTGGGCGCACAACATGAACCACTTAGATCTTAATACTTATAGGTAGGTGAGGAGAGACCTTTTAAATACAACAACCAACAATTTGATGATAATTAATGAGGTGCGTTTTAGAAAAAACGGCAGAATTTTGATTGATCAATGCGTACAGCCGTACACGTACTCTGCCAGAATCAAAATGTTTACTTGTGAAACATGGGCGCTATGTTCTACCGGGAAGGAAGAAATATAAAAAAGAACTAACAGAAAAATCAAAATTAAACTCTTACAAGAGAAAAAGAACTATTTTTGTAGTTAAATATCTTTATTATTATTATAATTAAAACGAACGATAAAGAGAAACAGTCTCAAAAATGTCGAAACAGTCTTAAAAATTGTTATATTTTAAAATTACATCGTAGCGTATATGAGATTGTGGTAAAATACTAAGATTCACAATACAGGATAATACAGGAAGCAGTGCATAGGTAAGATAAGGTTAGGTAAAATGATGTACCTAGGCTATTATACACATACGATTTGATGAGCTACATAATGACACGTACACTCATCAAATCAGCGATGTCTTATAGGTATAAGCTTATTTTGTTCTTTGTTTAATAATAATAATAATAATAATAATAATATATTTATTTGCGTAAAACACGGTATACAAAGTTGTTAAAGTAGTTATAAGGTCCAACATGTTTTGCTTAAAATTAAAGCATGCAAACTTGTAAGTGCTTATCAAAACGTTATAAATTATACAAAACAAATTGAAAGACTAAAATCTATGTTCCAAAAATTGCTTAATACTATAGAAATTATTTTGAGTCATCAAATTATACAGCTTAATCTTAAACAGCCTACAGTTTAACGTTTTTAACAGTAATGGTAATTTGTTAAATACACACACACACATAGCTGGACAGCTCTTATTATATTTTACTATCCTAGGAATCACTTCTAGTACTAGTCTGTGCTGGTACTGATCACGCCGACTGCGTAAGCTCACTTCCTCTACAGTTTTAAACAGCTCTAGATGTTTTCTTACGAACATAGACAACTCATAAAGATACAATGATGGCAATGGTAGCAAACCAAGCTTTTTAAAAATAGGTTGGCATGATTCATCCGATGGAATCCCGTAAATAGCTCGTATACACTTTTTTTGGGCAACAAACACTCTACTGTGGTCGGTACTATTTCCCCAAAAAATAAGTCCGTACCGCAAAGTGGACTCAACATATGCCTGGTAAGACATCACAGCCGTTTTTATACTGGTAACCTTCTTAATTTGTCTAAGGGCGTACACGAATTTATTTATTTTATTGCACACGTGTTCGACCTGAGCTTTCCAATCTAGATGTTCGTCTATAACTACACCTAAGAACTTAGTTTGTGTCACTTGGGTAAGTTTGGGTATGTTCAGTTTAAAATTAAATTTGTCATTATGAGATTGATTGAATTGAATATATACAGATTTATTAAGATTAATAGATAAATTATTATTATTTAAATAGTTAATTAAATTGTCTATTGTATTATTTATGTCCGCTTCAATTCATAAATCTTTAATTCATAAATCCCCAACCGGTCTCATTGGGCCGCGCTGTTATTGTTTAACAATTGTGTCTCGTTTCGCGGGTATTGATAGTTTAATTTTCTAAATTACTTAAGGTTCCCTGTTCCTCATATTTTCCAGGTTAAGCGTCTCCGAAGCAAAGACTGATAGTGGTTTAAGATCGCAGCTGTACATCAGCCGGGCGGACCGACAAGACTCCGGCGTGTACAAGTGTCAGGCCGTCAACGCGTACGGCCACAGCGACCATTATATTTATCTTTCCGTCCAAGGTGAGTTTTAAGTATAGATTTTTGAGTCAGGAACTAACCTATCGTCTGTTATTTAAACCCTGAGACTAAAATGACATTTCAACACAAAAGAACTGGCGTCATTCCTATAGTAAAGACATTACTTGTGTCAATTTAGTCTTAGGGCCTGTTTCACAATGTCCGAGTAGGCACTACTCACTGAATAAATCAAAAATGTGACAGAATTTGTATGAAATTATCTGCCAAGTAAGATACTCGAAACTTAATCATAGGTGGTGAAATAGGCCCTTAGGCTATAAAAAATAATTAATAAGTAATTTAGCCAAAACAACTAAGCACGAAAGACTGAACAAGTTTCAGAGCCTCCAGTACCTCTCTGGGTAGAAACCCACCTCCATAGTGGCAAATCATATAAGTAGGCCAGACTCTTAGAATTCCTATAAGTTTCAGTAAGTAATTCAAGTGAAACTTACAGTTAGGCATTTCAAAGAAGTTGAAAATATACTCGTAACAAACTTACATAGGTTCAAGCCGAACATGTCTGCCGCATATCAAAAAAGAAACAGATGCAAAAAACCACAGGATAGGTCCCATCAAATACCACACGACGGTTTTGGCCACTATGGTCCACATAGGACAAAGTGCGGAAACCACATATGGAAACTAGAACATGCCATACGACATCACATTCGATTTAGAAACAAAGAAAGTAAACGATTTGATTTAGAAACAAAGAAAGAAAACGATTTCAAAGGTAGACTGATAAATTCACTGAAAGAACCATAACTATGCCTCAATTTCACCGTAACTCCACAGAAAAGCCCGACACCCCCCACTCTCTATCAGTGACGGAGATCCTGAGCCGCGCCGTGCGCCTGTCCTGGAGCCAGGGCTTTGACGGCAACTCCCCGCTGGTGGGCTACACGCTGCAGTACTGCGCGCTGTCGGCGCAGGGCGCCATCAGGGTCAACCAGTGGGACGCCGCCGTCACGCTCAACGTGTCCGTCCATGGGATCGCGCATTCGCATGTCACGTGAGTAGAATTTTACCTAAAAGGTGTCAAGATTAAGACTAAATAGCAAAGTTTTTCTGGTTACATATTAAGAACAGGAGCCTGATTTGACTACAAAACCAGGCTTCTGTTTTCAAATCACTAGGTCTAATCAAGTTGTGGAAGCTAGTGGTAACTGCCCCTAACCTTAACATGTTATATCGCGAATTCAAACCCGGTCAGACGTACTACTTTGTGAAATTTATTTCATCACTACTGCTCTCAAAATGGTTTAAAAATACACCATAAGGAAACCCTGTATGTCCTAGAACTAAAAATTTGAAGACAAATGAGACATCCACCAATACACATTGGGCCCGCATGGTTGTATCACGGTCCATTCCTTCTTCTAGAGGGCCTCAGCCCTTGCAATGGGAACTTTACACGACCGATAATACTTTTGGTTATGCTGATAAAGTTTCCTTTAGATCTTTTTCTGAATTCGTTTATGAATATCACAGTTTACTCCTAATCATGGTATTTTCAATTTTAGGCTGACCAAGAAAGGAGACATCCACTACGAAGCCTTGCTAAGCAGTTTGAAGCCACACACTGCGTACATGATCAGGATAGCAGCCATCAATCAGATCGACAGAAGTGCTTACACTGAACCAGTCGTGGTGAAGACGCAGGAAGAAGGTGAGAATAATTAGAAACTAGGACTATTTAGGTGTTGGATTTCATATAAATAAACCGGGCAAGTGCGAGTCGGACTCGCGCACTGAGGGTTTCGTACCAACCTACCTATAAAAACAGTTTAATTCTCGAATCGAGTCTTGAAAACTTTTCAATTTTTTTTTCTTGTGACGTAACTAAAATTTTCAGTTTTCAGACTTTTCCCGATATTAGTGCTATAATACCTTGCTTCGTGCCAAATTTCAAGATTCTAGGTCTACGGGAAGCACCCTATGAGTTTTGATTCCTTTGACAGTGTCGAAATGTACTTTTTTTGCAACATAAAGGGGCGTATCTTTTTTTCCCGTCAACTTACAAGTTTGATTTTTGCACAACTTCAAGGGACTGCGGATTTCAGTATATGGTTTTAATTTCAACTTGATACCTTTACGCGTTCCTGAGAAAAAGGGTCTTGACAGACGGACGGACAGACGGACAACAAAGTGATCCTATAAGGGTTCCGTTTTTTCCTTTTGAGGTACGGAACCCTAAAAACATCCGTTAAAGAAATTTGCATCGCGCAATAAACTTGTCTGGTCGAAGGATCCTCCCTTTTCAGTGGAGACTTTACACTCTGTTCCACATACCCCCATTGGTATTAATACCACATATTCCAATTATATTTTACATTATTATGTTTTTTGGGGGTAGTTCATTAAAAATAAATGAATCTTACCTACTTCAAATTAATGTCACGTAATAATTATTTATTTATTTATTCTTAGGAGAACCAACAGCTATAACACAGGGATAGCAACAGTATAAGATACGTTGAGCCAATTACAGGTTCTCACGGATAGATACATATAAAAAACTAACAGAAAACTTACGATCACAAAAAAGCACAAAAGAAAACATAATTACCATATCTTAAGTACAGTTAACACTATGCACTTTTGAAAACAGTCCGCATTCAGCTGGGTGCGTGCAGATTAGGTTCTAGTATTGAATGGGTCAAAAGAAAAGTCCTTACAGAGAATATTAAAGTCCCTACTCGCTCGGACCATGTACGAGTTTCGCCTGTAGTTAGAAGAGGAAGAAGGAATAGAGATAGGCGGGTTAAATCTAACCGATCTTTGAGGAACATTAAAGCGCAGTTTACATAAAAGATCAGGACAATCTATTTCATTAGATATAATTTTTAGTAGATACTAGCTGTCCCCTGCGGTTTCACACGCATTTTTCATTACTGCTCCGCTCCCGTGGGTCGTAGCGTGATGGTATATCCTATAGCATTCCTCGATAAATGGGCTATCTAACACTGAAAGAATTTTTCAAATCGGACCAGTAGTTCCAGAGATTACCCCCTACATACAAACTTACAAATTTTACCTCTTTATAATATTAGTATAGATGTGCAATTTGCTAATCGACGACGATTAATGAGTGGAAACTAAACAAAACTAATGTCGAATTATTAGTCAAAGCTCTCTAGCTTTAATTAGTAAACATTTTTTGACATAATATTTAAGTCAAAAGTTAATTCAGTAAAAAGTGTATTCCCTGGTCCAATTATTTTTTCGTTGTTTGGTTCGAGTATAAATTATTTTTTCAACTAGAATATATTTAACGGAGTCTCGATATCAGAGGGGTCGTGATATATCAGAATAGCAAAACAAAGTCTTCGATATCACATTTGTTTATTTGCTTTACACAATATGGCTCGATCCAAAATCTAGGAATGCGTTGAATCTAATTACATAGTTCCTCCAGTGAGAAATAGATGACGCTGATTCAAATTGAAATGAGTCGACGCTGCGACATATTTAATTTGTTTTATAAATGTTTCCGTATCACAAAACATGAAAAAGCGTGTACCTTTAATTTTCAATGTTATTTTGTTAGTATATCATTGCAATAGGGTTAATAGAAATAGACACTATCAAGAGGTACAAAGAACTTTTTCCCAAACGTGATTGGCAAATGTGTTGTTGGGGAAAACTCATTTGGCAACACAAATTTTGCATATTTAAGGTCTTTGATATTAATTTCGTCTATAATTCTTTTCTCCTACCATACGTATACCTGTAACTCTGTCCCCAGCGCCATCAGAAGCGCCTACCAACGTGCACGTGACCCCCGGGGGTCCGGGCGAGCTGCACGTGTCGTGGCGACCCCCACCGCGCGACGCGTGGCACGGCGAGCTGCTCGGCTACTCCGTCACGTGCGCCGAGCTCAGTCCTGCTGCTCCGGCCATGAGGAACTCTACCAGGTACGGCTACTATTTACAAGGATAGATTAGGTAGAGTGTGAGAACAGAGCCGGCCCAGTAGTAACAGCCACGACAAACGAGTTGTGTATCCGAGGATTCCGGCGACTGGGACCGCAATTAACTGGGACCACGGTTCCGGTCGCCTATGATATATTTTTAAATATTTTTTTTCATTTGAATGTACTGTTTTGGCTTGAACAATAGATTTTAAAATTTTGGGTTGGTCCCAGTCGCCGGAAGAAAAATGTTAACATTAAATGAATCCGTCGACCGGGACCGTGGTCCCAGTTAATTGCGGTCCCAGTCGCCGGAATCCTCGTGTATCCTGGGTCGGAACCGCGTCAAGAGGTTACTTTTGCATTTAATTAACAATACCTACTATTAAAACGATGAAGGAAAACATCGTGAGGAAACCACCATGTTCTGGAATGCCCAAAAATTCTAAGATAACCAAACTAACCGCGACCACATGCCACCATGTGGCATATGGTCGCGGTTAGTTTAGGTAGTTACCGGTTAGTTACCGGTAAATCCCTTCTCACAGAAAGGAGGCCTATTTTTCAGCAACGGGACAAATAGATTAGGTAGGTTGATTTAACTTATGCTATGGAAACAATTGAATCATTCATATTTAGGTACCTACGAACGCTAGCCATCTCGTTTTTGTAATGCAACTATATGAAGACAGATATACATAATTTTTCTAAAAGGAAAATTATTATCCGTTACAATAATAAATCTACAGCTAATCGCACCAATTGACTTACTTTTAATTTGTAGTACCTACATCTATAATACCGTGCCAGTACCCGATTGTTTTGTTATACCTACAGTCCCTTAATTTTATTGTTAGACTAAAAATTATTTATCATCAATTAAACTCAATAAATTCTTCAATGACGTTATTTTCAGGACGCTAACAGTTAACGGTTGGTCAGCCACGGAGCTAAGTCTATCAGCTCTGCGCAAGTTCACGCGGTACGAGGTGCGTGTGAGAGCCTTCAACGGCGTCGCGGCCGGCCCTGCGTCTGCGCCGGTGTCCGCTACCACGCTAGAAGGAGGTAAGGTTTATTAACAAATTAATTCATCATCTGCCTAACCTTTTCCCAACTATATTGGGGTCGGCTTCCAGTCAAGCCGGATTTAGCTGAATACCAGTATTTTACGAGGAGCGGCTGCCTACCAGACCTCCACAACCCTTTAACTGGGGTAATACGGTACTTAATGGCAAGACTGGAGTCAGATTTACTGGCTTCTGACTATCCGTAACGACTGCCAAAGATCTACAAATGACAGCCGGGACCAACAGCTTAACGTGCTTTCCGAGGCACGGAGGAAACTCGTTATGTTAAGATGGTCACCCATCCACAGACCAACCTTGGCAAGCGTTGCTTAACCTTTAAGATCAACCCGTGCGGCTGTTATTATCTAGCCACGAGCTCCTTTAATTAACAAATTAATTAATAACTATAAACACCAGTGTGTGTTGCCAGTGCTGACATATGGCCACGTTTAGGAGCAATAGGTATGTCAGCATATGAGTGAACGCTCACAATGGGTCTCATGATCTCATCAAAAGGCTTAAAGAAACCTTAAAGGCAATCTTTCTGAGATGATGATGATGTATAAAGTGTAAAGTTGTTTCTAAAATTAAATATTTAACTATCGTACTGATTAATTAGGTTATTTGACTTATGCATAAACTATTCTGAAAGAGAACTACAATAATTAAAAGGATATTTTATGAATTTCAGTGCCCGAGTCTCCACCAACCCGAGTGTCCTGCTCAGCCCTATCGTCTTCAAGCATCAAGGTGTCATGGAACCCGCCGCCCATCGGCCAACACGGTGGCCTCATCCAAGGATACAAAGTTATCTATTCTCCACTCACTACAGATCATGGTAAGTTATCATACACATACCATGTACATAAGGACCTCGCCTAAGGCAACTTTTTGTAGCAATACTAACGTGCGATAATCGCATTTACAACGCGCTATTAGCGCGCTGCAGTATCGCGCGACTATATCGATGCAAACACGTGACCGTGACGGTTAACATCGGGAAAAGAACAGAGAGAGGGTGGCGTGTAAATGAAACATTCTACATACAAAATCTTCATTTTTGTGCCATCAATAAACCGCGTTTGCATCGCAACAGACGCTCGACTGTAACGCGATTGCATGATGACTGAGAATCGTGGTGTGGGTGAGGGCAAACAGCTAGTGGCCGCATCGCGACTGCATCGATGTAAACGCGCGACAGCTTCAATACTTCATGGCTGCAAAAAAATCATCGTGAGAGAGCGGCCTAAGCACTGTATCATACGGCATGTCGACACAATACCTAACCAAGCAATATCTCAATTTCAGTGGACGTAGGCGAGATAAAGCGGGTGGCGACTACAGACACATATCTGCATACTCTACGGAAATATTCCAACTACTCGATACAAGTGCTAGCTTTCACCAACGCTGGGGATGGCAAACGAAGTCTGCCGGTCTACTGCATGACTGAGGAAGATGGTAAGACCTAAATAATATACTATTTTTTAATAATAACTTCTGTGTGGAGATATTTACAACTTCACATACGCTTTTTACATCGCGACACAACCTAAAATAATAGAGAGTAGTTGCCCACCAGACGTTAAAATCCTCTGTTAGAAGGATCTCCTTCATCCTTCGGGCAAAGAGGAATAAGACCTTACCACCATGTTCCTCATACCTCTGAAACTTACAAATATTCTCATGAAAAAAGCAACTTTAAGATTCTTGAAAAAATAAGTAACTGAACATTTAATTGAAGCTAACAACGTAACTTTTCTGTCTGTTTGTCCGCAGTTCCTTCAGCACCAGAGAAGATCAAAGCGCTGGCCTACTCCAGTGACTCGGTGCTGGTCAGCTGGTTACCACCTCTGCATCCCAACGGCGTCATATCACATTACACTGTCTACTACAGAGAAGCTGGACGGTGAGATTTTTTCTTCATTATATGGACCCCAACTGAGACTGTGGCGATATTTATGACGCCACATACGAACTAATTTGAAATCCATAAAACATATACAATTACATCACAGAACAGTTAAAAGAAGTTACTTCCTTTATATGTTCTGTGAATTACATCATCATTACTGATAGGTATCAGTTTTCTAGAAGCGGGCCATATAGCCAGCTTTTGGCTTTAATGGGTATCTTGATCACCAGCGTGCCTGCTGGCTCATACCTGGTCATCACCCTCAGCCTCAGCAACATCTTTGGTCACAAAAAAAAAACACTCTGACAATAACCAAATGTTTCTTGCCAGTTCATTCGATTTATTAAGACTAGCTCTGTACTGGTTTTCGAGCACGGCGTTAAATCTCTGGATACTAGCCATTGATGTGAGAGAATAAATAAATACCAAAGCATTGTTTTCTAAGCGTTTACTATAGTCTTTTTTACGTAGCGTGAGTTGGGTGACAGCTGGACGAAAATATGCATCTCTAAGATGAGAGAAAAGGATAGATAGCTACATTGTATGAATCTGACAGGTGTCACCAAAACCATCCCATAACAAATTCAGTATAGAAGGCGATTGGAGCTAAAATACCGAATCAGTAACAAAAATGTATTCCATTTTTCCAGCCTCGGAAAACACTCAAGCTTTACAGTACCTGCCGACAAGAAGATAGACACGGAGCTAATGTTCCAAGTGCGGAATCTGATGGAGAACCAGCAGTACGAGTTCTGGGTGTCGGCCACCACGGGTTCCGGCGAGGGCGAGTCCACGCTCGTCGTGGGACAGGGACCTAGCTCCAGAAGTAAGTTGACAGACATAAAGATTGAACGGTAGGGAATCAAAGATGTGGGAGGGATAGACAGAGACCGACCGCCTTATAATATTCTGTATATACGATAACCTGTGTCATAATAAATCGATAGTAAACTCGTTATAGTTTGGGCCTAGCAGGTGGTTACGTTAACAGCAGCATCGGTGGCCTCGATAGAGCCGTACGGGTTGCTAAATACTGGTCGGAAAAAATTTAGTTGAAGACATCGACATGATAAGAAGAAGAAGCATTGGTGACACTCATTAAATCCTCCAAAGTGCAGGAATATGGGCCCTTAGAGCACTCCAACGTGTGGCTCATGTTTTAAACAGGTTGAAGACTAATTAGTGGTATTATAGAAAGGGATGGAATGCATTCCTTACTCCACAATCCACATCATGTGATAAATGAAACTTATTAAAGAATTCTCCTTGCAGTCCCAGCGCGCATCGCGTCGTTCGGTCGCTGGGTGTCGGTGGGCGCGGGGCGCGCGGCGCTGCTGGCGTGCACGTGCGTGGGCGCGCCCGCGCCGCGCTCGCGCTGGCAGCACGCGCGCGTGCCCGTCACGCACCACCAGTACTACCAGGTCACGCACAGGGGACACCTGCACATACGAGGTAAGCATCGCGGGTGTCGGGGGGCGCTGCTGGCGTGCACGTGCGTGGGCGCGCCCGCGCCGCGCTCGCGCTGGCAGCACGCGCGCGTGCCCGTCACGCACCACCAGTACTACCAGGTCACGCACAGGGGACACCTGCACATACGAGGTAAGCATCGCGGGTGTCGGGGGGCGCTGCTGGCGTGCACGTGCGTGGGCGCGCCCGCGCCGCGCTCGCGCTGGCAGCACGCGCGCGTGCCCGTCACGCACCACCAGTACTACCAGGTCACGCACAGGGGACACCTGCACATACGAGGTAAGCATCGCGGGTGTCGGGGGGCGCTGCTGGCGTGCACGTGCGTGGGCGCGCCCGCGCCGCGCTCGCGCTGGCAGCACGCGCGCGTGCCCGTCACGCACCACCAGTACTACCAGGTCACGCACAGGGGACACCTGCACATACGAGGTAAGCATCGCGGGTGTCGGGGGGCGCTGCTGGCGTGCACGTGCGTGGGCGCGCCCGCGCCGCGCTCGCGCTGGCAGCACGCGCGCGTGCCCGTCACGCACCACCAGTACTACCAGGTCACGCACAGGGGACACCTGCACATACGAGGTAAGCATCGCGGGTGTCGGGGGGCGCTGCTGGCGTGCACGTGCGTGGGCGCGCCCGCGCCGCGCTCGCGCTGGCAGCACGCGCGCGTGCCCGTCTCGCACCACCAGTACTACCAGGTCACGCACAGGGGACACCTGCACATACGAGGTATGGATACAAAGTGGATTCACATTTACAATCTCGAAGAGATACTGTTTACCCAATTGGTTTAAAATCTCTCATATGAAAAGCAAAGTCTGTGATAAAAAACCGACGGTGAGCTACCCATTGCTTGCCGTCCGCAAGCCCTCGCCTACGTTAGTTGGAGATCGGGGTTGGGGTTGGGGTTGGTGAGCCATGCCTTCGCTAACATTACTGCTTCGCAGAAGCAGCCAACTGCCTGCAATTTCTCTTCGCTCCGGATCATGGCTTGTACCGTGGCCTGGCGCAAGAGGTAGTGGCTGCCGATTGCTTCCACGAGGACACTGTGGTGCTCGAGTAAACAGGGCTCTATTAATATTGCTCCACCGTGTCCTCCGGGTAATCCACACAGTGGTGTCATCTAAGCGCTTCCCACCTGAATTCGATGTAGGAACCTCCCAAACTTAGTCATATCGCAAGTGAGGACGCCGTGACGTCTTTCCAACTACTCCTCAAAGAGCCATAACTATGGCGTGCCCAATATAATCAGCATTACAAACTTTCCTGACTCAATCTCCTTTTTCTCCTATACAGAAGTAAACGAGCAGTCCTCGGGTAACTTCACGTGCACGGCCAGCAATACCATAGGTGAAGACACCATCGTGTATGTGGTGGTCGCCATCATGCCCCCCGCAGCACCGGCGCTCTCTCTGCAGTATACCACCACTTCGAGCATTAAGCTGCATTGGCAGCTGCCTGGAGACACTACGGAGCCTATATTAGGTTAGTAAGATGGACTTTGGATATGAAATGAGAGTGATATGGAAGGAAAGGGAGGTAGTGATAGTTTGACGGGTGGTATGATAGAATGGAAGAATAAGACGTGTTGTACCGACACCAAGTAATATAGTTTGTGGGCAGGAAGAAGTAGAAGATGAACTTTAGATATTATATACAATAGCAGAAGTTGACAATTGGTTCAGGTGCATCCGGAAAACTGGATGCTAACCCTAACATTGCTGGACAAAACTTATGATGAGCAAAATATCGCTACTTAAGCTTCCGTGTGCGAAACTGTTAAAACTCATCTATTTAATGGCAACACAGTAGATAACTGATAGTCTGGGCCATATAACCACACCGTAGCTACTGCAAGCGATGATGATTTTAACAGATGGATGAATTGTGTGACAAGCGACAGGAGAGAATGGAAGAAAAAATATATTGCGCTGAATCCAAGTAATGTGGGGCAAGGGCAGAAGTAATAAAATGGTGGTAATAATTTTACTTCAGCCAGTGTGCCGACGAAGGCTTATCAATTTTCTCCAATCGAATTTTATCTTCCCCAGGTTTCCTCCTCCACTACAAGCAAGCCTCAGACAGCGAATGGCACACGGTAGACCTGTCTCCCGAAGTGAACTCCTACACAATGGACATGCTGAAGTGCGGCTCTACGTACAACGCCAAGATACAAGCTCGGAACAGGATATCAATAGGACCGCCCAGTGATGTTCTTACAGCTACTACTAGAGGGGGACGTAAGTTTTCATAAATCGCTTCAGTAAAAACAAAATTAGAAGTCTATGACATATTTTTATGGAATAATTGAGCCACACAGTCTATGCACTAATTATATCTATAGCGTGATGATATGATTTGGTGGATGATGTAGGCTTCACGAGAGCAGTAGTCATCAAGCACGCAGAGCGGCTTGTAATGGTTTTGAACATTGTAGTACTTAGTTTTTACTTCGCTACTCTCCTCCATACGTTCTGCTATATCGCTTACCATAATATATATAATGAAATAATGATCTAGTGCGAGTATCAATAATAATAAAAAATAAGACTTAGACAAGTTAACCATGTTTCGATTTGTTCAGGTCCCAAGCCCCCGAAACCAGAGGACCACGTGCACATGAACTCAACGGCTATCAAAATTAACTTCTACGCGTGGCGAGACGGCGGCTGCCCCATACTTGGCTTCAGAGTGTCCTACAGAAGAGCAGGCTCCGAACATTGGATCAAGGTATCTATACTTACTATTAAAATGCGTTATATCATGATGCTAACAAAATAGAAACCAAATAAGAAACATTTTTATTGATGACTAATGACTCCGAAACGTGGTCACTCACAATGAGCTTCATCAGAAGGCACCTATAGGGCCAAGGAAAAGGCTATGCTCGGAGTTTTCGAGATCGAATTAAGAATAGAGAAAGATATCCGCAAGAAAACGAAGGTTACCAACATAACAAGAAGAATTGCCAAAGTTAAGTGGCAATGGGCAGGGCACATTGCTCGCAGAACAGAAGGTCGTTGGGGCTGAAAGGTTCGGAAGACGCAGCGTTAGAAAGCCTTGTACAAGGTGGACCGATGACATGGTTAGGGTTGCAGGAATCCGGCGGATGTGAGACGCACAGATTTGTTCATTGTGGCGATACTTAGGATTGGTTTCTTAGTGATGTTCAAATTATAGGTACTCTAATTCAGTTTCGTTGCCAGGTTGGAGACGGACTGAGTTCAGCTAGCCACGTGGTGGGAGAGCTCTCGCCAGCCACGTGGTACGAACTGGCAGTGGAAGCTTACAGCGATGCGGGGCTGGAGCGAGTCACATTGACTGCTGATACACACACCCTTACAGGAGGTAATATACTTGAAATAACGTTAACAAAGAAAGTTCAAGCAGCAGCATGGCTTATACTAAAGACGAATTGATGGCTAAACTTAAATTCGAGGACCCTTCAAATCTGCAAAATTTTATGAAGTTTTCGACACTGGAGAGCCATGGTAGTGAGATAACTTTGTACTACAAACAATAGGTAACGTAAGTACGGCAGTCATAAGCCAAACATCGCAAACATAAGGTCAGACTATGACGTTCTCACTGCTGGGACATAGAAAACTGCACGAGAAAGAGAAGAGAGAGAAAGAAGCCATACTTACTCTATCAATCCGTTCTGAGTCACCACTACACTCTAACATCGCAAATAAACTTAATAGCTACCTTTTTAACTCCCAAGTAGCAAAAAACTCAGAAGCTACCTTAGTAACCGCCAAGTCGAAAAAAAAACTGAGTATGTACCTTTGTAAAAGAGACTGTGACTGGGGTCACAGTTTTTGTTTCGCTGTTTCTTCTCAAGGTAGTCAAACACCGGCCTCATCTAGTTTAAGCTGACGAAAATAAAATTAACGTGAAACAGTGTTTTTTGAAACCTATTTGTAAAATAAATGTCATTTACCATTTGTAACCCCCAGGCCGCATCCCTCCAATGAAGCCATCATCCCCACTGTCGGGCGCGTCCCGCCCCGCGTCGCTGCGCACGGTGCTGGTGTCGTGCGTCGCGAGCGGAGTCGTCATCGTCGTCACGCTGGCAGCCATCGTGTGTCTGGTGCATGGGAAGAAGAAGTAAGTAGCGTCACGCTTATGATGAAGTTGAAAAGCAAAAAAACAACTAACTATATTATTATTTTACATAAAAGATTATTTCTGCCTGATTATTCGTAACAGTTATCGCGCCCCTGAAACGGTTAACTTTTTTTTAATTGTTCCGGTTGTTTCTAACTGAAAGAAAGCAAGTGGGTTTATTTACTAAAATCTGTTACTTCCTATCGATCCACACAGAGCGAAAGAAGTAATTAAATGACAACTCATCTCAAATAAAGCAAAAAAAGACTGTTGGGAGTATTTTTCCTTTGGGATAATTTAATTGTTGTAGCAATCACTAATGCTGCGTTTCTACCACCCACGTTAATTTATCGCCGTACGACGTCGTCGGCGTATATCGTCTATAACTGATGACAAAGTGGGAAGGCGGCCTAAAACAATGAGATATCCAAATGTCATACTCGTTATTTGGTTTTGAAATAATTCTTACTACAATATTCCAGGTTCTTCTGCATCTCCAGCGACCACTACATGCGGGATGACAGGAAGCTCAGTGAGAGCAATGAAGCCGAGAGGGAAAAGCTTCGGGAAGGACAGAAGCTGTACTCCTCCTCCTCCATCAATGGCAATGAAAAGTCTAATGACGACTCTTCAGGTTGGTATCATGTTTGTTTGTTAGTTGGTAACTTCTTGTGTGCATTGCACCATCCCAAGACCAATGGATGCGCTCGAACTTTAGTTTTTAAGCAAGGTCATCCGAACTGCATTTTTTTTTTAAATAATTTGATTGATTCATTGATTGAAAAAATGGGATCAATCTGGCATTTTACCAGATAGATCCTAGTAAAACCTTTTTGGATGAAAAAAAAAATGCAAATGGGTCCATAAACGACGGAGTAATTCTGAGGTAACAAACAATAAATTAAAAAACTTCGTCCTTTTATTGAAGACGATTGAAAATTCGACGTTAATCTGAAAAGTGAACTACTATAAACCGACGCACACGCCGGTTTTGTACTTTTACATACAACGCTAAATACAGCTCTATAAGTCAAGTTTCCATATAAAATCTATAGAAACCAATGCACCCAGATTGGCGTACGTGGCCCACGAGTACGCAATGTAGTTCTAACTTAAGTAAAACATGCGCGAACACTACGCCAAATCCTTGCCAACATACTAGCCGCAGTCTGTACCTTACTGTCCACCTCTGTCCACAGCGGAGTTGTACGAAATAAGTCCGTACGCCACGTTTGGCGTGTCGGCGGCGCACTCGCTGCAGTTCCGCACGCTCGCGCGGCGTGAGGACGACGCCGCGCCCCCGCACCGGCGGCGGCATCGCGCCTGCGACCACTACAGATATGGTCAGTTTTGGTATTAATTAACTCTAGTCAAATTAAACTTAGTGTTATTTTCTCTTGTTCAGTGACCCTGACTGCCACGAGTATGCCGGAGGTCGGGGTTCGATTCCCACCCAGGACAAAAGTTTAAGTAATTGTGATAAACAGGATTATATTTTGTTCTGTGTCTGTGTGTAATTTATCAATCTGAAGTACCGTAAAACGGGGTGAATAAGGACTCAAGGGGTGAAAAGGGTCAAATCGAGGAATCTAGTTTCGAAGCCACAAAATAAAAAAGCAAGAACTTCCAATTGCTACCTTTTTTTCTTCTAAAAGTAGAATATATTATCTTCTAACTGACAGCACCGAAGCGTTGTGAAGTTAGTAAAAGGTGTAAAAAATCTTCTTTCAAATAAGACTATAGATGTGAGGTTGCGGTATTGTCCCGTAAGTTGACAGTTTTTGGAAATTCTAGTTTTTTTGACAACGTGTGGAGTTAGCCAACGACGATATAATATCTCTACGAAGTTACACAAAAAGAGGTAAGTCTAGATTTTACATAGTTTTTGTTTAAATCGTTTTCTTTAGAACCTCTGGGATTGTTTATTTTTTTCGAGGTGAATAAATACGGTAACGGGGTGACAAGGGACGGCTAAAGTACAAATAGAATCGCCTATACTTGGTAAATAGGGACGAATGAAAGTTGATTAGGAACGGTAAAGTTTGAATAGGGTCAGGGCTGCTACAACATGAATTGAACATTTTATCGCATTGTTTTGCAGGATTTCACTTTTTATTAAAATAAGGCTTTTCATTTTATTTATTTTAAACTTATATACAAGCATGCGCACAAGGCGAACTAATAAAAGATACATAGGTACGAACTTGTATGATTTAAAAAAGTTTTTTGTTTGTTTTGTATGTGGCGCTATTACTCCGTAATTATCGTGAGACAACCCTACTAGTTTATCCCAAGTTACCCCTGTCTCGTCCCAGGTCACCCCACTTCAAGTATGAATAGGGACAGCCTATATTTTTGTTAAAATATCTAAATTTTGACTAATTCTGGGGATATTTTTAACATTTACGAAAAGTATTAACTGCCGGAAACCCTTGGAAAGAGTTATCAATATTGCATTCGTCCTACAACATCGATTAATTTCAGTGACAAGTTCGATTTTGTCCCTATTCACCCCATTTTACGGTAGTTTATCAGTTGTCTACTCAAAGCACAAGCTCTGCTTAGTTTACCACTAGATGGCGTTGTGTGAAAAAAACCAATAAACACATGCGATATTTGAATTGACGTAACTTTTGGCGGTAAGTTTTTGACGTGAAACCTTAGGTACGACTAGTGATGCACCACAATACTAATGACATTAATTACTAAGATTAGTATTGTTTATACTATTAGGGATCGAATTTGTACTAATAATAAATAATTTTACAAAAAAAATTAATAATTAGGGATTGATCAAGGATCAAGGTAGATAATAGTTGTAACACACACTCGAATTTGCTACGACTGACCAAACTCTTTAAAAGTATTAAGTTTACATTGCAAACTACAAAATTAGTATCTAGAAATACTTACCCCACTTTAGCCAAGCACCCGCTTGGTTCCGAAGTATTGTTATTGTACCGGCAGATGAATCGAGTCTGTCTAAATGCTCGACAGTGGAGGCGCGGCACCGCATGCGCGCGGCCTGCGCCAGCGCCGGCGGCGGCGCCGCGCCCAACAACTGGCGCGACACGCACACCGACTCCGACGACAACAGCGATAGTGCTGCCAATACTACTACTAAAGGTACGAATACAATAATTAAAGGTAGAAATACAACAGCTAATGGTAGAAATACCACAACTAATGGTAGAAATACAACAACTAAAGATAGAAATTATCGACGACCTAGCATTGGTACCTTCTTTCTTATTAAATTTTTAGAGTAGAAAATCTTTTTCATCCCACCATGTTGGAAAGAGTATTTTTAATTTTCAATATCTAAGTGGAAAAACCGTGTTTATTCTCTAGAGGATAAAGTAAATTGAATTTAGAACATTGTGTGCACTAAGTTTGTGAATAAAAAAAACATTAAACCTATTTACTGCTACCTCTATGGTGCCGAATATATAATATATCATACAACTTTTTTTTAATTTGTTAAAAACTCAGACTCGGAACCTTCTTGGTGTTCTTTTTTCAATTTGCTTTGTACGCGGTTCTTTACACGGCATTGTTAAACCTTATATTATTAAAAACAAGAAACTTGAAAACAAGTGAAAAAACTAAAATGAGTGATTCTAGCGACGAGGAAGTTTGTTTGACGCCAACAGAATTGACTGAAACTGTTAATAATGCACAAATGAGCTTTCTCCCTCAACAATCACGCGAGAAGTATTTAAAACAGTACGATATGTTCAACACGTGGTGACTAGCAAAAGGAGCCAAAACGTTCTCAGAAAACGTTTTTTTTTTTTTGCATTTAGTTATTTCCTCGCTGAGGTGGAATGAAAAGTTACGTGTTGCACTCGAGTGCAAAGATTTTTCACCTCGTGCTCTTTTGATTCCCTCGCTGACGCTCAGGATTCTAATTTTGAATCACTTGCTACGCTCGTGATACAATTTTAGAATCCTTCGCTTGCTCGGTCATCAAAATTGAACACGTGATTAAAAAGCAACTTTGCACTTTTGTATAACAAATAACTAATAAAAATAAATAATAATAAAAATAATAATAAAGCGGTTTGCTTCGTCGTTCATACCGCGTACATCGAAGGATTGGAACAATTTGCCTGCTGCGGTCTTTCCGTCCGATTATAATTTGGGTGTCTTCAAGACTAGAGTGAATAGGCTCTTAATAAACTAGTGCGCCTCACCATCAACGATTGCATCACTGCTTACCATCAGGTGGGATTGCAGTCAAGCACTAGTTTATGGAATATTAAAAAAAAAAAAAAACTATTGTCACCCAATAAGCGAACTGTCATTAATCCTATCCAGTGGCGTAGCTAATTTGGCAATGGCCCTGGGGCAAAACTAAACTGGCGCGTCTTTTTTACATGGGAAATCATCAAATAACCTCTTCTGCTGTAGGTGAAGCGGGCCATGATTAAAGTAGTGTTGTAACCTACTTTAGATCTCTCTACCTAATTTCTCAGTAATTCAATAAGAGGTTTGCTAATGAGATTTTTGGGGTCCCCCGTGCTTGAGGGTCTTAAGGCACTGTCCCACCTGGCTCTTCAGTAGCTACCTACGCCAATGATGCTAAAAATTATCGTTGTTGAAAGGACTATTGCGGTCATCGAACGAAAACACAAGACAGTTCCAACAATGAGCAAATTTTTTTTTTAAGCTTATTTTTATCATCTTATCTCCCCAGGTTCAGGCACGTCCCCCTGCAACAGCGCGTACGGCAGCGGCCGGCGCAGCGCCCGCACGACCAGCAGGTAGAACTCAGGTACCTCCCCCGCTCACTCCTCACCACTCGCCGCTCACCGCTCACCTGATCCATGCACCTCCATTGTTGCAACACAAAACTTTAAAAAAGTCAGAAAGGGAATATGCATTTTTTTCAATTTGTTAAATTCATGTCACACGAATTGGTAGATATCACATGTCTACCAATTTGCACTGAGCCCGCATGGTGGATTATGGCCCATCCCCTCTCCTAGAGAGAAGGCCTGAGTCCCAACAGTGGGAACATTAAAAAGGCCGCTAAAGCTAATGTCACACACATACACACATGACTCGATGCGTTCTAGCCATAAAGAAGGGCAAAAAAGGAAGAGTTCGACCACCGAATACCTGGAGACGAACCATCCAGAATGACCTTCCGACAATGGATCTAACACCCAAAAATGATGCAAATAGGGAACGAGCCAAGGAATTGATTGATATTGATACATTGATTCAATTTATACACTATAAGGTCTAGTAAACAAATATGATAGGAGGAGGAGCTCGTGGCTAGATAATAACAGCCGCACGGGTCGATCTTCAAGGTTAAGCAATGCTTGCCTAGGTTGGTCTGTGGATGGGTGAACATCTTAACATAACGAGTTTCCTCCGTGCCTCGGAAAGCACGTTAAGCCGTTGGTCCCGGCTGTCATTTGAAGATCTTTGGCAATCGTTACGGATAGTCAGAAGCCAGTAAATCTGATTCCAGTCTTGCCATGAAGTACCGTGTTACCCCAGTTAATGGGTTGTGGAGGTCTGGTAGGCAGCCGCTCCTCGTAAAATACTGGTATTCAGCTGAATCCGGCTTGACTGGAAGCCAACCCTAATATAGTTGGGAAAAGGCTAGGCAGATGATGAAACAAATACGATAGAATTTTTATATCTTATTTATAATATCTTTATGGATAACAAAGTAATAGAGCTTCAAAGCTGCTGATAAGAAAAAGAAGCTCGAATGTAATGTGACGTCATATTACATTGCGCCCATTTGGCTGCCATAGAAAATGGCATTTTGGGAAAGTGACAGACATATTTGTTTGAAATGGTTACTTATATCTTATTTGCTTTTCTTCTAAGTTTGATTTTGTTTTCACAGTAAGTTACTATTAAATTTTTTATATTTATTGATAAAATAGATATAATTTTTTATTCATATTTTTTTATGCATATTCCCTATTGTAAGAACTTATTAAATTCTGTTTAAGTTGCTATACAAGTATTATGGTGTATTACTTTAATACACCTCACGTGTTTGTTTAATTAAGTAGTTGGGTTACAATTTTATGTTCATTTTCATAGCCATGCATTTTATTTTTAAATTTTAGATTAGCGTTTATATTATTGCGTGCTGAAATATACCCAACATGAAGCTTAAAACTACCAGCTTTGCTACAACTTGAATATAATTATTATATTAAATTATTTTTTAATGTAATTTATACTCTATTTACTATAAGAAAAGAAAACAAAAGAAACTTATGTTACTGTCCGTTCAACCAATTTTGACTTCCATTCCGTAGACATAAGGATGACATTAAAAGCAAAAAAAGTGGTTACAATACCAACTTTTTCTGCAGCCGTCATTTGTCATGTCACAATGCAATAAAAGTCAAAATCGGTTGAACAGACGGTAAAAGAAATTAGTTTAAATTTCTTCTCTTATAGTAAATAGAGTATAGTAAGGTATGTGTTTGGCAGTGGAGGCCCGAACGGCAGCGACGGCCTCTCGGGGAGCTTCGCCCCAGTCCCCGCTGATATATCTTCTTTAATTGACAAGTAAGATCTTGAACATTCGATTTGAGATAATTTTATAGTCATCATAGTTTATTTATTTAGTACATGGAAGACTTACAGCTAATAAAACTAGAAAAAAAAGAAACCATAAACATTAGGAAGCCAATTACAAGTCAACGACAAGTCTTATTTTTCTGATTAATAAAGCAGTTCTTACTTCATTGATAGGAAACAATTTTATTATACCTAATAAAAATTTCAATTAAGAATATTCCCCACCTGCATATTGTGCCCCCTTTTAAGTGCCTACCTATCTAAAACCCCCCAAGTTTTTATTAAATATGTCTATTTATTTCTGCCGTCGTTAATAGAAGGAGCACAACTAACATTATTTTCGAAAAGTTTTGAAACATATACTTAGTCAGCATCAAATTTTTTGAACTGATTCAAAATATTGCCGTGCCGTGCCTGCCGTGTATTTAATTCAATTTCAAAAATTTACGTTTGTACATACTTTTATCTTTAGTTTGTATATATCTATTAAGTTATTAATATTTAAATAATATGTAAATATCTAAATAAATGATTACATTTGTGAGTAAAAACAAAAATTCAAAAATAAATGTTAGTTGTGCCCTTTAACTACGACAGATTTGTCATTTTGGCTAATATTTGGGTAATACTTTATTTATTTTTCTGTACAGATATCAACAAAGAAAAGAACAAGAACGGCGAGAATGTACAATTCACGTGTAACGTTAGTGTTTCGAACTATTTTCATAAAGGACAAGTCCATTCACACATTGTGAAACGTAACGTCTAACTATTCAATTACGAGGACATTTTTTCTATAATTGTGCAATTTGATGAACGTTTCGAATATTATTAGAACAAAAGGGCAAACGAGGCGTTTGCTGTCAATTGTTTGTAAAAAAAGGGCTTAATTCATACATGTGATTACGTCACAAACTGTGACTCCCCATTTACTTAATGTTAAATAAATAATTGTTAAATAAATTATTTATATAATAATGTGATTTATTTAAAAGCTGTTAATCTATGACAGTTTAGATTTATAAATGGCATCTAATGAATTGTAAATATTAGCCAGATGTTAAGTATAATGAATATAACACGTTTGCTGTGAGATTTATAATTGAACAATTATTAAATGTGGAGAATTCGCTGTCCATATTATAGAAACAAGCTAAGCTCTCAATAGGTATATCAGTGTGCTTATAAGAATCTCACAGCAAATTAAATATATGGAAATATAAAACGTGCATCTGTGTTTTATCTAAATTCCTCAAAAAATTAAAAAATGTCTACGCATGGCGTGTAAAATCTGATGCCCATTTTATATTTTCGATTTTTAAATAAAAACATAATTAATTTACTAAATTATGTAGATCTTAAGTAATGTTAAACGGCTGTTCCAAACTGCAAAAGATACATATCATTAAAATAGACTGCCAGTATTTAAGTAATTCGTAATTCTTTTTACTATATTGTTGATTAATATAGTTAATAGGTATTAATTATACACTATTGTATAAAAATCTTTCTATATACATGTTGTGTAATAATAAAATTATTGATATTAGTGCGGAGGAAAGAAATAAAGATGTGTGTTGTGGTATGACGTTGTAGTTTCATTGCGTTAATATTTTTCCTGCTATAGTCTTTTTTACATAGCATGAGTTGGGTGACAGCAGGACGAAAATACGCATCTTTAAGATGAGAGGAAAGAATAGATAGCTACATTGTATGAAACTGACAGCTGTCACCGAAACCATCCTATAACAAATTTGGTATAGTCTATTTTTTTAACCGTAAGACTAAAATTACATTAATCATAATCTGCCTAGCCTTTTTTTTTCCCAACTATATTGGGGTCGGCTTCCAGTCAAGCCGGATTTAGCTGAATACCAGTATTTTACGAGGAGCGGCTGCCTACCAGACCTCCACAACCCATTAACTGGGGTAACACGGTACTTCATGACAAGACTGGAGTCAGATTTACTGGCTTCTGACTGCCAAAGATCTCCAAATGACAGCCGGGACCAACGGCTTAACGTGCTTTCCGAGGCACGGAGGAAACTCGTTATGTTAAGATGGTCACCCATCCACAGACCAACCTAGGCAAGCGTTGCTTAACCTTGAAGATCGACCTGTGCGGCTGTTATTATCTAGCCACGAGCTCCTCAAGTCCGTAAGACTAAAATTACATTACGTGGTTTTTTATACTTTATGCACATAAAGGTACAAAGGCGGACAACACAAAATATCATTGTAAATTTGACATTTGCCTGTGGCAAATTAGTCTCAGGGATTAAAAACAGACTTTAAGGAGTAACAAAACAAATACTACTTACTTACACTAACAAGCCATTTGTTAATCATCACCATCATTTCAGCCGAAACACGTCTACTGGTCTACGTGATTGGATTGCACACTTCCTATCCTTTTTCCTGTCCTATTCTTTCGATGGTTGCTCGTCCGGTTGATTGGGTATCAATGCCGGGGTCCCTCAGGGGTCGGCGCTCTGGGCCACATTGCTCTTGCTGCATATAACTGAAAGGTAATTTGAACTCAGTACCGGTAGTCGGTTAGGACCGGCCGGTACTTTTGGGTATGCAGACAATAAAACTGCTGCAAAAAGTTACGTGTCTGACGCACGTGCTAGTGGGTCACAGATGTGATCTCTCCGAGAGACTAAGGTTGAGTGCTTGAATTTGTCCTTGAAGGAAGCCTCCGATTGTCTGGTCTAGTTCAATGCTGCTAAAACCAGACGTGTATTTTTTCCGCTTTAAGTTGTAACCATGCCGCCAATCGACTGCCTATCTTGAGTTTCTTGGGATAACATTGTCACATCATCTCACCTCATCGTTCGTTACCCTCAATTTCAGCTCATATACTTATCAAGGCAAAAGCTCAACGGGCAAGGTATTTTTTTTTTCCGGTAGGGGAATCATCAGACTGACTTCTCCCACTCTTGGGTGGAGCGGGAGGGCGTGTCAGACTCTTACTGACTTAACCCCTACCCCGTTCCTTCGTTGCCATCGATCTGGGGGACACGGTGACAACCTTTCGGATACCGTGTTCCCCAGAGGCTTCGGCGCTACCGGGCCCCTACAGTTTGCTGACATCTCCTTGAGGCGCGCGTGGAACAGAACGCGCCGTCGACGACTAGGCTCGGTCCAGATTATTACTAGACTGCCGGACGGCGAGCTACCCAGTGCTCGCTATCCGCGAGCCCGCGCCTACGGTGGTCGGAAATCGGGATCGGGATCTCGGCGGCGGCGGCGTGAGTTCCGTTGCCTCACGCGGTCGGCAGCCTCCTTCGCTAACATTACTGCTTCGCAGAAGGAGGCGACTGCCTGCCACCCCTCCTCGCTCCAGACCATGGCCTGTACCAGGGCCCGGCGCGAGAGCACACCTCTACCGTGTGCTCCACCGTGTCCTCCGGGCGGTCCACACAGTGACGACACCCGGGCGTCCTTTCCTCCTTGATCCGATGCAGGAACCTCCCGAACTTACCGTGTCCGGTGAGGACCTGCGTCATACGGAACGAGAGGACGCCGTGACCTCTTTCCAACCACTCCTCAAAGAGGGGACTTACCGCCGCAATGACGGCATGCCCAGCACTGGGTTGCGATAGTCGCAGTCGCCATGCCACCCTGAGATCCCGCCGGAACTCTGTCCGCCATTCCGCGACTTGTCGTGGCAGCGGAGTTTCGCCCCGGCGTTGCATCTCCACGCGCAAATCGTGCATGCGTGCAAGGACTGTTGCCTCCAAATCCCATGGTGGCAGGCCAGCAAGGAGGCTCGCCGCTTCGCGGGAGATCGTGCGGTATCTCCGCACCATCCGGATGGCCATGACCCTCTGGCAAGCGTTCAGTTTGGCCGCTGGTCGCTTACCCAGCGATGGCGCCCAAACTGGCGCCCCGTAAAGGGCCATGGACCGAACGATCCCCGCGTAGAGCCTCCGGCAGGGGGCGTCTGGACCCCCTAGGTTGGGCAGGAGCCGCTTCAGAGCGGCACCAGTCCTGTCCAGTTTGGGGGCCAAACGTCGGAAATGCTCCTCGAAAGTCCACCGGCTGTCGAGGACGAGTCCCAGGTACTTCATCGTCGACCCGACGCCGATGTGAACCCCCTACCGTTATTTGGGAACCCGGTGGTGGCGCGGTCCGAAGGCCATGAAAGCACATAGCCTCGGACTTGTGCAATGCCACCTTGAGTCCCAGTTGCTGGATCCTCTCCACGACTGTCGCAACCCCGCGTGTCGCTGTTTCGGCCGCCGCCTGGTACGACTCTCCCCTTCGCCAGGACCAGCGTGTCGTCTGCGTAGCAGACCACGCTGACCCCGTCGGGGAGGTCGCCGCGCAGCACGTAGTCGTATCTGATGTTCCACAGGGGCGGTCCTAGTACCGATCCCTGCGGAACACCGCACGACATCTCTCGCCGTCTCCACTCTCCCTGGTGACCGGGATAGATGATGAAACGGGCAAGGTCTGCCAGATAACTGGGGATCTTAGTTAAAGTGTGACAGTACTTCACGCCGGAACAGATGCTCAACCTATAAAAAGTAGTTTTATAATGTGTGAAGTACTGCTTCCATATTTTGGGATGGATATGCTAAATACCAGAACAATTATTACGATGTAGTATAGTGCTTTTAATAACACCGATAATACACAATAACCTTTTATTTCTCTCCACCCCCTAAAACTCGGGTCGAATGAAGTAGGTACTGACTACCAAGGGCGTCGCGCAGGGGGGCAGGGGGGGGGGGGCAGTTGCCCCTTCCTAGACATCAAATGTAACTAGCCGCAAAGCGACTAGTTACATTTGATAAATATATAAGAATATATATATAAATATAAATAAAATAAAGATAAATATATAAAAATATATATAAAGGAAGCTACTGCTGTTGCGGAGAAAGTCGTACTGGAGTTGGACATTACATCAATGCCCCGTATTACAATCATTCAGCAGAAATTCCTTCAGAATACTGGAAGAGATCTTTAGTAAAACCATACTTAGATACAATTATCATCTCCCTAGAAGTCCCTTTAGTAGCATCGAGGCGGCACTTCGGCACCATGAGGTGCCCGCCTACCTACGTCACGTGATCGAGGCCTACCAGTCGGATAAGTTCATCATCTACCCCGGTCACCAGGGAGAGTGGAGACAGGGAGAGATGGCGTGCGGTGTTCCGCAGGGATCGGTACTAGCACCGCCCCTGTGGAACATCGGATACGACTACGTGCTGAGCGGCGACCTGCCCGACAGGGTCAGCGCGGTCTGCTACGCAGACAACACGCTGATCCTGGCGCGGGGAGAGTCGTACCAGGCGGCGGCCGAAACGCGACAGCGACACGTGGGGTTGCGACAGTCGTAGACAGGATCCAGCAATTGGGACTCAAGGTGGCATTGTACAAGTCCGAGGCCAGGTGCTTTCATGGGCCTCGGACCGCGCCACCACCGGGTTCCCGGGTCGACGATGAAGTACCTGGGACTCGTTCTCGACAGCCGGTGGGCTTTCGAGGAGCATTTTCGACGTCTGGCTCCCAAACTAGACAGGACTGGGGCTGCTTTTGAAGCAGCTCCTGCCTAACCTAGGGGGTCCAGACGCCCCCTGCCGTAGGCTCTACGCGGGGATCATTCGGTCCACGGCCCTTTACGGAGCGCCGGTTTGCGCGCCACCGCTGGGTAAGCGAATGGCGGCCAAACTAAACGCTTGCCAGAGACTCATGGCATCCGGATGGTGCGGGGACACCGTTCGATCCCCCGCGAAGCAGCTAGCCTCCTTGCTGGCCTACCACCGTGGGACCTGGAGGCAACAGTCCTTGCACGCATGCACGATTTGCGCGTGGAGATGCAACGCCGAGGTGAAACTCCTTTGCCGCGACAAGTCGCAGTATGGCGACAGAGTTCCGGCGGGATCTCAGGGTGGCATGGCGACTGGCGACTGTCGCAACCCAGTACTGGGCACGCCGTCATTGCGGCGGTAAGTCCCCTCTTTGAGGAGTGGTTGGAAAGAGGTTACGGCGTTCTCTTGTTCCGTATGACGCAGGTCCTCACCGGACACGGTAAGTTCGGAAGGTTTCTGCATCGGATCAAGGAGGAAAGGACGCCCGGGTGTCGCCACTGTGTGGACCGCCCTGAGAACACGATGGAGCACAGGGTAGAGGTGATCCCGATCCCAGTTTTCGAACACCGTAGGCGCGGGCTTGCGGACGGCGAACACTGAGTAGTTCGCCATCCGGCAGTCCAGTTATAACCCGGACCAAGCTCAGCCGTCAAAGCCGCATTCTGTTCTACGCACGCCTCAAGGAGATGTCAGCAAACTGTAGGGGCCGAAGCCTCTGGGGAACACGGAAATTCCGAAAGGTGAGCCCGTGTCCTCCGAGATCGAAGGTAACAAAAGAACGGAGTAGGGTTTAGTCAGTAAGAGTCTGACACGCCCTCCCACTCCACTCAAGAGCGGGAGAAGTCATTCTGATGATTCCTCACTTGAAAAAAAAAATCGTCATCGAGGCAAAGACTTCCAAAGTGTAATGCTTCATGCTCTCGGCGTTCATATTTTTTATCATCCATAAGCCCCATTGCCTCCCCTTTGTCATAAGCTGGCGACGCCCTTGCTGACTACTGAGATTCCTCCTCGACTGCCGGTGGAATTTCGTAGAGCACTTTCGACGTCGCATGTTACTAAAAGAGTTCTGAATTTAAGTACATGTGGATGGATGGAGAGGAAGAGGGAGGCCAAAGAAAAGATGAATGGATTGTGTGAGGATCGATATGAAAGAAAAGGGAGTTGGTGATAGCGTGACGGACGACAGGTCAGAATGGAAGAAGAAACCGTGTTGCGCCGACCCCAAGTAATATGGGACAAGGGCAGGAAGAAGAAAAAGAAGACTTTCGACGTCTTGCTAAACTGTAACGGACCTGGGCTGCCCTCAAGCGGCTCCTGCCCAACTTCGGATGACACAGGTCCTCACCAAATGTAGCAAGTATGGGAGGTTACTGCATCGGATTCAGGCAGATTCGCCCAGGGTGTCACCATTGAAATGACCGCCCGGGGAACACGGTGGAGTATACAGTGGAAGTACGTCCCGTTAGGGCGGAGCACCGCCGCGGCACCGTGTCCTTGTGGAGGCCATCGGCGGTAATGACCTCTCGTGCCAGGCCCTCGTTCAGGCTATGGTCAAGGCAATGGCGAGGCGACCGTTTGGGTCGCCTCCCTCTGCAAAGTAGTATTGCTAGCGAAGGATGCCGCACGCTTGAGGGAATGAACGCCGTCACGTCCGGCCGTCCGGTAATCGAGCCTAGTCAAGTACAGCCGTCAACGGCGCGTATTGATCCACGCGGCGTCTCTCAAGGAGATGTCAGCAAATCGTAGGGAAGAGAAATTATGAAAAGGAAACCCATAGTCCTAGAACACTAAGAGCAACTAAAGGACATAAATTCTGCTTTTAGTCAACCAGTCTGATACGCCCTCCCGCTCTGCCCAGAGCTGGAGAAGACATTAGATATGATCTCCACCCTGCATAAAAAACCCCTAACACTACTTACTATGTCATAATATCCTATCACATACCCGCAAAACGAGACACAATAGTAAAACAATAACAGCGCGGTCTCATAGGACCGGTCGGGGATTCATGAAATATACTTACGAACGCAAGCAGGTAAGGAGAAAATGATAAGAGAGATGATGGGCAGAATACCTACAATGTTTTGAGTATGAATGGGAATTAGAAAGGATTTATACGAAAAGGAAACTATGAAATTTAAAAGTATCCTCGAATGGCATTTGGCTGTTAAAACCGAAATTGTACCAACACTTATCGTAAATTATTGCGAATAAATTGAATTCAATTCAATTGAATTATTATATTATTGTCGATGAAGTCAAGTACCTAGGTGTAAATAGAAAAAGCGCCATCTATCGGAACATGATGACTTCGTTTGTAGCTGTTTTACACTACGAAAAGCTTTGCCAACCCTCTGGATCTGGGCTATAAAACCTGACAATTAGGTAGGTACAGAGTATCCCACCGCTAGAATAATAATGTTCTGTGGTATCCTGTTATACTGTAACCGCAGCGATAGAACACTAAATAATTCTCAATAACACAGATTATTCTAAAAAAAAGCTAAGATGTTTAACACCTTGTTAAATATTTTGCATTTTAAAATGAAGCACAATTTTAAAGTATACCAATAAGATTCGCATTTATTATTAAAAATCGACTACGCCTGAACAATCGATATGGCTGTGATAGAGATATCAACTCGCATGTTAAGTCATAGTAATAGTAAGTTCAATGCACGTCTCTAGTGATGTGCCGAGTCGCTGTGTTAGAGATTCGAGTCGGCTCGAGGCGGATTATTTGCTATTCAAATTATAAATCGATAACACTATTCGAGTTCTAATAATAGAGTCCTATGGCTTTCGAATGTGGATTCAAATTCAGAACATTAGTCTGGAAATTTGACTCCAGAAATCGGGTCTAGAAATTTTAAAAGGTGACGTCTTATGGCCGAACCCAATAACCGATCTATCACATATCGGAGATAGAAAAACAAATGAAACAACAGAAAACATGATAATTTTTGTATTTTATCATTTGTTTTACAATCTCCAGTGTGCCAAAACTGGAGATCGATAGGTTATTGGTTTCGGCCGTTAAAGAAATTGGAAATCAATGCACTTTATCTATATTTTTATAATATTCATCTTCAGAGCTTGCTTAGGAAAACTTATAATCTTTCATGGTGACTGGAAAATATTTGTGTTCCTGTTGATTGCCATTAGGTACCTTTTACCTCTAGCCAGATGCTTTAGGTCTTAATAAATCGGAATTAACTTGAATGCTAGACTAAGTTGGACTAGCCTAAAATAATTGAGTCAGTGAATCAATTTTTCCTATCTGACTCGAGTATCTGAATCGAGTCAGGTGAACTTGAATCAAAATAGTTAGTATTCGAGTAGGCGTGTCCAAAAGAGGAATCGAGGCTGATTCGAGTCGAGTGATACTCGGCACATCACTACACGTCACTAGTATCTGCTTAGCTCGCAAGAGAGAAGTGGTGGTCTCTGTCGTCAATTTTCCAAGAAATTATTTGTTATTGTACAATTAAATAGTAATTTAATCAATGAAAACATTCTAGTTGTCGAGAAGTAGACTATAAAATAGTTACGAGTACCTAGAAAACCTAACACAGACGTAGTAAATCCGTCGTATTTCAATTGTTTTGATGCCGTTCACCTATATTGATTTATCGTATGCCAGTGACCTGTTTTTAGTATTTGTAATGTGTAACGCATAAATAATTAAAATTATCATCAGAAGCAACAGTAGAGCTAATTAGAAATGGATGTTTGATGATAAATAGTTCGCAAGAAAGCGTTATGAGGCCGAAGTGCGAGAGACTATCTGGGGTTCGCGATTTTTTTGTTTAATTTATCTGGTTTTGTAATATTTGGAACGTTCCAAAAGTTTTAATATCGTTATGGTGTGCATGTTCTACAATGATGACGCCTATTGAGGAGAAGAAAGATGAAAAGGTGAGCAGTGTTCATTAATTTCTGGTGTTTAATTCAGTGGCCCTGATTAGTTGAAGCAGTTTTTTGACAAGTGCCTCCCTAACGCTCGTTTGTTTTGATTAAGAAAGCAAAGTTGTTACTTCACAGTGATTAGATAATGTTTGGTTTTATGTTTAAAAATAATAAGGTGATAAAAATATTTAATATACCAACTAACTACCAGTTAAAAAGAATGTCAGTGAATGTTAAAGGCCTCTTTTTATTAGGAGATGGACAACAATTGGATCGTCTGTACTGAATTTTTTAGAGCATAAACACCCTTCTAAATATGCTTCTAATTTTATTTTAACAGATTTCGATTTTTTTTTATTACAAGCACATTGACTTGTGGACTACATATTAAAATTATTTTTAAAATAGTTTTATTACACAATATACCATTAAATATTTTGGTCCTAACTCCTGAATAGATCTGCAATCATCTGATTTCTTTGCTCTTTGTAATTAAAATTGTATCTCATCTTGACTTCAAATATCACAGTTCTATTTCTAAGATTTACTTTTATTTCTTCTCAAAACTTATCATAAAAGTACCATTCAAACATCTGATCTATCTAGTCTCTATTTTGCCCAACTGCTGGGCAAAGACCTCCTTCTCCCCTTTTCGCACAACTTTGGCCTTTAACGTTTGAATCCCCAACCGGTCCTATGAGACCGCGCTGTTATTGTTTTACTATTGTGTCTCGTTTCGCGGGTATCTGAGTAATTAATTCATGAATCCCCAACCGGTCTCATGCAACCGCTCTGTTATTGTTTTACTATTGTGTCTCGTTTCACGGGTATGTGATAAGTTTATACAGGCAGTGATTCCTGTATTACAGCAGTCAGGCACTAGTTTATATTTTAGTCAGGCACAATTTATAAAAAAGAAGACCTATCTTCAACATGGTCTGCGGCAATGTAATCAAGCATATAATGGGACCTTTTTGGTGGTTATTATTGACCATCTCAGGTTCTCTTATATGTAGCATGAGTTTACAAATATCTTGGTATGCATTACTGATTGCCATCAGGTGGGATCACTGTACAGCTATAGAAAACTTCTTAAAAATTAAACAAAAATAACATTTAGTAATACCAAAAGGACCTCACAAGGCCACCACTTGATGCTGGTTTTCAGCTGCAGCCCTTAGGTGCCATTCCATGAAAAATGCTCAAAACAAAAAAATATTCTTAAATCTAAATGGTTTATGTGCAGAAACCAGTTAAAAAGAAATGTTAAGAAAAAATTATTATGCCTTTAACCTATCAAATAACCGCAAAACGAGACACAATAGTAAGACAATGACAACACGGTCACCGGCTACCGTTCGGGGATTTATAAATTAAAATTCTTTCAAATCTCTTCTTAGCATCAACTCATTACACAGAACAGCTGATATAGAAGTCTCATGTGTAAGATCTACCTGTCCTCAGATTACTCAAACCAGGGTACCGCACATAATTTACTTGTCATATAATATGTATAACGTAAGTTCCTGTCTAGAGGATCCATTTCACAAGGACTGTTAACTGTTATACAAACAATGAGTAATAGTGTTTGTCGGCCATAAATATTCATTAATGGATTACTAATTACTTTCCTTGTGTGTACAACGATAGATTCGGTTTTATGTACGCTTGCTTCCGAAACTGGATAGTTTAAATTAGCATAGAAATCATCCTATTGTTTATTTATGACTGGCTGGAGCCAGCGGATTTGCAGCGTTAAAGAATCTTTCTTTCTACAAACTTTGGACCCCTGTTTCATACTCTTAGAAATGAAAAGAAAAATGCTTTCTTGTTTTTTAAAGACATCATAAAAGGAATCTCTGTGCAAATTTTCAGCATTCTGGGTCCAAGTAAAATAATTAATTAGTACTTAATTCATTTTTTAGACTAAAAATGCTATTGGTAATGAAAATTAGAGTAATGATTTTATACAGTTTACCTTTTTTTTAAAAGGTAGTTTTTTTTTAATTAGGAAAAAGCCAACATAAGTCCTACCAATCCAGAATCGAACTGGTTCCATGGTATTTGTTTGTGCGTTAAATGTCTGACACACGGTCTATACAGATGAATTAAGAGAATAAAAAGATAATTAATTTTATTATATCTGTAAAATGACTAATTAACCTATCACATACCTGCGAAACAAGAGACACAATAGTAAGACAATAACAGTGTGGTCACATCAGACACCGGTCCCCGACCGCGGGGATTCATGAATTATGAAGCATATTTAGCTAAGGAACTATTTATTTCTTATATCTTTAGTCTGATTTAAACGCCTATACTCAGAAACTGATGTATGCTCAATCCACCAAACTTCAAAACTACTAAGAGCCAACTATTTTCCAGATTCGCACAGGCATGGTGCAGGTCTCGGATGGCAAGTCCCGTCCGAGGCCAGCGCGACTGGTGCTCACGATGGATGCGGTGACCGTACAGCGAGAGGCCCCGGTGCCTGTACAGCCGACTAAGGATAAGAATGTGCCCCATGCCAGGGTGAGTGACCTTTGCAGACTTGTTTTTTTATCTCCTCTCAATCCTGCAATTTGTAGATTCAACATTGAATGGGAAATTTTCATGATTTAATTCCACCATCACCCTTCTACCATCGGACAAACCGTAGTACGGCGAGTTGTTGAAACCTGCATGTTCCAGACTGAAAGCTTTGCCTCGTCGTTTATAAGTACCGCGTTCATCGAAGAACTGGAACAATTTGCTTGCTGCAGTCTTCCTGTCCGATTATAATTTGGGTATCTTCAAGGCTAGAGTGAATAGGCTCTTAATAAACTAGTGCGCCTCACCATCAACGATTGCATTACTGCCTACCATCAGGCGGGATTGCAGTCAAGCACTAGTTTATGTTATATAAAAAAAAAAAAGTAATTATTAAATTATTTTGGTTGTCTAAGAAGTAATATCCATTAAATGCCCGAATAATTATTGATTGTGGTGATTAAATAATATTGCACCTACGTTTGGAATGTTAGGCAGCCAAGGCTAGCCAAGTACATTCCTTATGTGTTGAATTGTTTGGTTTACACTTATGGTCTAGTTTTGGCAATATAACAGTGGAATGTAAATAAACTTAATAGGTTATAAGTTTATTAGTTGTTTAGTGTGCTTTGGTTTCATGTAAGTTATGTTTAGTTAGTTCAGGAATTCTTATTGTATCACTTTGAAAAAGACTCACATATGAGATAGACTGTTTTAGTAGAACTGTGTGGAGGTTTGATACCTATTTAAAGTAGGCTAAACAGAAAATGATTCATCCTGCTCTAGGGCAGAGCACTGTCAGACTTTTACTGAATTAAACCACACCTTTGTTCCTTCAATTAGCCCAGACCATGGATAACCCTTTTAGGAGTCGCCCCATGGCCCTAGTTGGTTTCGGCCCAGCTGGGACCCCTAGAATTTGCTGACGTGTCTGAGGCGCACGTGGAATACCTACACATACCTTCGCTGACTCGGGCTTAGTCCGGACGGCCATACGGTGAGATATCCATGGCCCGCATGAGACATATACGCCTATGGTGGCTGGTTGGTAATCAGGGTCGAGGTTTCGGCAGCTGGGGCGTGAGGATGACCGTTCCCTCACGCGTGCGACCGGCTCCTTCGCTAGCATTACTGCTTCGAGGCAAGCGCCGCCTATTCTTCCTCGCTTTGGACTATGGCCTGGATCAGGTCACGGCACGAGAGAATGGTGACACCAGGGCGTTTCTTCCGCCTGAACCCGAAACAAGAACCTTCAGAATTTACCATGTCCAATCGTCCAGTGAGGACCTGTGTCATGCGGAAGGCGAGAACACCTCAAAGATGTGCCCTATCGTCGCGATTATGTCGCGCCCAGCAATGGGTTGTGACAGTCGCTGTCGCCATCGTGATGGGATCTCATATCCCATCAACCCGTCCGATATGCTGCAATTTCTCGCATCAGCGGAGTTTCGTCGTGCATGTGTACTTGCACAAGGTCTGTGGCTTCCAAATCCCTTAGCGGCAAGACCGCACAATTTTGCGCAGTATCCCCTCAACAGCCGGATATGTATGCCCTGAGACGCGTTCACCTTATCGGCTGTACGAACATGGACCGCACGATCACACACACAAATGGCCTCAGACTGGAGCAGGGCCAGTCGAGTCCCGACTGAATTTGCTGCCCAGTATTCCAGTGGCAACTGTCTATCAGACTGCGACAACCCAATTACTCAGCAACACGATACTCCTTATGTTAATCCGCTAGAGATCCAATGTTACCCACATAGCCCTAAGAATCGCTATACTTAAGTGGCAGTGGGCACGGCACATTGCTCGCAGAATAGCCCAATGGCCGAAAGGTTCTGGCGACCACATATAACCGGAAGGCGCTGTTCTGGAAGGCCTCCCATAAGTAGTAACGATGACCTGGTGAGAGTCACGGAAATCCGATTGATGCGAGACGCATAGGAAAGGTCGTTACGGCGACACAGGGAGTCCTATCCATGATTCTTTTCGAATAGACCGATGGTAATACTTCCTAGCTGTGTGGGTAACTAATTTATCAATCAAAAATATATAATTTCCGTTATAATAGATAGCTGCTGAACATAAGCCGCAGCAGACTGTTATTATTCATTATCTTGATGCGGACCAGTATTGATGACATAAATAACACCCGTAATTATACAGGTAGCCGATGTAAATCTAGTTTATTGCTACACGCTTTCATGTTAGCACTTTAATATATTTTTTAACTGAAATTGGTTTATGTTTCGTGACGATTTTCTGCCATTTCCGTAGCTAAACTCGTATTTCATGGTTATTTTGCATAAATTTTATTCATTAGCCTTCTGTCTAAATACATTTTTCAACCCAACCCTGTGGCATTCCTGACTACTATTAACTATCTACCTAGTTACTATAAAGGTAAATATTAAAAAAGAACATTTCACACATACGTAGCCATGTGTTAGAAGTTCAAGGGCACATTTTATCACTGCCTCGTAAAGCACTGGCTATTTTAAATTAATGCATGAATCACGTGTGAAAATTGATTGAAAGTTCGCAATTGATAGCACGAAGTCCTTAATGGGCTTCATCAGTCTGGCTACTCATAAAACTTATCAGTATGGAAATCTATTAATAAGTAAATTATCAGTTCAGTCATCATCTAAAATAACCCAGACACTTACGGGTTATCTTAAGATGATGACTGAAAAGTAGAGATATTTATTGTTCCATACAGATGTCGCGTAAAAATTGCAAAATCCTTTAGTTAACAATCAATCTTGTATAATTATAATAAACAATGTTTTGTGGGAAAACAATCTTCTACTTTGCCATATTATTTGGGGTCGGCACAACACGTCTCTTTTATTCTGTCCTGTCACCCGTCATGCAGTAACTAACTCCCTTTTTCTTTCATATCAGTCCTCACAAACTCTATCTATCTTTTCTTTGGAGTCCCTCTCCCTTTCCGTCCATCTACATGTAAACTCATAACTCTTTTAGTAACATGCGTGTCATATCCCTCTTTACTGACAAACGATTTCCCTTCAACATTTCAGTCACTGGTGCCTGTTTTTGGGACAACAATAAACACTATACAATATCTTCAAATGAATGTAAGAATTCCATAAACCATAAAACCGGGCAAGTGCGAGTCGGACTCGCGCACTGAGGGTTTCGTACCAACCTACCTATAAAAACAGTTTAATTCTCGAATCGAGTCTTGAAGACTTTTCAATTTTTTTTTCTTGTGACGTAACTAAAAATTTACAGTTTTTAGACTTTTCCCGATATTAGTGCTATAATACCTTGCTTCGTGCCAAATTTCAAGATTCTAGGTCAACGGGAAGCACCCTATGAGTTTTGATTCCTTTGACAGTGTCGAAACGTACGTTTTTTGCAACATAAACGGGCGTATCTTTTTTTCCCGTCAACTTACAAGTTTGATTTTTGCACAACTTCAAGGGACCGCGGATTTCAATATATGGTTTTAATTTCAACTTGATACCTTCACGCGTTCCTGAGAAAAAGGGTCTTGACAGACGGACGGACAGACGGACAACAAAGTGATCCTATAAGGGTTCCGTTTTTTCCTTTTGAGGTACGGAACCCTAAAAATGACTACGATCAAGTATGATCGTAGTTATTCTTCGTATACGCAGTTTGCAATAACCTAGTGACAAAGACAATACTTCGGTCAAGCCTTTGATGTTATCTCTTTGCTGACAAAACAATTGAAAATGCCACGTAAAGGTGCAACCAGGTCATTTCCGACATAATGTAACAAAACTGTTCTCAATATTACCTGCCCGGTAGTTTTCAATAGCACTTCAATGTTTGCGCTTTCAGATAGGTCAAGGGAGAAATTCGTATTAAACTGCTGTTAGCTAGAATATGAACTTTATTGTTCCTTCATGACTAAATTAACAATAATATACTTTTATGTCATGGACCACACATACCGCAGGTACGAATGCATGATAAAATCCATTTACAGAGAATTTTGTTCCTAAAATCACAAAATTTCAGACGTTCTTTAGTTCTGAAATTCTCTGAGGCAGGTAGCGGACGCCATTATCAAATTCAAATAGTCGAAAGTCGAACAAAAGCTCTACAAACGCATGCAAACATCACCCCAAAAGATACTTACAGAACCCCCATAACAATCCAAACATAAATTCACGCAGATAATGATTTTTACATGAAGCAGGGAGCAGGCTAATGGGCGGTAGTTGTGAATTATTAAACGCACAATGAAACATTTAGTGTAGGTAGCCCGGACTGTGGCATCTCACTGTAGCTAAGCCCGAGATGTGGACTTAAAACCGGCACTGTGTGTTAAATTTTCCCATTGTTTAGATAATTAGCTTTTCGCTGCTCGAGTGCTACTCTCTGTTGGATTAAATATAAAAATGTAATTTATTTTTTAATCTGGATTTACTTCAGTTTCCGCTGCGAAAAACTCATCAAGAACCTACTTTATTTTACGAGAGAATCCTTTTACATGTTCAGCTAGAAACCTACACGAGCGGAATATATTAGTGTCCAGAGTATGATAGGTTGTCATCGTTGGCGCCAACGTACCTAGTAGACTGTTACTGATCGATATTCATAATCATAATTTAGCGTCGCGACGCCTACACAGTTTTGTCACTTGAAGCTGTACGTCTATGAACGGTTGGTCACATGCAAATCGACGAAATCCAATTAACTTTTTGACGATAAAAAAAATAATCCACGCTTCAATTTGTAATTAACACCACTTTCTATTTATTTTATGACATTCCCTGACGCGATTAGGTCAACAATTTGCTTCATGCCAAGCAGCGTATACTCTAGCTAGAAGTTTAAATTCAGCTTCAGGTAAAAGTAGCACCTCGACTCAAACCTCAGGCTTTTCAAGTGGTAACAGACGCACAGAGCAGCCTCGTTAAGCCTCGATCCTCTTTTTTCAAGTTGAGGCGTTTAGTTTAACCTTTCACAATGGATATGTAACTATAGCCAACATTGCCCGAAAAGTGTCTCAAAAAGGCGTACTATAGACATTACGGAAATTTCATTTATTGAAAAGATATGAGTACAAATAAAAAAAGTGACAAAGCACTATATTTCCTACTTATAAAAGGCTTTGTTTCCAGGAGCGTATGGTTCAAATCACGCGGCAGAAGGTCGGTGGTCTGGGGCTGAGCATAAAGGGTGGCGCGGAACACAAGCTGCCCATCCTCATCTCCAAGATATACAAGGATCAGGCTGCCGACCAGACTGGACAACTGTTTGTAGGTGACGCTGTTATCAAAGGTAAGATCTGGATGTCATTTGAAGGCCTTGTTATACTTGTGCGATTTAGTTAAGGCGCGTCCCCGAGCCAAACGCAGCGGTAGCCCTTTTTAGTGCAGTTTTTAGGAGCCAACTTCTTCTTCTTCTAGTATGGCTTAGTGTGCTCAAGGTTATTTTGTCAGGGCACCGCCTTAAGGATAGATTCATCATCTTCCTGCCATTGTCCCATTTATTTGGGGTCAGCGCAACACGTTTTTTTTTCTTCCATTCTGTCCTGTCACTCGTCACGCTATCACTAACTCCCTTTTATTCCATATCACTTCTCACACAATCTTTCTATTTGAGGATAGATTGTCGTGGTAAAATATTCTAGGTTGGTAGCAGTTCTGACTGCCGATTATCATGGTAGTCCGTAGTGAGAGTGATTCATTTCCTGGACCTAGTCAAGTGTTAATAGGTTTTAAGTCAAGTGTTGGTGTCACGGATCAGATAACTGTTATGTAGTTGGTATCACCCGACCGCCCTTTTTTTGCTTGAGAAATTATCCAATGACTTTTCCCGCTTTTGGGCAGAGCTAGAGGGCGTGTCAGACTGTTACTGACTAAAAGTCACTCTTATGGTTCTTCTTTGCCTTGCGTTTTGGGGTTTTCTTTTCAGAAGCGAATCCATAGCCCCAGTAGGCTTCGGTTTTGCTGACATCTCCTTCAGGCGAGTGTGGAATACTATGCGCCGTCGACGACTTGGGTTCGGTCCGGACAGTTATGCGGACGACGACCGCTGTGGCTCAACCGCCCTTGGATTAACCTCCTGGTTGTCCAATCCGTTATATTTTATGTAGTCGCAGCCGAGACTTGGCTATTTTGCTAAATTAATGGCTATTTTATAGGCTCTTATTCCGTTACTATGGAACGTATATATGACTGGGCAGATATAGATGCTCGCTGTACAATCTACCACTGCCAACCTTACGAGAAATAGAGAGAGATACCAAACACTGACTAGCAGTAAATGAGAATTGATTTAAAGTTGCTTCACAGTACTTAGGCGTCGTATTTTAAGACGATCCGGACGGAGCGAAGTAAATAAAAATAGTTACTACTCGTCCGTTTACGATACTCGTAGTGGAAGGCGGAATTTATTTTCGTTTCCATTTCTTCTTAGCGTTAGTATCACATTCGTACAATGAATAGATAATTTATTTGGCACATAATTATAAAGTCAATCGTTCTTTATTACTACAGCGTTTTGCATCGTTTATATCGCGTACATCGAAGGACTGGAACAATTTGCCTGCTGCGGGCTTCCTGTCCGATTATAATTTAGGTGTCTTCAAGGCTAGAATGCCTATTCATTCTAGCCTTGAAGACATCTCTTAATAAACTAGAGCGCCTCACCATCGACCATTGCATCACTGCTTACCATCAGGTGGGATCGCAGTCAAGCACTAGTTTATAACGATTAAAAAAGCGACCTAATTAAGAGAACCAAAATATTCCTCTTAAACGAAATATCCGTCCTCTTTTTGCTTTCGCCAATGAATTAGGTTGTCGTTAATAGAATAGGGTTCGTTGCCAAGCGCGTGCTAGTACAAATATCAACAGGTACCCTGCCCTTCGGTCCCGATGGTTCCGCTAACCTTTCTTTGATGTTTTCACGGGTTTATTCCATGAGCCAGTTGCTAGGCTGATACTGTTTGTGTAGACTTCGCTTTATACTATACTATATACTAATCGCGCCTTTTTGGTAGTCTGAAAGTAGGTCAAGTCTTAGAACAACAATACTTTGAATAAAAACAATGTATAAGGGCTTGAATAAAGAAAATTTCTTGCTCGTCAGGCGAATATTATAACTAGGTAGGTACGAGTACATGTCGCAGCCCCTAGCTTAATTCATCATTCAGTTAACAGCCTAGCCTGGCCTGAACGGGGCCGTTTATCTAGCAGCTAGATAGCTAGTGATATCGTGATAGCGATAGAGATCATATAAAGCTCTATTTTTTATAGAATTATAGACTAGGTGTTTTAATTTGATAGGTAAAAGCATTTAATGGTATTTAATGTCCGTAAGGATTGAGGAGCCACATCAGATTTTTTAAATCTGATCTCACCATTATTTAGCAGCAGTGTAGATTATTTTGCAGCACGAATTCTAGATTTAGCAGCAAAATATATCACTAGTTATTTTAATGCAAAGGTGGCTCCTCAATCTAAACGTCTGGATTGAGGAGCCACATGAAAACTCGTTAAGTAATGGATGCACATTTATGAAAATTTTGCAGCATTTAGCAGCTATTTAGCACATAACCGTCTAAAAATTTCGCTTCTGTAGCACTAAAATGAAAGAAAATACAATACTTTTAATATGGCTCCTCAATCCTGACGTTCTAATTATATATGTTTGACTGTAGCCACCTGAAATCTCAAGGTAATCTAAAGCCAGATATACTAACATTTAGCAGAAATTTCTACTAAATATACCAGTACAATTCAGCAATGTATATGCTTTAGATTCTGAAAAAACCATCATTAACTATTTTCTTGTAAATTCAGTGTGTAGGGTGACCACATTTTGGGGCTACCTACAAATTAATCTGGACCGAGCCCAGTCGTCAACGGCGCGTTCTGTTCCACGCGCGCCTCAAGGAGATGTCAGCAAACTGTAGGGGCCCGGTAGGGCCGATGCCTCTGGGGGGAACATGTGGTATTCCTAACGGTTGATACCGAGTCCCCCCCAGAACGAAGGCAACGAAGGAACGGGGTAGGGGTTTAGTCAGTAAGAGTCTGACACGCCCTCCCGCTCCGCCCAAGAGCGGGGGAAGTCATTCTGATGATTCCCCTACCAGAAAAAAAAAAAAAAACCTACAAATTAATATTTCACTTACGTACGTATACCAAAGTCAATCCATCAAAAGCGGCTGAATAATGTTGCCAATTAAATTGAAAAAAAAAAACTCCAGGTCGCGCTTTCATTAATCGCACTCTATCAAACTGCACCTAATTATCAGTCACTGCACGATATTATTATCCCCACAATTTAATTATGATGACAGAAATATGATGATTAACTTTATAATATAAGAAATCCATGTTAATTATTTATTTCGTACATTAAGGATTGAGAACAAAACCATGTCGCATATATGGACCAAAATGCTAAACGTAAACATATTTACCTATATAAAAAAAAAAGTTATAAAATAACAATATTAACTTCTATTACTTAATTATAAATCTTATGGAACAATTATAAACTTTAATATCGTTTGCGTTATATTTGTATTTAAGACCTTCTATATTTAAATAGTAAGTAGAATCATTCAATTTAAAAATGACATTCGAAATTCAAACCTCATTTTTAAATGTGTTCAAAATTATTTATTCCAAAATTAAATCTAATTGTATGTAATAAGGTTTAAAATAAAATGTCAACAATGGTGTTTTTTTTTGTTAGCCTGTTCTGTCGCACTCATGTTTCAGGGTACTTTGAACTTTGTGTTAGTTTGTTTATATTTTTTTACTAGACGATGTAATTTATAAAACTTAGAACAGAGTTTTAATTATTATTTTTTATCGAAAGTACTTTCTTTTTTGTTCAAGTTGCAAATATTAACTTACCGGTTTAAATATTTTAAGGATTTTAATATTTTAATGGTTTTCTTTAAATTTGTTTATCTACATATAAATAAAACGTCTGAAGAATTAAATGCAGCGTCTTTGTAATATGAAAGTCTCCGCCTGTTCCAGCTTATTTCCGAAACGGCTGGACTGATGTTGATGGAAACAGCTGATATGTTATAAGGAGTACATAGGCTGCGAAAAAGAATTGGGCCTAGCACTTTTGGTGGAATGTGGTGCGTATATTCTACCGTACGGTGGAATAAACGCATTCACGGAGCAAGCACTGCGGTGAAACAAACGCATTTTATTGTTCCATTATATCCTGTTAACCTTTACTAAATAAATATTATTGTGTGTATGCACGTACGTAAGTGAAATATTAATTTGTAGGTACCCCCAAAATGTGGTCACCCTACACACTGAATTTACAAGAAAATAGTTAATGATGGTTTTTTCAGAATCTAAAGCATATACATTGCTGAATTGTACTAGTATATTTAGCAGAAATTTCTGCTAAATGTTAGTATATCTGGCTTTAGATTACCTTGAGATTTCAGGTGGCTACAGTCAAACATATATAATTAGAACGTCAGGATTGAGGAGCCATATTAAAAGTATTGTATTTTCTTTCATTTTAGTGCTACAGAAGCGAAATTTTTAGACGGTTATGTGCTAAATAGCTGCTAAATGCTGCAAAATTTTCATAAATGTGCATCCATTACTTAACGAGTTTTCAGGTGGCTCCTCAATCCAGACGTTTAGATTGAGGAGCCATATTAAAAGTATTGTATTTTCTTTCATTTTAGTGCTACAGAAGCGAAATTTTTAGACGGTTATGTGCTAAATAGCTGCTAAATGCTGCAAAATTTTCATAAATGTGCATCCATTACTTAACGAGTTTTCAGGTGGCTCCTCAATCCAGACGTTTAGATTGAGGAGCCACCTTTGCATTAAAATAACTAGTGATATATTTTGCTGCTAAATCTAGAATTCGTGCTGCAAAATAATCTACACTGCTGCTAAATAATGGTGAGATCAGATTTAAAAAATCTGATGTGGCTCCTCAATCCTTACGGACATTGGTATTTATGCTGCCAAGCCGACAGGCGAGTTTAAGTTTGTAAAAATAATATAGTTAAGTATTATTCTAAGAATAAACTCCGTAAAAGTTTTCGTTTGCTTTCTGCCTCTAATAATATTCAACCGTTAACTGAGTTTAGGCCATTTATAGGATAAGATACTAAGATACGAAAATACTTAGGGTACCATGACATGGACAGGACAAGCTAGGTTTGATGTCAATGCTACGATCGGTCGCTTTGCATCTCAATCTAGCCCCCGTGGAGGTTCTTTAAAACCCAACAAACAGGCGTTACTCCGTCCTCTTACCTTACTTACGACCATCATCAGCACATAACCGGCAGAACATACTCGTAAATCGCAATTAATATTGGGTACGACGCGACCGACGTGGAGGTAATGAAACATTATCGATTCAAGTCATTTGGTTTTTGATTGAATTGACTTAATATTATACGGGCGTCTAGTTGAATGGTGCCTTTAAGTAAAAAGGCTAGACTTAAGCTGTTCATGAACGTGTAGCTCATACACGCATATTTGTCATTATACACTTGGTGGACGCCTGCATGAAGCTTACATACGGAGCTGTGTTCTATGAAACTGTGTCGACGAAGCTGCAATGACACAATGGCATTACATTGCCGCTTCGCCGACAGAGTTACGCGTCCGTGGACAGTGAGCTTTAACTGAATGGCAAATTAAGCTAGTTGGCTACATATACTCGTAGAAAATCATTCCTAAACCGTATCCTAATATATTTTGGGTTCTGTAATGTCTTCTCTCTTCAGACTTCTTTTTTATTCAATTTAGTTGCCTCCCCTTCCTTTTACCACCATTCTAGCCTTCCTTCATCCTGCCTTTATCCCATACTAGCTGTCCCTTGCGGTTTCACCCGCATCTTTTGTTACTGCTCCGTAGCGTGATGGTATATAGCCTATAGCATTCCTCGATAAATGGGCTATCTAACACTGAAAGAATTGTTCAAATCGGACCAGTAGTTCCAGAGATTACCCCCTACATACAAACTTACAAACCTACAAACTTACAAACTTACAAATTTTACCTCTTTATAATATTAGTTAAGTATTATTCTAGGAATAAACTCCGTAAATCAAAAGTTTTCGTTTGCTTTCTGCCCCTAATAATACTCAACCGTTAACTGAGTTTAGGCCATTTATAGGATAAGATACTAAGATACGAAAATACTTAGGGTACCATGACATGGACAGGACAAGCTAGGTTTGATGTCAATGCTTCGATTGGTCGCTTTGCATCTCAATCTAGCCCCCGTGGAGGTTATTTAAAACCCAACAAACAGGCGTTACTCCGTCCGCTTACCTTACTTACGACCATCATCAGCACATAACCGGCAGAACATACTTGTAAATCGCAATTCATATTAGGAACGACGCGACCGACGTGGAGGTAATGAAACATTATCGATTCAAGTCATTTGGTTTTTGATTGAATTTGACTTAACGTTTGAATCCCCAACCGGTCCTATGAGACCGCGCTGTTATTGTTTTACTATTGTATCTCGTTTCGCGGGTATCTGAGTAATTAATATTATACGGGCGTCTAGTTGAATGGTGCCTTTAAGTAAAAAGGCTAGACCATAGCCCACAGACACGTAGCTTCATACACGCATATTCGTCATTATGCACTTGGTGTACGCCTGCATGAAGCTTACATACGGAGCTGTGTTCTATGAAACTGTGTCGACGAAGCTGCAATGACACAATGGCATTACATTGCCGCTTCGCCGACAGAGTTACGCGTCCGTGGATAGTGAGCTTTAACTGAATGGCAAATTAAGCTAGTTGGCTACATATACTCGTAGAAAATCATTCCTAAACCGTATCCTAATATATTTTGGGTTCTGTAATGTCTTCTCTCTTCAGACTTCTTTTTTATTCAATTTAGTTGCCTCCCCTTCCTTTTACCACCATTCTAGCCTTCCTTCATCCTGCCTTTATCCCATACTAGCTGTCCCTTGCGGTTTCACCCGCATCTTTTGTTACTGCTCCGTAGCGTGATGGTATATAGCCTATAGCATTCCTCGATAAATGGGCTATCTAACACTGAAAGAATTGTTCAAATCGGACCAGTAGTTCCAGAGATTACCCCCTACATACAAACTTACAAACCTACAAACTTACAAACTTACAAACTTACAAATTTTACCTCTTTATAATATTAGTTAAGTATTATTCTAGGAATAAACTCCGTAAATCAAAAGTTTTCGTTTGCTTTCTGCCCCTAATAATACTCAACCGTTAACTGAGTTTAGGCCATTTATAGGATAAGATACTAAGATACGAAAATACTTAGGGTACCATGACATGGACAGGACAAGCTAGGTTTGATGTCAATGCTTCGATTGGTCGCTTTGCATCTCAATCTAGCCCCCGTGGAGGTTATTTAAAACCCAACAAACAGGCGTTACTCCGTCCGCTTACCTTACTTACGACCATCATCAGCACATAACCGGCAGAACATACTTGTAAATCGCAATTCATATTAGGAACGACGCGACCGACGTGGAGGTAATGAAACATTATCGATTCAAGTCATTTGGTTTTTGATTGAATTTGACTTAACGTTTGAATCCCCAACCGGTCCTATGAGACCGCGCTGTTATTGTTTTACTATTGTGTCTCGTTTCGCGGGTATCTGAGTAATTAATATTATACGGGCGTCTAGTTGAATGGTGCCTTTAAGTAAAAAGGCTAGACTTAAGCTGTTCATGAACGTGTAGCTCATACACGCATATTCGTCATTATAAACTTGGTGTACGCCTGCATGAAGCTTACATACGGAGCTGTGTTCTATGAAACTGTGTCGACGAAGCTGCAATGACACAATGGCATTACATTGCCGCTTCGCCGACAGAGTTACGCGTCCGTGGACAGTGAGCTTTAACTGAATGGCAAATTAAGCTAGTTGGCTACATATACTCGTAGAAAATCATTCCTAAACCGTATCCTAATATATTTTGGGTTCTGTAATGTCTTCTCTCTTCAGACTTCTTTTTTATTCAATTTAGTTGCCTCCCCTTCCTTTTACCACCATTCTAGCCTTCCTTCATCCTGCCTTTATCCCATACTAGCTGTCCCTTGCGGTTTCACCCGCATCTTTTGTTACTGCTCCGTAGCGTGATGGTATATAGCCTATAGCATTCCTCGATAAATGGGCTATCTAACACTGAAAGAATTGTTCAAATCGGACCAGTAGTTCCAGAGATTACCCCCTACATACAAACTTACAAACCTACAAACTTACAAACTTACAAATTTTACCTCTTTATAATATTAGTATAGATTACTTGGGGTCGGCGGAACACGTTTTTCGATACTGTCCTGTCACCCGTCATACTATCACTAGCTCCCTTTATTTCTTTCTCCTCTTTCTGAAAATCTATGAAGTCCTCACACAATCCATCCATCTTTTCTGTCCCATCGTCGTGCTGAATAAAACTGCACAGTTTCACAATTCAACGTATCCTTCGTCCTAACCACACTAGATGACAGTTAATTCTTCTAATTAGTTGCAGTGCAGACCCAGACAATTGCTTAACAACTCGCAATTAACTGCTGCATGCAAATTGTACGTCTGTTACAACTTTAATTAAAGACAATTGAGTCTAGGATCATTTTTGGACGGAACATAAGCCAGATAGATTGGCAGATTTACTGCGGTAATCGAATTTCATCGGCTGTTTATTGATATTGTTATTTACTTAACTGTCTGAACGTGATTGATCGACATCTTGGATTTATCTTGTAGGGGGAATAATGGAATATAGATCAGATTGTGGAGCAAGATAATATAACATTGGATATCTCAGACGATCTTGGGTGGTCTTGAGATTGTTTGGTTAGAATCTTAAGACATGCTAGTTTGTGATGTGATTTGCATTCTGCAAGTACTCGTAGCTATTCGATAAAATTGGAAACTACGTGAAGGATTATTGAGTTAGATTGATAGATTGTACACCATCAAACATTTCAGTCGGAGCTTAAAATCAATAGGGTGTAACAATGGATGGTCTTATCGCTAAAAGCGATTTTTACGGACAACCATTGGGTGGATTTGACGGTGAAGAAGAAAAGATACTATAAGTTTGTGACGTACTATTTACATATACAATTCGTAAATAATACCACAAACGATATAGCTATATACATATTAAACATGATAGCAGATAAATATGTATAAATACTTAATGACACTTAAAAGGAAAGGTGATTCTTGATCATAATTACTTTTAAAAGATGATAAAGATTGTGCTTTTCTTTCCGGCACGGGCAAAACATTCCACATCCGCCGTGCTAGGACTGAAAACACCTTTTCTTAAAAAAAACAAATCCCAGGTTAGGCATATCAAGCTTTAAGTTTTCTGATGATCTTAGACAACTAGTACGTGTGTTATTAAGGGAATTGAAACGTCCTATTGACATTCCTATTAGGCACCTATTGCTTGCAAACCGTGTTGCAAACATTGATGTATTCGTAGTCGCGACATAAAAAGCCCGAAACCAATGTGTCATTGTTGCGAAGACAAACATAACATTATTTACTCGCCGCCTAACTTGGGAACTTTTTGGCGACACCAAGATCAATTCGTAGACGCGTCACGGCTATGCAAATGTAATTACCGCGATCAAACGCCGGCTATAAATACGAGCATGCGAGCAATGTCGAACTAATCAGCGTGCTTGTTACTCGTACATTCTGCTATAAGTGGGTTAGTTGTGTCGTCTACTTATAGAACACTTGTAAAACCGTTTAGTTTTGAAGTTTTATTTGAAGCTACTCGTAATTTTGTACTTTTGAATGTAAAATTACGCCCGTTTTCAATAATCTGCCGCAGTTCATAGATAGATAGCTATCCCCGATAAACAGTAAGATTCTATCTATCCATCTACAACTTCGGTAGGAAATGTTATCCGTCGGTAGGTTATAGGAAAGCAATTAAGGGCAAAAGGATAGATTTGTTTATCTTTAGTAGCTACAATTGTAGATAGATACTTAGCTTATTGAAAACGGGAGTAAACCAATAAATTTGGAAACGCTGTTTTACTTAGTTGATAAAAAAATCTTTGATGTCACTAAGGCGGGCACTACATTAGACCGACGTACTCGTGGGCCACGATTTGTACGTAGAACGACGCGACATCGCGTGGAGTCGCGTGGCGCGGGTCTAATGTAGCTCTACAAGTCTAGTTGCCATATAAAATGTTTGGGGACCGACGAGCTCAGATATACGGGCATACGTGGCCCACATGTGTGTAAAGTAGTTTTACCTTAAAGCGAGTCTCACAAACGTGACCGATGTACCGAAGACGAGAGGGGAAAAGGGAGGGGTTAAAAACACGAAATACGTGTGACGTAACTGACGTAATTTATAAATTGATTAGTTAGCAAAACCTATAAGATCTGCGGAGTTTCTCTGAATTCAATGAGTCAATTTGATCTTACAAAACGACAGTCAATTACTTGTAGCAACAGATCTAGAACAAAGATGATTTCCCAGAAGCGTCGCCGCGCCGTCGTGCAATACAGTTTAATATAATTACCGGGATCAAACGCTCGCCTATAAATACGGACACGCTAGTATGTAGAACAATAATAATTACGAGACACTAGCGATGGGCAATTTCGAGAATTCTTAAGAATCGAAAAAGAAGACACCGACTCGTTTCTTTCTTAAGAATCGTCGTTGTCGTTAATATGACTATCGAGTCAACCATCGACTCGCCGTTCTACGAAATAATCTTTTTTTATTATTGATAGGCTCGCGGTTTTCGAGGAGCTCGTGGCTAGATAATAACAGCTTGCCAAGGTTGGTCTGTGGATAGGTGACCATCTCAACCTACCGAGTTTCCTCCGTGCCTCGGAAAGCACGTTAAGCCGTAGATCCCGGCTCTCATTTGTAGATCTTTGGCAGTCGTTACGGATAGTCAGAAGACAGTAAAACTGACCTCCAGTCTTGTTATGAAGTACCGTGTTACCCCAGTTAATGGGTTGGCAGCCGCTCTTCGTAAAATACTGGTATTCAGCTAAATCTGACTTGACTGGAAGCTGACCCCGATATAGTTGGGAAAGGTAGATGTTGATGATGATAGGCTCGCGTTTGACCACTATCTCACCTGATGGTAAGCGATGATGTGGTCGAAGATGGAGCACGCTTGCCTCGAAGTAACGTATCCACTCCTGACATAAAGACCCCTAGGTTGTGGCTATCAGGAAACCCAGACTCCAGCAGGGAATTCGAGATGTTATTCAATTGTTTCGAGCTAATGGAATCGACCGCTAGTTTTTGATTGTACGAATCAGTTAGTATTAGTTTTGAGTAAGAGACTCAAAACTCTAAACCATCGAGGAACAACTCACAAATAAACGCACCATGTGCCGGTCTCAATAACAGACCGAGTCGGACTCGAGTCAAAGTCGAAACAATCGAGATGTACATCATCATCATCTGCCTAGCCTTTTCCCAACTATATTGGGGTCGGCTTCGAGTGAAGCCTGATTTGGCTGAATACCAGTATTTTACGAGGAGCGGTTGCCAACCAGACCTCCATAACCCATTAACTGGGGTAACAGGGTACTTCATGGCAAGACTTGGAGTCAGATTTACTGGCTTCTGACTATCCGTAACGATCGAGATGTACAAACAATCGAATAAAACCTCTCACCATCTCGTAGCGATCTATGTATGATGTTATTGTTCTATTGTGATTGTACAAGATGGAAAGCGAAAAGATATGCAGTTACTTATGATTCTTTTGTTCTACGAGATAAATATTTATTAGTTGCACATCTTCAATGCATAGATATGCTGCAATATACGATTGAAAGTTTATAAACGTAGGCGTTGGGTATTTTTTTTTTTAATTGTTATAAACTAGTGCTTGACTGCGATCCCACCTGATGGTAAGCAGTGATGCAATCGTTGATGGTGAGGCGCACTAGCTTATTAAAAGCTTATTCACTCTAGCCTTGAAGACACCTAAATTATAATCGGACGGGAAAACCGCAGCAGGCAAATTGTTCCAATCCCTCGATGTCCGCGTATTTGTAAGTATTTGGTAGTTATGCGAGCAATAAACACATTGAGGATCATAAAATTTGCAATTTATTGTGTAATTATTCAGCATCATCAGGCACTTGCGTTTTAGATGTCAAATAGGCAGAAGATCCTTGTTCTTTTCTTTCTCTTTGCTTCTATACTGTCCCTCTGCTGGGCAAAAGGTCTAATCATTCCTTCCATTGTTCCCAGCCGGGTACAGACTGCTGTAACGTTAAATTTTGCAATGTAACAGAATTCCCATAAAGTGCGAAATCGCGCGAACCGTGCACACTACGCGTGCAAATAGAGCATTTATTTCTACATCTATGTCGTCTCGCCATCTACTTGGTTTATCGAGACCCCATCATAAGATTTCAGGGCACCAATCTTGAGTTATATTGGCCCACCGCTCGATCGGTATGCGGCAAGCGCTGCTTGTAGTATTTTAAAATATTTAGTAGACTCACCAATGGAAACAATTAAAGAACGCAATTAGAACTTGATATTTTTTTGTGTACAATTGAAATCGAATGTAGTATTAGGAAAACATCTTGATGTTTCGATCCCCCCAAGTCTATATACCGTGGAGAACCTCCGAAATTTTAAGACAAAATGGTCTTTGTTCCAGTGAACGGAGAGTACATAACAGCGTGCAAGCACGACGACGCGGTGAACATACTGCGCAACGCCGGCGACATTGTGGTGCTCACTGTCAAACACTACAGAGCTGCCACACCGTTCTTACAGAAGCAAGGTAAGTCTTGAACCAATAAGTTCCTAAATGTCTTCTATCAACTACTGAGCTTGAAGTTATTTATTTTAGTAGGAAAAAATTAAATGATCCTGCTTTGGGTGGAGCGAGAGACTCCTTCGGTTGCCGTTTGCCTTCCTGATCCACGGCAGTTCTGGATTGTTCCCATGCTGGGCCAAGGAACAAGGGATAAGGTTTTCATATCAGGAATTTCTCAGTTGGAGCTGGAATTTAACCAATGAGGGCCCCCCATGTCTCGGAAAGCTCTTGACGTCCTTGGTCCTGCGTCTATAGTTTAGCTGCTGAAAGGATTTGGATGCAACTTGGTTCATGGGTGGACTATGCCCGGCCCTTAGAATACTTGTTACACCAGGAATATGCTCCTTGTATCATTCTCGACTTTTACGCAGGCAAGAGAAAAACGATATTTAGCGAATAATCATCTTTTTATTGTTTTCAGCGGACGGAGCGTCAGATACGGACAGCAGTACTGGTGATGACCACCCATCGCTTCACAATAAGACTGTAGACGCTAACTGTAATTCTGAGAAGAATAGCGAACAAACTAACGGAGGATGGCAGGTATGTTCATGACAGGTCTTTGAATGATTAGGAAAATTGGGGTTCAAAGTGAGTTATGTCAATCTTCCATACCATTAGTCATCATCATCTACTTAGCCTTTTCCCAACTATATTGGGGTCGGCTTCCAGTCAAGCCGGATTTGGCTGAACACCAGTATTTAGGAGCGGTTGCCTACCAAACCTCCACAACAACCCATTAACTGGGGTAACACGGTACTTCATGGCAAGACTGGAGTCAGATTTACTGGATTCTGACTATCCGTAACGACTGCCAAAGATCTACAAATGACTGCCGGGTCCTACGGCTTAACGTGCTTTCCGAGGCACGGAGGAAACTCGGTATGTTAAGATGGTTACCCATCTACAGACCAACCTTGGAAAGCGTTGCTTAACCTTAAGATCGACCCGTGCGGCTGTTATTATCTAGCCACAGTAGCCACGAGCTCTTCCATATCATCAGTAATGAGAAAGTTTTCTGGGCCCCATCTCATTCTAGATCCACATCAATGATTTGTGCAGAATCTTCATTTCTAATGCCTATCGTCTTTACCCACAACAACCATTAGAACTCTCAAACCTCTCAATCTCAAGTGGGCCAGTGACTTCGCGCTGGGCCGCGCTGGGCCGCGAGACGCATCGCGAGTTCGCAACTTTGCGAGGCGCATAGTAAAATCGTCGGCAACACGACGTCGCGAATGTAAAAACGTTCCGCTACGCAGCGAGACGCCGCGCGGCGTCACGAGGCGCAGCGCTGCATGAAGCAACGTATCCTAAATTCTCACAATGAAATGTGTATCTTTTCGCATAGTAAATAAAGTTCTATTTTGAGTCACTCTATTAAAATGTGCATGCAGCGTCGCGGCTCGGTGTGAGCTGACCCAAAGCGAGCTATGTCCATCTTCCTTACCATCAGTAATGAGAAAGTTTCCTGAGTCCCATCTCATTTGAGATCCACGTCAATGATTTGACGTGACGTGACCATCTTAACATAACGAGTTTCCTTCGTTCCTCGGAAAGCACGTTAAGCCGTAGGTCCCGGCTGTCATTTGTAGATCTTTGGCAGTCGTTACGGATGGTCAGAAGCCAGTAAATCTGAATCCAGTCTTGCCATGAAGTACCGTGTTACCCCAGTTAATGGGCTGTGGAGGTCTGGTAGGCAGCCGCTCCTCGTAAAATACTGGTATTCGGCTGAATCCGGCTTGACTGGAAGCCGACCTCAATATAGTTGGGAAAAGGCTAGGTAGATGATGATGATGGACATAAGAATGCATAACGTTGTGCGGTTGTGCAGAGCGCGTGGACGGACGGCGAGGAGAGCAGCCGGCCGGGCAGCGCCACGGGCTCCGTGCGCGGCTCGCGCCCGCCCTCCGTCGCCTCCGACAAGCCCAGCGAACCCAAGGAGTGGATCGACGTCATCTCAGGTAACTTACCCAACAGCTAGAGAGTTCAATCATCTAAGGCTGACCTTGCATGAGGCGTGCGCGTTCCTTGGGTGTGTGAGTAGCGTAGGCGCCCCGAGCACGCTGCGTGAGCGTCGCGTTTTGATACCTTGCGGCGTTAGCGTCGCGTTTTGCTACCTTGCGGCGTGAGCGTCGCGTTTTGCTACCTTGCGGCGTGAGCGTCGCGTTTTGCTACCTTGCGGCGTGAGCGTCGCGTTTTGCTACCTTGCGGCGTGAGCGTCGCGTTTTGCTACCTTGCGGCGTGAGTGGAACGTGTACGCGGCGCTCGCATCGTGTTCTTATGCCCTTGCCCTCTGTCGCCTCTGAAGGGGGTTCAGCAGCATGCTGAACGCCGCATATGTGTCGCGCGCTTACTACACACATGTGACACGGCGACAACACGCGACGCTGGCGCAGCGTATACGCGGCCCGAGAAACGCGCTCGCTTAATGTGGGGAGTCCAAATATGTATTACTGTGGCCTAAATCAGGACAAATGTTGATTGATCAGTTCCCAATGGTTTATCGTGTCTCTTTTCAGTACCGTTAATGATGGGCTACGTCACGAGATACGTGTTAGGAACGGACAAGCTGCGGCCTGGAGCATTTGAGGTACGATAGTTAAAATAAAAAGCAATTTGTTTATTATCGCGAAAGCGATATAATTTGCATTAAAATAAATATAAATGTTTAGTAAAATTGCATAAATGAGTGTTCTGCCTTGATTACTACAACTAATAAGTTACACGAGATGGTCCCTCTCCCTTTTAGGTTCGCGGTGCGCGGCCTCACCTCACGACAGGCGTGATCCACGCGGAGGACCCGGCGGCGCTGTCGCACTGGCTCAAAAGCATCTCCGACAACATCGTAGGCCTCACCAACCTGCAGGTTAGTGTACGAGTACTGTGTGTCCCAGGTCTGGCCTCAAATCATGAAAATTATAAGTGCAAACTTGGGCCTCGTTTAGGGAGACGAGCGGCATTGAGCAGCGAATTCAACGTTGCGTTGCATTGTCGATTTAATCATATGTGAATGCATGAAAGCGTTTAGGCAACGCTCGTAACCACGCGTGTTTTGTTTGATATTGAACGCGGCTAGCGATGGGTTTGGGTCCGCCGCCCGCCGCCGCGTTAGGGTCAGTTCACACCGAGACGCGACGCGACGATGCAGAAAAAGGCCAGTGATTTCGCGCTGCGCCGCGTGCCGCCGCAAGATGCATCGCAACGTTGCGAGGCGCATAGTAAAATCGTTGGCAACACGACGTCGCGTATGTAAAAACGTTCCATGCGAGACACCGCGAGGCATCACGAAGCGCTGCATGAAGCAACGTATTCTAAATTCTCACAACGAAATGTGTATCTTTCGTGTTGTAAATAAAGTTCTATTTTGAGTCACTATATTAAAATGTGCATGCAGCGTCGCATCGCGTCGGGTCTTGATGTCAGCTGACTTTTACACGCATGATCGCCCGTCACGTCACACGCCGCGTGGCGCGCCGCCGAGCATCGCTCGTCTGTCAATCACTTTGTAACTGCTACTAAACAAAACACTAACAATTTTGTTCTAGCAATCTATCAATAAAATCTTATTTCATTGTAACGGTACCTCTGCCTTGTGAAATATTCAAAGAAGACTGGTGGTAGTAAGTGGTGAATGCGATACCCGCTACAGCAGCCGAAGAAGATATAAATATGCAAAAATTGTATCTCTCTTTCAGATGAAGCTCTTCAACCGCCACTTCGGCGTGGGAGAGCGCATAGAGTACATGGGCTGGGTGCACGAGGGGGTCGTACAGGCGCAACAACCCTGGCAGACGTACAGAGCCAAGTTCTTGGTGCTCAAGGGAACTGATGTTATGCTCTTTGATGTGCCACCGGTAAGTTTTAAGGTTACATTGTTGCTAGTTGATAATTTATTATTCTCCACAGTTTGACATTGTGCATCCAAAATTAAACATATATTTTTTTTTATTATTTTTGTCTGTTTTGGAATTGAAAATAATAAAAAATGCCATTAAACTAATATGAGTCAACTAAGTTTCGTTTTTCTTTATGATTTTAACGTATGAAATCGTGCCGACAAAGTTTAATGACGACGAAGAATTCTATAGAATTTGTTTGTAATCGCAGCGCGCTTTTTGGCCACGCCCTTCAGTGAGTTCTAGCCCACGATTAGTTTATTTACTAGACAACACATTTTTCTTAAAACAAGATTGAAAAGGAATATTTTGTGTCGTTTGTTTCAGTATTATCATTAGGTAAAAACTGTACAAGGTGTGATGTCACAGTCACGATATTCTTATGCACACTGTATCATCTAAATTTTTTGTTAACGCGTCATTTATAATACAGGGGATACAAAATTATAAATTTTATCGGACAGTTTGTACCTATGGAGAGGACGATTTTTTTTTTTAGTTTCCTGAAAATAATTTTGTGGGAGGATGTTCAGATTCGTCTACTGAGCAAGCCCTTAAAGTTTGCGGAGGGCTATCGAAGGGTGTAAGGCACCCTTTATAAGTGTCATATTTTTTTTAGTAATTTAACTGTCAGACATACATAATTATACATACATAATACATAAGTAGATTTTTTGGAATGTCTCAGATTATTAATTTTTAGGGTTTTTTTAGTAATACAGCAAGGAATCCATATTTATTTTCGCCAAGTTTACATTTGACATTTGAGTCTTTGAGTCAATGTAATAAAATAAATATATTATATAGATAATAATAAAATTAAGACAAAGACGCAGCAGTTAATATACATATACTAGGGAAGCCACATGTGCAAAAGCAGTAAATGAAAAACAAGCGCGTCTTCAACGTAGTCTTTTACTTCGTAATAATATACCATGGGTGGCCATATTATTAGGGACAGTACCTAGATTTCTTATATTATTATCAACTTTAATTCCATTTTGCAGGTAAATGGTTGGTTGTAGGTTCGTCAAATATTTTTTATTTATAGACTTCATTGATTGAGATAATAAAACATCAAATTTGAAGTCAAAATTGAATGAATATTGCTAGTATTTTGTGACAGCATCCATTTATCGTGGTATGCTCTCTATGCAAGTTTTGGCTTTCTGTAGCAGGTTTCTGGTAGAATGGCCACTCTTTAATTAGGGCTACAATCAGCTGGTGTTATTTTTTTCACCGGCAAGAGGATCCAAATATTCACCAAATGTTGAAAAAAATCAACAAAGTTAAAAAATATCACTTAAAAATAAATGGCGCGATCTCACAATGTTGCTTTATATAAAAAATAATAATACTGATGGCAGTAATAATATCAAATAAAAAAATCTTATATAAATCCGTTGGTTAACTTAAAAAGTGACATTTATAATTTTGCTAACTTTTTTCGAAATCATCGTATTACGTATCTTTTTTTTTCAAAAATATGTAAATGAATTTGATATCAAATTTTATGTTTTTATTAACTCTGTCAATAAAGTCTTTAAATAAAAAATACTAGCCGGACCTATAACTAACCATTTGCCTGCAAAATGCAATCAAAGTTGATACTAATGTATGAAATTTAGGTACTGTCCCTAATAATTTGGCCACCCACTGTACTTTTTTGATAAGAACAACTTAGCGAGTAAAAGTTTTAAACCCCTTTCAAAAGTGCCTGCATTGGTTTATTCCTTTCAAAAGACTTTGTTTTTTGACTTTTGACTTTGACCTTTGACTCTGAATTTGACTTTGACTTTGTTGACTTTGACTTTTGGCTTAGACCCATATCAGGATTATGAATTTCCGTGGTGTAACTTGTCCTCAACGATCTTAGGCTGATTAAATTTTCGTTTTCCCGGAATTATCCTACTGGAAGGTCTGAAAGCCTGTTTCCCCCTAAGGGGAAAAGATCGAGCCCCACCTCCGCTCAACCTTGTGGTTTTCGTCCAGGTGATTTGCATTAGCCCCCACCTGATGTAAAGAATTCCCAAGAAATATATCACGTTGTCGGAACTTAGAAACTTAGGGGACAAAGCAAACTTAGAGATGTAGAAAACAATTTTAATACCAAATAGGATTGAAAATCCATTGGTAGATATACAAACTTAAACAATATAAAGCGTCAGTCGGTCACAGAATAATTCCGTGGCTGGCGTGAATAAGTTGATTGATGACGCATTCTACGCACTAGAAATTTATAGGAAACAAATTGACACGACCAAATGTACCTTAATTTTGGAGCAATCAATTGTGGTAGTATGTAGACATCTCTCATTTGTAGAAGTCGTAAAACCAATAAAAAAAGACCTACATATCGACATGTCCACTTTTTCACGCCGGCCACGGAATTTACTGTTGTTCTGTTTGACGCCGAAGTGGTTTTCAATAAATTGACACTTTACACTTTCCTTCTCTGCCCCAAACGAGGACGTGTGCATCTGGATTGAGAGCCCATTTTTTAAATCCTTACGAAACGCAACCAAATTTACAGGGAATTTAGTAAAAAATTAGTAAAACTTAGAGCACTAATCCATAAATTTCTAAAACAAAAATTAAAACTTTTATAGCTAAATAACGTGGGCCCTCAATCCAGATGCTTCGTAAAGAGGCATAGTCTAGATCTCGGAAAGTACTATGTCTGGGTTAATAATGTTTATTTAGGAATTTAGTAAAGAATTTCTAAAGTATTTTAAGAAATTCCCAAATTTCTAGAATGTCGCATTACAGATTTATAGCGGTTTATCTTGGGCCCTCAGATCGTAAATGTCATTTCTCGAAAACTGAATTTATGTGACGAAATACATATCTACGACTTTAAAAGATGTTAGTTAGATAAATCTCTGAATTCGTAAAAAAGAAATAGTGACCCAAAAGTTAATCGGTAAAAAGTAAATGAAAGTTGAATTTTACCGAAACGTCTGAACTGAGGGCCCAAGATTTTCGGCTTTTTTTACTAGACTTAACCTCATAGATAAACGCAAACTAGACCAAGATGTTCTACTATTTTTTACTAAATTTTAACGTATCGTCCGTTTTTCTAAGTGTTATACTTTAAGAGAAAATTAATTTTCAATTTTGTATAGGAAGATGTCGTGTAGGGTGACCATAATGTTTTGAATATCCTATACCTAGGAATATACCCCTGGGGATTGTACGAGAGGATACATACTGATCAGTCCAAAAAAAATGATTTTGTCCAAAATTTATTTTTGGAATCTCTGGTAGGTATTCCAGATCTTGGCCATAGATACGACAACTAATTAAAACATTTATTTATTTATCTTTATCTTCCATCTATTTTTACAGCTTTTATTTAACCCTCAATGCGATAAATGCACCCCCATATGAACTGACGGACTGTGCGAAGCATAAAACCCAGGTTTCTATAAGCTCTTCTTTTACAGCACCGCGTGACGTGATCAGGTGTGAAAACTTAATCCCAGGTCCTTGACTTCTGTGAGTCGTTCCATAGGCAACCCGTCAATATGGTAACTGCTCAAGATGCACGAGAAAAAGTGATTGTCACACACTTCGTACATACTACATACCAGTTGACCACTTTATCTTTATTTTACGCTACCCGCCCATGTCCGATAATCGGTGACTGTTTTTTTGTAGGTGAAAAATAGAACACACAGCGATAGCAATAGTGCAACGCACACGGCCTACAAAAAGTCTGTCAGAATATACTATAGGATTATAATTTGATACGATTATCAGTCCTACAAAAAATTTGACTCTATGCAAACATTATTAAAACTAAATAAGTGTTCTTTTTTATTTATTTGTTTCAGGCAACTAGGCCTATATTATAAATCAGACATATAACAGAGATCTGATTCCGATTCAGAAAGGTAGGAACTTCTGATTGATTTTCCACCTCCGATTCCGATTTTTAATCGAAACTTGTATTGGAGTTGCAAACGGACACATAAGAAAACACCGAGCCTAGCCCTTTCCATTGCCCTTTGGATGACTCTAACGGTACGCGTACACCGAACCCGTCATCGGCCGAAGTATGCTCGGGCGTCATCGGCCGAACTCGGCCGATCAAATCAAACGTAAGTAAATGGAAGAGAGCGCATACACTGCTACTACCGACGTCGTCCGATGACGCCCGACAACGGACGATCAACTGACGAGTCCGAACGTGTTTGGATTTTTTGTCAGTTTTACCGACTTCTTTCTGCGATCCGTCGATGATATACATTCCCGATAGTTTGTATTCTGCTTTGTAATAAGTGGTTCAACTGCGTTTAAAATGTATTGAAATGTACCATAACTCATTCAAAAATATTCAAAAAATTTGATGGGTTGTAATCTTAACTCCTCAAAAAAGTGATGGATTTCGCCCAGTTGCTTCCTGTGTATAAGTATTTCATTAACCCACTCACGCCGACGTCGCCGACGTCGACTGCGATGTACAAAATTGCGGTATACATTTTCTAAGTTGCACAGTTCAGACTCCATAAGTTCCACCGACAACGGCCGTTATCGTCTGCAGTGTATGCAGTTGAACGTCCGAGTTACTCGTCCGAGTAGTTCTGTCCGCCATCGGCCGACAAAATCGGTTTCAGTGTACGCGAACCGTAACGGTACGCGTACACCGAATCCGTCATCGGCCGAAGTAAGCTCGGGCGTCATCGGCCGAACTCGGCCTATCAAATCAAACGTAAGTAAATGGAAGAGAGCGCATACACTGCTGCTACCGACGTCGTCCGATGACGCCCGAAAACGGACGATCAACTGACGAGTCCGAACGTGTTTGGATTTTTTGTCAGTTTTACCGACTTCTTTCTGCGATCGAGTCGTTATTTGCACAATTCAGACTTCATAAGTTCCACCGACAACTGCCGTTATCGTCTGCAGTGTATTCAGTTGAACGTCCGAGTTACTCGTCCGGGTAGTTCTGTCCGCCATCGGCCGACAAAATCGGTTTTAGTGTACGCGTACCGTAAGAGCGTTTTCACATTATCCGATCCGATATCGGTGTCGGACGCCGATACGATATCGGGGTAAGTAAAATGTATGAAATGCCGTGGTCCGATATCCGATATCGGGCCGGACAATATGAAAGACAGGTACATATTTCATACATTTTACTTACCCCGATATCGTGTCGGCCTCCGACACAGATATCGGATCGGATAATGTGAAACGCTACTTAGCCACTTGAATGCTTTCAGTGTCATTATGTCATCACTGCCAATACGCACTTGTTATTGACTTTTGTCTTGAGAAACTGTGGTATTATATGTTGGACGAAAAGATACTGCGAAGCTTCCTGAACGCCGCTCCGCTGCCCAGCCGAGACGGATTCGGGCCTATTTCTCTTGACTTCTTCCACTATATTCCCTTATATCAGTATCCCTAGGTATAGGATATTTAAAACATTATGGTCACCCTACAAGACATCTTCCTATACAAATTTAAAAATCAATTTTCTCTTAAAATATAGCACTTAGAAGAACGGACGATACGTTAAAATTTAGTAAAAAATAGTAGAACATCTTAGTCTAGTTTGCGTTTATCTATGAGGTTAAAGTCTAGTAAAAAAAGCCGAAAATCTTGGGCCCTCAGTTCAGACGTTTCGGTAAAATTCAACTCTCATTTACTTTTTAACGATTAACTTTTGGGTCACTATTTCTTTTTTACGAATTCAGAGATTTATCTAACTAACATCTTTTAAAGTCGTAGATATGTATTTCGTCACATAAATTCAGTTTTCGAGAAATGACATTTACGATCTGAGGGCCCAAGATAAACCGCTATAAATCTGTAATGCGACATTCTAGAAATTTGGGAATTTCTTAAAATATTTTAGAAATTCTTTACTAAATTCCTAAATAAACATTATTAACCCAGACATAGTACTTTCCGAGATCTAGACTATGCCTCTTTACGAAGCATCTGGATTGAGGGCCCACGTTATTTAGCTATAAAAGTTTTAATTTTTGTTTTAGAAATTTATGGATTAGTGCTCTAAGTTTTACTAATTTTTTACTAAATTCCCTGTAAATTTGGTTTCGTTTCGTAAGGATTTAAAAAATGGGCTCTCAATCCAGATGCACACAACGAGGACAGCATAACGTCCCCGATTTATGTTTAACTGCGGAGCGTTCCTGCTATGAGTCTAAATGACGTGTCTCGCTAAATATTCTTTTTTGTATCAGTAAGAGGCCTACGTGGGCTGGGTGTGATTTAACAAGATACGACCCCTAGCGTTCCTTGTAACGGTCTTCTTCTTCTCTTGTAACGGTGTAGGTGAGTGTCTCTCTGTTCCACTACCTCCAAAACGACTTTGAATGCAGTACGAGGAAGTATGAAGCCTACGCCCCTCCCTGAAAGTGTGCGAGAACCAAGAGCAGCACAATGTAAAGTATTCTTTTGTCAGTTAGTCCTTAGGGGGAGGTAGTCGTCATTTTGACGCCGACATTTGACATTTCGTGGTCTCATTACCATCTAGCTGGTCCTAACATGTAACGAATATTTACGCGGTTCAGTCTTCAATCGGCAGTGTTTCGATTTCTTTGAATGTTTATAAGGGACTCATTTTATAAATAGCCCGAATTGCTCTCATTCTTCAATTCCTTTCCAGATGAACATAACCGAGCTAGCGAAGTGTCCGGAAACCCTCAAAGTGTATCAGACGATGTTCCGCACAGTGAAAGAGAGTGAGACGGTAGACTGGCGCCAGCACTGCTTCCTCGTGCAGAGCTCGGCGCCCGGCCCCGCCGGCGCCGCCGCGCTCGGGCCGCGCTACTTCAGCGCCGAGACGCGCCAGGACCTGCTGCGCGTCGAGGCCGCCTGGACGGCCAACATCGTCAACTCCGTCATACGGCTTGGGGTGAGTCGCGCGGCCTTCCTGTGCAGAGTGAGGCGGCGCCTGCGCGCTCGGGCCGCGCTACTTCAGCGCCGAGACGCGCCAGGACCTGCTGCGCGTCGAGGCCGCCTGGACGGCCAACATCGTCAACTCCGTCATACGGCTTGGGGTGAGTCGCGCGGCCTTCCTGTGCAGAGTGAGGCGGCGCCTGCGCGCTCGGGCCGCGCTACTTCAGCGCCGAGACGCGCCAGGACCTGCTGCGCGTCGAGGCCGCCTGGACGGCCAACATCGTCAACTCCGTCATACGGCTTGGGGTGAGTCGCGCGGCCTTCCTGTGCAGAGTGAGGCGGCGCCTGCGCGCTCGGGCCGCGCTACTTCAGCGCCGAGACGCGCCAGGACCTGCTGCGCGTCGAGGCCGCCTGGACGGCCAACATCGTCAACTCCGTCATACGGCTTGGGGTGAGTCGCGCGGCCTTCCTGTGCAGAGTGAGGCGGCGCCTGCGCGCTCGGGCCGCGCTACTTCAGCGCCGAGACGCGCCAGGACCTGCTGCGCGTCGAGGCCGCCTGGACGGCCAACATCGTCAACTCCGTCATACGGCTTGGGGTGAGTCGCGCGGCCTTCCTGTGCAGAGTGAGGCGGCGCCTGCGCGCTCGGGCCGCGCTACTTCAGCGCCGAGACGCGCCAGGACCTGCTGCGCGTCGAGGCCGCCTGGACGGCCAACATCGTCAACTCCGTCATACGGCTTGGGGTGAGTCGCGCGGCCTTCCTGTGCAGAGTGAGGCGGCGCCTGCGCGCTCGGGCCGCGCTACTTCAGCGCCGAGACGCGCCAGGACCTGCTGCGCGTCGAGGCCGCCTGGACGGCCAACATCGTCAACTCCGTCATACGGCTTGGGGTGAGTCGCGCGGCCTTCCTGTGCAGAGTGAGGCGGCGCCTGCGCGCTCGGGCCGCGCTACTTCAGCGCCGAGACGCGCCAGGACCTGCTGCGCGTCGAGGCCGCCTGGACGGCCAACATCGTCAACTCCGTCATACGGCTTGGGGTGAGTCGCGCGGCCTTCCTGTGCAGAGTGAGGCGGCGCCTGCGCGCTCGGGCCGCGCTACTTCAGCGCCGAGACGCGCCAGGAACTGCTGCGCGTCGAGGCCGCCTGGACGGCCAACATCGTCAACTCCGTCATACGGCTTGGGGTGAGTCGCGCGGCCTTCCTGTGCAGAGTGAGGCGGCGCCTGCGCGCTCGGGCCGCGCTACTTCAGCGCCGAGACGCGCCAGGACCTGCTGCGCGTCGAGGCCGCCTGGACGGCCAACATCGTCAACTCCGTCATACGGCTTGGGGTGAGTCGCGCGGCCTTCCTGTGCAGAGTGAGGCGGCGCCTGCGCGCTCGGGCCGCGCTACTTCAGCGCCGAGACGCGCCAGGACCTGCTGCGCGTCGAGGCCGCCTGGACGGCCAACATCGTCAACTCCGTCATACGGCTTGGGGTGAGTCGCGCGGCCTTCCTGTGCAGAGTGAGGCCCCCGGATCACCGTTATCCCTTTCGTCCTAGGTTAACCGATTTCTCTAACCAAGCTTTTTTGGGTTAGTTCTTCATAACTAGTAGTCACTCTATACTGACAATACATCTAAGCATTGAACGCAGCTATACGAGTATATGGAACGTAATCGCTTCCACGATCGGGCTGAACGTAAGGTAGCCGCATTACATTACAGCGATGTTTTTCAATCCGGCGGGTCTTTTTATAATACAGCAATTATATGTATGTCGCAGCCCAATGCAATGGTAAACGTTCAAGGATTACGAGCCAAGTAGTAAGTTAGATTCGAGTAAAATAAAATATGACAATATTTTTATAATACTTAGTGTTTGGAGATGAATGAAATGCTTCTTCGATAGAATTTAGGCGTATAATCATGAGAATATGTTTTACAAAAATTGCGTGTGCGTTTCGTTTACCGGTATAATGGCGGAATGACAGTGGCGGCGCGCGCGTAAGAAAACGGAACTAAACTCTGGGCCGTCCAATCGTAGCGGCTCGCTGGGATGACGATGCGCAGACATGCCCCCAGCCTTGGAGTAACAGCCTCCAACGAAGAAAGAGCAGGAACCAGAATAATGTAGATGTTGAGGAAAGTTAGGGTTCTTCCTCTTTTAGTAGTGGACACAATTTAGGGTACGATCTTCTTATGACTCCGTTAGCCGTCTTGATGTCAGCTACACGTGCTAGTCCATCCTTTCCAGGTGAAGTGCTCATGACTCGTCCAAGACGCCATTTCAAGGGTGGCAAATTGTCTTCTTTGATGAGCACCAAGGTATTGGGTGCTATGGTGTCAGAGTTCGATTGCCATTTGGTCCTTGTCTGCAGCTCCGAAACGTATTCCTGCGACCAGCGTTTCCAGAAGTTCTGTCTGGTTTGTTCGATGCGCTCGTAGCGGACCAAGCGTGATGTGTTCGCAGCTGTGAGGTCTTCATAGGCAGGAGCAACAAGCGGCCGGCCAATCAGAAAGTGAGCTGGAGTAAGAGGGAGTAGGTCGTTTGGATCTGAAGACATGGGATACATGGGTCTGGAATTGAGGATGGCCTCTATTTGTGCCAATAGTGTGGAAAATTCCTCATAAGTAAGGTTTACGTTGCCTACACGTCGAAGATGATACTTAAAAGATTTAACCCCTGCCTCCCACAAACCCCCAAAATGTGGCGAATAGGGAGGGATGAAGCTAAATTTAATATTTTCGCCTGTAGTAAAATTTAAAATATCATTTTGACTGGAATCTAAAAATTGAGAAAATTCTTTTAGTGCGCCTACAAACGTTTTTCCGTTGTCGGAAAATATTTGTGCAGGTTTTCCACGACGAGATAAGAACCTTTTCAAAGCCATTAAGTATGCCTCGGAAGTTAAACTTGTGACTAATTCCAAGTGCATTGCACGAGTAGCAAAGCATATAAATAAACAAATATAACACTTTTCAAGTTTTGAACCCCTTCCCTTGCGATTCAATATGAACATAGGTCCCGCGTAATCTACACCGCAGCGCAAGAAAGGATACCCTGGTTCGAGTCTCTCAAGAGGTAAGTTACCCATTTTGACTGATAGTGCCTTCCCTTTCTGGCGAGTACATGTAACGCACTTATGTACTGTCTGCCTAGCTAAGTCACGACCCCTGAGTGGCCACCAACTTTCTCTGACCGTGGCCAAGAGCAACTGTGGACCAGCATGGAGTAAGCGCTTATGTTCAAATTGAAAAAGAAGTCGCGTAAACGGGTGTTTCGAACATAACAATATAGGGTGTTTTTTAGCGTAAGTAAAGGTATCTGAATTTAATAATCTACCTCCCACTCTAATAATGCGATCGGAGTCTATGAATACATCGAGACTAGATACGTTTCTAATTGACTTAACAGGTAAGTTCTTATCTAATGCGTTAAATATGTCGGGAAATGATGTTTGTTGCGCTAAGCGTACTAAAACTAATGTTGATTTATTTAATTCCTCAGACGTAATTGAGCCATTGTTACGATCTGATTTGACCTTGAGTCGAGAATTATAAATGAACCTTAACATGTAAGCTGCTGCACGTCTCATGCGATTAAAATTTGAAAAATGTTCAAAGTTAAAAATATTAGTATAAGTTGATTGTGTAAATAAAGAATTAACATTTGATTTTATTTCCGGTAAATCGTGTAAAGGAATTATTTCATCGTGATTATTTAGTTTAGAATTAGTGTTAAGTTCAGTTAAAAACATTGGCCCGTGCCACCAAATATCTGAGTGTTGAAGCGCGTCGAGCGTGAGCCCGCGAGACAAAAGATCAGCCGGGTTGTTTTTACCAGCGACATGTAACCACGGTAACTCACCCGTCAATTCATTTATTTGCACAACTCGATTTTGAACGAATGATTTTAATAAATTAGGTGAAGTTTTAATCCAATTTATAACAATAGTGGAGTCAGACCAAAAGTATATATTATCAAAAGTTAATCTCCATGACTGAATAATTTTTTGATATAACTTGGCGCCTACTAAAGCCCCGCACAGTTCAAGTCGCGGTATAGTGACTGGTTTGATTGGTGAGACCTTGCTCTTGGCACAAAGCAACCTAACAGTGGCTGTAGAATTGTCATTGTATGTACTTATGTATGCGCATGCACCATATGCATCCTGTGACGCATCCGTGAAAATATGTAAGTCTGTGTATTTTGTGTTTACTTGTCGGACATGACGAGGAATTTTTATGTTTTGTAAATGCTGAAGCGTGTCAATAAAGTTTTTCCACATACATAAAATATCATTAGGTACTGGATCGTCCCAACCTAACTTACAAAGCCATAATTTTTGCAAAAGTATTTTTGCGATTATAATTGAAGGTGCTAATAGGCCTAACGGGTCGTACACCTGTGAGATAACTGATAAGATAACGCGCTTAGTCACATGAGTAAAATTTTGATCAATCTTTGTAGTAAAATGTAATAAATCTAATGAATTCAACCAACCGAGACCGAGAGTTTTAGTTAAACAATTATCGCCAAAAGCTAATTCCTTTATGTGATCTGTTGTAGGAGTTTCCGAATTAAACATCCATTTACGTAAATGGAAGCAACCAGATTTTAAAACATTAGTTACTTTGGTACAAATGTCTAATAAACATTGTTTACTATCATGACCAGTAATCAAGTCGTCTACGAACAAATCTTCATCTATTACCTGCCTTATGACGTCATCGTCGCACTCGGACGCCAGCTGTTTGATGCATCGAATACTTAGATAAGGAGCGGACGCGGTGCCGTAGGTTACGGTATTAAGCTGGTACACACCGAGTTCATCCGATTTATTTTCACGCCAAAGAATTAATTGAAGGTTCCGTAGATCGGGTTGAATATTAATTTGCCGATACATTTTCTCGACATCAGCGCATGCAACAAATCGAAATTGCCGAAAACGTAATAAAATAGAAAAAACGTCATTATGTAAACTAGGGCCGATATATTGAATATCGTTAAGCGATTTACCCGATGTTGACTTTGCACTTCCATCAAAAACTACTCTAAGTTTAGTTGTACTGCTATGAATGCGTAAAACTCCGTGATGTGGAAGAAAATAATTAGGTGATGGAATTTGATCGATTCGACTCATGTGCCCTAAACTTAAGTATTCATTCATAAAATCGCAATATAATTTTTTATACTCAGGTGTAGACTTATCTAATTTACGTTCAAGTGCGTGAAAACGGTTTAACGCGAGTGCATACGTATCTCCAAGTGTGTCACTGGACTCAGCTAATGGAATGCGCACAAAAAATCGACCTTCGTTATCACGATACGTGGTTTGCGTAAATAAGTTTTCACATAAAGACTCGTCTTTAGTTAATTTATTTTGCGAAACTATCTCTTCAAGCTCCCAGAATTGTCGAAGTTGATTGTCTAACGATTGCGAGTAATTACATTGAACTTTATTGTTACGTGTAGTTTTATAATTTAACAATGAACCAGATATTACCCATCCCAACTTAGTATTCTGGAGATATGGACCACTATTTAAGCGAATTAGTCCGTCATTTAAAAGTTCCCAGAACTTGTCTGCCCCAATTAGTAATTCGATTCCTGATGGCGAATAAAATTTAGGATCTGCTAACTGTATATGGTCAGGGATATTTATGTGTGATTTTGTACCTAAAGATGGCAACTGAGCTGTTATTTGGTTTAAAACTAAACATTTAAAGCGCGTACTATATTGTGAAGTTTTAGACCTTAACTTGATTTCGCAAGATTGTGTGGAATTAGTCACCGAGTTACCTACGCCGGAGACTTGAATAGTGGACTGTATTAAATTAAGATTTAGTCTTTTACATAAAGATTCTGCTATAAAACAATGCTGACTACCATTATCTAATAAAGCGCGGGTAGTGTGATAAGTATTGTTTTTATCTGCAACCTCAACTAAAGCTGTGGACAGCAGTACCGTTTCTATTATTGAATGAAATGTACCCTCATGTGTCGTGTGAGATGCAGAATGGAATGTAGTAGTGTTTGTGGAGTTAGAAATAGTTGTGCCCTGCGGCGATGCTTGTGAATTAAGCGCAACAGCGGCCGATGTTGATGCATTTACGTTACCGTCACATTTATCGTGAATTAAACTGTTGTGCTTCCTATTGCATAACTTACAAGGACCGAACCAACACTCATCTACTGAATGACTGGCACGTAAACAATTAGAACATAACTTCTTTTCGTCAATGAATTTGACTTTATCGTTAACAGATAATTTTAAAAATGTGTCGCAAGAATAAAGCGGATGATTAGCTTGACACATAACGCAATTACGAGAACGTTTTGAAAATTTATTATTAACGTTTGAATCCCCAACCGGTCCTATGAGACCGCGCTGTTATTGTTTTACTATTGTGTCTCGTTTCGCGGGTATCTGAGTAATTAAGTTGTTTATTTTGTGTTGATGTGTGACTATGTGATTTGTTTTGTATTTGGGAGTGTGATGGTTTCTTTGTGTTATTATCAGATGAAGATTTACTATGAGCCAAATGAATAGTTTCTAGTACGTCAGCCCTATTTTTGAGAAAGGTAATCAAAACATCAAGAGATAAATGTGAATTTGACTGGTTCTGACTATTAATAATTGAACTTTTATGAGTTTCCCATTCTCTTTCGGTGGCTGGGTCAAGTTTAGATGTAATCAAGTAGATAATCAACGTGTCCCATGACTCGGTCGGTTCACCAAGGTTTTTGAGGGAACGTATATTTTTAAGAACGGTATCTATAAGTTTGCGAATTTGATTAGATGACTCTTTATTTAATGACGTAATAGAAAACAAAGCCTTGACATGATTTTGCACAAGTAACCGATTATTATTATATCTATTTTCCAATAACTCCCAAGCAATATTGTAATTCTCAGAGGAGAATTCTAATGATTTAATTACTGATAATGCACTGCCAGTAAGAGAAGAGCGTAAATAGTGGAACTTTTGCACATTATCTATTTCTTTGGAATAATGGATAAGAGACATGTAAGTATCGCGGTACTCCAACCAATGGTCATACGAACCGTCAAAGGAAGGAAGTGAAATTGTAGGTAACTGAATTTTACTAGAAATTTTGGAACAATGTTGGTTACTACTATCTGCATTTATAATACACTTGGCTTTACTCACATAAGCATAATAATGGTTTTCAAATGATTCTCTCTCAGTTAGTTCTTTTTCTACTTGACTATCTGGGATTTTTAAGTCTATTTCATCTTGAATTTCTGAAAATTGCTCTAATAATAAATCTGCCTTTTGTAAACGCGTTTGTAGTTCTGTTTTAATGGTTTCAGTAATGGGGATTTTTTCTACAGAGTCTACATATTTCATAAATAATCGAAATTTACCGCGAACAACACCTCGTTTCTTATTTAAATCTTTTAACAAATCCTCACCACCACTACGACTTTCTTTTGTTGGAGTTTTGGTCATTTTGAAGTTTGTGGAAGACAGTGGAAAATAAGTAATTTAAAAGATTTGCAAAGATCTTTGATAAAATAAAGTTGAGGGTAAGCGACAAAAATGACGCAACGAAAATGTTAACGCGTAGTTTAGATAATCTAATGGGAATAAACCACTAAAATAACACACAATATTAACACAAATAAAAGCACTGAAGACGGAAGAAGGATAGGATAAAGAATGATGATTGACCTGACCGTTTTATGCTGGTACCGTGGATGGATGGCTTCGCTGATGGTCTCGTGCGTCCGATTTATGCTGGTCGCTACGATTTCTTCTGCTGCATCCGGCGTTGAAGGTCCAAATATGTTTGGAGATGAATGAAATGCTTCTTCGATAGAATTTAGGCGTATAATCATGAGAATATGTTTTACAAAAATTGCGTGTGCGTTTCGTTTACCGGTATAATGGCGGAATGACAGTGGCGGCGCGCGCGTAAGAAAACGGAACTAAACTCTGGGCCGTCCAATCGTAGCGGCTCGCTGGGATGACGATGCGCAGACACTTAGTTTATTTAATATCTTAACAATGTAATCATAATAATCTACGTAGTATGCTTATTGTGAAATTAAACAACTAAGGGCCTATTTCACCACCTATGATTAAGTTTCGAGTATCTTACTTGGCAGATAATTTCATACAAATTCTGTCACATTTTTTAATTTATTCAGTGAGTAGTGCCTACTCGGACATTGTGAAACAGACCCTAAGAGTCGTACCTTTCTAATTCTATCTTTTGTTCATTTTAGACGATCAATCGCACTTCAGTAGTGAACGATCCGTGTTTTTTTGACGCCAGTGCACTGAGTCAGAGTTGTTTTTATGTGCGTTTTGAGCTTTCTGATTGGTTAAGGACTTATAGCGGGTCAATCTGGTTAAAAAAAAACATGAATTCTAAACTCATCTTAATAAGCTTCAAAACAACTTGATAAGTAATAAAATACTTTGCCATGATACGCCGTGCCGTGCCGGCAGTGAGCGCTGGCCCTTACTCTGATTATTATGGATTCTCTTGATTACTTGTGCCATTGGGCGGGCTTACTGAACAGTGGCTGGTAGTGCTACGTCAATGGGACCGTGGTGCTGCGTCAATAGGGCGTGGTGTGCGCCCCGCTGAGCAGGCGCCGGCGCAGCGCGGGGTAGGGCGCCACGCACGCCTGGAACGCCGCTATGTCCAAGCTGCGGACATCATAACACACTGTTCATATTACAAGTTCTACACCAAGTGATCAGTGAAAACGATATACGTTGTATAGAAAAAATATTCGAAATTGACATCACTAAGCCCATAGATTCTCAACAGATTCCACCCATACGCACAGAGCGTTTTGGGAACACATTATTATGCGTACAGCTAAGGAGTGGAATCTCTGTCGGAGTCTGTGTTTCCTGATAACTACAACGTAGGAGTCTTCAAGTCATGAGTGAATAGGTTACTTCTAGGCAAGCGTGCTCCATCGTTGGCCACATCATCCCTTACCATCAGGTGAGATAGTGGTCAAACGCGAACCTATGCAAAAAAAAAAAAACTGCCGCCCCATTAGAATATCTCGATCATACCAATTTACCTTTTAGCATTAGCATTATCGGCCTTGTAACGTTCCCACTACTGGGATTCAGACCTCTCTAGGAGAAGGAATGGGCTGTAATCTACCACGCAGGCCCAGTGTGGATTGGATGTCTTCGAATTTTTAATTCTAAATTCATTCTAATTCTGTTTCCTCACGATGTTTTCCTTCACCGTTTTGAGAGCAGTGTACCTATGATACGATGTAACTATCCGAACAGGAGCTACAAGCTTACTGCCTAGTAACCCTTATGCCTTATGCATAGTCTTATGACCCAACCTAAGTAGGAACGTTATAAGCTTACTATGTACAACAGGAGTTTCAACTCACATGTAAATCTCCGTAATTTCGAGTGCAACGATGCTAGATGTTCGCAATACCCCCGGAAACACCAAGGCGTTCTCTCCGAAGAAGGCGCCATCCCGAAGATGTGCTACCTGTAATACTACATCTATCACTATTTTCTAATCATTTTTATAACGACAAGAGAGGCAGAGGCCAGAGAAAACCCGACTCCAAATAATAGAAACAGGAAAGGAAGAAAAAGAAGATTAACTCACTTGATTGCGAGTGATAATGTTATAGAGAGCTAATATGGTTAACTATCGGATAGAGAAAAATGCCTTTCGTTATTCGAACTTAAGAGTAAAGATAGTGAAGAAATTGTGAAAAAGTAGTGGCACGAACCTCTCTTCCCGCAGCGTCCATAACCGCGACAGTTCCGGACGATATCAGATGAATGGACTCGCCCGGCTTGTTACACTCCACCACTGTCTGAAAGCCACAAACAAGACGACAATTCGCATTAGTTAGCCTAATACGTCCCACTGCTGGATGAAGGCCTCCTTCTCCCTTTTCCAGACAGTCTGTCCTCAGTCATTCTTGGCCAGTCCCTCCGGTAGTCGCCTTAGTCTGCCAAGTTGTTGCCTTGCATTTAGTGGGACCTGGGACCCGAAAAGTGGGTCTTTTTTTGCCCACAGCTCATCTGGCATGTGGGAGTGCAATTGTAAAAAAAAAGAAATGTAAAGGGAAGCATACCTGACCAGGCATAAACAAGACTTGTTGCAAACTGAATATGATAGAGTTGATGAGCGCGACGGGCATGTCCTGGAACATGGGCACGTTCATGACGAGACGCTGGCAGCGGTGCATGTTGATGTCCTGCTTGATCTGCTCGTTGATGGTGTCCAGGATCGGCTCCTCGTGGAAGAAGTGGTCGTTGAACTTGTAGTTTACAAATAATCGTATCTTCCTCTTCAAATACTTCGGCAAGCGCAAAAACCGCATATACTCCTCCAACTCCCTCGATTTCCCGTTAAAGCAGTATTTCTCGTACTGTTTGTATAACGCCAGTCGCAGCAATGCAATCAGCGTAACAGTAAGGAACAGAAGACCTATGAGTCCTATCATTGATGACAGCAATAACTCCGGTTTGAAGTGCGTGTCGAGAGGCATGTGGTACCCCGACCCGGTCACCAGGCCGCACACCAAATAAAAATTTATGCTATACTTTCGAAATATTGTAGTAGCACCATGTTCTGACTTCGTAACGTGGAATCGCTTCAGCCATTGTTTGAAAGCGTCGTCCTTTTCGTAAAAGTGAAAGCACACTACTGGCACCTGGTAGTGGATATACGTCATCCAGTGGAAAAATATTATCAGCAACACTAATATCTTGAGTGCGACATAGTTGACGTAGCACAGTTGCAACTGACCGATGACGTTCCTCCACTGTTTCAGCATAGCCATACTTCTCAGCAGCTTGAATATAAAAAAGACTGTGTGGGTTGGATACTCGCAGTTTTCGAAAGGTTCTATTAGCTGCAAAGGCAAGCACCCGATGAGGTCTACAATGAAGTTGGTCTTGAGGTAATGTATGGCAATGTTTCGGACGTCGAGGATGATGATCTTGTGTTCGCAGTCGAGGTAGCCCGTGATGAACTGACTGCACACGTTTAAGAATGCTAAGGCGTCCGTAAATAAGATAAACCAGTCACGGGGAGATGGACCTGGAAAAAATAAAACAGTTGCGATTATGACAAATATCGACGTTGCTGTACAAGAATGTAGAAAGTAACTCTTCTTCTTTTCGAGTCGATGGTAAACTGGTTAAATTGTTTGGGCCCAGTAAGTGGCTACGTTAACTGTAACATCGGCGGCACTCTATGAATACTCCAAAGTGCAGGTGTACGGGCAGTTGGGGCACTCCAACGTGTGGCTCATGTTTTTTACAGAAGCACCGCACTCACATTGAATATCCGACGGGTCTATAAAACCCCATTTGGCCAAGTTGTGTTTGCAGCGGCCAACTGACACAAAGCAACTTTTTTTTTGTTATGCATAGGCTCGCGTTTGACCACAATCTCACCTGATGATAAGCGATGCTGTGGCCGACGATGGAGCACGCTTGCCTAGAAGTAACCTATTCACTCTTGACTAAGCGGTAAACAACTTACATATGATGAAGACTTGCATGGGCATGTAAAGGAAGGCAGCGAAAGCGAAGCAAAGCTGCATGCAGTCCCAGTAGAACTTGACGGGGCTGTAGGGGTGCCACACGCAGCCGCGGTGGCGCGCGCGCTCGCGGCGCAGACGCCAGCGCGAGCGCACGAACTGCGCGCTGCCGTGGTGCCACGCCGCCGCCAGGAACAGCCGCCGCAGCTTGCAGCGCTAGAGAGAGAGGAACATTGCAAATTCACGACTAAAGTTCCGTTCAATGTCCCAAACTGGAGTGGGTCGTGGAACGGAGTGGCGCCCCACGACCCACTCCAGTTTGGGTGGGCCTCAAGCTGCACCTTCCCGATCTAAGAGGTCTAGAAGCCTTCTGTCGGAGAATCTAAGTGGGGATCGTTGATGGGCGTTACAAGTCGCCGTTGTATTGGGAGCTTCAGCCACCGGATTCGTGCGGGAAAAATGGCTAGGACCAGTTGGGACCTTCCCCAACTTCGCTTGATGTTTACAAACACGGTAGGGCGGGACCTTGGAGGGCCTTGTACAGTAATTGGTTCGCTGATGTATAAGGTACAATGCAAAATAGCATGGATACCTTAATGTCTATTTTCCCGTGAACGTTTGAGTTCAAGTGTTCGAAAAATACTCATCGCGTCGTTTCTCGCTTCACACGAATTTTTTCATGTACTATCCATGCAATTTTGCATCTGACTGTATAATGCGCAAAGCGATCACCGCTCTTTCTCTGAGCGCTCAAGATTGGTGCCGGTATCTGTACCAATACTATTTGAATTAAATATAGACTAAATGATCTCACATGAATCGTTTTAGGCAACATAACACTGGGTTGTAAAATTTCCTAAAATCAAACCTTTGTTCGAGTAGGCACCTTTACGCCGTCTAATTTCAGTTTTCTATGTAATCTGAGGCTAACATATTCATTACTGTGGATTACTTGCTATACAGATTACAGATTACGAGGAGCTCGTGGCTAGATAATAACAGCCGCACGGGTCGATCTTCAAGGTTAAGCAACGCTTGCCTAGGTTGGTCTGTGGATGGGTGACCATCTTAACATAACGAGTTTCCTCCGTGCCTCGGAAAGCACGTTAAGCCGTTGGTCCCGGCTGTCATTTGAAGATCTTTGGCAGTCGTTACGGATAATAAGAAGCCAGTAAATCTGATTCCAGTCTTGCCATGAAGTACCGTGTCACCCCAGTTAATGGGTTGTGGAGGTCTGGCAGGCAGCCGCTCCTCGTAAAATACTGGTATTCAGCTGAATCCGGCTTGACTGGAAGCCGACCCCAATATAGTTGGGAAAAGGCTAGGCAGATGATGATGACTTGCTATACAGATTACGTTGTCGTTCTTTGATATTATAATAGAAAAAAGATTCCCTACCTGTCTTTGGAAGATATTAGCTGTTGGCGGCGCATCGAAGCATTCCGGTGCTTGTCTTAGAGTACAAACATGTTTACCGTCGTCGCCGTACATTTTTCCTTAGCTATTTTACGCAGGGTAATAAACCATTTATTCTTATAAATAATTTTAACCTTAAAATCGTCGCGTCTGAATATTGTCAACAACTCTTGACAGCGATAGCCAATGACATATTTACATTTCTAGGTTTTAAACTTAGTATCAAAGAGGTTTTAATTATAACACCTACTCCTTACGATGTGTTGAATGGGATGAGATGTCAGCAAAACTGAATGGGCTCAGTGGAGCTAATGCATGCTAGGGTTGCGGGAATGTTCGAAATAGTTACCGTGGCTCTGAAACGCAAAGCGAATCTGAAGAACCACAAGTGGATTTGAATCAATAAAAGTTTGACACGCTCTAAATTTTATCTTTTTTTTATCTTTTATCTTTTTTGGCTCTAGCGGGAGATGTCCTACATAGCCTTTTCCTCCTTCCTAAATTTCCTGTGCCTGACAGGGTTGTATTGATCTATGACAATTTTCAACACTATCCTTGTAAACATATGGATTGCAATTAAGTATTGAGTATTCATTATTAGCTATGTCCACACTGTGCCCTTTTTTGTTCAACCAGGGCATGCATCATAGCGCATTCAACAGCGCAAGTCGGGCATGCCTTTGATGCATGTGCAATGACAGTTAAAATTTATTTATTTATTTATTGTAACTTTATGCACAAAAACATTGTACAAAGGCGGACTTAAAATTGTAGCGCTTGATCTTTTTTTCTGGAATTTCTTATGAACAAGTAAGGAGCACATATTCCACTAACGCCCGTTTTCAATAACCTACCGCAGTTCATAGATAGATATCTGTCCCCGATTAACAGTAAGATTCTACCTATCCATATTCTGCGTTTCACAATAAAAGATAAGAGCTATCTAACTTCATCCAATGACAGATGTCTTTTTCCCTCTCATCTATCCAAGCTTCTCGAAACGTTTAGTTCTATGCTAATTACTAAAACATTACATGCTCACAACAAATGTTATTTATTTATTCATAATTAATAAATGTATTTAATTTGTTAACAGCATAAATTTCATTTAAATAAATAAAGAATTAAAACACTTTATCTATATTTTTTTACAGAACGATTACGTTTCGTTCTGTAAAAAAATATAGATAAAGTGACATTTGTGACAAGTGATAAATGTGTTCAATACGTCAAAACTGAAAAAAAATCAAATTGAAACAACAAACCAAAAATGTTAGACGTAATACGTAATACAATAAAAACGATGACCTACATACAAAGAAAAATTATATAAATACCTATGGACTAAACAAACCAATGGAAGTATCATGATGTTACACACTCATTTCGCCGGCTTGCCAGTTCTCTTTTCTGGCATTGGCTTTGCTGGTACGGCGGAGGACTCAGCAACGGGGAACTGGGCAACAAGTTCTCGATACTCCGAGGCAGACTCGAACTCAGTGTTTACCAAACCAGACTCTTGAAATCAATGAAATCCTTGGAAAGGCTGGCAATGGTTTTGTGGGAACCTTCACTACTGGCATTCTTCATGTGTTCCTCATACTGAGTCATTCGTGAGGCAAATGTAGAAGAAAGTTCCTCAACACATTTTGACAGTTTGGAATAGGTCCATAATAGTGAGATGCAGTGCTGGTAGTATATATAAGTGTTCCGAAGGAGAGTTGATTTGCAGAGAGTGTACCAGATGTTAACAAAGAACCTTAATCAGAATTCTGCATGTAATTACTGTTTTTAATATTTTTAATAAATTATAATGTAAGATCTCAATTTTTTTGTGTTCAATTAGAAACTATCCTCAAGAAGAAAAGCAATGTTTGCATGTTATATTAAGTGTAAGAGTAGTTTAAGTGATGTGAAATAAAAATGCAGTTAAAATATTATTATTGTATGTAATTTATATATTAAACTGTTCCGATGTCAATAATTCTGAAGAAGAATGTTCATGAACAGTTACATAATTGTCGTGAGAAGTGTCTGGAATTGATACTTCTGGCTCTATTTCTTCCAGGTTCAGATTTCTGGCAATATTATGCAGTACTGCAGTCGCTATAATAACTGCTTGCATATTTTATACTTTTAGCCTACTTTTTAAGGATAATACAGGGAATCGTCTCTTCCAAACTCCAATGCATCTGAAATAAAATAAGTAGCTATAATTAATCATTTTATCTTATACTAGCTTTAGCCTGCAGCTTCGCCCGCGTACATAAAATATAGCTTATATCACTCAGGAATATAGCAGCTTTCTATTGGTGTACAAATATTAGTAATCGGACCAGTACCTCCATAGATTACCTCATACAAACAAAAAAAACAAACTTAACCTCTTTATTATATTAAGTATAGATAATGTGTTAGATAGACCTTTCATCGAGGAAGGGTTTTTAACATCATGCTATGACTAGGTACTAGCAGAGGAATAATAAAGAGAGATGCAGATGAATCCACTTCACAAATTAATGAAAAACAAATTCTAGCTGTTCTTAGGCCCGAATTCCTCTGTCGCTGATGTCGGTCGCGCATACGTTGTGTTCTATGAAGCACCACACTGTGACGCTGACATCAGCGGCGCGCGAGTTGCTACGCGCCGCTGACGACGCGGGTCGGTCTCGCTCGTCAGCGCCACGTTCGTTGGTCGACTGACGCGCTATCATAGTACGCACTAGCATAGTACCCAATGCATAAAATCGTAGAGCCAGAAGTATTTGATGAAGTGGGGATATCCCATGATTCCTGTAAAAAATAAAACTTGATTAAGCTTGATATTAGGTAAGAGCAATAGTGCACTAGCGCGCGCACCTGTGGCCGCTGCGCTGGCCGCGTGCGCCCAGGTGCGCGCGCTATATGGCGATTTCATACTAATGTAGGCATGTATCTCGATGGCCGCCGCGGCCCGCGACCTGGCCGCTAGTGCGCTATTGCTCTAAGAACAGACACTAAAAGAACATTTGTGAACCCATCCAAATTAATACTTAATTTTACGTACCTTTTAGATGTAGCACAATAAGGGTGTATTAAATTAATTAACTGACACACAGTCACTTTATTTAGTCTAAATCTGTAGGCAAATTCGTAATCATTTCCTCCTCCCTGCGTCGTATTCCTCAATGCTTAGGGTCGTGACCTCACTGCTTCATCACCTTAGCCCTTATGATGTTTCTCCATCTGTTCCTATCTTTGGCGTTGTGAAGGGCATCGTAAATGGTAGAATTAAGAGCGGCGCGGATCTAGTCGGACCAACGTATTGGGCTGCGCTTGCGAGGACTTTTTCCATCTACTTTACCGGTCACAATGAGCCTTTCGAGGTTGTCACCTTCTTTCCTTGCAATGTGACCGAAGTATTGCAGAATCCTGCGAAGACACTCGGACGACAGCCGTGAGGAGATTTGAAGCTCTTGCAAGATGGATACGTTGGTCCGAAATGCTGTCCAGGGAATACGGAGCATCTTTCTCCAGCACCGTATTTAGTTAAGATAAATAATTCACACGTGGCTTATATTCCTTCTGCAACGGTATGTTATCGGTATCACTGTCTTCATCGCAATCTATTATCATTTGAAATAATTCCATATCACTATCATCACTGCTATAATATTCCATTATTACAAGAAATTCTACAACGCAACAAATATTTTTCAAACGTCAATTCCCGTTACTGACCGATAATGACAGATACGCATATGGCATTACTAGAGTTAGCTCCGCCTACCGGAGAGTAACTTCAAACTTATATTGAAATGCAAGTAAGGGAGAATTGTATGAGCGGTCCTAACTCTAGTAGACTATCCGACCTCCCGAAAATAGATTGACAACTTTGATAGGAACTGCTATCGGTCGGTAGGTTATAGGAAAGCAAGTAAGGGCAAAATGACAGATTTGTTTATCTTTAGTAGCTCCAACTGAAGTTAGATAGCTTATTGAAAACGGGCGTAAGTAAAATGTTATCGTCACATATGTTTCCACAAGCTGACAAACTACGACTGAACTAAATGACAATATTGGCGTTGCGTTCCTCAACACATTCAATTGTTGAAAGCGACTAACGCAAGTTGAATACAAAGATGAAGATGAAAGTTGAAGATGAAAGGGCACAGTGTGGACATAGCTAATGATGACTTTGCACCACAAAAAAGAAAAAAGAGGAATGCCGTCCGATTTTCGCACCCGCTTGATAATCATCGTTAAGACAGCCCTGTTAACATTGCGTGGATTCCGAAAGGGAAGCCCGATGACCCTCGAGGAAGGGAACACCTTGACTCGATGAAGAGAAGATCGAAGGCAACTAAGGAACGGACAACCCGTTCTTTCGTCACCTGCTGCTTCATTGCGTTCTGCGTTGTGGTTTACTCAGTAAAAGCGGGAGAAGTCGTTCTGATGATTATTCCCCACTTGAAAGAAAAGCCCTGTTTACATTAAAAGTACATTTTAGTTCGTACGATTGCACTTATATACCATACTTTTCCGCGCTGATTCAGACTATTTCAGGCTAATAACGTTTATGTATTTGTTGTAACAGAAGAAGACGTTCACGGTGGTGCACATGGGGCGCGCGGCGGGGCTGACGCTGGACTGGTCGGCCGGCTTTTCGCTCGGCGAGGGCACGCCCGGCGCCAAGCCCGTGTGGGCTTACAGGTGAGCGAACTACAACATGCACTTTATGAGTCATGTGGCATCATCATTCATCATTTTTTTTAAGGTAGAAAATTATTAGAATTAGGTACTTCTCCTGCTCTTGGGCGGATCGGAAGGGCGTGTCAGACTTTTACTGACTAAAACCCACTGCTTTGTTCCTTTTTCCGCTTCGTTCCAGAGTCCCTGGAACGAAGGAAGGAACAGTATTAGCATTATCGGCCTTATAATTTTCCCACTGCTAGGACTCAGGCCTCGTCTCTAGGAGAGAGGATGGGCTGTAATCCACCACGCGGGCCCAGTGCGGATTGGTGGATATCACATGTCTTCGAATTTTTGGTTCTAGGACATGCCGTTTTCCTTCACCGTTTTGAGAGCAGTGGTGAGGAAATAAATTACACAAAGTAATGCGCCTGGTTGGGTTCCAACCCGCGACCTACAATTTGTAAGTCGGGGCAGTTACCACTGGACCACCACTGTTCTTGCAAGAAGGAACAGGCATAGTTTGAAATCAGTAAAAATCTGACATGAGAAGAGCTGGAGAAGTCATTGGACAATTACTCACTTACACAAAAAATATCTCAGATTACTTATTTACTATTTATAAGACTAGACCTTGTTTTATTGAACGGCTATAGACGTTGAATTTCCATCAATTCCACCAACTTCCACATGGATTTGCGCGTAGGAAAGTTAGTTCCATATTATTATTTGATCATCCAATCGTATTATTTAAAATATAATTATGTTTAATGTTAAGAGGAAGTGCGGAGTCACCTAACACAAGCATCTCATTGCTTAAAAGGTGACCTCCAACTCGTGTTTGCTGTAACTTAACTAAAATTGAAATAAACAATTTTATTTTTTATTTTATTAATTGTATTTTTCAGGTTTTCTCAGCTCCGAGGATCAAGCGATGACGGGAAATCGAAACTAAAATTACACTTCCAAGACTCTGAGACTAAAGTTATTGAAACTAAGGTAATCAAACTATATTTTATGGATTCTATTCTATATATCTATTCTTTTGTACTAAATAATTATTATGAGCTTTAAGAACATAATTTTCTGCTCTTATTTCGATATAATTTGGTTTTACGAAGCCTGTCTTATCCTATATCTGTCTATTATTCCTATTCCTCCAGTCTAGTAAAAAAAAAAAAAAAAATGTACACACAGTTCAAACGTCTTGTTAAGTCAAAGTTTTTAGTCGTCTCCGACTAAAGAATGTTGCAGATAAATTATTTTTTATTATGAACTAGCTTTTACCCGCGGCTTCGCTCCCGTCAAATGACTACCCTACCTACCCTACACTACCCTACACTACACTACACTACTCTACCCTACACTACCCTACACTACCCTACACTACCCTACACAACCCTACACAACCCTACACAACCCTACACTACCCTACACTACCCTACACTACCCTACACTACCCTACACTACCCTACACTACCCTACACTACCCTATACTACCCTACACTACCCTACACTACCCTACACTACCCTACACTACCCTACACTACCCTACACTACCCTACACTACCCTACACTACCCTACACTACCCTACACTACCCTACACTACCCTACTTTACTTAACTTTTTTTAAATTTTTCTCTTCGTAAGAACTATCACTGAACTTCAAGGAACATTTAAAAAAAAAATCAGCCAAATCGGTCAAGCCGTTTTCATGTTATGTCGTGACAACGGAAAACGGGTTTCATTTTTATATATATAGATAGGCTTGCGACCACTGTCTCACCTGATAGTAAGCGATGATGTGGCCAACGATGGAGCACGCTTGCCTAAAAGTAACCTATTCACTTTTGACCTACCTAATTCTAAAATAATGTGTTTCAGGAGCTAGAATGTCAGATCCTACAGAGCCTACTATTCTGTATGCACGCGTTCCTGACGGCCAAGGTAGCGTCCGTGGACCCCGCCTTCCTCGCCTCCATACAGCAGTCCAATTAGAGCCCTAGCGCGCTTAACATAAGGTCGGTTATTACACGTCACTTGGTTACAGCAGGTTACTTCGACTACTTATGGATTGTTTAGATGAAAATTGTTTTTTAACTGTAGTGGTTGAATGTGAAAATGTCTGTTGAATGAGAAACTACGGTTTTCAATGATTAATCCATAAGAATTCAAAGTAAAAAGTAATTATTTTAGTTGGATTGTACGAGTAGTTATCAATATGTTGTATGTATCTTCGGCTAAAGTTCCGCAAGCTCTCCTTAAGGTCGATAATTGCATAGCAAGGCTCACGGCTCGATCGTTCGATTCGTGTTGTGTCACTAGATGCGCCTGCACAGGAATATGATCTTAATTGAGCATGCGTAATTTTTATCGACCGTACGTTGATTAACGAGCATGCCTTGTATTTCAACGGTTTTAACGGAAATATACGGTTTTATAAACGTTGATAATAAACGGCATTTTGTAGAAAATTTGTAGAACGGACTCAGGTTAGTGGGATTGACGAAAAATATTCAATAAGTGGTTTTAATGGACGCTACTGTATTTTGTAGAATCTTATGTTTTTTTGTATATTTTCCACTGATGTTATGTGAGAAGATCATTGGAAAAAAGGAGTCCGAAATGAAAGAACAGAATATGTAATTATATATTTAGTTGCCCCGCTCCGTGTAATATATAACATTTTAATAATCATTTAGTTTAGATTAAAAACAATATAAATAATATTTTAGTTAAAGGCCTAACTCTTCGAACCCAAACAGCGAATGTTGAAAGACTAAGAAAGTAAATGTAGCACTGTTGTTTCTTACAAATCTATTTTTGAATCTTACCTCTATCGTTATAAGGGTGTTTGTCGAAAAGCTGAACTTTTTTCCAGATATTTGAACCCTTGTCTTCCCTGTACAAACTTTCTTGATACTATTGCTTAGAGTTTTTTAAAAACACTATTTGAGAAAAGCGATTTAATCCAATAAAATTGTTGTTTTTTGATCTTATTCACATTCTTGAGATATATTCACCTAATAGAGGAAAAAAAAAACATTTTTTTATCTCTTTTTTGAGGTTCGGCATACTGACTTACTCCAACCCTAATCTTCCACCTTTAAACACTCTTCCTTAATAAATATTTACAAAACTTATAAATCAAAAAGTCTATTAATTTAAGGTTGTCCATTCCGATCCAAAAACCTTAAAAAACTGCAAATGTAGAATCTCTTTGTTAAATGTTAATATCTCTATCTTAACAATGACGATCGACAAATAACTATGTATAATTATCTCGCTAAATATATTGTAAAATGTCCTCGTAAGCACAGGATGAACCATACTGCATTTTCATCAAAAATATGAAGTATTTGTTAAACGATAATAGACGCTATTGTAATAACAAAAGAGGCTATTACAATCGTAGGTGAATCATGTGATTTTTTCACTCATTGTACAATATCCAATGTAGCGATGTGTGATTTCGAGATGTTTTATTAATCGAAAGAATCGATATCGTTAAGATTAACCATCGAGATAAGCGATTCGCTGTTCTATAAAATAATCGAAATGTTTTTCGATTGTTTCGAGTCAACAGAATCGACCGCTAGTTAGTAGTTGTTTACGATTATTCGCATCAGTCACTCTCACTAAAACTAAATCATCGAGGAATAACTCGCGAATAAACGCACCATGCGTCAGTCACAATAATATATCGAGTCGGACTCGAGTCAAAGTCGTAACAATCGAGATCTTCGATCAATCGAATAAAATTTCTCGTCATTGCGCATCGCTAATCCAATGTTAAGTATAGCTATGAAAGCTAACAAAGTATTGCCTGTTGGAATAATTCAGAATTATCAGGTCTCTGGATTAAACTTACATGAATCTCATCTATGAGAAATGTGCTTTCTGATCGCCTGTTTAAAAGTCCAACATCTTTCGATTTTTGATATTGAGCGGTACTTACCGCTTCAACTGTTGCCTTTAAGGGTCAATAATTAGAAATTCTCATCAAAGCCATCATCACTTTGTAGGCACATTGGTTAGTTACTATACTCCATTCCCAACAATATGAGACCTTTTTCACTGTCGCGTCGGTTCAACTGATTTTGACTTCTATTCCGTAGGCATAAGGATGGCATTGAAGGCAAAAAAAGTGGTTACAATACCAATTATTTACTGCAGTCAAAATGTATCATGTCTTCAACGTAATAAAGTTCAAAATTGGTTGCACGGACAGCAAAAAAGGTTTGTTTATATGTCTAATGTTATTGAGAACGGAGTATAACAATATCCAGTAACTATTAACCTACATAAGTCTCTCTAGGCAAAAATTTGTGTGAGCCAAACAATAATAGGAAAACGGTATTAAAATCAAATAAATACTCATTTTAAGAACGTATACTCAACAAACCAAAGATTTTTAACGTTTGATCGTTCATTATTGTTAGCGGTAGACATCGTGTACGTGATATTTTCTCGAAAGAGGTTATTTAACGACTGAGAATTATCGAAGGTTTTAGCTTTGATTTTATATTAATGCGATAGCCGAGTTAGTTCGTAACTAATCCATATTTTAACTAAGGCCTATTGTGTGGCCTGAGAAGCTCGTGGCTAATAACAGCCGCACAGGTCGATCTTCAAGGTTAAGCTACGCTTGGCTAGGTTGGTCTGTGGATGGGTGACCATCTTAACATAACGAGTTTCCTCCGTGCCTCGGAAAGCACGTTAAGCCGTTGGTCCCGGCTGTCATTTGTAGATCTTTGGCAGTCGTTACGGATAGTCAGAAGCCAGTAAATCTGACTCCAGTCTTGCCATGAAATACCGTGTTACCCCATTTAATGGGTTGTGGAGGTCTGGTAGGCGGCCGCTCCTCGTAAAATACTGGTATTCGGCTAAATCCGGCTTGACTGGAAGCCGACCCCAATATAGTTGGGAAAAGGTTAGGCAGATGATGAACTAAGGCCTATTGTCCACGTTCGCGTGGCTTCAAAGACGCGTATTCGTTTTTATACGCTTGGTGTACGCTGGCGTGAAGCTTACATACAGAATCAGAATATCTTTATTATATAGTAGTGTAACCTATGCCAGGTTACAAAATTATGAAACTCTGTCGACACAGCGGTAACGTCGTGCCGTCATGTCGTGGTTGGTAACAGGCATCAAGCAATGTTTTTGACGATGAAAAATTAGGAAGCGTAAAAAAAATGTTGACGGAGAGGAAGACGGAGACCAAAGAAAAGATGGATGTATTGTGTGGGGACTGATATGAAAGAAAAGGGAGTTGATGATACCATGACGAGTGACAGTACAGAATGGAAGAAAAAACATGTTGCGCCGACCCCAAATAATATGGGATAAGGGCAGGAAGAACAAGAAGTATGGTCCCATAGCTATGTCCAAAGTGACTCTTTGGCACTCTAATACACTACGGCTATCTCGTCTATCGACTTTAATATAACCTCAATGCTAAGCATGTAGTGGTATAAAATTAGAAATTATAAAAAAAAAGTATGAAACATTTTAAATTGTTTGAAATTGGTAAACTTTGCGCTTGCTTCATATCATTAAAGTTAAGTAAATGAATTATATCGTCGCCACTGATACGTTAACGAAATCATAGATTTTCCTATACAGGGTATTGTTTAGTGGCTGTTTAAGTCTGTATATTTATATTTTAAAAATCTTTTTATTATGTATTTTATAAATGATTAATCTTGAAGTAAAACTTCCGTTATACAGGGTTATTTGCAACCTCTTAGGACTATGTTACTATCATCATAAACAACAACATTTGTTCTATGACTTTTAAAAAATGATTATATTTTAAATTGAACGTTCTTAATGTTACGAAGTCTATCCAAAGCAAGCGATAGTACAATAGCGGGGGAGTGGAGGCGTAGGTAGGTACAGGAAAATACAGAGTTGAAATGTGTTAGATAGAACAATAGCTTTGTTTTTTTTTTTATGATGCTAGTAATACAGGCCTACAAGGTTGTTAGTGTTTTACAAATAATCCTGTGTAACTTGTTGGGAAAAAATCAAACTATGACAAAATATAATTTAACTAAAATACTCTAAAAAGTACCTTTGACAGCCACTGACTAATCACCACTCTATATATCATTTGTTAATATAAAGTGTTATATTTTATCTGTAAAGCTATTCGCCTTGAGGCTCTATTTAACATAGTGTTTACGTAGATTTTATAATTTTTACTGAATGTACTTTATTTTTATTAAAAAGACAGCATTGTACTATAGTAGGGGAGGCCACGATGCTAAATGGGGATTTACTCGAGCGTCGTAGAGACCTATTGGGTTGCAAAGCTTAGATGATAAGAAGAAAAAAATGTTATATGATTATACCTTTTCATCGGTGGGGGAAGCGGCTATAGATTTTTAAATATGTAAAAAAAAATTGTAGCATGGACATCCTCGAGCGCGTCAGATATTGATAGCATCAATGCCCTACGTATTTTTAATAATGTACGTATGTTAATCTGATCGTTTGCATGATGGGGGTGGTTGTATGGAAGAGTTGAAAATGGAAAAAAAAATAATTTAATCGAGCGCGTCAGATTTTCTAAGGGAGTGTTAAGTGCACCAAAAAAAAGCTCTCTCATTCACTAATCTGATGATTTCGATGGGACGCAAACTCGCGGCCATCTTCATAAAGTGCAAAAAAAATTCGCCATTTTGAAATACTCAAGCGCGTCAGATTAAGATATATTTGGTTCATCTTTATGTTCTAAACGTACTGTCTCATAATCTGACAATTATCTAGAGGGATTCGCCTGATCTGACAAAAAAAGCCCCTGTAACTTCCCGCTGATAGCATTCCTGGGTGCTTAAAATTGTACATATATCATTATTGAACCCAAAATATAATGTATGTGATATTTTGAGCTCGCTGAGTTCAAAGAAATAATATTTCTATGCATTTGAGCTCTCCCAGCTCGAAAGTCTGATAGAAGTTTCATAGAACACTATTTTTGGAATTTTCAAACCGCAATAACTTTTGAGTAATTTTCACGCGGTTGGCGGCATTCGACGCAATTTTATTATCCTCGTAAGTTATTTACTAGTTTTAATTTATCGAACCAAAAATTTCGGAGTAATTCCGAAAAATCACTTTTTCGGGTTTCTTTCGTTCACGATATCTCTCGAACGAATCAACCGATTTTGACCAGCTTGGTAGCGATCGACGTGGTTTTTTAAGCTCAAAAGCGGATTAGTTTTTGAAGTTGATCGATAAAGCCGTTTAAAAGTTATTTAAAAAAAACCACTTTCAAAATAAAAAACTATTTTTTTTTGAGATTTTCAAAATTTCTCAAAATCTAACGGTCGGAATCAGTTCAAATTCCCAGGAAATCTAATTTTGAGGGAACTCTTTAGAAAACCGGAGAAGGAAATGTAGCCATCACGCAGCTGCACGCATTTAACTTTATCGACGATTTTTTGTTATTTCGGCTTGCGGAAATCGTCAGATTATATATTTTTCATTATTCTTGAATTATTTCCTTCAAAATAAAAAAAAAATTAGCTACGCTCGAGAATGTCGAGATGACGTTTTTTTTTTACAACTTTGCTGCCTTCCCCTTTCTTTACGTCACTCTCAAATTGTCAGATTAGTGGAATATACACTTTTTAGGATGTAATTAACTCATCCTACCTTAATCTGACGCGCTCGAGAATGTCTGATGGCCATTTTTTTTTTACAAATCTGATCCTGTATCCTTCACGGGCGGCTTTATATATGGGCCTCATATTTGGTGGAGGTACTTAACTGGGTGCAAGGAATCCCCCTGTATATTAATCTGCCGCGCTTTAGTAAATCCCGAGATCCCTTCTGGGGCTCCCCTACTACTATATTTACTGTTAATTTGTTTCTGTAAGAAATCGTCTGGATCAGTTTCTTATAATTTCATAGAAATATACTTCAAACTGAATCGTGTTTTAAATTACATGTTATGTAGATGGCTATTAGCAGTATCGGCCTTGTAATGTTCCCACTGTTGGGACTCAAGCCTCCCCTCTAACAGAGGGAAACTCCTCTCATATAGAGCTGGAGGAAAATTAATATACCATTGTGGGCTTTAATATTTTTTTTAAATACATTTATAAAATCACGACTCAGGGTATACCTGCATGCTTTTATATCGACAATCGACAAGTCTTCTTTAGTCGACAATAATAGTCATGTAGTGACCAGACTGATATTTTGAAGGGCTAACCCATCATCATCATCATCATCTCAGCTGACTATCGACAATTAAAGAGGGAACTACATTAGGCCACGCCTGATTTGTACGTAGAACGACGTCGCGTGGCGTGGATCTAATGTAGGTTTTCAAGTCAAGTTGCTGTATAAAATGTATGGAGACCGACGCGCCTAGATCGACGTACGTGGCCCACAGGTGCGCTACCTTTAATGTGGTTTAATCATAAAGTAATCTTTCTGACCAAATTGTAGTGTCGGTGGCCAAACTTAATGTCAATCTCATTGTATTAGTGAGCAAAAGTGTACTCGATCCGGGAATAGAATTCAGGACCCTTCAAAAAGATCTCATCAAAACCCTTCAGGGCCGATGCCCGCAAGCTAGGACCGCGGGGAATTTCTGAAAAGGAAACCCGTAGTCCTAGAACGCAAGACACAGGTGTGGTTTTAGTCAGTAAAAGTCTGACACTCCCGTCTAGTCTCCCGCTCTGCCCGGAGGAGGAGAAGTCATTAGATGATCACCACACCTAAAAAAAATATGCTCGGTTGACGCGCTTGTGATTATTGCCCCAACCTGGGAACTACCCGTCGATTATTATTAGTAATTCAACTGAATGTTAAAAATATCCTAAGTAGAGATATAGGTCATCGGCGGCACGTAACTTGGCAAGAGTCGTTCGATGCGCAGAAATCGTTTTTTAGATCTATTTGGTGGTCAAACAGGACGCGGGGCATGAGGTAGCGCCGATCCGGGGCGCAATTAGTGCAGTATTATAATAGTAGTCTATGATTGGTGCGTTAGTCAACTTTTGCTCCCGCTCTGCGTTACGTCCCGTTCGCTCATTCGCTTTTTTGTGCACCATGCGCGAATTTACCCCCACTACATCAAATTCTTGCCAAGTTACGTGTCTCCGGTTATACTCGTATAGTGTAGTCAGAATTAGGCCATAAAAAACTGCCAGACCATTTCTTATAAAAAGACTAAAGTTAATTGTTCGACTTTGTTTAGAATACTTATGAAGTAATTGTTGACGTAGGTGTTAATTTGATAGTTTCATTTGTACATTGAATAGTTGTTTGTATAAAGCCTTGTGTACTGTCAATTTGTAAGTCGATTGTAATTTTAAATGACGGTAGGATTCGGGTGTTGAATTAGGACTATATCTCTCACATGCTCTTCTAGTTTTTCCTTCATTTTTGACACGATTGCATTGTTAATTTGCTTTAGTAATATATATTTATCGAGCTATAGTTACTTAAGGGAGATGGCAAAAAATTATACAACTCCTTTTTGTAATATCAGTTCGGATAAAGTCGTTTTCAATTGTTAAAAAAAAGGTGTGTGACAGATATGGACCAATTTTATAAAGTAAACAGTATTACACTATAAACTCCAAACGAATATTTTAGTTTTTATTTGTACATTATCATAATAAGTAGATTCACGTATTAGTTTTGTGAATATTAACTATTAATGTCGGACATTATGTGAAGTAGCTGAATTATTCGGTAATCGAATGTTTTGTACGCGGCAGCGCTTACACTCTGTTTTTAATCGCTGAGACTAAATTGACATAGGCAAATGTCAAACTTACAATAGTAATGATGCCAGTTCTTTTGTGTTGTGACAAGTCTGACAACCCAGGTAATGTCATTTTAGTCTCAGAGATTAAAAAACAGATTATAGCTCGTTTTGCGAGCCTACTTATATACTGTGTGTATTATATACTGAATTATATACATCACGTGATTTGTCATAATACTCCTCTTTTGAGACTGTTTAGTTTGATTTAATTGAGGCTTTTTACTTTACTTTAATTATAGTCAACTTTTTAATAAGTTAATTAAAAAAAAATCTTTTATTGCAGCTATATTGTATGTGATGCTTACAATAATTTATTTTTAACGTAACTAACCTCTAAGTAAGATATCTTACTTTCCTACTTGAATTTTACTCTTATCAATTTTTATTTTTTTATTAACTTCAAATATTTTAAAGCATGAGCGTATTATAAAACTTTAATTGTCACTGGCTCAGTACTTTGAGCTCGTATGTAATTGTAACGACTGTAACCGATCAATCGACTAGACAATTTAGAGGAAATACTCAAGACTGAACTTGGATGTTGTGCGAACTCTTTCGTTGAACCTCATGCTTCATACGAGGGCCGTGTTGTTACCACTGTTATAAGAAACCTTTATAGAAAACTAACTTCTGCCTGTGTCTTCGCCTGTATAAAAGTTAAAAGGGAACACAGTGCAGTGATAAACAGTATCCTATGTTCCATTCTCAGGTCATGGTCTACCCATGTGCGCAGTTGCATACAAATCTGTTCTGACGTTAAGAAGTTAACAATGTCTGAACAATCGAACATGTAATAAATAAAGTTCCTTACCGAATTATAATATTAATAAGAAATAGGTAGTATGGGTGAATTTTTTAGGTAACCCATTAACAAAAATGCGAGGAATAGCGATAAATACTCAAGGGTCCTAGATTCGGAACAAGGACCGAACATGCTGGTTTTGAAGAAAAAAAAACCAGCCTGGTTACACCATTTGAAGGTCACGAGTAAAAAGAGTTTGAAGCGGTTGAGGGAATTTTCGCGGCAGTACCTACATATCATCTGTGGACATAATTTTGTCTGTTATCATCATACTAAAGGCGAATATTTGCGAGTGTGTATATATGCGTAAGCTAAGCTAGTTACTCCTTTACGCTAATACTGCTGAAGGGATTTAAATGAATTTAGGCTCATCGGTAGACCATGATCTGGAATAGCACATAAGATACTTTTTATTCCGGGTGTATGTTCCCTTGGGATAATTTTCTACTTACACGTGGGCGAAGCCACGGCCAGAAGCTAGTTGTTCGTATTGTGTGTTGGTACTTTCCGACACTACTCGGGAAGCCGATCTTTCTATACATTTAATATTAAAAAAAAACTTGGAAACTAAAATGAGTCAGAAACCTTATTTACAAACTAGATTTTACTTCCTGCGTCAAGAGTCAATTCCAAAAGTCAATCAATGAAGTAAAATTATCTATATATTATAACGTAAGTACATTTTGCGAATAAGTTGATCAGTGTGCATACAAAACGGTCCTCGATGTATTAAATGTTCTGTTAAGCTATGAATTATCGATTGTAGCAGTATTTAACAAGTTACGTCTTAGTTCAAGTAAATTAAAAAATAAATAAACGAAAGTTAGACTGAGATTTATTTGATGCAACCCTTACTAACAAAACACGAAATTTTAATAATATTTTAAATTGAAATGCGAGATAAAACTGTCCAGGTAAGTTTAGCATACCGTTATCGGCCTTATAATGTTCCCACTGTTGGGACTCAGGCCTCCTCTCCAGGTAGGTTTTATATCGCTAAATAAATCTCAGTCTACAAAGTGATATCGGCGTAGAGTTTGATAAATCTCGGTTATAACGCAGACCCACCGATGTTACTATCAAATGGGCCACTATCTCGTTTCACTAGTGTTGGGAAAAATTAAGAACGATCTAGAATACTTAGACATACATAACTAATATAAGAATGTTTCCCAACACTAGCTGTCACTTGTTTAATGAGTTGAAAGACTAGAGGGCGCCACCATCGCTGTTATAAAAACTTATTTTTAATTGTTATAAACTATTGACCGCGATCCCACCTGATGGTAAGCAGTGATGCAATCATCGATGGTGAGACGCACTAGTTTATTAACTTCTTTATCAACTTTAGTTACTTTAGCTAACAAATTTTGTTTCTAGTTTTTTAAGTAAACAAGCGATGGTGGCACCATTTCTTCTGACTCTATAACCGCCCAAATATGTAAAGGAAAATGTACCAGGTCTAAGTAGGTAGCGGCTAACGCCTAGTTATTTATACCTATTGTTGATTAATGTAACTATATTGTATCCATTAGTAAAATATTAATTCAATTACTACTGTAGTTTCAATTTATTCGCTTTGAGTAGTTAGAACCCGCTATACTATTATCTGAAATAATTACAATTTAAAATTTGGATTATATGATTTGCTGCACTGAAACTGCGTTGCAGGTGTGTGTCTGTATGTGATAAGTGAAGTGTCAAACACTGATGAGGCTCTTACCACCACTTACCACTGTAAAATTTTACTAGAGATATTGCTTTCGAAAAGATAAAAATGCAAGCGATTGACCACGTGGCAATTCTATATATTTTAAATATTTTTTTTTAAAACGTTTAACTAAAAATTACTCCTGTAGCGTTGGTGGATTCATAAACATGTTAACTCAAATATCTACACAAGACTTCCAGTCCCAGAACAACTATATCGACAGTTTGTTGGTCTAATGGTCACTGGCCCTGACTGCTACGATTATGCCAGAGGTCGTGGCTTCGATTCCCACTCAAGACATATGTTTGTGTGATAATCACGATCATTTATTCTGTGTTTTGATGTAATTTATCTGTAATACTTTGTATTTAACAATATTTATGTATGTTTATTAGTTGTCTAGTACACAGCAAAAGTTCACAGCAGTTTGTGACTAGATGGCGTTGTGTAATATTATTCTCTGAAGGTAAATGGTGCAAGACAGAAATAAAACACGTCATTTATTATAATATTTAATCCAAGCTTGAGGAACAAAGTAAAGCTACACAAGGGTTACAAGCGACACTCCGGCTCGCCACAGAGACAAACTAACGACGCGATACTAAATGTTCTGTACGAGATCAACTCAACTTGCCATAACCGTCTTAATAATACTCCCAAAATTAATTTATACTGACTAATTTGTGCGAAATCAGTGTTCGGCAAAGATGGTTCTTTTTACTAAATTTCTGCTGACTTTTGGTAGTAGTTCTGCAGACTTGTTTTTGGTAATAATAATAACTCTGCAAAACTACTACTTTAATGCCGTTAAAACATACCAGCATTCATGAAATTTAATAATAGCTACACAGGTAGGGATTTACTTGCACAAATTAAGACTTGCACAAGTATACTGTAACGTTTGTTGGAAGATACTTGCGCAATTTGCTTTCAATACCAAAACTGTGTTACTGCAAGTCTAAACATGCGTAAGTAAATCGCTACATATGTGGCTACCATTATTAGATTCTAGGTACCTAATACTTTGTATTTTATGACTCGTGAATTGTGTAGCTATATTGACATAGTGTGAATACGAAAATACATAAAATATTTGTTAATCTTCACAAAACAATTTACATATAATACTCTGCAGAACTACTATATGCCAACACTAAATATATGAAGCACATAAATTTGCAGGATTGTATAAAAACAGGAATCACAAATAGCTTCGAAAGCAACGTCTTCCAAGCACACGTAACATCGATATATAATAAACATGTACGTAGTATATTCCACAGATATGAGCTTGTATATAAACGGAAATCTTCTAAAATAGTGGCTTTATAGTACAGAGTAATTTGTGCGTATCTATTATGTGTCTACATAATTATATAATTGTTAGATTATAGTAATACTGGGACATGAACATTTTTGTTGCTGTAATCGTGATCAAAACTTGATGCTAGCGTGGTGACAATATCTCAAGCTTAAACAATGTGGAGATGACAATACAACCATAAATGAAAACACTGTCAATAGGTACTCATCATTATGAACAACTTTTATTATGGGACCAACTCTGAAATCGCGAATAAAAATCATAAGCTATCCCGTACCTACATTTTATCAACTTACGCAAACATATTCGTATGAGACAATTGTTTTTTTTGTGATTTCAGGGTTGGTTCGATACTAAAAGTTATTCATAATGATGACTATTGTCCGTGTTTTCATTTATTATTGTATTGTCATCCCTACTTTATATATGCTTGTTATAAATAAAGCCTTATTCAACGGAAGGTGAACCATACAGTGGGCTTTCACAAATGAATGCATCACATTCACCAAGTTTTTTACACGAATAAAAATAGCAGTGTCAATTTTAACGGCAATTTTAGCGGCAAGCCTTGAGGTTGGACTGAAGATGAATATGTCGAAGACTAAAGTCATGACCAACGAAGCGCCAAAAACTATAAAAGTGCACGGAGAGACAATACACCATGTCCAGGAATACCTTTACCTGGGCCAAGTAGTCTCTTTCCAGGCGAGGCAAGACAAAGAAATCGCAAGACGAACTGAAAACGCCTGGAAGAGCTACTGGTCCATGAAAGACCTATTTAAAGGTGAGTTGCCCATGGCACAAAAACGGAAACTCATGGACATGTGTATTCTCCCAGTGCTGACGTATGGTGCACAGACTTGGTCTTTAACTAACATCCAGAAGTCCAAACTTAAGGTTTGCCAACGAGCAATGGAGCGCAGTATGCTCGGTGTTAAATTAACGGATCGAGTTCGAAACACTATATTGCGCTCCAAAACCCAAATAGCTGATGTGGCTCAAAAGGCTGCCCAACTCAAATGGGACTGGGCAGGACATGTCTGCCGCATGCCTGACAAACTGTGGGCCAATGTAGCACAAATTTGGTGCCCTGAAACAGTGCGACGGGGCCGCGGCAGACCACGAAGGAGGTGGCGCGATGAGCTGGATAGATTCCACCAGAACTGGCAGGAGGAAGCCCGGGCCCGCGAAAGATGGAAAGAGTGGAGGGAGGCCTTTGCCCAGGAGTGGGACAGAATAGGCTAGTAAAAAAAAAAAAAAAAAAAAAAAAAAAAAAAAAAAAAAAAATTTAACAAGTGAGTAAACGTTACTATTTCGCCTAAAATTTATTTACCTATTTATTTTTCAAACAAATCTGTGAAGCAATGTCCCATTTATTACTCTAATCTAATTTCTTAATGACAAATATCTAAACTACGAAGGTTGATTTATAAGTCTAGATGTTGGAAAAATACAAAAGTTTAGTAAATCAATAAACTAGACTTCAGATTTCAGTTCCATCAATGTATTGTCTTATCACTTTTATTGTCTTTCACACTTTCCAAATATCTCTTACCAGAAACAATTATTTTTTTAGTAATTTGAATATCTACCACATTGCTTCTTAAGTTTTTCTATTTTTGTTAGATTATTTCTCGTGCATCTTGTCTTTCTAAATATTTTGTTGAATGAATCAATATAACTTATTTTTAGTTTTCGTGGGAGATACTTTAACATGTTCTTCATAAAGTACATTTTGTATGTAATTGAGAATTAATTGATATTTTTCCGCATACAATACTCGTTGACAAGAAATTGACAATATCGAAACTTTCGTACGACTTACATAGGTATAAAAATATCTAAAGATTTCAACAGAGTAGAAACGAGTCTCAAATAATTCTAGCACACTATCAATGAAGTAAGCTCTCATACCGTACTTATATTTTGAAATTAAAACAATTTAGGACCAGCCCAGATATAATCTGAAAGAAAAATTATCTCTACTTTAAAACTTTATAGATTATCCGGTATGGACGATACCGTATTACAAGCAGGTAAGTATCATTTATCCTATTTCATTGACAATGTGCTGACATTAGTTGTTACTATAAAAGAACCAGTATCCAGCTAGTACAGTACATATAAGTTAGTAAAGAAACACTCATTAATATCTAAAAAATATTTTTCTACAACGATCAACATTCAATAGGGGCCAGTGTACACCGATGCGAGCACTAGACAGTGACGTCTCACTAGGGACGTTAACACCACTAAACATTTAATACACAACCGTTATTTTAGCCTGAAATGCATGGCTTCGATGAAAATCATGTATGAGAACAGAATTGCTGACAAAACAATTCGACTAAAGCAATGTAATTCAAGTTCCAAGCTTGCTATAAAGTTGTTCAGGGATATTTAGTGGTTAGCTCTTCACTTCCATCAATATGCTTTTTAGAAGCTATTTTCCACATTTTTCTTTTACCCAAAAAATTCCATTATTACTTCTATGAAAACTTAACCACTATGTAACCACCAGTAGAAATTTAGAATTATATATATTTTTGTTCATTATCAAAATATTTATTGTCGCTAATTACGATAGTCACTATTTCTTTACAAATACGTATGTATCTAATAATTTTATTACCTATAACTATGGGTTGGAGTCAAACCTGCTGACTCGGAGAAGATATGCTTTGAACACGACACAATTTAGTCTACCATAGATTTTATTTTTCAACAGCAATTATAATCTACAACAGTATACAATATACGCGATACATGTACATTTAAACATGTAATTCTACGTTCATATAAACATTAAGAGCTGAACATGCATATTCCACACATGTTCTATATAAAGCCAAATACCAATGCATTTTTATGTTTATTTATAATTCTTTAACGAACTTAGTTTCGTTTGAGACACATCTCTATAACTTAAGCTTCGCTACTACAGAAGTAAATGGACAGACCAAAACAAATATAAAGTGCTCGCCTGATTAACCTATAGGAATATAGAGGCGCTCCATCTCAAAGAAAATAGGTTGTGAATCAATAACATTTTTGCTGTACATTTAGAATAGAATATAATTTTGATAATGTGTTAGGCTTTATTTTTGTTTTTGCTCTTTATTGGTTTGTGGATAATTAATTTCCGATCATAAATTAATTTTACTTTGTTCCTTATCAGCCTTTTACTTCTATGCTACCACACTGTCTTCTCAGCCCAACCAAACCATATCCATGCAATTATCAAACAGTAATTTGTGCTAAAAATTAATGTTAATAGAAAATCGCAATAATAAAGGCGAGTAGAAAATAAACTTAGCAAATGTACCGAGTACTAGGTATAATGCAAAGTTCATAATGCAGAGATCACAAGTATCATAAGATGTCACAGAACACTAAAGCATGGCCCTAAGATACTAATTTATTTTATTATACCTAACCTAACTTACTATCTATTACATCTAGATTTTATGAAAACGAGAACAGAATGAATATTTTGGTAATTATTTACTGTAAATTTTATATAATTTTCTGGCTTTACATTCGTCTTTTCATTCTGTTCTCGTTAACTTTAATTACATTAAATTCAGTCACTACATAGATAAGGATGAATTCATAAAAATTATCGACATGATAATTTTTTGTCAAATTATATTTGAACTTAACTTTCTTACTAAAATGATAAGTTAAATATCTGATATAATAATGTAAAGTATTCATATAATTTTTACTCTCGTAACACTAGTAGAAAGCTCGAGTTGAGAAGGAGACTCATAAGAAGTCAACAACCATACTTCCATGTCAATGTAGAATATAATATATTTAGTGCGATGTGAACGTGAACTCTGACAATTGACTGACAGTACTCGCCATTTTTCGTATATTTTATGCAAAGGTAGTAAAACTGCAGAGTTATTTTTCATTCTGCAGAGTTATTTTTCACTCTGCAGAAGTTCCTGATCGACCGCTTCCTAATTATTAATGTTTTGGACATTAATAATTAGGATGAAATATGGCCGACTGAGAACTTCTCTTTCATTGATATGCCTAATTTTAAAGTCTCTCTAGGTATTGTTGAATAATTTGGCAATTTCATTCCAACCCATGCAAGTCAACATATGTAATTCGTTTGGAACCATTCATGTTCACATCGCTTTAAAACGTTTACTTCATTCTATACTTATATAAATATACCTATGTTATTTTGAGCATAGCTTTTGTGCTATAACCACGTCTTCTTAGAGACCCCTTGGATCGCAGAAATTCTAGAGACCATACGAAAAATCAAAACATTACCCATATAAAAGGAACTAAGTATATTTTCTCCTAAATTTAAAAAATATTTACCACACCTACATACTACCATATCTAGTAATAGTATGATGTCTTAAGTTCTATTAAAGCTATGTCTCTAATTAAATTACAAGTTCCATTAATTTCAAGGTTTAAAAAATGACACACTACTTATATTTGGAAATAATACTGAAACAGAGGTATCTAAGTTGTATATTAACAAAGCTTACTCTACGTCTGATAGTAAATATATATTGTCAAAAATGATTATTGTCCAATTGCATTTCTCGATTGTTCACAGATGAAACGCTCCTTTTTTCATTTGGGGTTTTATTTTTTATAAATCAAATATATTTTTAGGCGATCCTACTTTACAATAAATATTGATTTTTAAACATTCTTTATTTTTTACGATTTCATCGCATTTAAATCATTTATTGTCGTCATTGAGGAAGAACTTTAGAACAGCATAGATTAAAACCTATTTTTATTAAACATTGTTGTCTATATTTTTTTAACCTGCATCCATGTGAATGGGATTTAATTTTATTCTATAAAAGCACTTTCCCCTAAACTACTAACATCAAACATCAAACAAACATACACTTTAATTCTATAAATGTCCACATTATTTGTCACGAGTGACCCTGACTTGCCTAAAACTATGACGAGGTACCCCTACCTGCCTAGCTCAAGTTGTCATGATCACATCTGACAAATAGGGATTTTCTCTTCTAATAACTAACACAGAATACAAATAAAAAACAACACAAGTAGTACAATATTTAAAAATAAAAACATTCTAAAAGTCTGCTAAAGCTTTAAGAACACTACATTACTTATAAAAGCAGCTTATATATAAAATTCACATTATTCAAAACATTTTTTTCATATGTATAATGTTATCTATATATCTACGTCACTGGTAATGACTGACTACCCCGAGAAAAAGTATCGAGGGGCGCGAGTGCGCCCAGTCACCATGTAAAGTCAACTTTCACGTCACGGGTAAACTTTAATACAATATCGACTCCTTCGCTTCATAATAAATGATTTACTATCACAGCTTCAAATAATTTACATCACACGATATACGAGCGATATGTGAAAATATTTAGCCATTATTATTGTCAAAGTCGAATGCAATATATAAGTCAACTCCCCAAGGCATAATAATTTATGCGTCGGAATTTCCGTGTATATATTTCTTGTATATATTTAAATTTTCTTGAAAAATTGACTTATCTACTATATTTACGATTGTATATAATGTTTTATTATTGTCTTCATAATTATTTATTGTCATTATTAATATATTATTGTCATAATCCTAGTTCTCTGCAAAACGTGCAGAGTCGTGTATTGTCAAGTTAATTTTGACACCACTTAAGAATAATAAATTGCATTATAAACTTTTTCTGTGTGCCTGATTTTCATTACTTCACTAAACCCAAATATAAACGTAGTAATTTCGTCATTCTCAAATATGTATAACGTTTAAAAAATATAATAAGTTGTGTATATTGTCGCTAAATTTTCTGAAATATAATCTTCGTTTTTATATATTCCAAAGTGATGTCATGTATATTCCTGTTTAAATGTCTTCGGACTTGGCGTCGTCGTCGTTGTACTGCGCGATCTGCTGGTGTATCCAGGGGATGAACTTGGGCACATAGGCGTAGACGCCTGGCAGCCTAGGGTGCGCGCACTTGATGCCCCAGGACACGATGCCACCCACGTACCAGCGCATGGGGTCGTTGGGGTCCTTGCACAGCAGGGGTCCACCGGAATCACCCTGGAAATTTAGGAAAGAAACTGTTACATAACGTTGTCCAGAAAACAAGGTCGACTTGGTCTTGGTGGTTGGTATTCATACCTACCAAATATTGTAAAATATTTGGCTACCGTTTTTTAGTCGGCCGTCGAGTTGTTACTAACCCTTTTTGGGAATGCCGTCGCCACCACGCGGTGACTAACAGTACGCATGGTCTTAAAAAGTCCTTAAGTCACCTCTTACGACACCCACAGAAGGAAATAGGATGGTGTTATACTTTACGTCCGAAAACATGCGGCACATAACATTCGATTCATAAATAAAAAAGAATTCATCAAAACAAACGTCTTGTTCTTTGTAAAGAATGTAAGGGAAAAACCAAATTTTTATCTTCAATTAATCAAACGAACTTTTCATTATTTTTTACGTCTGTCTAAGTTCTCATTAAACGTGACGATCCATGGTACCTATTTTCCATGTACCTACGAAGTGACAAAAAATTAGCTCATATATTTATTGAATGAATGGATGTTCCATTACAAAAAAAAAAAACGAGTATGTTTAGAAATAAAACGTAATAAGGAAAAAGTAGAGAAGTATATTTGTTGTCACATGAAATCAGATTAAGTTAAAGCTATTGACTTGTTTTCCTCAAACGTCGCGAAGATTGACTCAAATACTTACAATTATTATTAAAGGAAGCTACGTGTCGAGTGTCTCTCTTTGAAAAGTGTTCTAAAATATTATTTTGGGTGAAACACAATTTAAGGTCTACGAAAATGACTTGCGCATCTACTTATGATGTAAACACAAATGTCAGGTACGTAAGTAAATAGGTGTGTACATGGATATTTGGTACCTGTACCTACCAAAGGTAAGTACCTATTCCAAATATTATTTATTCGCATATCTTATGCAAAGGTAGTAAAACTGCAGAGTTATTTGTCACTCTGCAGAAGTTCCTGACTGTTCGCTTGTCAACCTAATTGGTAATGGTCGAAAGCAATGGTATAAGAATGAAAAATGACCCGATTGCGAACTTTGCCTTTAATTGTTATGCCTTATTAAATAAATGCTACTAGTAAACACCAAAACCCTCATACTGAAAGAAAACACTACTAAACGTCTGGAATACTTTTTATATTAACGAATTGACCGCTTCATACAGTTGTTCTATTCCACAAATCGCGCTCCAAGCTTACGCACACAGAACAATTTGCCCGTGAATCCACACACACATCCAAAGCCGACCATTCTAACACATATAGCATGAAATAAAGTGGATATAGTTAGGAAAGCTATAGAGTCGCCTCGTCAGCGGTGACGGGCTTTGTCCACAGGGTCGCCCTGTCCCATCGCGTTGTCATGCCCTAAAAGTGCTGACTCGGTGCAATTTAATTTTGATCCCTCTTTGACGATGTGTTAATATAATGGTTTGGGTGATCAACAGTTTTATGATATAAGGTCTTTACAATATGAAATATTAGTGTCTATTCTATGCATCTTAATTCATGAATCCCCGGGGGACCGGTCTCATTGGACCGCGCTGTTATTGTTTTATTATTGTGTCTCGTTTCGCGGGTATTGATAGGTTAATGATATATCAACGTACTGCCGAAAGTATTAGGCCTAGGAACGTGAAATTATGCAAAGCACTTGCATTTAGAATGTACGCCTACATTAGTAGGCTAGCATTAAGAGGTTTCTGAGAATTTTATTTTTTTACCCCCTACAAAACGCATACATAAAGCAAAAGTACGAAATTCATACGGAGTATTAGAAATGTGCTAGTTTTATAATAATTATGCCAACATTATGAAAAACATTTCACGATTAATTTCATTCTCTTGTTAAAAAATACTGTGACATGATATTTAAAAAAATAATAAGTTCTAGTAACATAAAATTATGACTTATCACAAACTATTGAACTATTTTTTTAACTATTTCCGATTAACCATTACCAAAAATAAATATCGACATATTTTTACCACGTTCCATAACTTGAAAGTTGAAAAGACAATCTTGATTTACCTAAGTTGAAAAAAAAACTAAATCGTGATGCTTTCGCCGATTTCAAAATGTGCTATAACCAAACTTTCAACATCCCCGATCACCATTATAAAACTACATAAAAATGTCCAGTTCTTCCCCACGCTTCACCGAACCATTAAACTGCCCCGTTCATAAAAACGAACTCCAATGAATTCGGCGAGTGGAGTCAATACGAGCTCCTTATTAAACGACCCGAAGACTATTGTATCTACTTACTCACTTATTGGATTTACCTATTGACTGAACAAATATTTGTTTGGGAGTCGTATAAGGACATTTTTTAGTTTTATTGCTACACTGCCATGTTTTTTCGACGACTTTATTAGTGTGTCAAGAGCTTTTTATTAACTTTGAAGAGAAATAGCTGAAGTAGAAAGTTCCATTAGTGTTGTTTCTATTACTTTTCTTATTTATTTTTCTGTGTAGAAAAAACGTTGTTTACGTGCTCCGTAAGACTCAATTGCTTGACTAAGCTCACGTTCTTACGAATCTATCGTACGCGAGTTTGTTCATGCAAATACCGTACTCCAAAATGCTTGCTGTCAATGACTTATTAGCGTCAGTCTATCTTAACTGTTCGTTTTACTTTCATTTTTGAAGAGGACTACAGTACCTCAAAAACATATCTACCGAGTTTCCTCCGTGCCTCGGAAAGCACGTTAAGTCGTAGGTCCCGGCTGTCATTGGTAGATCTTTGGCAGTCGTTACGGATAGTCAAAAGCCAGTAAATCTGACTCCAGTCTTGCCACGAAGTACCGTGTTACTCCAGTTAATGGGTTATGGAGGTTTGATAGGCAGCCGCTCCTCGTAAAATATTGGTATTCAGCGAAATCCGGCTTGACTGGAACCCGACCCCAATATAGTTGGCTAGATAGATGATGAGTCCGTTGTTTATAGAAATCTATTTAAATCGTTGCGTTTAAAATACACACCTGACAAGCGTCCTTGCCGCCCTCAGGGTAGCCAGCACAGATCATGCCCTCGGTCACGTTGAGGTCGCGATGCTCGAGCCACTGGTTGCACAGGTCGCGGTTCAAAACAGGCACCTCCACCTCATTTACCGCTGGCTCGTATTCTGACACTGCTGACAAACAAGCATGGTAAGTCAGGAGTGAATAGGTTACTTCTGGGCAAGCGTGCTCCATTGTCGGCTACATCATCGCTTACTTTCAGATGAGATATAATATATGTTACTGTAAAAGCTCGAACTACGGTAAATCCTAAGATTTTCCAGTAACTCCTAAGATTTACCAACTCTTAATGGTAAAAGTCCGAACCGTTCTATGATCATCGTTTATTTCAGACTTTTACTACCATTCACTTGGTAAATCTTAGGATTTACCTCAAAGACACGGTAAATGTTGAGATAAACATTACCATAGGTAACGATTTCACTGATTAGTAGTACAAATGTTTAGTAATTACTCATAGGTAAGTAAGGATTTGAATAATTATTAATTGAAAGAAATGATTAAGAAGTATGCATTGTTCTGTAAGACTATGGATCGTGTACTAAACACTAAGCTCCTGGCATACCTAGAAACTTGTGGCACCCTAAGGGACCGTCAATACGGCTTTCACCAAAATTGGTCAACTGGTGATCTTCTAGCGTATGCCATCAGTACTCTGGAGTGAGGCCATCGAGAAGCATGGGGAAGCACTTGCCGTCTCTCTCGACATCTCTAAGGCTTTCGATAGGGTCTGACACAAAAGCCTTATTATTAAGCTTCCTTCTTTCGGTTTACCTGCTGGATTGTGTGCTTGGATCGCAGACTTCCTGAGTGACCGATCCTTTCGAGTGGTCATCGATGGTTGTTCGTCCGGTCCCGGTTCCCTGCCAGAGTCTATGTTTGCTGATAGCTACAACCCAGGAATCTTTAAGTCAAGACTGAAAAAGTTACTTCTAGGTAAGCGCACTGCATAATCGACCGCATCGTCGCTGGTTATCAGGTGAGCGCGAATTTATGTCCGATAAAAAAATATCCAAAACCAACATTTACCAACCCTCACTGGTAAGACCTAGGATGTACCAAATTCGAATGGTAAAAGCCCGATAAAATCGTTTCTTTTTTATATATTCTTACATTTACCGACTCGTGTTGGTAAACCCTAAGATTTACTGGTAAAATCTAAGTTTTACCGAGGTTCGGGCTTTTACAGTAACATATAGATCAAATACTAGCCTATCAATGATGATAATAAAAAAATAAACTTATATGTAAAGAACTTTAGTTTCCTAATATTTTTGAAAAAGGTATTCTACTAAAATACTGGTGTCTTTATGATAATTTATTAATTCTTTCACCTACAGAAAAGTACATGATAACCTGAATGTTATTTGGTTTCTTTTGTTCTAAGAATATGCAAGGACCTGTTCGTGAAGTTTTAAAAGAGAGTAAGATTTTTACAGTCATATCTCTTAACTAAACCATGCATGACAAATACTTTCGATAGCTCATTGCATAATAATCGGCATTGTAATGGTCCCACTGTTAGGACTCAGTTCAGAAGGACGGCCCAGTGTAGATTGCAGGAATTCACAAGTTTTTGAATTTGTGACTCACCGGGAAAGATCAATGTTTCATTTTTATTCCCGGGTATTGTAGGTAACTTCTTAGTTTTCAAAGTAAATACAAGAGTTGGCCTGGAGCTATAATCAAACACTGACTTTTACACCTTCAATTAGATTTGAATAACTACTTATAAATTCAGAGCTTACAAAGCTCAAATTCAGGTGTAACTAAAAAGAATTCTAATGTAAATTTTCGTCTATCTACACATGATTGATGAGTCCTACTATTATGAAGGCAGGTGAACAAGCAAATTGACTGACATTCTTTATCGTCGCGCTTGCCCCAGCCGATGACAGTGCACAGGGTGCCCGGCTTCAGCACGCGGTTGGCGGGCGGCAGGCAGACTGGGGACACTTGCTCGTGGTAGCGCACGCGGACGGATAGCTGTGGGGAAAGGTTGCGGTTAGATGGGGGATTGATGGCGGATAATTAACGCCCGTTTTCAATAACCTACCGCAGTTCATAGATAGATAGCTGTCTCCGATAAACAGTAAGATGTCAATGTCACAACTTTTGGTAGGAAATGCTAACCGTCGGTGCTATCTTTAGTAGTTGCAATTTTAGATAGATAGCTTATTGAAAACGGGCATTAGTCCAGTCTAACTGTACGTTACGACCCAACTTTAGGTAAAAAGGATTTAATATTTTTTTGGAATTCCTTTTTCTATATTCCAAGGTACTTTTTTATCTTCCTGGAGTGGTGATACTGCTTAATATATCTACTAGAGTGCGTCTATAGAAAACGCGACCTGGAGTTTTTTTTTAAATTTAATTGGCAACATTATTCAGCCGCAATTGTAGCGAATAAAAAAAATTGTGAAGTGTCAACACATGATTCTCCTTCTAGTTAGTAATACCGCATACATTTTTTTTTTATTTAACGTCTTTTTCTCAAGTCGCGCTTTCATTAGACAGACTAATATATTTTTACTGCTAAGACACAGATCTCAATTAGGTGAAACAAAATAATATATTCTGACAAAACTTTAATGAGTGTCTTTTAGCCGAGTGCTGCAATGACAAATTTTCTCCTGTATTAAACGACGATTTTAATAGACTTATAAATAATGGAGCTGCTTAGTGCTCAATCTAATACGATTAATACAATAAATAGTGGAGTGAACTCGTGCTATTTTTCCAAAATAGTAACTGGCGGGCAGAACAAAATATAATTCCGTACGTTTCTATTAGTGGTAATATCAGTAGTCAACTACAGTCACCAGGACGTTAACCATAGAGTTTCTTGCCGATTCTTCTCCATAGGAAACGACCAATTGGAACCGTGCACTAGTTTTGACTTTTTATAAGTGCCCGTGTAGGCCTATGTAAAATATAAACATTTATTATTATTATTATACTTATCAATAAGTCACACTACATCTACTTAAAAAACCCCCATACCTGAAACAAGGCGATGTCGTTGTCGTGCGCGATGCCGGAGTTGTACTGCGGGTGCGGCGCCACGCGCTTGACCTTTACCTTCTGGCCGTAGTAGGCGTGTGAGCGACGCCGCGTGATGCCCAGCTGGATCGTCCAGCCGTTCACGTCCGTGTGGCTGTGGAAGGGTTGGTAAATGTAGGTGCGTTGGTCGAACTTAAAGCTCCGATGGATGGAAGACGCACAGGATCATTCGTTGAAGCTCCGATGGAGGGAGACGCACAGGATCATTCGTTGTAGTGACACTTGGGGGAGGCTTATATCCAATAGTGGACGTATTTTAGCAGAAATTATGATGATGAAAGCATTATGTCCTCTCAACCCTTTGCACTTTCTTAAAGGAATATGAAGCTAAGTGCTGATGTGCGGCGCCACGCGCTTGACCTTGACTTTCTGGCCGTAGTAGGCGTGCAAGCGACGCCGCGTGATGCCCAGCTGGATCGTCCAGCCGTTCACGTTCGTGTGGCTGTGAACGGTTGGTAATTATAGGATCGTTGTTCTAACTAAGTGAGGATCCGATGGATATGTGAGATGTACAAGACCGTTCGTTGTGGTGACACTTGGTGGAAGTCTATATCCAACAGCGGGTGTCTTTCGAAAGAAAAAGTCAATCGGATAGATACGTTGCTCAAACTTAAAGTGGAAATTCGATGGTTGTGAGACGAAAAGGACCGTTCGTTATGGTGAAACTTGGGGGAGGCCTATATCTGAAAGCGGACGTCTATTGGCTGAAATGATGATCATGAAAGCATTTTTGAGTTCTTAAAGAGTCGTTCAGAAAGATATATCTAATTGCTAATGATATGGAGGATTCTGAAAATGTAGTTTAGAGTGAAGTCGTTAGCTGCTAAGAATCAAAATCACAGAGGCAAAAGAGGAAGAGGTCGGCCATCGACTACCTCGAGGTGAATCATCCAGAACGACATCCTGATAAATGACAATGGGTCAAACGCCAGAAATAACACAAAATTGCGTAGAATGAAATAGGGAACAAGCCAGGGCATTGCTTAATAGTAAGTTGCACAAAGCTATACTCACTTCCCAACACAATGCGCCGCTGTCAGCACCCACTGGTCTGCAATCAGCACGCCAGCGCAGTAGAACACCTCCTCAGGGCCTCCTAGGATGGCAGCCAAGAACGGCCAGTCACCTGGCGACGCCTCCACGCCACCCACAATACGCTTCGTGGCCACGCCTATTGTACGCCGCTTGCCGCATTCTGGGGGAGAAAAAAATTGTGAGAACGGGAAATTAGGGTTTACATACGAGTATGTATATTTATAACAATAATTATTGCCCGATGGTTTCACCCGCATGCAAGTACGGGAAGATATTCTCGGGATAAAAGATACGCCACCGTAAAGTAAAAGTACCGCACAGTTTACCCATGGGTCGAATTTAAAATAATCATCCTTTTGATAATTTTTGGGACTATAAAGCTCATAACTACACGAACTAGTCAATACCTCAATGTAATGTAGCGGCTTCACCCGCGTGATACTAGAAAATTATCCTAAGGGAACATACCACACCGGGATAAAACGTATACTATGTGCTATTCCAGCAAAATTGAAACAAAATCTGTGTGTATTGCTTCACGAGCGTGAGGAAATAAAAAAATCACAAACAATCGCCTTTATAATATTAGTTTCATTTTATTTGTGTGATGCTTAGTGTATGTAAAAATAGGTACAATATTCTTTTTCGTATCAAAAGTACACACAGGTAAGTAAAAAGTATCTAAAAACAGTCGGGTTGAAAATACTCCGTTGAAAAATAACTGAATGATTCAGAAACAAACTGTTGTTCGGTTTTTAAACAACAGTCTTTGAGTACAAAGCTTAGTTAAATAATACTCTGCCCGCTGCGATATCTTTGCGCATATTTTTCCAAGCCAACAGTTGTGAACACAAAGTAAGCAAGTAAATATTAATTCTATTGTAATTTCTGCTTGTTCACTCAAACGCTGGGAAAACAAAAATTAAACTTGTAAAGCTGAAGTTCTCTATTCATCCCTCTTGATGTCCGGCGCTCTTCTAAATGAAATTTAAGTGAAACCCTTTCCCTGACACTGATAAACAAATTTTTCTGCAGTTCAAGTGAGAAAATTTAGCGAGTTTACCTACTGGATACATTAGGACTAACGTGCGTTAAAATACTGTTTGCTGAAAAAAAGGTACTCCTACGGGATCGCTCTGTAGTCCGTCTAACCGTCCATGAATACCCTTTAGGTACCTGAGGAATGAATATCAAATACTTAGGTCTGCTACCCTTTGGAGCAGTGAAAATCAAACTTCTAAGTCTGGCTCTGTTTTGATACTTAAATATTCGGGACACGCAATGAAATCAAAGCGATAGGGTCCCGTTGGCATAGAATCCTAAAATGTGACAAGAAGCAAGGTATTATAGCACAAATAAAGGAAAACTTCTGAAAAGCGATTTGCAATTTGAAAACATCTTCGAGACTTGATTCGGGAATCGAACTACACATAGATAAAGTACGGAAAACTCGAGTTTTCTGTACTTTATAGTTTCCAACACACCCTTTTTTTTTGAAGAAATTATCGTCGAAATGTTACAATTTTCTACTTCCACTTATTCGATTTCATTCCACAAGTTTAACAACGTTGTGAAGTATTGATGTGGACACACATTAAGAAGTAAAGACATTTACCAACTCTTTTGACCCACCGAGCTATCGTTCCGTCTTCCATTAGCAAGATTGCTTAGTCTCAGATCAATACGAAACCCGCCCCAAGTTTATCCCGGACACCAGCGCGGAGGAGGTACCACGGGAGGCACGGAGGTACCCACCTGGCGTGTCCTCACAAAAACATAATTAAAGTTTAGGCAATCGTGTCGCGCCCACAATTATGAACAGCAGATTACCAACAGTTTGTTCGTTCTAGCCTTTTGTAATTAATGAATTTTTCTGACGTTTCATTACCGACTCGCGCTTTTGTTGGAGATTACGATTTGTACCTGTATTTTGTTTACTTACGACTATATTTTGTAGAGTAAATTTCTCTTTCCGTACTCAATACGTTGGCTTTTAACGTTTCCAGATTTCCAAGAAAAAGAAACCTTTTAAGTTATTGTAAAGAAACGTTTAGTTTCTCTCTTATTTATCAAAACGTCTAAAAAAGTCGGATTTCGGGATGCTCACAGAAAAACGATAGTATACAAAAAGGTTTTCTGACTAGGCAAAACCTAGAACAAACTTAAGTAAAACTGAATTAATCCTGCAAGTTATCGCAAATGTTTTCATTTCACGAAAACGGCGCGCTTAGCCCCTGACTGGGTGTAAGAGCAGGGATTATTGGCAACAGCAGGGAACTCTAAATAAACAATGAAGGCTGCTTACGCAACCAACCGCGCGAACCTCTCATTTTTCTCGATATTGCAACAGATAAACTAGTTCTTATTGTGCTCAACGAAATGCTATAAATATTCACTAGGTCGTATACTCGGAGGCAACGGTTGAAAAGTTTTTTGACGCGAATCTTTGTATTATGGTTTCTTATCTTGGATGTGAAAAATGAATTGTCAACGCTTTTAAAGGTCGAAACACTTAGCTGTTTGTATTATTTGTATATGTATGACACAGTGGAGTATCAAGACACTCCATGGCAATTCGGGGATTTTCTTTTAGTAAATTAATTTCAAGCATAAATATTTGAGACACACAATCATTATAGATACAAGAAGTACATCTATGTGACATGAATATGTTAACATTAGGTACAAAATCCTTTTGGAAAGGAAACTGTCCTTTATTTAAGTGTCAAGTCATTTCTTGTTCATTCAGAGACATTTGTGAGCACAAGCTGTTTCAACGAGGATTAAATAATTCTCGTTAGTTACTGCGACAGTCATTCTACTTTATCCTACTGTACTACGGCGTAGCGCTAGTTACACTTTTGTAGTTATCTGCTACGCGTTCGTAGCAACGGGCTACGCTCTCGTAGCAAAATTCTACGCGATAGTTGATAATTCTTGTTGTTTTGCTGTATATCGCTCGTGGAAATTCCAATATTACCGACTAGCTGTTGCCCGCGACTTCGTCCACGTTAAGTTCGTTAAACTGCACAAAAGTAACCAATAATTCTACACTTGCGAATAATTCCGAAAGCATCCAATTTTAACTTCATTCCTTTTTTTAGTTGGGAAATAATCCAATGACTTCTCCCGCTCTTAGCTAACGCATCAGGGCGTGTCAGACTTTTACTGACCAAAACCCACTCCTATGTTCTTTCTTTGCCTTGCGTTCCAGGGCCCCAGGAATGCCTTTCAGAAGCGAACCCATGACCCCAGTAGGCTTGGCGACCCTGATGGTTCTCTATGATCTTGCTGACATCTCAATGAGGCACACTTGGAACACTACCCCGACTCGGTCTCGGTGTAGATATTTGGTTACCGAACATTGCTCGCCGTCCGCAAGTCCACTTCTACGGTGGCTGGAAATCGGGGTCGGGATCTTATTTCCTCAACGCTGGGGTGTGAAGGCCATTTCCTCATCCACCTTGGCTGGATTACTGCTTCTCAGAAGGAGGCAACCGCCTGCCACTCCACCCTGCTCTGGACCAGGGCCCGGCGCGAGAGGTCGCTGCAACCGATGACCCCCACAAAGGGAGGACACGGTGGCGCACACGGTAGAGGTGTGCCCTGCTTGGGCGGAGCGCCGCCGTGTCTTTGTAGAGTCTATCGGCGGCGGCGACCTCTCTGGGCCCTGGTACAGGCCATGGTCCAGAGCGAGGAGGGCTGGTGAGCGGTCGCCTCCTTTTGCGAAGCAGTAATGCTAGCGAAGGAGGCTGCCGACCGCGAGCGCCGCCGCCGAGATCCCGATCCCGATTTCTGACCACCGTAGGCGCGGGCTCGCGAACGGCGAGCAGCACGCCGTCCGGCAGTCTGGTAATAACCTGGACCGAGCCTAGTCGTCAACGGCGTGTTCTGTTCCACGCATGCCTCAAGGAGATGTCAGCAAACTGTAGGGGCCCGGTAGGGCCAAAGCCTCTGGGGAACACGGAAAATCCGAAAGGTTCTCACCGTGCCCCCCAGATCGAAGGAACGAAGGGGAACGGGGTGGGGTTTAGTCAGTAAGAGTCTGAAACGCCCTCCCGCTCCGCCCAAGAGCGTGAGAAATCAGTCTGATGATTCTCCTTCCAAAAAAAGCACCACTAAGTAAGTGTAAATAGCACTTACTTATGTAGGCTGAAAAAAAGTGCATAAAGTAGTTTTTAGTTGTCAAAATATATGAATGGTCAGCACAAAGCTGATCCTGAAGTCAATAGAAGGTTTAGTATTTGCCTCTTTTTTATTTGAGATAGTTATCCAGCTCTAGGTGGAGCAAGTGGTCTTTTGCGGACTAAATTCCACCATGTTCCTTCAGTTGCTATTTACGTATCAGGGCCACTAACTTTTGCACGCCTCAGTTATTAGGTACTTCGGTATATTCTCTCTTTAAAGAGTAACTATATAGGCGTCGTGGCGTTCTCACTTTCTGCATTATGCAAGTACTAACCGAACATGAGTGTTTCGAGAGGTAAATATTTTGGATTCGGCGGGAAGAAAAGGTCAAGTCACCATTCTGCGGAACGCCCGGAAAACACGGCAGACGTTACGGTCGAAGTCTACTCCGCTAGGCAGAGCACTGCCATACTGTTTTGGCGTCAGAATCTGAATCCTAATGCCCTAGTTTGGGTCAATGTATGGGGCAAGACCTCCTCTTGCCCTGCCCATGGAATAAACCTGCTATCGTGAGAAAGACATCCTTAAGCCTCCTATTGTCGTGTAGACATTTCTTAGGTGTCATTAGTCACAAAGCGATTCCCGACGTTTTTAGTTATTGAAATTACTCGTTTATTTAGGCAGATTTTTTACTTGGGGTGATATTTGACTGCTGCCTTTATACATCAGCGGGTGCTACTTTTTTTATCGAGAGTTAACTATGCAATTTATGAATTAAGTTAACTCTTGAGTGCATGCATTGTTACTCAGCAGACTTCACATTATTGATGGTCAAACATGGTCAAACGCAACCTGTGGTGCGATTTTAAACGGGTACAGTTTGCAGAGCTGTAAAAAAACCCACCATGTTCCTTCAGATGCCCTTTGTAAACAATTTCTCAAATCAATTCTACCTACCTATACTATGATAGCACAATTCATATGAAAGAGACTTCGCAACAGACCGTGCAGCAGGAATCGTAATATTTTAATTTCGCCATAACTTCAAAACCAAACGTCCAATTCTAATTATTCAAAGACCAAATATTATCTACATAAACTGTACTTAGTGATAAAATAATTTATTTTGATAAGGGTTAATAGCATGAGTAAAATAAATGCGTTTAAATGTAGTCCAAAAAAATTCAAGATTTTTAGATTAAAAAAATGGTTGTTGTGCCTCACTCGACATAGATAGGTATAGTGTTTTGCGGACTTTTTTGTAGATATTTATAAGATCTACAATTAATTAGAACATTTTATGGTTCTATCTTTTACAGTTTAGGCAGCGTACGCAAAATAAGTAATTTTTCTGGTTGATTTTTTACACCTAAACCTAAATATCTTACGGAACCCTATTTTTTTTCAGAATAAAATTTAGCCTATGTTATTCGTGGATAATGTAGCTTTTGAATAGTGACATTATTTTTAAAATCGGTCCAGTAGTTTTTGAGCCTATTCATTACAATCAAACAAACAAAGTTTTCCTCTTTATAATATTAGTATAGATACATTGAACTTGAATCAATATTTGAAGTTTAACAAAACACTACTCTAAACCAGTTTTTGATACCTTAATCCGACGACACAAAATACAGTATGTTATTTTAAACGAGGGACGTATTCAAACCCACAATGGTGTACCTACGCTAACATGATACTCAATCACATAAGCGTAGGGTCAATGACCTTTAGGAGTTATTATGGAGTTTCTTGCCGGTTCTTCTCCATAGGGAACGACCAATTTGGAACCGTGCACTAGTTTTCGACGTTTTATAAGTGCCCATGTAGGCCTATGTGAAATAAAAATATTTTGACTTTGACTTTAGTTTGAATGCAAATTTCTTTTCATACTATAAACCTGTCTGGTTCTTTCACTATTAATTAATGTCTTCTTACAATATTATTTTTTTTAAAATTACGTCACATATTAAGGTTATAAGTTCGATACATATTTGGGACGAAAATCGAATACTGAATTACCCTCCCTCAAGTCCCTGATTTAACCAAACATACTATACCATTTAATTCACGGAAATCTACATCACCACAGAATTATGTTCCCTCAAAATCTGTAGTAGGTAAATGACAAGAGCATTTAGTCGGTAATTCTGTAAACTTATCGGCCACCTGCTAACCTCGGCGTCGCACGATAAGGCCGACAACAAATGATTGCCGACGCAATTCGTTTACCTCCAGGCTATGAGTGACTGGGCGTCGTGGAAATGTCGCGTAATTTGAATTGTTATTGCTTTATGGAAATTGTTGTTTTATTATTGTATTGTGATTTGGATAAAAAATTGTGTGTAGCTGGATTTTTGCTTATTCTTGGTAGAACTTAAGGAGGTCTTCTTTAATGTCTAATAGTTATAACTCAGAGGAGCTCGTGGCTAGATAATAACAGCCGCACGGGTCGATCTTCAAGGTAAAGCAACGCTTGCCAAGGATGATCTGTGGATGGGTGACCATCTTAACATACCGAGTTTCCTTCGTGCCTCGGAAAGCACGATCTTTATCAGTCGTTACGGATAGTCAGAAGCCAGTAAATCTGACTCCAGTCTTGCCATGAAGTACCTTGTTACTCCAGTTAATGGATTGTGGAGATCTGGTAGGCAGCCGCTTCTCGTAAAATACTGGTATTCAGTTTAATCTAGCTTGACTGGAAGCCGACCCCAATATTGTTGGGAAAAGGCTAGGCAGATGATGATGCTTATGTCAATAATAATAAGAAAATCATAGACTTTTCCGTTTTATTAACACAGTATATACATCGTAGTAACGATATAAATTATTTAAGCCATGAATACACAGATAACATGTGAAATAAAACACAAAAAAAGTAATAAAAAGCCCATTCGGCGCTTCGATATGGAACTCATACACAAATCGATAAAGAGTTACAACCGCACATAGCACAGCTCTCGAAACTTCCCCTTTAAGGAGTGTACAGAACAAGAACATTTTTATTTCGTCGTCGTAAAATACCAGATCTGTATGAGCGATGAGACGATAGAATTAAATTGACGAAACTTATGGCCAGTCGTTACAGGTAATGCGACCACTGTGCTACCCGCCACAAAGGAAACTCAACCTTCTCGTTCTAGTTATAGAATTTATATTTGAAAAGACTCGATCATATTTATGGGTACTTGAAAGCTCTGATGTAAAGCTCTTTAGTATTTCATCAGTTTAGATTTTAATTAAATTTTCAATGTAAAAAAATGGGATCGGATGATGAGGCGTGGACATTTATCTTATGGAGAGACAACGAGAAACTGTAAAATGCTGTAAATTATTATTAACTTGTTTTCCGATGGATGCGAGACGCACAGGACCGGTCGTTGTGGCGACGCTTGGGGGAGGCCTATGTCCTGTTGGCAACCCAAAATTTACTTTGTGTTGGTACACATGTAGATTACAGTAAGTTTCATATTTATGTGTTGGTTGCACTATGCGGCCCCCACGCATTTTTACCTCACGGACCTCGTTGAATTTAAACTTGCACAGTAACAGTCCAGCAGTGGACGTCTTTCGATTGAGATGATGAACTTGTTTTCATTGGAAGAAATCATGAACCTTTGATATGTTTTTTTTATTGATATAAACTAGTGTCTGACTGCGATCCCACCATATGGTAAGCAGTGACACAATCGTTGATGTTGAGACGCACTAGTTTATTAAGAGCCTATTCACTATATTATAATTATGATAGTTGACAAAACCCAGGTCTATGTGAATTATAAAAGTTCATAAAGCTTTACTATACTTTTAAAACATGACATGTGATACGTTCACTAGAATTTCCAAATAAACCGATATTACAAAATGAAATAACTTCATTACAAAATGATAATAAAAGTCTATACTTACTAAAATAGATGCAATACCAAACTAAAGTTTTGTGGTTTATTAAAGTCAATATTTGCTTTAGTTGATAAAAAAGCTAATATTCAAAGAATTCAGCTCCGTCGTCGCAACACGAAGGGACCGACGGGGGCAAATACTCGATATTGGGTAAATAGGTACACTCTAAAGAAGTTACGTGCTTTGATTTCGGTACAATATTATTCCCATTTTCGTGAAACTCCAATAAGCCAGTCTATGGACTGGAATATTAAAGCAAAAATAAATGTGCTGGAGTATTGCAGTTTGTATAACATTGCACGGATTCAGAATCATTTAGAAACCGATTTTTTAGTATTAATTTACTGGCCGTTATTGTGAGTGGAGGAGCTCGTGGCTAGATAATAACAGCCGCACAGGTCGATCTTCAAGGTTAAGCAACGCTTGCCAAGGTTGGTCTGTGGATGGGACCATCTTAACATAACGAGTTTCCTCCGTGCCTCAGAAAGCACGTTAAGCCGTTGGCTGCCGTTTATAGATCTTTGGCAGTCGTTACGGATAGTCAGAAGCCAGTAAATCTGACTCCAGTCTTGCCATGAAGTACCGTGTTACCCTAGTTAATGGGTTGTGGAGGTCTGGTAGGCAGCCGCTCCTCGTTAAATACTGGTATTCAGCTAAATCCAGCTTGACTGGGAGCCGACCCCAATATAGTTGGGAAAAGGCTAGGCAGATGATGATACCATTGCACGAATTGAAACCACTTTTGGAGTATTAATTTGTGTGGGTTACACGTTCACCTAGTTTTAAAGTTAATTCTGTAATACTTTAATTGTAATGTGTAACTGTTTTATGTCCTAATAAAGTAAAAACCGGCCAAGAGCGTGTCAGGTCACGCTCAGTGTAGGGTTCCGTAGTTTCCCTTCCGTCACAGTAGGTGTCCCAAATTTTTCAAAAACTGTTCGTCCCATCAAGTTCAAAATAATTTTCCTAGAAAGTCTGTATAAAGCTGTACTTTCCAGATTTTTATTGTATTTTCTAAACTTATGGTTCAAAAGTTAGAGGGGGACACATTGTTTTTTACTTTTGGAGCGATTATTTCCGAAATTATTGATATTATCAAAAAATGATTTTAGCAAACCCCTATTCATTTTTGAATACCTATCCAACAATATATATATACGTTAGAGTTGAAATTAAAAATAAAACACTTTCCACTTTACATGTAGGGGGACTACCCTAATAAAACATTTTATTTCTAATTTTTATTTTACTACTTTGTCGGCGTGATTGATATAGTTGGTGGGTTTGACTGCTGAAGATCGTGGGTTTGATTCCCACCCAAGAAGAAATGTACGTGTGATGAGTACGATAATATGTTCCATGTCTGGGTGTAATTTATCTATAATTTGTATGTTTTTAGAAATATGTTTATCAATTGGCTAGTACTCATATTACAAGCTTTGCTTAGTTAAGGACAAAATCAAGTTGTGTGGTAAGTTGTGGAATATCATTAAATTGTCATGTCATTGTTTAAGTTATAAATTCATTAATTTCACAACAAATACATAAGGAAATAGCTTTTGTATTAGCTTCTAAAAAGTTTTTATTCTTGCGAAAATATAACGTCACAGTGACCGACTTAAACATAAATGACACGACATTGAAGAGATTGACCCAGAAACAGTTCCCTGCTCAAGAAAACAGCTGAAAGCGAAGTACTACAAATACGTAAGGGAGTAAAATGCATTCATCTCAACATTTTTATACTGAGACCTTCTATTAACTTCTACAGCATTAAGACTGCGGAACGTTCTATTTTAATTTTTCTATCAATTTGCGGAGATGTCTTTAGCTAATAATAATGCTAAGTCAATTTTAGCATTATATTTCTTTTGTATAATTTTAGAGAAGGTTTCTTGTGGTTGTGTTTCAGGTAACTGAAACTAATTAATGACAAATGTTCACAATGCGCCTTAACTAAAGGTTTTATGTCACAGAAAAGGTAATGGACACGGCTATTCTCGAAGTTTCCTTACGTGATCGCATCATACATGAAGATAGCTATAAAAACGCGATGCTTCGGGTTGTGTCGGTACACAATGATTAGGTTGCCAATACCGCCCGAAGAATCGCCAAACTTAATTGACAGTGGGCAGGCACATTGCTCGAAAAACAAGTGATTTATAGAGTACGTTCTGGAGCCACGACCACCCTCCTACTGCTACTACTGAAAGGGAAAACTTGAGGAAACATGTCCTAGAACCGAAATCTCGAAACCATGTGACATCCACCAATCTATAAATCTCTTAGAGAGGAGGCTTGAGTCCTAACAGTGGGAACATTACAAGGCCGATAATGCTAAAAATGCTAACGCTGTATGTATTGCACCTGACGTGGTGCAACAGTCTTTATTCACAGTCATCTACACCTAGGACATCTAGGTGTAGATGGACCACGGACGAGCCCGCTCGGCGGTCAAACCTTCAAGTAACATTGGGCCAAAGCCCGGTCGTCGCCCGCCGCGCCGTTGCGTAAGTACTACGCGATCGATAATTCTTTTAGACACAACACATTTTTCAGCCAGATCATCTTCAAGATGGTTGTCTTTTAATTTTCAGCGTGCAGTAGAGTTCAGGCTGTCTTTTGTACAGTTTGGAAATTGTTTCTATGTAGGATATGTGCAATATAGCGTCGATAAATTGGATAGTTTCCGAATCTTGTATATCGAGTCAGATGGCGCTGCCGTCACGTAAACAACGCGCTCCGTATAATTAAATTTAAAAAATGTTTTAAAGCGATAGTTTTGCATAATTGTGATGTTAAAATGACCCTAACAGTGTAAATATTCCGTGATACCGTTATCCTGATGGAACTCCAACCCTGGACTAAGTACCTAACATGTTTAATATGTGAACTTTTAACAGTTACTAATTCAGTGTTTGTGGTGTTAAAGTGACCTTACAGTGCACGAAAACTAAATATAACCCTAACAGTTTGGAACAGTTAAGTTAAAACAGCAATTAACAATAGAAATATAACGAACCAACAGTAAGCAAAAATATAAACATACGCTTCGGTTTTTTAAATTTGGTTCCAAGAACAGCATCATAACGAACTTTTAAATAAAGCAATAAACCAAATATAAATTTCAACAGAATTATTAACATCCGATTAGCCTTACTCCCTGGGTATAGGACTGCAAAGAGAGACATCCCGAGTTCAAACCCCGCGAAAGTTCAGTTCTTTTTGTGCCATCTGAACATTTTGCATTATTTATATGATCTGACACGCGCCTAACTTTTAAGTGAACTTTTCCATAATACTATAATAGGTATAAACAAAAACTTTGAGTTTAAATAAAAAGTGATTACGTGACCTCAGTGACCCACGATTTAGGGACCCTCTATAAACAGCTGCGCAAATTCCGAGAAACGTAGCCGACGCTCTCGCCTTCTATCCAAACATCGCTGCACTGTCATCGTGCTTCACTAAACGCCGCCCGCTGCCCAATTCGCTTAAAGCGCTAGCGCTGCACGATTAGCGACGCTTCTATTGAATTGTTGACATAAATAATAATAAAATGGCGAACACCTGCACGTTATGCACTAAGCCATTAAGATCGACGAATGCTAAATGTTCGAAATGTTACAAGCTTTTTCACCTCAGTTGCTCCAAAGGCGGAAACCTAACAAAAATAACCGAGGAAAATAAAAGTTTCTGGGTATGTCAGTCTTGCCACACTATGCAGGCAATTACTAACACTATTTCAAGCTCAGAAGGGCCTAATTTCCTAAGCAAGTCCCTAAAGTCGCCCGACACATGTAACTACTCCTCAACAGTAATGATTGAGTCGCCAATTATTGCGTCTGCCGGCAGCACTGACACTTTAAGCATACTGACATCTGAAATCAAATTACTCCGAGGTGATATGGGAGAACTGAAATCTCATATAAAACAGTTGAGCGACCACCTCACCCATTGCTACGGCCGCCTGGATGAGTATGACGCAAGGATTAAAACTCTAGAAAAGCGTGAGGAGGAGATCATCTCCTTGAACAGCACAATTGCCAATCTTCGTGAGCAATTAAACTCGCAAGCGCAATCATCCATTCGGAACGAGCTGGAAATCTCTGGAGTGAACGAATTCAAAAATGAGAACCCACTTCACATCATCCAAGTAATGGCACACAAATTTGGAGTAACTGTGGAGGATCAGGACATTGACTTTGTTACAAGAGTAGGACCACGTCGCCAGGAAATCGGAAAAGCAACAGCTGAAACTCCCACACGTCCCCTCATTGTCAGATTTGTTCGCCGCTACAAGCGTGACGAGTTCTTAAAGGCTGCCAAAACTAGAAAAACCATGACATCGTCTGACATGGAAATAGATGGGCCTTCAAGAAGTGTTTATTTCAACGAGCGACTAACGCAAGAAAACCGGCAGTTATTTCGTGTTACTAAGCAGGCCTCAAAACAGCAAGGTTATCGTGTCTGTTGGCACAAAAATGGTGTTATTCTTATACGTAAACAGGAGGGTAGCCCCCCTATTCATGTACGCAACATCGAAGACCTGGAGTCCCGTCTGGGCCCTTTGTCTACGGTGCTTCACCGGTCCTCCCCCTCAGCTGAACTACGTGACTAAAAGTCACCTAACTACGAAAAAGTACCCTTTTGTTATTATTCCTAGTTGTAATAGCTTTTATATCACTTTCTTTTTTATTGTAATATTTATTTTATTGTTTACAAGTTTACGCTATGTTTTAACACAACTACACCAATCACTACGCAAACGCACTTATACTATGAAAACACACCACGCTAACACCACCTCACCACACATCTTGTCCAAATATGTTTACCTGCAGTTATTCGCACCACACCATCTCGTCGTCGTGACTAAACCTCCTGTACACAGTACTTCCTCAGCTTTTTTCAGCAACTATGCCAATGACATCATTTGACATTATCCAAAATATAGAGGAAATCACTGCAATAGATTGTCACGACCTCGAAATCTTCGAAGAATGCAGGTTACACACAAATGATTCCGAGCCTAGCTTTAAAATTCTATCTTTTAACATCAGAAGTTATCAACGTAATTTCGATGACTTTTTAATAGCATTTAATCGACTCGAGATTGACTTCGACGCCATCGTACTAACTGAATGCTGGCTAAGCGAAGGTTCTATACTGGGTAAACTACCTGGCTATAATGTGACTCGAACGAATACCCAAAATAATAAAAATGGTGGGATAGTAATCTACACCAAAACAAATTACGATGTAACTGCAATTGAACCGAATATACTGGATACAGACAGCCTTTTTCTAATTCTTAACAATAAAGTAGCTATACTCGGGCTGTATCGATCACCATCTTTTACGAACCTTTCAAATTTTACCGCTTCACTAGACACTTTCCTTAAAACAGCAAACAAATTTTCAACTCTTATTATCACCGGTGACATCAACATAGATATATGTAGCACGACAAATAATAAACATCATGATTATGTATGTCTTCTTGCTTCATATGGCTTACTTCCCGTCATAACCAAACCGACTAGGCAAAAAACTTGTCTTGATCACATATTTGTTAAGTGCAGTACCAAACCCAAAGGTATAGTGTGTAAAAGCTCCATTACAGATCATGACATAGTAATTGCAAATATTCCTCTCAAAAATACTTATACTACTCGTAATAAAAAACGCCGGGTGCTCAAACTAAACGAGGATGACTTAGCCTCAGAATTAGCTAATATTGACTGGACTGATACCCTCAACCAACATTGTGTGGCTTCCGTCGCTAACTCTTTTACTGGAACCCTTGCAAAACTAATAGAAAAATACACATACGAAGTCAAAGTTTCCCGCAGTAAACGTAATCTTCAACCATGGATCACACCCGGTCTCATAAGATGTATGAAACACCGGGACAAGCTACATCTATCTGTACGCGGTGACCCCAAAAACGAGACAAAAAAACTAATTTACCGCCGTTATAAAAACTTCTGTAACAAACTCTTACGTAATCTCAAAATTGAATACGACAGCCGTCGAATCCAGGAAAACCAACAAAACTCTCAAAAACTATGGAAAGTTTTAAAAGCAATGTACGACCCTAATAACCAAAAGTGCAATAAGTCCAACTTATTGACAGGCTCAGTAGACCCTGTTGAGTCTCTCAACAAGTGCAACTCATACTTCACGTCCGTAGGCAAAAACCTGGCTGATACTATATTGAGCAGATTATCAGAAACACAGGCATCCATCACCAGCAAGTACTCATCACCAAATACGTCACCATTCTCTTTCTTTCTACACCCTACTGATGAAACCGAAATTACGAACTTCATCAATCAGTTAAAAAATGATAGTTCCCCTGGTCCTGATAAAATCGGCGTAAAACTCATAAAGAAAATACAACCACATATTATAACACCTCTAACCCACCTCATTAACCTCAGTCTGGAAACAGGTGAATTCCCTGATCAATGGAAGGTAGCAGCAGTAAGCCCGATACACAAAAGTGGCCCAAAAGACAAACCTGAAAATTATAGACCAATAGCCCTTCTTAGCATTCTATCCAAACTTCTGGAAAAGGTTGTAAACACCCGTCTAGTGAATTTTCTTGAAAAGCACAATCTCATATCAGAGAGACAATTTGGTTTTAGAAAAGGAAAATCCACTGAAGACGCGGCTGCACTACTTACAAACTCCATATCAACAATCATAGAAAACGGTAACCGCTGCATGGCAGTCTTTTTAGACCTAGCTAAAGCTTTCGACACCATTTCAATAGATCTCCTCCTCAAAAAATTAGATTCAGTAGGAATAAAAGGTAAACCGCTCGAGTGGTTTCATAGCTACCTCATCAACCGCCGACAATACGTCAAATCTGGCGACCACTTAAGTGACGAACTTCCTATAAATTTTGGAGTTCCGCAGGGTAGCTTATTGGGCCCAACACTATTTATCGTATATATGAACGACATACTAAACCTCGAACTAGAAAATGCAGAACTAATATCTTACGCAGATGATACTGTTATCATATTTCAAGGTAGAAACTGGGAACAAGTTTATCATCTTGCTGAAGAAGGATTAGCAACAATTGCGCAAACACTCAACCATAATTTACTAACTCTCAACATAAAGAAAACGAAACACATTCCATTTTACAAAACATTTTCATCTAGCCCTCCTTCCAATCTTACACTAAAATTTCATACATGTCAGCAAAACACAAACACTTCACACGAAGACTGCACTTGCGACTGCATCAATCGAACTCAGTCTATTCGTTACCTGGGTCTAATAATTATTGACGAAAATCTATCGTTCAAAGACCACATCAAACACTTGTCAGGACGAGTGAGAAAACTCATCCACATAATTAAGAAATTGAGAGACCGCACCCCAATAGACATAATGCGAACGGTTTATTTTGCTATATGTCAGTCTATTTTACAATATGGAGTGTCTATATGGGGTGGAGCTGGAAAAACCATAATGATCGAGCTTGAAAGGGCACAGAGAGCTATTATAAAGGTTCTTTTAAAAAAATCGTTTTTCTTCCCTACTGACTCCTTGTACAGTGAATTTCCAGTTTTACGTGTTCGTCAATTGTACATCCTAAATGCTTTTATCCGTACCCATAAAACCATAAAACTCCGATCGGACTATCGCACATTAACTTCTAAACGCGTCTTTCAAATACCGCTACAACGAACAACCTCCCTCCTAGCTAGGCGGTGCCCCGCTTACCTACACACCCTCGTGTATAACAAGGTAACTAACAGTCTATCTTGTGACACAAAAATACTCTCCGTTGCTGTGTGTAAAAGATTAGTAAAAAAGTGGCTTTTAGGACTTACATACGATGATTCGGAAAATCTTCTCACATCATTTCACTCGGAATCCCATCACAAACACTAACATCCACACATCACACTCACACATTCACACACCCACACCACATCTTCACTCATTAATTATTCTAAGATATAGATATTTTTTTTTTCTTTTCTCCAAATTCTGTGCCAGGTCCAGCACAATTTTTATTAAAATTTTTGTTATTGATTGTTTTTGAAGTGACTGTTAATGATACAACAGTACCTAGTTTTAATTAAGAAACTTTGATCTCCATTCTTTATTAATTTGTTATTTTATTTTTTATAGTTATATTTTTTTTTCCTTTTGTCACAACCTGCGGTAGCAAAAGGTAGTTTCACATGCGTATCCCAACCGGTCCCCAAGATACAGGCACCGCCGAGTTTGGGGACCACCGTAATGGAATATACAATGGAAGCTCGCAAATAGTTACAGACCTAGACTAAGTTACGATTATTTAAATTTAAGGCAGCTGTAACAATGGTTCAATAAATTTATTATTATTTCATTTATTTTTCATTAGAACATATTTTATACATTTTTACAAAAATTAAAAAAAAAACATTTAAAAATATAAAAAATAGTGGCCCACCGGCATCGGGAACAGGGTCCAAGTTACCGGCGGTCAGGACTCCTGAGAGAGGAACCTCCGGACAATACGCGCCGTGTCCAAGAGTGCTGCTTTCTGGATCAAACCCTTGATCCAGCTGCCTAACGAGAGCCTCCTCAGGTGTTCGTCGAGGCTCTTGGCTATTAAGCCATTGGCCGTCACGACTATCGGCACAATGATTGCCGTGTCCACTTCCCACATGTCGACAACCTCGCGAGCTAAGTCAAGATACTTAGTTTGCTTTTCTTTCTCAGCTTTCACGAGGTTCTCGTCATGAGGGACCGCTATATCAACAATCATTGTGCGACGCTCTAATCGATCTATCACCACTATGTCGGGCTTATTGGCAACAATAGTCCTATCAGTGATGATAGATCGATCATATATCATATATCATTATATTATTATTATTTATCGAAATTTTTGGCGGATGAAGTTATTTACAAAGTTATTGAACCACAGTACATGTATGGAGTCTGTACCTTTGTAAGGTAAAAGCCTCTAAATATATAAAGATAAAAAAAACAAAGAGCTATTAAAAAAAAATCAAAATGTTTATATAGTCTACATGGGCACTTATTATTATTATTATTATTATAGTACGTCAGAAGCTAGTGCAGGGTTTCAATGCGAGGACAGTGTAGACCAGTTAATAGATATTGTATCCAACAGCACAATAAAAATAATAATAAAAAAAATTGGACGAAAAAAAAGTAATCTATAAATCCACGAAACCTACAGTATTCTCACATTCACATTAAAACAAAAGCAAAAATAAATAAACGTATCAATAAATTAAATGTCAACAAAAATTAATCCTTAATGAATTTAAGATGTTAAGTTAAGCTCTAAATTATATAAAAAATATTGCTAAAGTCAAAGTCAATTACAGCAGACAAACAAAAAAAAGTGAAACTAAATTGCAAAAGCTACGTATCAACAAAAATATGTAAAATTTTCCATTCACTACCAAATTACCGTTACTATCAAAGCAAACCTACAAAAAAGTACAAAAGTACCGCCCACACGTCCTTCAGACACCCTGAGCAAACCAACAGAGATGATTATATTTTATTTTTCCATTAAATCCTCTTATGAGGACTTCAAAGGGCCCTTTTGTATAACGACTTTTGGTTTTCAATAATAAATAAGTAGCTCTTAGGTTTTTATGCGTCTTTTCCTCTTTGATGGGCGATGCCTTGGATTAGAAACTCGGTGACATCATTTTGTAGGAAATCATTTACTTTGTTCAGTAATTTATTTATTTATCAAAGCTCAAAGGACTTACTACCTACACATACAAAAAATCTACTTACTACATAAGTTACTTTATAAGGGCCTATTTCACCACCTATGATTAAGTTTCGAGTATCTTACTTGGCAGATAATTTCATACAAATTCTGTCAAATTTTTGAATTTATTCAGTGAGTAGTGCCTACTCAGACATTGTGAAACAGGCCCTTAGTATTATTATCTATCCGATTATAATTTAGGTGCCTTCAAGACTAGAGTGAATGTTAAGTGATATTTATTTTGCAAGTAGGTTTTAAATAGGTAAACTAATGCGCTTCACCATCAACGATTACATCACTGCTTAACCTATTAATACCCGCGAAACGAGACACAATAGTAAAACAATAACAGCGCGGTCCAATGAGACCGGTCGGGGATTCATGAATTAACGGCAGGCAGGATCGTAGTCCAGCACAAGTTTATATCAAGAATTTTAAAAAAACCTCAAATTTCCAGCAATTCCTGTCGTTTTCCCGAATATGTGAAAAAACTAACTCTGAACCCATCAATTCAGAGAATTAGAAACATGTACCCTGTTATTTAGAATTTAACGCGTTTTATTTTACCTGGAATACCTGCTGTGTTTTAGTTGGAACACGTAAAAATACGCAATCCTTTCACCATTTATCACTGTTGCTGACGCTATGTACGAGTATATGACCTTGTTTACTTTATTCGATTTGTTTACTTTTAAAAATCTATTTCAAACAAAGGACAATCATCATCTGCCTAGCCTTTTCCCAACTATATTAGGGTCGGCTTCCAGGCAAGCCGGATTTAGCTGACTACCAGTATTTTACAAGGAACGGCTGCCTACCAGACCTCCACAACCCATTAACTGGGGTAACACGGTACTTCATGGCAAGACTGAAGTCAGATTTTACTGGCTTCTGACCATCCGTAACGACTGCCAAAGATCCACAAATGACAGCTGGGCCCTACGGCTTAGCGTGCTTTCCGAGGCTCGGAGGAAACTCGGTATGTTAAGATGGTCAACCATCCACAGACCAACCTTGGCAAGCGTTGCTTAACCTTGTAGATTGACTCATGCGGCAGTTATTAACTAGCCACGAGCTCCTCAGCTGTTTACTTTACTCGATTTGTTTAATTAAAAAAAAAAAAAACAATTTCAAACAAACGATTATAAAAGAAGGAAATGTATCTGAAAATTAACATAATTATCTACTCAAACTTAATTACAAACTAACTTAATTAACTTAATTATTATTTACTTTTTTTTACAGATTATAATTTTTACTGTGTTTTTAGGTACAAAGCTGACGGGTCTACATTGTCCTGTCATATCTATTAATATTGTAGTATGAAAATATTGTAAAAGCATTTTTTTTTTTTTAAAGAGTAACTATGATGTTTCTCGCCGGTTCTTCTCCACAGGAAACGACCTATTGGAAGCGTGCTCTAATTTCAGAAGTTTTATAAGTTCCCATGTAGATCTCATCATCATCTACCTAGCCTTTTCTACATCTACCAAGTCGGATTTAGCTGAATACCATTATTTTACGAGGAGCGGCTGTCTACCAGACCTTCACAACCTATTAACTGGGGTTTTTTTTTCTGGTAGGATAATCATCAGAATGACTTCTCCCGCTCTTGGGCGAAGCGGGAGGGCGTGTCAGACTCTTACTGACTAAAGTAGGGGTTCCTTCGTTGCCTTCGATCTGGGGGGAACTCGGTGTCAACCTTTAGGAATACCACGTGTGCCCCCCAGAGGCTTCGGCCCTGCCGGGCCCCTACATGATAAAGCGAGGCAACCATTTAAAATTTTGGATGTGTTCCTTCATTTTATCTGCAAATTGAATCAAGAACCCAAATGAAATAGTTCCATTTGCGTGTTAAGCAATACTTTGAAAAGTTATTATGAATTTAAGAGTATTCTACATTAAGTTTATGAAACACTAATGGATCCAACTCGGCGGGTTTTGACCGAAATAATGTAACTTCAGGACCTATTAAACGTTCGAAGATTTATCTTTGCGGTAGCTTTTAAATTGTTTTCAATTAAAATGTGAGTAACTTAATTTAATGTTGTTTTTTTTCTGGCTGTATTATTTTTTCTTAAGTAATGTGGTTCGGTTAGCAACTCATTTTCAAGCCTTATTAGTTTTTTTTTTGTGTCAAGATAAAATGGAATGGGCACTAGGTAAGTACTTATAAAACGTCAGAAGCTAGTGAAAGGTTCCAATTGGTCGTTTCCTATGGAGAAGAACCGGCAAGAAACTCCTTAGTTACTTTGAAAAAATTATTGAGATCACAAAATTTCCATATTACAACATTAACAGATATGTCCTGACATAATAAGTACATTCTTTCACATGCACATAAATAAATTCAACTTTCGTTCTTTAATCCCTCAGTAAAATATAAAACAACCAAGCCATAAGTTTTGTAATTTGTTCAACAACAAAATTCCGTCTAGACACATCCATAGCCTAAATATTACCTCGTAATAACCTCCTGCGGTTCACCGACTACATAGTTTTGCGAACAGTTTATAAATACGCCTATAGGTAAAGTCATTATTCATGAGCACATGCTTAAACTTCTACCGTCGGTATCGGTGCTAGGTTTTAGGATAACTTTTAAAGCTGATGATGGGAGAGTGTGAAAGAAAAACTCGTCAGTTTCTATTTGCGATGTGTTAAGAAGTTACTAAGTCAGTCATGATTGAAGTGGCTTCCAAAAGCAGATTTTTAAAAGACATAATAAAATTGATTTATTAAATACTTTAAACACACAAAAGTATAGAGGACTTAATGCTTTAGGCCGTACGCAAAATACGTGCTTTAGTCGTGGAGTTGCGGATACCAGCCCGTTAACTACATTATACTTCCTAATGCCTTAGGCATTTTCTTTTTTCGACCAGTAAACTTTTGAGTGTTACAGAAAAAATAGTTAGTGGTAGGGTAGGTGCAATAAGAGAGAAAAAAGGTGAAAACACCAAATAAAAAAGAAAATTGACGGTTGAATTGAAGTGAAAATGGAACTTAATCAGGTAGTCCGTTATCAAGATAGTTACGTAATAGGTAGTTAAAACGGGTAAAGATATTACAACTTCTAAAATCCGCGATACATAACATATCCACTACGAAAAGCAACACAAAAGTAACAAATCAAGAACCAACTCAGTAAGTAACAAGAGACAGAATAAAGTTGATCCAATAAACAGGCTTCCCCGACAGAACAGTCCCAACGAAGATAAGGATCTCATCAACTTTATCAATAACTCCAGTAGGCTTAGCGCTCCGTAATTCGTTTTACATAATTGCGAACAAAACCTTTCATAAATTTTTACACTCCTCTGCTATGACAGATTTTATAATTAAAAACCATTTGTCTTGGCAAATTACATTTCATTTTGTTATGTTGAGACGACCTTCAGTGGATTTGACAGAGGAATCTTTATTGTAACGTATCGTCGGATTATTGTAATAGCTTTTATCTTAGCTGTTATATATAGAGTGATCATTTACATGAAAAGGTTTGGTCGAGATCGTCACGTATTCACACTTAGAGGAGAGAGATATTAGAGTGCTAGGTTTAACATATCTACCTACACGATCGTGGTACTGAATCTGAGTCAGATAGAGATAAATTATATACATACGTATTCCCTACATACCTCGTAGTTCAAGCATTTTGTTAGCTAACAACTCTGTTAGTTCTAATGTTTTATTGGTTTTATAAGAAGTAACAATGTTGACGTGTAGTAAAAATGTCCATAACTATAAACCACTAGCTTTTACCCGCGGCTTCGCTCCCGTCAAATGACTACCCTACATATCCTACGCTACCCTACCCTACCTTCCCTACCTACCCTACACTACTCTACACTACACTACCCTACACTACACTACCCTACCTACCCTACTTTACCTAACTTTTTTTTTTAGAATTTTTCTCTCCATAAGAACCATCATTGAACTTCAAGGAACATTTAAAAAAAAATCAGCCAAATCGGTCAAGCCGTTTTCATGTTATGTCGTGACAACGGAAAACGGCATTCATTTTTATATATATAGATTAACTTCATTTCCGTACCCTTTATAATGCAAATAGGTGATGACCACTTCAATTTTCTTGATATTCAAAACATCGAATTTTAGAGACAATAATAATAATTTGTATTCAGATAAGTTACACCCATTTCGCTACATAATACTTTGACACAATTTACATTTATAATTGTCAATTTACATAAAACCTAGTTTTCTTTATGTGACGTAACTTACCTTCATCCTTCACTGATAATCCGCGACTTCACCACAATTTACCAATCCATTAATCGAAACACAACATTTAGATCATCCCGTCCAATAATCGATTTGTATCAATATTCCCTAAAGGTCCTCGCTAAAGGACCGCACGCATCGCCCGCGGCCGTCCATCGACAGGAAACATTAGCTCACAGCGACACCCCTATCAGGAGTAATGGTCTCTTTTGTTGTAGCCTCTCGATACGAATATAAAACCTATTTACGAGCGTGTAGCAATAACTGAGGAAATGTAATACAAATGTTAGCGTATGTGAACAAATTGAGAAGGGGAAAATGATTCCCGAACGCTCTATGAATACTGTTTCAGATTACTTCTGTAATATTACAGGATTTCTTTGACTGGGAAGGGTAAGATGTGATATTGATGATTCTGAGAATTATGGTAGATATCTAGATCTTTATTCGGCTGCCGTCATTCTGAGAATAATCAACTAAGGGATCTATTGTGAGGCATGTCTCATTTGTTAGATTTTGTAAGGAAAGTAAATATTTAGTAACTAATTTATTATATAATTTATTATGTATGTAACTAATATACATTAGTTCCCCTTCGAATTCCTTTTGTGCTTACTTTAATATGTGTATACGTATTTAATAATTTGTGTATTTTTTTCTATAGACCTACGTTGCCTGATAATAAACGATTTTTTTTATTTATAAATGATAAAAAATATTTAAGTATATATTTTTAACACTGTAATTAATAATTATTATATTGTTTCTTTCAGTTTCGTTCCAAATTGCATTCGAAAGTCTTTCTTAAATGTCAAAACATTAACTTTAGTCAAAGCGTTATAAACTAAACTCTTCGCCAGCATGCACACCCGCACGTCACACATTCTTACAATTTAAAAGCCTAACGTCACCTTTGAGTACAGTTTACAAAGCTCTTACAAAACAAAAGTTGATTCACCCTTTTGAACTGACAAGATTGGATCCGCTCAGCTCCGGCCTACGCAAGTACGTATGTCTGCACTCAGCGGATGTCAAACGCCTCGCCACTTACGTTGAAATAACAGAGAAAGAAAATAAAATGGGCACTGATTTAAAGAGCAAGTATAGAAAAGCTTGTACGCATTTTTTTTGGGATGAAACCTTTTTCAGCTCGAAGATTGTCTGTTTCTAGAATGGTTCTGTGAATTTTGGAACGACTTCATTGATTTTCTTCTTGATAATTGGATGAAAATAATCATGCTTTCGAACTTTGCGATTATCTACAGAAATATATTTGAAGAAAATGGAAACTTTTACATAATTAATCCGCAGTAACTTCTAAACTTGTAAAATTTTCTATTAAATCTGAGTGGCATTAATACGGAGAGCTTCTTCCAAACGGCCACAATTCTCTCAGGTACGTTGAAAGCTGTGCCGTAGTCATAAGGGCGTAAAAGCCAGTAACGCGATCACACGCAAGGCTGGCTTTATTGCTAGCGACGCTCAGCCCGCGGCTGTTAGCCAGATAGCCGGCTAGGCTGATGGCCGGCTATTTGTTCCACGCAAGTTGATGAATTTTAGTGGAATTCATTTTTGACGGCATGATATTTAGGTACAATTCAATCAAAGAATCCTGCTAGAATTAGGTAAAAGGTGCAAGCCTGTATTTTCAAATTTCAATTGCGAATGTGCTCCTTCACTGCACTGATACAAGCATATGAATCTTAGAAACCCTGCATTTCCTCAAAGACGCCCTGAAAAATCGGAAAGGCCTAACCAGTGGGCTATTTGGAATAAACCAACTGAATGTTTTGGCTCCCATGACCCAAGCACAATGGTCTGCATAGAACTAAGCGCAGAAACCAGACTCGAACATAGCACACATGCCATGCCCTGGAATAGTACGTAGAATATTTTTTATCCAGGGACTTTGAGAGTTTTTTTCTTTGTGTTTGTAATCGTTGTCCTATGTCCGTCCCGAATAAAAGTATTTCTATTCTATTCTTTTTTTTTTATTGTTATAAACTAGTGCTTGACTGCGATCCCACCTGATGGTAAGCAGTGATGCAATCTTTGATGGTGAGACGCACTAGTTTATTAAGAGCCTATTCACTCTAGCCTTGAAGACACCTAAATTATAATCGGACAGGAAAACCGCAGCAGACAGATTGTTCCAGTCTCTCGATGTACGGGGTATAAAGGACGAAGCGAAACGCTTAGTCCGGACCGTAGAGGTTTCGACAACGTAAGCATGAATACCCGCCGTACGATTCGCTGTACTATTCTACTAACAAAATAGTAAGAACATAACTCACCATAGTTATTACAAACGAGATGAACTCTCGGCGAGTCCGGTCGGCATTCCTTCAGTTCCTTGAGCAGTCCGCCCTGACTCCTGAGGAAGGCGCGGTAGGTCTGCGCGGCGCCGTGCTCGTGCATGAAGCTGGCGCGAGGGCCTGGAGTCGCGCTGACGTTCACGGCCGCCTTGATGCTGCTCACGGCGGGACGGCTCTCGTTCACCACGGCCTGGCTTTTGTTTAGCCATCTGTGTGGAGATGAACAATTGAACGTGTTAAGGTGTATCTTGTAAAAGATGGATGGATTGTGTGAGAAGTGATATGGAAGAAAAGGGAGTGAGTGATAGCGTGACGAGTGACAGGACAGAATGGAAGAAAAAGACTTGTTGCGCCGACCCCAAATAAAACGGGACAGGGGCAGGAAGATGATTTGTTATAATCAGTATGGTTCACAACATGGGGAGCTTGTGGCTAGATAATAACAGCCGCACAGGTCGATCTTCAAGGTTAAGCAACGCTTACCATGGTTGGTCTGTGGATGGGTGACCGTCTTAACATAACGAGTTTCCTCCGTGCCTCGGAAAGCACGTTAAGCCGTAGGTCCCTGTTGTCATTTGTAGATCTTTGGCAGTCGTTACGGATAGCCAGAAGCCAGTAAATCTGACTCCAGTCTTGCCATGAAGTACCATGTTACCCCAGTTAATAGGTTGTGGAGGTCTGGTAGGCAGCCGCTCCCCGTAAAATACTGGTATTTAGTTAAATCCGGCTTGACTGGAAGCCGACCCCAATATAGTTTGGAAAAGGCTGGGTAGATGATGAAGGTGTATCTTAATAAAATCACGATATCAGGACAACTCGCTATCTGTAACGGTAACCGTTCGGACCGAGCCCAAGTCGTCGACGGTGATCCACGCGCTCTCTTAAGGAGATGTCAGCAAACGTAGGTGCGCCGCAGCAGGGTGAAACCTACTAGGGTTATGTGAAAATAACCTCTGAGGCCTTAGAAATAAGGCAAAGAAGTAACAGGATTGATTTTTAGTCATTAAAAGACTGAAACTTCTTCCCGCTCCGCGTAGAGCAGGATAAGTCTTTAGACTTCACAACTGAAAAAACCAGCCAAGAGCGTGTCGGGCCACGCTGTGTTCCGTAGTTTCCCGGCCATCACAATAAGTGTCCCCACTTAAGACTAAAAACCAGACTGGGTTATACATATATGTTGGGTTTTTGGTGGTAATTTCCTTCGATCAAGTAATTTCGGATTGATTGTTCAGGATAATAAAATAAATAAACAAAGTAAAAAAAAAATGCTTACCTATACGGTTAAATTACAAACTTAATTCGGAAATATTTTGCACTTTTTTCCAAAAACTGTTCAACCCAACAAGTTCAAAATAATTTTCCTAGAAAGTCTTTATGAAGCTCTATTTTTGCGAAACTATAAGGGTTCCCAGTTGACTACGGAACCTTAAAAACAACCTTGAGGCAACTCAAGGACCTGCTCCTTTTAGGAAGTCGGTTAAAAGAAAAGGACGTAAATAAAATAAGAAAACATATTTTTCACGGAGGTCAGAGTTGTCTCTTAGCTCGATAGATGGCGTTGGGATCGAATTAGATCTCGCTATGGTTTCGTTACATTGGAAGATATATAAGGTTCGAAACTGCCAATCACGAATTGAAGAAATTTCGGCGTCTCCACCAAATGTAGGGAACTATTTTTGTTATAGGTCGGATCCTTTGATTCGATCTTTTTAGAGATAATAATATCACTACATAGTATAAAACAAAGTCGCTTTCTCAGTCCCTGTATCCCTGTGTATGCTATATCTTTAAAACTACGCAACGGATTTTGATGCGGTTTTTTTAAAAAAACAGAGTGATTCAAGAGGAAGGTTTAAACGTATAATACATGCATAATGTAGTAGAGTAGAGTCATCATCTGCCTAGCCTTTTCCCAACTATATTGGGGTCGGCTTCCAGTCAAGCCGGATTTAGCTGAATACCAGTATTTTACGAGGAGCGGCTGCCTACCAGACCTCCACAACCCATTAACTGGGGTAATACGGTACTTAATGGCAAGACTGGAGTCAGATTTACTGTCTTCTGACTATCCGTAACGACTGCCAAAGATCTACAAATGACAGCCGGGACCAACAGCTTAACGTGCTTTCCGAGGCACGGAGGAAACTCGTTACGTTAAGATGGTCACCCATCCACAGACCTACCTTGGCAAGCGTTGCTTAACCTTTGAGATCAACCCGTGCGGCTGTTATTATCTAGCCACGAGCTCCTCGTAGTAGTAGAGTAGAGTAACACTGATAAATTTGCACCCGTGCGAAGCCGAGGCGGGTCGCTATTTAATAATATAAGTCAACCGTCATAAAAAAGGCCGACTTGATGCAGCATATTTAATGTTTTTTACTATTAACGAAACTAAGTTTGGCATTTGGCAAAAAACTAAAATCGGGCAAAAGCGAGTCGGACTCACGCACCGAGGGTTCCGTACCAACTTTATTTCTGTTTACGATTTGTGACGTATTAAAAAAAAAGTACTTATTAGATGTCGTTCAAACCAATTTTCGGTGGAAGTTTGCATAGTTAATGCACATCATATAATTTTTTAAGTTTTTTCATTCCCTTATTTTAGAAGTTACAGGAAGAAGAAATGCCTTAAAAAGATCGGTCCAGATTTTAAAATAGGTTTTGTTTAAAGATAAAAATTGGTTTGAAAGAAGTTGTAGGGCTATATACAAATCTATACTTTTTTATAAGTTTGTCTGGTTTGTAAGTTTGTATGTAGGGGGTAATCTCTGGAACTACTGGTCCGATTTAAAAAAATCTTAATCTTCAGTGTTACATAGCCCATTTATCGAGGAATGCTATAAGCTATATACCATCACGCTACCACCCACGGGAGTGGAGCAGTAACGAAAAATGCGGGTGAAACCGCAGGGGACAGCTAGTCTAAGTATACTCTAAAGCCATAACCAGACAAAGTGGACAGTGCACCAATTTGATAAGAAATGCAAAAAATTAAAGTAGGTACTAAGGTAAAACTTTTTGCAAAACTCCGTATGGACTTGGTACACAATACCAACAGAGTAGATAGGTATTTACTTATTACGACTATTAACATTTACAGTTAAACCATGCAGTACTGTATGCAGTTAACACCGCAAACATTCAGCCACGTTACGTGGACAAACTGAACTAATGAAATAAATTCCACCGGTAAACCGCAAAACAGATAGGTACAGAAGGTAATCTACATACAAAGCGCGCTCGAGCCTCGTACCATACGCGCTTGGGCTGTGCTCGGACTGAGCGGTCGGCGCTTACTCTACGCATACATAGACACCGCTCACAGACACGATGTCTCGGACCATACGCGCTTGGGCTGTGCTCAGACTGAGCGGTCGGCGCTTACTCTACGCATACATAGACACCGCTCACAGACACGATGTCTCGGACCATACGCGCTTGGGCTGTGCTCGGACTGAGCGGTCGGCGCTTACTCTACGCATACATAGACACCGCTCACAGACACGATGTCTCGGACCATACGCGCTTGGGCTGTGCTCGGACTGAGCGGTCGGCACTTACTCTACGCATACATAGACACCGCTCACAGACACGATGTCTCGGACCATACGCGCTTGGGCTGTGCTCAGACTGAGCGGTCGGCGCTTACTCTACGCATACATAGACACCGCTCACAGACACGATGTCTCGGACCATACGCGCTTGGGCTGTGCTCGGACTGAGCGGTCGGCGCTTACTCTACGCATACATAGACACCGCTCACAGACACGATGTCTCGGACCATACGCGCTTGGGCTGTGCTCGGACTGAGCGGTCGGCACTTACTCTACGCATACATAGACACCGCTCACAGACACGATGTCTCGGACTATACGCGCTTGGGCTGTGCTCGGACTGAGAGGCTACTCTGGCGCAATTACTGAGCGTAGGTATGAAAAGTGAAGTACATACATGAGATTGCCTTCTGAACGTATCTCATCATCATCTACCTAGCCTTTTCCCAACTATATTGGGGTCGGCTTCCAGTCAAGCCGGATTTAGCTGAATACCAGTATTTAACGAGGAGCGGCTGCCTACCAGACCTCCCACAACCCATTAACTGGGGTAACACGGTACTTCATGGCAAGACTGGAGTCAGATTTACTGGCTTCTGACTATCCGTAACGACTGCCAAAGATCTCCAAATGACAGCCGGGACCAACGGCCTTCTGAACGTATCTATTTTGTGGATAAAGTCCGCGCTACACCATGCGAGATAACTGCTTTTAATTTAACCAATTGCAATGCGATGCGAGCGCTCTGTTGTGTGTAACATTCTTTAGGTTTCGGTCGCTCTGATTCGGGAAAATCAACATTTATGGGGGTAATGACCTGCCGGGTTTGTTGGAAATTGTTATTGGTACTATTTAATTAAAATGTGTTGATATACGTCATGTGTTTTTCACCGATTGCTTGGTATTTATTTGTTTTTTGAGGTAGTATGGCAATGGAATTTACGAGTCACAATTGTAAAGTAAGAGGTCTCTGGACAGAAATATTTTGGACTTTGACAATTATTATCTCTGATAGAGTTAGTCAAAAGCCAAGCCTTAGGCAAATGGGTATCATGGTTTCTCAGTGGAAAGACTCGCCAAAGCGACCTTTTTTTCAAGTGAGAAATCATCAGAATTACTTCTCCCGCTCTTGGGCGGAGCGAGAGGGCGTATCAGACGCTTACTGACTAAACCCCACCCTCTTCCTTCGTTGCCTTCGGTCTGGAGGAACACGGTGAGCACCTTTCGGAATGTCCGTGTTCCACAGAGGCTTCAGCCCTGCCGGGCCCCTACAGTTTGCTGACATCTCCTTGAGGCGCGCGTGTAACAGAATGCACCATTGACGACTAGTATCGGTCCAGGTTATTACGGGACTGCCAGACGACGAGCTACTCAGTGCTGTCTTATGCTTTCCACTGTTATACATACAAATGTGACAGAACGTTGTCCAACGACAACCTATCGATAAGACTGAGATTTTAGTGGCGCTGGTCAATTTATTACACTATTTGGAATTTTTCGTAATCACTAATACGAGTAGTACGTTACTTAGTGTTTAATATATAAATAAATTATTCAGTGTCGTAACCGTGTCAGCAGTGCTCAGACACAGAAATAGTCAGACGCAAAATTTGAATACATAGTCCTTTTTGTTTGTATTGTACTTTTTTTTAGAGGTGTAGTTGTAGATGTTCACACCGACCCTATAAAAGGCTAGTTACGGCACTGAAATGAATGTAATCACTCACGAGTATCCGAGGATGGAGCAGAGCTTGAAGGCGGTGTCATCGTCCAGGGTGTTGATGCAGGCGGGGAACCAGGAGTGGTTGGCGGCGCGGTAGACCTGCAGCTCGCCGCGGCCCACGTCGCCGTTGGCGTGGCTTAGGCGCACTGTCGGGAGAACGGCTTAGTTTAGATTATATTTAATGTACCAATATGCATAACTAGTTTAAAAATCATCATCATCATCATCATTTTATTCGAAAGACGTCAGCTGTTGGACATAGAAAGTCATCCCCAAAAGTCGACACAACGAATAGTCCTTTGTATTTCAATAAATATAAAAAAAATACATTGTATAGAATAATTGTGAATACAATCATTATCAAAATTGGCAGGAAAAGAAAAGAGATAATTATAATAATTTTAAGAAAATAAATCTGTTTCTCTTATCAAGACGCCGTTTTCAATAGCGGCCGTCCGAGTGTCATGGCCATTCACATCAAAGACCACGAAACAGATGAAAGAATCAAAGACCATGTAAAGAAAGAAAGAAAAACAGTTTTATTAGCGCCATAATACGAGAAGCAGTTTTGAAGCTTTATAACTTCGTTGTTGACGAACGTGTTTTCATATTTTAAGAAATGCATGTATATTCTTTATTGACACATCTAAGTACATGTGTTTATATAACGAGAATAATTATAAATCAACGGCATTGTATCATAGAACCTGTAAGAGCTTCTAAATTCATACATTTTGTAAGCAGTATTTAAGTATCGCGCCCCATTCAACAATAATATATTGCCTATTTTGTTTCCTGATTGTTATATTTCGCAGTCCATATACATAGGACTCTAATAGAAATGGTTAATATCAACATATAAGTTTAGATTGCCACTACCACAAGTAACGTGGACAAAGACTAGAGAGAGATATTATAAAACGCCGACGATAAATAGATGATCGGTAAAGCCATTTGGTACGCGGCTTGAATTTCCTTTTGTTTATTCAAAGGAAATTCGACCAACCTATACCATAAATAATCTCTCTTTCACACAAACAGATTCAGAAGTTCCTACCAAACACATTCTTGTTGGCAAAATCTCACATTAGAACAAGAACTTGGCACCGAACCAAACCTTGGTCAGAATTGTGTACGAAGCCGCGTGCTTACACAAGTATTTATTTAAATACCTACAGAAAAACATTAGAACAAAATTAAAAGTAAATGCACTTTACTCCTGACAGCTTTTCACTGAAATTTTGAAATTGAATTGGTCCATCACTTGATTTTAGGTAAAAAACTCAATAGTGAAACTCGCGCGTTCTGTTCCACGCGCGCCTCAAGGAGATGTCAGCAACTGTAGGGGCCAGGCAGGGCCGAAGCCTCTGGGGAACATGGGTATTCCGAAAGGTTGACACCGAGTCCCCCCCAGATCGAAGGCAACGAAGGAACGGGGTAGGTGTTTAGTCAGTAAGAGTCTGACACACCCTCCTGCTCCGCCCAAGAGCGGGAGAAGTGATTCTGATGATTGCACTACCAGAAAAAAAAAACTGAGTTACTAAAATAAGAAGTTAGACTACATTGATTTGTCTAGGTAGTCTATACTGTCCCTCCGCAGGGCAAAGAAAGTCCTTTTAACTTACACAAACTCCTTGATCAAATGAAGAAATCTGCAAAACGCTTTCTAAACTATATTATTATATTTGGGGTTTTCAGTTTAACCGAATTTTATTATTCTGTCTATAATAATATCATCTTCATAAACCTGTGACTGTCTGACGCGTGTTTTGTTATTAAAATTATTTCCCAGATTTTCAGGCTTCTGATTACCCTGGACAGTAGTCAACAATGAACTATGGTCTATCGGTTTAGGTAGTTAACTAAAGGTAAACAATCTTGGTGTGTCTTTTTATCTAAAAGTTTTCTAAAAATTGTATGTAAAAAACTTTGCAACTAAGGAGACCTAAATCGATGTTAGCTAATAAACTAAATTTAAATAATCTTTGTGTATCTTATATACGACCTCTTTAATATAAAAATACATACCAAGATTGTTTACATTAAGTTAACTACCTAAACCGATAGACCATAGTGCCAGACGAGATTAACGTCTTATCATGTTTAATTATTTATTAAAGTAACACCAAAAGCTTCTGTGTACAGCATTTTAAAGGTATAATAATAATTTACAGTCAACAATTACAGGTCAACCAGCATTCACAAAATAACACAAAAGCCACCAGCAATATCATCAGAATACTCACAGCAATTCCTTTCATCCTGTCCCCAGGGACAGTCAACCTTCCCGTCGCACAGGTGCGCCTGCGATATGCACCGCTGGTTCCCGCAGTGCACTTCACCACTGCGCTTGCACACGCGGCAGTTCAGCTCGTCCGACCGGTCGGCGCAGTCGACGTGGCCGTCGCATCGCCAGTCGTGCGGGATGCAGCGCCGCACGTCGCATTGGAAGCCGGTAGGGCAGACTAGGAAAGAAATCGAGGGTGTTGGTGAAAATGAAATAATAATAATAATAATTTATTCATAATAAGACAACTTTGGTCCACATTATTTGTTAGTACCACTTATATCTATGTTAGTTCAGGAGCTCCATGATGTTTTACAATAATAATTAATATTTGATATCCTTACAATAAAACCATTTTAATTACAACTGTCACTAAATTAAAATGTCAGTACATTTAATTAAATGTCAATAAACCAAAAAATAAAATAAAACATAATAATCATTTAAATGTCATTAAATTAAATGTCAAGATAAAAAACAAAAAACAAATAAAATGTTAATGTTTTGGTTTTTATAACATCAGATTGTGGTTACAAGAGATTTTCTCTTTATGAAGCTAATGAACGTCCAAAAGCCATTCTACCATTGAAAACCGACTTGATATCTGAGTCAATCAACAGTTTTTGTATGAAACTTGAGTCAATCAACAGTCTTTGTTGGAAACCTGAGTCACCTTTGGTGGAAACGGTCGTTGTTCGGAACATAAGTCAGTCAACAGTAGTTGATCCAGAACCGAGTCAATCAACGGTTGTCGTTCCAAAACCGAGTCAATCAACGGTCGTTGTTCCAAGTCTGAGTCAATCAACGGTCGTTGTTCCAAGTCTGAGTCAATTAACGGTTGTTGTTTCAAAACTGAGTTAATCAAGGTTTGTTGCTACAAAACTGAGTCAATTAACTGTGGTTGTTCCAATACTGAGTCAATCCATCGGTTGTTGTCTTAAAACTGTTAAAAAAATATAAAAAACACGTGAAACATAAAATCTTTTCAAGGATATAATAATATCGCAATAAGAAAAATACTAAAGAACCATAAGAACCGTAGGAACATCTTATTATTCGAAAAGTCGCGGAAGTCAAAGAGAAAGCTTTTATTTCAAACATAAGTGTAATAATTGAAAAATAATTGGGGCTAATATTTGGAAGTAAGTAATATATCAACGATATTAATCCGTAATGAAATGAGATACGTTCCTTTTGTCGGAGTAATACATTTAAGTATTCGTGGAAATAAAAATGAGATGGCAACAAAACAGAGTGCTTATCAAAGATCAGAATCACTCGGTTGTATTAAAGGTCCCTTGTATACATTATACACAATAACGTTAGGGCCTTACGTAACATATTGTGTTGTATTTAAATCAGTACCTCATATAACAAAATTCCCATTATTTTTAGGGTTACGTACCTTCAAAGGAAAAATCGGAACACTTATAGAATCACTTTGTTGTCGGTTTGTCTGTCAAGAGCATTTAAGAAAGTAAAGTCACATGGCATAAGTATAGCAAAAGTTTAAAAACTGAAAATTTGTAGTTATATCACAGGAAAAAATTTGCAATTCGGAATAATCTTCGAGACTCGATTCGGGAATTGAACTGTTTTCATCTGTAAATTGGTACGGAACCCTCAGTATGCGAGTGCGACTAGCACTTGCCCGGTTCTTTTTTCAATGTTATTGTTGACTCCTATCTCAGACATGTGATGTGTGAATATCACGTGTTTAACAGTAGTAAACAATAATATTGAGACTGCAAACATTGACTGAGAATTACATAACACTAACAGACTAGTCGTGTTTGCAATGGCAGACTAGTCTTGCAAGTTTACAAAGCGTTAGATATATCTTATAACACTTAGGGCCTGTTTCACAATGTCCGAGTAGGCACTACTCACTGAATAAATTCAAAAATGGAACAGAATTTGTATGAAATTGTCTGCCAAGTAAGATACTCGAAACTTAATCGTAGGTGGTGAAACAGGCCCTAAGCTTTACATAGGTTCCTCCTCTATTATGCTCTTTGTGCATCATCATCATCATCTCAGCCAAAAGACGTCCACTGCTAGACACAGGCCTCCCCAAGCGTCGCCACAACGACCGGTCCTGTGCGTCTCGCATCCATCGGATTCCCGCGACTCTCGCCCGGTTGTCGGTCTTTGTGGATAAGCAAATGTTAATTTAAACTTTTAACCGCTTGTGTTAGATTGGTCCGACGAGTGTTTTCGTGTCCTATTCGCCAGAGTCGTGAGCTTGTGACTATGTAATCGATCTCGTTGAGCTTTTCAATCCCTATGGGTGACAGAAGAGCTGATGAGATGGAGTATTTGATTGTGAATGTGCAACTAGGGTGTGCAAAACCGGTTTTGAAAAGCGGTATTGAAGACTCAAAACCGGAAACCGGTTTTTAAACCGGTTTTGTCTCTCAAAACTGTTTAAAATTTTGGTAAATTTGGTCCAGTTTCCGGTTTTTAGCAAAACCGGAAAATCGGTTTTGTATATCCTATATTCAACCCTGGCGAAATAAACGCGAGTTTGTCAAATATATCCGGCATAGGTGGTTATAAGGTTAAGAAAATTAACAGTCACTTTAAAAAATAATAACTCAGTATGAACTCTGGATATTCTCCTGAAAATCCTAAAAAAAATGTGCGTAACTTCTCTTTTTCCATGTTACCTGGCATGGCGTCTCGGAATCTTGCATCGGCGACCTCGCGGTTACCGAGACAGACGTCTGTGTCCGTAGACTCCGGGAAGATGTCACACTGGAGGTAGTCCGGCATCGTCAGACCGAACACTTCGAGGAAGAACCCGCAGCGACGCATCGTTTCTGTGAGGATAAGTAAACACAAAGTTAATTTTTGACGATATTTTTTAGTCCCGTAAGTACAAACATTTTTTATACATAGTTCGCACCGCCGCGCCGAGTTCTACCACGGCTAAGGCGGTGTACGATCTAATCAAGTTTGCGGGTCAAAGTTAACCGGAGATAGCGAGATAGAGAAAGGGGATGATCAGCCGTGTGACACAAACTAGGCTAACAGAAATATACCTAATTTTGACTGTTTTTACTAGCACCAGGTCACAGCGCAGTGTTGGATTTTTAACGTTTGATTCAGAGTCGGCATTTGTTTATGTGCATATACGAGTATCATGAATTACTCGTAAATTATATTACGTGGTACGCTATTAAGTATATCAATTCCGAAGCACATTGATTGCACCTTTGATAATATTTTAGAAAGAATAAACGAATTATTCTTAGGCACAATAATTGTATGGATATTGTATTTTTACTTTTGGCTTATGTTTATTTTTGTAAACGTTGTTATTTGAATCAAATTTTATTAATAATAATATTTGTAAAAAACACTTTGTATTTGAATTGTTGCAAATACACTATCAGTCTTCAAACATAGCAGGAAAATTTATGACTAGAATAATTTTCACGTATCAGGATTTTAAGTTTTCTTACCATGACATAAACTTCTGCAGGGCCGCACCATGTGGCCCAGAGGCCCACACTTGGGCACGAACAGTGAACACAGGAACAGTGCCGTCAGGTCGTAACAGCGGACGTCTACCACTGCTTCGTATACTTCCAGGTCCTGGGAAAAAAACAAGATATGAAACGGGCTAGCAACATTATCTGTCAGTGTGTAAATGGGATTTGTTTTTCAAGCGATTAGACACATGCTTGGTTTTATGTCTTCAAATTGATGTAAGTACTCTTAATAAGTCGTAATCTATTTGGAAAGTTAGCATAACTAACTTTAACAGACCGATAACTGTTATTTAAAGAAAAAATATAGCGGTTTGATATATTTCTATACAAAAGCAGGTGTGCCACTATTTTTATTTCAGAAAATATCCGGCTATTGGAAGATCAGCCCTAAGTGGTAGAAAGTGGAAGCTAAAGAGTTGGAGGAGGGATTCCCTGCCGGGGTCTGTGTTTCCTGATAGCTACAACCTAGGGGTCTTTAAGTCAAGAGTGAATAGGTTGCTTCTAGGCAAGCGTGCTCCATCGTCGACCACATGATCGCTTACCATCAGGTGAAATGTGGTCAAGCGCAAGCCTATCAATAATAAAAAAAAAAGTACTGAGCCAATAATTCAGGGTAAACCCACATTTATTGTGTACTAGCTCAAGCCAGTGGCTTCGCCCGCGTGAAAGCTGCAAAAATATACTATAGCCTATGTAACTCAGTGGATTCAGTGATAAAGTAGGCATCAACTTAAGATCGACAGCCAAAAAACGCCCAAGCCATTAAGTCCACCTTTGTAGTGTTATTTACTAGTGCACAAAGTAAATAGTAAAGTAAATAGTTTCAATTAATAAATAGTAAAGTGGATTCAACTGGTAAAAGAAGTTTAATCATTATGTAAGGGCTACCCCTTACATATAATGTTGAATGTTATAAAATGAAAGGATGTTAATGTTCTAATTCTCTTAATGTTTAATAATTCTCTTCACTAATTTAATGTTACTTAAAAATGTTAAATAAATGGTACTTAAAAAGACTAATAAATGTTCTATAAAATGTTACTAAAATGTTAAATATTACGAGAGTTCGGTGCCAAACGTACTACTGACGCACTTGTGTACGTGACGATACAGCAAACCTACTTTTACCCGATTTGCAATAATTACTAACTAGGCCTGAGTCCAATGTACGGATGCTGACACTGTACACATTATAAGAAAAAATACAAATCTTTACTTCCTTGTATAATTCGTATGGATAGATACTCATGATCTACTTGTAGACATTTATAAACTCTAGGGCCAAGAATAAAATAAAAAGCGCCGGCGGACATGATCCCTCGGTTTCTTTCACTCGTATAGGAAAACGAGACTTAGGCTGCGTTCCCACTATGTCACAATTGTAAAATCGTCTCTAGTTATTCCTATTACTCATCATCTACCTAGCCTTTTCCCAACTGTATTGGGGTTGGCTTCCAGTCAAGCTGGATTTAGCTGAATACCAGTATTTTACGAGGAGCGGCTGCCTACCTCCACAACCCATTAACTGGGGTAACACGGTACTTCATGGCAAGACTGGAGTCAGATTTACTGGCTTCTGACTATCCGTAACGACTGCCAAAGATCTACAAATGACAGCCGGGACCTACGGCTTAACGTGCTTTCCGAGGCACGGAGGAAACTCGTTATGTTAGGATGGTCACCCATCCACAGATCAACCTTGGAAAGCGTTGCTTAACCTTGTTATCCAATTATTTTAAGTTTTAAGTGTTGTGGGTTTTATGTATTTACATATAGAAATTCACGATCAACCGTCGTCGACAATGGGAACGGCTAGCACAGCAGTTTTAAAACGATTAAAAATTGTCACGACTAAATCTTGACAGCAAATCATGTCCATTGTAATAAAGGCATACACGCACTATTGATCTCCAAGCGGACATAAAAGCTACTATTGTAGCCTACTGCTGATGTGAAAACGCAAAACGCTAAATCAAATAAAATATTTGACGATCAACAGTCGTTATAATAGGAATTTGAGGAGCTCGTGGCTAGATAATAACAGCCGCACAGGTCGATCTTCAAGGTTAAGCAACGCTTGCCTAGGTTGGTCTGTGAATGGGTGCCTCGGAAAGCATGTTAAGCCGTAGGTCCCGGCTGTCATTTGTAGATCTTTAGCAGTCGTTACGGATAGTCAGAAGCCAGCAAATTAATCTTACTCCAGTCTTGCCATGAAGTACCGTGTGACCCCAGATAATGGCTGGTGGAGGTCTGGTAGGCAGCCGCTCCTCGTAAAATACTGGTATTCAGCTAAATCCAGCTTGACTGGAAGCCAACCCCAATACAGTTGGGAAAAGGCTAGGCAGATGATGATAATATGTCGTCACGACAAAGTGGGAAGGCGCCCTAACGCTCGATCTATGTTCGTACGACGTTTGAAAACTAGAGACTAGTAAAAAGGGTTTCTTTGAGTAACTAGGTCAAACAGAAGTGGACAAGTTCTTTTAGTTACGTCCTCGGTATTTATACCTGTGGACGTAATTAGTTTGGAGGACAAAGAAAAGATGGATGAATTGTGTGAGCAGTGATAAGAAAGTAAAAGGAGTTGATGATACCGTGAGAGGTGACCAGACAAAATGGAAAAAAAAGCGTGTTGCGTCGACCCCAAATAAAGATGATGATGATGGGCATAATTAGTATTTATACTGCTTTTTCTACGGCAACAACTTGTCCTTAGTTTTCTTGTTTAATCGACTTACGCATGCTACTCCCAACATTGCTTTGTGTAATTTACTTATTTTATAACCAAAACTCTAAAAACGGTGAAGAAAAACATTGTAAGTAAACCGGATTACCGGACAGGACATACGTCCTAGAGCCAAAAATTCGAAGGCATGTCACATCTATTTCCACATTCGGCCCACGTAGAGGATACATTTCTTCTCCTAGAGACGAGGCCTGAGTCCCAGCAGTGGGAACATTGTTTATCTACTAAAATAAAAATAATACTCGTACGTAATCGTTGACATTTACAGTATTACTATTGTCCGTCTAATGAAAGCGCGACCTGAGAAAAAGAAGTTAAATCCAAAAAAAATTTATGTGGTAACTAACTAGTAGGAGAATCTTGTCTTGACACTTCATAATTTTTCTTATTTCCTACAATAGTGGCTGAATAATGTTGCCAATTAAATTTAAAAAAAATCTCCAGATCGCGCTTTCATTAGACGCACTCTATTCACTTCTTTTCAAAATTAGATACAACCTATTTATCACCCTGCACCAAGCCAACAGTATCACACAAGCAAATCCGACGCAAAGCCAGATTTTAATAAACATTGCTCATTAAAAACGCGCTTCAGAAGCTGACGCAGATATTTTAGTTGTCGGGCGCGCATTGTTTCCGCGACAAAGATTGATTCCCGCGCGAAAGGGTTCAGCTAATGGTTATTGATGTCGCCGCGTCATTCGCCTGCGGTCGCTATGGCCCGGTGGGTAATATACTGTGAATAGAAACGTTCGTGTATCATTCTTTGTTTGCCGTAATGTAAAGATGATAAATGTGGTTTGGTTTATTAAAAAAAGACATTGATCCTTCATTGAGCGCTGTATCTCTTGATGTCTGGTCTTGAAGATAGATTACCTGTCTAATCGTGAATTTGAGTGAAATAGATCGTTGCTTCAGGCCACTGTTATTCTAATTTTATTTCTAAGGCTTTGTCTTTATTTAACCAACTTTAAGTCTCTTATGCCTGCTCTCACTACTGTCATCTGCTAACATACTCGTAAGTAGGTAAGATGTTATCCTAGTTTTATTTATATTTTTTCTTCTTTTTTTATGCGCCTGCCATGTTTTCTCTTCACCATCATTGGTTGACTGGTACAGAATGCCTAAGGCATTAGTCCACGTATGTACCTTTTTGTTGCATGAAGTATTAGCAAGTAAATGATTTTTTTTTAAATTTTGTTTTGAAATTTATATGTAATTTACTTGAATAAAGAAAATAAATAACCTGCAGCACCCAGGAGACTTTGAAACAACTATTTCCAAAAACTATCATTACCAATTACCACAAGATTATTTCCCTAAAAATCGTCCCGATGTTCGTATGATATAATTACGGCAGCGTTACGCCAGGCGTGCCGTGACACGCGGCGTGGAGATTAGCGGGCGGTGAGCGTCGGCCACACAAATTAATTGCCACCATAAGCCCTTTGATCTGGCCTACTACGTTTTCGATCGATTAATTTTCGTTAAGAGGATTTTGAAGAAAGTTTTCTGCTTTTTTCATTGGTAGATACGTCTTGCTGGAGGTAAGGCGGCGAGAACAATATTGTATTGACGTTTGTATCAAATAAATAGATTGACTAGGTCATCATCATCATCATCATCATCTCAGCCGAAAGACGTCCACTGCTGGACATAGGCCTCCCCCAAGGGTCGCCACAGCGACCGGCGGTCTTGTGCGTCTCGCATCCATCGGATTCCCGCGACCCTCGCCAGGTCGTCAGTCCACCTTGTGGGAGGAGGCCTTTCAACGCTGCGTCTTCCGCCGCCACTCTAAAACCTTCCGTCTCCATCGACCATTTGTTCTACGAGCAATGTGCCCTGCCCACTGCCGCTTAAGATTGACTAGGTATTCGCATAAAAACACAACGTGTCTCACAAGTATTTAGATTGTTTAGTGCGATTACCAAGTCAATCTACTTATTTAACCCTTAACTTGGCAAAGAAAAAAAAATTGAATAACTGGTTTTTTTTTCAAATAATCTTTTTTTATATGAACATAAAACGCAGAGAAAAATAATAAAAAAAATCAAAGCCTTTTGTTTCCTGAAATATCTTCCGTATCCTGTGAGATACATTGCCATGTTTGTAAGGAATGACTATCTCAGGTGAATGTATCCCACAAGACACACTGCCAAAAACAGGTAGTAGTACAAATGGTATATGAAATAATGATTTTTAATTGGTTAGATCATATATTCTTGCTTAACAAAAAATGACTGGTTGTGAAAAGTATAAAAACTATTTCTGCCAAGTATTTAGCATAATCTGACTACTTAGTACATAGTACATAACACAGTAGTTTGATTTTTGGTACATAGTTTGCACCTTCCTTCTGTTCCAAAAGTCGCGAAGTGGCTAAGCTGGTCACTGCAAATTATTTAATTATTGTAATTAGCAACAGGTGCTTTTATTGGTTTTAATGAGGACCCTCTACATTATTATCCGTATGTTTCGTGGTGGTTCTGAGGAGTAATAATAAGTTTTTGGCAATATTGTATCTGAATTTGAACCATTACCGATGTTTCTCCGTTATAAAATCCAACTATTTGTATTAGATATGTTTAACAACTGTGATATCAACAATGGTAGGTACCAGCGTTGTCCCCTCAGTTCAGTTCTATAGAGAGCAATTAGAACATCAGCTCTATCAACACCGCCTATATGGGCGTTGTAATGTTTTATAATTTCAGGATAAGGCATCGTCAACCTCATCTTTTTCTCCTTGTTTTTCTTTGGATCGTTGATATAGGGTCTACAAAGCTGCTTGCGGCACTGACATATTTACTGTCGTACCGATACCAATTGTGTCAAATTTTGCGCGACTGGTAGAGTGAGTGGAGACGCTAGCAATGGTGATGCAGTGACCGCTTATTGGACGTTTATTACTTCATCGTTGGATAGCAGGTTGAGATTTTTCATCGACGATGGTAATGGAGGCCATCAAGATGATGATTTGTTGTCTACCCTATGTCGAATTGAAAATTGCCGGGTTTCATTTTCAGACTCCGTCGATGAATCGTTTTCTTTACGCTCAATTTTGGCACAAAGCTTTCTGCCCCTTATAATGGAAGGCTGTACTTCGCCCTAAGATAAACAAGCTTAATAAACCACCATGCGAAACGAAAATCAAAACAAGCAAACGTTTCATAAAAAGACCAGAAACCAAAAACCAGATTTCAAACACTAGACAATAAAAATATGCACAGATTTTGCCATGTCATTTTAAAAAATCTATTTTGTCTCGACCGGGAATCGAATCCTGAACCTTTTGTTTTATTTTAACACCATCACCACTACGCCACCATAAAAGTAATCAATACAAAATAATAACAATCAGAACACTATAAACATGGCAGTGTGCACTACACGATACATTACACCAAACCATAAAAAAATCAGTAAACATGGCAGTGTATCCTGTGAGATACATAACAGTTTGGCTCTAATTTACTAAACCAAATATACAATTTCGCATCAAAATTCATTCATTTGACACGTATATACTAATGTACTTTACCGTGGCATGCACAGTTATTAGATTATAATGTAAAAACAATATAAAATATTAATTATTTTAACTTTGTCGGGGGGTCCACTTTGAGTGGGTTTAGCATTTGGATTATAATTGAAAAACGGTTGCGTCAAATTGACATGATGTGACGTAAATGGGTTCAGAAACAGTTCCTTTCTTAAACAGTAGGAACATTTCGTTTAAAGTAAGAATATTTTTCTTAGTATGATTTTTCAAAGTTGACTGTATCCTACAGTGCACATCGTCAAGAAAAGGGTTAAAACATAAAAGATATTTGGACTTGGTATTACAAAGATCTCACATCTTCTTACGGTAGAAGAGCTGTGTTGCGAGACTTGGATTTTTTACAAGCTGTGTTTTTGATAGGATTGATACGTCTTGCTATAGGTAAGGCGACGAGAACAATATCGTATTGATACAGTCGTGGATGTTTGGATTTGTGTAGTGAGATTGAAAAATAATATTGTGTGGATCCACTTCATCATTTCTCTGTGCAAAGGTTATGTCAGAAAGGACATGTTCCACTTTAAAGTAAATAAAGTTGCCTCCAACATACAGGTAGCATTTCATTCTTAGCAACCGCGACTGGGTCGCGTGACCCTTTGCATAGTATGGATTTTTATCGGGTGTGTCTGACATCGAAGTACAAACAAATACCATGGATCCAAAACATGATTCTGAACCCCCCAGTGGTAGATTTTTTCGTCTGCAATTTCATAATTTAAAAAAATATATCTTTACTTTTATAAATTTAAACTGTGTAAAATCTCTGACACACCCTGTATGGAGTACTAAACAAACCAGGTGACCGCGTTGCACGACCGGTGCCATCAAATCCATACTAAGCAGTGAGTCGCACGACCCAGTCGCAGTCGCTAACATCCGAATGCTACATTTAGGTATGCAAAAATATCGAGTTTCGTTACTCAACAAAATTTTAAATTCCCGCTTTTATACATTACAGGTCGGCTAATTAACGACCCTCGGGACCCGCCAAGTGTCTGTTTAAGGCTTGTTAATGGCATTTTAACGATTCACCTTGGATTCGGGCAATTAAACTCATTGCCTGGTAATGCCCAGCAATGGACGGGCAACCTCTTTAGACCTTTGTACTCCTTGGAAGACGTGGAGTGGAGCATTGTTTTGTTCCCATCTTCATTAAGTTGTTCATAAATAATTCTAGTCTATTCCACGATTTCGCTGAGTTTAAATTATAGTGTAACGTAGAATAATTTACTGTTTAAATAACCTTGTCCACTTTTAAAGGGATTTAAGCAAGCGAGTAGTCTTGAGACATTGGTATGCCGGGCGAGAAAATACCGCGCAGCTTCCCGAACGCTTCCCAGCCGAGTCGGATTCGACAATTGACCTCTTTCTCGCAAGACCTTCCTAACTAGATAGTTCAAGGGCTACAACGTCGAGTGTGGAGTTTTAGAACTTGATAGAAGTGGGTGCTAGATGAGTATTTACTATTAGTACTACTAGTTTTGGCCATATATATTTTAAACTCACTTTTTCAAAAGTTCTACTGAATTGCACGACTTGTTTCTGCCATTTCTTTTCTATAATCAGACAATTCGATGTACGGCGAGTATTTACTCTCACGTTGTTGAAATCTCTACGGTCTAGATTAGCGTTTTGCCTCATCGTTTATACCGCGTACATCGAAGGATTGGAACAATTTTCCTGCTGCGGTCTTCCCGTCCAATTGTACATTAGGTGTCGTCAAGGCTAGAGTGAATAGGCTCATAATAAACTAGTGCGTCTTACTATCAACGATTGCATCACTGTTTTCCATCAGGTGGGATCGCAATCAAGCACTAGTTTATATTAATGAAAAAAAAAGTTCATAGCCATTTTAATCTTATCTAGGCTGACGTATAGGATACGACATTGGTACGGTATGGTGTCGAGTCAATTTAGTTATTGGGTCGTTTGTCAGTTAATTCATGCTGACAGTTTTCGGAGTTTTGGATCTGAATTTTTCCTGGACAGTCCAATTTTCATTAGTTTAGACTTTTCCAGTTTTATATTTTGGTTCACTTTTACATTTTCACTTTTGGTTTCGCCCGCAATGATCACAGAGACATTTGCATTGAATATTTCTTTCTTTCTTGACATGCTGAAGTCAATCCTCTTTTTTAGTTACTCCATCGTGTATTCTTCTGCTAGGTCATATTTTACAGAACTTATTTTATTACTATCATGTTATTATTACTTTACAGTATTATTTTTATTACTTCTTTTGGTGTATAATAAAGTTTATTCTATTCTACGAGTATTCTATTGCCTTTCTCATTTTCTAAACTGTATTTACGCAACCAAAAGTACGATACTTATTTAACAATCCACGACCAACAAAACCAACAAACTAACAACATTCCAGCGTCGACCTTGTCTCCAATATTAATTAAAACCGAATATTTACAAACTGAGAATCACTTATCACTTAGCAAACTCAATTTCCCCTTCTGTTTGTTCGTACGGCAATTTGACTAACATGACTAGCACACGAAACTCATCCAATTTGAAACTTGATGTATCAAACCTTTGACTGGTTCTATTTAACTTAAAAACAAGTCCAGGGGATCGAATTTGTTTGTAGAGACTCGAAAACTAAGCAAACAATCCATTTAACCATTTCTGGGAACCCAGAAACTGTAATTAAACCCGCAATTAGCATGTTTGATTGACTAAACATTGGTGTTCTGATTTGGTTTTCCTTCCGTGAATTGACAGTTGGGTTGAAGCGTTTCGGTAGATTCGCATCGAGTTTTATTTACTTACTAGCTTTAGCCCGCAGCTTCGCCTGCGTACATAAAATATAGCCTATGTCACTCAGGAATACAGCAGCTTTCTATTGGTGAAAAAATTTAGCAATCGGACCAGTACTTCCATAGTTACACAAACAAAAAAAAAAAAAAACTTTACCTCTTTATTATATTAAAGTATAGATTTAAACTTCATGTACAGTGGTGGACTTAATGCATCAAGGCATTCTCTACCAGTCAACCATAGGGTTAAAAAGACAACACTGGTAGGTCTACACAATAAATAAATAACAGATATATTTTAAAATAGATTTTTTATCAATAAACTATTATTTTTTTAGTTTTAATTTCATTAGAACCGTCTAACAGGCGCAGACGGTTGTTCGTAGAATTTTGTCTGCACACCAAATTGATGCTGATGTTATAAAAATATGAGAACAACTATTTACCTAAATATACTCTTGCTGTTGTGGTTATTCTTTTTGACTTAAACTTTTTACGACGGGGCTTTCAAAAGGTTCAAAAATTTCTGCCAATAATAATTGAAAGAATTTTATTATGTAAAATGCAAGGTTATTATTATATTATGAGGAGCTCGTGGCTAAATAATAACAGCAGCACAGGTCGATCTCCAAGGTTAAGCAACGCTTGCCTAGGTTGGTCTGTGGATGGGTGACCATCTTAACATAACGAGTTTCCTCCGTGCCTCGGAAAGCACGTTAAGCCGTAGGTCCCGGCTGTCATTTGTAGATCTTTGGCAGTCGTTACGGGTAGTCAGAAGCCAGTAAATCTGACTCCAGTCTTGCCATGAAGTACCGTGTTACCCCAGTTAATGGGTTGTGCAGGTCTGGTAGGCAGCCGCTCCTCGTAAAATACTGGTATTCAGCTAAATCCGGCTTGACTGGAAGCCGACCCCAATATAGTTGGGAAAAGGCTAGGCAGATGATGAAAATGCAAGGTTATTATTTGTAACTAATTTTAAGGCCTACCCGGTTATTTATAATACTTTAATCAATTCAATATCCGAATACATAATTATTGTATTTATTTATTTAACTCTTTATGCACACAAGAGTACAGAGGTGGACTTAATGCCTTGAGGCATTCTCTACCAGTCAACATTTGGGTGATGCAGAGACAAATTCACCGTCACCATCTGCTTTCAGTGACTGGTGCCCCTTTAAAACTTCCTTTTCTATACTAATTCCTCACTTTACCCATTCTCGTCACACCACACTTCCATTTCCATTACCTGTATAACCTTTTCTTGATTTGTTTTTCACTGCCCGACATTCTGATCCATGCAGTACGTAAGACTAGAGTGAATAGGCTCTTAATAAACTAGTGCGCCTCACCATCAACGATTGTATCACTGCTTACCATCAGGTGGGATTGCAGACAAGCACTAGTTTATGGTATATAAAAATAAAAAGTACACTTGTACATTTTACCCTTTCACAAGACCCACAGATCCCCGAGTATCGCAAGTTGTTCCCGTGACCTTTCGCCATTTCTTCCAACTTGATTTAATCCGGTGCGTTACGTTTCGGTCTATATTGGATTTGGTCTTTAGGTATTCTATTGAATTGACAATAAGAAACCCAATAAAATTAATAATAATGTTTTTCTTCTTTACAACGAACGTTTTTTTTCTTTTTTAACGTTTTTCGTTTTTTTTTGTTTTTCTTCGTTATTTTTTCCTTTTTTTTGTTTTTTATCGGTTTCTTTTTCGTGTCAATAATTCTACTACTCAAATGATGTACGAGCAGCGAATAGTAGGTTTTATGTAATTATCTGCTATTGATTGTTATAAAGATAATAAGCATTAGCATTATCGGCCTTATGTAATTGTTCCCACTGTTGGGACTCAGGCCCCCTCAATAGGGGAGGGAATGGGCTGTAATGTTCCACGCGGTGCCAGTGTGGATTGATAAATGTCACATGTCTTCGAAAGAAAGAAAGAAAGAAAAAAAAGAAAAAATGTTTTATTTGGCACAAATAAATATACACACAGTGTAGAAAAACATTTAGGTACTTAAAAAAAACATAAATAAAACTAATAATTAACAACCTAGGTATCATACCCGCGTAACGAGACACAATAGTAAGACAATAACAGCGCGGTCTCATGCGACCGGTCGGGGATTCATGAATTAACAAACACTGTGTGCCACACGGTTGCGCCAAATAGGCTCAGTTCAGCAATAATGTCAGAAAACCACATGATAGTTGACTGACGCTGATTTTCAACTGAACCTTATTTCGAGTGGACGGATACAATCGGTTTATGTATAAGTGGCCAATATTAGGTGTGAGGTAAATAAAAATAATGTTTGGTTCGAGAACATACCGGTTTTCACCCGATGTTTTCCTTCACTATCTAGAGAGTAGCGGTAATGAAATAAATAACACAAAGTAATGCGCCTGGGTGGGTTTTAACCTGCGACCTACAAATTACAAGTCGAGGCTGTTACCAATGGGCCAGCACTGCTCAAGAAGATAATAAACGACGTTAAACAAAACTTAAACTAAAATAAGCCGTCATAGATGGGGAGACACCACACAATAAGAAGCTAATCCAGCGGGATCTTCACGGCTCGCAGTAATGAAGAATACGTCTCGAGAAGAAGAAAACTAAAAACTAGGTGGCAACTAACCTGCTGGGCATCCCTTTGGCCAAAGTGCCCGATGTAGTTGGGAAACACAGTGAAGTTGTAAGGTATCCTGTGCTGCTGGCAGAAGTTGACGATGACGGGCAGGCACACTCCTGGCGCCGGGTTTCTGGCGCCCGGCGGGTCTGTAGGCGCCGGCCACGTCACCACCGTGGACCGGTTCACAACTTGTGACACGTACTGTGGACAAGGAGGGATATTGATTAATTGATCGCTTATTGCATTACGATTACACAATGTCATTCTATCTAAAACTGGACTTGATTTTTAAAAAGATATCAAATTGTTTGTAGAATGATGGCATCCATGGACGTTCAAATTCAAATTCAAAAAAATATATTTAATGTAGGCCTGCAGAGGCACTTATAAAACGTCAGAAACTAGCGCACGGTTCCAATTGATCGTTTTCTATGGAGAAGAACCGGCAATAAAACTCTAAAACGGTTACTGTTTTAAAAAAAATGAATGCTTTACAATATTTTCGTATTATGGATGGATAGTAGCATTCATGCCGTCACCTACGGGCTGAAGAGTGTCCTGGTGTCACTGATATCTAGAATCCTCACTCATTGTATATAGTAGGACTTTACAGCATATCCCACATACCTCTCTAAGCACAGATAGGTAGAGATTCAATTTAACCTATCAATATCCGCGAAACGAGACACAATAGTAAGACAATAACAGAGCGGTCCAATGAGACCGGTCGGGGATTCATGAATTAAGTTGTTTCTACAGATAGAAATTAATACCAAAGTTACTTTTGTTGTTACCATAGTTATCCAAAAAACCTGAGAAAAAAACTAGTTTGTAATAAAACACTGATGCTATAGAGTACTTACCTACTTCCTAATACAAAGAGATCTTACGAAAACTATTAGTATTGTTAGTATTTTACTAACAACAATTTACTCGACTTTAATTTCCCGCAAAACAGCTTCCAAACTTTCGAGACCGGTAGCGCTGCCCTTTAGAAAATCTTTTACAAAATTTCTTCAGAGCTAAAAAACAATATGTATCCACAACAACGCGTCCTGTACAATGTGGCTATTGTTGTGAGCCACACAAAACAGACAAAGAAGGCAGGTAGTCAGGTAAGTCGGGATGGTTGGCTTGAGCGTCGACGAGCACAGAGCACATTATTGTTTTGTTGGCTGAGTTGTGCCTTTCCTACGTTTTTGTGGGCGGAATGCCTTACAGGCTGTATGCAAGTCTTGTAATTGAGTGGCTTCGTTTTGTTTTTTTTTAGATTTCCGAGCCTTTGAGAGAAGAAACGGAACCCTTATTGGATCATTCTTGTGAGACCGATTGTGTTTGATAGAGTGCGTCTAATGAAAGCGCGACCTGGAGTTTTTTTTTATTTAATTGGCAACATTTTTCAGCCGCAATTCTAGGAAATAAAAAAAATTGTGAAGTGTCAAGACATGATTCTCCTACTAGTTAGTAATAACACATACAATATTTTTGGATTTAACCTCTTTTTCTCTGGTCGCACTTTCATTAGACGACCTATGTAAAATTATTCAGGAAAGTAAATGAAAATTGACCTTTCAATCTAAAATTTTATAAATAAAACATAAAGTAGTTATTTTCTTATAGAAGAAAAAAGCTTTGATAATTTTTGTTCACAAGTGTGACTCGCATTTGGCTGATTCTTTGGGGTAAGAGAATCTTCTTCTTCTTCCCGCCCTTATCCCATATTACTTGGGGTCGGCGCAACGTGTTTTTTTCTTCCATTCTGTCCTGTCACCCGTCATAACATCACTGACTCCCTTTTCTTTCATATCAGTCTTCACACAGTCCATCATTTCTTTGGGGTAAGAGAATGTTTAAACAATTTGAAGCCAAAGCAAATAAAAGCAACTTATAACGTATTGTGGTGACTCACATTGCCGCAATACATAGCTGGTGGCTATGAAAAGACTGTTTAACTGTTTGTTAATAATAATTCATGGTTATTGTTGGGTTAAGGTTTTGCAAATGGCCAGGGTTGTTTTTTAGAAGGGGAATCATCAGAATGAATTCTCCCAGAGTGTCGGAGCGGGAGGGCGTGTCAGACTCTTACTGACTAAACCCCAGCCCGTTCCTTCGTTGCCTTCGATCGGGGGACACGGTGAGCACCTTTCGGATTTTCCGTGTTCCTCAGAGGCTTCGGCCCTACCGGGCCCCTACAGTTTACATCTCCTTGAAGCGCGCATGGAACAGAACATGGACCATTTTGCATGTGGTGTTTGCGATCATCGTGTGTGCGTCGTTCCGTTGTATTTCACAACCTTTGGTTCAATTAATATTATTTATTATACTTTATTAGGAGGAGCTCGTGGCTAGCTTATAACAGCCGCACGGGTCGATCTTCAAGATTAAGCAACGCTTGCCAAGATTGGTCTGTGGATGCGTGACCATCTTAACATACCGAGTTTCCTCCGTACCTCGGAAAGCACGTTAAGCCGTAGGTCCCGGCTGTCATTTGTAGATCTTTGGCAATCATTACGTATAGTCAGAAGCCAGTAAATCTGACTTCAGTCTTGCCATGAAGCACCGTGTTACCCCAGTTAATGGGTAGTGGAGGTCTGGTAGGCAGCCGCTCCTCGTAAAATACTGGTATTCAGCTAAATCCGGCTTGACTGGAAGCCGACCCCAATATAGTTGGGAAAAGGCTAGATAGATGATGATGAGCAGTAGTATCACTACAGACATGTGTTCAACAAACATGATATGTGCTCACCTGTACGGCCGGGTTAGCTCTGAAGTAGGCGAATAACGCGCCGGTGATGGCGAGTAGCGCCACGGCGTTGAGCGCGACCTGCATCAGTCTGAACTTGTGAGGGTTGGCGTCTACAGTAGCGCCTCTCATGTCACGGAGCATCTGGGGACAAAAACACATGGTTAGAAAAACACACGTTTGTAGAAACTACATTAATTCATGAATCTCCGACCGGTCTCATAGGACCGCGCTGTTATTGTCTTACTATTGTGTCTCGTTTCACGGGTATTGATAGGTTAAGTCTAGTACAAATTACATTCAAAGTCAAGTCAAAATCTTTTTATTTCACATAGATGGGCACTTATAAAACGTTAGAAGCTAGTGCACGGTTCTAATTGGTCGTTTCCTATGGAGAAAAACAGGCAAGAAACTACATGGTTACTCTTTTCATAAAACTATTGACTTTTCAAAATTATAAAACACTAGCTTTAGCCCACAGCTTCGCCCGCGTACATAAAATATAGCTTATGTCACTCAGGAATACAGCAGCTTTCTATTGGTGTAAAAATTTTAGCAATCGGACCAGTACTTCCGCAGATTACCTCATACAAACAAAAAAAACAAACTTTACCTCTTTATTATATTAGTATAGATAAACTAAGATAAAGGTAGGTAGCATTCGGTTTTTCGCGACCGCGACCAAGTCGCACGACCCACTGCTTAGTATGGAGTACTAAACAGACCAGGCGACCGCATCGTGCGACCGGTGCCATAGTCCTATCCTACTAATATTATAAATGCGAAAGTTTGTGAGGATGGATGTATGTTTGTTACTCTTTCACGCAAAAATGGCTGGACCGATTTGGTTGAAATTCGGTATGTAGATAGGTTATACCCTGGATTAACATATAGGCTACTTAGTTTTTTTATTATTTTTATTTCTTTCGGGCGAAACCGCGGGCGGAAGCTAGTAATTCCATAATACTTAGCAGTGGGTCGCGCGTTGCGATTTCTAAGAACTGAATACTATCTTTAAGATAGATAGGATAAAATTGGCATACCTAAAAACATGTATGAGTATATTGAGGCCCTGAATCCAATGCTAGGTGGAAACACTTGTGTTACGAGTAGGTACAGGAAACTTTACAGACTACCTATCACATACCCACAAAACGAGACACAATAGTAAAATAATAACACCGCGGTCTCATAGGACCGGTTGGGGATTCATGAATTAAGCAAAGATCTCCGGGGATACTTTTTAGGGTTCGGTAGCCAAATGGCAAAAAACGGAACCCTTATGGATTCGTCATGACTGTCTGTCTGTCTGTCTTTCCGTATGTCACAGCCACTTTTTCGCAAACTATAAGAGTTATACTGTTGAAACTTGGTAAGTAGATGTATTCTGTGAACCGCATTAAGATTTTCACACAAAAATAGAAAAAAAAGCAAAGAAAATTGGGGGTATACTTAGAACTGTACAAACCCAAACGTGTGGGGTATCTATGGATAGGTCTTCAAAAATGATATTGAGGTTTCTTATATAATTTTTTTCCCCTGTAACTTCTAAAATAAGAGAATGAAAAAAAAAACGCACGGGTGCAAATTTATCAGTGTTACAATACTACATTACGCATGTATTATACATCTAAACCTTCCTCTTGAATCACTCTATCTTTTAAAAAAAACCGCATCAAAATCCGTTGCGTAGTTTTAAAGATATAGCATTAGACGTGAGGCATAAATATTGGAACAGGTATGTGGATTAGGTATTTTTCGATACGGATCCGTACCTAATCCAAAGCGTCGAAGATTAGGTATGGCACAAAATATTCGTACACAATCTACACACTAGATATTCCAAAGTTTTTAAATTTGGGCTCGAAAATACTTTCAAAGAATAATAAAGACTTTCACGTAATAATAACTATAACTAAAATGCATTCATATAATAATGTTCTGGTTACTATACCCAGTTATAAATTTAAGTCATTAAGGTGAATGCTTCAGGTAGCCCGCGAAATTTAAATTTTCTTACGTTTTTTGCAATTTGCAAGCCAGTGGTAGGTTGTATGAAGTTAAAAATACTTTAGCGACTGTAAAACGTAACTAGTTACATAATTATAACCATAAAAATTTATTAGTTGTGTTGTTATTAGTTGTAGGAACGTTTTTGACCTCGAAAAAATCGTTCCTACACTTAGGTGAGCTTGGAGGCTTGTATTGATGATTTTTATGTTTATAATTATGTAATTAGTTACGTTTTACAGCCGCTTAAGTATTTTTAACTTTATACAACTTACCACTGGCTTGCAAATTGCAAAAAACGTAAGAAAATTCGAATTTCGCGGGCTAACCTGAAACATCCCCCTTAAGAATAAAGGATAATTGTTATCACATTAGGTGTTAAAAACCAAAGTATTCTCGTTAATTTTTAAGTACCGTTAGCCCACAAAAGAGGAAATTATTATAATCCTTCGTTCCACAATATATCAGAAACGGAACGTTCCGAATATTTCTTACCCAATCCACATACGCTACAGAATATTGATATCGATACAAAATATTCGGATTAGGTAAATGGATTAGGTATTTTTTAATACTAGGATTAGGTGGAACAGGTATCGTTTTTACCTAATCCGTCCCATGTCTATATAGCATACACAGGGATATAGGGACAGAGAAAGCGACTTTGTTTTATACTATGTAGTATTATTATCTCTAAAAAGATCGAATCAAAGGATCCGACCTATAACAAAAATATTATTTAGTTACGAATCCTACAATTGGTGGAGGAAATTTCTTCAATTCGTGACTTTCAGTTTCGAACCTTATACAGGGTGTCCCAAAACTCAACGATAATCAGGGACGGGATGAATGGCCAAGCTATACCAGTTCTGGGAAAAATAAAAAATAAAATCCATATCACTCAGTTCAGCGATAATAGACATTTTTAAAAAAAAGTTGAAATTCGACACCCTTGGTCGCATTTTCAAGGATTGTGATCACCAATGTCACAATTTCGCTGTGATTTTTTTAATTTCGTGATCTTCATTAACGATGCTATTAATCGCAACTACAAATTATTGCAAAAAACATTGTTAATTTAATAAAATAAGTTAAGTTTTAGTGAGTCATGGTTCACAAAAATATTGTTCGTTAACTTTAACACTTCATATAGAAAAAAAATTGTACTACACTACCCTTGGCAAGTGATTTCAAAAGATGGCGCGTTTAATCAAGATTTCAAAATGGTGCAACACTTGCCACTTTTCTTGCCATAAAAAAATATATTTCTTGTTTTTTTCAAACTGAGCTTAATTTTGAACAACTCAACATTAGGAATTTTTGTTTCTAAAAGGAGATTGACAGGGTGTGGACCAAGTGCATTTTGTTCCTCAGCCCAATACTAAATAATTCTTCAAAATCTGCTCCAGGAGTCAAGAGAAAAAAATACTTTTTCCAACCTAACCTAACCTAAGAAATCTTTTTAAGGAATTTTGACCAAGTGCTGCTCAGAATGAACACATTAGTGCATTTTATTTCTCAGGCCAATACTAATCAGCAAACCGAAGGCGCTTTAAAATCTGCTCCAGGAGTAAAAAGAAAAAAAGAGTTTTTCCAACCTAACCTAAGTTAGAAATTGTTTTAAGGAATTTTGACCAAATGCTGCCCAGAATGAACACCAAGTGCATTTTGTTCTTCAGGCCAATACTAATAAGCACCCGAAGCGCTTTAAAATCTGCTCCAAGAGTCTAGAAAAAAAAAAGACTTTTTCCAACCTAACCTAACCTAAGTTAGAAATCTTTTTGAAGAAGTTTGACCAAGTGCTGCCCAGAATGAACATCATCTAGTGTATTTGGTTCCTCAGGCCAATGCTAAGAAGCAAACCGAAGCGCTTTGAAATCTGCTCCAGGAGTCAAGAAAAAATAAGACTTTTTCCAACCTAACCTAACCTAAGTTAGAAATATTTTTAAGGAATTTTGACCTAGTGCTGCTCAGAGTGAACGCATTAATGCATTTTATTTCTCAGGCCAATACTAATCAGCAAACTGAAGGCGCTTTAAAATCTGCTCCAGGAGTAAAAAGAAAAAAAAGAGTTTTTCCAACCTAACCTAACCTAAGTTAGAAATTGTTTTAAGGAATTTTGACCTAATGTTGCCCAGAATGAACACCAAGTGCATTTTGTTCATCAGGCCAATACTAATAAGCACCCGAAGTGCTTTAAAATCTGCTCCAAGAGTCAAGAAAAAAAACAGACTTTTTCCAACCTAACCTAACCTAAGTTAGGAATCTTTTTGAAGAAGTTTGATCAAGTGCTGCCCAGAATGAACATCTAGTGTATTGTGTTCCTCAGACCAATACTAAGAAGCAAACCGAAGCGCTTTGAAATCTGCTCCAGGAGTCAAGAAAAAATAAGACTTTTTCCAACCTAACCTAACCTAAGTTAGAAATATTTTTAAGGAATTTTGACCTAGTGCTGCTCAGAGTGAACGCATTAATGCATTTTATTTCTCAGGCCAATACTAATCAGCAAACTGAAGGCGCTTTAAAATCTGCTCCAGGAGTAAAAAGAAAAAAAAGAGTTTTTCCAACCTAACCTAACCTAAGTTAGAAATTGTTTTAAGGAATTTTGACCTAATGTTGCCCAGAATGAACACCAAGTGCATTTTGTTCATCAGGCCAATACTAAGAAGCAAACCGAAGCGCTTTGAAATCTGCTCCAGGAGTCAAGAAAAAATAAGACTTTTTCCAACCTAACCTAACCTAAGTTAGGAATCTTTTTAAGGAATTTTGACCTAGTGCTGCTCAGAGTGAACGCATTAATGCATTTTATTTCTCAGGCCAATACTAATCAGCAAACCGAAGCGCTTTGAAATCTGCTCCAGGAGTCAAGAAAAAAAAAGATTTTTTCGAACCTAACCTTTTTTTTTTTCGGGGTGGAAATCCTCATGGATGTCCTCCGCCCTGGGGTGGGGGGAGGGGTCTGTCGACTTTTACTGACTAAAACGCCCTGGTGTACCCTCGTAGACTTGCATCGGGGCTGTGGGTGCAGTTTGACTTCCGCTAGCCCGGACTAGTGGTGACCCGGTCCTTGTGGGTCCCGTCCCGTATTGGAGTGTAGCAGCTCTCTTATACATCTACGAGAAGCGCGCGTGGAACACTACGCGACAACATCTCGGGTCCAGATTGATGGGCCGACGGATGTCTCCTAATCCTTCGACCCTGGACCTTTTTCATTAGGGGGGTTGGAAGAGGGCGTTGTCTGCCCGTCTTCGACGCCCGGAGCGCCTGGTTCGGGTTGGGAGAGAGTTCATCTCTCTTTCCCTTTCCGCGGCCTCCTTTTGCAAGATTACATTCTCGCAGAAAGAGATCACTGCATCCCAAGACTTTGCGCTGCCGACCATGGACTGAACCACGGCTGACAGCGACAGGTCACTTCCGGCTACAGAAACAAGGGCACGGCGCGGCTCTTCCCATGCGATACACTCGACCAGCGTATGCTTTTTTTTTTTGACTCCTGGAGCAGATTTCAAAGCGCTTCGGTTTGCTTCTTAGTATTGGCCTGAGTAACAAAATACACTAGATGTTCATTCTGGGCAGCATTTGGTCAAACTTCTTCAAAACGATTTCTAACTTAGGTTAGGTTACGTTGGAAAAAGTCTTTTTTTTTCTTGACTCTTGGAGCAGATTTCAAAGCGCTTCGGGTGCTTATTAGTATTGGCCTGAAGAACAAAATGCACTTGGTGTTCATTCTGGGCAGCATTTGGTCAAAATTCCTTAAAACAATTTCTAACTTAGGTTAGGTTAGGTTGGAAAAACTCTTTTTTTCTTTTTACTCCTGGAGCAGATTTTAAAGCGCCTTCGGTTTGCTGATTAGTATTGGCCTGAGAAATAAAATGCACTAATGTGTTCATTCTGAGCAGCACTTGGTCAAAATTCCTTAAAAATATTTCTAACTTAGGTTAGGTTAGGTTGGAAAAAGTCTTCTTTTTTCTTGACTCCTGGAGCAGATTTCAAAGCGCTTCGGTTTGCTGATTAGTATTGGCCTGAGAAATAAAATGCACTAATGTGTTCATTCTGAGCAGCACCTGGTCAAAATTCCTTAAAAAGATTTCTAACTTAGGTTAGGTTACGTTGGAAAAAGTCTTTTTTTCTCTTGACTCCTGGAGCAGATTTCGTAGCGCTACGGTTTACTGATTAGTATTGGCCTGAGAAAAAAATGCATTAATGTGTTCATTCTGGGCAGCACTTTATCAAAATTTCTTAAAAAGATTTCTTACTTAGGTTAGGTTAGGTTGGAAAAAGTCTTTTTTTCTCTTGACTCCTGGAGCAGATTTTGAAGCACTTTGGTTCGCTGATTAGTATTGGTCTGAGGTATGAAATGCACTAGATGTTCATTCTAGGCAGCATTTGGTCAAACTTCCTTAAAACGATTTCTAACTTAGGTTAGGTTAGGTTGGAAAAACTCTTTTTTTCTCTTGACTCCTGGAGCAGATTTTGAAGAGTTAGTTAGTATTGGGCTGAGGAACAAAATGCACTTGGTCCACACCCTGTCAATCTCCTTTTAGAAACAAAAATTCCTAATGTTGAGTTGTTCAAAATTGAGCTCAATTTGAAAAAAATAAGAAATATTTTTTTTTATGGCATGAAAAGTGCCACGTGTTGCACCATTTTGAAATCTTGATTAAACGCGCCATCTTTTGAAATCACTTGCCAAGGGTAGTGTAGTACAATTTTTTTTCAATATGAAGTGTTAAAGTTAACGAACAATATTTTTGTGAACCATGACTCACTAAAACTTAACTTATTTTATTAAATTAACAATGTTTTTTGCAATAATTTGTAGTTGCGATTAATAGCATCGTTAATGAAGATCACGAAATTAAAAAAATCACAGCGAAATTGTGACATTGGTGATCACAAACCATGAAAATGCGACCAAGGGTGTCGAATTTCAACTTTTTAAAAAAAATGTCTGTTATCACTGAACTGAATGATATGGATTTTATTTTTTATTTTTCCTAGAACTGGTATAGCTTGGCCTTTCATCCGGTCTCTGATTATCGTTGAGTTTTGGGACACCCTGTATATCTTCCAATGTAACGTAACCATAGCGAGATCTAATTCGATCCCAACGCCATCTATCGAGCTAAGAGACAACTCTGACCTCCGTGAAATTTTTATTTTATTTTATTTACGTAATTTATTTTTAACTGTCCGACTCGCACTGGCCTTTTTTTTTTTAATAATATAATCCAGTGCTTGAATGCGATCCTGACTAATGGTAAGCAGTGATGCAATCGTTAATAGTGAAGCTTACTAGTTTATTAAAAGTCTATCTCTCTATCAAGCAGTATACCATATTTGTGACTAGTTTATTATTACTGTCACACAAATGGTGACAGAAATATAATTTCGCTATCACATTAGCATTAGCATTATGGGAGGAGCTCGTGGCTAGATAATAACAGCCGCACAGGTCGATCTTCAAGGTTAAGCAACGCTTGCCTAGGATGGTCTGTGGATGGGTGACCATCTTAACATAACGAGTTTCCTCCGTACCTCGGAAAGCACGTTAAGCCGTTGGTCCCGGCTGTCATTTGGAGATCTTTGGCAGTCGTCACGGATAGTCAGAAGCCAGTAAATCTGACTCCAGTCTTGCCATGAAGTATCGTGTTACCCCAGTTAATGGGTTGTGGAGGTCTGGTATGCAGCCGCTCCTCGTAAATTACTGGTATTCAGCTAAATTCGGCTTGACTGGAAGCCGACCCCAATATAGTTGGGAAAAAGGCTAGGCAGATGATGATTAGCATTAGCATTATTGGCCTTATAATGTTCTCACTGCTCGGACTCAGGCCTCTTCTTTAGGAGAAGGAATGGGGCATAATCCACCGCGCGGGCCCAGTGCGGATTGGCGGATGTCACATGTCTTCGAATTTTTAGTTCTAGGACATGTCGGTTTCCTCACGATGTTTTCCTTCACCGTTTTAAGAGCAGTGGCAATGAAATAAATTACACAAAGTAATGCGCCTGACTGGGTTTGAACCCGCGACCTACAACTTGCAAGTCGGGGCAGTTACCACTAGGCCACCACTCCACTGCTCACATATCACACTAATATCATAAAGTCAAAAGTTTTTAAGGGTGTATGACTGTATGTGTATGTGATGATGTATATGTGTGTGATGGTATGTTACTCCTTCACACTCCTCCAAATTGCATCTAATTCCGTTTAGCCTTTTGCTAAACGGATTTAGATGCAATTTGAGACACGGGTCGCCCAAGTCTTTGAATAGCATATAGGTTACTCTTTATCTTGGAATTATGTGCTTTTGAGCCAGATAAACTAGTGCGCCTCACCATCAACGACTGCATCACTGCTTACCATCAGGTGGGATTGCAGTCAAGCACTGGTTTATGTGATATAAAAAAAAGATTAGGGCAAATCCGCTGGTAGAAGCTAGTAATACAATATTTGAAGTTCTTACAAATGTCGAAACTGTCAATTATTGCCAAGATAAACTCTGTGATAACTGACAGTTGTAACTGAATCCCAAATATTCCTGAAAACGTCTAACATTACTTTTGTAGAGTTTTCCGAAGCGGATCCTGCGGGCTTAGAGAGAATTGGTTTGATAGTAACTCGATTAATTCAACTCCACGGTCTGATAGACGGGCGTTTTTTGCAACTGAATTTAGTCCAGTGCCTGGGGGTTTTTACCTAGAACTCTTTTTACTGTGAACGAAGTTTAAAACAGAAAATATGGTGTCCACATTTTTATCCAGATAAAAATAAGGATAAAAATGTTTGCCAAATCAAAAATTGTGACACCGATTTAAAAAAAAACCGGCCAAGAGCGTGTCGGGCCACGCTCAGTGTAGGGTTCCGTAGTTTCCCGTCCGTCACAATAAGTGTCCCCAACTTTTCAAAAAAGTTCAAAATAATTTTCCTAGAAAGTCTTTATAAAGCTCTACTTTCTAGATTTTTTTCATATTTTCTAAACTTATGGTTCAAAAGTTAGAGGGGGGGGGGGGACGCATTGTTTTTTACTTTTGGAGCGATTATTTCCGAAATTATTGATATTATCAAAAAATGATTTTAGTAAACCCCTATTCATTTTTAAATACCTATCCAACAATATATCACACGTTAGGGTTGAAATAAAAAAAAAACACTTTTTACTTTACTTGTAGGGAAGCCTCCCTACAAGTAAAGTAAAAACCCCAATAAAACCTTTTTTTTCCAATTTCTGCACTTTATCGGCGTGATTGACATGCATATTGGTACCAAATTTCAGCTTTCTCTGAGAGCTAACGGTCACAGAGATTAAGCGAGGACGGACGGACAGACATGGCGAAACTATAAGGGTTCCGTTTTTGCCAACTGGCTACGGAACCCTAATAAAAACGGTCAAGTGCGAATCGGACTCTAAAGTTTGGGGAACCCCATTTATTGTTTTTTTGCCACTTTTGTGTGAAAATCTTAATACCTACTGTTCACAGAATACATCAACTTTATAGTTCTTATAGTTTCGGAAAAAAAGTGGCTGTGAGATAGTGAGGAATCCATGACGAATCCATAAGGTAAGGGTTCCGTTTTTTGCCATTTGGCTATGGAACCCTAAAAATTATTACAATAATCAACTAATATCTCAGGAAATACTAATTTGAATTGAAGAAATCTTTTTGCCCTAGTTAGCCCTTATATTGAGAAAGGGTATTCCCTTCCTCAATATATGGGTTAACTAGGGCTAGCTATATAATATCAGGCTACGACTAATAGGAGTGGAGTAGTAACCTAAGACGCGAGTGGAACTGCAGGGGACCGTAAGCTATATGTTGTAGGATGATTTTTTTTGAATAAAAATTTAGTTAATGGATATGTTTAGGCATCAACATCAGTTTTGGTTATTTGAATATTTGTACATTTCAAATATTTTCTTCAACTTCATATTTTTTATTTCTTAGTAGAAAATTATCCCAACATACGCCCGGACGAACGGATAAAAAGTATCCTTTGTGCTAGTCCAGGACATAATATACCCGTATACCAAGTTTCATTGAAATTCTTTACGACGGCGACGATAGACAAAATTACAATTTCAGGTTTGACACTATAATTATGTAAGAACATGTAAGAGAAAAGAAAAAAAAAAGAAAATAATTGGGTTGTTTTCTAAGATAGATTGTTTTTCTTTTTTTTAGTTTATTTATAAACTGTAAGTTTTCTATGCTATATGTATCTATCTATATATATAAAAATGAAACCCGTTTTCCGTTGTCACGACATAACATGAAAACGGCTTGACCGATTTGGCTGTTTTTTTTTTTAAATGTTCCTTGAAGTTCAGTGATGGTTCTTACGGAGAGAAAAACTAAAAAAAAAGTTAGGTAAAGTATGGTAGTGTAGGGTAGTGTAGGGTAGTGTAGGGTAGTGTAGGGTAGTGTAGGGTAGTGTAGGGTAGTGTAGGGTAGTGCAGGGTAGTGCAGGGTAGTGTAGGGTAGTGTAGGGTAGTGTAGGGTAGTGTAGGGTAGTGTAGGGTAGTGTAGGGTAGTGTAGAGTAGTGTAGGGTAGTATAGGGTAGTGTAGGGTAGTGTAGGGTAGTGTAGGGTAGTGTAGGGTAGTGTAGGGTAGTGTAGGGTAGTGTAGGGTAGTGTAGTGTAGGGTAGGTAGGGTAGTGTAGGGTAGGTAGAGAAGGTAGGGTAGGGTAGCGTAGGATATGTAGGGTAGTCATTTGACGGGAGCGAAGCCGCGGGTGTAGCTAGTAAGTAAATAACTTTCATGAGTTCTCACTACAATCTTCCTAACTACAACCACATTAGATTACCGGGAAGCGTCCCGGCGCCGCAAGCTAAGCTGGTTGCAAAGCTACAGCAGTTTCTAACTCAATTTCTATGAACAAAAGGCTTGAAGACCTCCCTGTGTATGTGTGTGTGTCTCTATTGTGCTACATAAGCTGGTCTGACAGCAGTGTATTGTTTTCGGAATCGACTATGCAGCAATATGCCAGAATTGAAATAGACAGGTTGTTTGATTTTCAGTGTGCAACAAAATCATTGTTTTGAATTTTTTCAACAAAACGATTAACACCCGTTTTCAATAAGCTATCTTTCTGAAGTTGCAGTTACTAAAGATAAACAAATCTATCCTTTTGCCCTTACTTGCTTTCCTATAACCTACCGACGGACAACATTTTCTACCAAAAGTTGTGGTTTGACAGATAGAATCTTCCTGTTTATCGGGGACAGCTATCTATCTATGAACTGCGGTAGGTTATTGAAAACGAGCGTAAAACGAGGAGGAACAAAATATCAAGTGCGAGACGGAATCGCGCTTGAAGTGTTCTGTACCATCTTTTTTTTGTGGTTGGAAATGATCGGATCGGGTTGTTCCCGTTCGTCCACACCCCGTCGTCCACACTGCGGACGACTGGGAATGATGCGTTCCGTTCGTCCACAGTGTGGACGACGGGGTGTGGACGAACGGGAACAACCCATCGGATCATATCTCCCGCCATGGGTGGAGTACCAGTGCGGTTCAGACTTCACGTTTGTTGTGAGGGAGACTCTTTAAATATTTATTTTATTCTATTTTTTAGTATTTGTTGTCAAATACATCATCTGTAAAAATTTACAACTGACTGTAACTATTATAGTTCATGAGATTAGCCTGGTGACTAACGGACAGACAGATGGACGGACAGCGGAGTCTTAGTAATGGGGTACCGTTTTACCCCTTCAAATACGGAATATTTGAAGGGGCAAAACGGGAAAAAGCAATGCAAAAAGCGACACAAATTATAAAAGTCAACAAACTGAAGAATGAAACTAGATTATCCTTGAACCATACACAAAGCAGGCTTCAATTAGGTCATCCATACAAAGTTGAAACTACGCGAGAATTTCCTCGTAGCGCCTTCACAGCGCTCATTCACGGTTTGTTAGCCATTCTCCTAAAAAGGATTTATCTTGAGCTGCAGTAGCGCCATGAATGGGCTTCGCAGCCAGGCGGCGTTCGGTAGCGCGTACTCGCAATTGTTTCACTTTCAATACGGAACCCTGCCTTGTGGACTACACTCTGATAGTATTGTTACGTAATCTCTATTCAAGGTACCCACATTTGAAATAAGGACTTGTTTTCATGTTTTGATATGGAATTAAGGTGTGTTTTTAAGTCTGAGTAAGAACGCCGACAGTTTGGTTAAAAATGTGGGTAATAAAGGAATGAAAAATTTATTTGTTTTTTTTTATTGTTATAAACTAGTGCTTGACTGCGATCCCACTTGATGGTAAGCAGTGATGCAATCGTTGTTGGTGAGGCGCACTATCTTATTAGGAAAACTTGCCTTTAAGACACCTAAATTATAGTCGGTTGGGAAAACCGTAGCAGGTAAATTGTTCCAGTCCCTCGATGTACGCGGTATAAACGACGAAGCAAAACGCTTAGTCCGGACCGTAGAGGTTTCGACAACGTAAGGGTGGATACTCGCCGTACTACGTTTGTTTAATTGATGCTTTATGCACATAAACGTATAGGGGAGATCTTAATGCTTTTGGTATTTTCTACCAGTTAAGTTTTTGGTTGTACAGAGAAAAAAGTGGCAGGTGCAACAATAGAGAAAATATTTTTAACATATTTTATTTAACCTATACTTGTCCACATCTGGGCAAAGTCCCGCCTAAACTTATTTCAGGTAATAATTTCTTGAGTCACCTTAAAACCAGTGCTTGCATTAGCTATTAGGTCACCTCGCTATCTCTTCCCAAGTTGACAAAAAAGGTAAGATATACATTGATATAGATAGATTATAATTTGGGTTGGTCTTCAAGGCAAGAGTGAATAGTCTCTTAATAAATTAGTGCGCCTCACCACCGACGATTGCATCACTGTTTTCCATCAGGTGGAATCGCAGTCAAGCACTAGTTGTAAACAATAAAAAAAAACAAATGATTGACCGTCCTCAATATAAAAAAAAACACAAACAAAAAGTGCAAAACTTTCTAAATTAAAGGCACTTGAAAGCCCTAAGATTTTAGACAAATCGCCGACATCGATGAAAATCATTTATACAATGCATTCACATCACAGACACAACTCAATACACACTCATACATCATTCATCATTGATGTTTGACTCTGTGGCATAAACACACAAACACATATACATTTCAGCGTTCATAACCTGCCTGAATGGACGGCCAAGACGGTATATTAGCATGACAAGCAGGTAGGAGGCTGACCTACATCCGACAGGTCATATGCAATATGCATCTGATCAAGCGATGGATATTGAGGCAGCCGAGATGAAAGACGGTGTCGGGATGAGAACGTTTAGACACAGATTGAATGACACGTTTGATTGGAGTCGGATATTGAAGAGTATTTTTTTATACGCAATTAAAAATTACTATGTTGTATGTGTACGTAGGAGTTCGTGGGTAGATAAAAACAGCCGCACGGGCAGATCTTCAAGGTTAAGCAACGCTTACCAAGATTGGTCAGTGGATGGGTGACCATCTCAATATGTTGCTGTGAGTTTCCTCCGTGTCTCGGAAAGCACGTTAAGCCTTAAGATCTTTGGCAGTCGTTACGGATAGTCAGAAGCCAGTAAATCTGACTCCAGTCTTGCCATGAAGTACCGTGTTACCCCAGTAAATGGGTTGTGGAGGTCTGGTAGGCAGCCTCTCCTTGTAAAATACTGGTACCTATTCAGCTAAATCCGGCTTGACTGGAAGCCGACCCCAATATAGTTGGGAAAAAGGCTAGGCAGATGATATGTGTAATTTATATTTTGAATTTTTGGCAAAAAAATAGCCAAAAATTCGAAGACCTGTGACATCCACCAAGCCGCACTGGGCCCGCGTGGTGGATTATGGCCCACTACCTCTCCTAGAGAGGAGGCCTGAGTCCCAACAGCGGGGACATTATAAGGGTGATTTTATGCTGTGCTATGTAATGGCGGGCGGCTGTGTTAAGGTATATAGGATATAGAAAATATTACTATCTCTTAGGGAGAATCCCTATTTTATAGATCTGTGCCTACTTCACAATATGGGATCATGGCTATATTGCCCGAAAGTTTAGGCAGAGATGAAATCTTGAGGGATGGAGGAAGGTTGATTTATTTTAGGCCAAAAATAAACCTTTTTCATGCTTAATAGTAGCGCTAATGATCATAAATACAATTACGCGGTTTAGACTTTGTAATTATTTTTTTTTTAATAAACTAGTGCTTGAAGGTAAGCAGTGATGCAATCGTTAATGGTGAGGTGCGCTAGCTTATTAAGAGCCTATTCACTCTAGCCTAGAAGACACCTAAATTATAATCGGACGGGAAAATCGCAGCAGGCAAATTGTTCCAGTCCCTTAATGTACGCGGTATAAACGACGAAGCGAAACGCTTAGTCCGAACCGTAGAGGTTTCGACAATAAAATATAACAAATTGCTTAGCTTATAATATTCCCACTGCTGGGCATGAAACCTCGCATAAAATGAAGTGGGCTATAATCCGGGCTTATCTTTTATTACGGACCAATGTAGAAAATTACTAAAAGATCCCAAGATAAGACAAGTAAAAGAAACGATGAACCAACAAAACAAAACTCTTTCGCAATACAAAACAGATTACTCCCCGGAGTAATACGTAGACGGGACGCAATCTTGACTCATGTAAACAGTAATATGTGGCCGGGGCTGTACACTCCTTCCTACTATATGTACAGGCGGGCGTACACCCCTCCGCGCAGATACGTGTGTGGCGAAGAACGTTGCCTGATTAGAAACTTTGAGATTGTGTGTTGAGCTTTAAGATGGACTCGAGGTTTTATTAAAGAGGAGGGAAGAAGTTTTAGTATTGGGCATGTTAGCGAGATTACATTAGGAGTTCTTCTTTGCAGTGGAGAGCGAACTTGTTGCTGTCGTTAAAAGTTTTGTGAAAATATCAGAATACAAAGTAAAGCTCAGTGTCGAGAAGATTCAGTGGTTAAAACACTCAGCTCTCATGCATGAGGTCGCGGATTCGACACCGGGAAATACTTTTTTTTAGGTTTGTTGAGGACATTACTGATACCCCGTGCCTCGGAAACCACATAAAGTCGATGGACCCGGTTGTCATTCGCAAATCTTTAACAGTCGTTACAGTTAGTCTGACGCTAGAAAGTCTGACTATTAGTCTATCCAAGAAGTTATCGTGTTGCCCAGTGAGTTGTGGCGGTTTGATAGGCAGTCGCTCCATGTAAAACACAGGTATTCAGTCGCATCTGGTAAAAGAGGAAGCCGACCCCAATCTATGAGGCTAAGAGAGATCTGAAAAAGCCTAGAGAGATGATGAATACAATGTAATGCCAGCTTTACTAACTGAAATTTTACGTCCTGTTTAACCTAGGTATTTCAAAGGAGTAGGAGGTTCTCAGAGGTAGGAGATTTTATCCATCGTATTCAGCAATATATTTACCAAATGGAGTATTTTTTCCAAGTTATTCTATTTAAATTTTGTGAAAATCTATTGAAGAACTTCGGATTACAAGATGGACTATTCCATTGTACTCTTCAATAAACGATATGAAATCATCAGTGTATGTTGTCTTATTTTATAACATAAAATAACGGCGGAACGCTCTGGAAGCCACGGCACGCAGGTGTGCGAAGTTTACCCTTGTGTGTAGTTATCCTCATTTTACCAATTATATTCAAATTCTGTTGTTATTGGGGTTATAAATGCGGGCATGTTGTTTTAATTTTTAATGATATGAACAGATCTTGAGGATTGTTTTTGTTTTGGTTTACTGCACTAGTTTCTGATGTTTTATAATTGCTCATGTTCTATGAGATTTTTTTTTTTATTTGGAAGTTGTTTCAAAAACTCGGTAACATCTATTATTGACAGAAATGACTTGTTGTAGTTCTTTTACCTATATACCCAATATTGGCTGATTAAATAAAAGAACCCAGGAGTTTAACTTAATCCAGTTTATTAGTCAATCCTAAAGCAATGTGAATGCAAATGATCGAGTAATAAAAGGTATTACGTCATTTCTGTAGGCACCTTAGGCCCGAGGGAATTTATAACTATTTAGCTTTAGCTGCCTAGTTCTTTGTCTGAATTTTATGCTCTGTATAAAGTTTTTTATAAAGGAAACTATTTCCATCCCAATGAACATAATTGCCACAAAAGAAGAATTATATTTATTTTTTTCTGCCTATTTTTAATATCAATAAACAACAAACTCAAAAACAAGCTATTGTATCACTCAATTTGATTGAACACAGTGGAGAAAGTAACTTGAAACACAGCAGAATGAAAAACCCTGTTACTTCACGGAAGCAACATTTTTTCTTGATCCCGGCTGTAAACTATCTACTTTAAATATTTCCCAAGTCAAGTGGGAAGCAGCATTTTTATTAGACGCCAAGCACTCGAGCAATTTTTCTCATTTAAACGGTTCATATCCGCTGCTCGCTTCACTCTGAAAAAGTACTCGTTCCGGACAAATAGATCAGCTAGCTGTTTGTGTAGTTCTTAAATAGGTGTTTCTTTTTCTTATAGTAACAGTTCTGTTAATACAGTAGTATTTTTAGGAAAGTCTTTAATGAAATTGCTTATTTGGGGATTATTACAGTCAAGTTAGTTAACCCAACGCGGGACGTGTAGCAAATTCTATAAAAGTTCACGCAAAATCTTTGTCATATAAAAACGCATTATTACTTTCCTAACTTATTTTTCTTATACAAATACAAAATAGTTTATTTCTTCAATAAAATTTACAATATTATTTTAGTTGCCAGAACTACCCAGGAAGCATGTAGTCATGCTTGTATTGGGTTGTTCCGCTCTTCCTTAGGAACAATGCTCAATACTGAGGTACTTAATTTGATACGAAACTATTTATAGCATATACATGTAAATAATACGTTAAGATACTGGTATGGCTCAGTGTGTGTGTGTGTGTGTGTGTGTGTGTGAGAGTGTGTGTGCGCGTGTGCGTATGTGTATGTGTGTTTACTTATCTGTGTCAAATTATCCGTGTTAAAATGCCCTATTTCGAAGAAGATATCTCGAAGATATCTAGCCCTACGATGTAATATCTTGGGATCGTAAATGTGCAGTTATAATATCTTATAGGTTTCAAGACCCTTAGTGACAACCTCATTGCAGTTGCTTATATTGTCTTAATAGGCCCGGAATTGGTTAGTTATTCCTAGTATGGGACAAAGATTGAAAAAAGTAAAAATACATGCTAAAAGATTTCGTCCATTGTTTTTGCAAACAAAAGACAGGACGAATTCTTGTTTGAGTGAGGAGAAACTGACTGACTAACGGCCGAAATTAATAATCAATCCATCACATATCGGAGATTGAAAAACAAATAAAACAACAGAAAACATGTAAATTTTTGTATGGTGTCATTTGTTTTTCAATCTCCGATATGTGATGGATTGATTATTAATTTCGGCCGTAAAACATCAACGTACAGCCGTAACCACTCGACCTAGTAACGTGAAATTTGGCACAAGGCGTCTTATGACTTAGGCGAGCATTGAGAAAGAATTTTTGGATATTAATATTTAAGGGGGTGAAATGGGGGTCCGGTCTATATGATGAAATCTATTTTCACGCGATCAAAGCCATTGGCAGAATTTAGTTCAGCATATTTCATCAACAACCCACGTAACTTAAAGAAAAGTGAAAACTAATACAATAAAATTGCCAAAACTCTTCAGTACTAACTAGAAATGTAAATTAGAACCTAGGTTTTAGTATCCATCACTTTCAATACAGCCACTCAAAATTGTTAATATTTCAATAGTGAATGTTCGTCGAGAGGCGCGGTTGGTTTTCTAACAAATAATCTGGTCTGTGTCAAGTGGGGCCTGTCGGTATCGTCAGCAGTTCTCACAATGTATTTCATTTAATCCGTTATGAATAAAGCCTCACAATGATTGGAAATCGATATTAATTTTATGTTATGTAGTTGTTTCTTCTAGGAGGTATTTGTTTTAGTGACTGAACATTTGCTGTTTTAATTAGTGCTTAGAATGATTGCTTTTTAAAGGCTCACGTTTGAGCACTATTTCACATCATAAGTTACTCAATGATGTAGTTCTCTATGTGGCATACTTACTTGCCTAGAAGAAAAATATTAACTACAGAAAGGTTGATACCATCAGGAAACTTAGGCAAGTAGGAGTTATTTCAGGAATTAAATGTCATTCCTTTTAATTCCTGAAATAACAGGCGTAACAGGCATGAGCGTTAATTTTATAAACGTACGTCTTTGTATAGCAATGAATTTCTATTTCTCTTAGTTAAGTTGTTCTTCTTTTAGTTTCTGACTGATTTCATACGTGTATTTTTTTTTGTAGAAGGTTCTTACTGATAGAATTTTAAGAAATTTAGAAGATTAGACAATTTCAGAATTACGACAAGTGTTCAAAGATTTGCCGCCCGCTCACGGAACAGATGAAAGAGGATGGGCTCGAAATAATACTTAAATCTAATTTAAAAGGGCAGGTTTTTAGGAGTGCCTTATGCCTGTATTCTGCCGCCCAGGGCTATGATTGGCTTACGTACGGGTAAAAACGCATCTATTTACGAGTATTACCTCTTAGTACGTTTACCAAATCACGCGAATGACAAAACAACATCTGTCGTGTCAGCTAATTGAATTCTTTCAACATGTTCTTCGATACAAACTGAGATATAATACCTGCATCCATTTCGATTCGACTCGAAACGGTCTGCAACATAATCTCAAGATCGAAAACGATCGACTCGCTCAAGTGCAGTTCTCTCGCGATTGTAAAAGTGGAAGAAACAAGTGAGAAGAGGTAGCGAGGTGACGATGTCGATGTGAGGAAAAATTTCTAATATATCAAGAGAAGAATTTCGATAAGGGTTAATATTTTAATAGTCATATGTAGGTTAGATGTGATCGCGCAAGGAAACTCCGAGCATAGCCCTTTCCATTGCTCTTTGGGTGACTTTAAGCCTTCTGATGAGGCCCATTGTGAGATATCCGCAAGAGAACTAAGGTTACCGACATAGCCCGAAGAATCGCCAAACTTAAGTGGCAGTGGGCAGGGCACATTGCTCGTAGAACAGATGGTCGATGGGGACGGAAGGTTCTGGAGTGGCGGCCACGTATCGGAAGACGCAGCGTCGAAAGGTCTCCCACAAGGTGGACCGACGACTTGGCGAGGGTCGCGGGAATCCGATGGATGTGAGACGCACAAGACCGGTCGCTGTGGCGACGCTTGGGGGAGGCCTATGTCCAACAGTGGACGTCTTTCGGCTGAGATGAGGATGATGATGATGTAGGTTAGATGGCTTAACTAAAATCTACAGATTTTGGTAATAACAACGAAGCCAAATACAGTCCAAAATCTTTAAACATTAACTTAATCTGTTGCAGTTTAAGTGGCATGAAACGACTCAAATGCCTAGGAACTTGTTTCTTCCTTGTTTCTTCAAATAAGCAAGTGTCCACGCATGCATTGTTATACTAATAAAATAATAATAAATAGTAAAACACAATCAAACAATACATCGAAACACTGGAACAATTTGCCAGCTGCGGTCTTCCGAACATTATCATTTCAAAAATCTTCAAGGTTAGAATAAATAGGCTCTTAGTAGTGAGCTCCATTCTCCTCTCTTTCGTACTAGTGGACTCTACCATTTCTGATTGCATCACTGCTTACCATCACGAGAGATCGCAGTTAAGCACTTGTCTATATAATTTTAAAAGAAGCATTTCCTCCTTTTTATTCAAACAAACTTTTCTCGCCACTTCCTAAGCTTTGAACCTCAGGCACCCAAAGCTTTTACCGTAAACACAGCAAGCGCTAAATGCGACGCAATATTTTAATTACGAGCCGCGCTTGCGAGCGACACTTAATTACACATACACTGGCCAGATGTGTCATACACTTGTGCGGGAAATACTGTAACAACTCGCTTTTACGGCCTTCTGTTAAACGCGACGGTTTTTGCAGCATTCGCAGCTATAAAAATGTTTCTGAACCTTTTTGTTACCGTTTTCGCAACGCCGGGCACGGAATGTGAAGTGGAAAATGCAAACTGACTGATGGTATTAATTGTTTTTGTATACGGACTTACGGACTGTCACAGTGCTTAATGTTTAAATGGTATACCGAGTTGTGTTTCGGAAGTTGAACACAATGCGCCAGTGTCAAACGGTTACTTTTGTTTTTGTGGTTTTAACTTGACAAACACTTTTTATAAAATTGTAAAACTCAATATGTCTGGCCTGTTGATCTAGTGGTTAGTGGCCCTGACTGTTATGCCGGAGGTCGTGGGTTCGACTCCCACCCAGGACAAATTTTTGTGTGATGATCATTTGTCCTGTGTCTGGGTGTAATTTATCAATAATTTGTATGTATTTAGAAATATAATATATTAAGTATGTTTATCAGTTATCCAGTACCCATAACACAAGCTCTGCTTAGCTTGAGACTAGATGGCGTTATGTGAAATTTGTGAAATATTATTATAAAAGGTTGTACTACTCACCCGATGATGCAAAGACATGTTGCTTCCATTCTGGAACCTGACGATCGTCTGTAGCGACGCCGGTGTGGACATACTCTTGGTGATGGATCCGTTGCCCGAGTCCCTGTCTTGTTGCTCTTTCAGCAGCAGCCCCCGAGCTATCTTCGCGTTGAGGCTCTTATTCACATGCTGGTGAGGAAGTAAAGGAGCTTCCATCGTCTTCGTCGTGTATGACGGTGAGGACGTCTGACTGAACGAGTCCGAAGACACGTTCGAGTCCTGTCGGACGCTAATGTTAGACCCTGAGCTCGGAGACCGTTTCATCGGCTGGACAGTATTCTGAGGAGGGAGCGGCGCAGGGAAAGGCGTCGCGTCAGGGATTCTTGTGGGGGGCAGCGCTCTTCTGGCGGAGAGGGACTGTGTGTGCGCTGGGTTTCTGTTGCAGTCTAGTCGTGGCTGTGGTTGTACGGGGGCGACCGTTCTTCTGTTGCCGTTGGGGTCTGTCTGTGGGGTCGTGGTGGGCGGTCTGGGTGGGGTAGGTGGAGGTACGCGGCGCGGGGGCTGCGGGGAGGCGCGGCGGGGCGGCGCGGGCGGTGGTACTGGCAGGGGGGTGGGCGCCACTGTCGCGGTGGTGCGCTGGGGCACCGGCGGCGACTGCGGCTGCACTGGCTGGATCTGTTGCGGTGGTGGCTGGAGCTGTCACAGAAAAAAAAAAATAGCATTTAAATATGTATAAGTATTCTATATTCACACACCTATTATGGATCTATTTTTTTTTGTAATTAAAAAACTATTTTGAATGTTTTTAACATTGTTTATTACACAACCGTATTGGCGAATAGCTCGCAAACATATTTGCGACTAATGCGTTCGCAGAGAGTTGAGGGGAGACAAATATCAAGTTGTACATTGTAAATTAAGTTTTTTAAGAAGGACCAGTGGTATTTTAAAAATGGCATAAAACAGCTATAGTTTTGGTACAATTCGAAGTAAGAAATAGTTTCAGGTTTTGGAAATTAAATCACGATTACAGTAATTAGTCATCAGCCGAAAGACGTTCACTGCTGGACATAGGCCTTCCCCAAACGTCGCGACAGCGACCAGTCCTGTGAGGCCTACCAACGCTGCGTCTTCCTTCTTAGTAATTAAGGTTACAGAACTATGTCTTACTTTCATGATAGGCCTTGGCGGCGCAATCCTCGAGGGTGGACAATACGGCAGCGCGTCAGATGGGCAGTACACGAAGCCCGCCGGTCGCTGCGGCTGCGCGGGCGCACAGGCCGCCGTGCTGTGCCGGCGCGGGGTGCCCACGCTTGGGCGGAGCAGTTCGAGCAGCTTCTCTCCCGGAGTCGCTGCGAGGCTGCCGGCGCGACCGCACCTGGGGATAAGGTTTGAATTTTTTGAAATTGGTATCTTCGTTAAAAAGATTTGTTTTTGAAATGCATTACATCAACCCAATACATTGCATTACCCCAACAATATTTTTTTTAAAGATTACATGTTTTGGTGAATCAAATGACTCACCAAACTACTCGGAAAATAAACTTTATTTAGTGATCTTCCTGAATATCGTTGAAAACCTGCACACATTACCCCGAACACACAAAACTATTTTAGTCGGTTTTTAAGGTGAACGAAATTGAAAACGGTTTGTGACGGGAACCAAATAATTTTCTTCAAGTTCTATTCTATAACTATCGGATTAAGCTAACTGTAAAATGTAGAAATATCATATTTTGACGACGTGTTTTGCTCAGTGGTTGAGCGATTGTCTTGCTACACTGCGGGTTGCGGGTTCTATTTCCGCATGGAACGAATATTTGTAGGGTTTGAATGTCTTGTGAAAGCGAGCTTACATGTTTGTGAACTTACAATATAGGAGTAATTCCTAACTTAGCAAAGTTCCTTTAAAAAAATAGCGAATCTTTCTTCACATGTTAACAGATTTCATTAATATTGGAAGAATTTACACTCTGACAGACGACCAAAGCACAAAAAGAAACCGTATGCAACAGTGCCTGCATCTATCAATGTGCCAGCAATCAAAAATAGAACGCCCAAAACCCGCAACACAGGAATGCCATCGGCGAAGCTATCGTCAGCTGGCGTCGATTGCAGGCGCTGAATGGATCCCGTCGGGCGGTGTCACGTCTGACGGACGTATTGATTGAGCGGGGCCAGATAGCTGGTGAATTGGGGCTGTGTGTAGGAAGGTAGGTATGTTGGCGGTCGATTAGTATTACAATTTACTGTATATTGATAAACGCGTATAAGTGTAGTTATAAATTATTATCTTATAGTATTATAGTATTTCATAAGTGTATACTGAATTGGTAGGTGATAGTTTCCAAAGCAGTAATGCTAGCGAAGGAGTCGGCTACACGCGTAAGGGAACAGACATCCTCACGCCTCAGCTGCTGGGATCCTGACCCCCATTTCCAGCCACCGTAAGCGTGGCCTTGTGGACGACGGGCAATGTGTAGCTTGCTGTCCAGCTGTCCAATAACCGTCCAGACCTAGTCCAAGTCGTTGACGACGCGTAGTATTCCATATGCGCCTCAAAAAGACCTCAGCAAAACCGTAGGGTCGAAGCCTATTAGGACTATGGATTGGCTTCCAAAAAACCAACCTGGGGTTCTGGAACGCAAGGTAAAGGAAGAACATACGAGTGGGTTTTATTCAGTAAAAGTCTTACACTTCCTACCGCTCCTAAAAATATAATATTTCATCAATGTATTCTCTGTAAGTGTACCTCTATAATAAAGATCGACATTCTCTGACCATACCATCTGGTATGGTCGAAGTAGCTAGACATTTTGCATATTTAGCAAGTCCATCGCTCTCGCATAAAATAGAGATGTCCACCGCATCTCTGTGCAAACACTCCCTGATTACAAGCCTTCGTCAACACCTTTGTGTACACTTCACTACCGCTCGTACTAAGTTAACATGCAGTAAACTTGTTCAAACAAGGAAGCGAGTGGTTCCAACGCCAGCGCTCGGTCCGGCGATTACACGTCCGGCACTGAATGGGGCGAGTATGTAGGACAGTGCAGCTCTACGACAGTTGGCCCCGGTCTGAACGAAGCATGAATTGTGGGTGTATATGGTATTGAGTTTGCTGCAGTGGTTAAATAGTTAAGAATGTTTGAGGAACTTCATAAATATGTCTGATGTAAGTTTTGAATGAATCGTCTAATGACTTCACACACATAAACATATGTACTCGTATATGCGTACATGGAAGGACTAGAACAATTTGCTTGCTGGGGTCTTCCCTTCCGATTATAATTGAGGTGTCTTCAAGGAGTGAATAGGCATAAACTTGCGCGCGTCGCCATCAACGATTGCACCACTATTTACCATCAGGTAGGATCGCAGTCAAGCACTAATTTATATCAATTAACAAGGATAACTTCCTTAAGGTTCAGGTGAAAACCAGCATCAGGCAAACACCGCGTAGAAGGTAGAGCCATGGGCCACAGAATGTTAGTTTATCTTAAATTTATTCATGTTCTACATTGTGTGCACCTACATGTGTGTGCCAAAGATGTTTTTTCTTTCTTTTTTATCTTTAATCAGTTTATGATATCTGAGCCAGCGAGAGCTCCAATTTTCGCTAGTTTAACGCACCTATAGCTTCAATTAAAGCACTCGATCAATGATATAGGTACATACATTTCGTACCTTACAATAGAAGACAGCCCTATCAAAGTATAACAAAGATATGATAACTACGTAGCTATAGCTATTCACACACAATACCCAAGTAAACAGATCTAAGTATAACAGCTAAGACATAGGTAACTCAGTAGCTATACACACAATAACCAGGTAAACAGGAACCGCCGACGTCACCCGGTGATCACGGTTCCGGCTAATGAACGTCCTGCAAGCCGGATCTGTCCGGACCGGACACGTCAGTCAGGCGGGGAATGCGTTAATGAACATGCTTCATGCTGATTGGCTGTGATTGAGCACGCTTCACTCTGATTGGTTGCGGTAGTTACTGAAGAAATGAGCTGCTATTTGAATGGAATAGTGTACGTTTGACTTATACTATATATATATACAGGGTGTAAAAAGACCGATCACAAAGCCGATAACTACACATTCTGTACATGTAATTAAGTAACTTAGACCAAAAAATATTGCTGGGAAAAAACTTTTTTTTTTCATCTTTAAAAAATAATTAATTAATAATAACTTCGATCAGCTGAGCGTTCGGCCGCTCGCGCTTGGTCATTGAACCGACCGTACGCTTGTGTGTGTGAGGCGCTCGTTGTGTTTAGTTTTCGTTGCATTTTTCTAACTTCAAATGCGTAATTTGGTATGAAAAAATGATAATTTTGGTAATGTTTGTTCGGAAGAAAGTTTACTAATGATACTTGGAATACGATTTTGAAATAAAAACGATCAAAAATTTTTGACTTTGACCTTCAATATCTCCGGAACCAGTGAATTCCCAGGTATGTCCTAGAAGAAAAAAAGTATCCCAGTGATAAGTAGAATATGAGGTTTTCGTTTTCGTTAAGGGTCTTTTTACACCCTTTATATATACTCGGATTATTTGATGTACCTATAAAAATCTGAAAAAATATCTGAATCTGTAGTGTTTGTTATCGAACTTCTCAGAAATGGCTTGACCGATTTTTTCTTTAAATCACAATTTTTTTTTTCATTGACAATTTATAGGGCAGAACAACGTTTGTCCCCTTGGTTACGCTCACGTCTTTACTTACTGCTCCACTCAAGTTAGTTGTAAAGTGATGTTTCATACTTCCTTGAAGTAATTCTTCAATTCTAACCAGTAATTCCACAAATTAACGCGTTCCATCAAACAAACGTTTTTTTTACATAATCAGTGTTAAACTTTTTTTTTTTTTTTACACAACGCCGTCTAGTCCCAAGCTAAGCAGAGCTTGTGTTATGGGTACTAGACAACTGATAAACATACTTATATATTTCTAAATACATACATATTATAGATAAATTACACCCAGACACAGAACAAATGATCGTGCTCATCACACAAACATTTGTCCTGGGTGGGAATCGAACCCACAACTTCTGGTATAGCAGTCAGGGCCACTAACCACTAGACCAACAGGCCAGTCAAACTTTGGTTCCACTGCTGTGTCTTAGTCTAGCCATCTCTCTATGAGACGAAATGGGCTGTATTTAAAACGCGGGCTCATTGCGGATGGGGTGCCTAACTCTTTGAAATGCTCACCGTGGTACTGAAACGCAAAAGACTAGTTATTGAAGGAACAAGGTGCTTTATTTCTGAGTGACATAGGCTATCTTTAATTAAAGGAGGCAAAGCCGCAGGCAAAGGCTAGTTAGGTAATATCCCTTTCCAGACAGAAAGATCCAGTGTGGGTTTTGCGGATCTTTTTAATCAATACTTATTCGCTACACAACTGTTAATTCCTACTCATTCTGCGGCTACAGTTTAACACTCCAGGAAAGTTTACGAGCAAATAAATCATCGGCGAGCTGTAGCGAGTAAAATCGTTAATTTGTTAAAAGTAAAGCTACTCAAGTGGCGCCAAGCTACTGCTCTCACTAACTCTCGTCTTCAACTTATTATCGAGCTCTTATTGATACTCCTCAATAATAAGTGTAAAGTACTGCTTTACGTTTAACCTTGAAAGAAATATGTACATTTATTTGTTGTCGATTTTGAGTTCCGAGAAATAAAACACAATTGTTGAGATTTTTGAGATGAGAGATTGAAGGAGCAACCAAAATTCGATAACTGATAATTTTTTTAAGGTGGTAAATCATCCAATGATTTTTCCCATTCCGGCCGCAGCAGACTTTTACTGACTAAAACCCACTCCTGTTACTTCTTTGCTTTCGTTTTAGGACACAGGGGTCATTTTCACATAACCTATAGTCGATATATGATCCTGGGTTTGTATTACGATTGTGGCAATATAAATGAATGAAGCAGAAGTTGACTTAAATTACGGAATTTACTGAAAACATTTCACTTCTACACATCTGATTTAAATGTTTGTTTACACCCGAAACTCCATAACACGAAAAACCAGATAGAAATCGGTGGACAACAGGAGAATGTTGTGTTTCCATCGATTACAGCGGTAAATGGAGCGACTAATGGCGGCGGCTGATTACACGCTCGTAATGAATCGAATGCCGCCGCTTTGATTCGCCGCCGCCGGCCCCTCTGAGGTTTGAATCAATCGATTCCGTTGGTTTTACAGCGATTTCATGAGTTTTGTTTTGTTTTGTTTTTTTTTTTTGTTTGTTGGAGCTCCTGAAATGGGCAGCAGTTAACCTTTTTTTAAGTCTTTGCCATGGGATAAGTTTTCTCTCTCGCTCTCGACAAATTAAGGTAAAAAAAATACTAGTGAGCGTAAATTGTTGAGTGGTGTTTTAGTTCAGGGTGTATTGAACGTATTATGTAGGGGTACCTTTAAAGACTGCACTGAATTCTGATAATATGATTTGGGCTCTGTCGACAGCTAATTTGTTTCTTTCAATTTAAATACTAATATTATAAAGAGGTATACTTTGATTTTTTTTTTTGTTTGTAGGAGGTAATGTCTGAAAGTACTGGTCCGATTACTAAACTTTTGTCACCATTAGAAAGCTGCTTTATTCCTGAGTGACATAGGCTACATTTTATGGACGCGTGCGAAGCCCCGGGTAAAAACTAGTTTTTAATTAAAAGTATTTGCACAAACTACATTTAAAGACAACTTGATCTCTTGCACCTTGTGCCACTAAATCCTGAACACAGCCACCTCTCGGCGACTGACATCAATTTCTCAAGCTTGTCTTGAACTTGCCCTCCAACAGGCCTCCCCCTCCCAATTTCCTCCCTTTCCCTCTTTCTCTGACAGTTTATTAATCTAAACAGCGTGACAGGACGTGACGTCACTAACGATGATGCTACGAGACGATGACGTAAACTTTGTGCGGATATGAATGCGGGATAAGATGGATACTCTTCTAAATTGTGAGTGTGTACCAATTGTTCTTTTGTTATTGTAATATTCGAGTATCTCCGTTTTATGGTCTAAGACTAAGGATAAACAATGAGGATTTTATATTGTGTTGTCATAAATCGGATTTCGGAGTTTCGGACCAAATTAAGGTGGCTGACGATTTGACGTCAGCGCGACTCACATATACACTATCTCTTCTCTGCATAATCCTAATGTGCACAGTCCTACTCAATATTCTTAATTCACCATCATTCATAAGGGGTATTCAAGTCAAGAGTGAAAAGGTTACTTCCAGGCAAGCGTGATCCATCGTCGGCCACGACATCACTTACCATCAAGTGATATAGTGAACAAAGCATAGCATAAAAAAAAAACGCAATAAGCGAGAGTAATCAACACCGCTTCAAAACACACGTTTAGTTATCACATTGAATCATAATATTGAATGCCAACAATGACAACTCAAGTCAGTCTATTTCCGCGCACCATTTTTCTCCACCAATTACGAAGCACACTACCTCACGACGAAGTTTCACTGAGACACTTGAAGTGGAGCAATTAAGAAAATTAAATTTGCGTATACCACAAGACGGAGATATAGGGGGATCCCCCTTCAGTTGGCAAACTTAACGGTCTCACAAATTGGTGTGATTAATTGTATTCCGAGAAGCAACGAATGTTGCCGAGGACATGTAGGCGGAGGATTCCTGTTTCGGCACCCACATTTTCGGCACCAAAAATTTCGGCACCTAAGTTATTCCCGATTCGGCAGCATTAGGTGTTTTGGGCAGGTAGTAGTACCATATAAAATCATCCATCTAGCCTTTTCCCAACTATATTGGGGTCGGCTTCCAGTCAAGCCGGATTTAGCTGAATACCAGTATTTTACGAGGAGCAGCTGCCTACCAGACCTCCACAACCCATTATCTGGGGTAATACGGTACTTCATGGGCAGACTGGAGTCAGATTTACTGGCTTCTGACTATCCGTAACGACTGCCAAAGATCTCCAAATGACAGCCGGAAACTACGGCTTAACGAGCTTTCCAAGGCAGGGAGGAAACTCGCTATGTTGCGATGGTCACCCATCCACAGACCAACTTTGGCAAACGTTGCGTAACCTTGAAGATCGCCCCGTGCGGCTGTTATTATCTAGCCACGAGTACCTTAGTAACCATACAAAATACCTGTCCTAAATACCTATTGGTGCCGAATCCAGAGCAGCTTGGGTACCGAAAATCTATGTGCCAAAACGGGAATACTCAATGTAGGCAACGTCCCGGGCACCCGATGATAATAATTGTGAGGAATTCCGCTCGAATTCAATTCGTTTTATTGGTTTTTTGAGGGTTCGCGGTTGCTTTGGAAAAAGATGGCCGCTTTGTTGTCAAACGTCACCCTTTATTGATTGCATGAGCAGTCCAGATCGAATGTTTCGATCGTGATTTGAAAAGCTTTGGTTTGCCACATTGAGGTGTCCGCTGTCCCGTTCTTGGGTTCTGTTTTATTTTGGATGGCGTTTTACATTATTTCAAAATTGTGTTAAATTCTGATAAAAGCTTAAGTTATGGTTTGCTATAAATGATAATGATAAATGATAAATGATTAATGATATTTATTTTGCAAATAGGTTTCACGAAACACTTTTTACACGTCAATTTTTTTTTTTGTCAAAATTATTAATCTAGATGAGGCCGGTGTTTCCTAACTGACTACCCTGAGAAGAAACACCGAAACAAACTCAGGGGTCACAGTCTCTTTTAAAAAAAAAATATCCATACAAAATGTATTGGTCAAATCATATGCGAACTATGCAGATTGGTGTCTGAGATGGCCTTTTAAAGAAAGAACCATGCAGATTTGAGCGGACCTGTCCAGTCAGTGCAAGCATTTGTCATTTTCCTCGTAAAGCTCAACTCGGGGCTACTAAGGAGCTCAACGACTTGACGAACAATGCAAAGGAAAGGACATTTGGTTAGGCCGTAGAAAATACTCAAATTGCCAGACATAAGTTAAAGTGACTGAAACGAAAGGAAAAAGCAAGCTATCCACATAGTCCTCACATTCACAAAAAAAAAAATAAAAAAGATATAAATAAAATTTACAAAAAGTAATACTTAACAAAGTAAATATTGTTGTCAAAAAAAAATTTAAAGAATAAAAAGAAATTAGTCGAATTGTATATAAAAAAAAAAAAAAAATGTCGGATTGTAAAAAAAAAAAAGAGAATATCAATGTCAAATTGAAACATAAGTTAAAAGAATAAACGACAGTACAGCGAGTACTGGAGCAGGTCAATCCCAAGCCTTATTGTCCTCAACATAGTCCTTTATAGTATAAAAAGCCTTTTGGCAAAGTTTACGCTTTACAAATGATTTAAATTTATTGAGGCTTAGTTCTTGAATATGACTGGGAAGTTTATTATAGAAGTGTACACATTGACATCTAAATGAGCCCCCTATTTTTTTGAGCCTAGTTGCAGGAACTACAAATTTGTGTTTATTTCTAGTATTAAAATTATGTATATCACTGTATTTTTTAAACATGTTTTTGTTCTTATGGGCATACAGGATATTCTCATAAATATACTGTGAAGGCACAGTCATTACCTTGATCTCCTTAAATTTATCTCTGAGGGAGTATCTAGGACTTAAATTATAAATGGAACGAATAGCCCTTTTCTGTAAAATGAAAATTGTTTGGATATCGGCGGCATTTCCCCACAGTAGGATACCGTACGACATGACACTATGAAAATAGCTAAAATAAACTAAACCATAACCTATAAGTATGTTATTGTGTAAATAGCTTCTGCCAACGGTTTCAACCTCGTGGATGTAGGTTCTTAGATATAAACTTTGGAGTGAATATTAGAAAAGTCTTCCAAAATTCACTCCCTACGGAAATACGATGAATTTTGGAGAATCCTCTCATAGTGTTCGCCTACGTTATAAAAAAAACCTTGTGCAAAATTTCAAGCTTTTAGTCCCCGTAGTTTCGACTGTGCATTGAAATATCAATTTGTCAGCTTCTCCTTTTATACAGGGTGACTATAAAACTAGTGACCGATACTTAAACACGTTATTGTACTCATGATAACAAACAACTTTTACCATAGGACCAAACCTGAAATCGCGTAAAAAATCAGCTGTTCAGTACATTTTCACCAATTCGTAGACGACTGTAAATATACTGAATAACTGATTATTTTCGCGATTTCAGGTAAAAGGTATTTGTTATCACGTTCCTATTTAAGTATTGGTCACTAATTTACCAGTCACCCCATATTATACAGATAGTCTTACATAACAAACAATTACCGCGCTACATTGTTGTCTTTACAGCAACCTTTACGTTTATTTCGCCAGTTAAAATCACTGCGTAAGTTGGTGGTGCGTTCAGGAGCTTATGTAAATTTAATACCAACAAATATTGTAGTAAATGACTTGGCGCAGTTCCAAGTGCTGGCCGCTAATGGAATGGGCACGTACTACCCAAGTGCCTACCTTAACTTAGCAATATTTTTGAGACCCACATCAGGGAAATGGGTTTGTGATTACTTGCAATTTCAAGTCGTTTTTGTTAGACATTATTGGTATGCTAAATGAAGGTCTTTCTCTTGAGAATATGAGCTGTTTGTTGAACTAAAGAAATAACGTAACATCATGTTTGTATTTCTAAACGAATTTCATTGGCACTTCTACCTCTTGCCTCTACTCCTACTCTCAATATAAAAGGCTTCTGTTCTGTGGACACCGCATCCTCAAACTCATACCGCACTTTAGTAAGCCTTTATTTGCATTTAAATTTTCTAAAATATGTATTCGCTTTCAATATTTTTGCAACGCGACGGTCAATACCAAAACCCAAGCCCATTTTTAGTACTACCTCAGTAAATGCGAAAACAAATAAACTTTGAACTGTCTCTGTGTCTTGTCTTGGATGTTAAATGAATCTTTATTTTCATAATTCTAAATTAAAACCATGTCCTCTCTGCACAGACATATATGTAAACCATTTGTGCAATCACTCACGGGTTGCCTATTAAAAAGTATTCAGTGTTATTAACTGTAAATCAAAAGTTCTCAGTTGAAGAGTCGCGATACAGTTTCCTGTGATGGTGTGCTGTGTCGGTAACTTAGTGTTTATGCACGCTTAATCGAAGTATAGTGTTGCTACGTCGTAACAGCTACGCAAGCTACGACGTAGAGCTTGTTGCTAGTGATTTTGTTTAGCCTTATTTTTTTTGTAACTAAACACGTTCAAAATCTAGTCCTAATTTGATCTCAGTCACAGTAAAAAGCTTGTCAACAATGCAGGTAAATTTTTACAAAACATTTTTGAGTATAATTTTGTAAGATAGAAATCGAGTTTGAACAACAACTGTTTCAAGATACGAAGTTAATTAGCACAAAATTAATTAGGTACAGAATGCAGCAACTTCATTTTAATTGGCCAATATACCCACTTTACTAGCAAGGCAACTCAACGTTCGTAATTCAGTATAATATTTGAGTTTTACTTCATTATTCAGTGTGGCAACTAAATTGCAGGCTGCAATACAGCTGAAACGTTGTTTAGTTAGAGGTTTCAATTGTATGTTTACTGAAATGAAATCCGACCAACTGGCTGAAGAGAACGGTTGACTGAAATACAGCAAGCCAACAGAAACTAAACACTGTTTTAGGCTATCACGATTTGTTTCACAATTTAAATTGTCACTTACGGGATATCTTCCGTGATTTTTCATTATTTTGAGTTCCCGATATTTCGACACTGTGTGTGTGTGTGTGTGTTTCCCGCGATCATGGCGCTTGCAACAGCGTCGAAACATCGGGAACTCAAAATAATGAAAAATCACGGAAGATATCCGTAAGTGACAATTTAAATTGCAACAGAAACTAGTCTGAAATACCGTTTGTAGCTACCGAACAATTTGTTTTGTATTCATCTTTCTTGACTGGCTAAACGATGGAATTAATAGTCGACGATAAAGTATAATTAGGGCTATTAGTGGTTATGATTGTAGAATTAAAAATAAATAAATACGTTTTGATTTTACAATAAGATTGCTGTTACGAAATTCTTAGGTCTACAAAATATTAATCTATATAAATATATTAAAAATCAATTGCTGTTCGTTAATCTTCCTAAAACTCGAGAACGGCTAAACGGATTTATCTTATCTTGATCTTGAAATGTTCGTGGAGGTCTAGGGAAGGTTTAAAAGGTGAGAAGAATTGGAAAAAAAATGGCCCGGCTGACTTCGTACTGCCGATTTTTTAAATAAAGTCTGTTATTTTTATTAAACACTATATTTTAACTTAGATGGTGATGATGTGGCTTAGAAATTAATAATCCGCCATCAAACATTTACAACGCCGCAATCAATTTACCATTTTTGGTTTTTGATACGTAATCCGATTTTTTATTCTGTTTTTTATTAACAACCAACTACCCAGTACCCTAATAACAAAAACGATTCGAATTTAAAAAATAAATGCTTCTGCTTTAGTCAAAGTTTTAACTGAAGGCAGTCAAAAGTTTGACTACTTAACAGATAAATCTATATTTTGAGAATCGATATCATTGATAAAAGATCAGTCTATCCAGGTCCTTTCAAGACTATATATAGAAAAACTGGATTCTACCTCCAAAGGAAATTAAAAAAAAAACTCCAGATATACCCGTAATCGGATCAGGAATGCTCCAGGAATTTTTTATCTAAACTTTTTTCCTGGATTCGAAGCTTGATAACAAAACTTTTTGATGTCGATCTGTTTGGGAAGTTAAATTGAAAGTTGATAGGTAAACGTTGAAGTCAGGAGTGTAAGTATAAATGAGTTTTAATAGTTAAAGGCCTTTTACTGATGAGGTTGGCGATAGCGGTTTCATTGAAAGAGGGGTCAGGGTCAGGTTAGTGGGGGTTAGTTGCTATGCGTGTCTGATGTAATTACTGTTTTTTTTTTGTACTTTGTTATGTAACATAGCATTGAGTTTTTGTGCCTCCAGGGGTAGGGGGTAGGAGTTGTGGTAAGACTCAGACTTAATTTTTTTTTTTTGGTTTTGTTTTCGGACCTTTTGTACATTTACACCCGTTTTGTATCTACAGTTGCACCTATTAAAGATAAACAAATCTATCCTTTTACCCTTACTTGCTTTCCTATGAATTTAACTGAATTTAGCTGAATACTAGTATTTTACGAGGAGCGGCTGCCTACCAGACCTCCATAACCCATTAACTGGGGTAACACGGTACTTCATCGCAAGACTGGAGTCAGATTTACTGACCTCTGACCATCCGTAACGACTGCCAAAGGTCTACAAATGATAGCCGGGACCTACGGCTTGACGTGCTTTCCGAGGCACGGAGGAAACTCGGTCTGTTAAGATGGTCACCCATCCACAGACCAACTTTGGCAAACGTTGCGTAACCTTGAAGATCGCCCCGTGCGGCTGTTATTATCTAGCCACGAGCTCCTCTATATTATAAACAGCACTTATTTCAATGATTTTACATATTGTTTTGTTGTGTAGACACTTGAGATAAACTATGAGATAATAATACTAAACTTTACATCAGATATCCACTTGGACTGAGAAACAATAGCGATGAACTTATAAAGTGAAAAAATGCTTCAAAATATGAGTGAAAATGTTTATGAAACAAAAATATTATTTATTTATTTATAACTTCATGTAGGTACAGTGGTGGTACATAGGCGGACCTAATGCATCAGGGCATTCTCTACCAAACAACTTTAGGGTTAAAAAGGCAACACTGTGGTAGGTCTGCAAAATATGTACTCAAAGACGCGTTATCTTCTTAAACAAAATATTAAACCAAAATTTAATTTAATACGCTGCTATATCCCCGCCTCCCGGACCCGGCCAGGTATTAGCAGTCCTCGCATAACCTCTGAGCAGCCATTAATCAAGTCCTTTGACGCTGTGTGTGACAAATTTGTCTCATTTAGTCACGACGTACTACTCAGCTGTAGCGAGATATTGGTCGGAGAGAGCCTACTTACTGAGGTACAGTTGGCATCAGAAATACGCGAGCAAAATGCTTGAAATTATCGCTTTACAAAGGCAACATCCAACAACAATAATACGAACACACATACTCACTCACTTTTACTAACTTTTATACATGAAAGTTCGTAAAAGTCAGTTAACTGGATATTTTTTAGGTTTCCGTAACTTAAAAGGAAAAAAAGACGGTACCCTTTTAAGATCACTTTGTAGTTTGTTGCGTGTCTGTTTTTCGGTCAAGACCCTTTATCTCAATATCGCGTGAAGGTATCGATTTGAAATTAAAACCATTTATTCAGGACTGCGGTTCCTTGAAGCTTTGAAAAAATTAAAATTTGGATTTAAGAAAAAATTACCCATATTTTTTGAAATCAGAATGTCAGTGTCGCAAACTGGAGTTTGGCTAAAAATCGTAATAAGACTACTTTTCAAAGGTATTCTGATAATTTTGAACAGTCCGTTAGATTTATTTGAGAGTGACATTTTAATTGAGCCAGCTGAAAACCTTTTAGGTTCCCGTAAGAGGATTAGAACCTGAAATCACAAAAAACGCCTGGTCCATACCTACATTTATGTATATTCCCTTATCAAAGTAAACAAAATGTTGGTTAGTTACAGGTCAGCTGATTTGATTTCGCAATGTTAGGCTTGGTAATAATGTACTTACACGACATGTATGTAACAGGAATAATGCACACCCTTTTAGAAAATGTTAATTAGTTATAGTTTACCCATCTTTCTATGTTGTACATAATAAATCTGTCGTCCACAAAAAAATAAATCAAACAAAACTTTTAGAAAATTATTTTACAATCTTAAAAGAAGCACTGAAAATAAACTTAAATGCACTCAAATGCCGTTTTTATTTATAAGATGGCAAATAATATGGGTAACGATGCACTGATTTGGTATTGCATCGTTATTGGTATCGGAACCTGGAACCTTAGGATCCTGGAACGAAAGCAAATAAGGCACTACGTGGGTTTTAGTCAGTAAAAGTCTTACACGACGTACCGCATTGTCCAAGAGCGGGAGAAGTAATTTTGTTTTCCTAGATTAATCCCCCATTATTATATTATATACATAGTAAAAAAGTATCCACTTGTACAACAGCTGAAATCGATTCAGTTTCTGATTCTGAGCATACTTGTTTCAGGTTTTGCGTTTAATATATTATATGTTGAACATAATATGTATAACAATACACATTTTAAAATATTTCGCATCTAGTATTTTTGCCGCCGCCTGTACCCACCTAGACCGAACTCATCAATCAACTACGGGACGTTTAGTAGTACTGCTGAGTTCCTAGGGGCTCCTCGGGGCTTCTCGGGGCTAATCGGGGCTCGTCGGGGCTCTTTGGGGCTCCCAGACTACACTGCGGCTATCTTGATGTGCTGTGTCTTACGAGTAATCGATGGACTGTTAAGGTTTCTTATTAACCTGTCCGATGTACTCGAATCTTCTAGATCGATTGTTTTCTTAAGATTATTAATTTGATCACAAGATAGGAAAGCTTAGGTTGAATTGATGTCGACCGACGTGGTCTCTTATGGTAAGTATAGTCTGCCTAATGAAAGCGCGACCTGAGAAGAAGAGGTTAAATCCAAAAAAATTGTATGTGGTATTACTAATTAGTAGGAGAATCATGTCTTGACACTTCACATTTTTTTTTATTTCGTACAATTGCGGCTGAATAATGTTGCCAATTAAATTTAAAAATAAAACTCCAGGTCGCACTTTCATTATGCGCACTCTATCTGCTTACAGCGATGGCATACGTTGGGACATTGCCATGACGTCTAAAAAATTGTCATAGCATAGTGTTACAATGCCGGGGCGAAACTCCACTGTCACAACAAAATGTAGCATGACGGACACAGTTCCAGCGGGCCATATAGCGACACCGCATATCGCAATCCAGTGCTGGGCACGCCACGATAGTAATAGAAAGTCCTCTCTTTGAGGAATGGCTTGAGTGGAGCCACGGTTTCCTTACTTTCCACATGACGCAGTTCTTCATTTGTTATAGCAAGTTCCGAAGGTTCTCGTTTCTAATTCAGACGGAAGAAACCTCCTCCCTCTACATAAAATAAACTTCTCATGCAACAAAAATTAAACTTATTTCTTCAAGGGTTTGATAAAAATAACTGTTTATTTGTCATCTGAGTTCACTAACAAACTTTTTAAGGGGGGTTGCACATAAAGGCGATTCCGTCAAAATATTTTCATAAATAAATTGTAACCTCTCGCACGCCATACGTCTTTGTCTCGCCGTGAAATCGCTTGAATCACGTAGGTCTGGAGTAAGATCTCATTATTAACTTAAAAACATTTAAAATATCTTTTTAGCTCTAGAAGTCTTTGCTAAAAACCGTCATGTTTTAAAACAACAAATATAATCTGAATTTGATTCAAATAAAAAGTAAAACAGTAGATATAATTTCTAAAACGTTCTACCTTTGTAAATCCCCCTTAACTGACGAGTCGCTTCGCTGGCAGATCGTCAGCTGTTGATAAATCGCCGCAAATATTATGCTTTGTTTACTTTTAATCACAAACGGGACGTGAATGCAGATTTTTGTCGGAAAACACAATATACGAGTGTATTTCTTTATTCACAACCCATTTTCGGGGGTAACACGGTACTTCATGGCAAGACTGGAGTCAGATTTAGTGACTTATCTATAATTCTAAAAAAGAATAGGCAAGCTTTCAACAATCGATAGCTTTAACGCTTCGCTATCACTTACAAAGGCAGGGCGTGATAGAACAAATAGTTGAACTCCTTGAGGTAATAAAAAATGTGTATGTGTTTTACAGGAAGCGTTTTGGACTGTGTGCGCGGGAATTGCATGACTTGATTCCGCCATCTCCTTTCTACCATTGGACATCCCGATGTGCCCTTACGTTGTTGAAATCTCTACGGTCCAGACTAAGCGTTTCGCCAGATTGTTTGTAACGCTTATATCGAAAGACTGGAATAATTTTCCTGTTGTGGTTTTTTAGTCCGATTATAATTTAGGTGTCTTCAAGGCTAGAGTGAGGCTTTATAATAGGCTTTTAATTAACTAGTGCGCCTCACCATCAAATAATGCATCAATACTTTGGTGGGCTCGTAGTATACCTACATCAGGTGGTATACATAAGGTGGGATTGTAGTCAAGCATTAGTCTATATCAATTAAAAGAAAAAAAAAACTAAAGCCGAACAGAAAACCCTGTTGAAAAGTTCTACTTAATTAGAAACTTTAGAAGGAGGTTGCAAAGAAAAAAGAGAACCAGGAACTAACTTCTTTAGCTTTGACTTGCTGTCGCTACCACAGCGAAGTGCCTTGCGATTAATCTTCAAGTTGAAATATATGAAAATAGTAAAGACTATTTTTTAAATAAAACAATCACAATACTCGTAGACGCATTCATTAGCTATGCATTTAAATTCAGTTAAATCAATATAATTAACAAATGACATGATTTTAAATGACTCAAACTTATTTTAATTGTCTATCAAGATAGACCTAGAACGCAAAGAGCAACTAAAGGAACGCCCTCCCGTTCCGCTCAGAACGGGAAAAGTCATTAGATAATTTTCACTGTGAAAAAAGGGTAGGTACATATACAATTTGAAAATATTGAAAAAGAAGTAAATAATTAAACAACCATGTTTTTTTTTTCTGAGAAAACGACTAACGGGTAAAAAAAAACGTTTTTACTTACAGCTGCAACTAAACCACAAGAGCTTCCTAGAAAGTAGAGCTTTCCAGTGATTTATAAACTGAACTGTGACTGGTAAATAAAATAAACAACAAAAAATCTAAGCGATATGAAGTAAGAAAATAGAAAGAAAAACGGTTTATTTGGTTTATTTACACGGCAATACGAATAAAAAAATAATAATAATGAAAAAAAAAAATGGGAAAATATGCTTCAGATCCACGCAAAACGGCCGAACGCAATATGTAGTATGTTGTGCGATATACAATATGTCCAATATATATCTCGTATATATAAACTTTAAAAAACTTTAGGGAGTGATAGTATGCTCTATTTATCACTAAATTTATTTTACATGTGTAATCTAAACTCAACAACTTCTCAACGAAAAAAGAAATATTCAATGACTTTAGAAATTCTAAATTATGATCAAAATTAACCACATTGTTTGACTTTTACACGCAATATTCCAACTACAATATTCTTATTAATCATGGTTAAAATTAACTACATTGTTTGACTTTTACAACCAACATTCTGCCTACAACATTCTTATCGGTGACTTCCAATAAAGTACCAATCAGCAAGTCTCTCCGAGGCTGCGGCCGACAGTCCAGTCTGCTGGAAACTTGGCAACAGTTGCCGTGTTAGTTTGTGCGGCAAACGATGATGCAACCCGTTTCGAACGACTTCATAGCTCGCAGCCAGTATATCAGTTACATCTGGAAGTTTTCTGGTATGGTTCCCATTATTAAGATTCCGTACACTTTTTTTTATTTCTTTTGTTATCCATATTTTTTTTCTTATATAACATAAATCAGTGCTTGACTGCAATCCCACCTGATGGTAAGCAGTGATGCAGTCGCTGATGGTGAGGCGCACTAGTTTATTAAGAGCCTATTCACTTTAGTCTTGAAGACACCCAGATTATAATCGGACGGGAAAACAGCAGCAGGCAGATTTATCTCTATTGTTGCGTACCTAGCATTTTTTTTCTTCTAGTGTGTTTTTTTTTGCCTTTTATCTTGACGAACACCAAACATTTATTTCGGATTTGTTGTAACCCAGATCGCAAAACCAAAGTCATCGAAACCGTTAACAAAATGGTTGTAACTCTTAACTCTTAAGCTCCAACAGTAATCTAGTTAGTGATCTCGTTCGCTCTTCATAACTCGCGCCTGTGTACCGCTGTACGGTCGTACCGCGTCGTAGGGCGTATTCAGATGACACGCGCCGATTACGCACAGCACCCGCGCCCGCGTCGTGCCCGCCTTAAACCCGCACACGCGCTGCATCCAACGCACACGCCTCGCACCCACTATTAGAATTTTTTTTTTTACGGTATGGAAATCATCAGAATTACTTCTCCCACTCTTAGGCGGAGCGGGAGGGTGTGTCAGCCTCTTGCTGACTAAACCCCTACCCCGTTCCTTCTTTGCCTTCGACCTGAGGGACACGGTGACAACCTTTCGGATTACCCATGTTCCGCAGAGGCTTAGGCCCTGCCGGGCCCCTACAGTTTGCTGACACCTCCTTGAGGCGCGCATGGAACAGAACGCGCCGTTGACGACTGGGCTCGGTCCAGATTATTCAGTCCGCGAACGTAAAGTAGGCGCGGGCCTACGGTGGTCGGAAATCGGGATCGGGATCTCGGTGGCGGCGGCGTGAGGACCGTTCCCTCACGCGCTCGCGGTCAGCAGCCTCCTTCACTAGCATTACTGCTTCGCAGAAGGAGTGGTGGCTACTAGTGACTAGACTACTTCATTTACTAGGCATAGTGGTTTCCAGGTGTCACAACGTGTGAACGTGAGCGTGCAGAGCGCGGGCAGGGCGAGCGCCGGGCTGGCGCAAGGCGCACGCCTTGCGCCAGCCCGGCGCAAGCGTGTAAACCTCGTTAAATGCAATTTGAGATCTATTGATGGATTATAAGACTCAAATTCTTATTTGACAAATTTAAATGCGAGTATACGCAGGTAGCGTGCGCTGAGCGTGCGCGTGGCGTGTGAACGCGCCCGTATTTCGCCGACCGCCGCGGCACGACGCGACGGGACGCGCTTATTGAGAAAACTTTGCTTTTGTGTTTTAATTAAACGGATTTGTTTGCAACTTGAGGTTTATTGGTGTTGTTTGAAATCATTATTAATTTTAAGAATAATGTTGTGAGAATTTTTGTTGTTGTTTTGAGATTTAATATCTGTTAGCGTAGGGTACGTACTTACCTATGCTAACAGATAAATGTTTCATCTTCGTGTTGTTACAGTCTTTAATTTTTATAATCGTGTTAGGTAGTACAATTTTTTCTTTAACAGTTGTGATCAACTGGAAATTAATGAGATTTTTTTTTTTTTTTGGAAGGTGAATCATCAGAATGACTTCTCCACGACTAAAGCGCGTATTTTGCTTATGGGTGGGACAAAAGTGTTATTCGATCCACCCCAGCTCCTCAAGAAAGACCAGCAGCGCCTTCCCGGGCGCCGGTCGTTATGGTTTTTTTTTTCTTTCGTTAGGGGAATCATCAGAATGACTTCTCTAGGGCGGAGCGGGAAGGCGGGTCAGACTGTTACTGACTTAACCCCACCCCGTTCCTTCGTTGCATTGGATCTGGGGGACATGGGCTTACCTTTCAGAATGAGATTCACATGATGTGAACTCGTCACATTTTCGTTAAAATTTTTTTTCGCCGACGCTAAGTGTGGCAAACCGAAGGTGCGACAAGTAACCAAATGTAAGACGTGAAACGCGAAAGAAAGACAGAGCTTCATAGCTATACATTCTACATAAATCCATCTCTATAACAGTTCAGTTAAGGTCGTAAAATGAATCGCGTTAAGCCTTTGTTTTTTTGCTACGTGGGCTTACTGTCTGTTGAATATCTTTGCGAGATTCAATTCTCGAATATTATCTTGGAGCAAATCTATTTTAGCAACGCTAATCGGATATCTAAATCCCTTCGTTCCGCATGTATTAGCCGGGTCTTATTTTAGGAACTGGTGATGCTAAGTGCGAGTCAGACTCACGCTCGAAGTGTTCCGTACCGTACGTAGCGTAAAAACTGCAACAAAATCACGTTCATGTGTGGGAGCCCCCTTAGCTGTTTGTAAACGCATCCAGGATACAGAAGAAATTCCTATTCGGGTGAGAGCCTTGTTTAAAAAATAACTTTCCCGTATATACGACGTAGAATAGAATAGAACTTTATTTAGTAGTACTGTAGAAGGCCTGATTTTTGACAGGCGTTACGGATAGTCAGAAGCCAGTAAGTCTGACTCCAGTCTTCCCATGAAGTACCGTGTTACGTGTGTGTTGTGTGTTAGTTAATGGGCTGTGGAGGTCTGGTAGGCAGCCGCTCCGCGTAAAATACTGGTATTCAGCTAAATCCAGCTTGACTGGAAGCTGACTCCTATATAGTTGGGAAAAAGGCTTGGTAGATGATGAGTAGTGTAGTAGGCCTGACAACTGTAGTAATCGTTAAGCTTCGCTCAGAGCTCAAATACACAAGCAGCATTTTGCCAACGTCAGAGGTAACTGCAGCCGTTGATACGGAGTGGTGGTAGAAAACGACCTATAGTGACACTAGACACACATGACGACGGCTAGGCTGCCGCAGTTTTTTTTTATTATTGATAGGCTCGCATTTGACCACATCTCACCTGATGGATAGCGACCACGTGGTCGACGATGGAGCACGCTTGCCTATTCACTACCGCAATATATTCGCATAATCGCAACCTATTCACTCTTGACTTAAAGACCCCTAGATTGTAGCTATCAGGAAACACAGACCTCGGCAGGGAATTCCGTTCTTTAGCTGCACGCATGATAAATGTACTCCCAAAACGCTTTGTACGTATGGGTGGGTTGTTCAACATGTACCGGTGGCGCATTGCCGTACGTCCAGTGGTCCGAGGATGAAACGGGCTTGGAGGAATTAAATTGTGAAATTCCTGTGTACACTCTCCAAAATGCAAACGATAGAAAACCGATAGGCTAGCAACTCGTCGTCGATGCTCCAGACTTTGTTCTTCATTTCGTTAGAATGTCAACGGCCGCCATCGAGCGTCAACAGCTGCTGCCGACGCGTTGACAACTGCCGTCTACCGCAGCTATCTCTGCCGTTGCGATCATGCCACTCGTGTATCGTTGACAAGTGGCGGAGCACTCACCGTCCCTTCCCGGAGTCGTCGTCGTCTGCGGAGCCGTCTCCTTGCAGCTGCATGCCGCCCTGCGCCCACGTCACCGTCAGCCAATCTGTGGATAACACATTACGTCAGTTTGTTTTTATATAGGGTAAACTATGCGCTACCCCAGTCGGTAACATGCCCCACTTGCAAAACTAAGACACGCATTTAAAATGACATAAACTCATCATCATCTACCTAGCCTTTTCCGAACTAAATTGAGGTCGGCTTACAGTCAAGCCGGATTTAGTTGAATACTACTGGCATTAGGACCTAACGTGTTTTCCGAGGCACGAAAGAAACTCAGTATGTTAAGACGGTCACCCATCCATAGACCAACCTTGGCAGTGTATACTTTACATCGCCATCTTACTTATACACTAAACAAACCAGCTCGAAAAAGCACTAAATTACGTTATCGACTGGGGTATATATGCCTAGTTTACAGTAACAAATAACTAAAGTTAGTATAATTTCAAACAATAGTAAGACAATAATAGGAGGAGTGAGGAATGGAACGGAATGAGGAGCTCGTGGCTAAATAATAACAGCCGCACAGGTCGATCTTCAAGGTTAAGCAACGCTTGCCTAGGTTGGTCTGTGGATGGGTGACCATCTTAACATAACGAGTTTCCTCCGTGCCTCGGAAAGCACGTTAAGCCGTAGGTCCCGGCTGTCATTTGTAGATCTTTGGCAGTCGTTACGGATAGTCAGAAGCCAGTAAATCTGACTCCAGTCTTGCCATGAAGTACCGCGTTACCCCAGTTAATGGGTTCTGGAGGTCTGGTAGGCAGCCACTCCTCGTAAAATACTGGTATTCAGCTAAATCCGGCTTGACTGGAAGCCGACCCCAATATAGTTGGGAAAAGGCTAGGTAGATGATGAGTAAGACAATAACAGCGCGGTCACATGAGACCGGTCGAGGTCTTTATGCGTGGAAAAATAAGTCGCCAAGAGATTATTTTCAATCGAAATATTTCATGACATGACTAGAAATAGGTTCTTTCACAGTAAAACTATGATAATAATTGAATCTTAGATAACCTTATTAATTATTTAAATTAGAAACAGAAGTTAAGTCAAAAAGCTTCTGCACCGTGCTAACAAAGAGTGAGAGACAATACATTTTTTAAGGTAGAAAGTCTAAAAATATCTTCTCCTTATCTGGGTGGTGCGAGAGAAAAGGTCAGACTTGAGTGACAGCCTGAGGGTCAGTTCACACCGAGACGCGACGCAGCGCGACGATACAGGAAGAGGCCATTGATTTCGCGCTGCGCCGCGCTGCACCACGCGCCTCCGCGTGACGCATCGCAACGTTGCGAGGCGCATAGTAAAATCGTTGGCCACACGACGTCGTGAATGAAAAAACGCTCCACTGCGCAACGAGAAGCCGCGCGGTGTCACGAGGCGCAGCGCTGCATGAAGCAACGTATTCTAAATTCTGACAATGAAATATGTATCTTTTCGTGTAGTGAATAAAGTTCTATTTTGAGTCACTATTAAAATGAGCATGCAGCGTCGCATCACGTCCGCGTCGCGTCTCGGTGTGTGCTGACCCTAAACCTCATCCATAATCTTTCTGTTGCCCTTAGCGTTCTAAGACAGCGGTAAATATAGATAGATTCAAGGACCCCAAAAATAGGCCTAAAAGTAGTATCAATGATGGATCGAACAAATAAGTTGTGAAGTACAAAACTTGGGCCGATCAAGAGTTGTTTATAGTTTCTCCCCGATAATCCTCACCCGTATAGATAGCTAAATAAAGCTCGTTGCTGAAAATAGGTCTGCTGTAAATCTATACTTGACATCGTAGAACTCTATTAAATTAAGAAACAGGGACAAACGTGGTAAACAGGTAAACTTTTAATAAGTAAACGCTTAGTAGACAGATCTATATTAAACTGTAGGATTTTTTGTTACCATTGTATAAATACCGCGTATAGAAGGTCGCAGCTTTAGAAGACCTCCTACAAAATAGACCGATGCCTTAGTAAGGGTTACAGGAATCCCATGGATGCGAGACGCACAGGACCATTGAAGTGACACTTGGGGGAGGCCTATGTCTAAAAGTAGATTTTTTTCGGATATTATGATGATGATGATGATAGTATAAATTATTCTCCTAGGCTTTTTCCCAACTTTATCAGGGTTGGTGTCCAGTTTCGCCAAAAGTAAGCACAAAGCCTCACAAAAGGTGGATCGGTGACCTGGTGAAGCTGGAATTCGATGGATGCGAGACGCATGAGATCGGTTATTGTGGCTACACTTGCGGAAGGACTAGATTCAGTTGTAAATGTTTTCTGGTTAAAAACTGATGAAGAAAAACTTTTTTTTGTTATTATACATAGGCTCGCGTTTGACCACTATCTCACCTGATGGTAAGCGATGATGTGGCCGACGATGGAGCACGCTTGCCTAGAAGTAACCTATTCACTCTTGACTTGAAGACTCCTAAGTTGTAGCTATCAGGAAACACAGACTCCGGGAGGGAATTCCACTCCTTAGCTGAACTAAATACGAGCGATTCCCTATCTGACATCCACAACTCAGTAACTGGTAAATACGATAAACCTTGATATGATTTGAGTCAGATTCTGGCTTCTGCCTATTCGTAACGACTGTCAAAGACATTAAGCTACAGTGCGGACCAACGGCTTAAGGTGCATTTAGAGGTGTAGATTAAACTATCTACGAACTGACCCCGGCTAGCATAGCTGAATCTCGACTACTATTATTTATTACTTACTTATACAAAAGATATGTTGAGTAGAAAGTTGGGCAATAAAAAATCACGGGTTGGTGAACCTATTATTTTTTCCGATCGCGAATTAAAGAAACTCCACCTTGAAATAAAAATCTAGTGGAAAAACTTCTGAAAAGTGCTTTAAGGAAAGTTTGTTCGCGATGATATATCATTGGGCGGTTCAGGTAAGTTCAATAGGATAAGTAGCTGTCCCTGACGCCCCCCAGCTGAGTCTGAACAGGTCTTTGAACCGAATATTATTTTTAGGGTTCCATAACCAAAGGGAAAACGAGACTCTTTAACTCATCATCATCATCATCTGCCTAGCCTTTTCCCAACTATATTGGGGTCGGCTTCCAGTCAAGCCGGATTTAGCTGAATACCAGTATTTTACGCGGAGCGGCTGCCTACCAGACCTCCACAACCCATTAACTGGGGTAACACGGTACTTCGTAGCGAGACTGGAGTCAGATTTACTGCTTCTGACTATCCGTAACGACTGCCAAAGATCTCCAAATGACAGCCGGGACAAACGGCTTAACGTGCTTTCCGAGGCACGGAGAAAACTCGTTATGTTAAGATGGTCACCCATCCACAGACCAACCTAGGCAAGCATTGCTTAACCTTGAAGATCGCCCAGTGCGGCTGTTATTATTTAGCCACGAGCTCCTCAAGAGAAAAAAACGAGACTCTTTAACTATCAACTGTTTAAATTCGAATATGGCAGATTTTGCGGTTCTTATGATATACGTGTCATGTACGAGAACGGGAACTGCCAGGGCTGTATTTAAATATCTATATTTAGAATTTGTTGAATTAAATTATTTATTTACATTGTTCTCACATAATAGTTTAGTAGTGATAAGAAAAATATAACCAAGATATTTTATATTTTGGCCTGCAGTCATGATTGGTTTACTATTACAGCAAATTAATAGTGCAAGGCAATATTAATTCAGTTACAAAATCCCAATGTTTGTGTATTTGTTTAGTGAATATGGCTTAGTTCATGTAACAATGGCATTATATTGCGTATTCACTATTCAAACAATGATTATATTATTCGCATTGAATAAACTTCTAAATTGTTGACAATTTCATGTTTCTATTTAATTTCTCAAACTAAACTATATGCGTACACTTTTGTTGATTTAGACTAATTCATACTCATTTCATTGCATACTAGAAAAGTTTGAGTAGGGACCCAGCAGGTTTGAAGCCAGAGGCTTCATCCTCCGGGGGCAATGGGTTAGCTTCTGAAAGGAAAACCCAGTACCCAGAAATGAAAGCAAATTAAAAAACAGAGAAGGGTTTTGTCAGTAAAAGCCTGACCCGATCTCCCGCTCCACCCAAGTGCGGGAGACATCATTTTGATAACTTAAAACACCACACACCACACACACACACATCACCACATCACCACACATCACACACACACACACACACACACACACACACACACACACACACACACACCACATCACACCACACACACACCACATCACACACGCACACACACACACATCATCGCTTACCGTCAGGTGAGATAGTGGTCAAACGCGAGCCTATGAATAATAAAAAAAAAAAAGTCTACAAATGTAAGTATGAAAGATTGGCAATCTACAAAAATTGGGTTACAGGTTTTTGGCTCTGCAGAATTGTAAATCCCGTATATTAGCAGAATTATTGAGATTTTTATTGAGCGTTCGAGCGTGAGTTAATCTTAAGTGGCTTACGTCTATTTCGAGTGCGGCTTGGCTCAGGCAATGGAGATACAAAAAAAGAAGTTATTGAGACTTAGAGAGTAAGATAGTCTTTTTACTAAAGAAAATTTGCAGAGAAACAAAACTGAAATGTTATTATAGAGAGTCAATAATATAGTTTGTTTAAAGATGCAGTGCTTTTAGACGAAAGATTTTTAATATTTAATTCTTTATTGCATTACACAATTCAGACCTAGATGAAAGAAAGAAAGAAAAAGAATTTATTTGGTACAGCACAAGACACAGAAAATCAACTTTATAAGTGAATGTGACACGAAACAAAAAAAATACAAAAATAAGGTACCTAGAACAAAAAAAAATAATAAAAAATTACAAATAGTTGTGTGCCTCACGGCTGCACCAAAAAAGGTCCAGTTCAGCATGAAAGCCAGACAACTAGTGCCTGACGCTGGTTTTCGACTGAACCTATGGCTGTGACGCAACGGACGCAAAGCTGTTTAGGAGTGTAACGGAAGGGTGTTTGTTTAGTGTGTGATAATAAACATAAGATGAAACACTAGCTTCGACTTTTTATAAGTGCCCATGTAGGCCTATGTAAAATAAAAACATTTTTTATTTTTATTTTAAGAAAAAATCAAAAATGGATGAAGAACGAAGGAATCCAAACAAAAATAAATAAATAGATGGTAATAAATCATTTGTAAAAAGAAACACATTTTTCATACACACATATTATTAAGTATGTGTGTATGTACACAAATACACAAAACAACACAACAAACATTTCAAAAACACAACAACATTTTTTATTAGAGCATTTAAACATTTTTATGTTAAAGTTCTTGCCGCGAGACGTATCGCAACGTTGCGAGGTGACATAGTAAAATCGTCGGCAACACGACGGCGACGTTGCGAATGTAAGGCGCTGGCCACACAGAAAGGACGTAAGACGCAGACGGGGCGCGGGCATTTGTGTCTTCCGCGTCTCTTTCATACAAAATGTGTAGAAGCGTCGCGACTCAAAACATACAGAACAGACAGGGCGCGGGCGCAACGCTGGTACTTTTGCGCCTGTCTGCGACGCGTCCTCGTCTTATGTCTCTTCTGTCTGGCCTGCCCCTAAAAACGCGCTGCGTCACGAGGCGCAGCGCTGCATGAAGCAACGTATTCTAAATTCTCACAATGAAATGTGTATATTTTCGTGTAGTAAATAAAGTTCTATTCTGAGTCACTCTATTAAAATGTGCACGCAGCGTCGCGTCGCATCTCGGTATGAGCTGACCCTAAGTATAAAATGTATGGCAATGACATTTACTGCGGAAAAGTCCCATGACAAATGACGTGACAAGTAATGTCATAGCCATTTTTAGGGTTCCGTAGCCAAATGGCAAAAACGGAACCGTTTCGCCATGTCTGTCCGTCCGTCCGTCCTCGCTTAATCTAGAACCGTTAGCACTAGAAAGTTGAAATTTGGTACAAATATGTATATCAATCATGCCGACAAAGTAGTAAAATAAAAATTGGAAAAAATATGTTTTATTAGGGTAGCTCCCCTACATGTAAAGTAAACCTCGATTTTTTTTTAAATTTCAACCCTAACGTGTGATATATTATTGGATAGGTATTCAAAAATGAATAGTGGTTTACAAAATATTTTTTTTGATAATATCAATAATTTCGGATTTAATCGCACCAAGAGTAAAAAACAATGTGTCCCCCCCCTCTAACTTTTGAACCATACTCGTAGGTTTAGAAAATATGAAAAAATCTGGAAAGTAGAGCTTTATAAAGACTTTCTAGGAAAATTATTTTGAACTTGATGGAACGAACTGTTTTTGAAAAATTGAGGACAATTATTGTGACGGACGGGAAACTACGGAACCCTATAATGAGCGTGGCCCGACACGCTCTTGGCCGGTTTTGTTTTGTACTTAGCCTTTGGCGGCAATACTAAGGTCTAAAAGAAGCTTCAGCCTTCTGTTCTGTAGAAATCTCATTGTGAAACTGGTGGACAATCCCTGTTAAATTACCTGCAGTTGTTTTATTCTGTAAATTTTTTATCGTGAAAACTTAGTCAAAGTGACCCGTCTGCCTATAGTTTTGAATGACAGTTCACGCTTATATCAGCTATATTTTCACGGTGACACCTAACATCATAGACTGGCAGGTGAATTGACAGCGCACACTTTACTAAAGTTTACGTCACTACTGATACGCTTACAAAAAATCTTTCACTAATTTAATTGTACCATTTTTATTTCATCTTGAGCAGATTTTTATTAACCAGTGATCTATACAGTACACTGATCCTTATAATAGTTGATTGCAAATATTTCTTAAAAATAATGCATATTGTACTTGTTTCACCGGAAAAATAAACCTATCACATACCCGCAAAACGAGACACGGTCTCATAGGACCGGTCGGGGATTCATGAACTAAGTAATTAAGTATTATGATTAAAACAAAACATTTTTTATACAAAACAACACCCACTTTCTAAATAGAAATGAATAAATTATCATCATCATATTTATTTCAGATGAAAGATGTCCACGCATGCACCAAGCGTTTAAAAAATAAATTATAAAAATTTAATTAGCCCGTTGTTTAAAAAAATCTATTATTGTTAAGTTTTAATTTTATTTAGATACTGATAGATAAATAAAGAAACGTATGACACAATAACCCCCTAACCTAACCATACACTTCGCTACTCCGATGTATCTTCAGTACTTTGTGCCCCGATCAGGGACCATCCCTATCCCTCCGTATCCCTTTGCAGATATCTTGGTAATTGAATTAAACATGGCTAATAGGATGAGTCCTCACAAAGAGCTCTTTCAAATTATTATCTGCGAGGATATGTCGGATCATTTGGGGAATTTTAATTAAAGGCTTTCCTTGGTCCTTTAAAAGGATGTTGGTAATTATATAAGGGTAAGTAGAGGTCGGATCTGAGTTCTTTAATGACAAATGATTTGGTGATGGAAAAGTGTTGAGTGATTCATTTCGAAGTGTGTATCGACACATTCTTTATGAAAATAAAATTAAGCAATAGGTAGTTCTTTTTTACCGGGATTTTCTTTAACTTATTATTTAAGTTTGCTATTTCATTGCTTACTTTTTAGGGTTACATACTTCAAAAAGAAAAAAAATTGAACCTTTATAGGATCACTGTTTAGGGTGCCGTACATCAAAAGGAAAAAACGGAACCCTCGGATCAATTTGTTGTCCGTCTGTCTGTCTGTTTTAAGCTAATAAGAACCTAATAAGTTTTTATTCTTCAAAGTAAGAGTCCATCATATAAATAAAGTAATCAGATATTACCAAGAAAAGTAAGTAGGGAATTTAATAAGACTATGAAGTAAACCTAATGTACTTTGTTGAGGGCAGTTTTTCCGGGAATACTGCCGTAAGGTTTAAATAAGCATGATAATATAAAACTCTTTTATCCCGAGACTTAATGAATTTAAAAAATCAGAGCATTCTTAAATCACATTATTAATTTTACCCGGAATTGCTATACACGTTTTTCTAATAATGTAGATTTCACATGCTTTCAAAGTAATTTAATAATTGCCTGGCTAGAATAGGTATAAGGAATAGAGACAGATCTGTTAGTCTATTAGTCAGTGGCACTGACTGCTATGCCGGAGGTCGTGGGTTTGGTTACCACCCAGGACTAATGTTTGTGTGATGCACGATTATTTTTTTCTGTATTTGGGTGTAATTTATTTAAATTTTGTATGTTTTTTGAAATATTTAAGTAAGTTTTTAGCACTCAACAACAAGCCAAGCTCTGCTTAGTTTGGGTTTAGATGACGTAGTGTGAAAGTTGTGGAAAAAAAAACAGATCACACACATTATAGATCTAGTCCTACATGTAAAGAAATAAATATATATGTTCAAGACAGAAACGATGAACTATACTATATTCAAGCGAGCACAAGGAATACTAAAAGACATCCACGTGGCCGACACAGACAGAACTTTACCCACAAACAAACACCATTTCCTTGACACAATATTTGAATCGTTTCAATTCAAACAGAAAAACATTTACTTTTAACTCTGAAAGCAAGTTGGTCTGCAAAGAAATTAATTATTTACGTAACAGCGGTTGCTATGGCAACGCCCGCAATCCCTCAAACTCGGCCTCTCCTCTTCTATTCGCGAAACCTATTTAAAAAGACTGCTACAATACGTTGTTTTTGTTTCACAATTAAAGTGGTTTATTATGTTTCTCTTTTGTAATTAATAGAACAATTGAATTGGATTCCTTTTGATCACGTTTTTATTTTTGTCGTAAACTTTCTATGGCCAAGTTTTTTTGCTCAACTTTTAACTTCAGATTCGGTCCTTTTATGAAATGACGGTTTTTATTTCAGTTAATTGAATTAAAAAAGGGGATATATAAAAATGGCAGTTGTAGCTGAAAACTTGTGTAGGAAATGATTGTAATGGTACAAAGATATTGAGGTGCAGAGGGATGGGGAAAATGCAATGAGCAGGACAAATTTCTCGCAGAACAGATGGTCGAAGGAGCCGAAAGATTCCGGAGTGGCGACTATGTATCGGAAGACTCAGCGTTAGAAAACCTCCTACAAGATGGACCGATGACGTAGTAAGGGTTACGCGAATCCGATAAGTGCGAGACGCACAATACCGTTAATTGTGGCGACACTTGGTGGCCTATGCCCAAGAGTGGACGTCTTTGAGCTGAAATGATGACAATGATATCTGCTTTAGTTTTTTTTTTGACTGACCCACATTTTTATTGTCTGATAAACGTGTTTCTACTTAGGATAGTCTTCAAGAGGAAGAAAATACCAAAGAAACGATGGTGGGTTCGAAAGACGATGTAGCTTTTTAGCTACAATACACTCAATAATCACTGTTCTCAGCAGTGAGTATTGACATGAAATGGCACGACAGAATAGAGAGTAATACTAGTTGAAGATATGTTACATCTATATATATAAAAATAAAACCCGTTTTCCGTTGTCACGACATAACATGAAAACGGCTTGACCGATTTGGCAGATTTTTTTTAAAAATGTTCCTTGAAGTTCAATGATAGTTCTTACGGAGAGAAAAATTCAAAAAAAAAAAGTTAGGTAAAGTAGGGTAGGTAGGGTAGTGTAGGGTAGTGTAGGGTAGTGCAGGGTAGTGTAGGGTAGTGCAGGGTAGTGTAGGGTAGTGTAGGGTAGTGTAGGGTAGTGTAGGGTAGTGTAGGGTAGTCTAGGGTAGTGTAGGGTAGTGTAGGCTAGTGTAGGGTAGAGTAGTGTAGTGTAGGGTAGTGTAGTGTAGGGTAGTGTAGTATAGGGTAGGTAGGGTAGTGTAGGGAAGGTAGGGTAGGGTAGCGTAGGATATGTAGGGTAGTCATTTGACGGGAGCGAAGCCGCGGGTAAAAGCTAGTATTCGAATAAATGCAAAAGAATTTTAATATCATTTTGTTAGGCACATTCACATTCAGTGCCAGCTAACCGACACTCAAAGCCAACTAAACAAACCTCCTGTAAATAGATAAAGGCATTAACACAATATCACCACAAAAGCATTCCGCGAATATTCACCAGACTCCAGCGTACACGTACCGGCGTGACGCCGCATAACTCGCAGTGAAAGGGTAGCGAAACCCGCGGAATTATACTTGTATTATAAATACGCAGGTACGTATGTATGTGTGTAAGTACATGGTGATCGGTGTTGCCAACAATGCAATGTAGCTTGAGTGTTAATGCTGACAGCGACGCGGGAAGGGGAAAGTGGTGTGGTTATCCATTTTACATGTGTGGAGAAATTCGTGTTTATATGGGAAGAGGTTCTATGGAATAATATTTCATCGCACCTCGGAAAGCACGTTAAGCCGTAGGTCCCGGCTGTCATTTGTAGATCTTTGGCAGTCGTTACGGACAGTCTTGCCATGAAATACCGTGTTACCCCAGTTAATAGGTTGTCGAGGTCTGGTAGGCAGCCGCTCCTCGTAAAATACTGGTATTCAGCTAAATCCGGCTTGACTGGAAGCCGACCCCAATATAGTTGGGAAAAAGGCTAGGTTAAGGATGAAAATGATTAAGTATAGCTAATAACACTGTAGGAAAACATGTAAAAACTTAGGTTGCGCAAAATAGGTCCAGTTCAGCTATAATGCCAGGCCACTACCTAGCAATTGCCTGACGCTGTATTTCCACCGAACCTTATTTAGAGTGAACGGCTAAAAGTTTGTATTTGCAGGGCACATTGCTCGTAGAACACATGGCCGATGGGGACGAAAGGTCTGGTCTGGAGTGGTGACTAAGAGCCGAAAAATGCAGCGTCGGAAGCCCTCGCACAAAGTGGACCGATGAGAGGATCGCAGGAATCTGATGGTACGAGACGTACAGGATCGGTCGTTGTGACTTCGATTGGAGAAGGCCTATGTCCAACAGTGGACGTCTTTCGAGTGAAATAATAATGATGATGATCTTCAACAGAACGTTACCTTTTCTGCGCCATTTTTACAAGACTATTTCATCATCTACCTAGCCTTTTCCCAACTATATTGCGGTCGACTTCCAGTCAAGCCGGATTTAGCTGAATACCAGTATTACAAGACTGTTTGTTTATACCTTATTCATGTTGTGGGCTACCGTCAGCCCTAATGCAAAGTCCGGTCTGGCGTGGTGTGAACGCAGCACTCGGTGTGGCGACCAGCCATCGTAAACATTTACTCTAGCCAAACATTTGCACAACCGGTCAGTACTGATATATCCAGCTATAGCTAACTAGCTAATTTATTGTAGCTTTTCTTTTAGTTTAATTGAATTTTCAGTTGTTATTTCACTTCTGTTTATGTGTTTTCTTGTATTTAGCATTATCGACCTTGTAATGTTTCCACTGTTGGGACTCAGGCCTCTTCTCTAGAAGAGGGAATGGGCTGTAATCCACCACGCGGGCCCAGTGCGGATTGGTGGATGTCACATGTCTTCGAATTTTTGGTTCTAGGACATGCCGGTTTTCTCACGATGTTTTCCTCATCGTTTTGATAGCAGTGGTGATGAAATAAATTACACAAAGTAATGCGCCTGGCTGGGTTTAGACCCGCGACCTACAGCTCGTAAGTCGGGGCCGTTGCCACTAGGCCACCACTGGGCCACCATTGCTCCTACTTGCCTACTGCCTCCTTTCTTGAATTTGTTGGTATTTTTTTATTGTTTGACATTGAAATGTAACTTATTTGTAATTATTTGTTGACTATCATTTAAAGCGCGCTCTACACTCGCTCGCGATTCTTGCTGTGAATTCACGCCGCGATTCGCGACGTGCACTTCGCGTTTAAATGTGTCTCTCCACACTCCCGAATTCTCGCAGTCTCGTTCGCGGCCTCAAATAAAATGGATGACGACGTGATTGTCGCTGCTGTGTAGACGCTCTGTGCTATATCGTATTACAATTATGTATTAAAAATAAGACACAAATAAAAATAATTCCATGTAGTACTCATTTAAAAAAAAGAACGTTACTAAGTACCCAATAATGTACAACCACTTGCGACGGTTTCTTCTCAGCTACTGCGAAAAACTGCGAGTGTAGTTGCGTTCGCGTTCGCGCGCGCCGTGAACCAAGCGCGAACCTTCGTCGCGGGACAAAAAACCGACAACGAACGGGGAACGGCGCGTAGCATGAACGTGAACGCGCGAAACCATCTACACACGCGTTTCGCGGCCTTTCGCGCCGCGAGTGTAGAGCGCGCTTAATAATCTATCATCATATGACTTGTAAGCATCCCTTACCAAATATTACTGTGACTATGACTGTATTCTTTTTTACTGTCACGAAACTAGAGTTCCAGCATTTGTAAGCACTTCAAACGAATATTATAGAGAGGAAATTAATATTTGATTTCTTGTTTGTTTGTGTGTTACGATTTGACACGAAAACTACTAGACCGATTCACTGATTAACATAGGCTATATATGTTTTACTGTTACGCAGATGAAGCTAATTTAACATAACGAGTTTCCTTGGTCGTAGGTCCTGGCTGTCATTTGTAAATCTTTGGCAGTTGTTACAGATAGTCAGAAATCTGACTCCAGTCTTGCCATGAAGTACCATGTTAGCCCAGTTAATGGGTTGTGGAGGTCTGGTAGGCAGCCACTCCGCGTAAAATACTGGTATTCAGCTAAATCCGGCTTGACTGGAAGCCGACCCCAATATAGTTGGAAAAAGGCTAGGCAGACGCAGATGAAGCTAGTTTTTTTATAAAAATATCCTATAAGAAAAACTCCACGATGGAAAGTGTGTAAAGCTAAAAGATGGCGGCACTATAGCTCCACAAAGTAGGAGGTGTTGGCTGCTCGCCAACGACCCTAATGACTTGTCTTTAACCCACGGGCGCCTGCCGCCCGCTGTCTTCGCTTCGGGTCAAGGGTAGCATAACAAAATACTGTAGTACTAGCGCCACTACGCCAAATGAGCGTGTGTATCAGACGTAGTACCTAGCAATGTCTTGACACTGTCTTCGCTTAGTTTTGGTTGTAAATATTAACGGAATCCATTTGGCGGAACCCTATCTTTTAAGATAGTTTATTATTCTCTTTATTTTCATTTGGACTCGCTAACGAAGGGTTTCATACTAAATATCGTACTCCGGACACTCCTGACGATAAGAGCCGTATCCAGAAGTACCGCTTGCTGAATCAAGCTCTCGATCCAGCCGTCGAACGAGGGTCTTCCAAGATGTTGGTCGAGGCTCGTGGCTATTAAGTCATTGGCTGACAGTACTATCGGTACAACGATCGCCGAGTCCACTTCCAACATATCAACAACTTAGCGAACCGGGTTAATATACTTGATTTATTTATCTTTCTTGGCTTTCACGAGATACTCGTCATGTGAACGTATATTTTTTACTAGCTTCTGCCAGAGGCTTCACCTGCTGCAAAATAAGTTTCTACATGCAAACTTTGAACCCTATTTCATCCTCTTAGGGGGCGAATTTCGGAAAATATTCTCTTAGTGGTCTACGTTATAAAAGGAAATCTTGTGCAAAATTCCACACTCTTAGTAGTCTCGACTGTGCATTGATACTCGTTTGTCAATCACTATGTTTCTCTGTTTATACATATTTATATAATTTCTTATTTCTAACTCAAGCAACTTCTCCTCCATACGTGACAAAGTCATAAATCCTTCGAGTTTACTAACACATTTCTATATTTTCGTACCCCGCGCAGGCAACGTGTAAGATTTTCATATCACATCATGCAGCATCCAAATGTCAGATATTTGATGAGGGTAGATAGAACCGTCTCCTGAGACGCTACCCTAGTAGTTTGGATACTCACACTTATTTCGTTTGCGTCTATAGGGTATGGTGAAATAAGGTTCTGAAGTGGTATGTCGCTTGTGATTTTAACTTATTTGATTAAATCAAAAAAAGCTATTTGATAAAAAGAAAAAAGAAAATTATTCAATTTTTTCTAACATTTTTATTACTAGCGGTTTTGTCCGAATGAATTTTGAAAGCAATAGTCGTTATGTTAGTCAGATAGATGTAGGTTTCTAATGGTAAAATAAGTTTTGAAACCGATCAAGTATTTTTAATAAATTATATTTACATATACAAACTAAAGATACAAACCTATATATATACAAAAATAAAAAGGGATTTATTGGGCATCAAAAAACTCCGTATTTTTTGAGTTAAAATGTAACATATAAACAGCAAAAAAATATTTTTACCTCTTTTAAATATTAGATTACTACTTAATATTCATTCTAAAATCAATCACATTATAAAATTTGACAATACGAGAGTCATTTCGATTGTGAAAATTGATGCTATCGAATAATTAACGTTTGAACTACTCAGAAAGTTAATCGATCTTTGTTCCAAAATGGGTATTCTAATGTAAGTTATTATAATTACTGACACTAATATTATAAAGGTTAATGTTTATAATGTTTGAAATAGCGTCACACTGAAATGGCTGAATGGATTTTTATAAAACTGTTTCTCACTAGAAGACAATTTGACAAGTGATAATATCTACTCGTACTTCTTTTTCTTTTCGTGTCGATGTAATCTTACTAATTTTTTCTGCCCAGTATTCGGCAACCTGTCATCATCATCATCATCTGCCTAGCCTTTTCCCAACTATATTGGGGTCGGCTTCCAGTCAAGCCAGATTTAGCTGAATACCAGTGTTTTACGAGGAGCGGCAACCTACCAGACCTCCACAACCCATTAACTGGGGTAACACGGTACTTTATGGCAAGACTGGAGTCAGATTTTACTGGCTTCTGACTATCCGTAACGACTGCCAAAGATCTACAAATGACAGCCGGGACCTATGGCTTAACGTGCTTTCCGAGGCACGGAGGAAACTCGTTATGTTAACATGGTCACCCATCCACAGACCAACCTAGGCAAGCGTTGCTTAACCTTGAAGATCGACCTGTGCGGCTGTTATTATCTAGCCACGAGCTCCTCCTCCCAGTATTCGGCAACCTGTATGGCTCTGTTATTGGCCTCGTATAAATCCTGTAAAGTCCAGGTGGTGCAGGGTGGGCAGCATAGCAAGTGCTACATGTCCTGGGCAGCGACTCCACCCTGGCACTGTGTTAAAGATAGGTCGGGGCCCATTTAACCAGATTATTTTAGAGCGGTCAACTTGGGCCCGCAGTCTATGATATGATGATGGGATAGTCTTCTACAGTTACGCAAGCAAAACCACTGCCAAAAGTTAGTTCAATATAACAATTTCAACAATGTGTTACTGCCTGAAATTCTTTCAGACAAAACGAGTCCCAAGTAGTGATTTTGATTAAGTTTTTCTATGATTCCAAATGAAAAAAAAACTCGATTCCAAGAGAGTCAATAGCTTGATTCAATCAAATAAAATATTATTATGATTAAGTTTTCATATAAGAAATTTAGGTACATACAGAAAACCAATATCCCATGTTATCGAGAGATCACTACTGTTGTACAAATGTACACAATACAAGTAAATATGATTCGCAATATAAGTGGAAGAGTTATTGTAACTTGTTTTTCGCATATGAATAGGTACATTATATAATGGACATGGATACGTAGACATGTATTTGATATTTTATTGATAGTTATTATGCAAAAAAAAAACAGATTGTCAAGTTAAGTTATAACTCATAATCCAAGTTTGATTGAAAAACTCCACTCAACTCGGTGGCTGTAACTACATGATATAATAAAACATCCTATTTATGTAAATATAGAATGATAACTGTAAATTTAATGATAGGAGGATTTTTTTAAAGTGGAAAATCATCTCATGACTTCTCCGGCTCTAGAGCGGATCGGGAAGGTGGATAAAACCACACCTCTCATCATCATCATCATCTGCCTAGCCTTTTCCCATCTATATTGGGGTCGGCTTCCAGTCAAGCCGGATTTAGCTGAATACCAGTATTTTACGAGGAGCGGCTGCCTACCAGACCTCCACAACCCATTAACTGGGGTAACACGGTACTTCATGGCAAGACTGGAGTCAGATTTACTGGCTTCTGACTATCCGTAACGACTGCCAAAGATCTCCAAATGACAGCCGGGACCAACGGCTTAACGTGCTTTCCGAGGCACGGCACAGGCACATAAAACCACACCTTTATGTTCCTTAATTGCCTTGCGTCCCAGAACCCCGAGTGTCTCTGTAAACCCATGGTCAAAGAAGGCTTTCGCCCTGCTGGATATTGGAAGCGGACCCGGGTTAGACCACATAACTTGGAGTAAATAGCATACCTACTGTATGCTATTTACTCTATTTAACCAAAGAAGCGATTTTAATTCTAAGTCCAAAGATGCTACAAAAAATTACTAAGCTTGAAATTCCTTTAACACTTGAAGACAAAACAATAATATGTCCTTCCTGAACATATCTAGAGTGCACACATTCTTAAATTGTTTTGGGATGCTCAATTCATGGTAGACGTAGATGAAAGAGAACCCCGAGACCCTGGAATTAGGGCAAAGAAGGAACAGGAGTGGGTTTTAGTCAGTTGAAGTCTGACGCGCCTTCCCGTTCTACCCAGAGCGAACTTTTCATCATCATCATCTCAGCCGAAAGACGTTCACTGCTGGACATAGGCCTACCCCAAGCGTCGCCACAGCGACCGGTCCTGTGCGTCTCGCATCCATCGAAGAGCAAACTTTTATGACCCAGAGAACCTTAAAAAAAATTATTCGATCAGTTCTTTCCATCGCCTTTCCTCAGGCAAGATCTGGGTCAAAGAAGAGAAGGGCTTACAGTAATACCTTTTCATCAGCGGACCGATGTACTCATAGACTGAAGAGAACGACAGATCCACTTACAAACAATAGTCAATACCTACTTCAGAAGGAAGTACTCTTCAATTCTAAACTTAAGCCTGCTTGAAAATTGACGAAACTTTTCAGCAAAGTAATTTCAAACGCTGACCTTTCGTAACAGCAATTATTGCCTTAGTAACAACAATATTTAAGTACTCAGCGAGATGTTATGGTTTATCAGTTTAGGTAATTAACTTAATGTAAACAATCTTGGCATGTCTTTTTATCTAAAAATTGTATGTAAAATCTTTGCAACTAGGAATTTATCTAAATCGATGTTAGCTAATAAACTAAATTTAAATAATCTTTATGTATATTATATACGACCTCTTTGAATCCCCGAACGATCTCATAGGACCGCGCTGTTATTGTTTTACTATTGTGTCTCGTTGTGCGGGTATTGATAGGTTAATATAAAAAGACATACCAAGATTGTTTACCTTAAGTTAACCACCTAAACTGATAGACCATAGTAAATCGTAGGGGCCCAGCAGGGTCAAAGCCTGCTGGGGCTATTGGGTTATGTGAAAATGAACCCCGTGGCCCTAGAACGAAGGCAAAGAAAGAACATAGGAGTGGTTTTAGTTAGTCTGACACGCCCTCTCGCCCAAGAGTGAGAGAAGTCATTGGATGATTTTCCAATAAAAAAAGAAGTTTTAGCTTTTCAAACGTAAATAACATACAATCTAATTTAAAGTGCTTCGAGGACCCGACGTGACGATGAAGAGGTATTTATTCAAGTACCTAAATGGTGTTTGTGAAAAGAAGAAATTAATATTGTTTGAAACATTTATATTTTTTCTTTAATTTATTATTTGCGTTAGCCAGAAAAAATGTTTATTTTGTTAACATTTTTAATTTAATTTAATAGATACCTCTCTGACATTAAGCCTTAAAAGTATATAGCAAAATAATCTTAAAAAATTCTAAAATAACTACTAACTTCTGAAGCTTAATCAAGTCATAAAAATTCTTTCTCTTTCATAGCTATGAAAATTTTAAATAAGTTTTTTGTACAAATAAATAAAACAAAAAGAAAAACACTAACGAAAATGAACATGATTTTTTTTATTGTAATTAAATTATGGACTTTTAAAGAAACAGAGACAGACATTAAAAAATACAACACACCAACTTTTCCTTTTTTAAATTGGTTCAAAATTATGATAAGCAGTCAACTCATTATATTATTTTTACGACAGCGATATATCACTCTTAGGTAAGCAGTGAAATATTATGATTAAAATGCTAATACGAGTACCTTCCTAACATATTACTTATTATCCTTTCATTTAATCATAGAACTAATATAGCATAGCCTTAAGGCGAATAGTCCCTTGAAAATCTGGTTGGAGTTAAATGGTATCAGTGCATTTAATTCCGACCAGCAGCAGCTTAATAAACTAATGCGTCTCATAATCAATGATTACATCACTGCTTACATTATTAATACCAATTAAAAAAATACGTTTAAATGTCAATAGAACTCACTGTCCTCTAAATACATTTTCTTTTCGAAATATTGATGGATTTAAACATGCTATGTACAGGTAGTAAGAAGACGTAACCAGTTTTTTTTTGTGTACCTAGGTAAACATATTTATCGGGAAAACAGACAATTTTTTTTAGCAAAAGTATTAGTCATACGAAAAAATAATATATTGCAAATGTTGTACCTATATGAGTTTATAATAAACATTTTTTTTTTCAAATCTACTGGCCAAGCCGTTAGCGAGGAGTAAGCTTCAGAAAGTCACTGTTTTAGAGCGCAAGGGCCTTAACAACGGAGGATATGACGTGGTCGCCAGAGAAACCACTTTAATCGAATTCTGGCTGATTTATGCAAAGCGATGAGTTATGTCCCCACATTACCTGAGACTGAGGGTCTAAGGTGACTCTCGTGAACGTCCGTCAAGCCTTTGTTGTTAAACAAAGGAGCTTTCGTAGTTCGGTTTAATTGAATGCCTTTAAAAATAGTGTGGGTTTTTGAAGCGATTTTATAACTCGCTTTAGAGGCTTTAGTTATTGTATACGATTGGGCACGCCAGAATCATGGTATAATCATGGAGAGGCGTCATTCAGAAGGTGCACCTTCTGACCGTACATGTTAAATTTGGGAGATTTTAGCAACTAATTCAGGCAAAAACATCCGGGTATCACCATTATGAGACAGACAGTAGGTAACTCGACGTTCGGCCGTCTGGTAACCGTCCAGAGTGGTCGGCGACACGTAGAGTTCCACTCGCACCTCAAACTCATCAGCAAAACCGTATGGACCCTGCAGCGCTATACCCTAGAAAAGGTTTCCCGTGGTCCTACGATACAAAGAGAACCGAAAGAAAATCCCCACCTCAAAAAAAAGATACCATACAAATATACAGATAATTTTAAAAATTCACATACAACCCTCTCCCCAGTTACGTCAAAAATACCTGAGATAGTTGTGACCAGTTGTGATAGTTGTGCCATATACAGGGTATAGAACCTACAGAGAAATTCGTGACGAAAAACCTAATCACTCTTCGTCGATATTGGAATATAACCCAGAACATGACATACAACAGTAGAGCTGGAAATATCCAGGAAAACTCTTACCTACTTAATTAACTATCTCATACTTTCTCATAAAGAAAAACAAAGACCAATACTTTAACTTTTACTCAAAGGCTAGTCTTTAAGCACTTGCCGTATATATTAGCTTAAAGCGGCTGAATATCGAGTCAGGGTCCAGAAAGCGGAGCCTGAATATCTCAATAAACTTCATGATGCTAATAAATCTCTGCAGGAAATAATAGGGCTGTACGCTTTAGATTCAAGCTGGTTTGTACAGACGATGGTGAGTCTGACCCTAACTATTACCGTGGCTGGCATTGCTCTTAAGGACCAATTAACTGTGTAGTCTGGGTTCAATGGTAGCGATTTAACTAATTTAATTACTATGCTTACTAGCAGGCAAAACATCAGAGACTGTATTTGTGTTGAATTTCAGTTTTGCGTAAAACTTTTCTGTTATAGCTTACAAAAACAAATATAGTCCGTCTAATGAAAGCGCGACCTGAGAAAAAGAGGTTAAATTAAAAAAAATGTATGTGGTATTATTACTAACTAGGAGAATCATATTTTGGCACCTCAAATTATTTTTTATTTTCTACAATTGCGGCTGAATAATGTTGCCAATAAAATTAAAAACAAACTCCAGATCGCGCTTTCATTAAACGCACTCTTTTTGTGAAATAACACAAATGCCTAGCAATGAATCTCTGTTTTGTAAACTGTTTTTTATAATTTTAATTCCAAAATTAACTTCAAGCAAAATTGTAACCGTACTTTTTTTCTTTTTCTTAATTATTAGTCCGTTTGAATGTCACATAATTATTCCAGTTAGAAAGGGAAACCTGTTATTAGCCATAATTTACTCTAAAGCTCTGTAAAATACTTTGTGTCTCGTAGTTATCTAAATAAAAATGAATATTTGAAGGTCTATTAAAGTATACACATAAAGAAAAGAACGACCTATGATAGGTTATTTGTAATTTCGGCTACCACATAAAAAGACAAAAAAAATATACCAAATAAACGAAGAACGTGCCAAAAACTCACTTCAGGCTACAAAGTAATTAAACCCTCTAGTGGTTAGCCACGCTGACCACATCGACAGAGAAGGGATGCCAGATAGTTATTAGATTGACCCCCGCCGCACCGCGGCTCGGGGGCGCGTAAATTGCATACACACTGGGAGAAATGTGGTTAGCGGCGACGAGCGACGAGTTATGCGGAAACTCACTGGACTTCAGAGTTGTAACGTTGCAAAGTGTCATACAAACTAACAAACACTACATCAACATACTTTACTAACACATTTAACACTTTTCGTTGACTTCAGCGAGAGGATTTTTTCCCCCGATTTCCAGCCTTCGTAGGCATGGGCTTGCGGACATCGAGCAATAGGTAGCTAACCGTCTGGCCATCCAGTAACCGTCCGGACCGAACCCAAGACGCCGACAGCGCATAGTGCCTCAAAAAGATGTCAACAAACCGTAGAGCCCCAGCAGGGTCGAAGCCTAGAAGCGCCCTGGATTGTACGAAAGAAAAACCCCGGGCCCCGGAACGAACGCAAAGAACGAACAGGAGTGGATTTTAGTCAGTATAAAAGTTGGACACAGCCTTCCGCTCCATTCAAGAGTGTTAGGAATCATTCTGTTGATTTCACAACAACAAAAAAAAGATAACATCTTTTATCGACGTCAGGATTTTCTTTTAGAGAAATGGTCTCTTAAATAACGAAGCGGGGCGATGCACGTTCATTTTTGCACGCAAGTGCAAGCTTCGCTGTCTCTCTGACTGTTGGGTCCGCTGTCACCAGGCTGTTTTCTTTATGAATCGTGACAGCTTTGAGCGTGATAGGTTTTTTAATCTTGCCATCGAAGTTCAAACTCACAGTTATACTCTCATAAACCTAGTAGGTGCGTGGAATTGAGTTATAAGCAAAAGTTTAGTTATTCGAACATCTTTTTGATTCATAAAATCGAACTCCTATAGTAAGAGAGTAATTCCATTAAAATTCAATCTCAAGAGTACCAGCAGTGGTTCACAGCAGTCATAAATCCAAATCGGAGAAACTAGGGTTGTCACGAAACTTGCCCAACCAGTTTTATATTTCGAAACTTCATAAATGACACATGTCGAACGACAATCTTTTACACATGTACATACATTACACATAATATATAATTATGTATGTATAACTTAGATCCAGCCCAATCATGACTGTTTGGACTGGAATACTTGTTTTAAAAGTTTCGGCGCAAAATACCAAATTCTCAGAATGCCCTATTCGCTAAATGCCTAATTTTCAGAATGCCCGATTCTCTGAATATCTCAATATCAAAATGGCAAATTTTCTGTAGTTAGGAATATTCTTATAAACATAAGATTTTGTAATACACATACTATTGTATTTGAATAATCAGTTAGTTGAAATTCTAAGATTTTGTAGAGCATAACAATGAATAGGTATTTATCCTAATGCCCGTTCGGACAAAATCAAGACAATTTTAAGTTGTACCTGTCACTTTTATAACTTTTTAAGTATTTTTTTTAACGTTTTTAAAGACATAATGGATAGTATTTAATCGTTATTTTAACATTTCTAATTAAAACTACATAAAATAAAAAACCCTAAAGAACTAACTAAAAGTAAACTAAAAAATGGCGTCGAAAAACTCCTCCACATTACCCAAAAGGCTGGCAGCATTGCCACGTTGTATGGCAATGCTTATTCTCTTTTTAAATTAAAAGAATTTAAAATCTTATCAAAAACCAATTTGAAAGCTCAATAGACCATTATATGAAGTAACATTGCACCGAACCAGATATACACCAACAGCATTTCAGCAATCGACTTCCCACCAAATTGTCAAACAGCCTGACAGATCTCGTCTTCAGCCACTGACAGCCCTAACGTTGCCTCTGAGAGTGTAACTTGGACAATTAGAGAGGGCCAACTCAGTTACTGCTAGATATTACCTATACCCCCGACGCCCTCTTGTTCCGATCGATCTCCGAAGTATGAATGTTTCATCGCGACGCGACGAATGATTTAATGAAACGCTTCCTTTTACATATTTATGAAGATGTAATGGTGACATATTATCCTTGTAAATCCGTATTATTCTTCTTTGATCACAGTGGAGTGGAGAACGTTAGGGGTGCAATGTGAGGGGTGAATGCAAGGGTTTTCTTAATATTAAGGGGTTTTAATATGAAGTAATTTTGGGACATCAAAATTTTAGTAGGTACATGTAATTTTTCTGTAATTTTCTAAATCCTAGGATGAAGCACAAAAACATTCTGCCAAACGGCTGGTCAGTTTGTAGGCAGCCCTAACTATATATAAACCATATTTTTCTCGAATTCCAAATTCCTAGCAGATCATGAGCGATTCTTCTAATATTTGTAATTGCACAAATTAGCCGAATTGACTCAATTCATTTTAAATCAGAATCACATTCCATGTAAAAAATATTATGATCCTAATACAATTCTACTAAAGTGGACTTTTTAGATCCGAAAATGATCATTTGTCACCCACAAAAAAAGGTATAGGTAGCATTATTGTTGTATAGACAATAATATACAGAACCAATATAATGCAGGGTCTAATGGCCGCTTGCATTTGCGCAGTAATTTATAAGTTAGTAAGTAAGTTAAATTACCGCTCTACTCCTAACAGCCACAATTGCCAGCTCTGGGTTATTCCATTGCTTGAATTAGCACAATTGCCCGTAATACCCGTATCCTACCACACGATATTATGCGCGGATTGTGATACAATTGAGATACATATATAGGGATACCTACTGCAAATTGGAACTAAATATAAGAGCAAGTAAGTCAATATAAGTCTTAAAGCCATGAAGTATCGTGTTATCCCAGTTAATGGGTTGTGGAGGTCAGGTAGGCAGCCGCTCCTCGTAAAATACTGGTATTCAGCTAAATCCGGCTTGACTGGAAGTCGACCCCAATATAGTTGGGAAAAGGCTAGGTAGATGAATGGCTCACAGAACATATGATCGATGGGAATAAAAGGTCCTGGAGTCGCAACCACGTACTGAACGACGCATCGTTGGAAGGCCTTCCCAATGTGACCTGGTGAGGGTCCGGGGTCAAGGGATCGGTCGTTGTGATGACGCTTGGGTGAGGCCTATGTCCAAAGGGCAGTGGATGTCTTTCGACCGAAATGATGATGGTAAGAACTATTACAACCACGTTACGACATACCTACATAGAAGTACCTACAAATATACGCTTGGTGAAGGTTGCTTACAAAATTATGAAACTCTGTTGACGAAGCGGCAACGACATGTCAGCATGATGTTAGTGCACGGACTAATGCAACTTAGGAAGTCATCAGCATCATCATCTCAGCCAAAAGACGACGAGAAGAGATACGTCACCACAGCGACCGGTCCTGTGCGTCTCATATCCATCGGATTCCCGCGATCCTTACCAGGTCGTCGGTCCACCTAGTGGGAAGCCTTCCAACGCTGTGTCTTCCGGTACGAGGACGCCACTCTAGAACCTTCCGCCCTCATCGACCATCTGTTCTATATAACTTGCTAGCAGCCCGTCCCGGCTTTGCACGGGGTAGACAATTATTTATTTTTGAAAAAAGTTGTTGTAGTGACATAACTACAATAGTTGGACATATGCTACCGCGGAGTTTTTTGTAGACATTATGATGTTCTTCAATATTGTTATACATCATTTTGTTCTATCGCTAATAGTTTCGACAGCGCATTCGATGAAAGACATTTTAAGACTCATTTTTCTACACCTTCGGTTACATTGTTCAAATTTTACCAAGGATCTCTAATTTTTTTCAAAATGAAATGTAGCCTATGTCAAATTGGAAGAATGTAGCATTCTATTGGTGAAAGAATTGTTTAAATCGGCCCAGTACTTTTTGAGCCTATTCACTACAAACATACAAAAATAGGTACTAATCTTTCCTCTTTATAATATTAGTATAGATGAAGTAATGAACATTGATTTATTATTATTTTTCCTATTCTACTCTTCACATTTAATTCAAACTGCACTCTAAGTTACATTGTTACTCACTATCTAACCATTTAACAACTTTTATTCTAAAGGATTACGACCTAGTCTTTTCAAAATATTACCTAAATCCAAAATAACACGCCAAAGAGCTGTACGACAACTCTAAGCGTTCCCAGATATGCGGGGAGCTCACAAAGAGAGGAGATACAATGTACAAAAGACTGCAACTTGCAAAGAAAAGCGCAAAAGATAAACTCAAAAGAAATAACAGCACATCACGACATTCTTTGAACCTGAGCGGTTTGTGTACACTAGTAGAGATAGTAGAAACATTGAGATAGAATCTGTACTTTGTGTACTGTGTTGAAAAATAATGAAAATGTCCATTATCCTTTATGTATCTTACGTTTACACAATGTTTCGGGTAATACTTTTGTTGTGCTTACAGATCAGCATCATCTGCCTAGCTAGCCTTTTCCCAACTATATTGGGGTCGGCTTCCAGTCAAGAATACCAGTATTTTACGAAGAGCGGCTGCCTACCAGACCTCCACAACTCATTAACTGGGATAACACGGTATTTCATAGCAAGACTGGAATCAGATTGACTTTATTTATGTGCTCACCTCAGACTCTGTGTGTAAAAAATCAATCAACGCTATATTATATAGCGTTCATTGATTTTTTTGAAAGAATCCTTGCAACTTTGGAACTCTAAGAGTAACTGGAGGAGGAATATGAGTGGGTTTTAGTGAGTAAAAGTCTGACAATCTCTCTCATTCCACTCAGAGTGAATTTTAGATGATATATATATGTTTTGTTTAGTCTTTCTGTGTACAGATAAATAAAAATATAATAGTGCTTGTGGATAGACTAATGCACGATGTCGTTGGTGGTTGCATTGTGGTCACGATGTGGTTGCGATTTGGTAGCGGTGTCGTTGATGTGGTCAGTCTGGATCTAACTTTTTATAAAATAAATTTGTATAAAAATAGTGCCTAGTCATGTGTTTTTATTGTGGTGTGATTATGGTACGTGCTTGTGGCTAGATAATAACAGCCACACGGGTCGATCTTCAAGGTTAAGCAACGCTTGCCAAGGTTGGTCTGTGGATAGGTGAGCATCTTAAGATACCGAGTTTCCTCCGTACCTCGGAAAGCACATCAAGCCGTTGGTCCTGTCATTTGTAGATCTATGGCAGTCGTTACGGATAGTCAGAATAAATCTGACTCCAGTCTTGCCATAAAGTACCGTGTTACCCAAGTTAATGGGTTGTGGGGGTCTAGTAGGCAGCCGCTCCTCGTAAAATACTGGTATTCAAAATCAAGCTTGACTGGAAGCCGATCCCAATATAGATGAAAAAGGCTAGGCAGATGCGATAATGTATCTCTTCTCTTAATGTATGTGGAATTGTATTTCTGTAACCATTTGTGTGACAGTAATAATAAACTGATGATGTGGTTGCGATTTGGTAGCGGTGTAGTCGATGTGGTCAATGTGAACGAAATCTTTAAAAAATAATATATTTTTTTATAAAAAATATTTAACAGGTTTTTTCAACGGAGGTGAAATATTTTCGATTCAGGTTATGTCGCGTCGACCCAATTGGTCGTAATGATTAATCTTTCAGTGTGAAAATGTTTGGTATCCAATATTCAGAATTCCCTTTAGCAATATTTGTATACATTATTGGAAAACTATAAATTATTTTACTGTATGAAGAGGTAGTTGTTTTATAGGCGACATGTTGGATAAATATTTTCATTTTAATCGCATTGGGACTTGCTGTAGATTCGGACGTAAAAAGTTTGATCAGAATAAAATTATTAAATTGTAATGTTAGGGCTGCGAAATTATTTTAAAGAATTCTCTCGACTTTGGAAAGCAAAGAGCACCTGAAAGAACTTGAGTGGGACGTAGTCAGCAAAATCTAACAGTGTCTCTCACTTCACCCAGATCGGGAAAATTTATTTAATGATTTTCCACCGAAAAAAGGTTTTTTTATGTCAATTACGAGTAGACCGACTATCATTCTGTACTATAATTTTACAAAATAATACTTCACTCACTTTTTTTAAATTCAGGTATTGAGTATATTAATTAAACCGGTCAAGTGTGTGTCATTCTATTAATTCTACAAAAAACAAAAAAAAAACAACTGAGAATAGTTTGTAAGTTATTTTTTGCCCTCCTACCCCACCTTTACCCACCTATTATTTTTTTATTTACGATTTTCCTATTTTTGTTCCGATCTATACTTACGTCCGATTACTATAATACGTTACATGGCATAACAACTGAACTAAAACAACGACTATTTCTGTTGGCCACATTGTACGGATTCGACGAAAGTTTCTCTCGAAATAGTTGTATTACTAAACAAAGCCGCTTTGTAATCGCATTGTACAACTGTTTGGAAATAACACATTAATCATAGTTTGTCTAATTGAAATTTGCTACTATTTACAATGGTCTCAAGTGTAACGATCTTTATTCTTTAAAACTATTATTGGCTTTGTAAGTAGCTACTGTTCATTTAATTGTTCACACTAAAACAATTGATTTTAGATACCTATTTATGGCTTCGGCCGCGTGTAAGAAGAAAGTTATCGCTGGAGAATAAACTCTTGATAAAATTTGTTATTAAAGGATATGATCTACCTACCCATGTGCCTATACAAAACCGTTGAGCATGTAAGAGCTACAAGTATACTCATACAAACTTTATCATTCTTCTTCTTCTTCCTGCCCGTATCCCATATTACTTGGGGTCAGCGCAACATGTTTTTTTCTTCCATGCTGCCCTGTCACCCGTCATAACATCACTGGCTCCCTTTTCTTTCATATCAGTCTTCACACAGTCCATCCATCGTTTCTTTGGCCTTCCTCTTCCTCTCCATCCGTCCACATATAAATTCATAACTCTTTTAGAAATAGGCGTTCCACTTCACTTTAAACTTTATTATTCATACCTATTAAATATCTCCTTTATGATATTAAAATTATGTTACTTATTGTTTACCCTTGGTCCTTCAATCCAACGTATTTTTTCCACAAATGTCATTTTCACGATTTTCGGGACGGACAACTACGGAACCCTACTCTGTAAGTGACCCGACATAGTAATGGTAGATGGTTTGTTAAACCTTTAAGTTCGATAACAACTAAACTCATTTAGAAAACATTAAGCCAGAATAATTAAAGTACTTAATTAGCTTTCAAGACAGATGTTTATCATAAATACTAACAATAATAAAAATATGTCTATAATAAGAGACTGAATTGAGCGTCTTATTATCGCAAAATTGTCATGATCCCCGACATCTGTACTTTATTGTTATTTTTATCGTTGCTACAAAAAAAAAATACAACAGGTATACTTACAAACTAAATAAAAAAGCATTGGAAGACTTACCTGACATTGTAACATCTCACACAAACGATTTCAACTTTACATATGTTTACAAATACAATACGTAAACTCACTATATATAAAAGTAGTCACAACAAGTTGTACAATCGAGGTGTGTACGGTACTAAGGGATACGATAACTAACCCCGCAGGTGGTTCCATTACAACTAAACTTATTACACTGAATGTCACGTAAAGGACCACAGTTTGTTCACTGAGCCACACTATGTAGAGATACAGTAGGTTCAATGTTATTTATTTCATCACCACTGCTCTCAAAACGGTGAAGGAAAACATCGTGAGGAAACCGGCATATCCTAGAACCAAAATCCACCAATCCGCAATGAGCCCGCGTGGTAGATTAACGCCCATTCTCTCTCCTAGAGAGGAGGCCTGACAGCCAACAGTGGGAACATTATAAGGCCGATAATGCTAATGCTAATACATATACTCGTAAGTATAAATCTATCGTAGGTACTCTGTGTCGGTTAGTCTCGCATGAAGCATCTGCGCTTTGGTTCTGACGGTCTGACCTCAAGAAACCAATCAGAGAGTACAAGGCATTCTTAGAAGATTTTTTTCCAGAATTATTAAGTTTAATTACCACAAAGCGTTGGTGCTGGTTCTTAAAACCTGGATTCCTGGGTCAGGTAAAATTTTATTGAGGTTTTCAACTAGGAAATTTTCAATAGCAGCCCTGATGTGACACTGTTGAATTATCGAAAATACGTAAAACCATTGGTCGTGTCGGATTTCCGTACCATCAGACTACAAGAATAAAAGAACAGATAGTGTACCCAAACTCGAGGTTGGTTTTGGTGTGAAATTTTAGTGTTCTAGGTCCAAAGGTTTGAGCTGAGCGTTGATGAGTCGGTGAGTGAGTCAGGACTTTGCCTTTTGCATACACTGATGTAGATCACATAAAAGTTACATTTTGTAAAAGTTGGATTGTTTTAATGATAATATAATAACTTTTTTAAGGTATTATATTTGAAGCTTGATATTTTTTTTAAAACGGCTACAACTGTTTCGTCTCAAAACCGTATTATAATTGGACTCTAAAGGAATAATTTTACGTATTTCAACTGACACTTCTTTATCTTCTTACAATGTGGCTTTATTACTACACACTCGCGAGTATTCGTAGAGTTATACATACGATTATCTTCAATTAATTCGAGCCGTGCGTCTCGACGTCTGTCGTACCCCGCCGTGCAAATTGTGCATCTTACCGCTGAATGATATTCTAATACCTTATTATTACAGCAATGAATAGCATTGTATCTCTCGCTAATTGCGTTTGCTTATTATAATACTACTAGTTAATATTCCACAGTGAGTTAAATGGGATTACGGGGATTAAACGTAGAATTAGTGTCTGTAGATGAACATGTTTTGCGTATTATGTCGTAGAAAAAGCTTACTTGTGGATTATCTGGAAACATATTTAAACAATTACATCTGATTTTAATAACATGTTAAACATACCAGTATTTCAAGATGAAAATCTATAATCAGTGCAAGTTGCCAGTAATAACATAAATGATATATGATATTTATTATGCAAATAGGTTTTCACAACCACTTTTACACGGCAATTTTTTTTTTTGGACTTTTTTGTTTTTACTAGATGAGGCCGGTGTTTCCTAACTGACTACCCTGAGAAGATACACCAAAACAAACTCAGGGGTAGGTATTGAAACGTGATCACTTGAAATAGGTATCTAAGAAGCTCTAAAGTCACCCGAAGGGTGAAAGGGCTATGCTCGGAATTTCCTTGCCTGATCGCATCAGGAATTAAGACATCCGGAGTAGAATCAAAATACTGACATGGCCCGTAAAATCGTCAACCTTAAGTAGTAGTGGGCAAGGCAAATTGCTTATAGGACAGATGGTCGATAGTTTCTGAAGTAGCAACCGCGCACTGGTAGTCGAAATATTGGAACGCCTAACAAAAGCCGGATCGATGACTTGGTGAGAGTTTTGGGAATGCGAGGGATGCAAGACGGAGAGAGGTTTATGTCCAGCAATTAACTTTTTTCGGCTAAAATAATGACGATGAATAAAAACTATAATAATAAACCACCCGATAATTACACAACAATTTTTTTTAAATATATATAACAAAAACTAGTGCTTGACTGCAATTCCACTTGATGGTAAGCAGTGATGTAATCGTTGAATCTGAGGCGCACTACATAGTTATATACATAGTTTATTAAGAGCCTATTCACTCTAGTCTTGAGGATACCCAATTTATAATCGGACGGGAAAGCCGTAGCAGGCAAATTGTTCCAATCCTTCGATGTACGCGGTATAAACGATCAAAGTTAATGATCACATTAACAGATATTAAAGAATTACAGAAAAAAGAAGAAAACTATGTATCACGTTGCGAAGACTCCAAACAAATTATGACAACGGTAAGAGCATAACGCGGGTCATAATAATTATACCCAAGTTCTACAAACTCTCCGTGTCAACCACAAAAACAGCAAAGTAAAATACAATTAGAGAATAACGTCCAGTTGAAGAAAGTCCGAACCGAAGCAACACGGCTCATCAAAACTAAGTTTGCAGTAAGAACAATTAACATCAACCAAGGGTTGGGCCGCTTCTTACGACCGCACCAGACAGTGTCCTTTATTTGCTACAAGTATGCTTGCTACTTGTAAACGACAACCGTTTAGTTCTTGTTTACAAGTAGTGTTTGTGTTTACGTGATCAATGGCTGAAGCTTTTTATGTAGTACACAGTCTTTCATAGTTATTATTATTGTGTGTGCCTGAGGAGCTCGTGGCTAGTTAATAACAGCCGCACGGGTCGATCTTTAAGATTAAGCAACACTTGCAAAGGTTGGTCTGTGGATAGGTGACCATCTTAACATACCGAGTTTCCTCCGTGCCTCGGGAAGCACGTTAAGCCGTAGGACCCGGCTATCATTTGTAGATCTTTGGCAGTCGTTACGGATAGTCAAAAACCGGTAAATCTGACTCCAGTCTTGCCATGAAGTACCGTGTTACCCCAGTTAATGGGTTGTGGAAGTCTGGTAGGCAGCCACTCCTCGTAAAATACTGGTATTCAGCTATATCTGGCTTAACTGGAAGCCGACCCCAATATACCTACATAGTTGGGAAAAGGCTAGGCAGATGATATTGTGTGTGACTTCCCTTCCCTCCAATTTTTATTGACTAAAACCTCACTTGTGTTCTTAATTGCTTTTTGTGTCCCATGACTATGAGTTTTCTTTTTAGGAATTCCTTGTTGCCCTAGCGGGTATCGGCCCTACTGACTGACCGCAATATCAATGCGCAGCCAAAAATACTAGGTAGGAACTTTTGACCAACCTTTTTAAGATGATTTTAGAAGATAAAGCATTGAATAAAATTAAAATTTAATAAAACCTTAATATCGCGTGTTACGTTTGGTTACGTTAAATCTGCCTCCCAATGTAAATAAGACTACACATTACTAAGAGAGTGTTAATTACAGAATTGTTAATACGGCATTGTCTTAGCTCGCGGATAACGTTCGTTCTGCATATTTAGCTAAATTCGCTTAACACAGGCGCGTAGCCAGGTGTGTAGGGGAGAATTAGACGCGAATATATTGTGCTAACGAGATAAAGGGAGTCTGCGTAACAAGCCAGGTGCGAGGGGATTTGGTTAGCAGAAAGGATTAGAGCGAATATTTTGATATGGAGTTTTTGTGTACAACTCAGTCACATTAACTTGATGCTTGGCGTCGATGAAATAATGTTCAAAAACAATATAACCACAACAACAGAGAACTAGGCATTCATTATGGCTGGCATTTGTAGATCTTTGGGAGTCGTTACGGATAGTTACGAGTAGAAGCCAGTAGTAAATCTAACTCCAGTCTTGCCATGAAGTACCGTGTTACCCCAGTTAATGGGTTGTGGAGGTCTGGTAGGCAGCCGCCTGCACCGACTTGACTGGAAGCCAACCCCAATATATTTTTTTTTAAATTAAAATAAAATAAAAACCCAATATAGTTTGGAAAAGGCTAGGCAGATGATTATGCAATAGGAAACATACTATAAAAAGATGATCCATTTTTTTTCATTTAGGAATACAGAAATTACATTATTTTAAGTTAAAACCTAAAAACAAGTACGTGTGTAGGTAGTTACGTTTCACTTAGTTCCGTGAAATTTTTAGCTGTCAATACGAGTGTGTCCATGTTAATTATCGGTCAATGCGAACCCCGTGGAAAATGCAACAATACGCTGATTGCATTGGACATTCATTTTGCATATATCTGTCTATATAACTCTGACGATTTTAGAGTTCCATGAACTTACCAAGGATTAAAGTTTCACCATACAAATCTAGAGCAGTGGTGGCCCAGCGGTAATGGCCCCGACTTACGAGTTGTAGGTTCAAACCCAGCCAGGTGCATTAATTTGTGTAATTTATTTCATCACCACTGCTCTCAAAACGGTGAAGGAAAACATCGTGAGGAAACCGGCATGACCTAGAACCAAAAATTCGAAGACATGTGACATCCACCAATCCGCGCTGGACCCGATTACTGCCCATTCCCTCTCCTAGAGAGGAGGCCTGAGTCCCAACTCCCAACAGTGGGAACATTTCAAGGCCGATAACTCTTAGCTTAGAGACTGTGAGTAGTAGATGCAACTATCTCAAATATTTTGATTAGGTGTAAAATTAAATCTTGGGAACCGAATCGTTTACTTAGAAAGAAGAAAGGAAATACAAACTTTTATAAGTGACTAAAAATCTAACTCTAATAATATGACCTCTCATAATTAATTACCAATTCATGAAACCAAAACCCAAACAGCGTCTACGAACGAAAGCGGCCCAAGTCAAGAACCTCACAAACCGAACTTTATAACAGTCAACAACAGCCCGACAAACAACTGAAAGTTTTTGAGTTGTGCAAGTTAACACGTGGCGGCCATTACGAGCGCTTAATTACGCTCGTGTGCTGACACAGCTCAACACAGCTCAATACAGCTCAACATAACTCACACAGCTCAACATAGTCAAACAGATAACGCTTAGATTGAGTTTGGGTCATGTTGGGGACTAATATAGATCTGGTCATTTTGGGGAGCAAGTTTTCAAATATGAGTGTGTGTGAGTTCTCGAAGTTTATCGATGAATTTGTTAATAGTTTGTGTGTACAGATTAGGTGGTTTCAATACGTTACGGAAGGTCTTTACCTTGAAAATGCATCATTAGGATCTATATCTATTATGCCCGGTCAACCACCATTAATTACTACACGACGCATCCTGACTCAAAGCTTGTAAAAAATAATATTGAATCCGTCTCAAAAAGGGCCTTTACTTTTAAGGTCAATCCTTCAAACAGAGCTAAATAATCAGAATTCTTTTTAATAGTTTTATTTGCGTCTAAATATCTACATTGCCTTCTCAATTACGAAGTCAGCTACAATTAAAGATCATCTGAACGGTACTATCTTAGCCATCTTTTATGTAAGCCACTTTCGGGATGGTGATAAAAAAATAAATAACCACGAAGCCTTTTCACCTAACCTGCCCGTGTCGGAGTACTATTTTGAGTTCACTTTGCTCGCTATTGGACTAAGAATATTCAGTTAGCGTGGTAAAAAAATTATAATTAAAATTTATTTTCATTCTATTTCTGAAAGAAATCCAACAAACATAGAGACTATGCAACTACAACTAGGTACTTACTAGTTTAAGATGAAAATCTAGTTTCTATCAACAAAAGTCTTCGTCTCGATAACCTTAAACTTGGTAAGTCGCCAGCATAACCGATCGGACACTCGATGTGGGACAAACTATTAATAGTTCCCATCTAAGGTCATACGAGACGGTGTACTTTAGTGTTAGACCCAGTATAACATTATATTGGAGTATTTATTAATTGATCTATTGTTTTGAGTGACTGCTGACTCTAGGTGACTTTGAGAAAGAAAAATTATGTAGTTGTTGCATTGTGTTCGAGTAAATAAAGGTAGTAGTAAAGATTGGACCACATTGTTCAAATTGGTCTGCGCCTACCAGAGTAAAGGAGAAGTAAAGGCCTTTTTCACCTGGTGGTCAAAGATAGAGTAGGAATTCAAGAAAGTCCAGTTGCCAAAATTGATGATCCATTTAAGAAAATTGAAGATAGAGCCTCTTGGCGCAGGTAAGTCCTTACCTTCCTACACCAAAAGGCTACTCCTCAGACTCGACTCCAAATAATGGGACCAGGGAAGAAAAAAGAAGGCTGTCTTGAAATTTGGAACTCCTTCACACAATCAGCAAATATTATGCTTGAAGGTACTATGGGTGCTTCGAGAGTGTTTGAAGAGTTAAAGGCCAGGATCACAGGTAGGTTTTACTTAGTCAGTAAAATTAGCAAAAGGGTGATACTTCCTCTCGCTTTAGCTAGAACGGGAGAAATAATCTTATGATTTCGTACCCCCCAAAAAAAACAATCACTATAAGTAGAATGTTTCACAAAATTTGTTCTTTTTTTTAAATTGTTATAAACTAGCGCTTGACTGCGACCCCACCTCATGGTAAGCAGTGATGCAATCGTCGATGGTGAGGCGCACTAGTTCATTAAGAGCCTATTCACTCTAGCCTTGTTGCAGATCGTACTTAAACTGCGTTTTAAATCACAATAAGCATCTGTCTTCGAAAATAATTCTTCAAGCCGAAGTCTATAGAACCGTTTGTTCCTTAAAACTCGGTCTTATAGTATTACGAGAGGTTTAAGTGACAAAAGTTTTCCTGGCAGAGTTTCAAACCCGACTTATCCGAGTGATATTAAAAATTGAAAGTAGGTGTATCGCTTACAAAATTAATAGGCTATTCGTTTTTATTTTTCCATAGCCAAATGGCAAAAACGGAACCCTTATAGATTCTTCATGTCTGTCTGTCTATCCGTATGTCACAGTCCCTCGTTCCCGAAACTATAAGAACCATACTATTGAAACTTGGTAAGCAGATGTATTCTGTTTTTCACACAAAAATGTTAAAAATCAATAATCTTTGGGGGTGGATCTATAATACCTTTTTGCAAACAAAGTTTTAAATAAACTAATATTAAGAGACATCGCTTCCTAAGTTACCAAATCCTACCGGTCGTTACAGATGACCGAGCGGTATAGGTACTTGCAGCTGCGATGCATCCGGCTCTTTAACTAATCCCCGTCGATCGACAGCTATACAGACTGAATGTCTGATACTTTACAGTTTGGAACTCTCTTCTATTATCTATACTAATAGGTATACGAAAGAGGAAATATCTGTATTTTTGTTTGTAATGAATAAACACAAAAACTACGGAACCAGTTTTAAAATGCTGCTTTATCACTGAGTGACATAGGCATATCCATCATCATCATCTCAGCCGAAAGACGTCCACTGCTGGACATAGGCCTCCCCCAAGCGTCGCCACAGCGACCGGTCCTGTGCGTCTTGCATCCATCGGATTCCCGCGACTCTAGCCAGGTCGTCGGTCCACCTTATGGGAGGCCTTCCAACGCTGCGTCTTCCGGTGGGTACCGGATAGGCTTATTGAAACACACAAATTCATATTCATCCATGAAAATTGTTTATAGAAACAGAAATAGATGTAGAGTATCCAGCCTCTTGGATTTCTCTATTTTACAGAATGCATTTATATGTTCCACAACTTTTCACACAGCGCCATCTAGTCCCAAGCTAAGCAGAGCTTGTGTTATGGGTACTACTAAATACAACAACTGATAAACATACTTATATATTTCTAAATAAATACATATCTATATCTATACTAATACTAGCTTTTACCCGCGGCTTCGCTCCCGTCAAATGACTACCCTACATATCCTACGCTACCCTACCCTACACTACCCTACCTACCCTACACTACCCTATACTACCCTACACTACTCTACACTACCCTACACTACCCTACACTACCCTACACTACCCCACACTACCCTACACTACCCTACACTACGCTACACTACCCTACACTACCCTACCTACCCTACTTTACCTAACTTTTTTTTTTTAGTATTTTTCTCTCCGTAAGAACCATCACTGAACTTCAAGGAACATTTAAAAAAAAAATCAGCCAAATCGGTCAAGCCGTTTTCATGTGATGTTGTGACAACGAAAAACGGGTTTCATTTTTATATATATAGATTATAAAGAGGTAAAATTTTTAAGTTTGTAAGTTTGTAGGTTTGTAAGTTTGTATGTAGGGGGTAATCTCTGGAACTACTGGTCCGATTTGAATAATTCTTTCAGTGTTAGATAGCCCATTTATCGAGGAATGCTATAGGCTATATACCATCACGCTATGTGCGTGTGAGCAGTAACGAAAAATGCGGGTGAAACCGCAGGGGACAGCTAGTTATAGATAAATTACACCCAGACACAGAACAAATGATCATGCTCATCACACAAACATTTGTCCTGAGTGGGAATCGAACCTACGACCCCTGGCATAGCAGTCAGGGCCACTGACCACTAGACCAACAGGCCAGTCGAAATTTAGTAGAGTGTGCGCGGGAATTGCATGACTTGATTCTACCATCACCTTTCTATCATCCCGCCTTTGCCTTGCCTGCTGCGATCTTCCAGTCTGTTTATAATTTGGCTGTCTTTAAGGCTGCATAGGGTCTTAATTAACTAGTGCATTTCACAATCAACGATTGCATCACTGATTACTATCAACTATCAAGTGAGATTGCAGTCAAACACTAGTTCATATTATTTAAAAAAGGAAAATTTGTTTAGTGAAGTGTTTCCCGGAAAAAAAACCTTTAGATTCTCCCTAATCCTAAGTTATATAACGAATCTTCTAATGTACTGCTAACACGCTTCTTATTTATTTTCTGAAATGGGAACGTTTTTCTGACTATTCCTAGAAATCATCTTTTGTGTTTGACAAAGTACGACACATCGTAAATATAGCGCAGTTAATACATACAGCCGAGAGCAAGTGGCGGCAACTGATAAGGAGTTCTGCCACAAAATAGATAAGGACAGAAGGCTTCACTTACGCGACGTACTTCACTTTTCATACCTACCTACAGTAGGCGATCGCGTTAGAATAGGCGCCGGCCGCAGTCCGAGCACAGACCAACCGCGTATGGTCCGACACATCGTATCTGTGAGAGGTATCTATGTGTGCGTTGCTCGAGCGCGCTTTGTATGTAGATTGCTTTCTGTACCTATCAAGTCAATCATATGTGTGTACTTCACTTTTCATTCCTACGCTCGGCGATCGCGCTAGAGTAAGCGCCGACCGCTCAGTCCAAGCACAGTCTAAGCGCGTATAGTCCAGTCCGAGACATCGGATCTGTGAGTGGTGTCTATATGTGCATCGCTCAAACGCGCTTTGTATGTAGATTACATTCTGTGCCTAGCAAGTCAATCTTATGTATGTACTTCACTTTTCATACCTACGCTCGGCGATCGCGCTAGAGTAAGCGCCGACCGCTCAGTCCAAGCACAGTCTAAGCGCGTATAGTCCAGTCCGAGACATCGGATCTGTGAGTGGTGTCTATATGTGCATCGCTCAAGCGCGCTTTGTATGTAGATTACATTCTGTGCCTAGCAAGTCAATCTTATGTATGTACTTCACTTTTCATACCTACGCTCGGCGATCGCGCTAGAGTAAGCGCCGACCGCTCAGTCCAAGCACAGTCTAAGCGCGTTTAGTCCAGTCCGAGACATCGGATCTGTGAGTGGTGTCTATATGTGCATCGCTCAAGCGCGCTTTGTATGTAGATTACATTCTGTGCCTAGCAAGTCAATCTTATGTATGTACTTCACTTTTCATACCTACGCTCGGCGATCGCGCTAGAGTAAGCGCCGACCGCTCAGTCCAAGCACAGTCTAAGCGCGTTTAGTCCAGTCCGAGACATCGGATCTGTGAGTGGTGTCTATATGTGCATCGCTCAAGCGCGCTTTGTATGTAGATTACATTCTGTGCCTAGCAAGTCAATCTTATGTATGTACTTCACTTTTCAGACCTACGCTCGGCGATCGCGCTAAAGTAAGCGCCGACCGCTCAGTCCGAGCACAGTCCAAGCGCGTAAAGTCCGAGACATCGTGTCTGTGAGCGGTGTCTATGTGTGCGGTACTCGAGCGCGCTTTGATGTAGATTACCTTCTGTATCTATCTCTTTAGTGGTTCTGCCGACTCTTGCCGAGGTGGCCGCTATCGGCTTATTAGCGCTAATTATAATCAGGAGGTGGATGAGTGTGGGTGGTTTTAGGCCGTGTAAGGTATGTGGGTAGAATTTTGACAACGTTTCAGAAACCCTTTCCACTGCTAGGGAACTAGGTGTATACCTAAGAATCGAGTTATTAATTGTCAAGGATTTTTTTATTGGAAATCTTTTAGTGTCTTCTCCCGTTTTGCGGCAAAGCAAAAGCGTCAGTAACCTTTGTGTTCTAGAACCACGGGTAACCTTTTCGGAAGCCCACCCTAGTAGGCTTGATCTACAGTAACCCTAATGACCTTTCACGACGGGCCCTGCTTTAGGCCTTGGTCCAGAGCCAGGAAAAATGGCAGGCGGTTGCCTCTTTCTGCGTAGTAATGCTAGCGAAAAAAGTGGTCGCATATAAGAATATGTTGAATTGGAAGTAATATTAAATTACAACCAAAATTTATTTAAAAATCACATAATAATTTACGAAATACCTTCTAAGAGCATATTTTAAACAAATAGATACATTTTTAACTAACAATTATTAATTAAAATCGCTATCTTAACTTGATTAGAATGACAACTGCGCAATTGTACTGTGAATTGAATAATGTATAGTAATATTTGATGGGACGAGTTTATTAAACTAGAGAGAGCAGACATTTGTGAGGGATGCAACCGAGTTCAATGAACTATTTAAATACATAAATTATGAGCATGTAACTCTCTCGCTGAAGGGTAAATCCTTCAGACATTTTGTGTCAAATATCTTCTTGTGAAGAGAAAGAAACGTGAATTAATTATTTATCGTAACTACGGAATATTATAGACTCTTACTTTAAGCCAGATTTTTTTTATATGTCTGCATTTTTATGTCTTCGAAATGATATAGCATTGAAAACTCCGTTTTAATCCCTAAACTGGTATCTTTATTAAAGTTTTCTTTAACAAATTAAGCCCAAAAAATAATTAATTTTTAATGTTATTATCATGCATCTGAATTAAGGGTTCGGCCACTTGTATGTCTAGAGCTTTATTTCAGAAAAAAAATCTTTTCTCCTATTCAAAGAACAACATTTTTGTACTTGAGAACTGCTGACAATGTTCCAGGCAGGCACAGGGATTCAGTAACGTACTAAATAAACGTAAAAAAAAAGGGGTGAACTTTTCGATCCTTAAGAATTTTAAGGATCTTTGCCCAATTTTGACCCCAACAATAATTTTGTATGGTATAAATCATAAGGATATAATGAAAAGTTTTCCTTTATAATTTAAATGTGGAATACTTTCTCCTAAGGGGTTAATCGTTACTAATCTCCTTATTCTTAATCCTAAGTTTTTACACGTGGAAAAAGTGTAAGCTTAGCGTTTCATTTCATTGTATTTGTACGCCTTTCTAGTCAAAACATGTTGATATTTTTTTTTGTAATCGTAGACATTTTTATACATTTTATGAATTTAGACATTTTTATTATACCTACATTTTATTGACTTGACATAATTTTAAGATTTTTGTACGTTCGATTTTATTATTTGTTTAGTATTTTATTATGTTTTCAGTATTTGTACGACTTTTAAGGTAAAACATGTTGATATTTTTTTTGTAATCGCACCAACTGATTTGTAACCTACCCATCTTTTTGACAAATAAAATTTATATTATCTTATTTCACAAATTATGTGAAGAAATGGGACCAAAACACTATAGAATATTTTATTTATGCTAAAAGCTAGACTAGCAGTGCCTACAACAGTGATTGCTATTTAGCATGCTTATGGTTTGGATCGGCTCCAAACTGTCGGCTGATACCGCTTGAATTTCGTTAAGAGCTTGTACACTATATTGGAAATTCAATTCTCATACCACATTTTGGTAGCGAGACAAGAATCAGTTGGTAGAATTTAAACTTGGGCTTAGATTATTTAGACTTGTAATTTACGGAAATATCAGTAAAATTAAGGGGTTTTTTTGTCAGTTTTGAGATGTCGTGGTTAGTTAGGGTCGAAATGTTTATATTAAACTAGCTGACCCAGCACACTTCGTACTGCCGATTTTTTTTTCACCTTTTAAACCTTCTCTAGACCTCCACAAACATTTTAAGACCAAGATAAGATAAATCCGTTCAGCCATTCTCGAGTTTTAGCGAGACTAACGAACAACAATTGATTTTTATATACATAGATAAACAAAGAAACAAATGAATAGCTAATCTAAAAAAAAAAGATTAAAAAATGTGCAGGTTTAAAAAATAGCAATTTCATAGATGGTTATTATACAAAAAAAAATCATAACGTGCCAAAGAGGAATGGAGCGGAGTATGCTAAACATAAAAAGATTACATAAAATTAGGCATACAAAAATACGCAACATAACAAAAGCGACAGACGGTTTAGCACAAGCGCTCGCATTGAAGTGGAGATGGGCTGGACACATAGCACGACTGCAAGATCAAAGGTGGACAAAACGAGTAACGGAATGGAGGGGGCCAGTGGGCAAAAGAAAGAAAGGGAGACCTTGTAATACATGGGAGGATGAAATTGAACGTACAGCAGGTCCAAACTGGATGCAAAAAGCGAAAGCCAGAGAAAACTGGCTCAATTTGGAGGAGGCCTTTACCCGCAGAGGGGTTCTTTCAGAAAATAAAAACCTTATTATAAAGTATTAAAGTAAAAGTATCAAAATTATTTTATAAAATGTAAATTATACCTAACACTTATTCTTTCACAAAAGTACTAAACTGTTTAAAAAATGTAATCTAGCATATTTCTGAAGGAAATAAAAGGCATTTTTATTTTATTTTATATTTATTTATTATACAGTGTGTCTCAGATATTGACGCAAAAATGGATTAACCCAGTACATGATTCTGGCTGATGATGGAAATTATCCCGGTGATGGAATGGTTTTCAAAGTGTTTAATATCTAATATTGTTCATTTACTAGAGAGGAGAAGCTCGTGGCTAGATAATAACAGTCGCACGGAGCGATCTTCAAAGTTAAGCAACGCTTGCCAAGGTTGGTCTGTGGATGGGTGATCATTTTAACATACCGAGTTTCCTTCGTGCCTCGGAAAGCACGGAAAGCCGTAGGTCCCGGCTGTCATTTATAGATCTTTGGCAGTCGTTAAAGATGGTCAGAAGCCAATAAATCTGACTCCAGTCTTGCCATGAAGTACCATGTTACCCCAGTTAATGGGTTGTGGAGCTCTGGTAGGCAGCTGCTCCTCGTAAAATAATTGTATTCAGCTAAATCCGGCTTGACTGGAAGCGGACCTCAAAATAGTTGGGAAAAGGCTAGGTAGATGATGATTATTTATTTTTTAAAGATGTTTTACTTTTGATCCTGCGGTTTCGAGAAACGAAAAACCGAATTAAAGGGGTGCCATGGTAACCAATCCGCCTGCCCAGCCCACAAGAGAAGTTTCACTCACCTTTGAAAGACGCCATATTGTGTGCGCGCGACCGTGTGTTCAGTTCTCATCTATCAGCTCCACTTGTTCACTTGTCGTCAAAGTCCCGACGAACTTCCACTGTGCTTGCGATTACCTGCGGTAGAAGAAACGTTGATTTATGAATGATGTAAAATCATGGGAAGAATGCTTCTAATGTTCTTCATCGTAATCGATGAAGCGCTTCGCTTCGTCGTTCATACCGCGTACATCGAAGGACTGGAATAATTTGCCTGCTGCGGTCTTCCCGTCTGATTATAACTTGGGTGTCTTCAAGGCTAGAGTGATCTAGTGCGCCTCACCATCTACGATTGACTCACTGCTTACCATCAGGTGGGATAGCACTAGTTTATATAATTTAAAAAAAATGTCAGTCCATTCCATGGTGCCTGGAAAAAATTGATGAGTGCGATAAAGTCGCCAATTCAATGTTTTTATTTATCATAAATTTCCTTTTGTAAATTGCAATTTTGTTGTGCAATAATGAACCTACATATAAATAAAACATTAAAGTTACAAATAAGAAGGCATTTCTTACGTATTTTTATCCAATTACATAAATATGTTCAAGAGAAAATAATGTTTATTTGCCTTTGAAGGAACACGGAAGCGCTGTTCTTAAGTTAAGCATTCTACCTTTGTGATAGAAATCATAATTCTTTTTACATAAGCTTTCTCTGTTATTTTCTTTTTTATTTCATAATCGTTGTCTATATTGTAAAAGGAGAAACGAACTGACTGACATATCAACGCACAGCCGAAACTACTACTGGGACTGGAAGGGTGAAATTTGGCAGTTTTTGTTTCCTTTTTTGACGTAAGCGAGCACTAAGAGAATCTATCTACCTAGCCTCTTTTTCCAACTATATTGGGCAACTATTGTACGAGGAGCGGCTGCCTACCAGACCTCCACAACCCATTAACTGGGATAACACGGTACTTATGGCAAGACTGGAGTCAGATTTACTGGCTTCTGACTATCTGTAACGAGATAGAGAAGATTTTCCAAAAATCACCATCAAAAAGCAAGGATTTAAAGTTTGTATTGGGAAACCTAATTTCATACGAGTGAAGCCGCTGGCAGAATCTAGTTCTTTATCATAACAACACGATTTTTTTAAATTCTCTAAAAGGCACTAACAACTTGAGATTATTCCAGGAAACAAGCGAAAATGCGGCAAAACTGACAGATGTCAATCAAGGCGTTTTAATCAAAGCGGTGACGCGGCCGGGCCAAGGCAATTAGTTGTTCAGCCAACTTTTAAAGATAAAGTTTTCTTTTTCAATTTACTTTTCACTAAGTTTCAGCAATCAAATACCGCTACTTAGAGAGTTTGAGAAATTTAATAATTTTAGGTTTAATCGAAAATCTGGGCTTTTAGTAGCAGAACCTATTTTTTACCAGACTAGCGATCTGCCCCGGCCTTACACGGGTGCAATGCTGTGTTTATCTACTACCCATAGCACAGCATCAGCCTTATAATGTTCACACTGCTGAGACTCAGGCCTCCTCTTCAGGAGAGCGAATGCTGTGCGGGTTGGTGGATATCACGTCTTCAAATTTTTAGTTCTAGGACAAGCCGGTTTTCTCACGATGTTTTCCTTCATCGTTTTGAGAGCACCGAGTTTTGTCTACTGTATTATGCATGTATTATTATACGTCATATAAACCTTCCCCTTGAATCACTCTATCTATTAAAAACCGCTTCAAAATCCGTTGCGTAGTTTCAAAGATCTAAGCACAGATCTACAGCGGGAAGCGACTTTGTTTTATAGTATACTAGCTTCCGTCCGCGTGTTCAAGAATCGGGATAAAAGGAAGCTTATGTTCTTTTCCATGGCAAAGGCCATATGCATGCCAAGTTTCATTCAAATCCGTTCAGCCGTTTTTGCGTGATTAAGTAACAAACATCCACACTTTCACATTTATAATATTAATATATATATTTATATAAGTTAGGATTGTAATGGTACATTTTGTCTCGGCTCCTAAAAGCGGAAAAATATTACACACGATTAAAATGGAAAGTTCTGAAAGAGCATTGCCGCTGGCAATCTAGTTCATCCCACCCAAGGGGCCTACAGGGGCCTTTGTACATATTACTACATGTATATGTGTGCAAGCCCGGATACATTGCTTACTTGCTTAGCAACACGAATGTCTGACGATCCACTGGGACAACGATGCTTGATTGCTTATGCTGCACTGTCGTAAAGCACTTTTTAGTTGGTATAAACTAGTGCCCCAGTTAATGGGTTGTGGAGGTCTTGTAGGCAGCCGCTCCTCGTAAAATACTGGTATTCAGCTAAATCCGGCTTGACTCGAAGCCGACCCCAATATAGTTGGAAAAAGGCTAGGCAGATGATGATGATAAACTAGTGCTTGACTGAGATCCCACCTGATGGTAAGCAGTGTTGCAATCGTTGATGATAATTAAAAATCAACATTTCAAACCTAAGGAGTGTCGAGGTTTTTGATCTCTACTAAATGCAAGAGTTAGGTCTATCCGTTCCACCCAGAGTCACCACTGGCGTTGGGAGTAGCCAGACGACTACAAGCAACCGTTGGCGCGGGTTCGTGGACGGTGAGCCATGGTTAGTTCACCGTCCAGCCGTCCGGCAAGGGCTAAAACAGAATCAACGCACCGTTGTGTTCCACGTGTATCTCAAAGAAATGTTAGCACAACTGTAGGAGCCAGTTGAGGCCGACGACTGCTAGAGCTGAGGATTGTTGAAAGAATTACCACAGCCTTCACAATAAAGGGCAATTGAAGAAATACTATGGGTTTTAGTAAGTAAAAGTTTGACTCTCCCTCCCGCTCTGCCCATAATGGGAAAGTTATTTGATAAACTCTCATGTAAAGAAAAAGTTAATCTAATCTAGATACAGATATGTAGATGATGTCATGTCCTATACTATACTACTATATTACTCATCTGCCTAACCTTTTCCCAACTATGTTGGGGTCGGCTTCTAGTCAAGCCGGATTTAGCTGAATACCAGTATTTTACGAGGAGCGGCTGCCTACCAGACCTCCACAACCCATTAACGTTTGAATCCCCAACCGGTCCTATGAGACCGCGCTGTTATTGTTTTACTATTGTGTCTCGTTTCGCGGGTATCTGAGTAACTACCTGGGGTAACACGGTACTTCATGGCAAGACTGATATACTATATATACTACTATACTCTATTTACTATAAGATTAGAAATTTAAAGAAACTTGTTTTACTGTCCGTTCAAGCGATTTTGACTTTTATTACGTTGGTGAGATAGCAAATGACGGCTGCAGAAAAAGTTGGTATTGTAACCACGTTTTTTGCTTTTGATGTCATTCTTATGTCTACGGAATGGAAGTCAAAATCGGTTGAACGGACAGTAACACAAGTTTCATTTGTTTTCTAATCTTATAGTAAATAGAGTATATGTCGCAGGTTTTTCATCAAATTAGGTTTTTGATCAAAAACCTAGTTTTTTGATGAAATCAAAAACCTAGTTTTTTGATGAAACACCGGAAGATGACACATTTTAAACTCAATTTCATCATAAACCTGTATCAATCCAGATTTTTCATCAAAAACCTGAACTAGTTTGGGTTTATGATCAATTTAATAAACATTTCCGTTGACAGCGAGTTCGACTCGCACTTGCCTGCTTTTTGGCTCAGTTTAGTCGTATATAATAGTTACGAAATAGCATTTACTTGGATTTCTTTTTTGGATGCTATAATTCGTAAAATTGAAACATTTCATTTCATAACTGAATTGAAGGAAGAGAATATTGATTTAATCATGGACTTAAAATTTTCTGCCAAGTTGCAAATGATGATGGATTGTTTTATTTATTTCATTTAAATTGATTTATTTGTCATAAAACAAAGCAAACATGTGGTTTTGAAAAAACTTTATCATACACCCAAACTAGTTTAGGTTTTTAATCAAAAATCTGGATTGATACAGGTTTATGATGAAATTGAGTTTAAAATGTGTCATCTTCCGGTTTTTCATCAAAAACCTAGGTTTTTGATCATAAAACTAATTTTATGAAAAACCTGCGACATATATATTACTAACTAAACAAAATATTAACGTTTACAATCCAACTTTCACAATAGGAAACCTGAAGAAGACGTTACCATAATACCGTCAAATTACGACAAATAAACGAGAATTTAAGCAAATGTTTCCACGACCATTTTCAAACATTATAAAGGCATAAAACATCAATTTTTTTCTTCAAAATGATACTCTTACAAATGTTATATTACTTGTTCGCACAGAAGTGACCCCGGCGCTCTTTTGTTAAGCTCACCGCTGTCAATAGTCTCTGTCAGATGTGATTACATGGAGAGTAATGTTACAAATGCTCGGAAAAGTTTGTTTATTTTCTATTCAAATTGGGCTATAAATTATGTTTGAGTAATTTGAAAAGACACGGAGAAAAAGTGACCTGCGACCATTTTTGAAACAGTTACTATGACTCTGGGATAGAAAGGGTAACTAAAAGGCACTTGCACTCGTGGGTTTTAATCAGTAAAAGTCTGATACGACCTATCGCTCTGTCCTTGAACTGGAAAACTCATTTGATTTTTTCCCATTTAAAAAAACGGGACTATAATGACATGTTTTTTTTTGTCGTTATGAGACGAATAAAAGAGATTCTCGCGAGTAATCAAAGGGTCAACTTGGAGTAATAAAAGAGGAAAACCAATTAATATGAAACTAGAAATTATTCCTAGAATCATATCCGCAGTGGTGTTATGACACCGTTGCTTTTTTTGCAAGCTAACATTATAATACGGTATGATGGTGATGGTTTCGGCTTTTAGATAATAATAATAATAATATTCCACAACTTTCACACAACGCAATAATTTCAGCTGAAATACATCAGCGACGCTTGGGGGAAACCTGTGTCCAGCAACATAGGTTTCCCCCAAGCGTCGCCACACCAACTAGTTTTATGCACGTCGTCGTATCTATTGGATTTCCGAGACGCTCACCAGGTCGTGGCCCCACGTGTATTCCGGTATTTTTTAATCGATTTCAAAAAGAAGGTTGGTCAATTGTAGACTGATTTCGACTATGGTTCGAACTGACTGATGATGATGGAGCCGGAACCCAAAGGTTAAATAACGACGAGAAAAAACTATCATAGAAACACCGACTTCCAAAATTAAAGGTATATTGCACTTTTGAATGTTCTATTTTTTTACATTGAAGTGATTGTATTTTAATATTAAATAATAAATTCGTCTTATTTCTTTAAAGAGGACATATAATTCGCAAAACAAATAAATATGAGAGCCTACTTACAAAAAGGGCCTACAAAAAATAATATGATATCGGTGGGTGTAAAAGCAACAAAATGTATCATGTTTGCGCGCCGTCGCGGGCATTCATTTCCTGCTGGCGTTTCATAGCGCGGCGATCAAATCTGACGGATTTTTTAAATGAAAACATTATTTTATTATTACCTTTTCGTTTGAGCAATGATGTTATTTTATTTTTGATTGATTTCACTCAAATAATATTTTGATAAAATAGCCAGGAAAATATCGTTAGGAAAGCACACGCAATGTTTCGACTTTATTTATCGTCGACATGCTCGCGTTTAACCACTATCTCACCAGGTGGCCGACGATGGAGCACGCTTCCCTAGAACGTAACCTATTCACTCTTGGCTTAAATACTAAGTTGTAACTATCAGGAAACAGGTAATTCCTAAATAAGAAACTGTGAAACTATTCCTGGAAATGTGAAACTATTCCTTTTATGGGAGTGAGAAATCATCAAATAATTTATCTTATTCTAAGGGAAGAGAGAGAGTCTCAGACGTTTACTTGCTACAACTCATCTATGTGCTGATAGTTGCCTTTTGCGTTCAAAGGCCGCAGTGTTAACTTCGCACAATCCCATAGCCCTAGTCGGCCCCTCATCGGCTCCGCTAATTTATTTTACGTAACAAACTATCCCTGAGCTAGAAACGCAGGACTTCTTGTAATTAGCTTTAAAGAATTTATTTCCCATAAAGAACAAGGTTCACAGTTTACATTTATGACAATGTTTTTACAAAGTGTCAGATGGGTTTCTTAAATTTATTAGTATCCAAAATATATCTTTTTAACAGATTCTTAAACTAGTTTCTGCCTGAGGCTTAAAACGATACTTTTGTACCCCATTTCATCTCTTAGGGGGTGAATTTTGGAAAACTCTCTCGTATTCCTCGCCTGAGTTATAAAAGGAAACTTTGTGCCAAACACGCTCCTAGTCTTAGTAATTTTTACTGTGCGTTAATCTGTCATCCAGTCAGGTTTCCTTTCCCTTTTATATTTATAGATATACTAAACAACTTACGACTTTCGATACGAGTATCTCTAGGCCGGTCATCAAAGAGTTGTGTCCCTTCAAATATAAAGCTTCTTTTACCATAAGTTTTTGTTCTGAGTTGCCTTAGTTTAATGTTGCTTAGTAAATTAATACCTGCAGCCAACATCTGCTCAGCCTTTTCTCTACTATATAATTATGTTAGGATAACTGGATTTTTTCTAGCCCTGGTCTTTTGTCTAAATTCAGGGATTCTGTCGTAACGACCATCAAACTGCAGTTAGTGCTCCAATGTTAAACAAATAATAAAAAAAGAATAGGCAACACTGTCATGCGATTCCTTCATTATAACATCCTCTATTTTCCCACTGAAAATAATCCGTACGTCCGTTGGTACGACACATGTTTAATTAAATGTAATTAAAACACGAACAAGACGGGTACTTTCTTAATGAAACATTAATTTGATCTACCCTCACGCAAGGGTTCCGCCGTACTTGTCTACTTAGTACTGGAGGCATATGGAGACAAAAATAGAACTTGAGTATGGAACTGTTATTTTTGAGCAGGTATTTTTAACTGTAACATTACGAGTATACCGTCTGAAGACGTGCAGGTATTTTTGTAAGTTATTTTTAGACAGCAGTTTTATTTTAAAAAGAAGATTGTTTAGATAAAAGTAGGTATAAAGGAGCATAGTGGGACATTAGTCACAAATGTAACAACTTGTCTTATGTGACTGGACAGAAGCAATTAGCACCTAGTGATACCATCAGTGGACAATACACATTTAATCTACGTTACTAGGGGCACAAATTCACGCGATTAAAAACTACGGCAGTTTAACCATAGAGCGGCCTAGGCCTAATAGGCAAAACAGCTCTACATAATAGGTATCACAGATATTCCCCTGTACAAGTATACTTGGAGAAGGAGGAGTTGTGTTTCTAGACTGCATAGGCGTCAGTAACATATGCACGTGAACCTTAGGTTCCCTAAACTCCCTCACAGATACCCTGAAAAACCTGAGAGCCCTAATCACATTTTGGAGAGAGGTGGCAATGATCCGTATAGGACTATGAGTAAGTGCGGAAATCATACAAAATTATTCGTTGTGAGGGTGGCGAAGTATTGGATGCTTTTCCCATGGTCAACTAATCGTAGCTCTTTCACGGATAAACAACCCCAATAATATTTTTATGTACGCTCCAGATGGTTCCACAGCTAATGTTGCTTATAAAGAACGACTAGAATAAATAAGTTATATTTGTATCCTCCAACAGCGCTTCGCACTAAAAAATACATTGTTAAGTTCCGATATCCACGCGAACGAAGTCGCAGGCACAGCTAGTACAAAATACATAGATATAATAACCGCTTGCAAATAAAAGCTCGAATAGTTTAGTCCTTAGTTCCATGGATTAAGAATGATAAAGATATAATTTACGAGTAAATACTACACGGGTATTTACATGATCGACTCACAACGGACATTCTTAATTGACTCTGATAATATATAATTTCGACAGCTAATGAGATGAATTAAATTTTAATCCGCTTGATGTTAATTACGCCGACTTTAGTCGTTAACGAAATGTGTTGTACAGATTAAATGTTCGTTTCATCTTGTAAAGTCGATCATTTTGCCTAGCACTGTCACAGTCGGATGTTTAAACCTCGTTTTCAATAAGCTATCTATCTACAGTTGCAGCTACTAAAGATAAACAAATCTATCCTTTTACCCTTACTTGCTTTCCTATATAACCTTCCGACGGATAGCATTCCTCCCAAAGTTGTGGATTGATAGATAGAATCTTACTGTTTATTGGGGATAGCTATCTATCTATGATCTGCGGTAGGTTATTGAAAACGGGCGTTAATATGGAGTGACTGGATATCTCTTCTTCTTAGTCGTGTACTCTTGACAGAGTGATCGTGGTCATGTTTCGGTCGAGTCCTGCGCCACCGCCTCTCTTGCGATAGGACGCCATGCAGCTCTGTGTTTGGCGGCTTAGGAGTTGTAGTTTATGCCACAGTGTGTAACCGACTTGATGAGGTCAGTCCACCGTGTTGGAGAGCGTCCACGTGATCTTTTGCCCTCAACTTTCCCTTGCACCACGAATCGTTCCATCGAGTCCTCGTTACGGGTGATATGCCCGAAGACTGGCTACCTCTTTTTCTCAATTATTTATTAGGTAGATAACACGGCACGATACAATTTGGCAAAGTCCTAATAAATTTTGGTTGATAACCCATTTTGAGAATTCTATTTTGATTAAAAGAGATTTTCTCGGAAGTAATATAAGAGAGTTATTTCATTAATGCCTAACTGGAAACCATCCAAAACCGCACCAAAAAGTCGATTAATTTCGTAGAATTTCCCATGTTATTTTGATACTTACATAGATTAATTTGTTAAAAAGCTGAAACTGAATTTTTCTTCAAGCGTATAATTCAGAAATGCTAATTTAAAGTCCTCTCAACTTTAGTTTGGTCTTCGTCACAATTGGTAGTTTTTAAAGTTCTCGTAATTATAAACATTTGATATTTGTCGTAGTATTTAATAGTTTCTTATTGTAAGCAACTTAATTTAATGGTATTTTATTCTTTTTTTTTATTATTGATAGGCTTGCGCTTGACCACATTTCACCTGATGGTAAGCGATCATGTGGTCGACGATGGAGCACGCTTGCCTAGAAGCAACCTATTCACTCTTGACTTAAAGACCCCTAGGTTGTAGCTATCAGGAAACACAGACCCCGGCAGGGAATTCCACTCTTTTGTATTCTGTTATGAAATAGTTATTTACAGTGCACACTTAGCAGGTTGACTGGTTGACTGTTGACCAGGTTGACTGAAACAGAATGCTCTATATACGTACTTCTGTACATAAAGTTAAAATATATATTCTCATTTTTATTACACAAAGCTCAAGTGTCTTTGTTTTTTGTTTTTGCTTACCATCAGGTGGGATCGTTATAGCGATTAAAAAAAAACCGTCGATTTATTTACCGACCGTAATAAAATTGTCTTTGGATAAGATACCACTAAAAGCAAAGTGACACATCGATAAACTAAATGCAATACATCTCACATTTCGATCAACCCGTACACCTCAAGACAACAACAATACTACACGATACACAATTAACGCGTACCCCCGGCGCAATCTCCGCAATCCGTTTACGTTCATTACGCCACCGTGCCGCCGCAACTAACATGTTGTGCTGGCATTGTCTGGAGACGACATAATTTTGTCATTATCATCATCATCATCTCAGCCGAAAAACGTCCACAGCTGGACATAGGCCTCCCCCAAGTGTCGCTACAGCGACCGGTCCTGTGCGCCTCGCATCCATCAGATTCCCGCGACCCTCGCCAGGTCGTCGGTCCACCTTGTGGGAGTCCTTCCAACTCAGCGTCTTCCGGTACGTGACCGCCACTCTAGGACTTTCCGTCCCCATCTGTTCTACGAGCAATATAAAAGCTACCACTACTGTACATTAAGTTCAAATAAAGTAACTTAAAACCACACCGATACGAGTATACTAACTGCATTATCCCATTGTCTGCACTTGTAGCATACAGACGTGCTCAGTAGCAATATTTAGTTTCATAAAATAATATTAGTGACCTTCTTTTTGTTTGCATTATTTTATGCCTAGTGTGTAAATTATGTCGTCTCCAGACAATGCCAGCACAACATGTTAGTTGCGGCGGCACGGTGGCGTAATGAACGTAAACGGATTGCGGAGATTGCGCCGGGGGTACGCGTTAATTGTGTATCGTGTAGTATTGTTGTTGTCTTGAGGTGTACGGGTTGATCGAAATGTGAGATGTATTGCATTTAGTTTATCGATGTGTCACTTTGCTTTTAGTGGTATCTTATCCAAAGACAATTTTATTACGGTCGGTAAATAAATCGACGGTTTTTTTTTAATCGCTATAACGATCCCACCTGATGGTAAGCAAAAACAAAAAACAAAGACACTTGAGCTTTGTGTAATAAAAATGAGAATATATATTTTAACTTTATGTACAGAAGTACGTATATAGAGCATTCTGTTTCAGTCAACCTGGTCAACAGTCAACCAGTCAACCTGCTAAGTGTGCACTGTAAATAACTATTTCATAACAGAATACAAAAGAGTGGAATTCCCTGCCGGGGTCTGTGTTTCCTGATAGCTACAACCTAGGGGTCTTTAAGTCAAGAGTGAATAGGTTGCTTCTAGGCAAGCGTGCTCCATCGTCGACCACATGATCGCTTACCATCAGGTGAAATGTGGTCAAGCGCAAGCCTATCAATAATAAAAAAAAAGAATAAAATACCATTAAATTAAGTTGCTTACAATAAGAAACTATTAAATACTACGACAAATATCAAATGTTTATAATTACGAGAACTTTAAAAACTACCAATTGTGACGAAGACCAAACTAAAGTTGAGAGGACTTTAAATTAGCATTTCTGAATTATACGCTTGAAGAAAAATTCAGTTTCAGCTTTTTAACAAATTAATCTATGTAAGTATCAAAATAACATGGGAAATTCTACGAAATTAATCGACTTTTTGGTGCGGTTTTGGATGGTTTCCAGTTAGGCATTAATGAAATAACTCTCTTATATTACTTCCGAGAAAATCTCTTTTAATCAAAATAGAATTCTCAAAATGGGTTATCAACCAAAATTTATTAGGACTTTGCCAAATTGTATCGTGCCGTGTTATAAACAAATAACTTACTAAGACGTAATGTGAACTAGTCGAACGCTCAACTAGTATTATCATGTTTCCACACCAATAGTGTTTGGCTATCTCTGTCGGCTCAGTGGCGAAACACAAGCAAACACAGATGTTGAAATTTAATCCCAGTGTTGATATTATTCGTGAATTGTGCGAAATGATCATACTGGATTGATTGATTGCAAAACCATTAAACAATGTATGTCTTAAAATTATTTTTTGAAAATGCAGCACTCTTTTTAGGTAGGAAATAATTCCATGACTTCTCCTGCTATTCTATTTATTTATGTATAATTTATTGCACACCAAGATTTTAATGACAGTTTTTAATCTGACACACTCACCTAAATTATAATCGGACAGTCATTCGATGTACGCGGTATAATCAACGAAGCGAAACGCTTCGTCCAGACCGTAGAGGTGTTAACAAATGTAAGGGTGTATAGTCGCCGTACGTCGGGAAGTTCGATTGTAAAAATTTGATAGCGGAAAAAAAATCAACTCATGCAATTTTCGTGTACACATTCAAAGTCATGCTATTTTTTCCTTTCAAAGTTAACGAGGTGGGAGATTCAACAATATTTTGGTCACGATAATATTCCTCAATCTATTAATTCTGAAACAGTGGTGGCCCAATGGTAACAGCCCCAACTTGCGAGTTATTGGTCACGGGTTCAAACCCAGGCTGGCGTATTACCTTGTGTTATTTATATCATCAACGCTACTCTCAAAATGGTGAAGAAAACATCGTGAGGAAACCGATATGGCGTAGAACCAAAAATTCTAAGACGTGTGACATTTATCAATCCTCACTTGCCCGCGGGGTGGATTATGGGCTATGGCCCATTCCCTTAGCTAGAGAAGAGGCCTGAGTCCCAACAGTGGGAATATTACCGATAATGCTAATGCTAAATATTCCTCAAATGGATTTCTGATATGCAGGTATTTGTCGAATTGTAATACCGATATTAGAATATTCCATTATACCGTCGAAGCGAGTTCTAACTTCGTTCGCAGAACTGTCGACGAGCTTTGGCCACAAATTCAAAGCTATTGTTGTCACAACTATCCAATGTTTTGAGACATTATTCAGCTGTTATTAGATAGATAAATGTTTGGAAGTCTAATCATGCAAGTTGGTAGATTACTTAAAGGATGGCTGTTCTAGGAAAATTGATCAGTAATGCTTATTTTTGAAGCTAGAGGTAGAATTTAAAATTAATAATTAATCTGCTGTGAAAGTCTCCTCATAATTATTATGAACTAAAACCAATCAAAACATTTTTTATGGACTCAGTATCTAGTGCTGTATATAATCTTCTGATAATTAAATGCCATTAATAGTTTAATTTTATTGTATAACACCAATAGTCAGAAATGTAATTAGTCGTGCATTTCTGTAAACTCGCAAATGAACGCGAGTTAGCACTTTCCGATTATACCTATTCTTTTGGCGGTAGCTCGCGCGGATTATTGTAAACTCGTCACAGTTTTCATACGACCCACAATGCACTGGTGAACGAAAATGAAATAAAAATGTGACGAGTTTACAATGACCCCCTCGCGCCATATGCGTGCGAGTTAAGTACGGATAAATAAAAACAGATTAAAATCAATAATGTCCTTACATTTAAAAACATAATATGTTCAGTTGTATAATCAGTAGTGAACGGAGCTGTTTTTGCATGCATTGCAACATTGCATAAAAACGACTGTTTCCAAAAAATTTGCCTGCTGACCGAACGTTAGTGTACTAAATAACAAACTTTATTTATATTTTAGTTTAGATATTTTTTGGAGGTAGTGGAACAGAGAGTAAAGTCCCACATACCTCCGTTGAAAGGGAGGATCCTCCGACCGGACGAGGTGTTATGTGCGGTGGGCTACTGCCCGATAGATGATTTCGGGCTGTTGTATCTATTCAAATCGCGCGGAGAACTTTGCTTGCGCGTTGTAGGATTCTGTGACGTCATATGTTATGTAGTAGTTCGCAGTCGCTACAATAATTTTAAAAATAATTAAAATTTTTGAATTGTTACTTTGACCTCCTGAAAGATTACCAGCTAATTACAAATCACTCTGGCTGCATGCATGTTAGTGATTCACTATAGAACAAAATACCCACATGACATGGGACAGGTATTCTTTGAAATTAACAAATGATTGCGGTGCGCCGTGAGGATTGCAATCCCGCAAAGTGGTCGCCCGCAACGTTGTGGAACTTTAATACGGACTTTAAAGGAAAATATATTTATGTTCAACTTTGAACTGTGTCTGGAATAAGCTAATTGTTTTACGGAGCAGTTTTGTAATTATAGAAAGAACACACAGAATAATTATAATTCTGTGTATTTTTTCTCGAACTTCATCATCATCATCATTAGTTCAGCTGAAAGACGTTTACCGTTGGGCAAAGGCCTCCCCGAAGTGTCGCCTTAACGAACGGTTTTATGCGTCTCACATCATGCAAGACACACAGGACCTTTAATTGGCGATACTTCGGGAAGGCCTTCATTCATCAGTGGACGTCTTTCGTCGGAAATGATCATGATACAGGAGTAGACTATATCCTGAAATCTACACTAATATAATAAAGAGGTAAAGTTTGTTTTATTGTTTGTATGAGGTAATCTGTGGAAGTACTGGTCCCATTGCTAAAAAATTTTCACTAATAGAAAGCTGCTGTATTCCTGAGTGACATAGGCTATATTTTATGTACGCGGGCGAAGCTGCGGGCTAAAGCTAGTATGTCATAAGATAAGTACTTTTTATCTCGGGTATATTATATTCCCTTTCTGCAAGACTTTTACACCGATGAAACCGTTACGTTCTCATTAGTAAATGAGAAAGTACGAGTAAAACTTTATAGACGAGTATAGGGCAAAGTTAAGGTTGTCGTCTCCATAGAGGAGCTCGTGGCTAGATAATAACAGCCGCGCGGGTCGGTCTTCAAGGTTAAGCAACGCTTGCCAAGTTTGGTCTGTGGATGGGTGACCATCTTAACATACCGAGTTTCCTCCGTGCCTCGAAAAGCACGTTAAGCCGTAGGTCCCGGCTGTCATTTGTAGATCTTTGACTTAGACTCCAGTCTTGCCATGAAGTTCCGTGTTACCCCAGTTAATGGGTTGTGCAGGTCTGGTAGGCAGCCGCTCCTTTTAAAACACTGGTATTCAGCTAAATCCGGCTTGACTAGAAGCCGACCCCAATATAGTTGGGAAAAGGCTAGGCAGATGACGAGTATGTCGTCTCCAGACAGTGCCAGTACATCATTCCCTACTCTACAGACCCCAACAACAACCTCTGTATGAAATTAATCAAAGCACCCGTAATAATATGAATAGTATCTCGGATTAGGTCGGCGGTGTATCGGAGACACGTTACTTGCGGCGGCACGGCGGCGTAATGAACGTAAGCGGATTGCGGAGATTGCGCCGGAAGACGCGTTAATTGTGTACCGTGTAGTATTGTTGTATTCTTGAGGTGTACGGGTTGAACAGAATATAAGAGCTAATAATAATAATAATAATAATAATAATATAATAATAATATATTTATTCAGAGTTAAATTTGGTAAAATAGTTACATCAAATCTTAAGAATAATTAAAAAGGTATAGCTATGTTATGTGCCTGTACTAGGATAAACCTGTATCACAGGCGGTAGGAGTTCTTATACTATGGATTTGTAGGGCATTTAATTTCGTAACAATATTTAACATTGATAGTCTCGAAATATAGTAAAAAATATTAAATTATTTATAAAGTTATAACCTAGTTTACTTAACACTAAAAGTTACAATAAATGTTATTTCGTATTTTCAAACTGTTTTACTCTACATACATGATTGTGCGTCAGCAGAATTAATAATGCGGTTAAAGTCAAGGTTGCATTAAATGCTAAAGAATTATTTTTATATTGGACAAATATGTTTCAACATTAAGTCAAAAAACAACGGTTTGTAGGTCAGCACACTGGAATTCCGAGTCAGCAGTAAGTGTCACACGGAAGTATGACGCGCTAGGCGCCCTCATAATCTATAGAGTTAATATATCTATATTCCGCTATTTTCCTAGCAGGACATTCAGCGTCTCCAGTTTTATGGTTACAGGGCTTTTTAAAACGAGAGCAAGTTGCACATTTCGGTGAGTCCCCTTTCTTTGCACACTCGGACAGCGATTGTCCTGTCTCACCGCAGTGGCCACACGTCGAGTTGACCTCTCTACAGGTTTTTGCCGCATGTCCATACTGCTGGCATCTGTAACATCTTGTAACCAGGGTGAAGTCCCTGACAGGGCAGGACGTCCAATTTATGAAAACCCTTGACTGGGAAATTAGAGCTTTCCGTATGTTGGCTGGAACTTCAATCACGAAGTTACAAGTCTGCGAATCCCTTTTCCCCGATTTGTGACTTAATTTAACCAAGGTCAAAAAAGACTCCATGGAAATTGTTGGAATTTTTTCGGCAATATTCTGTTCATAAATGCACCTGTAGACTTCAGTTTCAGTCAGTGAGGACGGCACTCCTACAATAACGATCCGGGGTTTGCGCTTGCTTGGTTCATCGGCGGTAAGGCCGGATGCAGATTGCTGGACTGCGTTCTTAATTTTTTCCGCGTCATCTTTCGTCTCTGTGCTGATTATGACGCCTCCGTTTTTAGTCTTACGGACACCACGTATATGAAGCTTGACTTGATCTGGTCGTATCATTTTTTGCACAAGGACTTTTGTTTCGTCACTCGACTTTAATTTGTTGTTGGGATAAATGGCCACAGAGTTCAAATTGTTCGGACGAATAAAATCACTTGATCCCTTCTTCACCATGTCGGCAAACGAAACAGTGCCCGAGTCCTTGATTGTTTTCGTGAGGTCCAATATGTGGTCTGTCAAGTTGCACTTCTCCATTAAATCTTCATTGAGGATGCGCACTTGGACTGCTTTCTGCTTTAGGGATTGATAAAAGACTGCCATCTGTGAGGTGCAAGATCCTATTTTACGGCACAAGTTTGAAACTTTCAATTTCTGCTCCGAATTGAGTTTTCCTTCCGATGTAATAGAGCAAACCTCGTTTAGATGCTGATCAATGGCTGACATCCATCTTTGTATCTCGGATGTTGAAACGGGTTCGATTGAGAGATCAGATTGGGCTAGATTTTGTGCCATCGTCTTCGCTGGAGAGGCAGCAACATTGACTCGATCTCTTGAATACGGGCTGTTGTCCATTTTGTTTATATTTAATTCACTTATTCTACGTTTTCATTGTATTTACTAAATACAATGAAAACGTAGAATAAGTGGTAAACAAAACAAAACAAAACATAACAAAACGTAAAATAAGTGGTAAGTAATAAACAAAATGGACAACAGCCCGTATTCAAGAGATCGAGTCAATGTTGCTGCCTCTCCAGCGAAGACGATGGCACAAAATCTAGCCCAATCTGATCTCTCAATCGAACCCGTTTCAACATCCGAGATACAAAGATGGATGTCAGCCATTGATCAGCATCTAAACGAGGTTTGCTCTATTACATCGGAAGGAAAACTCAATTCGGAGCAGAAATTGAAAGTTTCAAACTTGTGCCGTAAAATAGGATCTTGCACCTCACAGATGGCAGTCTTTTATCAATCCCTAAAGCAGAAAGCAGTCCAAGTGCGCATCCTCAATGAAGATTTAATGGAGAAGTGCAACTTGACAGACCACATATTGGACCTCACGAAAACAATCAAGGACTCGGGCACTGTTTCGTTTGCCGACATGGTGAAGAAGGGATCAAGTGATTTTATTCGTCCGAACAATTTGAACTCTGTGGCCATTTATCCCAACAACAAATTAAAGTCGAGTGACGAAACAAAAGTCCTTGTGCAAAAAATGATACGACCAGATCAAGTCAAGCTTCATATACGTGGTGTCCGTAAGACTAAAAACGGAGGCGTCATAATCAGCACAGAGACGAAAGATGACGCGGAAAAAATTAAGAACGCAGTCCAGCAATCTGCATCCGGCCTTACCGCCGATGAACCAAGCAAGCGCAAACCCCGGATCGTTATTGTAGGAGTGCCGTCCTCACTGACTGAAACTGAAGTCTACAGGTGCATTTATGAACAGAATATTGCCGAAAAAATTCCAACAATTTCCATGGAGTCTTTTTTGACCTTGGTTAAATTAAGTCACAAATCGGGGAAAAGGGATTCGCAGACTTGTAACTTCGTGATTGAAGTTCCAGCCAACATACGGAAAGCTCTAATTTCCCAGTCAAGGGTTTTCATAAATTGGACGTCCTGCCCTGTCAGGGACTTCACCCTGGTTACAAGATGTTACAGATGCCAGCAGTATGGACATGCGGCAAAAACCTGTAGAGAGGTCAACTCGACGTGTGGCCACTGCGGTGAGACAGGACAATCGCTGTCCGAGTGTGCAAAGAAAGGGGACTCACCGAAATGTGCAACTTGCTCTCGTTTTAAAAAGCCCTGTAACCATAAAACTGGAGACGCTGAATGTCCTGCTAGGAAAATAGCGGAATATAGATATATTAACTCTATAGATTATGAGGGCGCCTAGCGCGTCATACTTCCGTGTGACACTTACTGCTGACTCGGAATTCCAGTGTGCTGACCTACAAACCGTTGTTTTTTGACTTAATGTTGAAACATATTTGTCCAATATAAAAATAATTCTTTAGCATTTAATGCAACCTTGACTTTAACCGCATTATTAATTCTGCTGACGCACAATCATGTATGTAGAGTAAAACAGTTTGAAAATACGAAATAACATTTATTGTAACTTTTAGTGTTAAGTAAACTAGGTTATAACTTTATAAATAATTTAATATTTTTTACTATATTTCGAGACTATCAATGTTAAATATTGTTACGAAATTAAATGCCCTACAAATCCATAGTATAAGAACTCCTACCGCCTGTGATACAGGTTTATCCTAGTACAGGCACATAACATAGCTATACCTTTTTAATTATTCTTAAGATTTGATGTAACTATTTTACCAAATTTAACTCTGAATAAATATATTATTATTATATTATTATTATTATTATTATTAGCTCTTATATTCTGTTCAACCCGTACACCTCAAGAATACAACAATACTACACGGTACACAATTAACGCGTCTTCCGGCGCAATCTCCGCAATCCGCTTACGTTCATTACGCCGCCGTGCCGCCGCAAGTAACGTGTCTCCGATACACCGCCGACCTAATCCGAGATACTATTCATATTATTACGGGTGCTTTGATTAATTTCATACAGAGGCTGTTGTTGGAGGTTCTGTAGAGTAGGGAATGATGTACTGGCTTGACTTGAAGCGACATAGTTCTATTCAAAAAATTCAATTCAAAATATTTAATTCAGATTATCATCCATATTTTGTTAGTAGTAATAAAACTTAGCCTGATGTTAGTATTTAATTAAATTACGTTACTTATTAAAATTTAGTTTATCTGGACACTGATCCACCTTTGCAACAAGGAAGAGTCTCACTGGTCTGAAAACACTTTCAGGATGCCATTGAAGGACAAGCGCAGGCGTGACATCATGGAAGCGCAATGCTTGCGCATGATCGCGGCGAACCCGTCAACACACGCATCCACGAACATCCTTGACGCGCTACATCGCCACGGCAACCCCAAAAGCACCCTAAATGCGTTGTAATGCCTACTGTACATATTTTCTATACAAATGTTCTTTTCTTTCCTTTACACTCATATGTAACTCGTCCTTTCTCACTTATCAATAAGAACGTGACTCTGTCTTCACCAGGTTCATCTGAGTAAAAGTCTTAAAAGTAATCTGAAGAAGACGAACTAACACCCGAGATAAAAAGTACTTATCTTATGTCATATTTCAGGATATAGTCTACTCCTGTATCATCATCATATCAGACGAAAGACGTCCACTGATGGATGAAGGCCTCCCCCAAATATCGCCAATTACCGGACTTGTGTGTTTCGCATGATGCGAGACGTATAAAACCGTTCGTTAGGGCGACGCTTCGGGGACGCCTATATCCAACAAAAGGCAACGAAGGACCGGGGTACGGGTTTAGTCTGTAAGAGTCTGACACGCCCTCCCGTTCCGCCCAAGAGTGGGAGAAGTCATTCTGATAATTCCCCTACCAGAAAAAAAAAAACAGTAGACTTCTTTTAGCTGAAGTAATGATGATGAAGTTCGAAAAATAATACACAGAATTATATAATTATTCTGTGTGTTCTTTCTATAATTACAAAACTGCTCCGTAAAACAATTAGCTTATTCCAGACACAGTTCAAAGTTTAACATAAATATATTTTCCTTTAAAGTCCGTATTAAAGTTCCACAACGTTGCGGGCGACCACTTTGCGGGATTGCAATCCTCACGGCACGCCGCAATCATTTGTTAATTTCAAAGAATACCTGTCCCATGTCATGTGGGTATTTTGTTCTGTAGTGAATCACTAACATGCATGCAGGCAGAGTGATTTGTAATTAGCTGGTAAGTTTTCAGGAAGTCAAAGTCATCATCATCGTCATCTACCTAGCCTTTTTTCCATTTATATTGGAGTCGGCTTCCAGTCAAGCTGGAGGTCGAAGTAACAATCAAAAATTTTAATTATTTTTCAAAAATTATATCTAAACTAAAATATGAATAAAGTTAGTTGTTTAGTAAACTGACGTTCAGTCAGCAGGCACATTTTTTAGAAACAGTCGTTTTTTTGCAGTGCATGCAAAGAATTCATTTTTGACTACTGGTGCTATATAATAAAATTAAGCTATTAATGGCATTTAATTATCACAAGATTATACAGCACTAGATACTGAGTCCATAAAATGTTTTAATTGTTTTTAGTTCATAATAATTATGACCAGACTTTCACAGCAGATTAATTACTAATTTAAAATTCTACCTACAGCTTCAAAAATAAGCACTACTGATCAATTTTCCTAGAACAGCCATCCTTTAAGTAATCTACTAACTTGCATGATTAGACTTCCAAACATTATCTATCTAATAACAGCTGAATAATGTCTCAAAACATTGGATAGTTGTGACAACAATAGCTTTGAATTTGTGGCCAAAGCTCGTCGACAGTTCTGCGAATGAAGTTAGAACTCGCTTCGACGGTATAATGGAATATTCTAATATCGGTATTACATTTCGACAAATACCTGCATATCAGAAATCCAATGAGGAATATTTGGCATTAGCATTATCGGCCTTGTAATATTCCCACTGTTGGGACTCAAGCCTCTTCTCTAGCTAAGGGAATGGCGGCCAAGTGAGGATTAATGGATGTTACACGTCTTCGAATTTTTGGTTCTAGGCCATGCCGGTTTCCTCACGATGTTTTCCTTCACCGTTTTGAGAGCAGCGTTGATGAAATAAATTACACAAAGTAATACGCCAGGCTGGGTTTGAACCGTGGCCAACAACTCGCAAATTGGGGCTGTTACCACTAGGCCATAACTTTTCTAGAATTGATAAATTGAGGAATATTATCATGACCAAAATATCGTTGAAACTCCTACCTAACTTTGAAAGGAAAGAATTGCCTTACACTTTGCATGTGTCCACGAGAATTGCATGACTTGATTCCGCCATCAACTTTTTACCATCAAACAACTCGACGAACGGCGAGTTTCTCTACGGTCTGGACGAAGCGTTTCGTCTCGTCAATTATGATGAGTAGATAGAAGTACTGCAACAATTTTCCTGCTGGGGTCTTCCAGTCCGATTATAAAAGTGCGTTCAAGGCTAGAGATAGTAAATAGACTCTAATAAACTAGTGCGGCTCACCATCAACGATTACATGACTACTTACCATCATGCAGGATCAGATCGCATTAGTTAATGTTACATAAAAAAAAATTGACAGTAATAGCCTGACATTTCCTCTCGTTCCACCCAGAGAAAATAAAAGATTGTTAGAAGGTTCCTCGCTCAATTAAAAACAGCACTGAAACGAAAGCAAAGAAAGAACATAGGAGTGGGCTACAGTCAGTAAAAATCTGACACGCCCTTCTGCTCCCCTCAAGAGCGGGAGAAGTCAATAAGTGTTCTAAAAAAGTGCTGCATTTCTCAAAATTATTTTAAAAATAAATTATTATTACAAGCTCTGCTTAGCTTGGGACTAGATGGCGTTGTGTGAAAGTTGTGGAATATTATTATTATATTATTGTTGAGTGTTTCAACAATCAATCAATCCAGTATGATCATTTTGCACGAATAATATCAATATTGGGATTAAATTTCAACATCTGTGTTTGCTTGTGTTTCGCCACTGAGCCGATAGAGATAGCCAAACACTATTGGTGTGGAAACATGATAATACTAGTTGAGCGTTCGACTAGTTCACATCACATCTTAGTAAGTTATTTGTAAGTCAACAATAAGGCAACGATTAGGTAGGTACATGTATGGTAATGATTTGTTATTGTGATCTTGTTTGTTTACATCAAGTCTGTTTTGATTGTTTTGACGATAATAATTTGATAATGTAGGATTATTTTATCAGCTTATGATAATACTGAGAAAGTAGGCTTTAAAATTATTTTTAGAAGCGATACTGGCTAAGTAGTAACGGCCCCGACATTTAACGCCCGTTTCAGTAACCTACCGCAGTTCATAGATAGATAGCTATCCCCGATAAACAAGATTCCATCTATCAATCCACAACTTTTGGTAGGAAATGCTATCCGCCGGTAGAGTATAGGATAGCAAGTATGGGCAAAAGGATAGATTGGTTTATCTTTAGTAGCTGCAACTACTGCTGCTGCTGCTGTGTAAGCTATCTAGCTTATTGAAAACGGGCGTAAGTTGTACTGCATAATTCGGGTTCAAGACCGGGTAAGCGCTTTACGTTATGTAGTTAATTTTATCACCAAAACTGTTATCTAAAAGGTAAAAAAAAAACATCATAAGGAAACTAACGATACTTGGAAAAGTGCTAAAAAATTTAAAGTTATGCGCCATCCTAATTAGTCTAATTTTAGTTCAATCCGTTTGAAGCTAAAATCGTGTTAAATCGTTTGGCAGTTTCAATCAACATAACATAAGGCGCTAGATCGATGAGAGGTACAGCAAAGGGGCTTTGAAACAGTTACCAATCATTTGCACTTGTCAATATTTTTTCAATAGTTATATATAAAGTAAGTACTTGATGGATGAATAATGTGTACAGCTATGAAGTAGAATTCTACAAAAATCTCTGTTTCTTGATGGCTACAACTCAAACTTGGCGGTCTCAAAGTCAAGAGTGAACAGGTTACTATTAAGGAAGCACGTTCCATCGTCGACTGCATAGTCGCTTTCTATCAGTTGAGATAGCGGCCAAGCACAAAACTATCAGCAATTTAACAAAAAAAACGTGCTTTAAATAACTACCTACCATTTTAGTTAGTCACATCGACCCCAGATAGCTGCAGACATAGTTCCTCTTTCTTATTCCGATTCTCGCTGCCTGAGTGACTATGAATAAGTGGACTTATCCAACTGTTCCTGTCAGTATCTTGATAAGTGGAAGAAAATCGTGAAAGATATCAGAAGAAGCTTTTATATTTCCATTTCTTTTGAAAGATTAATCGTCGATATTTTTATACGTAGGAAACAAAAAGTTTACCAATTTTATAGAGGCTAACTGGAAGCCTACTGGGGCCGTGGGTTATGTGAAAATGAATCCTGGATCCTGGAACGAATACAAAGAAGGAAATAAAACGAGTGGATTTTTTTCAGTAAAAGTCTGACTCTGCCCAAGAGCGGGAGAAGTCATTCTGATGATTTACCAACTAAAAATAAAAGAAATTTTAATTAGGGTAGCAACGGTATGCTCAAAATGGCCGACCCATTAAAAAAAACAACAAATATGAACCAATTTTTGCAAATTAAAATATCCAACAATCGGTTGCCAATTTGGGCTACAAAAAGTACAGTTTGCACTGCAAATTGATTTGGAAAGCAATAAAACAAATTTACGAGCGGTATCGCTAACAATACAGGTTCGGGCGCCGCTGATATATTGCCCAGCGATAAATGTGGACATACATTTTTACTATTTAGTGTACTTGGACTGTACAATACAGCAAGATATTGTTTTAAATTGTTTTCTTCACTGATCGTCTGTAAAAGGCCCATGTAGTTCGTAAATAAGTCTTGAACTAAGAAAGCTTTCGTAAAAAAATAAACTGCTGCTTTGAATCATCATCGTCATCAACATCTCAGTCGAGAGACGTCCACTACTAGACATGGCCTATTTTGAATAATTATAGTAATGTATTTTCTTCACTGTGACTTAGTACATACGAGTTTTTAGCCTACTATATTGTGTTAATCGAAAAGTGAAATTGTACTAAAACTGAAACCGATTCTACCAACCGATCTCTCCGAACCGATCTAAACCATTAGTTATAAGTAAACTAGCAAAAGGCGCTCTGAAAACAAGTATCGGATACCAACGATTTTTTTATTGATTCTACCTATAATAATTTTAAACTAATATTTTAGTCAGCTAAACCAATAAAATCTTGAAAAATTACTTTTCTAAAAACCTCCATAGACTCAGACATCAGAAGAAACCTTAAAAAAAGCTCTTTTTATCTTAGAATCACAACTCACGATAAACCAATTATAATGTTAGAGAGATGACAAACTGGCGGCGTCTTAAACTTTGGCCAAATTGAGATTTCTGCTCCAACAAACTTATATTGCTTTTTGTGGGGACCAAAAAAACAAGTGAACTGGCCATATTAACTGAGAAACGGTTATTTTTCATGGAAGTCCTCCGGTGACCGGTAAATGTCGGGACAAGGGGGATGACGGGGATAACTCTACAGGGACAAATTGATGGGATTCTTTTGGCTGAATCTATATTTTCAGAGGGTCCGAAATCCGTTTAACTGTCTCGAATTTGTTAACTACTTACCACTTAATCTAAGTTAATATTTTTTTAGCGTGTTGCATCATCCGTTTAGCTGATTTATGTGTTAACTTTCAAGCTGTTCTACGATTTTGCGTAAACATTTAGTAGATTTTTTTCTGTAACCAAATTACAAAGGGTTGCTTTAATCAGTAGGTATGATTTCAAAAACATTTAGATATAAGTAGTGTTAGTGTAAGTTTATTGTATTTTTTCATTAGAGAGAGATGACCAAAATCCAACCTTTGACATCGTCTGATTTTTGAAAAAAGTTATAACAATCAAAAACATACAAAGCTGTGCCAAAGTACCTTTCCAATAAGGCGCAGGCTAAGTTTACAATGTGGGACTTACACGGTAGGCCGTCATCCCGTACTTTGTACGATGATATAATAGAAGCGTGGAAAGTTTATAAAGGGAAGCTTAAGTGGTGTCATAAGCAATAAGGGGATAATAAAATCACATCTTAGCTTCCGTAGTTTCTGGAAATATATCAGTTAAATGCAAAGCCTCCTCCTCCATATCCGAACCGGGTGACGTCACGGATGTCAAGTTGGTCGGTACACCTTGTTGTTGCGAGTTGTGTTTTAAATAGAATAAAGTATATTATACGAACAGTTTAAGATCCAAAGAGTTTAACACGCAGTAATTCACCACACAAAACGTTATCCAGTGTGCAAGTGCAGTGTATAAAACATATTCTGAGTTTAAACCTATAACTAAATTCAAATGACAATAATCTACCCTAAACATTAAAAATATTGACTCATATTCGTGAAAAACAATCCCACAAGTGTTGCCTATGTGTGTGCGTCTTGTTCTGCTTACCCCAGTAGTAGATCTATGGTGTCAATTTACTAATAGTACCCATAACACCATAAAACTCATCATTGTATACAGCGCCATCTGTTGACATTGTGCGGAACGACGGTTGCTGATCGATAACTGATTGTTTTGGCAAACGATTACGAACGGTACGAACATGCCTACAGCTAAGTGCGGCGGTTGTGCCAAATTTTTATCGCCGATAGATGCCGCTAAATGCAACCAGTGTGGAGGGCTTTACCACCGCGCCTGTGTCTGCCTTCCGACTACGGGTTTTATTAAATCCACTTGGCGATGCCCCGAGTGTGAAAAAAATCGAGTCAGGGATAATAAGGCTGACACACCAGTTCGAACAAGGACTGCCCTGGTAGAGGAGCACATGAGCTCTGAGGAGCTCATGGACACCAGTACATGCACAGCGGCAGCAGAGGATACCCCCATTAAATTCTCTCCTGATTTTACGATCGAGCTGCGGTTGTTTAAGGAGGAGCTGCGTAAGGAGTTTCACCGGCTGCATCAGGAGTTCCTGCAGTTGCGCACGGAAATGGCTGAGATTAAGGATACTCTTAAAGCTTCAGACCAACGCATGGACAATTTGGAAGCTCGAGTAGGTTCACTCGAGCTGAAGCTGGAGCAAAAAGTTCAGCCGGACAGGGATGGGTTAGACGATGTAATTGGCGAGCTGAGATGTCAATTAAACGACCGCGATCAGGAGCTTCTGCTCAACGACATCGAGGTTTCCGGAATTCCCGAATGCAGGGATGAGAGCGCCCTGCACCTAGTTAAGGTTCTTGGGACAAAACTTGGTGTCAGCTTCGATGAGAGGGACGTCGTGCATGCTGAGCGAGTCGGGTCCACGCGCCGCAACCACGTACTCTCCACTAGCTCCATCTCTGCCGACCCCGCTGCGCAACGACCGCGAAGTATATCTGTGCGATTCGCTAGGCGAGCTACGCGCGACGCACTACTGCACGCGGCTCGCGTGCGGCGCGGCTTAACTACTAAGGAGCTTGATATGACTGGGCCGGCGCACCGCATTTACCTCAACGAACGACTGACACGGACCAACCGTCAGTTATTTTATAACGCGCGCCAGGCGGGAAGTCAACATAAGTGGAAGTACGTGTGGACAAGGGATGGCAGAATCTTCGCACGAAGGGAAGATAATCTGAGGGCTGAACGAATTAAATGTGAAGCCGATATCACTAGGGTTTTTGGTTGACGACTCGTTTGTACTGCATACGAAGTCATTGTACAATAAACATTTTTAACTTAAATATTGTTTCTGTGGGCGCTTTAGTCTCTTTCTTCATTTGTATCAGTGGTTGCAGGATTTGGTTTTGTAAAGTAAGTTATTTTGTTTTGATTTACGCACTGATTATTGTTTCTGTATCAGTCTATTTGTTACTTTGTATCGGAGGTCACGAATTTTGGTCGTGTAAAGTAAGTTGTATTGTTGTGGTTTGCACACTGCTTGTTGCCATAGGGTGGTGTGTGTTTCTTGTGTTGGTGAGTGGGAGCCAGCTCGAATCGCCTGAGCTGAATGCCTTGCCTGATGAATCGCTTGCGGTGGATTGTGTTTTGCTCGATTCTGGTCCTGAGTCGATAATGTTTTCATGCACAGATAATGTTTACAAAGATATGGTGAATATAAACAATTTTAATACACGTTTTTCTCATATTTATTTCATGGTAATGAAATTTAGTGCTCAAATATTATATATAAAAACCTATACACAAACATTTTATACATTGACTTATACACAATATTTTTTACAAATCATTTTATTGGATTTTTCTTCACTATTCATATAAGGGTATCAATTATAATCAAATTTACTGAACTATTACTTACATTGACATATTTACATTTTTTATTTAGAAATCATTTGATTTTGAATATTCATATAAGAGTATCAATTACAATAAAATTTACTGAATTATTATTTACATTGACTTATATACAATTTTTTTTACAAAATCTCTTTATTGGTTTTTTTATCAATATTCCAATAGGAGTATCAATTATTACAGTCAAATTTCTTGAATTATTATTAATATGTTTTATTATTTACATCGGAGTTAATCTGATTGCACTTCTACCCGCGATAAGTTCATCTTTAGCCTTTATTGATTATGGTTTTGATGCGCACTACCTACATTGGGTTGAACTTTGCATTTTTACTTTCAGTGTGACAACTTCAGCATCTCTCGCCCGCAAAACTGGGTCTTTGGTCTTTTCTATAATTTATATACTTAGAAATGCTAGGAAAATTTCTTAAAATTGGTTTGTTGAATGTGGGTTCCCTTAACACTAATCAGGATGACTTTATAGCAGCAGTTGAAAGGCACTCTTTTGATGTAATGGCAGTCAACGAGACTTGGTTGCGAGCCGGAGAGGAGGGGCGCGCGCCCGCTGTGCCAGGGTACCGCCTGCGCCACACGCCGCGACCGTTGTCTGTGCACGGGGGTCGCGGGGGTGGTGTGGGGTTTTATCTTAAACGCGGTTTGACCGTTCGTACCTGTTCCATCCCCAGTGACCCAAGATATGAGACCGTTGAACAAATGTGGATTACCCTAACACTAAATGGTAATAAAATTGCAATAGGTACAGCGTACCGCCCTCCGCGCTTTGATTTGGATCTTTTTCTCGACGCTATAACCGATTCCGTTAGTTCTTTAGTAAACTGTGATCACTACATACTGCTCGGCGATTTCAATGTAAATTTATTAAATACTGACAGCCAAACAAAGAAAGTAAACGAGTTTCTCAATAGCCTGAGCTTAAAGCAACTGGTGATTTCGCCCACCCATTTCACAGACCACAGCGAAACACTGATCGACCTTGTCTGTAGCAATATTAACCCCAGAGGGGTGTCGGTTGAACCACATGGCTTAATAAATGGTCACTCTCTCATCGTATGTGAATTCAATATTAGGCGCACTAAATACAAACCTCATACAATAACGTACAGACCTATTCAGCAAATAAATGAAGAAATACTTGAGAGTAACTTATCTCTTATACGGTGGGACGACATCTGTGACTTGCTGGATGTAAATGACATGGTTGAAGAATTAAACAAAAATATTTTAGCACTTTACGATTTGCACGCTCCGATTAAAACACGCTTAATTAAAGAACCGTCATACCCCTGGATCACTGAGACTATTAAACTAATGATGAACTTGCGAAATGACGCTTTAATTGGGTATCGTAAAACAAAGACGGAATCAAAAAGGGCATACTATAAGCAACTTAAATCTCTGGTCGCAAGTTCCATTTTCAGAGAAAAAGTCGCATATTTTGAGTTCAATATTAATAAAAAAATTAAAGACCCTAAAACATTATGGAGGAATTTAAGAGACACTGTACTCCCAAATAAACAAATTGATGACCTTTCTGCCCACTTTAGAGACCCTGACCGCCTAAATAACCATTTTTTGAATGTCCCTGGCAACCCTGACTGCAATATTATACAGCGTAACTTCTTTGAGTCTCATAGCTTTGGGGATGACAGTTACACTTTCGCGCTGCATCCAGTAACCCCAGCTCAAATTTTAAGATACTTTCGTGAGCTTAAATCTAACGCTGAAGGCTGTGATAAGGTAACCCTAAATATGCTTTTGCGCACCCTTCCACACACACTAAAAGTCATCACCAGAATAGTAAATCGTTCAATTGAATCTGCGACTTTCCCTGATACTTGGAAAATCGCAATTGTCAGACCGTTACCCAAAATAAATAACCCCATAGATTTGAAGGATCTCCGCCCCATTAGTATTCTGCCTTGCCTATCTAAAATTGCTGAGAAGGCTGTGTGCGAACAGGTGTCAAAATATCTAGAGGGAAAAGACATACTGCCTGAGCTACAGTCAGGCTTTCGTAAACAGCGCGGTACTGCCACAGCCCTTCTGGATGTTACGGACAACATTTTGGCAGCACAAGACAAGGGCCTTTGTACGCTTCTGGTTCTACTCGATTTTTCAAAGGCTTTTGACTGTATTAATATTGATTTGTTTCTTTCAAAACTTAACTATTACGGTTTCGATCAAGATACAATACTCTGGTTTCATAGTTATCTTACCAACCGACGACAGCGTGTAGAAATCCGTTTGAGTAATGGTTCTTCACTTGTTTCGACACTCACCCCTGTTAATAGGGGAGTTCCGCAAGGCTCTATATTGGGCCCAATCATTTTCATATTGTATTGTGCAGACATCATAGATTCCTTGAAGCATTGTAAGTACCATATTTATGCAGATGATGTTCAAGTTTACATCTCTTTTAGGCCGGGTGATTTTGATAGCGCGATAAGGGATCTAAACGATGATCTCGATAGGATAGCATGTTGGGCTGAGAATAATGGTTTAGTATTAAACCCTACTAAAACCAAATACATGCTGTTTGGAACTAAACACCAAATCAGTGCAGTGCCATCAACACTCAATGTTACCCTGTTGGGTGAGTCGGTCAGTCGAGTCAGTGAAGCGCGCAATTTGGGTCTGAATATGGACGCGGAGTTGAGATACGAAGCACACGTGGCAGCTTCAGTACGCACATGCTTTTACAGGTTAAAAATCCTTTATAAAATAAGGCCATATCTATCCGAGGAGTTGCGAATCCAGTTAGTTGAGTCACTTGTGCTCTCCAATCTCAACTATGCGGATACCGTTATCGGCCCCCGACTACTGGCAAAAACTGATCGACTGATCCGGAGGGTGCAAAACGCCTGTGCTCGTTTTTGCTTTAAAATCCCAGCGAGAACTCACGTAACTCCATTTCTGAACAAGCACGCAATCCTCAGAATGAAGTCACGACGTAAGCTGCACTTGGCCTGCCTACTGTTTGGGGTTATAAATTACAAGCAGCCGACCTACGTCTACACCAAACTGAGCTGGATCGCCAGCAGAAGGCAATGTGCCAGCAGACAGTGCTCGCAGCAACTGTGCACTCCTTCGCATAAAACAGCTGCCTTTAGAGGCAGTTTTCGGTACGCCGCATCCAAATGCTGGAACAACATTCCCCCGCCAATAAGGAATGCTAAAAGTCTCAACACTTTCAGAACACACTTACGACAATTCCTTATTTCTTCTCAAAAAGAACGCGGCATGTTTGTTGCAAACACGTCAATCATATAGCAAGTATTTTGGATCCGAGACAGTTTGCTGGAAGTACCCACATGATATCCCTTTGGACCATTTGTGACTCACTTTACTTAATACCTATATACACACATACATTATTATATATTTTTTATAACTTTATATATTTGCACTACCACACTATATTATATATTACACCACACATTATATTACTAACACTTCACACACAAAACTCATCACTCTAAACCAGCTGAGCGTCCGCATGTCACCGCAGGGATCCAGCAGAATACCAGCGTCAGGTATATTTGCCTGACACGTGCTGAGCTGGACTCCCATTTGGTGCAGCACTTAAATGCACACCGCACTATTGTTGATGTCTATATACGTGTTTGTTCTCTTTTTTTTTTTGCGTACCTTCATGTGTCATTATTTTTCTTTTTTTTTTAATTTTAATTTTTGTTTTATTCGTGTTTTTACTTTTTGAAATTTGTTTGTGCTTTGGTGTGTGTCCTGTGTTGTATCAAATAAATGTTTATTCTATTCTATTCTATTCTATTCTATTCTATATCCTGTTCTATATCAGGCAGAAGAAACAGTGCAATTGCTTGCTTTAAGGTCACTGTCACCAAAGTGCATCAGTTTATGTACTTATAGGTTTTAAAATCAGTCTCATATGCAATTCTTTGGGATAAGTGAAAGGCAATTGGAATGAGTTGCTGAACTTTTTAGATATTGCAACCAAAATATAAACGTTTTTAAGTGGGGAATTGGTCTTCCTTATCAAACCAATTGGAGTGCGGCGTGAGTCAGGGCTTAACCTCCTCAATTTTGTTTTTGACACTGAATATATTTAACGGGATACTTAGTGCACATTCAGGCTATTTTATTGATGGTTATTTGGTTATGTATTATATTTCAATGATTTATGCTACGCAAATCATATGATGCTGTTAGCTCCCTCGGTCAGTGCTCTCAAAAAACTTGTTTAAAATCTGTTTAAAAAGTGTCTTGTGTAAAATCTGTGTGAACTACGCTAACGGCCACAGGTTACTATATTATGTATAAGTATAATGGGAAAAAGACAGAACTCCTGCTTTTAAAGGCTGTTTGCGGAAAATGTTCGATAAATGTGCCATCTATTAAAATCAAAGTTATCCGTATTAGCTGAATCCATCAGTTAGAATACCTAGCACATTTCATTTCTGATATCTTTCTTAGGGACAAATGATATTGTTTTACAAAAAAGTAAAAAAAAAACTTTTACACATCAATTTAAATTAGATGAGACTGGTGTTTCTTAGCCGACTACCCTGAAAAAAACCGTGGAACAAATTCACATGATGCCGATATGAAACGGAAAAACAGGAAACTTGCGGTAGGAGTAGATGAAAGCTATATTTTTACTAACATTTCATAAGTTATTTTATAGTGTTTTTATGGGCTATGTTGCCTGCTAAAGAAATAATTTATGAATGCATAGGTATACAACCCAATCGAACCACCATACCTTTGTCTACCTAATAATTCTTTAGGAGTCGATATTTATTGTCAAAGTTAGCACTAAACGGCCCAGATGCTGGCTGAACTTGACCCAAATAAGACGTTCGGGGGTCGGGGCTCTACTCGAGGGCCTCTGTCTTCCTCACTCGTGTAGGTTAGAAAGAGAGGGCAGTAAAGGGCTCAGGAGTGTGAGCGATTAGTGACATAAGGGGCGAAGGGGGAAAGATTGCGAGGAATTTGTTTTTTGGGCAACTGTGGGCATTGTATTTTGTCCTTTGTGGCATGAATTCTACGTAGGCTGTGTTACCTACTGGTATGCTCTTCACGTCGAAAATATGTAGTGGTTGAATTTACTAAACAACTGGATTTGAGGGCTGTTAACTGAGCTTTGCTTTAGTCAAAATATTATGAAAAAGCAAAAAAAAAATGTTGGTCCTTCGAGCCGCATACTTCAGAAAATATTCTCGAAACTGGCAAATCATGTCATCTACCTAGCCTTTTCCCAACTATATTGGGGTCGGCTTCCAGTCAAGCCGGATTTAGCTGAATACCAGTATTTTACGAGGAGCGGCTGCCTACCAGACCTACACAACCCATTAACTGGGGTAACACGGTACTTCATGCCAAGATTGGATTCAGATTTACTGGTTTCTGACTATCCGTAACGACTGCCAAAGATCTACAAATGACAGCCGGGACCTACGGTTTAACATGCTATCCGAGGCACGGAGGAAACTCGTTATGTTAAGATGGTCACCCATCCACAGACCAACCTAGGCAAGCGTTGCTTAACCTTGAAGATCGACCTGCGCGGCTGTTATTATCTAGCCACGAGCTCCTCAAACTGGCAAATCATGTCTGTAAAGTAATACGGTTTGAATTTTACTTTAAACAATTTTAACAATAACTTTTTTACTTACAAGACGAGTGCTGTAATTGCTAAGAGTAATCGATTTAATATTATTGTATCGCTCACTGGCTCACAGTTTGAGTTTAATTTTCTTACGAAATTCAAACTTTTGACACATTTCGCTACTTGTTCGCCTTTGTATTTGCCGAGTACAAAGTTCCTAGTGAACGATACTTATTAATTTGCTGTACACTTTGACAAACAGTGACTCTTGAGATTTTTACGAACAGGAAAATTCGCCTTACATATGTGAGCGATGTTATTACATTTTCCATGGCAGCGATGCAAGAACGGATCTTTGTTATTGACCCACATTTTTTATATGCCAAATATGATATCAAATAAAAGGGTGACAATAATTCTATGATGGTTCTGAATAAAAATGATAAAGATGCGCTTTCAGCGAATATTGTTTTAAAAAACTATTATAAGGCTCTGATGAAATTAATATCAGCATTTGAAAAAAAATGTTTCCGGATTTCGGATGAAAATACTAAAAAGCATTAGGTCTGTACAAATTTGTTATATTTTTGGTCATAGCGGCCCAAATTATGTACTTTAAAACCGAGATGTTTGTTGATTATGTGTCTTCTTTATCAGTTCCACTTCATCAAAGTAAAAGTTTGATGAGAGCATGGATACGAAAAGATAAGTGATATTTTTGATGAAAATATACATAGATTCTTCTCAATCCCTCACGGATCCTATCAACAAAAATTTTTTTTTTTTTTTTTTATCAAAAAAGATTTTTGATAAATGGTACCTACACCACATAACCAAATCATATTTTTCTTTAGGGATCTGGAAATACATTCTACGAAAAAAACAACTATTCAGTCCGTAATTATTAGATTACTGAGAGATTAAAAGAAAACATAACACTCCATTTTTGGGCAGTCGTGTTAAAACAGAAAGGAAGACTGTTTTTTAGGTCGTCTAAAGAAAACCGCAATTAGTAGGTGCCATCATCTATCTACCTAGCTTTTTCCCAACTATATTGGGGTCAGCTTCCATTCAAGCCGGATTTAGCTGAATACCAGTATTTTACGAGGAGCGGCTGCCTACCAGACCTCCACAACCCATTAACTGGGGTAACATGGTACTTCTTGGCAAGACTGGAGTCAGTTTTACTGGCTTCTGACTATCACAAAAGACAGCCGGGACCTACGGCTTAACGTACTTTCCGAGGCACGGAGGAAACTCGTTATGTTAAGATGGTCACCCATCCACAGACCAACCTTGGCAAGCGTTGCTTAACCTTGAAGATCGATCCGTGCGGCTGTTATTATCTAGCCACGAGCTCCTCCAATTAGTAGGTGCCATATACAATGCATATGGTTTTCTTCGTTTCAGAATCAGAATTTGCGCTTGTTAATCTTCTCGTACAAGATTATAGAGTTAGATGAACGTCCCCGCCCTTGAACGTGGTATTTGTACCCATAATATTGTTTACATAAGCTCAATTTGTTAAAGGTCACCTCAGTTTCTTACCCTCGACTAAGGGACTGTTTGGATATAATACTGTGCTTCTTTGCATACTCAGACGTTCCGGTGACCTTTATAAAAAGATCTCTTTTGGTATCTTTTTGCAAATATACGATTGATAAAAAATATTGATTTTAGTAAAAAAAACTGTTCTATAGTTCAATCAATATCTATAAATGCGAGAGGAGCTCGTGCATTGTCTCAAAATGCACTATAACATTTTTTCACAAGTGGAGAAACTTTGTCATTGCATCCGAGGTGAAATTTGCCCGAGCCGCAGGCGAGGGTGTTATGGAGTGCCGAATTTTCGAGTAAGTATTGAAAAAATAATATCAGCTGCACTGAACAATTTCATAGGTTAAGCTACCCTGGCTGCGGCCAGTATACGGATGGGTAACCATCTTAATATACCAAGATTTTTCTGCACCTCTGAAAGCGTTAAAACTTTGGTTCCACTGGTCATTTGTACACGTTTGACAGTCGTTACGGATAGCTAAAACACAGGAAATCTGATTACAGTTTACAGTTACAGTTACAATTTCTGGATTGTGAAAGCCAGAAAAGGCAGAAACTACATTTGTAAAATATACAGCTTCAACCGGCAAGAATGGAATCCGACCCCAACATAGTTGAGAAAAGTTCGGACAGACATGCAAAACTAGCTACAGCTAGCTACATGTACCTCTATCAGAGTGTATAGCCACGAGATACCTTTATTCATAATACTTAAACGCTGAACAGAATTCAGTGAAACTTGCACAAATAAACTATGTCCTGAATTTTGACACATTATGCTGTTTTTGTAAGAAACCATTCATAATTTTTTTATACTCTAGTTTACCTAACACGGTGCAATAAGTATGGCAAACTCCTATAAGATATGGGAAAATTATGATATACGAACATGAAAGGATGCTCAGAAGAAATAAACAGAGATGGCTGGACCGAATTGACTGTCCAGTTAAAGCCAACCCGCGTTGTGTTCGACGTGTGCTTCAAAAAGCTGTCAGCAAAAAAGATGCGAGATGCATAAAGAGGCTTCAGAATAGTTTGAAAGAGTTACTCGTACCGTACCATGACTGGAACTCAAAGGACAACTAAAGGAATTTATGTTAGTTTTAACCTATCACATCCCGCGAAACAAGACACAATAGTAAGACAATAACAGCGCGGTCGCATGAGACCGGTCGGGGATTCAAAAATTAATTAGTAAAACTCTAACACTCCCTCTCGCTCCGAATGGAGCGGGATGACTTATCTCATGATTTTCAACCACCAAAACAAGAGGTATTATCAACTGTTTTTCACGTAAGCTTATATACAATAATTGGTCGTTTCCTATGGAAAAGAACGGGCAAAAAACTTCATGGTTACTCTTTTAAAAAAAACGTATACCTACTTACTTGTACCTCTAGGGCAACGAAAAGGATGTGTTTACATACGTCACGTAATAAGTAGCTAAACCATCACATACGAGAACAATTTAAACATTAAAAATGCTACTCCAAAAACTGCACTTTTCATAGAGCCATAACCAACTTATCGCCATTATCTCATCTAAAAAAGAACTAACACAGTCTAAAAACCACGTCAAGAATATTAAAAATCTCCACCAAAAATGCAAATGGCTGTCCTTTGCTCATTAATGTTTTGTGCGCTCCGTGCCTTTACTCGAAGCTTGTGTGCCATACGTACCCTATTGTCTCTGTGTGCCATACGTACCCTATTGTGTGTGTGTGCCATACGTACCCTATTGTGTTTGTGTGCTATAATGTGCCAGTAGCGCACCCGGGTACGGTCACGATATTAAATTGGCTTGTAAAATGGTCGGCAGTGGTATTTGATGAGACAGAGTATGTATCGGTATTTTATGTTTTATTACACGACAGTAAAGGGTGGAGGCTGGTGAGTGTGATGAAGCTCTTAGTAATATGTATATAGCGAAGTGTATGTAGTAGTTACGTTTTAATGGTGTCATATTTTTTTATAAGATTAACTAAAATCTTCACTCTCCTGGAGAGGAGGCCTGAGTCCCAACAGTGGGAACATTACAAGGCCGATAATGCTAATGCTAACTAAAATCTTGTGTAACTAGGTTTTTCCGGGTGGAATCTCGCGACTCAATTTTAACGCAGATATCTTCAACCGATAGAGTTGAAATTTTAATATACACGTTTAGTTTGGATGACAATGCATGGATAACTATGTGACGTCATACTTAATTCAAGCAACGCTCAATCTAAGATGCATTCCTACAAAATGGGTACCAAATGAAAAGGCTTGCTTAATAATTAGGCACTTGAAAAATAAATCGACGCTACTCTAAATGCAATTTGGCGGACATTTTAAGATGGCGGACTAAGTTTTTACGATTGGCCTAATATGTTAGGTACATATTAGGCCTGCCTACTGCAGTGAGTACATAACCAAACACACGAAATTACCAGACTAATAAATTGTGACAAGTGGAGTTCCAAAGTTTTCTCTACTGCTATTGTTTAAATTTCCATTTATCTATGATTGAAAAGTATTACCACTTGGTATAGCTAGAAAGGAGAAGGACTTTTTCTACAGTACTTAAAAATATGGTTACAAATGTGAAAGTCGTTCCGTTTCGATCTTTTTTTTAGGCAGGGTCATTAAATTGTTTCTCTCGCTTTGGGTGAAGCCACCTGTGTTCCTTTACTTTCTTTATACATTCCATGACCATCCAATTTAGCCTTAAGTATCAAATATTCAAAGTCTATCAAAAAAATAACATTGATTAGTTCCTAACTTTGAATCCTAAGTCAGAAAAGTGTTTGCTCCTATCAAAGCAACAAATTCCCGCTATGTCAGAGCAGGACCTATCCGCGTTCCAAGTTTCACTAATCCATTGAGCCCATCGGTCGTCAAGAAGTAAAGAACATACATAAATTGTAGCCTTTATAATATTAGTGTGACTATCTGCTGCCAGCGGCCTGGCTTGTAAGTAGAAAATTTTCTTAAAGGAACATACTACCGAGACACGCTGACAGAAGCTAGTGATTTATATACAGGGTGTAAAAAGACCGATCACAAAGCCGATAACTACACTTTCTGTACACGTAATTAAGCAACTTTGACCAAAAATTATTGCTGGGAAAAAACTTTTTTTTTCATTTTTAAAAAATAATTAATTAATAATAATTTCGATCAGCTGAGCGTTCGGCCGCTGACGCTTGGTCGTTGAACCGACCGCACGCTTGTGTGTGTGAGGCACTCGTTGTGTTTAGTTTTCGTTGCATTTTTCTAACTTCAAATGCGTAATTTGTTATGAAAAAATGATAATTTTGATAATGTTTGTTCAGAAGAAAGTATACTAATGATACTTGGAATACGATTTTGAAAAAAAAACGAAAAAAAATTTTTGACTTTGACCTTCAATATCTCCAGAACCAGTGAATTCCCAGGTATGTCCTAGAAGAAAAAAAGTTTTCCAGTGATGTGTAAAATATGCCGTTTTCGTTTTCGTGAAGGGTCTTTTTACACCCTTTATATGACTACATATGGTTCCGTAGTTCAAGTGGGTATGTTACAGTGTGAAGTGACAATATACTAAGTCGGTTCACAGCGCATTAACTATAGCGTTCATTTAAGCCCTCGCCTCATGCTTTATACTATACACGTAAGCACGTACTATAATGTAGTCTGTTTTGAATACTACTCACTCGACTAACGCATTCAAGTCTATTTTAGAGTGTTTCATTCAAACGCTAATTGTGTGTGTTGTTGTTGTGTGTATGTGTGTGTGTGTGTGTTGTGTTGTCGCTTGTTTGATAGTTTCTTGCAAGTTCTTCTCAAAAAGATATGATCCATAAGAAATGGCTCAGTGGTAACTGCCCCGAGTTACAAGTTGTATTTAACTGTTCTAAGTTATGTTTGTAGTTCGAACCCAGCCAGGCGCATTCATCATCATCATCTGCCTAGCCTTTTCCCAAGTATATTGGGGTCGGCTTCCAGTCAAGCCGGATTCAGCTGAATACCACTAAGTATTTTACGAGGAGCGGCTGCCTGCCAGACCTCCACAACCCATTAACTGGGGTGACACGGTACTTCATGGCAAGACTGGAATCAGATTTACTGGCTTCTGATTATCCGTAACGACTGCCAAAGATCTTCAAATGACAGCCGGGACCAACGGCTTAACGTGCTTTCCGAGGCACGGAGGAAACTCGTTATATTAAGATGGTCACCCATCCACAGACCAACCTAGGCAAGCGTTGCTTAACCTTGAAGATCGACCCGTGCGGCTGTTATTATCTAGCCACGAGCTCCTGACAGCCAGGCGCATTACTTTTTGTAATTTATTTCATCACCACTGCTCTCAAAACGGGTAAGGAAAACATCGTGAGGAAACCTCTTTATCCTAGAATAAAAAATTCGAAGATAACTGACATCTACACTAGGCCCACGTTTTGGATTACGGCCCATTCCCTCTTCTAGAGACGAGGCCAGAGTCCTAACAGGGAACATTACAAGGCCGATAATGGTAATAATACTAAGAATGATAATTCTGTCTGCCTATAAAAGAAACCTGTGATCTTGCAATAAATATCTTTTGTTATAGCTTTTTTATCGATTTCAGTTAGTACCTTAATGCGGGCCATTAGTATTTCTTACACCCGTTGCTTGCGCTAGGTCAATAGTGCATCAGTAGGGATCGAACTCACGACCTCTGGCGCACCTTCATCCATCATCTGCCTAGCCTTTTCCCAACTATATTGGGGTCCTACTATTGGGGCTTCCAGTCAAGCCGGATTTAGCTGAATACCAGTATTTTACGAGTAGCGGTTACCTACCAGACCTTCACAACTCATTAACTGCGGTAACACGGTACTTTATGGCAAGACTGAAGTCAGATTTACTTTCTTCTGACTACCCGTAACGACTGCCAAAGAGCTACAAATGACAGCTTAACGTGCTTTCCGAGGCTCGGAGGAAACTTGATATGTTAAGATGGTCACCCATCCACAGATCACCTTGGCAAGCGTTGCTTAACCTTAAAGATCGACCTGTGCGGCTGTTATTATCCACGAGCTCCAGAAAGAAATCAAGAGCTCATCTCATGAAATAATAAGATGCATCTTTTATTTTTCTACTTCATGTACAAAACTGTTTTGTTGTTTAAGTACCTACATGTGTTTTTGTATTCGTGTAAGTTCGTACTTTTTAAAATTTTACTATGCTTTGGTGTGTGTTCCGTGCTGTGACAAATTAACGCTTTATCATAATCTATATATATAAAAATGGTAATAGTTATATAATGGTAATGCTAATAGGTTAGTGTAGGGTAGTGTAGGGTATAGTGTAGGTTAGTGTAGGGTATTGTAGAGTAGTGTAGGGTAGTGTAGGGTAGTGTAGGGTAGTGTAGGGTAGTGTAGGGTAGGTAGGGAAGGTAGGGTAGTCATTTGACGGGAGCGAAGCCGCGGGTAAAAGCTAGTAATAATTAATTATAGAAAGTGTAATCTATCGATTTATTTAGAGTGGGATCAGCAGGTGTGGTTTACTATGAATATCTGCCAAAATCCCCTCTGCTAAACCTTTTTTTTTATTGCTGATAGGTTTACGCTTGACTACTATCTCATCTGATGGAAAGCGCAGAATGATGCGGTCGACGATGACCGCGCTTACATATAAGTAAATAAGTAAACTATTCACTCTTGCGGTAAAAATCCCCAGTCTTAGATCCGAAACTATTGCTACGGTTAAAACTCGTCCCGGAAAATATGAAATAAAAACAGCTCTTTATAGCAGACAGAATGGTTCTGCCACTGATTTTTGTGTTGTTGATATTGATTGTGGTTTAATCGTTTTTCAACCACAAATACCCTGAACCGCGAAAAAAAATAAGCTGACCCGTATATTTTGTCTACTTATGCAAACTTAAATGTATGGGATATTTTTTTTTTTTGGAATTTCTGGGATCATTATGAATATTTTTTAGTAGGTACAGATGATCAGGTCCTGTTATATACATAATGATGAGTATTGTCAGAGTTTCCATGTATTATTATTATATTGTTGTCCCCACATTGTATAATAAATTCTGCCTACGACTGAAAGTCGTCTTAAAAAACGAAGAAAATAGTCTTATTTCATATCCTACAGCAATAGCTGAGCTAGAATGTTATGTAAACATACAAACATGCTTAATCTATAGTAGCACCCCCGCAGTTATTACAAACGGTATTTATAAAAGTAATCGACGTTAAAAAACGACGCGTCGGATTTAAAAAGCGCGGGATAACGCACCGGACGTACGCACCGGATCCGCAAATGGTGAGAAGACATTGTTAGAAAGAAAGAAAAATTGTTTTATTTGGCTCACTCATATACACAGTGAGTAGGAAAAACTGTTTACAGTACAAAACGAAATAAAAATACGTAAAATCACGACATATTCAAATAATCTAAACAGATTGAAGATCACAAGATTCGGCACCATAATTTTGACTCAAGAATTTGAGCTTCAAAGATTGCCATAATTGATTTAAATCAAAGAAGAGACACTTAAACTGTCTACTCGTAATTAAATGGAACGTGTTTTAAATTAAAAATAATTAATGAGCGAAGACGTTAACGTTTTCTGACAGGAATTTAATGTTAATGTTCACTAATTCATTCCTAATGTCAATTTTACTGCCAGCAAATGTGACAGGCGTTGAATTATATTCACGGGTTTTATTTATTATTTACTGCTTGCTTTATTTATATTTTTCTTCGATTTTGAAAAATATTTTTCGATTTTCCGCAATTAATTAATTGTGTTATTTTGCACTGTTAATAAAATTAATAAAAATATGTTCCTGTATACCCAAGTTCACATACACCCACATAAAAAACACACAGAAAAATAAATACGAAAATTAAGCAACAAAAAACAACACCAGCAAAAAGCACATATTCTTAAAAAAAAACACTGAAAACTTTAATAAAAAAATGCACTCACCTTTTAACTTAAATATTAAAATTACAAATAGGTAGAAAATCGTAAAGAGTGGGTGATTTCGGTCGCGGCGGCGCGGCGGGCACGCGGCCCACCGCTGGCGAACTGTGGCGGCCCCGGGACGTCGAGACGTCCGCAGCGACGCGCGTAGGCGGGCGTCTGGCCCGGAGCGCCCGAGCCCCCTCATCCCATCCCCACCACTCCACCCTACCCCCCACCCGCGCCACACCTTGCTTGCTTATTAAAAAAGTCCGACGGAAAAGGATTTATGCCTCCTTGGAATTCGCTTGAAGGCTCACGGTTGTGTTTTTAACGATTTGCGAGCATTATGTTTTGGGGGAATATTGTTTTAGGGTTTTTCGGTAGTTAGATTACTTTTATCTGAAATGTAAATAAGACGCCGGTTTGACTTCTTTGCCGACGGTACTTGTCGTCATGTGGTCTATATAAAAACTATAGTATTCGCTTCATTTATTCTTCTGTTGTTTTTTTAACCGCCCCTACATAAAACAATTATAAAGATTTTTACAACAAAATATCGAGAATCTTTAAGTCAAGAGTTTATTTTAGGTAAGCGCGCTCCATTGTCGACCGCATCGTCGCTTTTCATCAGGTAAGAGAGCGGTCAAGCGCAAACCTATTAACAATAAAAAAACAACTTTTTTGGTTTGACCGTGGAACTGAGGACTAAATCACATTAGAACTACGAGTATGTGTCTTGATCACAGAACAGTCATTCAACTGTTCTGTGGTCTTGATCATTTTTAGGGTTAACGAAGTAAACCTGAAGGTAACGTAACTACAGGACTTTTAAGCGGCCGCTGTCTGTCCGTTTGTCTGTCTGTCAGCAGTATGTATAGAGCATCAGCACTGTAATAGATAGGCAGTTATTTTTCTCGCCTTTCATAGATTGAACGTTTCAATAAAAATAATCGTACGGTATGTAATTCAAAGACACACTTAAAACTGATACCAAGTATGAGATTTTGAATTCATTCTTCGGAGAGTAAGAAGATCTGCTTAGCCTTTGAAGAATATCATGATATTTTTTTTGCGTTAATATGTAGCTATAGGGTATTCAACGAGGGTTGAGCCAAAAGTCACGATTGATGTAATGAACATATAAAAATAAGTATGAAATTAATAACTACACTGACAACATTAGAAATTATATTTTAGAATGATGTCTGTGGAACTTATGTTATCCTTTCAGATTTATTTGAAATCAAAAATTAAAAATGCCTTTAATTATTTTCTTAATTTTTATTAATTATGCATTAAATAGTTCACATGTAAAAGAACCTAAATTGACATTTTAATACTACTAAGTTGTAGACCACAGATACTGGGAACATTTTACATTAAAATGTGACGTTTTGTCATCGGTCGGGTTATACCCGCCATATTGAAAAAATGATTTTTTTGTTTACCTTGTGGCTCAAGCTCTGGTGAATACACTGTAGTAGTATTATCCCTGAGGTATGATGCTACAAATATATCAATATATTTTCATACCACGCGTTTTGCGAGTGAAACCGCTGGTTATAGTTGTCTTGACTTACACAAAACTTTCAGTTTTTGTCTTTACTCTCCTGAAAAGTTACAAAAAATAATATGGAACCAAATGGTTCTGATGTCCAAATTTTCAACTTCATCGGAACAAAATAGTTATCTTACACAAAATCAAACGCGTAAAATAAGTACTTAAAAGTAAGTTTAATCCATTGAATAATAACGATGGAAGTTATCAGAGTCCTCTTTGAGATTTATTTGTTTATTTCAAAGCAGATAATGTATTCATGAATGTAAATCAATTTGCTGGCTATGAATACTGCCCCGGTTATCTGACAATGACAGCAAAATATATAGTACGGAGGCAGTGCGCGGTGAAAATCGCAAAAAATATAATGCCGTGTTTTGTCCGTAGCATAACAAATGGGAATCAGGTAGGAAAATTGTTTATTTTGTAGTTTTTAGCGTATTTGTAAGTAGGTAGATATCTACTTCAAAATTAAAAGTGGTTTTTAAATAAAAAGCACTTTCAATTTTACAGATTTAGACCAGCGTATCGTGTTAATCTTCTTTTTCCTGCCACTGTCTTATATTACTTGGGGTCAGAGCAACGTGTTTTTTTTTCTTCCATTCTGTCCTATCACCCATCATACTATCTCTATCTCCCTTTTCTTTCTTATCACTCAAACAATCCATCAATCTCTTCTTTGAAATGTCTCTCCTTCTCCATCCATCTACATGTAAACTCATAACTCTTTTAGTAAATACGACAGTCAATACACCCATAGAATAATATTTACTACGGTAAAGGTCGTATCGTTGTCGTATTTTCCAGTTACATCTTTTCCTAAGAGATTTAAAATCAACTAATTCCTAGAAAAAGCAAAACATTTTATTTGCAAGAAATCATGCAATGTTAGGATTAGTTTACAAATATTAAAAAAAAACACATTCTATAGAGAAAATATGTGTAACGTCTGCGCAAAATGGCCTACCGCTCATAATGAAACAATAAGTTGGCTAAAAGTGCAACAATTAATGAATGTAGACTCTCAGAAACTCTTAAACTTAGAGTCTTTTATTTAATTACATTCATCCTCTCTCCTATGAAATAGACTTTGCTGTGTCCGACAGGGTCTATAAATGAAACTTTTATTTAACACCTTTGTAACATTATGGAATGAAGTAAAGTCTTGAGTATGCGAAGAGTCCACGGCGCTGGTTTTTATCGTGGGCTAGTGACGGTTCTTCAATTTTGTTTCCCACAACCATAAACCACATTTAAACATCATAACTTTTTAACCCACTGAGTTACAAAACATAGATAATCACATAAAACATTAGCGGGCTGGCTCGCAACACATGACACACATTCCATGTCGTCACCATCGATGCGTGAATAGATAACATTGATTCTTTTTTAAATGGCCACCAAATTGATTCGAGCGCGGTCGTTTGATTTCAATGTGAATTCGGAATTCGTCCGTGTCCCAGTTTTGAATGTTTATGTGACTAGCTTTTAACGACTGTACACTGTGAAGGTTTTAATTGAAAAAAAAAAACGGTTTAAAAAACAGGTTTACTAATGCCAATTTGAAAGCTGCTCGGGTTTTTTTTTATTTATTTTATTCTTTATTAACACATAACACAAAACATAAAATTGTTATCAATTCATGTACAAAGGCGAGCTTAACTCAACAATGACTTAACAATGTCTTTTTGTTATTGAATATCAATAAAGAACTAGTTATACTCGAAGTTTCCTTGCGTGATCGCATCAGAAATAAAGATACCAGCTGGAAAACCAAAGATGCTGACATAGCCTGAAGAATTGCCAAACTTATGTGGCTGTGGGTACATCTAATGAAAGGTTCTTGAGTGGCGACCGCACACGAGAAGGCCTCCCACAAGATGGACCAATGACCTAGTGCGTGGAATTGCAATGGATGCAAGACTCATTGAAGCGTTCGTTGTGGCGACACTTGGGGGATGCCTATGTCCAATAGTGGACGTCCTTCGGCTGAAATGATGATGATGATAAAAGTCTCTCTGATGATAAACTCATTTTCCATCAGCATTTAAGCAGCATAACTCAATTAACGAATTGATTTACCATGTTATCAAGAAGATTTTACTCATTTTGCAAAAGTAATCTAAACACTACTCGATCAAAATCTCAAGAGACTACAAACCCAACTGACATCCCATCTCTTATTCCTGAACCCATACAAAGGTAGCACAGGGTCTATAATATTCACGAGCCGCGAGTACCCGCTCGGTGGCGAGGTCGGCGCTATCAGAGGAGAGGAGTGCCGCTTCGACGCAAATCCCACAAGCTCACCTCTCAGTGCGAAACAAATGCCAGATATTATTCAGTATTACAGCAATTGCTAGCATTTGTACGCGGGAAAGGCTTTATTATCACTCTTTTATTTGATTGTATTGTTTTTCTGATTATTTTGTCTTCTTCTGTTTTAATAATAACATACTTGTACCTGTTCAAGAGTTGCAGATATCGAGTTTTTTTAAAATTCCTTTATTGATTTAGGAACTTTTAAACATTTGTTCATGCCAGTTCCACAATTATATACGGTAAGTTTTTTTAGGGTGAGAAATCATAAAAATGACTTCTTCCGTTCTGGGCGGATCGGGAAAGCGCGTCACACTTTTACTGCCCAAAACCCATTTCTCCTAACCCCTACTTCTTTGCCTCAATTCCAGGGTCCTGAGTAAAGGTAAAGTCATTTAGCTGGTAAAGTTATTTAGCTTTTTGAGGGATTTTGTATAGACAAGCGATAACTTCATAACTAAAAAATCTACTCCCCTAGAGAGAGGATATTCAGTTTGGTAAAGTAACTGTAAAGAACAAATACCGTGTTTATTAAGACCAAGCATTTGTTTTTCCTCGGTATTTTCTTGTTTTATACTACTCAATGGATTTTTCCCACAGCTTCGCGTCCATGACCTTTCGTAAGGAGCTCGACTATAGTGTTATCTGTGTATCTTACAATGCAATCATCACATCCAAAGGCTTTTTCTATAAACATGATATTTTTCTAAACCTTTCTTTTTCTATGCTCAATGTCCATTAACATTGAATATCTAAGTTTACGTTTTGAGGCGGTTTTTTATATCGAAAGTAATAAAATATTCATTTTTGACAAGTTCCTAGAATATTGGTGATAGTGAAAATGGTTCTTGGAATACAAATAGGCATTCAAAGTATGTAAGGCCTAACTATTTAGGTGTTTAAGAAATGCTTTATAAAACAGTATATTTCTGCCACCTTTGATCACTTTAGATTAATAATTTTAAGCCCGTTTCTCTCTCTACTTGAGAGATTCACAGTATGTCAATTTTTTTTATTATTATTATAAAGTCATACTTGACTGCCATCCTACCTGATGGTAATCAATAATGCAATCGATGATGGTGAAGCGCACTTGATTTTTAAATGTTCACTCGAGCCTTGAAGACACTAACGCCCGTTTTCAATAAGCTATCTACCTACAGTTGCAGCTACTAAAGATAAACAAATCTATCCTTTTGCCCTTACTTGCTTTCCTATAACCTACCGACGGATAACATTTCCTACCAAAATTGTGGATGGATAGATAGAATCTTACTGTTTATCGAGGATAGCTATCTATCTATAAACTGAGGTAGGTTATTGAAAACGGGCGTATAACAAGTATAATCCGTCGATTACATAAAAAACAAATTGATTTATTAAAAGCTCAACTTACCCTATAATAGATTAAAGCATGAAATAACACACATATACAAATAACAACTCATTTGTATTCCTAATTTACTATTCTTGTACAAACGCATCAGCTGATTACCACCCGCCGTCAAAATATACAACACGTTGCTACGCGCGACGCCGTAGCGTAGTGGCTACGCCGTAGCGCCCACGCGTAGCAGCGTAGCTCGGTCTACGTGTGTTGTGGCGGGATCGGAACATTTCAGTTGCCCTAGTTTCATTTGTTATTGAGATCGGGATTATTATAAATGTTCTGGGTTTTAGTTGTTTTATTGGGAATCGTGTCACTAATGTTACTTTATGTTACAAATAGAAATGGAATTATCAGTAATGTATTCCTTTGTAGTAATTGTATTCTTTTGTATGATTCTGTTTCATATATTTCCTATTTTTTTTTTAATATATTCTGATTTAGACTTAAAGAAAATGTTATGTATGCTCTTATCGTCACTTATACCAGACCAGTAGTGATGCAATCAGTTTTCTGAAAATATGTAAAAGGAGAACCTACTGACTGACTGACACATCAACACATAGCCGAAACTATTGGGACCAGAAACATGAAATTGTACACAAGGTTTTCTTTTATGACGTAAGCAAAAAACCCTATTTTAGTGGATTGGATTTTTCAAAATTCGCCCCCTGTGGAGATGAAATGGGGGTCCAAAGGATATTGCCAATCTTTGTATCAAAGTAGGACCAAGTGCTGCCCAGAATGAACACCTAGTGCATTTTGTTACTCAGACCAATACTTATCATTAAACCGAAGCGCTTTTAAAGATCTGCTCCAGGAGTCAAGAGAAAAATAGTGTTTTTCCAACCTAACCTTACCTGGCATGGTATGTAGAAACCTACTTTCACGCGAGTGAACCCACTGTCAGAAACTAGTTTTAAATTATATTCAAGTGATGTGGTAGTACTCTAAATAAACAACATCATCATCTACCTAGCCTTTTCCCAATTATAGGTATTGGGGTCGGTTTCCAGTCAAGCCTGATTTACCAGTATTTTACGAGGAGTAGCTGCCTACTAGACCTCCACAACCCATTAACTGGGGTAACACGGTACTTCATGGCAAGACTGGAGTCAGATTCACTGACTTCTGACTATCCATAACGACTGCCAAAAATCTACAAATGACAGCCGGGACCTACGTGCTTTCCAAGGCACGGAGGAAACTCTGTATGTTAAGATGGTCACCCATCCACAGACCAACTTTGGCAAGTGGCTTAACTTTGAAGATCGACCCGTGCGGCTGTTATTATCTAGCCACGAGCTCCTCCAAATAAACATTTAATAATAATGATAAAATAGTGTGAGCAGTACATAACTTCTTTTCTATCCAACGTTTATTGATTTACTGTATACACAACTACCGTGGCATAACTACTGAATTTGATAGCGACTAAACTCTAGACAGAAATAAAATAAAAATCATCGTAAGCTTCAAAAGATTTCCTACATTTTTAAAGCTCTCTTTTCCAGCTTCATCGATAATACTGAATGTGAGCGGGGTGCATACCTGCGAGCATTATTTATCTGGCCATAAACCTCCACCCGTTGCTAGGCAACTAAATCTCCAGTAACATCTGATCGTGTAATCCTACGCTTAGAACGTTCCTTCTATCCTTACCTTATATTCCTTTTGGTACATCATTATACGGTTCTTTTTAATGTATTGTTCAGTGAAGTATATGTTTATTTATTTAATAGTAGGAGGACTCACAGCTATAATAAATGGATAACAATAGTATATGAAACATTGAGCCGATTACTGGTTTTCACGGGAAGACACCGAAAAAGTAGTAGAAAACTAACAAGAACGATAAAAAGTCATATTTATACTTTTCTTTACATATTACTGGCTAAAAAGCTCTTAATTCATGAATTCCCGACCGGTCCTATGAGACCGCGGTGTTATTGTTTTACTATTGTGTCTCGTTTTGTGGGTATGTGATAGGTTAAGAGCTCTACGGTACTGAAAGTCCGGGTGGCTGTCAGTAACTCTTACTCTAATATCCTTTCTAGTTTTCCTGAAAAGCCAAAAGCAATCACACTTCAAGCGTAAAAATCTTCAAATGATTTCGTCAAGCAAACCGTTCAATATAAAACTTTAGATTCATCTTGCAAACCTCCATCTTATACGTTTTATCTGAACACAGAGATTCTGCACTAAATGTCCTCCTACCTCACCCTTTCTCTAGGATAAATCAAACGGTTTCTTTGATACTTTGGTATGTTCGTGGCTTTGTTCGATTTTTCTAGTAAGATACCTTGATGTATTTTGTGAGTGTTTTTTGGTAGTCGCAGTTGTTTATGATATTATACGAATTAAACATCCGTTAGATGCAAGAAGTACTCGTATATGTGTGGGTGTGTGAAGTATGTGTATGTGTCTTTGTGTGTAGTGTAGTGTGTGTATTGTATGTGTGGTGTAGTGTGTGTATTGTATGTGTGTGTTTGTAGTATATGTGTATTGACCTTTGTTTGCATTTGGATATACATATTTTTTTATGGTTCTTCTTCATGGCAATCTATCTTCTAACAATGAGCAACTTCTTTGTTTGATTTCTCGGTGTATGTTTTCCTCAAGAGCCATACTTGTATGAAATTTTTCACACGACTCTCTTTTGATGTCAAGTGATCAAAAAGAGTTTAGTAAAACTGGAGAGGCCCGGTAGAGCCAATGCCGGCTAGAGCAGCTGCCAGCTGCGGTGAGGGTTTAGTCAGTAAAAGTCTTAAACGCCCTCCTATTTCATTCTAGGATTTGGACAATAAAAGAGCAGTGGTGGCCCAGTGGTAACTGCCCCGACTTACAAGTCGCGCGGTGGATTATGGCCCATTCCCTCTACAAGAAAGGAGGCCTGAGTCCCAGCAGTGGGAACATTATAAGGCCGATACTAATAATAATAATAATTTATATGTTATTTTACTGAAATTAATTATAATTTAAGAATAATAATAATTTGGACAAAGCAAGAATAATGCACATATATATTGGCTATCATGACACCATGCGCATACTCCACCACCGAAACTAGAAATATCCCGGAGCACATTCCCCCTTTTCTAAATACTACCGTCAACAAAAAAGTACAACACACCTATCTCTATAATCTATCAATCAATCTATCGACTAAAAACTCGCTCGAGTGTTCAGCACTAATCATCACGATGCCAATCAACTGCGACGCGAAATTCAATTTTAAATGTGGAATGGCAATATTCGGACGGAGTCGTTCCGTCGTACGTCATCAGACGAACTTGTCCGACGGAACGCGAATGTTTTAGTGAGGGGACTGGAGTTCTGTAGATGTAGGGAGTGAATTATTGAAGTCGGTATTACGAGTAAGATTATGAGTATTTTCAGATTTTGGTATGTGTGATTTTTGTTTATTTTTGTTTGTAATTTCTGATAGTTTTTTTTTAGGTGGGAAATCATTCAATGACTTCTCGCGCTTTTGTATGCAGCAGTAGTGCCTGTCAGTCTTACTATTATATTGTAAAAGAATCAGCTTAGAATCTGAAAGTCTATTACTAATCATCGTACGACGGAGTCGTTCCGTCGTACGTCATCAGACGAACTTGTCCGACGGAACGCGAATGTTTTAGTGAGGGGACTGGAGTTATGAAAACGTGGACGACGGGAGTGAATTGTTGAAGTCGGTTTTAAGATTGTAATTATTTGAGGTTGTGATTTGTGCTTCTGATCGTTGTTTCGTTTTTTAATTGTTGATAATTTCTGAAAATTTTTTTTGGTAGGGAATCATCCAGATCCAATGCCTTCTCGCGCTCTCGCGCTTTTGTGTGGAACAGGAGGGCGTGTCAGACCTAATATAGTGCAAAAGTATCAGCTTAGAATCTAAAAGTCTATTACTAATCATCCAATTACATAGCGTACCGACTTCAAAAGCTGGGCTTTAGCTTTGTGTTCATTTTAAATGTGGAATGGCAATATTCGGACGGAGTCGTTCTGTCGTACGTCATCAAACGAACTTGTCCGACGGAACGCGAATGTTTTAGTGAGGGGACTGGAGTTATGGAGACGTGGACGTCGGGAGTGAATTATTGAAGTCGGTATTAAGATTATGAGTATTTTAGATGTGTGATTTGTGTTTCAGGACGTTGTTCTGAATTTACGTTTAATTTCTGGAAGTCAGATATAAAAAAAATCACCGTCACTTGGAACCGAGTTGAAATTATCATGTATACAAATTCTGCGACCACGTTGTGGAAAATGAAAAATGGGGCGAGAGGGCAAATCATAAACAAACCTGAAAAATCTACAAATTTTCAATATTTGAGAAACATAAAGCATATTTTACTTAATATACTCTTAGACGTTTCCCTTTCCAACCTACCCCCACCGAGTAGAAGTGTATAAAAAGGCATGGCGCGCTGTCAACGGTTTCTTTTCTACTAGGCTTGGACGTTAAGTGTTGATTAGAGTCGTATTATATAATTCTGTTGTATTTATTATTTACTTGTGTACTTGAGTTTGATTAAAGATTATTTTGTAAGAAATATAACTTTTAGGTATAAGTGTTTTGTTTTTTTTTAAGTAAGTTCCCTTCTGGTCCCTAAGAATACTGTAACTATTCAAGCTTTAATAATATTGTAAAACAATCCACAATCCACAAATCAAAAACCAAACTACCTAAAATCTGAAAGTCTATTATTAATCATCCAATTACCTAGCCAACCGACTTCAGAAGCCGGACTTCAGCGCTGCCCCTCACTATCGCAGCACATTAAGATCGGTCCGCGGATACCGCGGCGTCGCTCCCCGTTGTAATGGATTGATTCTTTTCCAAATGGTTCTACTAACGGCCACTGTCGCCGACTCTACCACGTAATATACGAGTATTTGTTTCAATACTGATTCGTTTATTGTTAACTTGAGGTCACTCGCCTGATTCAAAATGTGTTTTGACGAATAGTAATGATTAACACGTTAGCGACGCAGCGTAGGAAGGCCTCCTACAATACGGACCGATAAACCCAGGACCCTGGAACGAAGGCAAAGAAGGAATGGAGAGGGTTTTAGTCAGTAAAAGTCTGACATATTCTACCGCTCCGCCAAAGAGTGGGAGAAGTCATTCGGATGATTTAAAGATGGACCGATTATTTAGGTAAAGTTTTAAAGTTCAGATCCGTGCAAATATGTCCATTGTAGACACAGCTTGCACAATTTGACATTAATTAAAACTGACTATAAATTAAATTAAAAGAAAAATACGAAAAAGTAATCGTGTATTTGAAATGATTAAGCAAATAAACTAGTGCGCCTCACCATCAACGATTGCATCACTGCTTACCATCAGGTGGGATTGCAGTCAAGTACTAGTTTATGGTAGGTATATAAAAAAAAAACAATAATCAATTAAAATTATCACAGAAATATCACTCTTAAATTGTTTTAATCCCGTCATGAAGATGATGGACAGGCAGATCCTTAGTCCAACAGCAACCGAATTTCGACTACTGACAAAAATTAAGATGAATAGTCAGTAACTTAAAGAGTATATGGATTCCTTTAGTATAAACCAGGGTCTTCAGCTACCTTATTTGAATCACTAAGACGCTAGAAGATAATACCAAATTTTAATAAAATCGTCCGTAAGTTAAGTCTTTCAGAATTATGTTGTCTTTTGTATTATAGCGAGGAGGTAATAAATTTGAAGAACAGCTTTAGGAAAACAATATACGAAACTTACGTTAGAAATTCCTTCATAGCTTTACTATGTAGTAATCTTGTCGTTAAAGGAAAACCTCTTGGTGAACTATTAACTTATAATCTTGCTAACACTTTTCTCTCCAAGCTTCTGTGTTTCCAAGTATATTTTTGTTTGGGCACCCCATCATTATGGTGGTAAGTCTCCTCTTTGGGGAGTGGCTGGAGTGGTTACTCGGTGTTCTTACCTTCCGCATGACGGAATATTCCTCCCCGGTCATGGGAAATTTGGGAGGTTCTTGCACCGGATTCGTGCTGGAGAAGCACCCGGGTGTCACCATTGTGATGACCGGACCGGAAGACACGGAGGAGCATACGATACACCGCGGCGTTCTCGTGGGGGCGATCGGCGGCGGCGACCTCTCGCGCCCAAATTGTGGGGGCCTGGCAGGGTCAAATCCTACTAGGGTCCTGGGTTGAATGATAGAGAACCCCGCGACCCTGGAATTAAGGCAAAGAAGTCTGATATACCCTCACACTCCGCCCAGAGCGGGAGAAGTCATATCGATGATGACCCACCTTAAAAAAAGCAGATTTATTTCTTTAGTTTACCCGCTCTCAACTTCTTAAAACTATCGATATTCCTCTCGTTTTTCTTAACTAATGAAAACAACTTTAAAATGTCGGTAATAACTAGCTGCACTAACTAATAATTACACTAGTCTTAAGTCAGCTCTAGTTACTGTTCAGTTTCTTAGACACGTTGCAGAATAATTCTTCTCTCGACTGCAATAAGATCGGCACTGGAGTATTATTTAAATAGTGTGCTTCTTATTTGTGAGTATTTCACAAATTCATCGTAGTACTAATTTTTTACAAAAAGATAACAAACAGTATTATTTAGTCAATAGCATAACATATAATCAGCCTTATAGTGGAGGGAGAAGGTAAAATGCCCCCGAGGCTCAAAGGGCAGATATATAAATGCATCATACGGCCTGTCCTCCTGTACGGTGGCGAATGTTGGCCAGCACTAAGCAGACACACCCAGGAGCTTCGCGTCACGGAGATGAAGATGCTGAGGTGGATGAGCGGCGTAACGCGATCCGATCGCATACGCAACTCATTCATCCGAGGTAGTCTTGGTGTCCGTGACGTGGGGGAAAAACTGCAAGAGTGTCGTCTGCGATGGTATGGCCACATCATGCGCCGCCCTAGGGAGTACGTTGGTCGGAGATGCATGGATATGGGACAAGGCTGGGGACCTCCTAAGAGGTTACCAGTGTTTTAAAAATGACCCTGTAAAAAGCATAAACCTTAAAAGTATCATCACCGCACCTGTTTGCAATTTAAATAGACCCATAGTAGCATGCGACCTCTCTAGATGTCCCAATACACGTAAACTTAAATTTTTAATATTCGTATTTTCACAAAATGATTTGCTTAATAAATTGCTTGTCTGGTATATCAGACATTAATTATTGAAAAGCCATAAATCTAACGTCAATTTTATGAAAACCTTTCAGTGTAGTGCTTGTTAATACGAAGCGATTCTCAGGACTACACAATGGCGATTTAAAATATAAGTTTCAGGATTAACTTTGAAAGTTGTAGACTTGGCGAACATTGAACTGTTGAGATGGAGTTTTATCTTCGTTTCGTAGAAGAACAAACTTCAGTTAAACGTTGCAGTATTTCTTTTTAAGCCTACAGTTTTAACAATCGGCTTACAAAGTAGCTGACAATAAGTGGGAGCGTATTTATCCTACTAATATTATAAACTTGTAAGTTTGGATATTTCTTTCTTTCTTTAATTCTTTATTGTACACAAACACATTACAAAAAACCGGGCAAGTGCGAGTCGGACTCGCACACTGAGGGTTCCGTACCAATTTATCAAGATGAAAACAGTACAATTCTCGAATCGAGTCTTAAAGATTTTACAAAAAAGAAAATCTTGTAATGTAACTAAAAATTTAAGGTTTTCGGAATTTTTCCTTTATATGTGCTATAAAACGTTGCTTCATGCCAAATTTCAAGATTCTAGGTCGACTGGAAGTACCCTTTAGGTTTTGATTCCCTTGCGAGTACTTGCGAGTTTCAAAATATGCAGCTTAAATTGCTGTTTCTTTTGATTGCGTTGACATAGAAGTTTGATTTTGTTACAGCTTAAAGGTATTATAGACCTGAGTATTTGATATAAATTTCAGCTCCATACCTTCAATTTAATACCTCTACGCGTTTATGAGGAAATGGGTAGTAAGTTTTAAATTATTAAAAAAAAAATATTATGTGATGTAACTAAAAATTTGTGGTTTTCGTAATTTTTCCTTTATCTATGCTATAAGACGTTGCTTCGTACCAAATTTCAAGATTCTGAGTTCACGGGAAGCACCCTGTAGGTTTTGATTCCCTTGCAAGTGTCGAAAATTTGCGGCATAAACGGCTGTATCTTTTGATTGCGTTGGCTTAGAAGTTTGATTTTTTCACAGCTTCAAGGAACAGTAGACCTGAGTAATTGATATAAATTTCAGCTTCATACCTCCACGCGTTCCTGAGAAAAAGGGTCTTGACAGACGGACGGACAGACGGACAACAAAGTGATCCTATAATTGTTCCGTTTTTTCCTTTTGAGGTACGGAACCCTAAAAACATGGTAATATAAATTGTTTATGTACAAAGGCGAGCTTAACTTAGCTATGGGTTTTCTTGCAGCAAATCTTTGAGTTATTGAGTTTTCCTTCACCGTTTTGAGAGCAGTGGTGATGAAATAAATTACACAAAGTAATGCGCCTGGTTGGGTTGAACTCGTGACCTACAACTTTTAAGTCGGGGCAGTTACCGCTGGGCCACCGTTGCTCTACTAATCTACTCATCATTTGCCAAGCCTTTTCCCAACTATTTTAGGGTCGGCTTCCAGTCAAGCTGGATTTAGCTGAATACCAGTATTTTAAGAGGAGCGGCTGCCTACCAGACCTCCACAACCGATTAACTGGGGAAACACGGTACTTCATGGCAAGACTGGAGCTCCACTAATCTACTATTAACATTAATTCTCTATAATATGTTCATTGTCCGTATTCAGCTAGTAACAGCTACGTTACTGTAATCTATATCATGTTAAGAGCTTACAGTGCACTGTATTGACCTGCATACACGTCGGACGGGCTCTTAATGTAATCCTAAGTAACTACCTAGACAGATGCCAATTATTACTAATGGTCGTGTAAACCAATAAGTGGAGATACACTGGGTACTTAGCCTGGAATATCGACAAGAGAGGGCCTGTGGAAGCAACCTGGTGGATAGAATTAAGACGCAAGAGATAACAAGTGAGGCCTAAGACAGCTGATCAACCTTTATAATGTGCAAGTTCGATAGTGTATGGAGTACTGATATAATTTCAGTTAGTATCCTATCTCTATTCGAAAGTTAATAACTGGTGCGGTTCAAGGAATAAAATTTAATTGCCATCGGGAGCACTATTAAAAGGTGCGCTACGAAGAATAAAAAAGGTACGCATCATTAGTTGCGCCTCAAAATGGTAACGCTTCGAGGAATACCTCCTGCCAAATACTTGATGGACTTGAGTCAATTGAGAAGCGAGCCAAGAAGAGCATCGGTAATGATGCACTTGTTGAGTCGAAACTCCAAAGTCTTGGACATCGGCACCAAGTTGCTAGCTTATCGGTTTTCTATCGGTTACATTTCGAGGAGTGTGCACTGGAATTGCACAATTTAATTCTGCTAAGTCCATTTAAGTCAAGAGTCAGTAGGTTACTTCTAGGCAAGCGTGTTTCATCGTCGGCCACATCATCGCTTATCATCTAGTGCGATAGTGGTCTAACGAAAGCCTATTAATAATAAAAAAAAATCAGTGCAATTCGAGTATATACCGCTTACAATGCGAGTGAGCTGGCCTCTTTGTATATGGAATTTACTGGACTAACAATCTGGACCAAGCCCATGTCGTCGACGGTGCGTATTGTTTCACGCGCGCTTCAAAGAGATTCCAGCAAAGCGAAAGGGCCTGGCAGAGTCGAAGCCTACTGGGGCCCTGGGTTGAACAAAAGAGAACCCCGGAACACAGGAATTAAGGTAAAGAAGGAACAGGCGTGAGTGTTAGTCAGTAGAAATCTAACACGCTATCCCGCTTCGTCCAGAGTGGGAGAGCTCTGTTTGATGCAGCCTTAAAAAAAAGCTATTCATTACTATATTAACCTTGCCTTACCAAGTCAATGATACGAGTACCTTTCCACAAACAAATATGAAAGACATCATCGTCATCTGCCTAGCCTTTTCCCAACTATATTGGGGTCGGCTTCCAGTCAAGCCAGATTTAGCTGAATACCAGTATTTTACGAGGAGCGGCTGCCTACCAGACCTCCACAACCCATTAACTGGGATAACACGGTACTTCATGGCAAGACTGGAGTCAGATTTACTGGCTTCTGACTATCCGTAACGACTGCCAATAATCTACAAATTACAGCCGGGACCTACGGCTTAACGTGCTATCCGAGGCACGGAGGAAACTCGTTATGTTAAGATGGTCACCCATCCACAGACCAACCTCGGTAAGCGTGGCTTAACCTTGATAATTGACCCGTGCGGCTGTTATTATCTAGCCACGAGCACCTCAAAGAAAACGAATAACAAAGACAAAATGAATAAATAAATAAGCAAATTGAAGAAGTGTGTAAATCATGGAGCCTACCTTTTGCAGACAGACGTACCGCTTGTGAAATATTCCCGCCTTACATTTTACAGATATTTACGTAGCTCACTAATTACTCTCCCGTTTCAATTATAATCTGATTAATTAAATACAAGCTTTTGTATTGTTACGAAATATTTCATTAATTGCGCGCCTCCGAGCCAGTCGTAACCGATGAAATCTTTTAACGTTTTACAATCTCACTATGTTCACTGAACAATGGCTGTTTAAGTTATTTAATTTTCTTAAATCGAAATCGTTCGAATCGATCATCATATCTTCCTCTTTTAAAGTAATCTTGCTTTTACCAACAATCGGCACAGTTTTTTTTAATTATTATTATTGATAGGCTCGCGTTTGACCACCTGATAGTAAGCGATGATGCGGTCGATGATAGAGTACGCTTGTCTTGAAGTAACCTATTCACTCTTGATTTAAATACTCCTAGATTGGATTACAGACTCCGGCAAGGAATTCCACTCTTTAGCTGTACGTATAATAAATGTGTATTCCCAAAACGCTTTGTACGTATGGGTGAGATATTCACCGTGTACTGGTAGCACATCGCCGTACGTCTAGTGGTCCGATGATGAAACGGGCTTGGAAGATTTAAATTGAGCAAATCCTGTGTACACTCTCCGAAATGTAAACGATAGAAAACTGACAGGCTAGCAGATTCTAAAACAATTTGTGCTCCAATGGTGTAATTGCTGGAAGGCGTTCCGTTATGAGAATAAATAATAAACAAATAAATAATAATAAATAACTCGTTGTCAATGCTCAAGACTGAAACTCCAACTCGACGCGCGCATCTCGCATCCATCAGATTAAATAAATTTGCGATTTGGAACCCACTTGACAGATCTTTTTGGACTTAAATGGCCACATTTATTTACTCAAAACTTTCCTCACAACATTTCCTCTTTCCCCCACAACCAATGCCACAATACGAGTATATTTTATTTTAAAGTCGTTACATAAAAATGCCCTGAATAACTCTTGTCTCCCAAGCCCACAATGGGCCATTTTTGATAGGCTATACAGGCTCTGTTGTGTCGTGGGCCATTCATCTCAACATGTAGCCAGGGGTCGACCTGTGATGTCAGCGCGCGTCCGGCCCCTTCCTGCTCTTGACATTCACGTTATATTTGTATTGGGCGTGAAATATCGACTTCTTTGCTCGTATGGTTCCTTGGTACTTTCGTTTATAAAATGTGTTATAGAAGACGAAAGTTTGGAAGAGTATTTTTTAAAGTTGTTTACACAGGCAATGTCACACTAAATTGACACAGACAATGTCAAACTTACAATAGCAATGATGCCAGTTCTTTTGTGTTGTGACAAGTATGACAACCCACGTAATGTCATTTTATTCTTAGAGATTAAAAAACAGATATTAATTAAATAGATTAGTTCACCACTCTCTCAAAACAGTAAAGAAAAGCATTGTGAGGAATCTGGCATGTCCTAGGACCAAAAATTCGAAGACATATGGCATCCACCAACCCGAACTAGGCCCACGTGATAGATTATGACCCATTCCCTCTCCTGTAGAGGGGGCCTGAGTCCCAGCAGTAGGAACTTTATAAGGCTGATACTATACTATGCTAGTTAAAGGTGAAACTATAAAAATTGAAACTATTTTGTGTAAGGACAGAGGGTCATGTGTAAAAAAACGCTACAAAAAATTACTAAAATGGTAACGCGACCGTAATAATCATTGCGATTAAAATCAGTTAGTTCTGTGAAGGTATAATAGAAAATGAGAAGTCAAGCATTCAAGATGAAACGAGCAAAAAGTTCTAACCTAGAAACGCAGTCATTAAAATAATGACAGAAAATTATGCAAAACTTTTCAACTGAACTCAGGACGATCATTTTATAATTGCTCGCGAGAAAACTTCAAGTTAGTTAAGAAACCGTTTTCTTGGTTAATTAGCGGCCCTGATAATTACATTAGCAGCTGCACGGATGCTGCGTCTCGCGAGATGCCGTCGGCTAACTCAAGTTTAATGGTTTGAGTTAACTGCGAAGTTAACTGGTTAATTTTTTAGGGTTCCGTACCTCAAAGATACCAACGAAACTCTTGTAGGATCACTTTGTTGACCCGCTGGCTATCTGTCAAGACCCTATATATCGGAAACGCATGGAGGTATCGAGATGAAATATAAAAAAAATCATCTCGATAACTCCATGCGTATCGAGATGAAATTATAACCATATACTCAGGTCTGCGGTCCCTTGAAGCTGTCCAAAAATCAAACATGTGATTTACCAAAAAAATTGGATATATTGCAAAAAGCGTACTTACATTTCGGCACTCTCAAAGGAATCCAAATTCATTCCATATTCCGAATCACTTCCCGTTGACCTAGAATCCCGAAATTTGGCATGATGCAAGGTTTTGTGACACAAATATAGGAAAAAATCTGAAAACTGAAAAATTTTAGTTACGTCACAAGAAAAAAACTACTCTTCGGAAAAAATTTTAATACTCGATTCGAGAATTGAACTGTTTTCATAAATAAGTTGGTACGGAACCCTCAGTGCGCGAGCACTTGCCCGCTTTAGAATGTTAAAAGAAAAAGAGAAAGATTTTGAAAACCGCTTTGTAGTTTGTGTTACTTTTGTTTCGTGTAATGGGTTTAATTTTTAAGGTTCCTGCGAGCAATGAACTGTTTGTATTGTTGTCCGAGTATTGTGGGAAACCTCTGAAACGATTTGAATTAACACTTTCCTGTTATGTGCTATTGTTTAATTAATTTGCGAGAAAAATAACAGACCTTTTGACACTTGGCGTCTTTTATAGATAGGGTTGTTAAGCAAAGAGATTTCCGCAAAAAAAAGCGAGGCCCTCTAGGGTTGATGCCTGCTAGAGGTTTTTTTAATGTTGGGAATCATCAGAATGACTTTTACTACTCTTGGGCGGAGTGGGAGGGCGGGTCGGGCTTATACTGACTAAAACTCACTCGGTTCCTTCTTTGCCTTCGTCCCAGGGGCCCGGGTTTTCCCTTCAGAAGCCAATTCATGGCTCTAGAGGCTTCGACCCTGCTGGGCCCTTATAGTTTGCTGACATCTCTTTGAGGTCCACTAGGGTTGATTCATGCTAGGGCCGCGTTATTTGAAAGAGTTATCGTGATATATACCGTGAATATTAGTCATTAGTCTGTAAAAGTCTGGCGTTTCCTGTCGCTTCGTTTTTTATACCGCGTACATTGAAGGACTGGAACAATTTGCCTGCAGTGGTCTTCCCTCCCTTCTTCTGATTATAATTTGTGTGAAAAATCGGTCAAGCCGTTTCGGACGAGATCGATAACAAACACTGTCACACGAGATTTTTATATGCATACGAATATGTATTAGATTATTCCTCCTAACACACACATTTACAACAATAGTAGGTATTGAACAACCCTTACTATCAACTTGCTTGTTGGCCGCTCATCATTATCGTCATAATCATAATTATCTACCGAAAGACGTCCACTGCTAAAGCGTCCCCCAAGCGTCGCCAAAACAACCACTCCTGTGCGTCTCGCATCTGGCCATCTATCATCTGGCCACTCAATGGCATAAAAATATAACAAAACAAAATCGATATGCCCACTGTTACGAGTCCCGAACACATTTAAATCAGTACAGAGTTACATAAGTACGTACACATAGGCCTTAGTCGGAGGACCGTTCAGCTTTGCCAACATTATGCTAAGTCCGAAGCCTCGCTTTGTCATGCTAATGCAGATTCGTCACTTTCACAGCTTTTTGTGAAGGTAGACAGGTTTATTTATTTTGTATAGAATGGATTTGAGCTGTTATCTGTACCTTTCGTTTATCTAAGGCCATAGGTCAGTGGAATTTGGGAGTGTTTTGATGGTAGGTGAATGTGTGTTGTGCGTAGAAGGTAAGCCATAAAAATACCTAGCATATACTCGTATGTATAGCATTATCAGCCTGGAATAAGTAGGGAATTTTCCTAATGCCGAGATACAGAGATATCCAACTGTGAAAGTATTTAGCATTAGCATTTAGCATTATCGGCCTTATAATGTTCCCACTGCTGGGACTCAGGCCTCCTCTCTAGGAGAGCGAATGGGCTATAATCCACCGCAAGGGCCCATTGGTGGATGTCACATTTCTTCGAATTTTTGGTTCTTGATCATACCGGTTTCCTCACGATGTTTTCCTTCACCGTTTTGAGAGCAGTGGTGATGAACAAAATTACACAAAATAATGCGCTTGGTCGGGTTTGAACCCGCGACCTACAATTTGCAAGTTGGGGCAGTTATCACTGCGCCACCACTGCTCTTAGTCTGCTCTTAGCTCTTAGACTGTAAAAGTAAGTGGGTTGTAATATTTGTAATCCATCAAGTAGCCCCGTTCGGGCTGGACATGGCTCAATCATGGTGATAACTCCCCTTTTTGAGGAGAAGCTGTAGAGGCACCATGGTGGCCTCACCTTCCGCATGACACAGGTCCTCAACGTTACGGTCAGTTCGAGAGGTTCCACAATCAGGCGAAAGAAACCCCCGGCTGTCTCCATTGTGTAAAACGCCCGGAGGACATAGTGGAGCAAACAGTCGATGTAGGCCCCGCTTGGGTGGAGCGCCGCCGTACTACGTAGGCGAACGGGGCACACCACTACCGTATGCTGTACCGTGGACGTGGCGCTTATTATTATTATAAGCCCGTTGTGTCCCACTGCAGGGCAAAGGCCTCCCTTCCATTTTTCCATTCTTCTCGGTCTTGAGCCACTGCTGAGGAATCCCTCAGGAAGGAGTCCAAGTCGTCACGCCATCTCCTTCTGGGCCTACCGAGTCGCCGGCTCCTGCTGTTCGGAGTCCAGTCAGTTTTCGCTTTCGTCCAATTTTGTTGCGGCATGCGGCAGATGTGGCCTGCCCACTCCCATTTTAGTTTAACGACTAAGTAACATGCGTCTATGATTTGTTTATTTTTTCGTGTAATCTATTATACATTGTATTATTCTTTTTATTTACTAGTAACGTTTATGTAACTTTCCATACATAATTCTAAAGCTATCTATTATAAACTAAATCAGAGACTTCAAAGTTATTTACTCCGGCCGTACGGCCTGAAAGCCCGACCTTTCAGAATGTCAAAGCTAACCTTAATTCAACATAAACATTAAGAGTCGTTTCCTAGTAAATGATGAAATTACCTCGGATTCGGCCATCTTGCTACAAAAACAACGTTTAGATTTTGATAGAGTTGTTGAGACGGCTTTTTAATCAGTAATCAGATAAATTGTCTTTGCTGTCGCCGGCCGGGTGAACGGTTGAAGATTCTTTATCTAATGAGAAAATGTTTTGTAGGTATTCAAATTGTAAATCTGCTAGGCTTTGGAGATAGGTTGTTTTTTTTTAAGGTGGGAAATCATCAGAATGACTTGTTCCGCTCTTGGGAGGAGTGGGAGGGCGCGTCAGATTTCTACTGACTAAAACCCACTCTCGTTCATTCTTTGACTAAATTCCAGGATCCCGGGGTTCTTTTTCGATAATCCAGGCATATGGGCGTTGACCCTGCTGGGCCCCTGTGGATTTGCTGACGTTGATGACTTGGGCACGAGAACTTGGACTCGGTGCCCGTTAACTTCACCGAATGCAGCCTCCGCCAAGCATTCCCACAACGACCGGCCCTGTACTGTAATAATAAAGAAGTATAGAATTATTTGGTGGTTTTAGTTACTTTTTGCAGTTTTACGAACTTAACGCGGACGAAGTCGCGGGCAACAGCTAGTAATAAATAAATCAAAGAAAACGGAACAGCATGATCTTAGCTCGACTAGACGAGGAAAGATCATAATACCATACCAATAAAGCTGAAAATTCCATTACTATTCATTACATTCCATCTCTATAAAATTTATTAGCAGTAACCTCTACCGACGGCCTCACGAATTGACGGAGCGCTCATATCGTTACCGGGCAACCACCAATCACGCTCAATCCACCTCGCCCGGACTAACCCGTATCACAGGCGAACGTGACAAAACATAATACATTGCAGCAAATATATATAAAAAATACGGCCCTTTCTACGCATCTTGAATATCAACCCGGCGATACTACAAGATATTTATTTGAAAACTATCAATACAAATATCCTACAATCGAGACACGTGGAGTACCTACCACAATACGGCCTAATGGAAGACCCTTATTGCAATGTAAGAAGAGTCATTTTACAATGGAATTTCGACGTTCTAGGGTTTAGTCTTCGACAACCTTTTTTGTGCAGTCGTCATAGTCTCTATATCGATGGGATAAGGTTATGTTTAGTTTAATTTAGAGGTAGTGTACAGTTTGGGGATATATATCCATGATTCCGTAAGACAGCGTGTTCGCGTTCTCGAAAAGTATTCGATTACTTCTATACAGTTGATACTTTCTGGTATAAAATCAAATTCCTACATTCTCTATAATACTGACGACTTTTTTTTTGAGGTGGGTAATCATCAAAAAAATAATCTCAAAGGTTTGCTGGAAGAACTAGTTCATGTACAAAGGCTCGCCTTTGTACATGAACAATCTCTATCACTATGTTTTGTAATGTTTTATTGTGTACAATAAAGAATTAAGAAAAGGACTTCTCCCGCTTTGGCGGAGCGGTCAAGCGTGTCAGACTTTTACTGACTAGAACCCACTCTCGTTCCTTCTTTGCCTTCGTTCCAACACACACGTTCGTTGACAAGATGGAGCTTAATTCAGAAAGATTATAGTTTTTCTTTGATCTTTTGTATACCCCACTTAGAGGTTGAGTACCTATTGGGCTTAAGAAAATATTTAAATCTACATAATAATGAAAATCTTTTACTTAAGGAGTACACAATATAGACGTAAATCGTTGCTAAGAGGAAGATGTTTGCCTCACAAGAAGAATAAACACTTAAACAGGGTTGATTTTTAAGATCAAGGACTATGCGATACAAGAATCACATATTCGGAAGGTTCATCACTTTGCAGCCAGAAGCCAACAATGAATTTTACCGCATGCATTTATTTCACCAGTGGGCTTACGGAAGGGGAGCAATGGGTAGCTTGCCATCAGGGCGTCCGGTAATAATCCGGATCGAGCCCGAGTCTTCAACGGTGCGTATTGTTCCACGCGCACCTCAAAGAGATGCCAGCAAACTGGTAGAAACCTCCGGGGACATGGATGTGCTTACGAAAGGAAAACCCAGGACCCTGGAACTAAAGGAGCAGGAAATAAAGAAGGAGCACCCCACCCTGCACCTTAGTCAGTAAGCAGAAGCGGGAGAAGTCATTCTGATGACTTCCCACTTGAAAAAAAAAGTGAATGCCTGTTAAGCCTTAGAGAGAGAGATATAGAATCATTAATTTTGTTGTAAACAAGGTCAAAAAAGTTGAGAAAAGAATCATACTTTTCTTTGTGTACAATGTTTACAGCCGGGGCTTCAGCGAAACCGTATACCTATACAAAGGTACGGAGTTAATAGACCCTTGTTTTTATTTTCCGTCGATTTGACAATAGTAGAAAGGTCCAACTTCGAATTGTATGGGAAATGAATTTGTTTTCATCTAATTGTCTAACTCTTAATGTAAGGTTTGTTAATATCTCGAGTAGTCATAGTAATCGCTTTCTCCCCAATAATAGGGAATATGCATGAAAAAAATATTTATTATCTAACCATTTTATCAACAAATATACATAAATAGAATACTAACTGTGAAAAAATAAGAAATTAGTAGAAAAGTAAACGTTTACCATTTTAAACAAATAAATCTGTCCCTCTCGTCAAAACGCCATTTTCTATGGCACAATGTAATAAGAGGAGCTCGTGGCTAGATAATAACAGCCGCACAGGTGGATCTTCAAGGTTAAGCAACGCTTGCCTAGGTTGGTCTGTGGATGGGTGACCATCTTAACATAACGAGTTTCCTCCGTGCCTCGGAAAGCACGTTAAGCCGTAGGTCCCGGCTGTCATTTGAAGATCTTTGCGGATAGTCAGAAGCCAGTAAATCTGACTCCAGTCTTGCCATGAAGTACCGTGTTACCCCAGTTAATGGGTTGTGGAGGTCTGGTAGGCAGCCGCTCCTCGTAAAATACTGGTATTCAGCTAAATCCGGCTTGACTGGAAGTCGACCCCAATATAGTTGGGAAAAGGCTAGGTAGATGATGAATGTAATATGACGTCAAATTTCATTTAAGACTTCTATTTCTTATTACCAGCTTTGAAGCTTTATAACTTCGTTGTCGATATAGATTTAAAAAACAAACTTTCATATTTGTTTACTAGAGCTAAAAGTGTATGAAGCAAATAAAAATATGCATGCATAATCCCTATTATGCGAGGGTGGCACGACTTTGGTCAAGTCGGTAATTCGTCAAGTACGAAGTTCGTCCAATTTGAAATTGGTTAAAGCTGTAGTTCGTCTAATCAGAAATTTGTCAAATTATTTAATTCGACTAATACGCAATTGGTCAAGTGATTTAAGTACAGTCGGCTAAAAAATGAGTGCCGAGGTAGTTTATATTAACTTATTTATTTTATTCATATTTACACTTATGTACATAATAATCATTATCAATGCTTCCTACATAGTATAAAAAAATCCCGCTGTCTGTCCCTATGTATGTTTAGATCTTTAAAACTACGAATCTGATACGAAACGGCGTGAAACACTAAATGTAAAAATCCTCATTACACTTTTAATGTTCCATTAAAAAAAAAGTTTTTTTTTTTTATTTGCTTAAAGGGCTTTGTCGCTTTGCGACCACATCGCCCAGTAGAGAAAAACACAAAAAACTTACAATCTACCTTAATGTTTGAATCCCCGACCGGTCCTATGAGACCGCGCTGTTATTGTTTTACTATTGTGTCTCGTTTCGCGGGTATGTGATAGATTAAATTTAAAAAGAAAACTCCAGGGTGCGCTTTCATTAAACGCACTCTAGCTAAGTTATAACTGCTACATTGGTCAAACTCCAATGTAGCTACTTATAATTATTATCATTTGTATCTTAAAATTAACTAAAACAATTGTTGGGCTTTATCGGACATTGGAAAAGAAAAAAAAAGTTATGTTATTATGTGTTACAGTACTTGAAACAGTTGTGTTGCGTATTAATTATTTATACGCAACATAACTGTTTTAAGCACTGTAGCACATCTAATTTACCATTTAATAACTGATAGAAATCAATAATATAAATAAATACAAAAGTGAACATCCTAATCAAAGACTATTCAGCCCTGCGTTCCTATGTACCGCGTTTGATGGTACACGTTTCGCGTTTGATCGACTGTACATGGACTTGACCAATTGCGTATTAGACGAATTCCATAATTTGGCAAATTTCCGATTAGACGAACTACAGCTTTGACCAATTTCAAATTGGACGAACTTCGTACTTGACGAATTACCGACTTGACCAATGTCGTGCCACCCCATTTTTGGGTGGCACGACTTTGGTCAAGTCGGTAATTCGTCAAGTACGAAGTTCGTCCAATTTGAAATTGGTTAAAGCTGTAGTTCGTCTAATCAGAAATTTGTCAAATTATTTAATTCGACTAATACGCAATTGGTCAAGTGATTTAAGTACAGTCGGCTAAAAAATGAGTGCCGAGGTAGTTTATATTAACTTATTTATTTTATTCATATTTACACTTATGTACATAATAATCATTATCAATGCTTCCTACATAGTATAAAAAAATCCCGCTGTCTGTCCCTATGTATGTTTAGATCTTTAAAACTACGAATCTGATACGAAACGGCGTGAAACACTAAATGTAAAAATCCTCATTACACTTTTAATGTTCCATTAAAAAAAAAGTTTTTTTTTTTTATTTGCTTAAAGGGCTTTGTCGCTTTGCGACCACATCGCCCAGTAGAGAAAAACACAAAAAACTTACAATCTACCTTAATGTTTGAATCCCCGACCGGTCCTATGAGACCGCGCTGTTATTGTTTTACTATTGTGTCTCGTTTCGCGGGTATGTGATAGATTAAATTTAAAAAGAAAACTCCAGGGTGCGCTTTCATTAAACGCACTCTAGCTAAGTTATAACTGCTACATTGGTCAAACTCCAATGTAGCTACTTATAATTATTATCATTTGTATCTTAAAATTAACTAAAACAATTGTTGGGCTTTATCGGACATTGGAAAAGAAAAAAAAAGTTATGTTATTATGTGTTACAGTACTTGAAACAGTTGTGTTGCGTATTAATTATTTATACGCAACATAACTGTTTTAAGCACTGTAGCACATCTAATTTACCATTTAATAACTGATAGAAATCAATAATATAAATAAATACAAAAGTGAACATCCTAATCAAAGACTATTCAGCCCTGCGTTCCTATGTACCGCGTTTGATGGTACACGTTTCGCGTTTGATCGACTGTACATGGACTTGACCAATTGCGTATTAGACGAATTCCATAATTTGGCAAATTTCCGATTAGACGAACTACAGCTTTGACCAATTTCAAATTGGACGAACTTCGTACTTGACGAATTACCGACTTGACCAATGTCGTGCCACCCCATTTTTTAGGCCAGATTTTCACGTACTACTTAAAAGATGAAAGAAGTCTCTTTTATTATAAAGTGAGGTCTAGCTCAAACAAAAATCACTACACACCATGGACTAGATAAACCGTCAACACAGATACCTTATATATCTTATAGGCTTGGCCTATGTCCAGTAGTGGACGTTTTTCGGCTGGGATGATGATGATGACGCATTTTTTTTACTCTCTCTCAACACTCCCTTTCGCCCTAGCGCAATAGAAGTTAAAAAATTCCCACCCCAAAAAGGTTTAATAACAATCAAGATTCCAATCACGAGACAGGTCGACAGCTAATTACCACTCCAGTAATTGTAACTCGGCTTGGTATTCCATTATTGCAGTAATATTGAGTTGAATCTAATTATGATTGGAAATAGTCCCGGAAAACGAAGGTAATTAAGTCTATTCTAACCACAAACTGTTATATAAACTATTATCGGTTTTGCATAATTCTGCTCTAATAGATAATCTAAGTTTGTAGGAAAAGTACAGACGTCGTAAAAGATACTACTAAAGTACCCGTCACGAGAAGCTATAAATTATGTAAACAAACATCTTTTACTAAGTAAACATTTTATACTGCGAGATAATAATAAATTGACCATATTCAATCGACATGAAATATAGACGGGTTATATGAAAGTAACAAGTATGCCGCTCCTCGTAAAATACTGGTATTCAGCTAAATCCGGCTTGACTGGAAGCCGACCCCAATATAGTTAGGAAAAGGCTAGGCAGATGATGATGATATGAAAGTAACAACCTATTTAATTCAGTCGGATCATATTTTAACGACGCAAAGCGCTATCGTTTGTTTCTTGGTCCGTCGCAGGGATTGTAAACTATCGGGACACCATTTTGAAATAAACGCGTCATTCGAGTTTCGAATGCGTACGAGTTTGTTTCATTTTGCTTTGCATATATCGCGGATCTGGTTGTTATTGTTATAAATCGATGAGATGATTGATAAAACTGTAGACAGCTTCGTGATACATGTCACTGATTCTGACACAGAAATCGAAACATCTGAATCTGACGAATAATTATTCTTAAATAATATATGTTAATTAATATTGTTACTTAATAATTTATTAAATCTTAAACAAATTCATTTTTTTTTTGTTGGGCCCAATGTTGTGAACTCCTGAACACTTGTTTACAAAATTTATAGCTTCTCATGGCGGTTACTTTAAGTGTTTAGTCTTAGACTCAGTATTGACCATCCATTACTAATTATTGTGATCTCTCCTTGCCTTAGAAAGCATGTCAAGCCGTAGGCCCAGGTAAGTTCAGGAGGTTCCTGCACTGGATTCGCCAACATTGTGTGAGCCACCCGAAAGACACGGCGGAGTATACGGTGGAAGTGTGCCCCGCTTGGGCGGAGCACCACTGCATCCTCGTGGGAGACTGGAGTCGTTGACGGCGCGTAATGTTCCACCCCGCCTCACGGAGATGTCAGCAAAACTGTCCAAGTTGTCTCAGTACTGGGTCTGGTTCTGGGGCCATGGTCATAAGGACCAGCAGAGCCTAAGCCTACTAGGGCCATGTCGTCCGAAATGGAACTCCAGCGATCCTGAGACGCAAGGCAAAAAAGAGGTATCGCAATATCCTGTACTAGTAACTGGATTGAAGATGTCCAATACACAGTCGCTCTATGAAAAACCAACGCCAATATACTCGTAAAAACGCTACAGTAAGAACAGCCACTTTCTATCTACACCTCAGCCTGCCCAATAAATAAAACAATAAAGGTTCCATGTAATAAAGTAGCTCGGCGGCAGTGCTCGTACATCGCGAGTGGATCACATAACGAGTGCAGCATTGTGCAGTAAGCGCTGCAGTCCCGGCCGAACTACATTGACCGATTGAAACTTAATCCGCGCGCGATAGACTTGCTAGCTGTGTTTATATCATACATACGATATTGGATCTCTTGCTTTAGAGAAGTTCGTGGCTAGATAATAAACAGCCGCACGGGTTGATCTTCAAGGTTTAGCAACGCTTGCCATGGTTGGTCTGTGGATGGGTGACCATCTTAACATACTGAGTTTACCTCGTGCCTCGGAAAGCACAGCCGTAGGTCTCGGCTGTCATTTGTAGATCTTTGGCAGTCGTTACGGATAGTCAGAAGCCTCCAATCAAATCTGACTCCAGTTTTGCCATGAAGTACCGTGCTACCCCAGTTAATGGGTTGCGGAGGTCTGGTAAGCAACCGCTCCTCATAAAATACTGTTATTCAGCTCAATCCGGCTTGACTGGAAGCCGACCCCAATATAGTTGGGAAAAGGTTAGGTAGATGAATAAAGCAGCTCGGCGGCAGTGCTCGTACATCGCGAGTGGATCACATAACGAGTGCAGCATTGTGCAGTAAGCACTGCAGTCCGCCGGCCGAACTACATTGACCGATTAAAACTTAATCCGCGCGCGATAGACTTGCTAGCTGTGTTTATATCAAACGATATTGGGTCTTTTAATTTATCTATTTTGTATGAGATATTATTCAATGCGCAAGATTGCTGACTAATATTGCCCCACACTAGGAATCATAAATCCCAAGCCGCCAAACACAGAGCTGCATGGCGTCGTATCGCAAGAGAGGCGGTGGCGCAGGACTCGATTGAAACATGACCACGACCTCTCTGTCAAGAGTGCACGACTAAGAAGAAGAAAGAAATTACTTCTGTATCTTTTGTGCTTTCAGAAACATTTAATTCATATACACAACACACCCAGACACGGAACACCTATCTATAGGCCATACAAAATATTTGTTCCGTACTGGAATCGAGCTCGCAACCCGCAGCAAAGCAACCAACCGCTTAACCACTGCAGCAACTGTGTCATGTCATAATAAAAAAAAATGAGGAAGTTCGATGCACAGTCGCAACATAATTGAAAAAAGGCTACAGCAAAAACTACCACTTTCCATCTACACCTCCGCCTGCCCCAAAAGCGATAAGTAAAACAATAAAGGGCCATACAATGAAGTAGCTCGGCGGCAGTGCTCGTACATCGCGAGTGGATCACATAGCGAGTGCAGCATTGTGCAGTAAGCGCTGCAGTCCCGGCCAAACTACATTGACCGATTAAAACTTAATCCGCGCGCCCGCGCGCGCCAGCTGTGTTTATATCAAACGATATTGTGTATTTTTCTTTTCCTCTTCTGTCTGTAATGATTTTAGTTAGTAAGCCTATTATGTCCCACTTTGAGTTCTAAAGGTTCTAGAATGGCGACCAAGTACCGGAAGACGCAGCGTTGGAAGACCCCTTGTAGGGCACAAGGGGTCCACCTAGACCCGGTAAAGGTTTTGGGAATCCGATGGATGCGAAACGAACAGAACCGGTCGTTGTCGGGTTGTCTATCGATCTACCGGTCGTCTCTTCATCGTGTCGTATGCCATAAACGTCGCAATTCTGACTACATCCGCGAGCAACTTCACCAACTTTTCAATAACGATATTTGTCCCGCCAGCGGAACGGATCTAGAAATATTTCCTATTGAACTAGTTTGGGAATTAACGGATAATTTAGTTTTGGAGGAAAATTGAAGATCCAAGAAATATGAAGTTATCCCTGATGATTGCATCTGAGAATGATTTATGCTGCCATAAATGTATTACTACGGTACATCACCACCCACCTTTTTATCAGAGCTAACGAGAAACGGTAACATACTGTAAATCTACCTATACCAATAAAGAGAAAAGATTTGTATTTTTCTTTTGTAATGAACAAATTTAAAAACGACGAGACCAATTTCAAAAATTCTGCACCTGTCGAATGCTACTTTGTCACTCAATGATATATAGTTTCTACTTTCACGCAGGCAAAGCCGTTGGCAGCAGCTAGTATATAAAACCATTCAATTTTTAATATACCATTAGTTCTAACCCATTTAAAGAGGTCCTGATAAAAGAGTCTTCACAGTACGTACATAAAACAGACTTCACCTAAACTAAGACAGTGTGTATCAGACGACGCCGAGCTGTCTACGTTGAACACCCCGTTAACATAAAATAGATAGGTACAGAAGGTAATCTCATGTATGTACTTCACTTTTCATACGGTCTACATTCGGTGATTGAGCAGTAGGCGCCGCCGGTCGCTCAGTCCGAGCACAGTCCAAGCGCGCATAGTCCGAGTCATCGTGTCTGTGAGCGGTGTCTATGTGTGCGTTGCTCGAGCGCGCTTTGTATGTAGATTGCCTTCTGTACCTATCTCTTCTGTGAGTAGGCACCCGGTCGCTCAGTCCGAGCACAGCCCAAGCGCGCATAGTCCGAGTCATCGTGTCTGTGAGCGGTGTCTATGTGTGCGGTGCTCGAGCGCGCTTTGTATGTAGATTGCCTTCTGTTCCTATCTCTTTTGTGCCTTTAACATCTATTCATACCATGTCTAGGTCAGGGCTGTTTGACTTTCCAAGCTCTTGGTATTTTAAAGAGTGCTTAAAGTAAGATCATTTTAGTAAACAGGTCAGGTGAATTATAAGTTATTAAAAGAAACGATCTTATCATCGTCATCATTTCAGCCGCAAAACGTTCACTGCTGGACATAGGCCTCCCCCAAGCGTCGTCACAACGACCGGTCCTGAGCGTCTCACATCGATCAGATTCTCGCGACCGTCACCAGGTTATAGGTGCATCTTGTGGGAGGCCTTCCAACGCTGCGTCTTCCGGAACGAGATCGCCACTCTAGAATATTTCGTCCCCATCCACCATCTATTCTACCAGCAATGTGCTCTGCCCACTACCACTTATGTTTGCCGATTCTTCGTGCTATGTCGGTAACCTTGATTTTCTTGGAGATATCTTCATCTCTGATGTGGTCACGCACACATCACATGCTCTCAAAACGGTGAAAGAAAACATCTTGGTAAACCGACAAGTCCTAGAACAAAAAATTTGTAGATATTTATTGTGTCATCCACCAATCCACATTGGGCCCGCGTGATGGATTAGGGCCCATTCCCTCTCCTAGAGAGCAGGCCTGAGTTCTGTCAGTAGGAACATTACGAGACCGATCAAGGCTTCACATCACATGAACGATCACATTGAAATTTAAATTTTATACGTTTACATGGGTGGCCAACCTGGGTTGGTGCACCGATTAATAATAATAATAATAATTTTATTTCGGACATCAAATCCATAGAGTGTTAGTAACATATAAAGAAAAAACTTACTGCCTAGTGTTAGTAATAATCAATCTCCGCACAAACTTCTGAACGATTGGAGAGCCGAAGCTCTCAGTTACAGTTTTCAAGATGCTGTTATGACTGTCCCTCACTCTCCTCAAAAGCGAGAATCCGATGGATGCAAGAAGCACAAGACCAATCGTTGTAGCGACGCTTGAGGAAGGCCTATGTCCAGCCGTGGATGTCTTTCAGTTCAAATGATGACGATGATGAAAAGAAAGATCACATCCTTTTAATTTTAAGCGTTTACAAACCAGGTCCACATCTCCAAGGTCACTGACACACAATCTATATCAATAGTCGCAACAATACAATCCCGTGACCCATAATTGTTGCTACGGCACGTGTAGCTGACCGAAAGCCTCCACACTATACCTATGTACGCATGACCGACGATCGTAATGGATTGGATCTGATGCGGTCGTCGTTGTGTAATGAACGAGTGCTACCAGTTGGTTCTGTGTTGCTTAAGTGCTTTGAGAGATGAGACGGTTTCATTATAGAGATTTCAGCTGAAAGACTTCAACTACCGGACCTTTTAATCGTTCTTTTTTCAGGCAACGGAGGCCTATGGATAATCATTTACACACTATACCCGTAAAGTAGACATCGTGTTCCGATGTGTGGCGTCGCGTAACAAAATCAAAAACCAAAATCATTGAATTTAGACCTAGATGGGCACTTAAAAATCGTCAGAAGCTAGTGCACGGTTCAAATTAGTCGTTTCCTATAGAGAAGAACCGGCAAGAAACGCCATAGTTACTCTTTCAAGAAAAACCTTCCTCGGAAACGTCGATATACGACAGCTTTCGGCCAAAAGCCCTCTCTCAAAAAGTATCTAATTGGTAGGTTGAAATTTGTACAACAAATGACTTGAAATTAAACCTCACTCTCGAGACACTAGCGTCACCACGCGGCCCCGTCCCTTGTAGGTAGATTTACAGCGCTGATCTTCCTGCGTCCTACTAGCTTAGTTGAGTATAGAACTTGCGCTATACCTAAGTCTAGTTCTTTGAACACATATATTTGAGTCGCCAAATCTCAAAATTATTTCATTAGGCCCTATCCATTCGGATTTACTTCACCAAAAACCGCACGACAAAGCTAAAAAGATACTTTAAAGACCGTAACATTGCTACTAAATACTTGAAACGCAGAATTTCGCGGAGTTTATCCGTAGTTTTCCGTAACTTTGCGCGAAGTAGTCGTAAAACGGCGTATCTTTTAACCGCAGCTCCCCAAACTTTTCTGGTTTACAGACATCAACATTATTACTGTTAATTGCGAAAACAGCTTAGCAAAAAGTTGCTTACTTGTTTTATTTTTTTGTAAATGTCGCAGGTTTTTGATAAAATTAGGTTTTTGATGAAAAACCGGAAGATGACACATATTAAACTCAATTTCATCATAAACCTGTATCAATCCAGATTTTTGATCAAAAACCTGAACTAGTTTAGGTTTATGATAAAATTGTTGTCAAAACCACGGTTTAGCTTTGTTTTATGACAAATAAATCAATTTAAATGAAATAAATAAAACAATCCATCATCATTTGCAACTTAGTAGAAAGAAAACAATTATTTATTTATCAAAAATGGTCCATAGGATGTTACTTTGTCCAATTTAAAAAAAAATCTTTCTTTCAAAGGACCATTTTAAAGAACATCATATAAGGCTTTGTTTGGCATAGAGTCTAAAATAGGACTGAAAACAAACATTCCAACAGACTTATTAGAGAAACTTATTACGGAAGAGGAACTTTATCATAAACCCAAACTAGTTCAGGTTTTTGATCAAAAATCTGGATTGACGCAGGTTTATGATGAAATTGAGTTTAATATGTATCATCTTCCGGTTTTTCATCAAAAACCTAGGTTTTTGATCAAAAACCTAATTTTATGAAAAACCTGCGACATAAATACTAAAAAGAGAAAGACTATTATTTTCGTAAGGGCTCAGCAGGATCAAAGCGAGAGGGAATGGCCCTCACGCCCCCGCTGCCGGGATTCTGATCCCGATTTCCGATCACCGTAAGCGCGGACTTGCGGACGACGAGCGTTGGGTAGCTTGCCGTTCGGTAGTCCGGTACCTAATAATCCGGACCGAACCCAAGTTGTCACCGGCACGTTTTGTTCCACGCGCGCCTCAAAGAGATGTCAGCAAACTGTAGGGGTCGAGCAGGGTCGAAGCCTCTAGACACCCTACACCCTGCCGACACCCTAGAACGAAGGCAAAGGAGGTATAAAGGAGTGAGTTTTGGTCAGTAAAAGTCTGACTCGTACTCCCGTTCCGCCCTACAGCTACATAAGTCATTCTGATGATTTCGCACCTTAAAAACAAATAAAAAACTGTCTGTTACTTTTTTTTCTCGTTTTTAAATAGTAACAGCAATCGCCCAATACTAAGTTACACAATGAATTGCTACATTAAAGCGATGCTCTGCTATCAATAAACTACGATTTTACAAAACGTTTAATAAATATTTATTTGATTTGCCTGTTACACGTGAAAGGGATTACATGTAATGTCGGTACAGTATCGAGATTCATCGACTATTTTCGTTATCGCGACCGACGTGTAATATGTCCTAGTAGTTATTGTTTCGCCTGAATATTTCGACACTGACGCGGAGCTCGTGGCTAGATAATAACAGCCGCATGGGACGATCTTTAAGGTCAAGCAACGCTTGCCAAGGTTTGTCTGTGGATGGGTGACCATCTTAACATACCGAGTTTCCTTCGTGCCTCGGAAAGCACGTTAAGCCGTAGGTCCCGGCTGTCATTTGTAGATCTTTGGCAGTTGTTACGGATAGTCAAAAGCCAGTAAATCTGACTTCAGTCTTGCCATGAAGTACAGTGATACAGTTAATGGCTCGTGGAGGGCTGGTATTCAGCTAAATCTTTGACTTGAAGCCGACCCCAATATAGTTGGGAAAAGGCTAGGTAGATGATGACTAAACACTGACTGAGAGTACGAATGTTTGTCATAACAGCCAACAACATCGCTTTTTAGGGTTCCGTACCTCAAAAGGAAAAAACGGAACCCTTATAGGATCACTTTGTTGTCCGTCTGTCCGTCCGTCCGTCTGTCAAGACCCTTTTTCTCAGGAACGCGTGAAGGTATCAAGTTGAAATTAAAACCATATATTGAAATCCGCAGTCCCTTGAAGTTGTGCAAAAATCAAACTTGTAAGTTGTCGGGAAAAAAAGATACGCCCGCTTATGTTGCAAAAAACGTACATTTCGACACTGTCAAAGGAATCAAAACTCATAGGGTGCTTCCCGTTGACCTAGAATCTTGAAATTTGGCACGAAGCAAGGTATTATAGCACTAATATCGGGAAAAGTCTGAAAACTGAAAATTTTTAGTTACGTCACAAGAAAAAAAAATTGAAAAGTCTTCAAGACTCGATTCGAGAATTAAACTGTTTTTATAGGTAGGTTGGTACGAAACCCTCAGTGCGCGAGTCCGACTCGCACTTGCCCGGTTTTTTGTAATGTGCTTGATGCAATCTGATGATAAGCAGTGATGCAATCGTTGATAGTGAAGATTGGTAGTTTATTAAGAGCCACTACACTCTAGCCTTGAAGACACTACATTTGTGTGCCGTCGACGACATGGGCTCGGTCCGGGCTGTTACCGGTCGTCGGGACGGAGAGCTACCTATTGCTCGCCGTGCGCAAGCATGCGCCTACGATGACTGTTTTTTTTTTTAAAGTATTTTGTTCAGTTACAAAATAACTTTAATTTCAGAAGTCGGTGTTTCTTTAACAGTTTGGTGTCCTCGTAATTTAACACCGATTTCCGATATTAAAGTTATTTTGTACTTTTTAATGTTTTTTAACATTGAAGTTGGTTGTATTTTTTGTTAAAAGTCTTTATTTTACATTTTTAAAGAAGGGGGGCAGGGGGCCCTTTAATACTTCCTGCGGTCAGTCATGAATTACACGTATAAATAAACAAAGCAAAATACTTGTTACGACATTTCTGCTATGACCGTATGAGGAGTTCCGTACCTTAACTTAGAAATTGATCATTATCAGGTCATAATAAAATTACTATAGGACCTATTCGGGAGTAAAAAAAACAAAAAACCCGCTGACCGCGATTTCAGTGGAAATACTTAAAAAAAATACATACAGCCAAATATAGAACCTCCTCTTTCATAAAGTCGGCAAAAAATAGAAGCACATTAAAAGTTAAAAAATCAGCCTTTTACATTTATTAAGACTGATTTGACAAAAATTTGGCCAAGGGTATTGAACGGATTAATTTTAATTGTTTTACAATTAAATGTAATATTTCAAGAAAATATCTCTTGGTTATCTAGTGCGGCGTGTAACGAAACCATAGCGCGATTCAGAAACGGCGTCTGAAAGCACAACGCCATCTATCGAGCTCGGACGAACTAATCAAGGGCATTTTTTTGTATGACGAACCCCGGTTGCAGGAATGTATACAATGTGTTTATGACAATAAATGACAGAACTGGTAAAACTTAGCATTATGAATAGCTTCTAGTATGGGACCAACCTTGAAATCGCGAAAAAAAATTTAGCTGTCCCGTACATGACTTATGAAAACGTAAATTTCGACACAGAAAATATTTAAAAAAAAATATGAAACACATAACCTTCCTCTACTTGAGATCGGTTAGTAAGAAAAACATCTGAACCATTTTAATATCAACTGTTTGTAAGTTGTGGTTCCTTAAATTTATCTTTTTGGGAACGAAGCCAAAAAATATATTTTTTGTACTCCCCGCCTTTTCTTCAAACAGAAACAAGTTTCGAAGAATCCTTTTAAAATGGAATAATGTTTGTATCTTGGATCTTAGAGCGGTTTGGAGGGGCTCTGGTCAAATACTGTTGAGGACGTGCAAATAATAGGGAAGGATGAAACTTTGCCAGCGGTCTGTGTTGGTGCGGTCTACTGGACCCGTGAGTGTAAACTACGTGAGTATTTAGATTTAATAGAGCGTTCGTTTATTTGCTCTTGTGCCTTAATACTGTTCAAAGGTCCTTAATGATGTAGAAATAGTTTTTAAGTTTGTTCTATTTACTTGTTAGACGTCTACTAGCTTTTGTCAGTGGCTTCGCTCGCGTGATAGTAGATTTTGACATACAAACTTTGGGGCCCCGTTTTACTCGGTTTAAACTTGAATTTCCATAAATCCTTTCTTAATGCACTCCTACTTTGTAAAAGGAGGTCTTGTACAAAATTACACGTTCCTAGTCCCAGGAGGTTCACCTGTGCGTTGATACGTCAGTCAGTCTGTTTCTCCTTTGATACTCGTAAATATTAGCTTTTGTTAGTCGCCACGTAAAAGTAGGTTTCTTTATACAAACTTTGAGGACCCGTTTCAGGCCCTTAGGGAAAGAATTTAGGAAAATTATTTCTTTCTTAGTGCTCGCCTACGTCATAAAAGAAAATCTTGTGCAAAATATCACGCTCCTAGCTCCAGTAGTTTTGGCTGTGCTTTGAAATGCCAGTAAGTCAGTTACTACTTTTATATATCTAAATCATCATCATCTGCCTAGCCTTTTCCCAACTATATTGGGGTCGGCTTCCAGTCAAGCCGGATTTAGCTGAATACCAGTATTTTACGAGGAGCGGCTGCCTACCAGACCTCCACAACCCATTAACTGGGGTAACACGATACTTCATGGCAAGACTGGAGTCAGATTTACTGGCTTCGGACTATCCGTAACGACTGCCAAAGATCTCCAAATGACAGCCGGGACCAACGGCTTAACGAGGCACGGAGGAAACTCGTTATGTTAAGATGGTCACCCATCCACAGACCAACCTAGGCAAGCGTTGCTTAACCTTGAAGATCGACCTATGCGGCTGTTATTATCTAGCCACGAGCTTTTATATATCTAAATAATGAAACAAAAAAAAAAAATGTCATCCATTTCAATATCGATCGTCGATAGCGTCGATGCGTACATAACTTAATAGTATACCGCGGACACAAGGGTAGGAGGCGACTTTACGGACAATGGAATCTAGAAGGAATGTTAATCACTAGCATAATACTCGTACTGTACATAGCTATGTATTACATAAACTGTTTTATATATATTTCCGTTCAACTATGGACCGATGACCTGGCGAGTTGCAAAAACGCTGCGTTTTCTACTGGGCTCAAACGATTTAAGGAGTTTACTGTTGACTCGAAAAGAAGTAGAAGTAGGTAAATAACTAGTTTCTCTTCATTATCGTTTCAGCCGAAAGATGTCCACAGCTGGACATAGGCCTCCCCCAAACGTCGCCTCAACGACCGGTCCTGTAAGTCTTGCATCCATCTAATGGGTCGATGGGAACGAAAGCTTCTGGAGTGGCGACTACGTACAAGAAGACGCAGCGTTAAAAGGCCTACCACGAGGTGGACCAATTACCTGATTGGAGGGTCGCGGGAACCCGACGGATAAAGCCTCTTAATATGTTGTTATTTAGAACAGTTCCCTATCACCGTTTGTAGTAGAGCCGTGATTACACAGCCAGACCTCGGCTTAATATCTTAACGAACAATTATTCCAGTCATGTGGCACTTTAATTAAAGCTGCCTAGCAACAGTTAGTTCCTACGGTTAGATCGTGGACACGGAGAATGGACTGAGCATCTTAAAAAGTTGTCCTTCAAAGCGGTTTCCGTAATTTAGAAAAAGTTCGAACTCATATGTCGCCTATCAAAAACTGTTCTACTATGTATCACTACAATTTGTGACATTTTTTTTTCGCCTTTTTGGATGATTTTACAAACTGAATTTACGTCTGTTTTTTATACCCTGAGACTAAATTAAAACAGGTAATGTCCAACTTACAATAGGAATGACGCGAGTTCTTTTAGTGTTGTAATGTCATTTTAGTCTCAAAGTATAAAAAAACAGATGGTAGTTAGTAACTTAACCTAAACAACAAACCACGTACTTTGAGGGACACATTATGAAATACAAGGTTGTTTTCGCCACACTAAAACAATTACAAAATGCCTCAGCATTGGAGGCTTCTAGTTGTTCAGATAGCATAGCGCCTTCAGAATGAAGAGGATATATTGCCTCCTCTATTTAATTTGATACAAGGTAACTATTTGACTAAACCTATCCTTTTTCACACTGTAACATATGTGGTATCCTAAACGACAACTACTAGCCGCACAATCGCTTTGTCTCTTTCACACTTTTCAGTCTGTATTTACTTTATGCCTTATTAGAGGACGCTCAGTCCATTTTCTATGTCAGAAAGGTTTAGACGCAAAATGTACAAAAAGGTTTTTAATCTCTCTGTGGCCAGTAATGTCAGAGGTAGTGGCGTAGTGAAGTAGATGCGCGTCAGTCGTCATTTAGGAAAAATAATTATACAAAACACATGTGTAGATCTTTGTCAGTCGTTACGGATAGTCAGAAGCCAGTAAATCTGACTCCAGTCCTGCCATGAAGTACCCTGTTACCCCATTTAATGGGTTGTGGAAGTGGGTTGTGGTCAAGCCGGATTCCTTGTTACTAGTACCATAGACAGTTTCATGATAGAACTACTGATGTTTTTTTTGAAATCACTAGTTCCAACAATGGAAATAATATTAAACTTTATTATGACTAGTTCCACATTATTATTTACGAATTTGTGATTATTTTAAGGGTGAAAAGACATTAGTTATGAAAGTAAAATAAATTAAATTAGACGCGCGAATTAGAGACGCGGCTGAAATAGCGTTATTAGTATTGTAACAGCATCTGCTTTTAATAATAGATCTTTTAGAGAAAAATAACACAACAATTTGAAAATACAGTAGGCGGCGAAGTTTCGGCCACCGGCGGCCACACTACGCCCCTAGTCGGCTCGTTATTTTTAGTATGTAAGGTAGCTCCGCGATGCAAAAAGTTCGTGTGTTTGAAGAGTGTTACGCGAAATATGAATTTTGCGGTTTGTTCCTGGCTACTCTTTGAGCCGCGAGTAAGAAAAAATTACAACAGTTCCACAGTTATTACGGGCTTTAAAGCTTTTGTTTTTAACCTATCACATACCCGCAAAACGAGACACAATAGTAAAACAATAAGACCGCGGTCTTATGAGACCGCAGCGAACCGGTCGAGGATTCATGAATTGATATACGATTTCACACTAGGAGTTACTCCTGTATCGTAAGCGTGATCACAAACATTTAAACTTACATACGAGTACCTACATAACAAATCCAGACAATACGAACAGTGTTATTTCTCACCAAAAACAAAGAACCAAAATTTATTAAAATTTTGCAAAAATTTGTAATTTTGCGATAATAGTAAAATCTCCTGATACGAAATTTCTCCGATAAGGAAACACTATAGCACACTGGCATAGGCAACTTATTCATTCTCATCACGTAAAATACACGGCTCCTAAGGGATAATCGACGGAAGCGAAGCCGAGTGAGAAGCTAGTCTTATGTTAGGGCTTTATCACACTAGCGGATTGCGAGCATCTCCAGAGCGGAGCGGGTATGCAACGAATACGTTACGAACACGCCGCGCAAGCGCAGCGAAATCGCTGTTGGACACTTAACAAGACCGCTGTAATAAGCAGCGTGGAAGCCATTGTACCCGTTACAAACACGCGACGAAAACGTTGCGAATTCGCAACGCGTTCACGACGTCTTTGCTGTACAGTAGGCGTTTTCGCAGTGTATTCGATGCTCGCCTGCCGCGCCCTGCAGTCGCTTGTAAACCGCTATCGTCGGTTTTTTATACCCTGAGACTAAATTGATACATTTAGGGCCTGTTTCACAATGTCCGAGGAGGCACTACTCACTGAATAAATTAAAAAATGGAACAAAATTTGTATGAAATTATCTGCCAAGTAAGATACTCGAAACTTAATCATAGGTGGCGAAATAGGCCCTTAATGTCAAACTTACTATAGGAATGAGTGACTGGCCTGTTGGTCTAGTGGTTAGTGGCCCTGACTGCTACGCCGGAGGTCGTGAGTTCGATTCCCACCCAGGACAAATGTTTGTGTGATGAGCATGATCATTTGTTCTGTGTCTGGGTGTAATTTATCTATGATATGTATGTATTTAGTAATATATAAGAATGTTTATCAGTTGTCTAGTACCCATAACACAAGCTCTGCTTAGCTTGGGACTAGAGGGCGTTGTGTGAAAGTTGTAAAAAAAAAAGAAAAAAAAATTATGCCAGTTCTTTCATGTTGTAATGTCATTTTAGTCTCAGGGTATAAAAAACAGACGGTAGTGTGATACGGCCTTAACGCCTTCACCAATCGATTACTCAATTAATATTCAGCCCTCAAACAAAGTGTCGGATAAGCATCAAGATGATAACAGATCGTTTAGGTATCGGCAGGGACCTTGGTGTCGGATGCTTGCGCAGGTGACCCTCGTCATCTCGTGATACGAAGGCTTCGGCTGAAGGGGATTTAGGAACTGTTCAAATTATGACGGAGTAGACGGGGTTGACGATGTAGATGTTGTGGCGAACTATAGAATGGTAGATTCGGAAGTATAGATGATTTTTAAGGGTTTTTAAGGTAAATGAGAGGTTTTTCATGATATTATGATAATATAGATAGTACACTACGAACTACCTGTGTATCTTTTTTCTCCTTCTCTGTCAATTCATTGAAAGATTGTCTGCAAAAAATCGCTTTTAGCGATAAGACCGCCTATTGTAACACCCTATTAATTTTAAGGTACTGATGTAATTTTATTTTTGGTTTACAATAAAGAGTACATTTTAATCAATCAATCAATCATTTAGTATGATAAGTATACTAAGAGCGTTTCCGCATTATCCGATCCGATATCGGTATCGGACGCCGATACGATATCGGGGTAAGTAAAATGTATGAAATATGTACCTGTTTTTCATATTGTCCGACCCGATATCGGATATCGGAGCACGGAATTTCATACATTTTACTTACCCCGATATCGTATCGGCGTCCGACACCGATATCGGATCGGATAATGTGAAAACGGTCTTAAAGTCAATATTCTAATGAATATAGTGAACGTATCTGAATTCTTTGCCACTGAAACGCATGCCAATTCTTTGTATTACATACGGCGTCGTACGGCGTACATCGAGAGACTGGAACAATTTGCCTGCTGCGGTTTTCTCGTCCGATTATAATTTAGGTGTCTTCAAGGCTAGAGTGAAAAGGCTCTTAATAAGCTATTGCGCTTCACCATCAACGATTGCATCACTGCTTACCATCAGGTTTGATCGCAGTCAAGCACTAGTTTATAACCACTTTTAAAAAACATAACTGATATTGAAGTATTCTGTCAGTGTTTTGGAACTGAAATAGTAATTTCTGATATAGCCTTTAAAAAACTAAAAGCTAACAATTTACTTCATTATAAAAATGGTTTAGAAAAATCAAAGTACGTAAAAATGTATTATTTCTACTGAACCTATATTCTTCAAATCTAGGCCTTAAAAAACCTGTGCTATTTAGGTGTGTAAATAGCTGTATATAAGGTTTAAGGGCATCTTTTTTTTATTCATTTGTTTACGGCCTGCTTTTTTTATGTGAGATATCATCAGAATGATTTCTCCCTCTCCTGGGCAGAGTGAGAGGGCGTGTCAGACTTTTACTGACTAAACCCCACACCATTCCTTCTTTGCCTTCGTTCCAGAGTCACGGGTTTTCCTTTTGGAAGCCCACCCATGGCCCCAGAAGCTTCGAGAGGTCGCTGCCGCTGATCGCCGCCTACGAGGATACGGTGGTGCTCTACCCAATCGTGGCACACCTCCACCGTATGTTTCACGCAGCGGGACGGCTGAGGGCTATAAGTAGCGGCACGGTAAACATGCGGTACCTAGCGGTCCGACATGAAAAGTCTACGTTGAGAGCGCCTTAATACATAGAAACCTGCCAACAACTACAGCAATAAAGTGATCATTTAATATTCCACAGCAGTACATAAAGAGCTCCATTATAGCAGACCGCGGTACAGTCAGCCGGTCAGCAAGCTGCCGCAGCTTATTACATTCGCATTCCGTCCACGCGCCGCCGCCATTACTCTCGGTGCCAATACCCGGCGGACTAATGCGTCTGTCGGGGTAGCTAGTAGTGTAGGTCGTGGATGTGAAGAGTGGCCTGGAATGTAGCTGTCTTTATTTTGTGAGTTAGTACTTGTCGCGTTTTGAGTTTTAATGATGGTGGTTTTACTTGTATACTGTGGATGGGTGACCAGAGGAGCTCGTGGCTAGATAATAACAGCCGCACAGGTCGATCTTCAAGGTTAAGCAGCGCTTGCCAAGGTTGGTCGTGGATGGGTGAACATCGTAACATACCGAGTTTCCTTCGTGCCTCGGAAAGCACGTTAAGCCGTAGGTCCCAGCTGTCATTTGTAGATCTTTGGCAGACGTTACGGATTCAGAAGCCAATAAATCTAACTCCAGTCTTGCCATGAAGTCCCGTGCTACCCCAGTTAATAGGTTGTGGAGGTCAGGTAGGCAACCGCGCGCTGCTCGTAAAATACTGGTATTCAGCTAAATCCGGCTTGACTGGAAGCCGACCCCAATATAGTTGGGCAAAGGCTAGGTAGATGATGATGAATGATGGTGGTTTTAGTATTGTAAGTTTCTTATAGTAATGAAAACTTAATAATAACATGTGAATTGATTTTTTTATATTTAATTTGTAGCATGAGTATTGGCACTATTACTCTCGGTGCGAATACCCGGCGGACTAATGCGTCTGTCGGGGTGGGTAGTAGTGTAGGTCGTGGATGTGAAGAGTGGCCTGGAATATCGCTGTGTCTTTATTTTAGGTCTAGCCTGCGGCTTGACCCTCTGAGATTACACTTCGTATTTTGTGAATGAATAGCACGTTCCTTCTAGCTCTTTTCACAGTATGAATGACCCTTGTCGCGTCGCCCGCACGCGGAGGCGAGAGCGGGGCGTGCGCGGGGGGCGCGGGAGTATGGCCGGCGAGCGCGCTGCGCGCGATCTCCAGTACGCTGTATTTTGCCGAGTGATAAGCACGTTTTATTGAAAGTTAACAGTGAGTCTGTTCGAGAGGTTGTTTCTACGAGTTTTTTCCGTGGATAATCTCGATCTTTATGGTAAGTTACCTATATAATTTCTAAGATGGTTTTACAATTTGTCAGTGCTCTTTTTTTTAGGAAAAATTAGATAATTACGGTGTTTACTATCTACTTTTATGAAGGACTCACCCTCGGTAGTCCGTTGAGGTTTTTATTACCTTGCATTGGTGTTTTCTTTGGCGTCTTGCGGCCATTCAGCCCAGACGCGGACCTAAATAGGTCGGCCCAATGAAGTGAGCCGTCGGCTCGCAGAATCGAGCCGTCGGCTTGCAGAATCGAGCCGTCGCACGTCGGCTCGTTAAAGTGACCCGTCGGCTCAGTGAAGTGAGCCGTCGGCTCGTCGAATTGAGCCACCAGAGTCACTGAAATGAAGGGTCGGCTAATTTTCTGGAGCCGTCGGCTCAGAATCTTAGGCCAGTCAGTTTAACACTCACGGCTAATTTTTTGATGACCCGTCGGGCGCTGTTCCCAATCAATAAATGGATATTTATTATCGCAGGGTGAAGAATGGCGCTACCAAGGGATTTCACAACTTTGGGCGAACTTGCTGATCTGGATGTACCAGGGGACAGAGAAGTTTTAGATCGTCTCATCGAAGTCGTGGATCAAGTTTATCCGCGCACATGGCGTGACTGGAATGTGATCGATTATTCGAAAGAAGATCTTTTTGGATCAAAAATGGATCCACAGATCCTTAATAAATTAAGATTTGCGATTACAACAATATCGATGGTAAAATGCTTTGACCCAAACACAACGTCAGTATCTGAAAAGAGATTCAAGAGTTACAAGTTGTCACTTTTGGAGTGGCCCTTTTGTAGGGCTTTAATTATGAACCCTAAATCACTGGCGACTAGAATACACGGTTCTGCTTCAAATTTGGAAATGTTCATGGCGGCTATTGGTGATATCGGAGATGATTTAATTTCTCGAGAAGAAGCAGAGAATTTGATGTCTGGCACGGAAAAACGAAAGAGGCCATCATCTCAGTCATCACACTATGGCGGTAACAAAAAGCAAAAATCTGATTCAGCTGAAGAAATTAAGATTCTTAAAGAACAAACGAAAACCCTGCAGAACATGATGGCCCAGTTATTGAATAATCAAACTTATAGCACCACAAGAAGTGAATGTTCTAAAACTTATGATGAAGATGACTTGGTTTCGGTAGCAGATACTTCGTCGCTTATTGAAGAAGAAAAAGAAAATAGTGGCCGAGCTTCGTCTATATTTGAAGCTCCCGGTATGGATATAGACTTGCCAGGGTGCTCTACTAATCTATTTGATTTGTCTCCTTGTGTCAAAGAAGCTGAACCTAAAATCATGAAGGCACCATCTGATTTGTTAGAGCAAGGCATAGATTGTCAAAGATTTGGTAATGAATCTTGGTCTAATCTTCGATATAGTGAGGTCAATAAAAAGCTTCAAGCCACTCCAGCTTTTACGTCCCTGTCAGTGAACTCACAGTTAGCTGGGAAGACTCCGAACTGGGTTCCTTACGAACAAGTTGTGAAGTACGACCAAGCTCTGGGCGCATTAACGCATGGACTGTTGCTACAAAGGAAGCAGTTAATAGAAGCTCTCTCTAGTCTGGCAAACGATATGAAGTCAAAAGAGCTTAATGAAGCTATTGTTAAACACATTACTGGGAAGGATACTGATTTTAGGAAATCCAGTGACGATGTACTCCAGTATGTTTGTGGGCGCCGCGCTGAGTTGATAGAATTCAGACGCTCTCTCTACAAGCCTCCATCAAAATTCATGCATGGTGTGTTGCATAAAGTACCTCCTTCTTCTACCCATCTTTTTGAAGAAAATACTCTATCCGAAACGTTTAGGCAAAATGGTGGTTTTTACAAGTTTTTTCCCGCTTCGAAAACTCCAACTGACAACAACTTTAAGCGTCAAGATCAAGTGCCCAAGAAGGCTTCAACATTTCAAGACAGCCGCCAGCATCATTTCAACAAAAAGAAGATTCCGTCAACCACCGTATCTTCCTCGATCAATAAAGTTTATCGAAAATCATACGAGGGAAAACAAAACAATAGGAAACAAAAGGGGGGGGCACACCAAAAACCCTCGCCTAGAAGGTCTACATCAAAACCTTATTGACTATGCCGGAAAAAAACTATCTAGCGGGACGTCTGAAGTATTTTATCGGAAAATGGGAGAGTTACGGCGCTCCGAGTTATATCAGAAATATTTTAAACGGCATGTCGATTCCTTTCAAGCGAAGGCCCCCGCTAGTATCAAATTCGATGTACAATTTAAGCAGGTTACAAACCGAAAGATCCCAGGCTATGGATCAAGAGATAACGAAATTGCTCCAAATGGCGGCGTTAGAAAAATGCAACCACAATTCAGTTTTCCTTTCACGTCTCTTTCTAGTTCCGAAGTCAGACGGCGGTCAAAGACCGGTCCTAAATCTGAAGCCATTGAACCGTTTCATGATCCCGAAACCTTTTCGTCTCGTCAATCACCTAAAAGTCCCGAATTTTCTACAGCAAAACGATTTTTTAGCAAAAATAGACTTATCAAGTGCCTACCTACATGTACCCATAAAACCAACCCACAGAAGGTTCCTGGCTCTATCGTACAACAACCAATGTTATCAGATGACCGCCCTACCGTTCGGTCTCTCGGTTGCTCCGGTGATCTTCTCTCGACTGACGAATTGGGTGGCAAGCCTGTTAAGATCCAAAGGCGTCAGAATAATAGTATACTTGGACGATTTTTTGCTCGCAAGCCAGGACTTGCGCATCTTAAAAAATCATATAAAATTAACGATAGATCTCTTGACCGAATTGGGGTGGATCATAAACTGGGAGAAATCAATTTTGGTTCCAACTCACAAATTAGAATTCCTAGGGATTATATGGGACACAGAGAAAGGTATAAAATCTATCAGTTCAAAGAAGATACGAAAAATCGAAGAAGCTCTACTTCGGATACTAGAAGTTCGTCGTTGGACTTGGAGAAAAGCAAAGTCGTTACTGGGACTGCTGGTGTTCGCCGCTTTTGTGGTACCTTTGGGTCTTTTGAATTGCCGGTTAATGCAAAGAGCTGTGAACAGGCTAAACGCACATCGGCCGGATCAAGTATACGATGTATCCGAGGTTGCTGTTCGCGACATGGACTGGTGGTTAGCAAATGTGCGAAAGAAATCCCCAATTTTCCCGAAGAATCCAACTGCTTTTCTATCAACCGATGCATCCGATTGGGGCTGGGGTTCAGAACTCAATGGCAAAATAATGTCAGTTCCCTGGAAGGCTACACAAAAACAATGGCATATAAACGTCAAGGAGCTTTATGCAGTTTACGAGACCATAAGAAGGCACATCGGAGCATTGAAAGATCGGGCCTTAGTGATTCAGTCCGACAACCAAACTGTCATCTCCCACATAAGAAGGCAAGGCGGAACGAAGTCAGCGAGGTTATTAGAACTGTCAAGACGTCTCTTGGAAATGTGTCATCAAGCGCACATAGTCGTCCATCCACAGTTCATTCCAGGACGCTACAATCTGACGGCCGACAGTCTGTCCCGCAAGAAGCGAATCGCAGAGTGGAGTCTGTCCCCATTTGTTACCAAGAAAATCTTCAAACGATGGGGTACTCCAGAAATAGATCTGTTTGCGACCGAGTTATCAGCTGTGGTACCTCTATATGTCAGCCGAGATCCGAGGGACAAGAAAGCAGTTTTCACAAACGCGTTCAGCCGGAAATGGACCTTCAACCTAGCCTGGGTATTTCCTCCACCAGCATTGATGCCGCAAGTACTGCAGCATCTGAACAACGCGATAGGGTCATACATAATCATCGCACCGAAGTGGAAAAAATCTTTTTGGAGAGTAGACCTTCGACAGAGAGCCACTGCACCTCCTTTCCAAATTCGGAATCTACAGCATCATCTAATAGACCTGGCAACATCAGCTCCCCCACCCGAAGTAAACAAGTTACTATTGGAGGCTTGGAGAATTCGGGGTGGAGCAATTTAGTCAAAGATTGGTCGTCGGAAAATGTTGCCTTATTAGAAAGCTCTTGGAGAAAGTCAACGCTACACTCCTATAAAGCAGCTTGGAATCGATGGCTGCAATGGTGTGCTTCGAACTCAGTATGCCATTCTAATCCATCGCCCACGCAATTGGCCCTTTTTCTGTGCTATCTCCATACAGTTCTCAATTTAGCTCCTAGAACAATTAAAGTCCACAAATCAGTTGTTTGCACCTTCTCAGATCCTTCCAATGTTACCAGTCTTAGTTCACATCCGATAGTGGCACGCATAGTTAAAGGGATTGAACTGTCAAAACCACCTGTAGTTAAAAAGAAAGTGTGGGATGTATCGGTAGTCATAAAATGGATATCAGATAATCCACCACAAGATAATAGTATTTTTCAATTATCAAGACATGTCGCTTTGCTCCTATTACTCAGTTCTGGCCGCCGAATCCATGACTTAACTCTTTTACACATTGGTTCCGACGATATGGTCACTACCAAAGATTCAATAATTTTCTGGCCTAAGTTCGGGTCCAAAACGGACACTGCACGCTTCAGACAGTCAGGTTGGGAGCTAAAATCCAGTCAGATTAAGAACCTAGATATTCCTTTTTGGACGTCCAAGCTTATTTCTTTGTCCGAAAATCGTAGAAAAGCTCGTAAAAATCTGACAAATTTATTCATTACTACAAGAGGAACTGTCAAAGCCGCGTCTCGTAGCGTTATTGCTGGATGGGTCCGAACAGTTTTCGAAAGCGTAGGTATTGACGCATCGCCAGGGAGTGTACGCTCAGCAGTAGCTTCCAAGAATTTCAATTCATTGCCACTCGATGAGGTTTTGAGTATAGGCAATTGGCGAAGTGAAACAACTTTCTTTAAGCATTATTTTAAGGAAATTAATCGTATTGATCTCAGCTCTAATCAAAAACCAAATACTTTAAATGATTCCTTTAAAGCTTTATTATAGAACCTTGAGACTGATTCTTTAGCAGATTAATAGAATAAGGTGATTTTTGCTAAGATTAAAAATCTTGAGTGGTATTATTTCTAATTAAGACTGTCATGTTTATTTTATAATAATATATTATTTCTATTAGTCTAGTATTGAGATTAAAGACTTTTATGTTTATGTTGTGATTGATACTACTGAAACAAGAAGTTCCTACTGTTTAAGTTTTTCGATTTTGTTACAAGAAATAAAAACTTTTGTTCTTCTTCTTTTAAAACTAATGTTTTATTTTTTCAATGTAACCATCTTAGATAAAAAGGTAACTTTAATTCTTTTTCACAGTACGCTGCTATGGCCGGCAGAAACCAAACAGGTCTCAGAGGGTCAAGCCGCAGGCTAGACCTAAAATAAAACCGTTTTTCCCCCGAAGGGAACAAAAACGGATATTTTGGGTCTAGCCAAGGCTTGACCCAGGTTTAAGGCCTTGCCGGCCTCCTTTATTGAGACGGTACTGGAGATCGCGCGCAGCGCGCTCGCCGGCCATACTCCCGCGCCCCCCGCGCACGCCCCGCTCTCGCCTCCGCGTGCGGGCGACGCGACAAGGGTCATTCATACTGTGAAAAGAGCTAGAAGGAACGTGCTATTCATTCACAAAATACGAAGTGTAATCTCAGAGGGTCAAGCCTTGGCTAGACCCAAAATATCCGTTTTTGTTCCCTTCGGGGGAAAAACGGTTTTATTTTGTGAGTTAGTAGTTGTCGCCTTTTGAGTTTTAATGATGGGTGCTTTTAATATTAGTTTTTGGTATTTCGTAGTTAGTGCCAACGTACTTAAAAATGACTGATTTTTTTTGCAGTTCTTGTAAGAGCCCTGCCTAAAATATTGCAGACTAATGTAACCAACTAAACACTGACTGGTTGAAACTTTGCCCAAAGAATTAGCATTGCCCTTCAACGTTACAATACTGCCAGTCTTACCAGTCTTGCTTCAACGCCAGAGTGTACCGTGTGTTATTTTATTTTCTGTTTTTTTAATAATATAAACTAGTGCTTGACTGCGATCCCACTTGATGGTAAACAGTGATGCAATCGTCGATGGTTAGGTCAACTAGCAGCTAGCAACTAGAACTTATTAGGAGTCTATTAACTTTAGCCCTGAAGACATCTAATTTAATTGGAGGAGAAGACCGCTGCAGGCAACTATATCAGCGATAACAATTTATTGCCAAAAAGTGCAGAATTATAATACCCTACATTTAAGATATTGCATTTTGCCTAGCACCTCTAATAGTGTACCTGAAAAGTAAGTAGTACTCATTCATAATCCCATTTACTAATCTAATAAAAATCAGTACAGTGACTAATATTTCAGTAGCACTCACAACTGTAAACCTGTATTTTTGTAAACTAATAAATTTTCTAAAAAATGTAAGAACTCGTCACTCAAAAAAACCGAGTGCGTTTCCATGTCTCAGAATACATTAGATTCGTTTGTCGGCGTGGATCGATGCGACCTTGTCTCTTGTTTACATGGCGGCGATCTCGAGAAAATAGCACTTATCTACACCTTCACGCTAGATCGCGCCCACTGACGATACTTACGTGTCGTAGACAGTTTGGAGAGTTGGTAGTTGGGTGAAGTGGCCAAATGTGCGCCCAGTAAGTATAATCTACTTTTTTCAATGTTAATAATGTAGACCATGGTCTATCCTTGTTACAGTATAAAACTGTTCATTCGTCGAGCGTGATAGATTAATTATATTCCGGCTTCTTCTTCTTCTCCATTTTTCTTAAAAAAAAGTTACCCCACATTTTAGAATAACTCCTCGTTCGTGGACTTTGTTTACAAACATCTAAACTCACACATACAAGTTATCCAGATCCGGAATACCTATCTACAGGTCGTACAAATATTTGTTCCATGCTGGAATCGAACCCACGATACGCAGCACAGCAGTCAATCGCTCAATCACCGCTCTAACTGCGCTGTCAGTAATGCGTTTAGGATGCTGTTTAAGTCGTATAACTCCAGGATCACAGCTCTAGGTCAATAACAATAGTATCCTGAAAACAATTAATAGTGAAGAGTCATTACTCCTCTATTCTGGAGCACTTTGTGGAGAGTCCAATAGGACACTCATGTCTTACTTTATTGTTCTCAGCACAATGTACTTTAGAGACTTACTTTATTGTTAACGTTTGTCTTGGTTGTATATTACCAATATAAGTTATGGTATTTTTACTGACATGATGAACTATATATTGCATTCGCGAACAGCAAGGATTTTCTGAAAGGGAAACCCGTAGTCCTTGAACGCAACGGGCAATTGAGACAGTAAAAGTCTGACACACCCTCCCGTTCCACCAAGAGCGGAATCATTGGATGATTTCTCATCTTAAAAGGACCATTCGTTATGGGAGACCTATGTCCAACAGTGGACGACGTGGACGTCCTTTGGCTAAAATTATGAATAAATGGAAACATCATAAAAGGTCGACTTTCAATAGATTTCCGGCCACAACATAAAACGGCCAATTCTCCGACATGCCTACGACATGGACAATACATTGTTTAGTAGAGAGCTCTCAAGGACTATCCGCTACGGGTTAAACTGAGAGAGCGAGGCGTTTGTCGCAAGTGTGTGATTGTTCACTCTACACTGCACTATTTTTATGATACACGTGTCTCTGAATGTTCTGTGGTACATGTGTGTGTATTTTGTGGATCTTTTTTATTTGCATTATCGGCCTTGTAATGTTCCCACTGCTGGGACTCAGGTCTCCTCTCTAGGAGAGGGAATGGGCTATAATCCACCACGCGGGCCCAATGCGGATTGGCGGATGTCACATGTCTTCGAATTTTGGTACTAGGACATGCCGGTTTCCTCACGATGTTTTCCTTCATCGTTTTGAGAGCAGTGGTGATGAAGTAAATTACACAAAGTAATGCGCCTGACTGGGTTTGAACCCGCGACCTACAAATTGCAAGTCGGGGCAGCTACTACTGGGCCACCACTGCTCTTTTGTGGATGTGTTTCTATTTAAATGTAAGAAACAAGTTTTTTTATGTGCTAAATAAGAAGAGAAAACTTTTTTTAAGCATTTGTTTTAGAGTTCCATATCCAAAGGGTATGACTCTAATGTTCAGAGATGATGTATTTCTCATCTCCCAAGTTGTGGATATGCTACTACTAATGACACGAAATAATAAATGGTAAATAGAAAATATTCGATTGAGGATAACACATAAACATTTTTCAATTGAGAAATCAAATAAAAATCTCACATTCGAGGCCGAAGACGATCTACATAAATTAAAGAAAAATGATTTTAACTAGAAAAATACCATGTGATTTCCTTTGATTTTTCAATCCATATACAAGAAACACGTCCCCTTAAAAAGTGCCTTTACAAAAACCAGCCACTTATCTGGCAAACGCGACACCTCATACGACTTAAATTAAACCTTACGCCATTAGGAACAAGGTTGCAACTCGCTAATGAATTGGCTGCAAAAGGAGCTTAGGCCAATCAAGTTGAGCTTTGGCCTTTGAAGTCGATGTTGCAAAAGCTGGTGCTTCGTATTATACTCGAGGTTCTTGTCTGCTGAAGTTTTACGGTATCATTAGTGATCTTTAAGGGATCGCGGCAAATTGGAGAGAGATTTTGTATGCTTTATAGCCTAACCGACTAATATGAAGAAAAATATTGTTATTATTGTCAGGAACGTATTTTATTACAAACCCGAGTAATAATGTGTAGTGTGTGTGTGTGTGTGTTTGTGTGTAGTGTGTAGCGAGTATTAGTGTGTGAGTAGTGAGTGTGCGGGTGTGTATTATTTTAAACAAGAACTTAGTTTTTTAAGGAGTGACAAAATGCACATAAAGATACAGAGGCAGATTTAATGGCTTAGGCATTTTCTACAACTCATCTTTTAGGTGATGCAGAGAAGAAAATTGGTAAGTGAAATAAAAGAGAAATATCCCCTCCGGGCGATCGTCTCAATGGGCGTTTCTACCGCACGAATCTGGTGCAGGAACATCCCGTACTTCCCATGACCGGTGAGGACCTGTGACATGCGGAAGGTGAGAACGCCGTTTTGCCGTTCCAGCCAGTCCTCAAAGAGGCGAGTTACCGCCATGATGATGGCGTGCCCAAACTAAACAGGGTGAAGTATAAAACGGCTTGCCGTTGGCAACGGTGCCATAAAGTGCGTCGCTAGATGGCGCTGCATCTAGCCTGACGTAGAATAAACGCTCTGTTATAAAATAAAGTTTTAAAAATATTATAAGTGTTTATAAATAACTAAAAATAAGTGAAAATATATAACATATAGTAATACCTAAGTGACAGTATTATTTACGTGATTCATACACAAACAGTGAAGTTATAACGAAAACTCTTGTTTCATAAACCGTGTCATAAAACAATAACATAAAACTATTACAAGTGGTAACCTATAGCGAACAATAAATATATAGCCCAAAAAACATTCAGTGATCACAATATTTATTCATTTGTGCAAGTAAACATTAAAAAACCTATAACAAAAGTGCAAAAGTGATTCACCAGTATTTTCAAACTTTAACCGCCATATATAAAAAAAAGCGATTTTGAACTCTAATCCTTAACTATTAAAAAAATTAGCGGCAGAAGGTCTAAAAATTCAACGCTGTTTCTAAATAACTAGATGGCCGAGTGGTTAAGGCCTTCTCCTACTTTTGCCAATTAACTTGTATCACATATGGTCGCAAGTTCAAACCCCAGGTTCTACATTCACTTTTCGGAAATTTCAAACTTCATAAAAGATTCTTTTCTATGGAAGAAAGTGTAATGTCGTCATCATCGAAGATCACAACGAATATTAGCAACAGTGGTAGCAAGATGGCAGCACTTGTAACATGTCATAAATGCAAAAAAAAGGTAAACATCAAAAGTACGGCACTGTGTGCGGCCTGTGATAACAGATACGAATTTGATTGCGATGGATACCCACAATCTACTTATCGTCTCAAGGATACAGAAGCTAAAAAAAAATGGAGATGTAAAGTATGTATCAGAAATAATAAATATGCAAAAACTGACGAAATAACCAATATTACCTTACGGAAAAAGCAAACTTTTTTGAAATCGCCCTCGCCTACTACGGAACAACTACCAAACACTCGTACACAGGCAAATCTAGAATTTGGCAAATCGAAACGTCTTTCTCCAGTCCAAAATAGCACAAAGTTTCTTGATTCTCAAATACTTACCGACTGTGAAACATCTGATGAATCTTACGCAACTCCTAAAAGACTATCAAGGAGTGTTGACAGAACTGTGACAGATTTAGTTACATCCTCGGAAATGAAGGAGAAAATTAATCAACTCACACTTCAGCTTGAAAGTACTGAAAATGAACTTGGGAATGTACTATTGGAGAACACCGAGTTACGTAAACAGATAAACAAATTATCAACGGAAAACAACACATTGAAATCCTTGTGCCATTCTTCCTCCATATTTCCAAATCTCGCTACAAACTGTAAGAAAAAGAAGCAAGCTCTCTCACAACCACATAACTTAAGCTCTACACCAACCCCTCCATCGTCATTCTTTTTGGAAACTGAAAGACGTGATCATGTGCTACGCTTAAAACAAGAAATCTTAACCCTACAGCAGCAATTACAGACCGCAGAGCAGGAGATAGTAACACTTACTCAGCGCATTGAATTATTGTCAATACAATGTAATCAAAGCAATAACGATACTTGTGAAACTACCAGTCAGGAACCAAAGCAGGACATTCTGAATACCAACTCTGCCGCAAACGGGAAAAATACCGTCACATCCGAGAAGAAGATATATATTTTCGGAACCCAGCGTTGTGTCGGGTTAGCAGCTGCCATCTCACATTCGAGAACAAATACTAAGTACGAGAGATATAGAGTCGTCGCCGAAACGAAGCCTAATGCGCCGTGCAAGGAAATAGTAGCGAACTGTTTAAATACTAAACTCTCAACAGACGACAAACTTGTAATTTGCGTGGGTGAAAATGACCACAACTTAAAACTAATCTTGTCTCAATTACAAATTATATTAGAAACTTTTAAAAATAATTCTATCTTTGTACTAAACGTCGAAAATAATGTGTACCTGAATGCCAATAAGCTGAACTATTCTTTAAAAAACATATGTGTAAAGTTTAAAAAATGTCAATTTATAAAACCAACTTCCACAAAAGTATCGGATATTTGTAAGTCATTGAATCATCATATAGATTATGCAGATTACAGTGATAAATACTTGAATCCTAGTGAAATTCGAAAGAGAATAGCTAACAGCAAACTAAGTTTTAAATCGAGCATTGGTGTACAGGAACCAAAAAAAGGGACAATTCCCTACTATTTCAAAGAGAAAACCCGTCCGGAAAGCATGAAACCTTTAGAGTGCAATACTTCCACGCTATCCAACGCTAAGGTTCAAAAAGGAACTATACCGTATTTCTTTCCTGTTTTAAACAAGAGAGACTCATTTTTTCGTATCTCCAGTCAGTAAATCCAACAATTTCAAAATATTACATCAAAACATTGCTAGTGTACTATCCAAACAAGAACTACTAGATATTACTATTCAGGAATTAAAAGAAGTAAATAATGATCCAGATGTGATATGCTTGTCTGAAACATTTATAAAAAAAGGTAATGAAAATTATGTTAAAATATATGGCTACGAATTAGCAACCAGCTATTGTAGAGATAAGCAAAGGGGCAGAACTTGTATACTAATAAGGAAAGGATTAAATTATAAAGAGCTTCCATTGATAAAAAGCTATGCAACATCTAACACGTTTGAAGCGTGTGGCCTAGAGCTACTGTGCAATAAATTAATAATAATATGTGTTTATAGAACACCTCAATCTGACCCGAATCTGTTTTTAGCAAAATTATATAATCTTTTAAATGATTTATTAAGGAAATACAAATCCAAGGTAAATATAGTTGTGACGGGAGATTTCAACATAAATACTCTAAAAAAAGGCAATATTACAAACGAACTGCAAGATTTGGCTTACAATTTTGACTTGAAAATTCATATCAATGTTCCCACACGCAAACTTTCCTGTATTGACCATATTTTAAGTAATATTTCCAACGCAACAGCAACTGTCTTACCTTTGCATCTTTCAGATCATGATACAGCACAAATGCTGAGTTTTCCTTCTAAACATACACCAGAAAAAGCTCCAGTATACTACATTTTTAAAAGAGACTACAATTTAGAAAATATACAGAAATTCAAAGATTGCTTACAAAATCTTTCTTGGTTTGACATCTATAAAAACACTGACACGAATTCCGCATTTAATGATTTTCATGAATTATTGTGCATGTTTTACGACCTATGCTTTCCAAAAGTAAGAGTTAAAGTTAACGCAAATAATAAGTACACACAAAAGTGGATAAGCAAAGGATTAAGAAACAGTTGCAAAACTAAACGTAGACTACGTTATAATTATTACAAAACCAAAAATTCCTATGATAAAACTAAATATCAAAATTATTCCAACCTGCTAAAAAAATGCATCTATGGCTCAAAAAAGAACGCAAATATAAACTATATAAAAGCACATCACAACAAATGCAAAGCTACTTGGACTGTCATTAAAAATGAATTAAGTAACATGACCCCTAAAAATAACATAGAAACCATACAACTAAACGATACAGTAATCACAGACCCGGCTGAAATGGCTTCGGTATTTAACAACCATTATGTTAATATAACGCATGTACCTACACAATCAAGTATTGGACAAAGCTTCAAAGCGAAAAACAAATGTGCCAACTCGATTTTTCTTAAACCGATGCTAGAAAGCGAGCTCCGACAGGAAATAATGTCCCTGACCAACACCAGATCTGAAGGCTATGATGAAATTAACACCAAAATCATAAAAGCCTGTTGTCTTGAACTAACTGGTATCTTGACTCATCTGATAAACATATCATTTTCAGCTGGAACTTTTCCTGATAAATTAAAACTAGCTATAGTAAAACCGATATTCAAAAAGGGTGATAAATCTGATATTAACAACTATCGACCTATAACATTAATACCTATTTTATCAAAAATTTACGAAAAATGTATGTACAAAAGGCTAATTGATTTCTGCAAAAAATTCAAAATAATAAGTGAAGAACAGTTTGGATTCCAAAAACACAAGTCTACCTCATTAGCTATTTTCTCTCTCATAAAATCAATACTGTCAAGCGTCAACAATAATCATTTGACTACTGGTCTTTTCTTTGATTTATCAAAGGCATTTGACCTAGTGTCACATGAGATATTGATAGAAAAACTGGAGTCTGTTGGGATAAGGGGACCTGCTCTTGAGTGGATATCATCCTACTTAAGCAACAGGCAACAACGTGTCATAATAAATAAAATAAACAAACATAAGGAAATGACACCCTACTCTTCAGATTATAAGCATAATAAATACGGCGTACCTCAAGGAAGCGTCCTAGGCCCAATACTTTTTCTAATATATATCAATGACATAATAAATATAACAAAACATAAATGTATTTTATTTGCTGATGATATATCTATTATATTGACATCCGATAGAAAACAAAATACCATTGCAGATCATGAGTTTGATATTAATAATACAATAGATACATTACTCCATTGGCTTAACATCAACCGTTTAAAAATTAATTTAAGTAAATCCGTTTTTATTCAATTTAATCGATCAAATAATTATAAAAATAACATCAAGCTAAATATAAATAGAATCAACGAGGTCACCCATACCAGATTTCTAGGCGTAATAATAGATCAGGATATAAACTGGAAAGAACACGTTGACAATGTTAGCACTAGAATTAATAGGTTCGTTTATGCACTGAAGCAGGTTAAAAATGTAACCAATATAAAAACTGCCATTATGTCATACCATGCATATGTAGAATCACTACTACGTTACGGTCTTATCATGTGGGGTAATAGCGTCGATCTAAACAGAGCATTTATCGCTCAAAAAAAGTGCATACGAGCAATGTATGGACTTAAGCCTGATGATACATGTCGACCAATATTTAAAAAACTTGGTTTGCTGCCGCTACCATCTCTATACATTTATGAAACTTGTGTGTTCGTAGTTAAGAATAGCGAATTGTTTAAGACCGCAAACGAAGTTTGCCCTCGTAACAGAAGAGATCCCTTTAAACTAGTTCTGAATGATGTACCAAGACTTACCAAATACAACAAAAACTGCCTGGCAATGTGTGTACGTATTTATAACCATATTCCTAACCACTTTAAAACATTGAGTACGAGATTATTTAAGATTAAATTGCACCAGTGGTTAAGTGAATTTAGTTTTTATAATTTAAAAGAGTTTATGGACAAGAAATGTTGATTTATTGTCTCCCTACATTTTTGCTTGTACCTAACTATGTAAATTATCATAAATTTGAAATTTTTGCATGCTGTCTTAAAATAGCTAAACATGTTTGTACTGTACCCATTTTATGTAACACCATCTTATACCATGTTTTACGCAAATAAATAATTTATTATTATTATTATTATTAAAAAAAAAATTCCAGGAAAAATTCTTCCGTATAATGAAAATCCCGGAGTTACTAAACATTATTTTAATATTGATTGTAGAGCTCGATGCCGGATTGATTTAAATATTGATATTAAACCGTGTTTGGTCAAGTTTTATTACACAGGATATATTCTGTTACGAACTTGGGTAATTAACAGGAACGTGTGAAAAGTTCTCGGCCTAACTCAGAGATGGTACACCAAGCAGCAAAATATTGTTGTTTCTGCCTAAATGTGCTTTTAATATGTTCATATAAGAAATATCAGGAGCAGTGGTGGCCCAGTGGTAACTGCCCCGACTTACAAGTTATAGGTCGCGGGTTCAAACCCTGGCAGGCGCAATACTTTCTGTAACACTTGTGTAATACTTTGTGTATTTTATCACCGCTGCTCTCAAAACGGCGAAGGAAAACATCGTAAGGAAACCGGCATGTCCTAGAACCAAAAATTTGATAACCCGCACTGGATCCGCATGATGGATTACGGCCCATGCCCTCTGCAAGAAAGGAGGCCTGAGTCCCAACAGGGGGAACATTACAAGGCCGATAATGCTGAGAAGTATCAACCAGTTCTCTCAAGTAATTTGTGTGCAGGAATTGATACAGTTCAAGTCTTGCGTGTAATTTGTGAAAATGCATAAACTTGAATTTCGTGCTACGGAAAGTACGTTAAGCTGTAGGTCCCGGCTGTCATTTATAGATCTTTGGCATTCGTTACGAATAGTCAGAAGCCAGTAAATCTGACTCCAGTCTTGCCATGAAGTACCGTGTTAACCCAGTTAATGGGTTGTGGAGGTCTGGTAGGCAGCCGCTCCTCGTAAAATACTGGTATTCAGCGAAATCCGGTTTGACTGGAAACCGACCCCAATATTGTTGGGAAAAGGCTAGGCCGATGATGAAAGAAAAGCCGAAAAAATCTAAGTATCATGATCTAAAAGATACTCATACAGCCTGGTGACTGCTGCCTGACGGCTGACTTTACCTTTTGAGTACGGATTCCTAAAAACAACTGATATTCATCATTAAACAACGACACATTCACTCAATCAAAGGATTCGTTTAATCCAATCTTTGGAAAACAAACTTGATAAGCACCGCGATTACCAACTCATATACCGTCACTACAATCTCTATTACCTTTGAAATAAAGGATATTTTCGTTGGAATGGGCTGTAAGTTATGCTGGTAAAGTGTGCTCTGAAAAGTTTTCGCCTGCCATAGATCTATTAAGAGAGCAAACAGTGCTGGAGTCTGTAATCACTGTTTGATCTGATCTCTGTGATTGGGATGGGGGCAATGGCCTCTGATTCGCTAATATTCGCAGAACTGTAATTACGTTTGAAAAGCTTGTTAGTTTAGGAATATTTATTAACTGTCTTCGATAATTATGTACTTAGTGTCGAGGTTACGTTTTAGTTCATGAATCCCCGACCGGTCCTATGAGACCGCGGAGTTATTGTTTTACTATTGTGTCTCGTTTTGTGGGTATGCGATTTTATTTGAGAAATGTTTATAAAAAAACTGGACAGGATAAAAGACTGGAACAATTTGCCTGATGCGGTCTACCCGTCTGATTATAATTTGGGTGTCTTCGAGGCTAGAATGAATAGGGTTTTAATAAATTAGTGGGCTTCACCATCAAAGATTTCATCTCTACTTACCATCAGGTGATATTGCAGTCAAGCACTAGTTTAAATATTGTTTTATAGGGGTATTTGGGGTTCAAACTCTTGGACCTGCACACTCATTTAATGTTTAAAAATCTATTTATATTTTTTCATATTTAATGGACTCGCATTAACTTTTGTGTCACTATATAGTAAGCGTTGATGTGGTAGACCAGTGTTTTCAATATGTGAGAGAACTTTGCTTAGGGTCAGCTCACACCGAGACGCGACGCGACGCGACGCTGCATGCACATTTTAATAGAGTGAGTCAAAATAGAACTTTATTTACTACACGAAAAGATACACGTTTTATTGTGAGAATTTAGAATACGTTGCTTCATACAGCGCTGTGCCTCGTGACGCCGCGCGGCGTCTCGCTGTACAGGGGAACGTTTTTACATTCGCGACCGTCGTGTTGCCAATTGCCAACGATTTTACTATGCGCCTCGCAACGTTGCGATGCGTCTCGCGGCGGCGCAACGCGAAATCACTGGCATCTTCCTGCATCGTCGCGTCGCGTCGCGTCTCGGTGTGAACTGACCCTTAGGGGGTCGCAGTCACGAGTCAGATAAAAGTGAAACGTAAGGGTTATTGATGCTACGCTATAACAAACTATACTATTCAGCAATAAAGTTGTGCGTGTCAATGATTCAAAACTTTGTCTGATCTTTGTTCTATTTCTGTCACACAATTTGTGTGCGATTTGAAACATATTAATAGACGTTTAAATTCAAAAAGTGGTCGAAATTTTTTGTCTACTTAAACAAGGAGTCATAATATGACTCGTTGTTATATATTATATTGAAAAAATTTGAAAAACACTGTGGTGGACAACGACCCTGCCGCACAGGTAGCCTATTCATGCTTCGACCAATAGTCAATCGAATATGGAAAGTAATACTCCTCCCCCGACCGAATTTCAAACACGGTGGCCAATCTCAACAGAGATCAGCCAAGTACGCACGAGATATTACAGTGCACAAGTGTGTGCGCAAACACAGGTGCACTCTCTGTTCCTTTACTCTCATAGTCCGATGGGACAGCAATCAAACTGGAGAGAGATCAGGCGCAGGACCAACGGCTTTACGTGCTTTCCGAGGCACGGGGGTATCACACCACCAACTTCCAAACTCCGGGCAACTACAGAGTAATTCCTAATGGAAAAACCCAATAGCACTCTTTACCCAACCCGGGAATCGAACACAGGACCCCTAGCTCAGCAGTCGCTCTTGCGACCACTAGACCAACGAGGAAGTTGAATAAAGTATAGACTTTACGTCTTGGAAAGCAATGCTCGATCTGTAAGATCAAATAAACCTTATAGTAATTAGATTAATATCTCCACATAAAGTGACTGTAAACTTGTAGGACCATCCATTCAATAACGTCTGAAGCTGGAGGCAGGCAGTCTAACGCTTTTATAATACTGACTCCATTAAAAAGATATCAGGGAAGAATTAAGAGAACGCGGCGCTTTCCAATTAATATCTTTGTGAACTAGCTTTGTGACTTGGTTTCGTTTGCAGAATTTCTTCACTTGAGCTTTTTTCTTGATATTTTAGCGTTTGTTTGACTACTAACTCACGTGATGGTAAGCGATGATATGGGTGATGATGAAACACGCTTGCCTAGAAGTAACCAATTCACTTTCGATTTAAACACACAAACAGACAGACAAATGACTTTCAGCCTCTTTGGGCGGAAAATCATCAAATAATTTTTCTCACTCCGGGTCGGTTAAAAAGGAGTATCAGACATTGTTATGTCTCACTTATTGAAGCCATTGCTTCACTATTAGTTCACTATCACCACACAGTATAAAAACAAGTCGCGTCCTTTCAGTCTGTCTGTCCCTAGGTATGCTTCATCTTTAAAACTACGCAACGGATTTTGATGCAGTTTTTTTATTAGATAGAGTGATTTCATTGAAAAGTTTATATGTATAATGCATGCACAATATAGTAGAGCTAACACTGAAAGTTTTGGACATGATTGTGTTGAAGCCGGTTCAAGTCGCTAGTATAATACAAGCGGGTTCATATAGACGAGCTTACCTAAATTATATTTATTTGCTAGATTTTCTTTCAATATTTTAGTACAAAAGCAGTTACTTATATACTTTGTATTTCCACAACAATCTCCAACGTACAAACACCACTGCTCTTTCTATTCTACATAAACATAACTGAAGTCAATTAACCCATCCCCGGGTGGATTTTAGCCGCTTCGGTAAAATGCCATTATTATTTATTTCGCCCGCCGTTAAAACCTACTTTTTAGGGTACCGTACGTGCAATCAATACTAAAGACCATAAAGTGAAGCTCCTGTAGACTTAGGTTTATTAGTAGTGGAGTCGTTTGCTTCTACGTTATTGTAAAGAATTTCTTTCTTTCTTGTTGGCAAGTGATTTATAATTAGAGAAAAAGAACATCGAGCCACCAAATCACTACATAAATAAAAAGTGACTATTAGAAGAAATCACATCACCACATAACATATTTTACCATATAATTTGGCCATGACTATTCCAATTTTATGCACCGAGCATATTGACTAAAACCCACCTCTGTTCCTTCGGCTACCCTTTGCGTTCCAGGGATGCGTGTAAATCTTTCGAATCTGATCAAGAATCCTGCAGCCTTAGATGTTAATGTCTCAGGCATTCGTAATGTAGTATAAGTCTAATCAGCCTTATAATGTTCCCACTGCTGGGACCCAGGCTTCCTCTCTAGGAGAGATGGGTTGTAATCCACCACGCAAGTCTAGTGCAGGTGGATTGATGTCACATATTTTCGATTTTTTGGTTATAGGACATGCCGGTTTCCTAACGATGTTTTCTTTTACCGTTTTAAGATCAGTGGTGATGAATTCAATTACACAAAACAATATTTGCAGCTAGATTTGAACCAGGACATACAAATTGTAAATCGGAGCTGTTCCCACTGGGCCAATGGAGCAGTAGTTGCTCAATGCAATTAAGTAACAAAATTTATTTAAACTTCAAATACAGTAGTGGTACATAAGCGGACTTAAAACAACAAGGTTTTCTCTACCAGTCAAACTTTGGGTTAAAAAAGACAACACTGTGTCAGGTCTGCATAAAAAATAAATAAAAGATCAAAAATACTAGGAATTTATACAGAACCCAAAACTAACCAACCCACTCCCTGTCCGAGGTGAATGCCATGGGGGTTTCTTTAATTAAGCCTCCCGTCATCCCCATTATGCCAGTTATTCCACTCGATCCGATCAACTCCACTACATTCTTTATTTGTTAACTTTCTTCATTTCAAGTTTTTTCGCCCGTACAAGTATTATGAAAAATGTTTAATATTTGAACCTTTGATGCGAATTTTTATTATAATCTTTTAGTTTTGTAAAAAAGGATAAGTGAGAGAAGGCTAAATACTTGATTGATTTAAGGTTTGAAGTAAATATTATTATACTCCGTCGGTTTAGGTAGTTAACTAAAGGTAAACAATCTTGGTATGTCTTTTTATGTAAAAGTTGTCTAAAAATTGAATGTAAAAATCTTTGCACATAGGTATTTACCTAAATCGATGTTAGCTAATAAACTAAATTTAAATAATCTTTGTGTATATTATATACAACCTCTTTAATATAAAAAGACATACCAAGACTGTTTACCTTTAGTTAACTACCTAAACCAACGGAGTATAGTGTCTTCCTAGTTTATTAGTTGAATTTACAGTAACATGAATTTCTTCAACGAAGACAATAAATAGTGAAGTGTATGTAGAGTCATCACACACCGTTCATAAATAGCATAGAACAATCTGCCTTCCCACTCTACTATCCAATGCTGAATCTCAGACCTCTTCTGGAATGGGCCATAATCCACCACGCTGCCCTAGTTCGGATTGGTTAATGCCACATGTCTTTGAATTTTTAGTTCGAGTCACGGATCAGTAAACTGCAGGCTATGGTTTAGAGATAGTCGGAATGACAGGCGGTCGCCTCCTTCTGCGAAGGTCTGGCAACCTCCCGGGTTTTGGAACACAAGGCAAAAGAAAAATATAGGTATGATTTTAGTCAGTAAAAGTCTGACTTACCTTCCCGCTTTGCCTTAGAGCGGGAGAAGTCATCGTATGAATTCCCACCTTTAAAAAAAGTATAACTGGCGAAACGTGAAAATAATACACCTCTGCGTTACCTGGCGGGGAATACATAGGTTAACATACAAGCAATGCATGTTCGATTGAGCAATGAACCAATAGCCATACATTTGTGGGAAGTCTTGTCAGTCCCTTGTTACTACACGAGTCGGCGACCACGCATGACCGCCATAATGACTAATCCTTAGAGAAACACTTCTGTTTTACTCTTTAACAATAAATTGTTGTCGTTGTTTCAACCAACGATTTTTGTTTTTACAATTGGATATTATTAGCCTATCCTCATTTTTGTACAGTATTTTATACGAAACAAAAAATATCAACACCCCTATTACTGGGGTCATGGGTTCTGTGAAAATGAACCCCAGAGCCCTGGAATGAAGGCAAAGAAGGAACAGGAGTAGGTTTTAGTCAGTAAAAGTCTGACACGCCCTCCCGCTCCGCCCAGTGCAGGAGAAGTCAAGATTAGATGATTACCCACCTAAAAAAAGCTCTCAGCTCAACTATTTCAAAAACTTACCTAATGTCTTAAAACTGCATTAAACTCTAACTTACCCATAGCGACATGACCTGTAAATGCTACCAGTTAACTGAGTCACATTTATCTCAACACTTGAAACTCACATATCCCTCACAAAAAAAACTTCTTAACCGATAAACCACACTAAAAGCCACAAAAGAATTCCCAAGTGAGAAATAATCGTTAGAGTTTCCATCGTACGGGCAGCAGGTGGTTTCAATCAGTCGTGATGACGACGCGGAACTGTCTGCCATCAAACATTACACACACACACACAACCAAATACATAGACATTTGAAACGGCCCTGTACAAACACACTCATCAAACGCACACATGCATAAACGACGACTCTATCCAACCAATCACGTATCTCTCCTGTCAGTGTGTATAACCAGGGCCGGACTTGGGCGTGTGTTAGTGACACGCTACACAAGTGTGGTGTGTTTTTCCCGGACCATCGCACCGTGTTAAAACCTTTTCCACGTTCGGAGAATTTTCCATCACATGTAAAATAAATGGGAACGGAACGCAACGTCCGCGTTCAACGGGAGACTGTATGGAATTTAAATTTAAAATAACATGTTGGGTTAGGTTAGGTCGGGTTTTTGGGTGTTTAAAGTTGAAATTTAGTTAGTTTGGGCAAGTGTAGATTAGTATTTAAGTTATAATCTATGTTTTCCTATATTGGATGCTATAAGTGATAAAAACATACAATATTTTTTTTTACAAAGCTGATTAGAATTCGGTTCAAAATTATTCTTCTTTGTAGTTGTTAAACATTTCTTTTTCATTTCATATTTTTTTTAGGTGTAGAGACCATCACTTCTCCCGCTCTGAGAGGAGCGAGAGGGTGTGTCAGACTTTTTCTGGCTAAAACCACACCTTTGTCCTTCAGTTGCCCCTTGCGTTCTAAGACTACGGGTTTTCTTTTCGAAAATTTCCCGCGGTTCTAGTTATTCCTCGCTATCATTGCATAATTATTATGTCATATTTGTTGTCAACTGGTACAATGGTGATTTGTTGGTACTCATAGAAAAAGATAGGACTTCAAAATGTAACATAAACAAACAGAAGTAGGTGTCGGTTGATTTAAATTCAAGATACCCAGCGCACTCCTCAATGCCGTCTTCAAGGTCGGTAACAGGAAGCCTTAACAAATTGACGAATTCACCACCCGCGCGAGTCATGAGCGGCACCGGACGACTGGGGTCATTGTGAGAAAAGGATAGTGCTATTTGTTTCGTATAGCTCCGTCTTCTTCTCGCATCGGAATCGTAATGATTTTAAGACGTCATAGTACTTAATAGTTTGTCAAAGGAGAAACAGACCTCTTCACTTGAATTGGGATATGAAGTGGGATCAGCAAATTAAGATTTATTGAGAGTTGAATGGTACAAGAGTGGTCATAGACTACCACGCAACAACGAGGTACTCATTTTAGCCAGATACAGTATTAGTTCAAAAACGGTAAAGGTTTTTCTTCACCGTTTTTGAACTCATACTGTATTTCGTCACTACTACTCTCAAAAAGATGAAGGAAAACATCGTGAGGAAACCGTCATGTCCTAGAACCGAAAATTCGAAGACATGTGACATCCACCAACCCGCACTGCGTCCGCGTAGTGAATTACGGCCCATTCCCTTACCTAGAGAGGAGGTCTAAGTTCCATCAGTGGGAGCATTATAACGCTGATGCTGTCTACAGTATTAATTTGATAGAATTTACTTGAAAATCGAACTTAATATCATAAGAATTTCAATCAGATGAAGAAGTTTGCCAAACTTAGTTTCTTAATACATTTATTATTTTAATAAATAAACCTTGCATTAATAATAAACCCATAGAAAAAGAATTTAATTTTCTTTTAAAACTGTTAAGTATCGCTTTTGTTTTTGACTTAAACAGTGAAAGCATCCAGAAAATATATTTGACCTTGACTGATTTTTTAGACCTGAGTTCGTACCTGGACTAATTATTGTAGTAGTATCCATGGGAAATTGTAGATACGATAAGCACTTTGAAGATAATGTAATATAATATGAATTTTACTCAACATTTAATTCCTGAAACCTTGAAAATAAAAGCTTTCAAAGGTACCTTTGATAAACTCTTCCATTAATTACAGATTAAAACATCGAAATCTTACCTAAATTCTTAACATTCAGTCTCAAAAAGCGGCTGACTGAATAGAGGCAATTTGTAAAAGGTTCCTATGACTACAACCTACATAAAGAGAATTTGTAAAGACGCCCTTTCTGAAGGGACGAGGGACCCACAGGAACTGAGTCGAAAAAACTTTAAATTGTGTTTGCACGTGATCAGAAAAGTGTACAAAGAAAAGGCCAACTTCTAGATTCAGGGACGTAAACAAATATGATAAATTAGAATAAAATATGTGAGCATATCTTATATTACGGTTCTTCCTTCATCGAAGGTATTTCGTGTTCATGTTTTGTTATAAAAACAAATTTTATATATTTTGGTCTAACGCTACCGTGCTTCAGATACAGTACGGCCGTTATAACTTGGCGAGTCTGAAGTTAGGCTCTGCGAATTTTAGCGCTTGAAAACTCGTACAAAAATAAAGGTTTAAAAAAATAAATGCACTTTATAGTTGCTATTGCTGTTAAAAACTGTTATTGGTTACTGTTAAAAATAAATGCCAAAATTCGCAGAGACTAACTTCAGACTCGCCAAGTTATAACGACTGTACTGTAGCTGTTTTTTTCAGCTGTAATTTGTAGATCTGTGACAATCTTTACGGTCATACAAAAGCTTAAAACCACCAACTAATAACCACTGTTGCTAAGAGGTCATCTGTTGCCAAGAGGGATAACTTGCGTTACCCAGTAACCGGCTTGTTGAGGTCAGATGATTCTGAGCCGTCATATGTAGTGGTTCGTAGTCGCTACAATATTGGCGACTGCTTATCTAGATCTATCTACCTATGGAGCGAATGCTCCATGTTAAGTCAGTAATTCAATCATAGTGATGAAAAAATAAGTTAGCTAGACTCTGCTTTAAATTATTTAGTTTTCAAATAGAGTTCATGCAATCAGTAAGGCCAGTAGGTCAGTGTAAGGCCTTATTCGAATATATCTATCTCTACAATAGAACCTTATAAACTACAATGGCGGACAACGCGAAAAACCAAAATAACATGTGATTTTTTTAACGATAAACGATTGAATTACCAGAAAAATAGCCTAATAATACAAAATGAGTGTAACCACAACCCAGTCATCATCATCTGCCTAGCCTTTTCCCAACTATATTGGAGTCGACTTCCAGTCAAGCCGGATTTAGCTGAAAAAACCTCCACAACCCATTAACTGGGGTAACACGGTACTTCATGGTAAGACTGGAGTTAGATTTACCTACTGGCTTCTGAATACCCGTAACGACTTCCAAAGATCTACAAATGACAGCCGGGACCAGCGGCATAACCACAACCCAGTAATATAATTTTAAACAACAACATTGCTTTTAAATAATTTCTCTCTGCACAAAAATAAATAAAGCCCGCCTAACATAGAAAAACGTTGGAAAGTTTTAAAAACAATAGCAATAAGTCAGTGTTGCCTTCTGAACAGAACCTTCGCAGGGAGGACAGATAGATTATGTGATAAGGCGATAGTGAGGCTCTTAATTGAATCTCTGAATAAACAACAGCTTAGAGATAAATGTTTGGAGAAAACAGATATTTTGTGCCGTGAACTGCTTTGGTTTTTAACAAAATAGCTGTACAGGTCGGTAGAGTTCAGCCGTTGAAGTAGTATTTACGAGTACCTACCTTTTGTATACAAGTAGGTATGTCCAAATAAAATTTACAATAACCATGATAACGCCCTACTTTATTTTATTAACTTCAGCGTCGTATATAATAGTATCAATGAATTTTCCCAATGCCATGGCGACTGATTCGATTAGAGTTCCTTCAAATAGGCTTGGAATGTTGCACTCAGCCGAACGTACTTTTTGAGGGATACGATTATAATCGGTCGTGTGATTGTTCACCCATGAGACCATGACCCACAGCGCTACGTGGCACACGAGTCTTGTGTCTTGGACCGGACTAATTTAAGGATACTGGGTGTCGGGTAAACCAATAGGGTTTACGGAAATAACACAATGTTATCTGCACTCTTTTGTTAACTAGCAGCATCGCCGGAGCATCTCACCAGAGCCATATTGTAATATTATTATTATTTAATTAGATAACAGAGATCCATTGGGTTAGTAACAACAGTCTTAACCTACGTAATATCACGACAAAGGTCATTGGGCATATCTGACCCGCATTGCGAAAAGTGGCGGACATTAATCAAAATATTTTAAACTAAGGGGAATAATATGACCTTTCATTGTATATAGTTATTTATTTAAAAATCGATGGAGAAAAATGTACAGGATCGTTCAAAAAAATAAAAAATCAAACGGTTTCAGAGGATTTTATTCCACCATTAAAGGTATAAAAGAATTTCGGTACCATACAGCGTGGTGCACTGATGAGCCGATATTTAGAGCCATGTATACGCTGTCTCTTTCGCATATTAGTTAGGCCAAACTAGTTTTGTTGCGCTCGCGCACTGACTTACCGCCCTCTGCACAGTTCTTCGTTAGCTATCGTTGCGACCTGTATGTTTATCTGTTATGTTTAAATGATCTTATGCTTGATTTGGATCAAATTGAATAAAAATATTTTAATAAACTAGCATTTTATTCATATTCCTCATATCAGTTTATAACACTTGAATTTTTCAAGATTCCCGTGGCTCACATTAATGGGACTTATGCCATAGTAAATCAGAGCCATAGATCATTACACTCTACTAATTTCATTTGTGTCCGCCATGGGTATGGTTTTCATACTAAGGTGCCCAATGACCTTTGAAAGTAAACTACGAAACAACGATTAAACATTTTACGCACAAAATTATTTACGAATGGCACTTATCAAAGAACATATTCCCATTTGTCCCCCTGTTTTGTTAGTTCCCGATCGTCCCACCAAGAAGGCGAAGTCGGTGGGACGAACGCGAATACACGGACTATATCCGTTTTGTCTAAAATGTACACCCCAAATCAAATCCTAAAAATGTATTGTATTGTAGTACTTTAGGTATCGCTTGGAAATGTTACAGACGGATCCAAAGGGAACAAAAAACATTCAAAAAATTGTTTTATAATTCGGAATTTGCCTCTCAATATTCTAGACACGTGTACAGTTTCTGAGAAAACCTTTGATGTTTACTATTATATTTTCCTAATAAGTTTCAACGAAGTTATTTTTACCTTAAATTACTAACCGTCTGTGAGAATTTTCGCAGGTACAATTTTCGTAGTACGCTAATTAAAAAAATATGTCTTCATAAACTTTAATTTAAAAAAAATACATTCACAGATAGTTAAAGATATGCAATCTGATCAGTAGGTATTTCTAAAGGTTAAACATAGGCCTTCCGAGGAGCTCGTGGCTAGATAATAACAGCCGCACGGGTCGATCTTCAAGGTTAAGCAACGCTTGCCAAAGTTGGTCTGTGGATGGGTGACTATCTTAATATACCGAGTTTCCTCCGTGCCTCGGAAAGCACGTAAAGCCCTTGGTCCCGGCTGTCATTTGTAGATCTTTGACAGTCGTTACGGATAGTCTGAAGCTAATAAATCTGACTCCAGTCTTGCCATGAAGTACCGTGTTACCCCAGTTGATAGGTTGTGGAGGTCTGGTAGGCAGTCGCTCCTCGTAAAATACTAATATTCAGCTAAATCCGGCTTGAATGGAAGTCGACCCCAATAAAGTTTGGAAAAGGCTAGGTAGATGACGATTAACATAGGCCTTCCGCAAGTGTCACCACAACGACCGTTTCTGTGCTTCTCGCAGCTAACGAATTCTCACGACCCTCGTCAGGTCACCAGTCTACCTTGCGGTGGGCCTACCAGCGCTGCGTCTAGTACGCGGTCACCACTTTGGAACCTTTCAGCCCTATCGACCATCTCTTCTGCGAGCAATGTGCCAACCTATTAACTGCCATTCGATTTTTTTTATTGGTATTACTAGTGCTTGACTGCGATACCACCTGATGGTAAACAGTGATGCAATCGTTGAGGGTGAGGCGCACTAGTTTATTAAGCCCTTATCTCCAAGCTTATTTCTATACTGCAATTAGCTGGTTTTAGCCACGGGTACCTATAACCATCATCTCATCATCATCTACCTAGACTTTTCCCAACTATATTGGGGTCGGCTTACAGTCAAGCTGGATTTAGCTGAATACCAGTATTTTACGAGGAGCGGCTGCCTGCCAGACCTCCACAACCCAATGTTGCGATGACGTTTCGCGCAGTCGCATGAGACCGCACGAGATTTTACGAGAGCCTACGAACTATACGTATACCAGAATTTGTTATGGTAAATCTTTCATACTTACATGCTTTTTGAAGAAACTCGACAATAAAGTCTGTATCTACATAAATAAATCTGGCAACTGGATCAAAGTTAAAATTTATTCCCAAGGATTAGAACAGTAATCCAATACAAAGTGAACCAACTAACCCGCAATACTTACCGTCTTACGTTCTTTGCACAAAAAAAAATAAGTCGAAATCCTAACATAACGAATCCCCAATCAGCAAATCCTATCTGGAGACAAAACCCTTTACTTATGTCCACATATTTTATGGAGAAACGATACAAAGGGCAGATGTTAGCGTATTTACATATGCCTTCGAATCTGTTGAGGCGGGTTCGGCTCTCGATAAAAACGAATCAGAGACCCAACCTTTCCGATTCTTAAATCACAAAGATGGTCCGAATTACTTATATAGTAGGTATGTTGGTAAGTATGTTTTCGTGAACTAGAAAATGAGAGGGACTTCTTTAATCTAAATGATTTTTTTTAAGTTACTTTCACCCTACAGTGCAAAGGTCTAATGAAGGAATGTTTCATCTTAGAGTAGGGAAAGGCATCAAATGCCTTTCCCACCGCAAAAAAGAGATTTATCTACATAGTAAGATGATTGCTTGCATAATTTTATTTAGTGCGTTTTACTTGAAGAAAGCAGACAGATTAATTTTAACTAACGCGATAATCGAACGTTTTCTATTATGTTCATTATTTGTTTTCAAAGTTTGTAAATGACGAATTCATCTTTTAGTGAGTACAGTGGTTGAGTTGCATATTAAAAAAATAATTATCTTAAATTGACCTCGTTCTTTGTATATCAATCTCCTTTTTTTTCCTAACAACATTTTCAGTAACAAAAGTTGTCATACTATTTCTTAAGACACAATTCAATTACTTAACCAAATGTATTAATACTCCGAGAACCAATACAAAAATGATTGGTCCAATTAGCTGCTATTAGAAAGCTTTCAGCTGAAGTACTTTCGGTGCTAACTTCCGGTACAGTTCCAAGCTTGTCATATTTCATCGGATGTAGGCACGCGGTAAGGCTCTGAGGGTAAATGCGGCCATTTATTTCTATCACCAATATAATACTCCTGTAACACTTCCTACCTTATTGGTGCTCTATCTTCTGTATTACTAGCTATAGGCTATAGCCAACAAGTTTCTGTAAGTAAATCACAGTTACCTAGATATTTTAATTGGAATACTTTCATTATGGGTACTTACAGCTAAAGAATAGAATTCTTGGCCGGAGTCTGTATTTTGTAGTAGCTATAAATACAGGTTATTTAAGTCAAAAGTGAATAGGTAACTTCTAGGCAAGCGTTTCACATCGTCATTTTGTCATCAATGCGTCGTCGTTGTTATAATATATGTATACAAAAATGTATTATTTATGTTACAACAACATCATGAAGCGACTGCATCTGTCAGGGTATCCTTTTGGTATTCTATAGGATGCATATTGGCCAATATGTATAGGAATTACATTACTTGATTCCGCGATCACCTTTCTACCATCGGTTAGTGTCCAGCCTTACGTTGTTGACGCTTTTATGATCAGGTTACGCTTTTGGCATCGTCATGTGACGACCGACGATGCCAAAAGCGTAACCTTGACTTGATTCCACCATCCCGTTCAACCATCAGACAAACCGTCGTCGTGCTGCGAGTATCGTTGCCGAAACCTCTACGGTCCGGACTAAGCATTTCGCTTCATCGTTTATACCGCATACATCGAAAGACTGAAACAATTCCTGCTGCGATCTTCCCGTCCGATTATAATTTAGGTGTCACCAGGTTAGAGTAAATAGGATCTTAATAAACTAGTGCGCTCACCATCAACAATTGCTTCACTGCATTCCAGGTGGGATTACAGTCAAGCACTAGCCTATAACAATAAAAACGATAACTCCAACGCTTACTCGTAAGTATATAAAAGAAATATTACTCCCCTAACATAACATTTCACAAGTATTTTATCGGTACGAGTATTTATGTGGTTGCCAAGTACGACACTCTAATTGGAGCGGGTGGAAAAGTACGGGTCTTTCTTTGGTAAACATTGAGCGACCTTGCGGGAGGATATTGAGGCTAAATGATGTTAGTAGGTTGTGGGAAAGCTTCGAAAAAATTAAATAAACTATATCTGTGGCATTAGTGGTTTATTAGGAGAAGTTTTGGAGGTGGGTTTGTTACTATAGTGAAAAGATTAGTCAGTTACACTCTCTCTAGTCTGCGATCGAGTGCTTATTATTCAGGTAACGCAGGGTATATGGAATATCTGCAACATCGCAGCACAATAGAATGAGAAAGAAGTAGTAGGCGGTTGCCTCCTTCTGCGAAGCAGTAATGGAAGCGAAGGATGCGGCCGCTCCGCGAAGAAGTGGCCCTCACGCCGCAGCCACCGTAGGCGTGGGCTTATGGACGGTGAACAATCTGTAGCTGCTCCGGCCGTCCAGTACTCATCTGGACCGAGCACTCCGGGTACTCCTGCGTCCCATTCTCTTCTCAACTTCTTTCACAACTTACCGAGTCCATCGACAGAGGTATTTATGTGACTATACACTGGTCGACCAAATATAGGTTGAATCGACAGGAAAGAAGAAGTATTAGCTTAGTCACTATTTAAATCGGATTTAGGGCCTATTTCACCACCTATGATGTTTCGAGTATCTTACTTGTCAGATAATTTCATACAAATTCTGTTCCATTTTTGAATTTATTCAGTGAGTAGTGCCTACTCGGACATTGTGAAACAGGCCCTAATTCTCATAAACATTACTTTTCCATCAAAGCAAACCCATTTTAGTCCAATCTGCCTCGGCACTATCTTCTATTTTAAACCGTTTCTTTGTCTGTAGAAGTATTTAAATCCGACCAGGATTAATACACAATACATACACAGGCAGAACTCAATATAAATAAATCAATAATATTCCTGTAGGTTGCACAATGTTCAACTATTTTTCGTGTCCTGAAAGTTTCCACAAGTTTTGCAGCGCGAGTATTTCTTTCCATTTCCTTGTTTTATATTATCTGTGTAACTATTAGTGATGAGCGATTCCGACTTGTTTTAAAAACTCACAAGAGTCGGATTCGTTAAAAGAAACCATCGAGTCAATCATCGACCTGCCGGTCTACAAAATATTCGAGATGATTTTCAATTGTTTCTAGTCATCGGAATCGAACGCTTGTTTTCTATTGTTCGAATCAGTCACTCTCACTCGAAAATCGAAACCATTGACATGAACCATCGAAACCAATCGCGAATGAACGCGCCATGCACCAGTCGCAATATTCGACTCGAGTCAAAGTCGGAACAATCGAGAACCATCGAGACACTCATAGACCAACAGATAGCTTTTGAAAGGGAATCAATTTATAGTAGGATGAAATCCATTGTAAATGATTGTGAATATAACAAAAGTAAAAGAAAAATAAATCAAACAATTGGAACAATCGAATAAAACTCTCGCCTTCGCGCATCGCTGGGTACCACTACGTCAGGTAGTTTACCTGCTAGTCGATAAGAGCGTGTTCAGACGTTACCAGTCACTGCACAATTCCGTTCTCCGAAAGTGAATCGTTTGACCACTTCGTGTAAGTCGGCGTCTAAATATGAGCAAGTAAAAAAATAATGAGTTTTTTTGAAGTGGGAAATCACTGATTTTTCTCACTTTAGTGTAGAGTGGAACTTTTCAGGGTGGGTCAGGGTAGCGTCACGGTGACTGGGGTATAAGGACTCGTTCGAGGACCGTTCCCTAACGCGTACAGCTGTCTTCTTCGCTAGCATTACTGCTTTGCAGAAGGAGGCGACCGCCTCTCATTCCCTCTCCCAAACATGGTGGTGCAGAACCCAAGCGGGACACACCTCCACCGTAAGGTCTTCCAAATCCCCCGTACGATTCTTCCGCGTCAATCCAGTGCAAGAACCTCTCGAACTTACCATAATATGCTTTGAGGACACATTATGCGTCATGCGGAAGGTAAGGAACGCGGAAACAAGGGACTTACCACCCTGCTTATGACCTACCCAAAATGTAAGCATATTTTTCATCACAATCCTAAAGACTTACAGCAAACATAAAAAATTCAAATCTTCCCAGGGCTTCAGTCAGGGCTCAATTCAATTCTTCTACTCACGAATACAAACCCACCCACTCCATAATTACCATAACAGTCAAATCAGATTCCATAACAACAATACCTCCATTAGCCACACCGTCAGTCCCCACACTACCCGAACCTACCCGTTTTTCAATTTAATAACAAGATTCTTATCATTTTGACGGCGAGAGCCATTTCTTATTTACTTTAATTGTTTGTAGACGTTCACCCGGAGCGGGGCTCCGGGTGATATTGCATTTCTACTGGAAGCACTTCTGATGGAATATTAATCCTTTCTGAACTCGAACCAGCTTGAGATCATTGTGTGCGGGGCTCGGGAGTATTCCCACTTGCGCACCCAGATTTTCGGCACCAAAATTTTTTGGCTCGCGAGCTATTTTCGTTTCGGCACCAATAGGTATTTTGGGTAGTAACCTATACAAAAAAGTTAAAGTCTTAAAGTCACCCAAAGAGCAATGGAAAGGGCTATGCTCGGAGTTCCCTTGTGCGATCACATCAGAAATGAAGATATCCACAAGAGAACTAAGGTTATAGACATAGCCTGAAGAATCGCCAAACTTAAGTGGCAGTGGGCAGGGCACATTGCTCGTAGAACAGATAGTCGATGGGGACGGAAGGTTCTAGAGTGGCAGCCACTTACCGGAAGGCGCAACGTTGGAAGGCCCCTACAAGGTGGACCGACGACCTGGCGACGGTCGCGAAAAGCCGATGGATGCGAGACGCACAGGACCGGTCTCTATTGCGACGCTTGGGAGAGGCCTATGTCCAGCAGTGGACGTCTTTCGGCTGAGATGATGATGATAACCTATACAAAATCCCAATCCAAAATACCTATAGGTGTCGAAACAGGAATAGCTTGGAAGCCAAAAATTTAGGTGCCGAAAATCTGGGTGCCGAAACGGGAATACTCCGTGTGCGGAATAAAGACAGACATACACCTAGATAGTACTGTCTCTTTCTAGCAGGGGATGATAAGTGTGATGTTTTAGGAAGTTGGGATCCTCGGCGGTCTGGTTAGCATGGATTTTCTTGTTAACGCATAAGTTATGGAGGGTTACTTCGGATAGGCGCGGATAACTTAAGGTACAATTGTTGCAATTCTGAAAGATGTTTTGAAGATAACGATTCAGATTTGTGGTGAGATATTGCTTTTAGGCGTTTGGTTTTTATAGTGGATCAAATATTTGAAATATCATGATTTTGGTTGCGTAAGTCTAACGGTCAAAAAATCTATTCGGCCTACTTCATTTCCGAGTGTAAAAGTGGCACCTATCTTTTCCGTTCACCAACCGATTGCCTCACTGTGCCTGTACTGTCTATGACTTCCATTTCGAAGATGTGTGAAGATCTCTCTTATTTATGCTCTATCATCTTTACTACCGAAAAAAAACTTCTACAGTATGTGAGCCAGATAACAGCCACAAGCTATGCTACAGCTACTATAACCCGCTAAACTCAGCGAGACTTTGGATTCATTAGTTATCTTTCAGGGAATGAGAATACTAACTTATACTAACTACAAAAACATTCAACTGTGGGATTCGCTCAGCAATATAAAAAGTTGCCCCTGCAGTAACTCTGGTGCGACAAATGTTGCGTAAATTTATTTTTCATTTACATTATATGCAAACTTTCTTGAGGAGCTGGAACTCCTCAAGAAAGTTTGCACGGGTCCATTGACACTTCATTTTAATGTCCATAACATCCAGTATAAATTACAGTCGTCTAAATTGATGACTCTTATTATGCTATTGTATAGTTAGCCAATCAGAATTATCCCAATGTCTGTCTAAATAGTACCTCAGTCATGACCGTAGCACACTCCACCAGCTCCAGACGCCATACCATTCTATAATACCGGAACATTACCAGTTATGTGTGGGCTCAGCTGTGCAGGCCCATAATTGTTCGTTCCTAATGCCTGTGAGCCTGGGATTCGGACTCTGATCTACAATATTATGTCGTTCAGGCTGTCCTAATTGAACACGCATGTTCAAGATACTGCATGATGGTGAATTTTACGACAAGCAGTATAAGGCGATAATAACCTTCTTTAATATTAGACATCTGGAAGAAACCTTGACGTCGATTTTACTTTTATTTACATAAGCAAAGCAATGTTGGCCCAGTGGTAACGGCCCTGACTTACGAGTTGTAGGACGCGGGTTCAAATAAAGCCAGGCGCATTACTTTGTGTAATAATTTCATCACCACTGCTCTCAAAACAGTGAAAGAAAACCTTGTCGGGGAAGCGGCATGTCCTAGAACCACGAAGACATGTGACATCCACCAACCCGCACTGGGCTCACGCGGTGGATTATGGCCCATTCATTCTCAGTAAGAAGAGGTCTGAGTCCCAGCAGCGGGAACATTAAAAGGCTGATGCTATGCTATACTACACAAGCAAACACTATAGTCCAACGGTTAGGACATCATAGTCAAAGATCCGTTGGTGCCCCGATATTGACTATAGGCTATTCGCCGAGGGTTGAGCCAAAAGGTAAACAAACCATAAAAAGGGTTCTTTATATGTCATGATCGATGTAGTGAACATATAAAAATAAGTATGGAATTAATAATTACACTGACAACATTAGAAATTATATTTTAGAATGATGTCTGTGGAACTTATGTTATCCTTTCAGTTTTATTTGAAATCAAACATTATAAATGCCTTTAATTATTTTCTTAATTTTTATTAGTTATGCATTAAATAGTTCACATGTAAAAGAACCTAAAATGACATTTTAATACTACTAAGTTATAGACCACAGATACTGCGAACATTTTACATTGAAATGTGACTTTTTGTCATCGGTCGGGTTATACCCGCCATTTTGAAAAAATGATTTCTTTGTTTACCTTTTGGCTCAGGCTCCGGCGAATACACTGTAGGTACTAATGTTTCCTCCCTTACACAGAAACAAAACTGCTCACATCATTTTGATAACCGGTTTTTTACGAGCTCTTATATTTTCTCCTATTATTTCCGAAATGCCTTATTAAGCGGCACATTCAATCGTCAAAATAAGCTAAACATCGAATAACACTTATACAGAATGTTTTCCCATCAATTGGAACCCAGTAGTAGCAGTACCAGTCGATAGCGCGCAAATTGAGTTCGGGAGCGATTCACTGTGGAGGCAATGGGTAAGGAATCGGCCATCTCACCGCAATTATGATTCCGATGTAAAAATTTGACTTGTTTGGGATGCTTTCCTGTTTTGTTTGTGTTAGGAAAATATGGTTTTCCCTGATTTCAAGTGAACATAGTAGGCACATTGATATGTCATAATATTGTCAAGCATTTTTCTCTTAATAGGGTCATCGGGTCATCCTTCTAGGGCAAAGTAGTGTAGACCTAGCCTCAAAATTCAAGGAAGACATAAAGCAACAAAACACAAAACAGCTGGTCAAGAAGATTCTAAGAGTTCTGTTGTCTGACAGGCGGTTTTTACAACTATAATTATTATATCATTTATTTATTTTTATTTTTTTATGATATATAAACTAGTGTCTGATTGCGATCCCACCTGATGGTAAGCAGTGATGCAATCTTAGATAGTGAGGCGCACTAGTTTATTAAGAGCCTATTCACTCTAGCCTTGAAGACACCCAAATTATAATTGGACGGGAAGACCGCAGCAGGCAAATTATTCCAGTCCTTCGATGTACGCGGTATAAACGACGAAGCGAAGCGCTTAGTCCGGACCGCAGAGGTTTCAACAACATAAGAATGGATATTCGCCGTACGACGGTTTGTCCGATGGTAAAAAGGGGATGGCGGAATCAATTCGTGTAATTCCCGGGCACACTCTCCGAAATGCATCCTGTAGAATACCGAAAGGAAATCTATAATGTAAAGACATTACCTTTAGGAATATATTGCTATGCTAGCAAAATTACGGTTCGCTAGTCTTACATAGCCTTCACTCTCAAACGGTTTGAATCCTAAGGCCCGGCGCCCACTATCGGTGGGCATCGGTGCGGCTCGGTAGAGCTCGAGCGCTTTACGCCGGCTTCGGGTGGCTTTGGGCGCCTTAGAGCTGTGTCGGGCGACTTCGGGCGGCTTTGGGCGCCTGAGAGCTGCCTCGGCAGTCTTAAACACACCTAAGGACGCCGTAGCTGATTTTGGGTAGCCTAAGAATAGTTCTGGCTGCAGAAACATCGCAGAGCAGTCACTCGTAACGTTCCGTGAAAACAGTTATGTGTGTGTATTTATAATGGTGGATTGGACTTAGTTCTCATTGTTCATTCCCTGTATTAGGACATATTTATTAGTATTTTGGTAAAAAAAATATGCAAATAACAGTTTTCTTTACGAATGTACATGCGCAGAAGTTCGCAGAGCCTATGTTCAGGACTGCCATGTTATTTTGCGTCTACTTGTACGATACGATAATGAAGGCGCGTGCGGTGATCGAAATGACTGTTCTGCGACGTGTCTGATCCGAAAATGTCACCCTAGCTACCCGAAGACCGCCTCGGCATCCTTAGTCATGCTTACGGCTGCCGAGGCCGCCCGAAGTCGCCCGACGGAGCTCTAAGGCGCCCTACGCCGCTCGAAGCCGGCGTAAAGCGCTCGAGCTGTACCGAGCCGCACCGATGCCCACCGATAGTGGGCGCCGGGCCTAAGTGTGATGGACCTAAAAATATGGCGGGTGTTCTTAAATTAATACGCATATTGAATATATCTATCTATCTTATCTCTATCTTTTTAATGGCGCCAATTCACTTGTGCACTAACTAAACTTATCTAAACAATCTGTTTCTATCTTATAATAGTAACACATAAAATAAGATAGCAAGATTTTTACTCTACATCCAATTTTAGATGTGATTTTAGAACGTATAGAATTAACATTTGTTTAAGAATAAAAAGAAGTGCATCTAAACTATACTATAGAAAATATAGAAAAACTATATCGCATTTTACACGCATGAATCCCCCCACATACTACGTGCACAGCCATCATTTTCCTGCCACTGTAACTGACGTGTCGTGTTCCGTTCAAACCGTGCGTAGTCACACGTTCCTGTGCGATCCCGTACGATGCCGTGCGGAACCGACCGTACAATTCCAACAAAAAGGAATTGAAAAACATGCGCTTTTGTTTGCCGGATCGAACGGTGTTTCTTTTGAAGGAGATGTACGAAGTTTGTGGGACAAAGTGCTGGTTGAAATGGCTTTTACGTAGGGAGTAGCTAAGTGGTTGCTTGAGATGTAATTTGTTGGGGAATATACCGGCTTATGTTCAGAGTTTTTGGCCAGATTTTAATGTGTGTGAATGAGTTATAGGATTTCTTATACGCACCCGATAACAAGTCTATTGATTAATTTGGATTTTGCCTTTTGTAATTTGCTGTGTTTAATCTTTTAAATATCAGTAGTCAACTTTGTTGATATAGTTGTCTTGATTAGTACTACATAGTGTAGATATAATGTAGAGTTAGAGATCCTCGTACCACAAAAAAAAACACTTCTTGAAATCATGATCGAATTAAATTGTACTGTTTTATGAATTTTGCTTGGACAATGTCGCAGGCATCAGCTTATATAAGACATTTCCTGCGTGATAGTGGGAACAAGGGAACATACTCCTAGGATAAGTATACTATTAATGCTACTTCAAAATATTTCCATTCTCGACATCTTTCGAAATCCATTTAGTACGTATTACGTGAAAGAGTAATAATCATCCAAACATCCATTCATACAAACTTTCACGTTTATAGTATTTGTAAGATAATAAGGTACCTCACTTCGTAAAAAAGATATACCTACTTATCAACAATCTAACAAGCAAATAAGCTAGAACACACCTATAAAATATATCAATATTCAGGAACAAGCTATGAATGTCGATGGCACGTAGTAACAAGATATTTGTCAGTCACACGGCGCAATATCCGGCCTGGAAGGGGTTGACGCGAATATCATAATATTATCATAGGTGATAGCGATCGAACGGTGCTCGGTATTCATTGTTATATGTCAGCTGTGGCGTATTGAGTGTTCGTGGAGCAAGATTTTCTAAGAAATTTATTTTCATAGCAATAGTATAATCTTCGTCATTGTTTCAGATAAGAAAGAAAGAAAAGGTCTAATCGTACCTCAGACAATCGTACACAATACAACAAAAATAACATTAAAATCTATGTGAGGCCTAAAACCTTGCCTTCCGGTAACCGCCAAGACCAAGTCCGAATCTTCGACGAGGTTTAAAGAGTGATGATCAGTGAGATGTCAGTAAAACCGTAGGGACCCAGCATTGCCGATGCCTACTATAGCCATGGTTTGACTTCTGAAAAGTTTTGCCGTGATCCTAGAATACAAAGGGAACTAAAGTTACACAGATATGGTTTTAGTCAGTAAAAGTCTGACACGCTTCCCCGCGCCCAGAGCAGAAGAAAACAGTAGACGACATAATAAGCAAAATCATGTCAACCTTTTAAAAACAGCTGGAGTCGTAACCAACATCAACAAAACCGAATCCTATACATCAATAAACTAATAAAAAATATATCAAAAACTCCACGTGTAACATGAAAATCAATCTATTAAATGAACTAGATTAACTGTACTATTCAGCGATCATTTTCCTAATGGCCCGGTGTATACGCGAGATACAAAGGCTAAGGGCCCCCGCAGACTGCAGACTCTTTGATCGGCCGATAGTTTGATCGGGTTGAGCCCGCAGCGCGCGCACGGGGCCAACTCATCATCATCTGCCTAGCCTTTTCCCAACTATATTGGGGTGGGTGGCACGACATTGGTCAAGTCGGTAATTCGTCAAGTACGCAGTTCGTCCAATTTGAAATTGGTCAAAGCTGTAGTTCGTCTAATCGGAAATTTGCCTCGTCTAATACGCAATTGGTCAAGTCCATGTACAGTCGATCAAACGCGAAACGTGTACCATCAAACGCGAAACGTGTACCATCAAACGCGAAACGTGTACCATCAAACGCGGTACACAGGAACGCAGGGGTGAATATTCTTTGATTAGGATGTTCACTTTTGTATTTATTTTTATTATTGATTTCTATCATAACATCGATACTTAACTTACTTATTAACTACTATAGAGTATTTAATTGCTGGGAATAACTATAAGACAACGTAAAATGTAGTTGCATTCTTGCAGAACTGTGCTGGTGCAGCCGCGACACACACAAAAAAAAATTACTGAGCAATGGCAGATTAGGATTGCTCAGGACATGTGGTGTTGTGCGAATGAACGCCATCGTACCACTAACGCAGTTGAGGCTTGGCATCGGAGGTTAGACATTAAAGCCCAACCTTTGAAAACACAACCTTTTTATGTACGTTAGTATTTTAAAAAAAGAAGCAAAATATTCATCATCTGTCTAGCCTTTTCCCAACTATATTGGGGTCGGCTTCCAGTCAAGCCGGATTTAGCTGAATACCAGTATTTTACGAGGAGCGGCTGCCTACCAGACCTCCACAACCCATTAACTGGGGTAACACGGTACTTCATGGAAAGACTGGAGTCAGATTTACTGGCTTCTGACTATCCGTAACGACTGCCAAAGATCTCCAAATGACAGCCGGGACCTACGGCTTAACGTGCTTTCCGAGGCACGGAGGAAACTCGTTATGTTAAGATGGTCACCCATCCACAGACCAACCTAGGCAAGCGTTGCTTAACCTTGAAGATCGACCTGTGCGGCTGTTATTATCTAGCCACGAGCTCCTCAAAATATTATATAACTAAAATGAAAAGAGAACAAGAAAAGCAGAGGGAAACATGCAACATAATAATAGATCCCAAAATTGAAAAGATCATAGAAAAGTTATTAAATGGTAAATTAGATGTATAAATAATTAATACCCAACACGACTGTTTGAAGCACTGTAACACATAATACTTAACCTTTTTTTTTTTTAATCGACCATAAAAAGTGTAATCAGAATTTTTACATTAGGTGTTTCGCGCCGTTTCGTATTCGTTGCGTAGTTTTAAAGATCTTTGCAAACTTAGGGACAGACAGACATATAGCGGGAATCAATTTTTTTTTATACTATGTAGTAAGTAGTGATAATGATTACTATGTACATAAGTGTAAATATGAATAAAATAAATAAGTTAATATAAACTACCTCGGCACTTTCATTTTTTAGCCGACTGTACTTAAATCACTTGACCAATTGCGTATTAGACGAATTCCATAATTTGGCAAATTTCCGATTAGACGAACTACAGCTTTGACCAATTTCAAATTGGACGAACTGCGTACTTGACGAATTACCGACTTGACCAATGTCGTGCCACCCCTCCACAAGGGTAAAATACTGGTATTCAGCTAAATCCGGCTTGACTGGAAGCCGACCCCAATATAGTTGGGAAAAGGCTAGACAGATGATGAATATTTTGCTTCTTTTTTTAAAATACTAACGTACATAAAAAGGTTGTGTTTTCAAAGGTTGGGCTTTAATGTCTAACCTCCGATGCCAAGCCTCAACTGCGTTAGTGGTACGATGGCGTTCATTCGCACAACACCACATGTCCTGAGCAATCCTAATCTGCCATTGCTCAGTAATTTTTTTTTGTGTGTGTCGCGGCTGCACCAGCACAGTTCTGCAAGAATGCAACTACATTTTACGTTGTTTTATAGTTATTCCCAGCAATTAAATACTCTATAGTAGTTAATAAGTAAGTTAAGTATCGATGTTATGATAGAAATCAATAATAAAAATAAATACAAAAGTGAACATCCTAATCAAAGAATATTCACCCCTGCGTTCCTGTGTACCGCGTTTGATGGTACACGTTTCGCGTTTGATGGTACACGTTTCGCGTTTGATGGTACACGTTTCGCGTTTGATCGACTGTACATGGACTTGACCAATTGCGTATTAGACGAGGCAAATTTCCGATTAGACGAACTACAGCTTTGACCAATTTCAAATTGGACGAACTGCGTACTTGACGAATTACCGACTTGACCAATGTCGTGCCACCCCTCCACAATCCATTAACTGGGGTAAAACGGTACTTCATGGCAAGACTGGAGTCAGATTTACTGGCTTCTGACTATCCGTAACGACTGCCAAAGATCTACAAATGACAGCCGGGACCCACGGCTTAACGTGCTTTCCGAGGCACGGAGGAAACTCGTTATGTTATGATGGTCACCCATCCACAGACCAACCTTGGCAAGCGTTGCTAAATCTTGAAGATCGACCCGTGCGGCTGTTATTATCTAGCCACGAGCTCCTCAATAACGCACACGGGGCCAATTAAACCGTCGAGTTGGTGATAGGCGCGCACACCAACCAGCATTCGGCCGATTGCTCTCGCACGGTTTGCACGGTACAGAGAAAATGAAAATGTCTTTGCCAAACTCGGAGCGAACTGAGTCGGCCGATCAAACAATCGGCGCCGTGTGCGCGCGTGGAAGAGCGTCATACTGATTTAGCCGTCGCGTCGGCCGATAGTTGGCCGGCAGATTAGTTTGAAGGGAATCGAGAAGCCCATCAAACTTTTTTTCGGCCGATACTGAATTGCTGTAATGTGTGCATATGCATACCTCTCCATACTGATACCTATCACATACCCGCAAAACGAGACACAATAGTAAAACAATAACGGCGCGGTCTCATAGGACCGTTCGAGGATTCATGAATTAAGAAGCCGACTAAACCGTCGGCCGATAGAAAGTCTGCAGTCTGCGGGGGCTCTAAAACCTAACGTTAATCGCATACACGTGCCGAGCCTTTTTTACGGAAAATGTGGAATATAATAAACTTGTTTTTCTTTTGATTTAAACTTCAAATCTTTTACGCGTATTTGAGCTTAGGTTTAATTCCCTCAAAATATGAGTTTACTATTCTTCTTATGTTCTATTTTTCTTCTATAAGGTTTTGTTAGAGAAAAACATTTTAGTCTTCATGTTACTTATCATAAATACCTTGCTACTTATCATACCCACTCTATAACACCTTTTATTTAAAAAAGAGACTGTTTTCAAGAAGACATTTATTTTTTGACAGATTTTTAGGTAAGTAAATGATAATTATTACGATCTGCTAGTAAACAAAGTAAAATACTTTCAAATTCAGACAAAAAATACGATCTTATCGACTAGTTGGATTTTTCTATAACTATACGATTTTTCAGTAAGTCAGCCCTAAATCCAGATTCGTGGCCAAATGTACTTTTCTTTTTAGGTGGGACCATCCAATGACTTCTCCCGCTCTTTGCGGATATGGAGGGCTTGTTAGACTTTTACTGGCTAAAATCCATTTCTGTTGCTTCTTTGCCTTCATTCCAGAGCCCTGGGGTTTACTTTCACATAACTCATAGCCCCAGTAGGTGTCGACCCTGCTGGGCCCCTACGATTTGCTGACATCTCCTTGAGGCGCGCGTGGTACACAACTTACCGTGGACTACTTGAGATCGGGTGATACGAAGAGTAATGCAGAAGTGTGCCTATGACGTGAATATCTGCGGTACCAACCTTTTATAGTAGGGGAGCCCCAGAAGGGATTTCGGGATTTACTAAAGCGCGGCAGATTAATATACAGGGGGATACCTTGCACCCAGTTAAGTACCTCCACCAAATATGAGGCCCATATATAAAGCCGCCCGTGAAGGATACAGGATCAGATTAGTAAAAAAAAAATGACCCTCAGACATTCTCGAGCGCGTCAGATTAAGGTAGGGTGAGTTAATTACATCTTAAAATGTGTATATTCCACTAATCTGACAATTTGAGAGAGACGTAAAGAAAGGGGAGGGCAGCAAAGTTGTAAAAAAAAAACGCTATCTCGACATTCTCGAGCGTAGCTAATTTTTTTTTTATTTTGAAGGAAATAATTCAAGAATAATGAAAAATATATAATCTGACGATTTCCGCAAGCCGAAATAACAAAAAATCGTCGATAAAGTTAAATGCGTGCAGTTGTGTGATGGCTACATTTCCTTCTCCGGTTTTCTAAAGAGTTCCCTTAAAATTAGATTTCGTGGGAATTTGAACTGATTCGGACCGTTAGATTTTGAGAAATTTTGAAAAATCTCAAAAAAATAAGTTTTATATTTTGAAAGTGGTTTTTTTTATATAACTTTTAAACGGCTTTATCGATCAACTTCAAAAACTAATCCGCCTTTGAGCTTGAAAAACCACGTCGATCGCTACCAAGCTGGTCAAAATCGGTTGATTCGTTCGAGAGATATCGTGAACGAAAGAAACCCGAAAAAGTGATTTTTCGGGATTACTCCGAAATTTTTGGTTCGATAAATTAAAACTAGAAAATAACTTATGAGGATGATAAAACTGCATTCAATGCCGCAAACCGTGTGAAAATTACTTGATCCGTTCAAAAGTTATTGCGGTTTGAAGATTCCAAAAATAGTGTTCTATGAAACTTTTATCAGACTTTCGAGCTGGGAGAGCTCAAATATTATCTCTTTGAACTCAGCGAGCTCAAAATATCACATAAAATATATTTTGAGCTCAAAAATGATGTAAGTACAATTTTAAGCGCCCAGGAATGGAATTAGCTGGAAGTTGCAGGGGTATTTTTGTCAGATCAGGCGATTCCCTCTAGATAATCGTCAGATTATGAGACAGTACGTTTAGAACATAAAGATGAACCATATATATCTTAATCTGACGCGCTTGAGTATTTCAAAATAGCGAATTTTTTTTGCACTTTATGAAAGTGGCCACGAGTTTGCGTCCCATCGAAATGGTCAGATTAGTGAATGAGATCTTTTTTTTTGGTGCACTTAACACTCCCTTAGAAAATCTGACGCGCTCGATTAAATTATTTTTTTTTCCATTTTCAACCCTTCCATACAACCACCCCCATCATGCAAACGATCAGATTAACATACGTACATTATTAAAAATACGTAGGGCATTGATGCTATCAATATCTGACGCGCTCGAGGATGTCCATGCAACAGATTTTTTTTACATATTTAAAAATCTATAGCCGCTTCCCCCACCGATGAAAAGGTATAATCATAGAACATTTTTTTCTTCTTATCATCTAAGCTTTGCAACCCAATAGGTCTCTACGACGCTCGAGTAAATCCCCATTTAGCATCGTGGCCTCCCCTACTATTAGGAGAATACAGGCGTGATGTTCTAACTAACAAAAATACTCAAGCTCCAAAACTATCCTAGGATAACAGTCAGAATAAAAATATTTCCTTCGTCACTCTAAAAAGTAACACATGACGGGTACAACACTCCTTTCAATATCCGTATAACTGATCTAACTCGACGGCGGAAAAATACGACAGTGAGCGGAAAGTGCCGACAACTGGCGGAAAGTACCGACGCGACAGTTTGCCGATGCCTGCGGGATATTTAGAATTACTAGATTGGATAGTTTCACTGGGCTTATGAAAAAAATTGTTGGTATTTGTTCTGGGTGATGTGGAGTGAAAAAAAATATAATTTTACTAACTTCTACCCGCGACTTCGTCTGCGAGGGCTTCAAAATTGGGTCCAAAAAGAAATGAAAAATTGACACAAAAAAGAACCGGAATTAAAGGTAGCCTATGTTCTTTTCCCTGTCAAAAGCCATAATAATATGCACGGCAAATCCGTTCAGCCGTTTTTGCGTGACTAAGAAACAAACGTCCACACTTTCTACCCCACCACCACATCCACAGTTCTAGGACATGCCAGTTTGCCCACGATGCTTTCCTTCACTATTTTGAGAATAGTGGTGATGAAATAAATAACACAAGTAATGCGCCTGTTTGCGCCTGCGTTTGAACCCACGACCTACAATATGTATGTCTGGGTCACCATTGCTCTCGACCACAACGTAATCAGGCTTATTAACATGATTTCGTAACTAAGTACTAACACACTGGTGACTACGCCTTTTTTGTGGGCAATATCAGATTGCTCAATTTAAATTTTCGAGTCATCGAATCTAAACAATTATATTGTGCGTCTCGCATCCATTAAAATCCCGCCACCCTCACTAGGTCATCAGTTCACCTTGTGGGAGGCCTTCCAACGTTGCGTCTTCTTCACTACAACTCGATTCAAGAAAAATAAACGCTTCTGCTAACTACAAATTACATACTCAAAAAATAATTCGCCTCACCGGTAACGTGATAATAATACTGTAATTATCAAAAGCAAACGTTTTAAAACGTATTAAATTAAGCGATTTAACAGCCCCACAGTTCTAGTTATTTACACGCACCAACGCACAACAATGTATGAATCACGCAGATAGGTAGTTCGTTGGATTCTCAACTCTATTGCATCACTGGTTACCATCAGGTGGGATCACGGTCAAGCATTCATAAATCCCCGACCGGTCCTATAAGACCGCGCTGTTATTGTTTTATTATTGTGTCGCGTTTTGTGGGTATGTGATAGGTTAAATGAACTCATTGACAGAAACGAATCTTTCATGAACATGACTGGTTGTTTGGACGTGATACCATTGATGATTATGTCAAACCTATTTCTTGCATCTTTTATTTTTTAAGATGGGACTTCTAACGCTCTAGGGTGGATGGGAGATAATACAGGCTGATGGAAATAAGTGTCTTTGCTCATGAAAAAACCAATTATACTTCGTTCGAATATCTCGTTCATATCGGTAGGTTACTCCATTCTAACTTATTCAAACGAATTTCCAGATGCAGTAAATCTATGGGGAATTTGTGAAAGGAAAACCCTAAAACGCAAAAGGCAGCTGAAAGATGTAGATGTGGTTTTAGTTGGAAAAGTCTGACACGCCATCCCATTCCACCCTAGAGCGGGAGAAGTCATTCAATGATTTCTCACATTAAAAAAAGTTCCATACGAAGGCGACTTTCTAAATTCCATCAAAACTATTCAATATTTATTTACTCACATATTCTTGGTAAAAAACGCAAGGGTACAGAAAAACGATATAGTCTGTACACTGTCCGCCAGGGAATTAAAGAATGTACTCAGTACATAGCTACATTTCATTATAATAGCGTGCTATGCACTCAATTCCTAAAATTGGAACTGAAAAACTTAAGTGTACATCAATTATTCCTATTGCCCATATTAAGTGTATTCGATCATGCCAACAACCTTATTATCATAATATAATTACTTTGCTCTAAAAACTACAAGGCAATTGTATAATCAATCATATATATACTTTATATTTCACACTTGAAGTTTTTAGTCGTTTATCAATCTTGATCAGTTGTGAACCAGTTTTGAAAAACGATTTTATCTTTACAAAGATATAAAAACGCAAGAATTTCCAATGTACTTTATCTCTTGTTTTCTAAATTAATCTGTTACTAGTTCAAACTTTGTATCTATCACAATGGATTGGAAGACCCAGTTGTCTTTTTTTGTAATACTAGGATCTGTGTTGCCACAAGAAGCGCCAGTGTTATACGATGCCTACTTCGGGAAACCTATCTCGGATAAACGGAACAACTATCTGGCAGGAGTCGCCAATGGGACCAGGTTTTTGTTTAATTTACATAAACTAGCCGAAAGACGTCTACTACTAGATATAGGCCTTACCCAAGCGTCGCGCGTCGCCACAACGACCGGGCCTGTGCGTCTTGTATCCATCGGATTCCCGTGACCCTCATCAGGTCATAGGTCCATCTTGTGGGAAGCCTATGTCCAGCAGTGAACGTTTTTCGGCTGAAATTATGATGATATAAACTAGTGCTTATCTGCAATAGTTGATGGTGAGGCGCACTAGTTTATTAAAAGCCTTTTCACTCTAGCCTTGAAAAAACCTAAATTATAATCGGACGGGAAGACATCAGCAAGCAAATTGTTCCGGTCCTTTGACTAGGAGAAACGCTTAATCCGAGACTACATCTTACTGCACTTTTAAGACTTCGTTCCGGGCACTATCTATCAGCGAAGTTTGCATTCCTTATGAAGAAAGCTGATTCGCCAAATTGCAGAGAATGTAATCAGATTGAGGACGTGCAACATTTGCTGATGGATTGTATCCGGAACAGGAGTGAGAGGGAATCACTGTTGAGGGAATTAGGCCTAAACAGACTTAACGTGGGACTAATTCAATCAATTTTATCTCGACCAACTTCAGATGATGCTAAAAAGTTGTGTCAGTTAATAACAGCCCTTCATCAGTGAGTTTCATCTTTAGCATAGTGTTATATACCTACATGTAAACACGTAATGTACTGTCCAGTATACTGTTTACATGCGTACGTGCCGTTTATATGTGTATATAATACTGTATATGTAATTAAGTATAGTAATAAGATTATGTAATGTTAAAAGGTACGATGGGGTTGGCATATCTGATTAGATAAAAACCCCAAAAAAATAAAGAGAAAAAAAATCTTACTGCACTTAGTTACTGCATAATATCGTAATTTTACAGTGTTCTATAGAAGCAAAATTAACACTATGAATAGTGTCTGAAGTATATCCGCTGGACACGGTTTTAAGATCGTGATGATCGTGGTGATGAGGCATTTTATTTTTATTTTGTTTTATTCGGAAAAAAAAAAAACAGTTAAATGCTAGAGAAAACACTAAAACAAAACTTTAAAACTAGATGCACAAACATGTAACCCTATGTCTACCTCTTAACATTTGAATAACAGAAGTAAACAACTATGGTAAGAGTTTACAGAATACACTGCCTTCTGCCAAAGCCTTATGTTTAACAAAATAACTTATTCTATACTCCGTTTGTTTAGGTAGTTAACTAAAGGTCTTGGTATGTCTTTTTATATTAACGTTTGAATCCCCAACCGGTCCTATGAGACCGCGCTGTTATTGTTTTACTATTGTGTCTCGTTTCGCGGGTATCTGAGTAACTACAGAGGTCGTATATAATATACACAAAGATTATAAGCTTGGCCAGAAAGAGTAGAAAAAAATTGAGGTCGCTACTATCGTTTAGATGCTTTTAGATGGTATCATTTATTCTACTTCATAAACGGTCTTGATACTTAAATATTTTTTTAAATGTTAGAATAGGTTTTTTTTTATTAAAACGTTGCCCCACACTAGGAATTACTCGTGTATCGTGGGTGCGTTTACAAACATGAAAACTCACGTACACAAGACGCCCAGACCCGGAACAACTATCTGTAGATCATACAAAAATATGTTCCGTGAGGGAATCGAAGCCGGGATACGGGGCGCAGCAGTCTATCGCTTACCGAGCCGTCAAAAAAAAAATTAAACTATATGCATAATTAGTAGTAAGGACTAGGTTTATAACTGATAAATAAAAAAGCTTAGGAAAGTTTAAACATCTTCATTACTAGGGCTACCCTTTAAGTTGTATCGTTTGAAATAAGTACAGACCATTTAATAGATTAGTACCATTTATTGTTTTTCAAAGAATTCTCCACGATATTTAATACACTTTTGCATGCGTCCGAACCATCTTTTTAAATATTTATTCCACTCTGATGTGGGGGTAGTCAAAATGGCCGAAGAAGCTATTGATGATTTGATGGATGTTGAGCTTCTTTGGGTGAGCGGTAACTTTGACCACGAAGACTGCTTGATTTTGGGGAATGTAAAAAAATCGTTAGGGCTCAAGTCAGGGGTTTAAGGCGTGTGATCTAAAATTTAGACATTTTGCTTAGCTGGTGTTGTAAATTTGCCATCGTTTTTATTGCTTTCGTTTATTATGCTTCGGACACAGCTTTCTGATTTTTTTCCTGGAATCAAAATAAAACATTAATTTAGAATGACGTAGGTGACGATCAAAAAATGCAATCGCTCTATAATATAAAGTCATTGTGAAAGTAATTTTAAAATGTAAACATAACCTCTGATGTTTTGTTAAATCCGTAAAAAATGTCGATGATATGGATTTTTTTAAGGCCTCACTGACGTTAACTGTAACTAGGATCATGAACTATGTATATTATATAAAATTAGAGTGAATAAATACCTGGCATATCAGCAACTCATATGTAAAGATCGTCCAACTCGGTTAGAAGTTTTCCGGCATGATACTCCGCCAAACATCGTTTAAAAACATTGTAAATTACTTCTCTGGCACCACCTTTTAGCGTCTTGCCCATTTTTAATAACAATTCACTGAATAAAACGTTTAATATCTCCCAAAATAGCAATAATTCACAAGCCGCTTTCTTTGTTTTGGTATTTTGACTGTTGTTTGACATTATTTTTCGAGTTGCTATAGGAACAAAAATTTAGTTTATATTTATTTAATTTCTACTCTTTCTGGCCAAGCTATATTTAAATTTAGTTTATTAGCTAACATCGATTTAGGTAAATACCTATTTGCAAAGATTTTTACATACAATTTATAGACAACTTTTAGATAAAAAGACATGCCAAGATTGTTTACCTTTAGTTAACTACCTAAACCGACGGAGTATAGTATGAAGTTCTTCTCCTAGAGAGGAGGCCTGTGGGCTGTGTCCTAATAGTGGGAATATTACATGTAGGGATTGCAATTGCTGGATCCAGCATACAGCAATCCAGCTGGATCCAGCGCCTTTTTAAATATGCTGGATCCAGCAAACAGTGTTGGATCCAGCGATGCGGATCCGCAAACATATCATTTCTATTGTTTAGTTTCGAATTGCGTCCGTAATGGTCATATTTATGTGATGACAACTGTGTAATGGCAACTGCCCGATAAAATGATTTCGTATTTTTTATCTATTCAAATCGCACGAAGAACTTTGCTTGCGCGATGCAGGATTCTGTGACGTCAGATGTCGCTATAATGATGTTATTATTTTTAAGTTGTTTCTTTTGATCTCAAATGGTTAAGAACCCAAAGCAAATTAGTGAAAGATTTCATAGATTATCGTAAGAAGTTATTATACAAATTACTTAATAAAAAAAAGTCTTCAAAATGTCGTCTTTTTATATGCGTTCCATCCACATTTTGCTGGATCCGCGCTGGATCCAGCTGGATTCAGGTCAATCCAGCAAGAATCCTGCTGGATTGAAAACGCCGCTGGATTGCAATTCCTAATTACAAGGCCGATGAAGTTCTTACTGTAAAATTAAACAAATCGTGTATATGCCTATCCACGTGATTGAGGTAGGATTAGCAAAACCTAAAAAGAACAATAGACTATAATTTATGGCATCATACAGGCATCGATATGGCACTAACACAAGATGACTCAACCGGTTTCACTGGTTGTCACTTAGCAGGTAAACGAACCTCACATACACCAAAAAAGGTAGAAAAGTAACATTATTAAGAAGTGGTGTAAATTAAAGCTTTGAACAAATACATGTGAATCTGAACTACATTACCTAAATAGTATATTGTGGATGGAAATAATCAAACTTGCGTTTTTTTCTTTTTAACCGACTTTAATTCATAATTCCCTGACCGGTCTCATTGGACCGCACTGTTATTGTTTTACTATTGCGTCTCGTTTCGCGGGTATTGATAGGTTAAAAAGGAGAAAGTTACAATATATTAGTCAGTACGTATTTTTTTAATCGTTGCTCAATACTATAATTATATTATAGGCTATATTGTAGGTTCTCCCGCTCTAGGACGGAGCAGGCGGGCGTGACTGGCGTGACGTGTTTACTAGCTAAGACCACATCTATATTCCTTCTTTGCCCTTTGTGTTCCAGGACCACGGGTTTCCCTTCACTGTGTCATTAACATTCACAAACTCACATCAAGAAATCGAAACCCGTATAGAACTAAGTGCAGGCCATACAAATATCTGTTTTAGGGAATCGAACTCGCGTCACGCAGCACAACGGGCAATCGGTCGACTACTGCACCAACCGTGTCATTTGTTTTGGCCTTTTAAAAAATAATCGCCAGTTACTCACTAATTTATGAGTAGGTGTTTCGGTATAAACAACGTAATAAAACCTAATTGGTTTTCGATCTTTTGCCAAAACTAGTGGTTTTTGATTTATAGTGACTCATTTTTGAGCATATCGTTTGTTAGTATTTCAGCGTCAAATGTTTTTTTTTTAATTATATAAACTAGTGCTTGACTGCGATCCCACCTGATGCTAAATGTTTTTATGATTTAATAAAGTGCAATGACCACACTTTACCTCATGTCATGGCCTAAGGGTGTTTATAATATTATGGGGATTTCATCACGCATGCATGATTGCCTATACTAACCTACCATTTAGTATTAAGCGGGCTACTGTGCAATACTTACCTAATACAAAAATAAACTCTACATATAAGTACCTATAGTCCGTCTAATGTAAGCGCGACCTGAGAAAAAGAGGTTAAATCCAAAAATGTTGCATGTGGTATTACTAACTAGTAGGAGAATCATGTTTAGATACTTGACATTTTTTTTTATTTCCTACAATTGCAGCTGAATAATGTTGCCAATTAAATTTAAAAAACTCCAGGTCGCGCTTTCATTAGACCGCACACTTGCGCAATATGAAAAATTTACTTTTTATTGGAAATACTATAATTATGTAACAAAAACCGCATGTGTTAGATTGGTCGATAGTACCTATATTTTAAAATCATACTAACCAAAAGTTGAGATAGCTGGACTAAAATAATAACCTTATCTCTCAAGGTTATGCACAGTACCGGTGCAGCCATGTACCAAGGAGGAGGGACGTCGCGTGGACGGCACCTGCACCAACCCCAAGTATCCCTCCCGCGGAGCCAGCATGACTCCGCTGCCGAGGATGCTGCAGCCACAGTTTGGACCAGGTAATTTTATTTATGTGGGAAATTATCCTATGACTTCTCCTGCTCTTGCTCAGAACGGAATTCATGGGCATGCGTGTGCCTTTGCTTACATTACTGCTTCGTAGAATGAGGCGATCGCCTGCCTTCCTCGTCGCTCCGGACCATAGCCTGTGCCAGAGCCCAGCGCAAGAGGTTTTGGGAGTAGTGGAACAGAGAGTAAAGTTCCACATACCTCCGATGAAAAGGGAGGATCCTCTAACCGGATGAGGTATTATGTCCGGTGGGCTACTGCCCGATAGATGATTTCGGGCGGTTGTATCTGTTCAAATCGCGCGGAGAACTTTGCTTGCGCGATCCTGTGACTTCATATGTAGTAGATGTGTTGCGTGATTCTTGAGGCTTCTTGTGGCTACAAGGTCATTTCCAACGATTGACATGGCGGTGCACCAACCAAGCGGGGCACACCTCTACCGTATGCACCAATGTATCCAAGAGACACCAGCGCGTTTCTTCCACCCGAAACAGGAGCAGCTAGTCGCCTAGCCGTCCGGACAAAAATTCAGACAAAGATATGGGATAACTTCACTAACTAAAAACTGAGGTCCTGTAGTTCTAGTCTCTAAAATCTTAGAGCGAAAAATCATAAGATGATTACCTTACTTAAAAAAAGAAAACTGTCAGATATTCCTTTAGAACTAACTACGTGTACCTATCATTGTACTAAACCACCCTCTATAAACAGGCAATACACTAAGGCCAGCGCGAGATGGCTCAGAGCTGCCATCAGCCCGATACCTGCGCACCTCGCTGATCGCCGACGGCACCTTCGCCAACCATCACTTCTCCACGCTGTCCACACACTTCTTCGTGACTACGGTAGCTGATAACGTGGATCTTTTGTATATCAGTAAGTATCTTGATTTAAATAAGCTTTGAAGCTATGTTCTTAACTAAACGATTGATAAAATAGATATTTTTCTTTACGTCACAAATGTTGTCTTAGGTAATATAGTAAAAAAATAAATAGCTCTACTACAACCTGCTACACCTAAATCGAGGTTTCAACAAAGTTAAATCTCTATTGTGAACAATTTCTTTTAGACCGTCTAACATTAGGTACAATCAGCCCTATAATTTTCCCACAGTTGAGACTCAGGCCTCCTCTCCAGGAAAAAGAATCGGCCATAATCCACCACACTGGCCTAAAGCAGACTGGTGGATGTCACATGTTTTCTGGTGTAGTATAGGCTCCAATCTATTTACAAGTTTTACTAATAAAACTTTTTACAACTACTAGAAAGTTTAAATGGTCCTATTGTGGACAAACGATTTGATGAACTAAAGCTTTGATCAATGTCTAATTTGTCGAAATGCTTTGACCTTGACCTAATGTCGTACAACTCCACAGACAGATATGCTCGGGTCAGCGACTGCTGTCTCGGCAACACCCCTAACCGAGTCAACCCCATCTGCATTCCCATCCCCGTGCCTGGTGACGACCCTTACCTGCGCATCGCCCAGATCCGGTGCCTCAACCTCACCAGAGTCATCACTTACCAGGACCTTGGATGTCTGCCCAACTCCTTGCCTGCTGAAAGAGTAAGTGTTTTCTTAACACATTTAAAATCTTTACTTCTGAACGTATATAACGGTTAAGCCTTTGCAGGATAGACTGCGTCGACCTGTAACCGGTTAGGGTAGTTTGTAGATAGTCTTTCATTCATCATCATCAGCATTTCACCCAAAAGACGTCCACTGCTGGACAAAGGCCTCCTCCCTCAAGCATCGCCACAACAACCGCTCCTGTGCGTCTCGCATCCATCGGATTCCCGTGGCACTCATCAGGTCCACCCTGTGGGAGGCCTTCCAACACTGCGTCTTCCGGCTCGTGATCGTCACTTTAGAACCTCATTTCCTTTCATTAGGCTTATACAGGAAAAGTTTTTAACCACTGCGTAAATTTTTTGGTGGCTCAGTGTAAGTAATAGAACTCAAGTCGACTTCAAGGTTAAGCAACGCTTGCCAAGGTTGGTCTGTGGATGGGTGACCATCTTAATATAACGAGTTTACTCCGTGCCTGTTCCTGTAGAAAGGTCGATGTGCAGCTCTCAAAACAAGCGCAGCTAATTACCTGACCGGCAGTCAAGCACGACACAAAGGCGTTGATAAGGGGACGAAGAGCATATATTGTAGACCCGCAGATGCAGTAAATAATCATCAAATTCTTTGTTTTCCAGTATTCCGTAGTTACTCCACTCCTGGATCTTTCAACCGTCTACGGGAACTTTGAAGCTAGGAACAGAATGATCAGAGCGTACCAAGGAGGCGAGCTGGCGTTCAGGATGGAAGGCAATCGTGAAGTACCGGAGGGAAACAGCGTGTTTTGCACCAATAACAGACCTCCTGAAATTAGCTGCTATAATTATGGTAAGACTTATGTCCATTGTTGAAAAATTTCTTGGATTAAATTACTTATCCTGTTTTTGCAATGAGAGTGAGTCACAGACATTTACTGACTAAAACCTACCCGAGTTCCGTCAGCTGCCTGCAATCAATATACTTCTGATTGTATGTCAGATCAAATTATTTTACAAGCAACGTTTTACGGAAGATTTACAGTTATAGTGTCTTATTTTATAATCAAATCTGTTGATTTTTACTCGCTAAAATGCTTCACTGCACTGTGTCTTAGTGCATTTCTTTCTTGTGTTTGCGAGAGTGACTGTGCTTTAGGTGCTACAAAACTAATCCTCTTAAACCATATTTTTGGGTCGATTTAATTTAATATAGGTTTTCTTCTAAAATCTTCCCTAAATTTTGCAGGTGACGACTTCCAAGGCAATTTACTGTCAGGCATCTTCCTGACGTCGATGTGGTTCTTCAGAGAGCACAACCGGCTAGCTCGGCAGCTGGCCAAGATCAACCCGTGCTGGACCGATGAGAAGCTGTTCCAGACCGCCAGGCAGATCAACATCGCGCAGTACCAGTACATCTTCTATTATGAACTCGTTTCTGAGTTTCTTGGTGAGCATGATACTTGATCAAAATTTTGCTTATTGTAAAAATGATATGAATTAAGATGCAGCTTTGAAAGGCCTCCCACAAGGTGTACCGATGACCTGGTGAGGGTCATGGGACTCCGATGGATGTGAGACGCACAGACATAGGCCTTCTCCAGTCGTTGTGACGACGGTTGGAGAAGGCCTATGTCTAACAGCGGACGTCTCTCGGCTGAAATGATGATGATGAATGTAAATATAATTTCCAGCTGATACTAACTGATTAAAGCCAGAGGACTATTGAATGAAACAGTATATTTGGTTGATGACGTGCTCGGCTGGGCAACGAGTAATTGAAAATTCAGGTTTCTAGTTTTATCCACAACGAAGTGATAGGGTCAAAAATGGCCTAAACTGTTTCGAGAAAAGGATGGTGCTGTGCCGCTTTTTTGCTCCACTTGGTAGGTCACTACCGTGCCCCTAGTTTCAGCTATTAGCATCGGTCTTAGTCCTCTACACATTTTGTCCCAGGTCGCAAGAATGCTCAAGCAGAAGGGATCATATACGAGACGGATGGTTACGTCAACGACTTCGACCATCGCTACGAACCCGGCGTATTCCGCGAGTACATCATCGGTATCCGGTGGTTCCATAACTATCAGCCAGGGCGAACGGAGTAAGTACGAGTCAACAGAACCGTAAGGTCCAACAGGGTTGAAGCTTAGTGGGCTCATGGGTTGGCTTCCGAAAGGATAAGAGTCCAGCAGAAGCATTAGAGCGTTCCAGGAACATCTTCTTCTTCTGTGTCGTTACACTCTTGGCAGAGTGGTCGTGGTTGTCCTGAGGGCTGTTAGGGTACGCCACACAACTTCCCGCCACTTTTGCCTGCTGCGCTCAGAGCGGGAGAAGTCATTGGATGATTGCTCACCTAAAAAAAAAACCGGGCAAGTGCGAGTCGGACTCGCACACTGAGGGTTCCGTACCAATTTATCAAGATGAAAACAGTTCAATTCTCGAATCGAGTCTTAAAGATTTTACAAAAAAGAAAATCTTGTAATGTAACTAAAAATTTAAGGTTTTCGGAATTTTTCCTTTATGTGTGCTATAAAACGTTGCTTCATGCCAAATTTCAAGATTCTAGGTCGACTGGAAGTACCCTTTAGGTTTTGATTCCCTTGCGAGTACTTGCGAGTTTCAAAATATGCAGCTTAAATTGCTGTTTCTTTTGATTGCGTTGACATAGAAGTTTGATTTTGTTACAGCTTAAAGGTATTATAGACCTGAGTATTTGGTATGAATTTCAATTTAATACCTCTACGCGTTTATGAGGAAATGGGTAGTAAGTTAAAATTATTAAAAAAAAAAATATTTTGTGATGTAACTAAAAATTTATGGTTTTCGTAATTTTTCCTTTATCTATGCTATAAGACGTTGCTTCGTACCAAATTTCAAGATTCTGAGTTCACGGGAAGCACCCTGTAGGTTTTGATTCCCTTGCAAGTGTCGAACTGCTGTATCTTTTGATTGCGTTGGCTTAGAAGTTTGATTTTTTCACAGCTTCAAGGGACAGTAGACCTGAGTAATTGATATAAATTTCAGCTTCATACCTCCACGCGTTCCTGAGAAAAAGGGTCCTGACAGACGGACGGACAGACGGACAACAAAGTGATCCTATAAGGGTCCGTTTTTTCCTTTTGAGGTACGGAACCCTAAAAAGAAAACAAAGTACGAAATGTTAGCATAAAACCGGTTATTCACCTAAATATGCTCTTTCTTTTGAGGAAAACGAGACAAGAATGACGACTACTTTCAAAAATAACAATGATGATAATTAATTGCCTCACAATACAGGTCGATGGAGCTATACTACTCGTAGACTACCTAATAACAATAATGTCTTTTTCCATCAGTCTGTACAGAAACGGCCGGTACTTGGGCAACAGGCCCACGCCTGATGACGAGCTGAGGAGCGGCATCCTGGCCATCAACAACACTGAAGCCGACCTGACGGAGGGATCCCTCATCCAGCCTGCTGATAAGTTCGACTACGTCATGGCTCCTGATGTAAGTATACTGCTCCAAGAAGGTGTCAGCAAACTGTAGGGTCCCAGCATGGCCGAAACCTCTGGGGCCATGGATCGGGTTTCCGAAAGGTAAGCTCGGTATCCTCAGATCAAAGGCAACGAAGGATCGGGGTGGGGTTTAGTCAGTAAAAGTCTGACACGCCCTCCCACTCCGCCCAAAAGAGGGAGAAGACACTGATGATTCCCACTTGAAAAAAAAACCTGATGTAAGTAGCGATTAAACTTAGAGCTCAACACAAGAGCGGCATGTTGCCAACGACAGAGTTAATTGCAGCCGTCGACGCTGGTCGACGGCAGCCGTCAACACGACGTCGCGCGCCGGTGTTGACGCTTGACGGTGGTGGTCGATATTCTAACAAATGAAGATCAACGGTAGCCGTGGTGTAAGTCAAATGTCACTATAGGTCGTCGGCTACTATTTGACAGTTTAAACTGTTATTTGACAGCTTCCCCTTCTACAAAAAAATACTTAATTAATTTACTGAACGGATTTGAAAATTTCTTTCTATTTGAGATTTTGGATAAAGTAGCTTTTTCATACAATTGTTTTGTTTTCTGTTTGTCTATTATGCTTCTTTTGATTAAACACCTGTATTTTGAGAGATCTGGCTCTTGTGATACAGGATATCCTACAAGAGCCAAAAACACTGACACGGTACACTGACGTTTGTGTCTATCACGTATTAATAAAATAAATAAACACAAATAATTAAGAAAATTGAGTCAAGTACCCAAGTATTGGGAAGAAAATTGACATTTTACTCATTTTTCTCTATTTTCTGAACAGCTAGCAGAAAGGTACTTTGGCGACGTACAGCTGGTGAATGACCTGCCAGCCACCGACATCATGCGAGGCAGGGACGCTGGTCTGCCGCCCTACAACCACTACCGCAAGATCTGTGGGCTGAAGCCGGCCAAACATTGGGAAGACTTCTACGATACCATTGATAAAGATGTAAGTTTTATGCTATCAGTATACATTTAGGTATCAGAGTATATATGCAGATGCTGATGCCTCCTAAATCTAAAATTTTTGATTCTGAAGTTAATTTAGCAGGCACCAAACAGTATTTAATTTAATAGATATACTAGCACTTTGACCGCGACACTGTTCGTATAAATTAGTAATAAAGTTTTCATATAAACTTAAATGGTATCTGGAGGGTAGTTTTGAAAAATGCAAAATGATAGTCTTTAGTATTTATGTTGATTACAATTTATGCTAAATTTCAAATTCATACAATTTTTATAACCCAGTAAATTGTTCTTTTGCGGGTAGTTCTGGAAACAAGTAATTATAATTAAAATACCTATATATTAGCATACTAGAGCAGTGGTGGCCCAGTTGTAGGTCACGAGTTCCAGCCCAGCAAAGCGCATTTCGTATTTTTGTATATTTTTTTTTATTACCGCTGCTTTTAAAACGGTGAAGGAAAATGGCATGCCATTTTCCGAATTGCCGTTTTGCGAATTTTTCATTTCCATTTTGAAAATTTGCAGACATTTCTAACTTTCGCGGTAATAATATTAGTAAGATACAATTATTACTGTCCATATTAATAACCATTTACTATGACTTCTAGAAAGTGGAAACCCTCCGCCGTATCTACGACGACGTAGACGACGTGGACCTGATGGTGGCCGTCTACATCGAGAGGCTGCTGCCGGACGCCTACGTCAGCCCGATCCTCTACTGCATCATGACCCACAACCTGCTGCTCTGGAGACGATCAGACAAGTTCTTCTTTGAACACGGCGACTTTCCTGCTGCATTGACCATTCGTAAGTATTTGTAGAACATTTAACGACACCAAGAATTCAGAAACCAGAAGAATGAAACAGAGATCTCGACCAGCTGGTGATAGTGTTAAAAATAAGTTAGCCTCTGACATCTAATCATCATCATCATTATGGCCAAAAGATATTCACATTTGGATATAGGCCACCCCCAGACAACACAATGTGTAAATACCAGTATTTTTCGCATCGATTATATTCCCGCGACCCTCACCAGGTCATCGGTCCACCTTGTGGGAGGCCTTCCAATACTGCGTCTTCCGGTATGTGGTCCATTCCAAAATCTCCAATCCAGGATAGGTTGCATTCAAATTCATTTTTCATATAGTCCTACAAGGGCACATACAAAACGTCAGAAACTAGCGCACGGTTCCAATTGGTCGTTTCCTAGAACTGGCAAGAAACTCCATACTACCATGGAGTTTCTTGCCAGTTCTTCTTTTTCTTTTAAAAAAAATTATCTTTTCACAATATTTTCATATTACCATATTAATAGACATCATCTGCCTAGCCTTTTCCCAACTATATTGGGGTCGGCTTCCAGTCAAGCCGGATTTAGCTGAATACCAGTATTTTACGAGGAGCGGCTGCCTACCAGACCTCCACAACCCATTAACTGGGGTAACACGGTACTTCATGGCAAGACTGGATTCAGATTTACTGGCTTCTGACTATCCGTAACGACTGCCAAAGATCTCCAAATGACGGCCGGGACCAACGGCTTAACGTGCTTTCCGAGGCACGGAGGAAACTCGTTATGTTAAGATGGTCACCCATCCACAGACCAACCTAGGCAAGCGTTGCTTAACCTTGAAGATCGACCTGTGCGGCTGTTATTATCTAGCCACGAGCTCCTCTACCATATTAATAGACGTGAGAGGAAAATGTAGACTCGTCAGCTATGTACCCTAAAGCTTTAGCCCTAAAAGAACATCCATTTACAGAGATAAGTATTTACATTTTTTTACTTTGTTTATATTTCAGCCCAACTAAACGAAGTACGAAAGACAAGCATAGCGCGAGTACTGTGTGACAGCGGAGATGACGTCAAGCACATACAACCAGCTGCCTTCTTCCGGAGAAGCCCTTGGCAAGTTTATTTATTTATTAAAATTTCATCATCCACCTAGCCTTTTCCCAACTATATTGGGGTCGGCCAGTCAAGCCGGATTTAGCTGAATATCAGTATTTTACGAGGAGCGGCTGCCAACCAGACCTCCACAACCCATTAACTGAGGTAACAATGTACTTCATAGCAAGACTGGAGTCAGATTTTATTAAAACTTCATGCAACATAAAAGGTACACAGGCAGACTTAAAGCTATTGGCATTCCACCAACACCACAGTAGCAGCAGCAAGTTTATCATTTTTTATTATAGGCACTTAATAAACTAGTGCGCCTCACCATCAACGATTGCATCACTACTTACCATCAAGAGGAATCGCGGTCAAGCACCAGAATATATCAATAGAAAAATACTTTTTAGAGTTACGTACCAAAAGAGTCAAATGGGGTCCCCATTACTCGGGTATCTGAGTAATTAATTACTCAGATACCCGCGAAACGAGACACTATAGTAAAACAATAACAGCGCGGTCTCATAGGACCGGTCGGGGATTCAAACGTTAAGACTCCGCTGTTCGTTCGTCCGTCTGTCTGTATGTCTATCCATCCGTCTGACACCAGGCTCAGGCAGGCATTTCATAAACCGTGATAGCTAGATAGTTGACATTTTCACAAATGATGGGAGGAATACCAATCGCTGCTTTTAAGTAGCTGCAAGAACAGTACCCATGTTTATGTAAATGCAAAAAGTGGTATCGTCACGTTCCTATTTGGTGAGTAATTACTGTTTGAAATTCCAAAGCGACCTCTCAGGCCTCACGTCGGTACTTAACGGTTAAAAAACAAACTTCAACCATTTTTCATTAAAAAAAAATTGACAGATGCATTTTGTTGGAAACCAAAATCTGTTATCCGACATTTAACAAATCACACGCGGCACATTTCAAAGGCTCAAATGATAAAACTAAACATGTCAACAAATATACGCATGGAGAAAAATAAAATAAATAAGTAAAAAGAAACTGTCCGTAAACATTTGGTAGGAAACTAATATACAGTCCATAGGACGCAAAATATTTACCATCGCCTACGTGCGGTAGATACCGATACCGACCTTTTAAACGTATTGCCTTCAACTACCCCATTTATTTACCCTCACATGTACTGGATATTCCCGTTTCGGCACCCAGATTTTCGGCACTTTTTTATACACACAGAGACACCTAGATATGCGGCAAATTTCGGCACAAAGCTATTACCGTTTCGGCACCAATAGGTATTTTGTGTGCGATGAACAGAGAGAGATGGAGAAGTCTCGCAAAAGCCGCAACCAACCTACCAGACGATCCATGACCACGACCACTCCGCCAGGTGTGTACGACTGAGAAGAAGAGTTATTTTGGATGGTAGTCATCATCTCAGCTGAAAGACGTCCTCTGCTGGACATAGGCCTCCTCCAATGATGGTAGTAGAATATACAAAATCCCAATCCAAAATACCTATTGGTGCCGAAACAGGAATAGCTTTTTCATGCTAGCCTATTCTGTCCCACTAGGCAAAGGCCTCCCTCCACTCTCGAGTAGCTTGGGTGCCGAATATTTTGGTACCGAAAATCTGGGTGCTGATATGGGAATATTTCCATGTATCGGCTAACCTATCTATCAAGTGGTTGAAAAACTGTAGGTTCACGAGATAAGTTCAGGCAACTGGTTCAATGAAGTGAAGGGTTATTTCATAAATGACCAGGCCGGTAGAGTCGATAGAGAGATTGAAAAACCGGTCAAGGGTGAGACGGACTTGCGCACCAAGGGGTTCCTTACCTTCTGTAGCTAAAAACGGCCAAAGATTACGTTTTTAGGGTTCCGTACCTCAAAAGGAAAAAACGGAACCCTTATAGGATCACTTTGTTGTCCGTCTGTCTGTCCGTCCGTCTGTCAAGACCCTTTTTATCAAGAACGCGTGGAGGTATGAAGCTGAAATTTATATCAATTACTCAGGTCTACTGTCCCTTGAAGCTGTGAAAAAATCAAACTTCTAAGCCAACGCAATCAAAAGATACAGCCGTTTATGCCGCAAATTTTCGACACTTGCAAGGGAATCAAAACCTACAGGGTGCTTCCCGTGAACTCAGAATCTTGAAATTTGGTACGAAGCAACGTCTTATAGCATAGATAAAGGAAAAATTACGAAAACCATAAATTTTTAGTTACATCACATAATATTTTTTTTTTAATAGTTTTAAACTTACTACCCATTTCCTCATAAACGCGTAGAGATATTAAATTGAAATTCATACCAAATACTCAGGTCTATAATACCTTTAAGCTGTAACAAAATCAAACTTCTATGTCAACGCAATCAAAAGAAACAGCAATTTAAGCTGCATATTTTGAAACTCGCAAGTACTCGCAAGGGAATCAAAACCTAAAGGGTACTTCCAGTCGACCTAGAATCTTGAAATTTGGCACGAAGCTAGGTATTATAGCACTAACATAGGGAAAAGTCTGAAAACTGAAAATTTTTAGTCACGTCACCAGAAAAAAAAAAGGAAAAATCTTCAAGACTCGATTCGAGAATGAACTGTTTTCATAGGTCAGTTGGTACGGAACCCTCAGTGCGCGAGTCCGACTCGCACTTGCCCTGTTTTTTTTGTATGGAAGCTCAACTTAAATATTTATTTTATTCTGTTTTTAGGTTTTGTGGTCACAACAGCAACAAAAATACATTAAGTATATGCGAAACTTTCAGTTACCATGTCATTCCTTTGGACGTCACGTAATACTGGGAGTAAGGGACAGCCCTCCACAAACTTTAAGGGCTTGCTTAGTAGACGAATCTGAACATCTTCCCACAATTTTTTTTTTTAGGAAACGAGCTGTTTTACTGAGCAAGCCCTTAAAGTTTGTGGAGGGCTGTCCCTTACACCCAGTATAGATCAAGGGCAGAAATATTATCATAACTTCTTTGGTTTGCAGGAACTACCCGGTGCCCTGTGGAAAGATCCCAGGCATAGACCTGAACAAGTGGAAGGACGACCACTGGTGCCCCAAGGACAAGGAATAGTTATTATTTCTAGCATTAAATACCAAAGAAATAGCTGATATACTTATATTACTTTTTTTAACCCCACACCAGGAATTACTCCTGTATTGCGGGTGCGTTCACAAACATGTAAACTCACATACACAAGACACCCAGACTCGAAACACCTATCCCAGCCATTCAAATATTTGTTCCGTGCGGGAATCGAACCCACGACCTGCAACGCAGCAGCCAATCGCTCAACCGCTGCGTCAACCTTGCCGTCAAATATACACTATAGCTATCCCGCGCAGTTTTACCCGCGTCTTTGGCTACTGTTCTACATTTCGGGGGTCGTAGCGTTATGTTACATAGCTGTCTTCTAAAACTATAGTGTGACCATTAGTGCTGTGCACTGCCTGAGGTATGCGCGGCGAGGTGGGAGGCGAAGAAAAAAGTGCATGAGTTCACATGAGATCGATACATGTCGGACAGATCTTACGATTTCAGTGTGCATTTCTAAAGCAAGACTTGGGGCGGGACGACGGTCGGAGGCTATCTGTAATATATTATACTTACTTAGTTGATTAAAATATAACCCAAATATACTCCTATTTTATTAAAAATGTGCAGGTGACAAATAAGAACTAAACTTATAATTCAAAGCAGGACTTTTTTATATTAACAAACAATTATATATTCTAACGAAAGTTATTCTGACATAGATTCCGTTTCAACTTCATCTTCGATTTCGTCATCATCTTCATCTTCCACTTCGCCACCGGAACTTGAATCAGAGTCTTGCAAATTTATTATGAATGAATCGATAACATTATCGAACCTACTATCGCGACTCCAGTAATCGTTTTCATTTTTCTGGACATGATCGTCGCATCTCTGCCATTTTTCCGCCGTGAATTCCGAAAACAATTTATCCAATAAGATTATTTTTTCGTCTAGAGAAGAATTAATATAGTTTTGGGCTATGTTGTTTTTAATATCAGCCCAGACCAACTCAATTGGATTTAAATCCGGATGGTACGGAGGTAAACGCAGAACAGTGTGTCCACTGGCTTTCAGGAGTTCGTCAATTCTATACACGGGTTCTTTTTGTGTATTTTTGATAAGAAGTAGCAGTTGAGCCTTTGTCATGGTTCCTGAAAATTCTACATTATGGCGTAGCAACCAGTTCTGCATTTCACTTTTGAGGCTTGATATAGTTGGTTTCTTCTCAACCTGAACGCTGTGGTAAGACGCGTTGTCCATTACAACTACAGAATTCGGCAGCAACTTATCTTTTAACTTTTCATCTACCCACTTATAAAAAGTAGGTCCGCTCATATCTCCATGATAGTCACCGGTTCTAGCATCTGATTTGAATATAGTCAATGCATCATCCAATAAGCCATTTCGACAACCAGCGTGAAGAATTACCAATCGCCGTCCTTTCCCAATATCAGCATGAATTCCGGGTTCTGACGATGATTGCCAACATTTGCTGGCATGGTGACCGGCGTTGATGTATGTTTCATCAAGAAAATATATGTTGCGGTTTTGCGTTCTGTAATTTCTGATTTGTGTTAGATTTTTTTTCCGCCACACTGTAATATTAGGCTGCTCTATAAGAAGAAGTCTCTTTGATTTGCATTTTTTGAAACGGTAGCCCATTTTGTGTAAAAGCTGTCTTAAATATTCCCGTCCACAAGTCAATATGCCATCCTTTCTCAAACTTGATAGTAACTTACGGACACTTGGTATTTTTTTGTCAACTTCGTAAAACTGATGAATTTTTCTTCTGATAACTCCAAGGTCAAAATCATCCACAACGTGTTTTTTCTTTAGAACTTTTGGTTTTTTTGGAAATTGAAATTTTAATTGGCTTGAATTTTCAATTGATAAATAACCCGCAGAAATCACATTATGCACGGTTCTTTTGCTGTACCCCGTAGCCTCCGCAACGATTTTGGCAATATTCACATCATTTTTAAATTCAAAGCTTTCTTTGTCTGCTTTTCTTTTCATAAAATATTCAGCCACCTTAAAAATGGCAGTCTTTATACCACGAGATAACGCACGACCCATCTTTGAATATTTATCCCATGTGCGTCTGACATAGACAGTCCGATACAGATAACACTACCTGCCACCACGAGCGTTGACGGCGCACTGACAGAGCGCAGCAGTCAATTCTCCCCCCCCGTCTCGCCGCGCACATACCTCAGGGAGTGCACAGCACTAATGGCCACACTATAAAAAGATTTTTTCAAATCGAACTAGTAGTTCCCGAGATTAGTGCAATCAACCAAACAAACTCTTTATCTTTACGATATCTTTATTTATATAATGTAATTATTCTATGTGTTTGTCACCTAACTCCTTCTAAACGGCTTGACTGATTTGAAAGTTATTTTATGGGAATAAACCCATTATGTCAGTCAGGTTCTCCTGTTATAAATAATATATGTATGTATATGGGTAAAGTTAATTTGTTTGCGTAAAACATTATAAAACATAACATAACATATAACAATAAACATTACATAATGAGGATAAATTGTGTCAAATTATAGTTAAAAACTTGACATCGGCGTGTCCGTCTGAGAAGTTTTTTGGCAGACAAGTTTTTTTGAAGGTCAACGACCACATGACTTTGTATATAATAATATTTTATGAGATATATGACGTAAAGTTTTTTGTCTTTAGCCATACCAAACAGATGTTATTTCGTAACTAACATTTATTTTGACTAGACTATTGATCTAGAGGTTAGTGGCCTTGACTGCTGTGCCGGAGGTCATGGGTTCGATTCGTTAATCATCATCTCCCGAGCTTTATTCCTACTGCCTTTGTTGTACGTAGAATGACTGCCTTTCAGACCTCCATAACTCAATTACTGGACAATACAGTACTCCTTGGGTAGACTAATTGGTCAGACTTTCTGGAGTCTGACTACCTGTGACCACTGTCAATGATCTACAAATGACAATTAAAATCAATGGCTTGTGCTTTCCGAGGCAGGGGGTGTCAGTAATATCCTAGACAAACTTAGAAAAGTAGGTACTATTTAAATTTAAAAAATTACAATGGTAGGTGCCCGGTTTCGAACCCACAACCTAATGCATAAGAGGCTCTTACCACTGGGCTATTACGATGTTTTTATTAGCCTTATAATGTTCCCACTGCTGGGACTCAGGCCTCCTCTCTAGGAGAAGGGATGGGTCGTAATCCACCGCGCGGGCCCAGTGCGGATTGGTGGATCGATGTACGATGTTACGTTGTTTGTATTAACGCAATCAATCAGATATAAAAAGACTAATGTTAAAGTTTCTAGTCAACACTTGAATCGCTTATCTTCTTTCTCCAAATAATAACACAATACTTACTTATTATTTTTTAATCTTTATAATCGCATCAATGACAAAAGAACTGCTCTTACGTCAGAACGACATCTGTAATCTTCACATTGACCTTCTCATCTGTCCATATGTGGACGAAGACACCTCATTTCCGGTTCCTCGTCCAAAATTCGAATTCCAAATTTCGAATCGAGTTTTTCACCTCTTTTTTTTAGTGTTCTACCTACTACCTATATTTTACCACCGAAGTTATATAAATGGTCCGCCAAAGTTGACCGTAATCATTTGGGCGAACGCGTTAAGGAAAAAGAGTTAACATGAAGAATTTTTGTTTGGTACTTGTAGTTTGTACGCTGATGTTAAGTTTAGCAAACTGTCAATACTTTAGGTACCCCAGTGGTGTAGAAGTGTGGGTGCAAAAAGTGAAAGTGTTTGAAGTGAATACACATGGTCAAATTATTGACCATGGTCAACCTGGGAACCACTATGAAGATGAGAACTCTGACGACAATCCAGATATCGATGTAAGATTTAAAAAGTTTTGAAAAGGGGAAAAAACTACTGTGTGTTCTAAATAAATAAATAGTGCACAACAAACGCTAATAATTCTAGTAATGCATTTCGAAGACAAAGTGGGGGATTTTGGAGACAATATAAAATTAGTGAAGATTAAAATATTTTCAACATAGGTATTCTGTTGTTTCATTTTCAAAAAAAAAATGGAAACTATTCACTGGATTTTTTTTTGAGTTGGGAAATCATCAAATAAATTTTCCCACTTTAGGGTGGAGCGAGATCACGTGTCAGCCTTTAACTAACTAGGGCGAGATAAGTCGTTGGATAATTTCCCACTTCAAAAAAAACCTCATACTCCTACTGTGGCAGGCCGTCATCGGACCGACTGCTTTGCAGGAAACCCTGTGGGTACCACAGGGTATCGTGCATCATAAATTAGGGTATAGGGCATCAGAGAAATTACACTAGGGCTTCTTTGAAAGAGTCACCACGAGATGATCTCGTAGCCCGGCAAGACCATTCCTGGAAGAGAAACACAGTTGGAATTTAGTCATAAAAAATTTGCGATTCCTACTCATTCCATCTGGAACAAAAGAAGTTATTTATCAGTTATCTACACTCAAGTAATAATGCTGTGTTTGCGCAGTTCAGGTAGCATAGATAGCATCAGCCTTATAATGTTCCCACTGCTGGTATGCCTAGGTCTCCTCTCTAGGAGAGGGAATGGGCCGTAATCTACCACGCAAGCCCAGTGCGGGTTGGGTGATGTCACATGTCTTTCGTTCTAGGACTTGACGGTTTCCTCACAATGTTTTCCTTCACTGTTTTGAGAGCAGTGGTGATGAAATAAATTACACAAACTAATGCGCCTGGCTGGATCCGAACCCGCGATCTACAACTCGAAAGTCGGGGCCGTTATCACTGGGCCATTGAACAGCACTATTCAAAATAATGATAAACAGGAACATAAATCAATAGTTTTATTCAAATTTTAACATATTTTTTTAAGTTTATTACTGTAATGGTGACCTTGATAATTTTAGATGGCATGTCAAACCAAGCAGGTTGCATGATGATGCAAGATTTTCAAACTTGGCGGCCGTCTGCTAAACTAAACATACAAAGTTTACTTGCCAAACAAGGCATCGTACCGTACTGTAGAATACAAGGAAAAAGCCGCATTCCTTATAATTATAAAATACACACATGCACACACGTCTGTATGGTGAAGTCTCAATGCACACACCCACACACCTCCGTATGGCAAAAGACAATTCAAATGTGTTCGTTTCATCGGTACTAAAGTACATTGTAATCCTGTATTTATCATCGGCAGCGTAGGCGAAAGCACCCCTGTGCCCTCGTGATGGCGATCAGTTTTTTTTTTTAGGTGTGAAATTAACAGAATTACTTCTTCCGCTTTTGAGCGGGACTGACTAAAACCCACTCCTTTGTTCCTTCTTTACCTTCGTTCCAGGGTCCGTGGTTTTCTTTCAGGTTGTTTTCTTTCAACGGCTAGTTCTGTTCCACGCGCGCCACATATCTCTGTTCATGGATTGGCTTCCGAAAGGGAAGCTCGCGACCCCAAAACGAAGGCAACGAAGGAATGGGGTGAGGTTTAGTCAGTAAAAATCTATCACGCCCTCCCGCTCCGCACAAGGGCGGGAGAAGTCATTCTGATGATTCTTCAATTGAAAAAAAAATTGTTAATAACGCGTTCGTTGCACCTCGGTGAGGTTGTGGTAAAGCCAACCTCTGACTCAACGCTTGTCCCAAGTCTAAGAGATCTGTGCTCCATACGCAAGTCATATCAGTCATATCAGATCACGATCTTCGTTCACTGGACTCCTGAGAAAGACCGATGCGTAGGTTTTTTTTTAAGGTCTGGTCAGGTTGGAAATCGGGATCAGAATCCCTGCGGCGGAGGCGTGAGGGCCATTCCCTCAAGCATGCGGCCGCCTCCTTTGCTAGCTACTACTTCGCACGCGGGTCTGCCACCCCTCCTCGCTCCGGACCATGGCCAGGGCTCGGCGCGAGAGGCTGCCGGCTTGATGCGTTGGTAGTGTGATGATCTGATCATGTTTGCAGATAAAACTCGGTCGATGACCGAAGAAAAAGTTAAGGCCAGTGTCTTGCAAAAGTGATTTACGGAGATACGAATTTCGAACACTATTTTTCTTTTAATAACGAATGTGTCTACATTAGGCTGCGTTTCCACTTTGTCGTAACGATAGATAGTCGTGTAATGTTCACATATAGGACGGCACAATTAACTGTCATCTACGACTTTTTTGCGGTGACTACAGATTGTCATGACAGTAGGAACAGCTAGCACGCCAGTCGTAGAACGATAAAAACTGTGTAAAAGTGACGGTAAATCATGTGTCGTTGATTCAACTACATATATGTCGTGGCTACGATAAACATTCATTCTAATGGAAAAAGCTAGAGACGATAGTCGTCTGACGACAAATTAACAGTTACGACGTAGTGGCAACGCGTCTTTACCTTTTTGGGTTTCTACATTTAAAATCGCCCTTTGCGTTCAAAAGCCACGGCCACTCTTACGAACATTCCAGCAAGCCGACATTTAAATACCAAATACCGAATTTAAAATAAATAGTAAGTATAAAGAACTCAATGGAGTATGGTATTGAATTATTACTTAACCGTTGCAGTTCTGAAAAGGTCAGCTGACATCGAAACGCGGTAAACACGACACTGTATGGAGTATTGCCATTTCGGCACCCAAATTTTCGGCACCCAAGCTACGAGTTTTCCCGTTTCGGCACCAATAGGTATTTGGATGGTAGTAACCTATACAAACTCCCAGTCCAAAATACGTTTTGGTGCCGAAACGAGGATAGCCTGGGTGCCGAAAATCTGGGTGCCGAAACGGAAATACTCCCGCTTTGTGCATTTCCTCACTTCAAATCAATTTCAAGTTTACGATATAATTTAGACCATTCTACACGAAAAAGTATATAAACTACATGATTTAGTCTGAGAATAAAAAGAAAATAAATCAAATCTAGCGGTATTGTGTCACATCTAGGTGATCTAAGGCAAAAAACTGGACAAGTGCGAGTCGGACTCACGCACTGAGGGTTCCGTGCAAACTTACCTATGAAAATATTTCTTTTCCCGAATCGGATCTGAAAGATTTTATCACTTCATATTTGTGCTATGATACTTTACTTCATGGCAAATTTGGACAGGATTCTAAGTCAACGGGAAGTAGATACCCTATTTCTTTTTTAGGTGATAAATCATCAGTATGACTTGGCGGAGCGGAAGGGTGTGTCAGACTTTTATTGACTAAAAACCATTATCGTCTGTTTTTTATACCCTTAGACTAAAATGACATTACAACACAAAAGAACTGACTACATTCCTATAGTAAGTTTGACATTACTTGTGTCAACTTAGTCTCAGGGTATAAAAAACAGACGACACTGTTCCTTCTTTGCCTTTATTTCAAGATGGACCCAGTTCGCCTGGGCCTCGCGCGTGTGTTCGACCCTGGCTTTGCTAGCATTACTACTTCTCAGAAGGAGACGCCAATTACAACTCCTCCTCGCTCCGGACCATGGCCTGTACCAGGGCCCGACACGAAAGGTCGCTGCCGCCGATCGCCCCCACAAGGACACAGAGGTGCTCCGCCCAAGCGGGGCTCATGGGGCTCACCTCCACCGTATGCTCCACCATGTCCTCCAGGCGATCGTCACAACGGTAATACCCGGGCATTTCTTCCGCACCGGTGAGAGCCTACATCATCCGGAAGGTGAGAACGCCGTATTGCCGCTCCAACCGCTCCTCGAAGAGGGGACTTGAGAGAAGCACCCTATAAGTTTTGATTCCCTTGAAATTGTTGAAATATACATACGTACAACATAAACGGTCAAATTTTTTTTCGTTTACTTTATAGTTTGATTTTACCACAGTTTCAAGGGATTTCAGGCTCGAGTATATGGCTTTAATTACGATACCTCCACGCCTTCACGAGATTAGGGATCTTGACACACAGACAAATTTGACAAATAAATTTATCTTTATCTCTTCTCTTCTTTTTATGTCTTTACAGACAGAAAGACGAATAAAAAGTGATTTTTTTAGGGTTCCTTTTTTCGGTAAGGAAACCTAAAAACTGGTCATGATGAAACATTGTGCATCTTGTTTACTTTAATATGAATCACTATAGAACACTTGTCGCGCAATTCCCGTGTTTTTAAGGAATATTTCGACATTAATTGCCACTGAACTGATTCTACAAATTGAAAGTAGATACCTATTTGATTAAGAGACTTGGCATTCTGGTCGCCCACTTTGAATTTCAATTTGGTTATTGATCTTTTTGGATTTCAACATAATCTAGACTGCTACAGGTATTGCAATAACTAAGACCATAAAAGACTAACACTATAAAAATTGTATATGTGTGTGTTGGCAAAATCTATAAAGCCCGTATTAACTATCAAACATATCACAGTTACAGAAGAAACAGACAACATGAAATACAGTATATTAGTTACTTTTTTAGTGATTAACGTGGTGAACTGTTACTATCTGAGATACCCTAGTGGTGAACAGTTTTGGGAACAAAATGTGAACCAATACAGTGAAGAAATCCAGCCTGTTTTCCCTGCCTATGATGATTATTACTCGTATTATAGGCATTTAGAAAATCAACCAGTTTTAGATGTATATCATCAAACGAAATTACCCAGTTATGAAGATGGATCTAAAGTAAAAGTATGGGTGTACAAAGTAGACGTTATAGAAGTGACAGATGAAGTAGAAGACTCTGATGATGATAAAAAGCTGGTGAGTGTGGGTAATGCGGGGATTTCAGGAGACTATTGTCCGGGCGGACTTGTTAGAGCTGCCGATAATAGTTGTCAAGAAGAAGATTAAAAAAGCTATGTAAATTAAGAAGAATTCTTCTTTTATTAGTTACGTTTTTGCCTTGTTTTTAATGCACATATTTCTTGACATAAAACCTAATAAATAATTAGATATGGAATTCAAAACTGAACTTGAGTGCAGCAGTCGCTTTTGAAGACACTAAGCTAAAAATACAGAATGAATTATAATAATGTGTTCAAGCTTATGATAATTTTGTTGCTGTTGCCGTGACCTTGTCCCTCGTTAATCATAAAAATAATATTCTTATTGATACCGGTTTTGTAAAGTTCTGATGACGCATAAACATGAATTTTGAACGAAGCATCGGTCGTCTGCGAACCTAACCTTAGGTGCCAAAGTTTACACCCAAACAAAGCGCAATTAATTTAAATTCAAAAATACAAGGAAGAAGCGACATTTAAAATCTAGTTTTTAAATATGAAAACCTTGTTTATATGTATTTCTTTCATCGACAAAGAGGTATAAAATGCAACATTCATGATCAAATATACGACAGTGACTCCGAAAGCAGTCAACATGAAATACTTAGCAGTCTTGTTAATTTGTGTTATAGTGTGCGATCTAGCGTATTCTTATTCATACCATGTGGTGTACCCCGGTGGCGCAAGAGTAACGGTTGACAATGTACAGGTGACTGAACTAGAGGAACATGATGGGGAATATCGACTTCCGAAGGCGTATCTTCCCGAAGCAGGAGATGGTAAATCAGAAAATCAACTTAAAAAAGGAAAGATAGAAGTGGAAGCACAGCAAGTAGAAGGGTATGAATACGACGAGGACGAGTTTAAACGACTGAAAAAGCCGGTTGGATCGCAATATAATTTTGCAAAGGCGGATGATTGTACGGATGAACGTGTAAGAGTTGGTAAAACTTGTGTACAGGAAGATAAAGATGATTAAATGAACTATGTCAATTATTGATTTTTTTTATATACCCTATTGTTTCTTGTTAACTAACGCTGCCCGCCCACGAAAGACTTTTTGTAGGACCGATAATCGTCACAAATTATAATCCTATAGTATATTCTGACCGACTTTTTGTAGGCCGTGTGCGTTGCACTATTGCTATCAGCGTGTTCTATTTTTTATCAACAAAGAGTCGGTCACCGATTATCGGTCGTGAGCGTAAGAAATACAAAACATAAAAACTAAATCTCAATGTTTTCCTTAAATGACAGTAGAGGATTGTTCACAATTATTACTGCTAAAAGAAGTCCACTTTTAAGGCTCATCAACTGAACCTTTTTTATACGACTTCAAACAGGAGGTTATAAAATTAATATAATTGGCTGTATTTTATTTTTTATTTAAGTTTTGTGTGTGTTTAGGCTATTGCCCGTTCGTGTTTTTATTTTTTTTAAATTGAAATATTATACTGCAAAATCAATCTTATATAAATATTGTTGGAAAGATCAAATGATGATCTTCGAAGATATGGAACGTAACTCCTCATAGGATCATAGTAGACGTGTCGTAACAAGTAAAATTCCTTTGTTTGCACGTCATCGTGTATTCGATGACTGAATGAAGGAAGGGGGATATATCAAACTGATTCGATGAAGAAGCCGGGAAGTCGGCACCCGAACTTTGTAACAAATCAATCACCGTCGACATTATAATGGCGCAATTTCACTGGACGTTAACTCGTTCGGTATACCGCATGCGGGGAGTCCCCGCAGGCGAGATAACAACCAATTAAAGTAACATGGTCGTTATACCGTCTACGGTTCCCCGAATGCGGGCCCTGTGGCATGCGTTCCAGAAATCTCTCGCACCCCGCATGCGGGCCCAATCGACTAATGAAATTGCGCCATTAGAGCGTTTTCACATTATCCGATCCGATATCGGTATCGGACGCGGATCCGATATCGGGATAAGTAAAATGTATGAAATATTGACCTGTCTTTCTTCATACATTTTACTTACCCCGATATCGTATCGGCGTCCGACACCGATATCGGATCGGATAATTTGAAAACGGTCTACAAATAAAGATCAGCGGCAGCTGTCGTGTGTGTCAAGGGTGGCAGCCGCCAAACCTGGTCACTGGCTGCAGTGACCTCTCCATGCTTTTGGCAACATACCGCTCGTGTATCAACCATCGTTATGTTCCACGCGCGCCTCAAGGAGATGTCAGCAAACTGTAGGGGCCCAGCAGGGTCGAAGCCTCTGAGGCCATGGATCGGATTCCGAAAGGAAGCTCGTGACACCAGATTCAAGGCAACGAAAGGATGGGGTGGGGTTTAATCAGTTAAAGTCTGACACGCCGTCCCGCTCCGCCCAAGAGCGGGAGAAGTCATTCATTGATTAACAACTTGAAAAAACCATCCTTATAACAAAGAGGTTTGGATATATAAGTTGATAGAAAGAGTAGACACCAAATTACGTATACTTGTAATTAAGGCAATTTGGTGTCTACTAGGTGTAAATGGGTGAATCTTAAGATTGAGGATATCTCTGGTAGACATGTCTAGAAGCGTTTTTTACAAATGAATCAGCATGATTTTTAGCCGAATTATAAACACATTTATCAAATAGGGGTTCATAAATCGGCTAAAATCTTCATCATCGCCTCAGCCGAAAACTAAACTATAATTTGTAAAAAAATGGGCCAGGAGAATCAACTGAATATCCTCAATCTCAAGATTTACCCTTTATTTTACATCTTTTCCACCGTCATAAAATATAGTATTATTTTTAACAACAAACTTTTATTTATTATGGTGAAAAAGGTGCAGGAACGAGTGCTATCATTTGGAATTCATAAGGATTCCAAATGATACCACGCGTTTCCAGGTAACTTCAAACCAATACATTATAAAGCTGCCATTTTAATAAATTGATGGGTTTCACACATGAAAAATCACATTTACATAGTACTTACATGACATTTTTTTATGTGGGAAAATCATTCGATGACTTCTTTCGCTGTAGTGTGAAGCGGGATTGCGTGTCCAGACTTTTCAGACTAAACTACCTTCTTTCTTCGCCTTCGTTTTAGGAAAGAGAACTGGGGAGTTCACTTTCACAAAACCCATGGCCCCAATTTGGTACCAATATGTATATCAATCACGCCGACAAAGTAGTAAAATAAAAACTGGAAAAATATGTTTTATTAGGGTAGCCCCCCTACATGTAAAGTGGAAAGTATTTTTTTAATTTCAATATTAACGTGTGATATATTGTTGAATAGGTATTCAAAAATGAATAGGGGTTTACTAAAATCATTTTTTTGATAATATCAATAATTTCGGAAATAATCGCTCCAAAAGTAATAAACAATGTCCCCCACCCTCTAACTTTTGAACCATAAGTTTAGAAAATATGAAAAAAATCTGGAAAGTAGAGACTTTATAAAGACTTTCTAGGAAAATTATTTTAAACTTGATGGGACGAACAGTTTTTGAAAAGTTTGGGACACTTGTACTGACGAACGAGAAACTACGGAACCCTACACTATGCGTGGCCCGACACGCTCTTGGCCAGTTTTTTTACAACTATGTTCTCTTTTCTACAGAGGAGGCCTGAGTGTCAGCAGTGGAAACATAAAGCTGATTATATACTATGCTATATATGTTGCAGTCTAACCGGATGCTACAATTTTACCTTACATAAAGCGCATGTAATTTCTGAGTCAATTAAAGTTACTACGAGTATTTCTCTTAATTCGACGTTTAGTTCCGGTAAAGAATCAATTTGTAGTACTGGCGCTACAATATTCCATATAAAGAGTAGCTAATATACATGAGATTTGTATATAAAAGGACTACATCATGAAACTTTTCCACCATAGACGCTGTAAACAGTCCTTAGTTCCAACAATGAAGTCCTACATTGCTATATTTTTAATTTCTCTAATAATAAGCGTCAATGTAACTATGTGCTACCCGTCCGGCCCAGAAGGCGGTCTTATACAAGTAACAGACTATCCAGAATCCTCAGAAGAAACTTATGGCGCGATGATTTTTGCAGATGAATGCCCGGTTAATTTTGTGAAAGTGGCAGAAAAGTGCCTTCCTGTTGATTAAAATTGATTTTTTCATGACATTTTTGTTTATTTTTTACGTCAAATGTCTGCACTCAATACACAATACTTTACTGCATTCCATAATATTTATTTATTTATTGGTCTATCTACAATTGTTACACTATACATTCAAAATATACTTGCTTTTATATAGACCAAGTGTACAATATGTTACAAAGGTGTTAAAAGGTTGTATATAAAAGGTCTGCCAGCGAGCAAAGGAACGAAGTATTCTCGAGGTTAAAAGAACAAACAGCATAAGTAACTAGTATTCTGTGTCCTTCATTCTAAAATGTGATTGGGAAGGCCACATTTGCCGCGTGTAGCAACGAATTTGGCAGAAAGCAAACACCGGGTTCCCGAATAGCAGAAGTCGGTGCGGTGATAGGCGCAGAAGGAGGTAGCGTGACGATTTAGACTCCTTCCTTAAGGATTAGTTAGAAGCGTCTAAAGACATAAAAGAGTGAAAGGGATGCCTTTACCCTGCTGTACGACACAATACTCTCATAATAAAAATTTGTTTAATTTTATATTTTTCCGGAGTCATGCTCATTTTTATGCCGCTGATTTTTAAAGAACATTTGGAGGTAATGTGATATAGAGATTAAAGTCCCACAGATTCCTCCATTGAAAAGGGAGGATCCCCCGACCAGACGGGTGTTATGTTTGGTGCGCTACTGCCCATAGATAGATGACTTCATATTGTTGTATCTATTCCAATCGCGCGGAGAATTTTGATTGCGCGATACTGGATTCATAGTTCTTATGTGACGTCGTAGATGTCGCTACAAATAATTTAGCCAACAATTATGTGACAAAGAGCACAAATTATTTATAGTCATCTCTCAAAGGTATATAATTATATAACTGCATAAACCATTTGATCTGATCATTCCAGGACTTCGATGTACGCGGTATAAACGTAAAACAGATCCAAATACTATATCCAAATATCCATGGTGTAAAACAAAGCCATATTCCGCATCTCTCTGTTTAACTACTAATTTCTCCACTAATTCTTAAATTTAGGACGAATTAGCAGATAAAAGTGTATATGGTAGTTCACCAGACGACGGACATTGGCGATTAAAAAAAAAACTTGTTTTTCAGGTACCATACATGCAGCTTGATAAACATACCCATCACAAACACATAACAACAATTTACATCAACACAAGACACAATTAACATACCTACACACAAATTAACATTTGTCACTTAACGTTTCCTAAATTATACCCTAACCATCATTTAACCAATCACAAAGATTTTTTGCAAATGTAAAAAGTTCTTAAGAGCATTAATTTTAATAAAGAAAAGAGAATAATTCTCTCCAAAAACAAAAAAATTGTGCGAGGCCATTGATAGAACTACACACATTATTATATAATTAAATACTCACACAGAATGATGGAGATTGATCAATAAATAATATAAACGGTCTTTTGTGTTGTTGACACACCATTAAAATTTCCATAAACACGTCTATAGTATTTAACTATGACATGAGTATTGTCATTAAAAACGTTAGTGACAAGTGCAAGTATAAATACTGTTCATATTTTACTAGAAGTCATAATATAAACTGCAGTTGCGTAGTCAACAATACATTTGACTACACAACACGTAGAATAAACCAGTTGACATGAAGTTTTACTTGGTTATTTTAGTCTGTGCCTTATATATTAACGTTACGATGTGTGACGTATCCAGTGCTGAAGTTACGAAAGTGTCTGGAGAACGCCCAGTATATATACCTCCTGCTGCTTTACATGCAAACATATGCCCTGTTGGTATGGTCAGAATTGCAGATAAATGTGTTTCAGTTGATTGAAATATGAGAAATAAAGATTCTTAACTGTAATTTGAATTTTCTTTTCAATAATTGGACTGTTAGAATATCTGACACTGACTGCCGAGCAGTCACAATTTAGCATTTGTCACTAACTTCTTCTAAATTATACCCTTATCGTGAAATTATGGTATTCACAGAGATCGGTTGCCGCAGTTAAAACTAGTTAAGAGCATTAATTTTAATAACGGATTTTTGTCTCCAAAAAAAAAATTATTACGCGAGGCTATTTTTAGAACTACACACATTATATTATTAAACACTCACCCAGAATGATGAAAATTGATCAATAAATAATGTAAATGGTGTGTATGTTGACGTTGACAAACCATTAAAATTTAAATAAACATATTCTTTCATTATTTATCTTCTACTAGCTTTTACCCGCGGTTTCGCTCCCGTCAAATTACTACCCTACATATCCTACGCTACCCTACCCTACCTTCCCTACCTACCCTACACTACCCTACAGTACCCTACACTACACTACGCTACGCTACACTACACTACCCTACACTACCCTACACTACCCTACACTACCCTACACTACCCTACACTACCCTACACTACCCAACACTACCCTACACTACACTACACTACCCTACACTACCCTACACTACCCTACACTACCCTACACTACCCCACACTACCCTACACTACCCTACTTTACCTATATTTTTTTTTTTTTAGATTTATACTATCCTATCTCTCAAGTTGGATCGAACCGCACATGGTGTGCGAATTTTATTATAATCGGTTAAGTGGTTTAGGAGTCCATTGAGGACAAACATTGTGACACGAGATTTATATATATTAAGATAGTATTTAACTATAATTGACATGAGTATTATCGTCAAAAACGTTAGTGACAAATGCAAATATAAATACTGTTCATATTTTACTAGAGGACATAAACTGCAGTTGCATAGGCAACTCACCATTTGACTTAATAACACGTAGAATATACCATACCAGTTGACATGAAGTTTTACTTGGTTATTTTAGTCTGTGCCTTATCTATCAACGTTACGATGTGTAACTCATCCAGTGCAGAAGATTCGAAAGACGTTCCAGGCTACCAAGAAGAACGATCAATACATATACCTGCTTCTGCTTTACTTGCTAACATATGCCCCGGTGGTAGGGTCAGAATTGCAGATAAATGTTTTTCAGTTGACTAAAAATATGAGAAATAAAGATTCTTAACTGTAGTTTGAATTTTCTTTTCATTTATTGGACTACTAGAATACCTGACATGTATTTGATAAAAAAGGGAATAAATAACTGTGACGTTGTTTTCTAAAGATCTACGATAGCATAGCGACGACGCTATGTCAGCCTTATTATGTTCCCACTACTGGGACTCAGGCCCCCGCTCCAAGAAAGGGAATGGGCTGTAATCCACCACGCGGGCCCAGTGTGGGTTAGTAAGTGTCACATGTCCTCGAATTTTTGGCTTTAGGACATGCCGGTTTCCTCATGACGTATTCTTTAACCGGTTTGACCTACGGAGAAATATTTATTCGTTGAACTAAATAATAAAACAATTTAACAGTTAACATAAATGCTCTCACATTTAACTCAAATTATCATGTTGCTGTAGTTAATAACTTACACGAGCAAATGATAAAATAAATACCTATTGTTACTTATATTAACTACAAAATATATAAAATGAAAACACCATTGTAACTGTCCAGTCTTTCACAGAGCGAATCACAGATCGTTTTGAAGATGCAGTTTTACTTTACAACTTTACTTTGTGTTCTCAGTGTCAATATCGCTATGTGCTACCCTTTCAGTCCTTCCAGTCCAGAAGATATAATGGTACTTGTGCTCTATAACCCTGAAGATACGCAAGTAATGGATTACACAGAAGATGATTGGGATATTCCTGAGTCCTTGTTCAAGGCGGACCCGTGTCCAGCAAATTTTGTAAGACTCGTAGATACTTGTGTTCTTGCTGATTAAAAAATGAGTTGAATGGATCCATGTTTTGTTTTAATGTTTGATATTTTTACCCTATTTGTTTAGCAAAATTCTAAAATCTTACTTGATATCATCTTTGATCAAAGGACAACTTATCATACATTTTCATGGTCTTGAGAAAGCTGATTTTGATGTTCAAATCAACAAATTAACAACAAGTTATTCCTAAACAAATGTTACAATAAATGCTACGTAATCCAGACATTAAATACATCATTATCTACCTAGTCTTTTTCCAAGTTGAGTTCGGCTTCCAGTCTAACCAGATGCAGCCTGTGTTTTACACAGCACGACTGTCTAACAGACCTTCACAACCCAGTTACTGGGCACCACGATACTCCTTGGATAGACTGGTGGATAGACTTTCTGCCAACTTCGCGTGCTTTCCGACGCACGGGGTCAGTAATGATCTAACTAAACGCAGTAAACTTATCCAACAATGTTTAAATTTAGCATTAGGAATCATTCACTCTACTCCCTATGATAGAGAAGTGGACAGATTTGATCATAAGAAGAACGATTCATCTTTAGTCCTATAGTGGACAACTAAGTTCAAGACAAAACGTCATTCGACGGTATATTGAAAGAAAAGAATAAAGCCATGTGAACATGGTATGAAAGAAAAGTTAGATAGATACGTAAAACAAACTAACCTTTGGAACTCAAAACATACACGCGTTTTGCGTACATTTTTTTGTAAGTGCAGCTACATTTTTTAACGAGAATGAGGAGAGTTAGCAGCTAGTTTGCAGTCGTTTAGAAATTTTAACGTTAAGTCTTAATATGGGCCATAAAACCCTGCTCTAAATAAATAGAGAAACGGAGTTTTTATCTCGAAAATTGCTTGCAAACGGAAGTGTCCGTCAGAGGTGCAGTAAAAGCGATATTATGCATAATTTATTACAGTCACATTATTATGCAAACCTATCAATTCAATACTACCGTAATGGGATTTTAATTCCAGTGGAAAACGGAAGACCGTGATTATTGATTACTGAGGATTAGCACAAGTTGCACATGCGAAGTTTTAATTCTTTTCGCTTGGATGAGCTTGATATCTATTTTTATAGCCTGGTTGGTTTAGTTCGTACGTATGTAGGTACCTATAAACTAAGATTAAATTGCTCGGTTAGGTAAAATATTTTTTACAGTTTTTCATGACAAAAAAAAATAATTAAAAGTAGTTACAACAGTATTAACCTTTCGAATACCGTAAAAAGAAGACACAATAGAAAGGCAATGAGAGAGCGAACGGGTCTCACAGATTATTAATAGTAAATAATAGGTAAACGTTTATTTCGGACATAACAACTTGAACTAAACCACACACAACATAATTACGAGTATATCAGTTTACAAATAAAGTAAAACTAATGAAATAAAACTATTTACCTAGTTTTCATCAGCAAAAAAAACTGTTATTTAACCGAACTATAATTTTAACAGCGCCGCGTGGTGACGCGTAGACCTCCGGAGCGAGGAGGAGTGGCAGGCGGACGCCTGCGCGTGCGAAGCAGTAATGCTAGCGAAGGAGACGGTATCACAACTAAACACTACTTTTTATCTACGTTTTTTTTAACACTGTAGTTGTTTGTACTTTTTGTAAAAGGAAACACCTAAGATCGGTCAAGATCGGGTAAGTCATTAAATGATTTCCCACCAAAAAAAGTACTTACCTACCACAGTAATTTCAAATCAGCAAATCTAAAACAACAATCAATTAATAAGTCATTAGCACGAATTAATTGTTCCCGATGAGCATAAATAAGTGCAACAGTTTACTACCGAAATAATTATAGAAATCGCATCCTTCGACCGCGATGATCGTCAAATTCGCGTGTTATCTCCTTCTAGCCCATTTTGTGGTGTCCCAAGTGATCTACGATGCTTACTTCGGTAAACCAATAAAGGATGAGCGGGGGAAACAGTTGGAAAGCTTGAATTTGACTGGGTAAGTACTCTTAAGAATGTGAGATGCTTTCGGTAGTGCAAAAACCAATATTGGTAACCTGAGGTTGCTAAAAACGGGGCTAAGTTTTCAAGCTACAATTGTGTGTTTACATATTACCGTGACGTAACTGTCTTCACAGTAAGGCTTCATAAACAACAGTCGCTATCGTTTTGGGAAAACCATAATATTTTCCACTAGTTAGCCCACTTAAGTAACTGCTGGTTCCTACTACAAACTAAAAAACTATTTTCCTACAATTGCAACTTGTTGCAACTTAATTTTCTACATCACCCAAAGGTTGATTGGTAGAAAATGCCTTTAGGCCTTAAATCCGCTTCTGTGTCTCTGTCTCTGTATCAACACACTATTATGAAGACATCCACTTTTTTCACGTTTTACTTTTTAACATTGGTGGCAATATTTTATTTACTTTCTTCCCCCAGACCATGCACGATAAAAGTGGAGCCGTGCAGGAAGCACGAGGGTCGCCGCATCGACGGCACCTGTGTGAATCCCAAGTACCCATCCCGCGGAGGGTCTCCCACGCCGCTCTTGAGGATGAGGCCTGCTAAGTTCGGACTCGGTAAGCTGGATTGAAGACCATTAGAGTTTTAAACGTATATGGAACAGAGAGTAAAGTCCCTCAAACCTCCGTTGAAAAAGGAGGATCCTCCGTCCAGACGGGTGTAATATCTAATGGGCTACTGCCCAATAGATGATTTCGGGCTGTTGTATCTATTCAAATCGAAAGAACTTAGCTTGTGCGATGCAGGGTTCGTAGTTATTATGTGGTGTCATAGATGTCGCTACAGAGTTTTGCTATTTTTTAAGCAGTGATGCAATCGTCGATAGTGAGGCGCACTAGTTTATTCTGAGCCTATTTACTCTAGCCTTGAAGACACCTAAATTGTAATTGAACGGTTAAACCGCAGCAGGCAAGTTGTTTCGGTCCTTCGATGTACGCGGTATAAACAACGTGCCGAAATGCTTACGAGTAGTCCGGACCGTAGAGGTTTCAAAAACGTGAGGGTGGATACTCGCCGTACGTCGGTTTGTCCGATAGTAGAAAGAAGATGGCGGAATCAATTCAAAATTCCCACGCATATTCTCCAAAATGTATCCTGTAAAATACCGAAAGGCTACTTATGAAAATATTTTTTTAGTACTTAGTAACGAACCATCAGTTGTGATAGTGGCCAAAAGCAAGCCAATGAATGGCAAGCGGTGGGTTGCAGACGATGGGAGCCAGACGATGGAGCACGTTTGCCTAAAAGTAAACTACTCACTCCAGACTTAAAGACACCTAGTGTGTTACTATCAGGAAACACAGTCTCCGACAGTGAATTTCGCTCCTTAGTTGTCAACTTATTAGTAATTTTAGTAAGACTACCTTTAACGAATGAACCAGCTAACCACTGTACATTTCAGGCAACATGTTGCGACCCGCCATGAACGGCTCAGAGCTACCATCAGCCCGCCTCCTCCGCACCAAGATCCTGAGCGACGGCTACCCAGAGGACCACCAGTTCAACACGCTCGCCACGCACGTTTTCGTCTTCTCTACTGTTGACGTTGCTGATCTTACTGTTTTACGTAAGTACATGCAAACAATAAACATTCGTTAACACCAGCAGTCCATCTTGCTGAAAACATAGATTTCTGTGTAATGTTTTTATGTAAAGTAAGCTATCTCAAAGATTAGTAGTTCCACTTCAGGGCAAATGACTGTTTTTCTTTTTTCCACCCGGTATATTAACGTGAAAACTATAACCAAATAAAATCGTAAATTGACTGAAAAGAACTAGGTTATTATTGAAAGAAATTATTTCATTTCCAAACTTCATTCCGTCTTGAACCACATTTCACCAAATCTATTATTTCTTCGTAGAATTTCCGATTCTTCTTTATTTACTTGTCTGATGCCTTTTTGGGAAAATAAACCAAAAGACAGACTAGTTTCATTTTTTTTTTCAACTAGTCTTTGCCCAGCAGTGGGACAGTAGTCCCACTGCTGAGCAAAGATATGATGTTGATGATGTCAGATGTCTTTCCAGACATTCTTCTTCAGCGCGAACTCAAACCAGTAGTAACATTAATTTTATCGTTCAGTTCGCTACGCCGTGGCCAGCGACTGCTGTCTCGGCAACACGCCGAACCGAGTGAACCCCCTCTGCATCCCTATCCCCGTACCTCAGGACGACCCCTATCTCCGGCGCACCGGCATCAGATGCATGAACCTCACCAGGTTCTCCACGTATCAGGAAATGGGCTGCATTCCTAATACTCTGCCAGCTGAAAGGGTAAGATTTTTTCTATGAGAAGCGAGTAAAAATCAGCAGCTCCATGAACATGGAACATAAAATCATCATTTTAAATAACAAAATAAGAAAAAGGTTTCTCGTTCACATTGTTCAATCCATTTGCCGGGCTGCACCATTTGTTTTATTGTTAAAAACTAGTGCTTGACCGCGATCCCACCTGATGGTAAGCAATAATGCAATCGTTGATGGTGAGACGCACTAGTTTATTAAGAATGTGAATAGGCATTCACTCTAGCTTTGAATACACCAAAATCATGACTGGACAGTAAGACCGTAGCAGGTAGATTATTCCATCATGATCTTCTTAGCGTGTCGATAGAAAAACCTGTTAAATTCTTTGTCTGACCCAATATTTGGCCACGGCAATGCCGTCTACTGATGCTGTCATTAAGTCCCTACGTGAACAAGTAACAGGGCATGTGATACACTATGATAAAGACTGTATATGAGTGCTTTTTTCGCAGTATAACCTACCAACTCCTATCCAAGATCTGTCAATAGTATACGGCTACTCGGACGTCAGGGAGAAACAGATTAGAACGTACCAGGGAGGTTTGCTGAAGTCTGATAAGAAGGATGGCGTGGAGCGTCCTCCCGGTACCGCCCCGGTCTGCCTCAACAACAGGAGGCCGGTTGAAAATGCTTGTTATGAGTTTGGTGAGTCGCCTGACATAATCCATAAACAGCTATGTTCATACTGTATAGTTGATAGAGTTAATATTTATGCCAGTTAATTTATATGCGTGGACTTTTGTTTTCCAATTACTCGTCATTGTTGCGATATGTCATTGGAAAACAAAACATTTAATTTTGATAGTATCTGCATTCGCACCTGGCCCTGGTACAGACGAGAAGGAATGGCAGACGTTCGCCTAATTATGCGAAGGAGCGCCAACGCACGACAGCATCGCTACTATATTGATGCAAACCCGCGACAGTATCGCTACTGCAGCGCCACAAAAAGGCGCCGTGTGCGACGCCTTTTAGGTGCGCGTGCAACACTACGAGCCGTCGACGACTTGGCTTCGGTGTGGATGGTCAACTGAAGGGCGGATGGCGAGCTACCGATTGCTCGCCTTCCGCATGCATTGTCGCTTAGTGTTCGATTTAAACTTGGCCACAACTTTTCAATTTACCCATCTTGTTCCAGGTGACTTCTACGACGGCAATGTCCTCTCAGGCATCTACCTGACGGCGATGTTCTTCTACCGGGAACACAACCGCCTGGCTCGCAAGCTGTCCGGGCTCAACCCGTGCTGGGACGATCAGAAACTGTTCGAGACTGCGCGGCAGATCAACATCGCGCAGTGGCAGTATATGCTGTATTATGAACTGATGGCTGAGATCTTAGGTAAGTAATGAATTGACAGAGAAAAGTAAGAAAGAAAAAAAAGAAAGAATCAAAAAAGAAAGAATCAAAAAAGAAAGAAAAAAATGAAAGAATCAAAAAAGGAAGAAAGAAACAAAGAAAGAAGGACAGTAAATACATTTTACTGTCGTAAATACATTTATTTAGCACACAGAAATAAGAAACAAGTGCCCACATACTCGTAAGTAGATATCAAAAAAAACTATGTGTCTCACGGCTGCGCCAAATAAGTCAAGTTCAGCATAATACCAGACAACTACGTAGCAGTTGGCTGACGCTGGTATTCAACTGAATTTTACTTTGCATAAGACGATGGATTTTCTAGTTTAAACCTACTGGTATTAAAACTGGCACGAAATGAGAGAAATCGTAAAGTGTGAATCATGAGTCACACAATGTCTTAAAATTAAGCTTTCTTTTCGTTTTTCTTACATTACATAGTATTAGTAAAAGAAAATGTTAATTTGACTTACAATGGAGACACATTGTGTGCCAAATTAACATTTTTTTTTCTTTATTTCTTTTAATACCTCAGCCTAGGTCTATTTTAACCGGTATCAGAGATTGTCATATAGATTCTAAGTCGGTCAAATACCTTGTTACAATCGAAATGCATATGATAAACACACCATTTGATTTTTATTTTATTTTGTATCATCACTTAATAACTTCTTCCACCCTCAGTGGAGCAGGAGGGCGTGTTATCAAGGTGAGCTGAAACCAGTATAAAATTAAGATGTACCTAGGATCCTTTTGATTTTAGATGTTTCTTGGCGGAGGCTTATGTCTGGCAGTGGATGTCTCTCAACTGAGATGATGATGTTTTTTTTTATTTGTTATAAACTAGTGCTTAATACGATCCCACCTAATGGTAAGCAGTGATGCAATCGTCGATGGTGAGGTGTTCCTAGGATGAAGAAGTACTGAAACTTAAAATTTTCCATGTCTACCAGGTCCAAAGAACGCCTTGGAGACAGGTGTGATCTATGACACAAACGGATACGTCAACGACTTCGACGAGCGGTACAAGCCGGGCGTGTACCACGAGTACCTGGTCGGCACGCGCTGGTTCCACACCTTCCAGGACGGACGAACTGAGTTAGTTTCCTCATCATTAACAAGCAATATAGGCATTCATTGCATTCCCACGAGTCTCACCAAGTCATCGGTTGGAAAATTCGAAAGCCTCTGGGGAACATGGAAAATCCGAAAGGTTGTCACCATGTCCTCCAGATTGATTGAAGGCAACGAAGGAACGGGGTAGGGGTTTAGTCAGTAAGAGTCTGACACGTCCTCCTGCTCCGCCCAAGAGCGGGAGAAGTCATTCTGATGTTTTCCCTACCGGAAAAAAAACAGGTCATCGATCCACCTTGTGGGAGGCCTTCCAAAGAACGCTCTGGAGACAGGTGTGGAATATGACATGAATGGATACTTCAACGATTTCGACGAGCGCCACAAGCCGGGCGTGTACCACGAGTATCTGGTCGGCACGCGCTGGTTCCACACCTTCCAGGACGGACGGACTGAGTGAGTTTAGTCGCCATTCATGAATCCCCGACCGGTCTCATTAGACCGCGCTGTTATTGATTTACTATTGTGTCTCATTTCGCGGGTATTGATAGGTTAACAAGCAATACATATAAGCAACCATCGCGTTCCCGCAACTCTCACCAAGTCATCGGTCCACCTTGTAGGAAGCCTCCCAACGCTGCGTCTTCCACTCGTCCGACCATCTGTTCTACGACGCATAGGACAATTCGTTGTGGCGACACTTGGGGCTCGCCTGTGTCTAACAGTGGACGTCTTTCGGCTGAAATGATGAGGACGAATTATGACATATAGGCAACGGCATGCATCACAGTTGTTCCAGATTTGATAATAAAAACAAGAGGGACAACACTATTACAAAGTGCTCTGCTTCTGTATTTTTTTTGTAACTTTCTTGACTTGTGTTCATCAACACTTCTAAAACAGCTTTACGTGTGTATCTGGTCCAAGGGTTATAGTGCTAGTGCTTTATTTTTGCAGCCTGTACAGCAACAAGGGTAAATACCTCGGCACCCGCACGACAGTGGACGATGAGTTACGGAGCGGCATCCTCGAGGTGAACAACACGGAGGCTGACCTCACGCAGGGAGCCTTCCGGCAACCAGCTGCTAAGTTTGATTACACTATAGAGCCGGATGTAAGTAAATCATCATCATAATCATTTCAGCTGTAAGATATCCTCTGTTGGACACAGGCTTTCCCAAGTGTCGTCACAACAACCTGTCCTGTGCGTCTTGCATCCTTCGGATTTCCGTGACTCTCACCAGGTCGTCGGTCCACCTTATGGGAGGCCTTCCAAAGCTACGTTCCAATCTTTATATCGACCATCCGCGAGCCTGTACCCTACCCACTATCATTTAAGTTTCGCGATTTTTTAGGCTTTGACGGAAATCTTAGTTCTTGCCAATCGGAGAGTGATCACGTTTCAAAGCTATATTTCATCACTGGTAACACTATAAGTAAATACTACATACAAAACGCGCTGTCTTTTTCCAAAAACAAAGTTTAGGTCGTTAAAGAGGTCGTGGTTGGGCCTCTGTACAATAAATTGTACAATGAGGACAATGAAATCTCAATATCGTATTGCTACTAGTTTGCACCTCGTTTTTTAAACAGATTGCCGAGCGTGTCCTAGGCGAGCTGCAATCCGCTTCGGACCTCAGCGCCATCGACATCATGAGAGGACGTGACCAGGGTCTGCCGCCATACAACGAGTACAGGAAGATCTGCGGCATGCCAGTCGCTCACAAGTTTAAGGACTTCGAAGACACCATATATCCTGATGTAAGGAACTTAAATAGTGGCTGTACGTCAAGAGTGAATAGGTTATTTCTAGGCGAACGTGCTCCACCATCGGTCACATCATCGCTTACCATCAGGAGAGATAGTTGTCAAACGCAAGCCTATACAGAGTTGAAAAAAAAGAACGTTAAGTAGTTTTTAGGGATAACTTTGGGTTGCTTTGTATGGGCGCGTCTTGAGACTAGAACTGCAATAATAATATAAATTCTGGGGTAATCAATCGATGACTAGATAGTAAGCCAAAACCTGCAATTCACTTATATTTATACTAACAAGGGTGACGGTGACGAGAATATCTCGTTCTCCGACACGATGGCGACGGTGAGAGTTTTACGGCCGAAATTAATAATCAATCCATCACATATCGGAGATTGAAAAACAAATGCCACCATACAAAAATTTTCATTTTTTCTGTTGTTTCATTTGTTTTTCAATCTCCGATATGTGATGGATTGATTATTAATTTCGGCCGTTAGTCAATGTATTTCTGACACGCTCTCTACAGTGGGAGAAGTCACTTGATAAATTCCCATACCAGAAAATTCAATTCTAAAAAAGGTTATACTTATACTAGAAAATGATGATTCTATTTTTTTTTTATATAACTTAAACTAGTGCTTGATTGCAATCCCACCTGATGGTAAGCAGTGATGCTATCGTTGATGGCAGCACGTTTTCCGATATTAACGAGCGTGTCCTAGGCGAGCTGCAATTTGTGGGTAATACTGGGTAAGCATGAGGCCCAAGGATAGATTTCTAGGCCCGATTCAGTGTTACTGGGGTTTTTCATCAGAGATATCTCAGAAGCAGCACCGAAGTCTGCATCTCATGTTGCATGAGCAAAATATAGCTGAACAAATATTCGGCCCAACTATTCAAGCAAAACAGTTGTTATGTACTTACTCTTAAAGTTATGAAAACGTCAACAGATGGCTTGCGCTCTGTTCGGCCGTCAGTGAGTGCGCATGCGATGTATTGTGACTGGATGATTCGGATGCTGTATGATAAACCGATGACCGATGGAGATTTTTCAGTAATTTTTAGATGAATATTGTAAGTTCTGGGCGATGGTTTATATTTTCTTGTTTTTTGCTGTCTTCAGAAAGTAGAGCAACTCCGTCGTATATACGACGACGAGGTAGACGACATGGAGCTGATGGTAGCCATCTACAGCGAGCGGCTGCTGCACGGCGCCTGGGTGGGGCCCACGCTGTTCTGCATCATGGTGGAGAACCTCGTCAACTGGAGGCGCTCTGACCGGTTCTTCTTCGAGAATGGATACTCCGGAGCTGCATTGACTCTGCGTGAGTATTTAAGGAGTAACTAATACTACATAACCTATGAAATTATAGTTGTTGTTGAATTCTAGATTGGAAACAGAGAATTGAAGACTTAAAGAACGAACGAATGAACTAAACGTAGAAGAAGAAGTGATCGTTGAAAGTCAGCTGGTAGGAATTGGCTGAGAGTAGGCAAAAATCGAGATACACGACGTGCAATTGTAGAGGTCCTGCTGTGAACTATTAAAAGCTATTGATGATGATGGTTTTTGGACCCTCCACAGCGAAAACAAATTCTTCCACCGATTTATTAGCCAGCTCGTTTGGAGCATACTTACGGTGGCCTAGTGCTATTGTTACCCGTTATATAATATAGTAATTGTATTCATGTCTATCTAGCACCACGATCATGTACTGGATAGATCACTAGCAACAATTATATCAAAAGCACAAATGTTACAGCTCAATTGAACGAAGTAAGAAGTACCAGTGTGGCTCGACTTCTGTGTGACAACGGAGATGGAGTTGAAGAGATACAGCCAAAGGCTTTGCTTAATGTCAGCAAAAAGTAAGTGGTGTTAATACCAAAACGTTTTTTTTTAGCTACCAGTGGCTTCGGAAAATTGTCCACAGGGAATATACTTTCACAATAAAAAAGTATCCTATATGTGCTATTACAGGACAGGATCTAATCGTGAGCCAATCCGTTCAGCCGGTCGAGCGCGAAAAAGTAAAAAATATACATAACATATTATACAACTTTCACCTTTATATAATAATATTAGTGTGATATTTTCAAGTCACTTCAAAACATTATTTTTTTATTTTAGAAAACAAACTAATAAGTGCTTTCAATTTAAACAAAAATACTTAACGAACTTCCTACGCTTCGTAAAATATAGTTTCCTTTAACTTTGGTAGCCAAAGTTATGTAGGTATACAAAAATTCCCTTTAACAGTTTACAACTCCCGGCCATCAAAATAAACCTTGTCTGCCTGTATTTCTCATTAGCAGTATCAACTTCTTAATATGCACAAGAGCCAATTAAGTGACATAGGTTCCTCGCAGACGGAGCCATGACCCAGAAACCTGAATCTTAAGTAAACAATAGTACATTTTTACCCTAGGAGTAAAAGTAACTTATTTAGTCCCGAGAAGGAGTTTGGCAAGCGAGGTCACCAATAGTTTGAAGGCTCATCTTTAAGTTATTTCAATTTTGACATCACGCTGTAACTGTCTAGCTGTATAGAAAGTTGCGACATTGTTCAATAGAAATGTGAAGAAAGAACTAGCTAGCTTTTTTAATAAATTGACAGCTGTCAGTTGAAAACAATACTCCCTAAGGATGAAAAGTATTACTTTCAACCCACTCCTCAGGCAACTTCAGACCTACATTCAGAGTATGAGTACTGAAAAGTTTCTTTAATATTCCAGGAACAAAATTATACCTTGTAAGGAGATACCAGGTATGGACTTGTATAAATGGCTCGACGAAAAATGCTACCCAGCCAAGAAGGACCAATACGACTATCCGGCTACGAAGGACCAATACGAGTATCCGGCTAAGAAGAACCAATACGAGTATCCGGCTGGGAAGAACCAGAACGATTATTCAGTTAAGGACCAGTACGAAGACAACTTGAAGACCAATAATTATAATCCGTTTTGGGGTGGCAGCCAATATGATTACAAAAAGAAATAGATAAAAAAATATAGGAACCATTTCTGACTACGTTTCGACGGCGCGCCAATAAGGAAAATAAATGATTGTAATAAATTCGATTTACTTGCTTGTTCCTATTTATTTTATTTTCGTCGTGACGCTGTTGAAGTTTGGAATGGTGAAGAAGGCAACATATTTATCAAGAAGGCAACGTAGCATCTTCACCCGCGTGTTAGTAGAAAATTATCTCAAGAGAACATAATACTCTCGGGATAAAAAATTAAAATTCCCATGAGCAATACCAGGACGTGGTTCACGCGTGTGTCGAATTTCATCTAAATCCATTCTGTCGTTTCAGCTTGAAGTTGTAACAAACATAAACGCACACTGGTACATACAGTTTTATCGTAAGGCAAAAATGCATATTTAAAGGAGAAGCGTTTTTGTAATTTTTAAATATGGTAATAATTCGTGGAAATCCTTTAAATCGACATGTTGTCATTATGTAATCAATAATCAGCTTAACATCACAGTAACAGAACTTAGATATTTTATAATATAAGTTTACTCAAAAAATGTGATACGACTTTATGCGTTGGTGGTATCGAGATGAGTAATTTTAAAGACCTCCAGACACCATTACACTGACATAGCCCTTCGTAGACAAGATTATATGTATTTTATACAAAAAGTTTCAAAATAGTGCTGACAAACAATAACACACCTTTTGCTGAAATTCTGCTGAAATCACGTCTCTGCGAATGCAAATGACAAATAATAAGTTAAGGATTATGGACTCCGAGTACTACCAGCGCTGTGACTTCCCAGCGAGTTGCTGGTGAGGACTACCTTGTGAGAGAATGACTTTTCGTTATTTACTTTTTTATTATTGATAGGCTCGCGCTTGACCGCATCTCACCTGATGGTAAGCGATCATGTGGTCGACGATGGAGCACGCTTGCCTATAAGCAACCTATTCACTCTTGACTTAAATACCCCTAGGTTGTAGCTATCAGGAAACACAGACCCTGGCAGGGAATTCCACTCTTTATCTAGCTGTACGCGTAGATCGTATGGGTAGATAAACTTTAAACCAATCAATTTTTTTTGTTTTTTTTTTTTAAGTTTTATTAATGCCCGTAGAACAGATGGTCGATGGAGATGGAAAGGTTCTGGTGTGGCGACGGCGAGCCGGAAGACGCAACGCACCGATAACCTAGTGAGGGTCGCAGGAAGCCAATGGATGCGAGACACACAGAACCGGTCTTTGTGGCAACGCTTGGGGCCTATGTCCAGCAGTGGACGTCTTTCGGCTGAAATGATGATGATGAATGCTCGAATTGTTACAGTTATTGATAAAGAAGTGGATGCATAGTTTTTGGATGTGAGTTCGAAACACAATTTTTACATTATTTTGTGTCGTTAATATCATAACCACTAACTTCAAGGAACTAATACGGCCGCTCCTAGAGAGGGGCATCCTTTCCTTGCATTAGCAACGTCTTATTATGCTTTCTTTTTTAGTTGATAGACTCGCGGTTGTCCCCTCTCTCACCTGATCAACCTAGTCAACGATGGAGCGCGTTTACCTAGAAGTACTCTTGACTTAAAAATTCCTTAGTTATCAGGAAACACAGACTCCGCAGAGAATTCCAATCTAGATATCCAGTCGATTTTCACTACCCTGAATGCCCCTTTTCAACTGCATCTGTAGTTAGCCCACAAGTCTGTTTCAGTTTTATTTAACTTACCCAACATTCAATTGAACACCAATCGAGAACCTTTCGTAGTAACCCCACAAAAACCAAGATCCCCTCTCGCCAAAGACAAATAACGGGCATTTTTATTTTCTTATGGAAATTAAAGTGGAGCCCCGGTTAATATTGTTTCTGCTTACGAAATGCGCTGCAAAGACGCGGTTTATTTGACAGCCGTTTGAGCGCGTTTTTATGGACATTATGTAGCGAGCGGCGCGAGCGGTGCTTGGGGCGCGAGGGGCGGTGGAGAGCCGCGCTGACCTTTGAAGACACGCTTTTTGTGCAATTTTGGAGTATATGGCGGGCATGTTTATGAGATTGTTGTATTGATTTTGGAGTTTAAGATCGGTTGCGATCAATTATGAAGCTCATTTTTATTTAAAGATTTTTTTATGCTGGAATTCATCCAATGACTTTTCCCGCTCTACATGAAAGCGCGATGGCGTGAAAAAGTTTTATTGACTAAAACCCAGCCCTATGTTCCTTTTTTGCCTTCGTTCTACGGGCCCGGTGTTCTCTTTTACACAATCCTGGGTCCCTATGGTTTGCTGAAATATTTTTAAGGTGCGTTACCAGAAGGCCGAACGGTGAGCTACCCATTGCTCACTGCCTGCAAGGCCTATATATTCTGTCCTGTCACACGTCACGATTGTTTTGACCTCCCCCTCCCTCTTCTTCCGACCACATATACTCATACCTCTTTTAGTAACATGTACATTTCATCCGTCATCTTCACATGATCATACCAAGACAAAGATTCCCTTTCAACTTTTCAGTCACTGGCTCTCCATTGAAACTCCCTGTAATATACTTATTTCTCTCAATATCCATTCATGAATAAATATTAAATAATGCATTTATAAAGGCAACATAATATTCTGCTATACTAAAGCTCCATTACTTACAGCAGAACATGATAATACTGTTCTACGTTCTCTCCTTTGTTCTAATATGACAATGTTGAGACAAAGCTGGCGAAATCCGAACCCATTGAAGCCGCATACTGGGGAATTACTCGTTCACTGCGTACTCACTAACGAACTTGCGTATTATTTTAAAGTAAGGAAGTTTGTCTGAAATCGAAAAGCTACTGCCTGTACTTATATTTGGAAGTATTACATTATCTAAACAAGGAATCGACTTCACTTTCACTACCTAAGGAGAAATTGATTGACTGATATATCAACGCATAGCCTCCGTGCTGCCCGTAGCATAAAACAGCAAAAAACACATTTATTCTATAGGAGCCCCACTCAAATATTTATATCTATTTTTGGTATTTGTTCTTATAAAAGCAGAGGAGCTCGTGGCTAAATAATAACAGCCGCACAGGTCGATCTTCAAGGTTAAGCAACGCTTGCCTAGGTTGGTCTGTGGATGGGTGACCATCTTAACATACGAGTTTCCTCCGTGCCTCGGAAAGCACGTTAAGCCGTTGGTCCCGGCTGTCATTTGGAGATCTTTGGCAGTCGTTACGGATAGTCAGAAGCCAGTAAATCTGACTCCAGTCTTGCCATGAAGTACCGTGTTACCCCAGTTAATGGGTTGTGGAGGTCTGGTAGGCAGCCGCTCCTCGTAAAATACTGGTATTCAGCTAAATCCGGCTTGACTGGAAGCCGACCCCAATATAGTTGGGAAAAGGCTAGGCAGATGAGATGTTCTTATAAAAGCAACAGAAATACATCATCTGTGAAAATTCAACTGTCTAGCTATCACTGTTCATTAGATATCGCCTCGTGATAGACGAACTGACAGACATACACGGATGGACATTGAAATCTTAGTAATAGTAGTAGGGTCCTGTTTTATCCTTTTTTTGGTGCGGAGCCCTAAAAAGGTTGTCATTATTCGTTATTCAAAACTACTTCCATAAAACGATTTAGGGGAAATTTTGGGTTGTAAAGTAGAATCGTATTCCTTTAGTTTAATCTTTCTAATCTATTATTAGTTTTTCAAAAACTACCCTCAAAAAAATACAATTTAAAAAATCTTAAAGTTTTTACGTAAAAACATTCTCGCGTCCAAGCTTACTCTAAACCGTTTTAAAAGAAAGCACAGTTAATTGGATAAGTAGTACACTCTGTCGGAATTAAACGAGGTAAGCCATGACTCGTGTATCGAACTCTGAGGTCAAGAGCTTACACGGTAACTTCATGTTTACAGCAGTCATCTGAGTTTTGAGTATTTCCTGGTTGATTTAATGAAGACTAGCTGGTGCCAGCGGTTTCGTTCGCGTAAAAGTAGATTTCTCCGTACAAACTTTGAACCCCCGATACATGAGATACAACCTGGTGACAAACAGATGGACAGCGGAGGCATAGCAGTTGTTGTTTTGCCATTTGGGTACGAAATCGGAGTCCAGGTTCGCTGGACAGAATGTCAGTTAACTGGTAAATGTAATGTTTCTTATCATTTTTTGACCGTATAATATCTGACTTGGAGTACCTACCTTGTGTTAGAAGTTAACCACTGATTACCTCTTCTAAAAAAAATTATCTATAGCTGACCCGGCTGACCCTATCTGAAATGCTAAAATGGATTATTTGCGATTTTTCCCATATGACCCAGTCTCAATTGGTGGAAAGTTATCCCCAACGAATCTGTAATTCTGCGAGCAACTGCCACTTAGTTCATGAATCCCCGACGGGTCCTATGAGACCGCGCTGTTATTGTTTTACTATTGTGTCTCGTTTTGCGGATATCTGATAGGTTAAGTTTAGTAATTCAACTAACGCCTTCATAACATTATTGTGATGTTTACAACAAGGCACGTTTTTGAAGATCAGCAACTAGGTACTCAAATTCACACACCTCCTTTCATAATACAATAAGCAGAAATGAAGCGTCAATTTGTTCGTGCACGGCGTGCGCTGCACGCGGCGTAATACGCGGCGTGAAGCCTCTGCTGAGGAGCCGAGTGCCACTAATTAGACGTGCAGGCGCCTCTACAGAGACTTCGTGTCAAGGGTTAGGGAGATAGCTATGTGTAGGAGCACAGCTGTAGGTCTTTATTTGCCCTGAAGCGGTTGAGTGTAGTGTATTGTAACCGTGTTTTGCGATATTGTGAACACAGTTTCGAGCTGGGCTGAAATAAAAACGTAATAACAGCTTGTATTGGAACTCTGGCAGGCAGCCGCACCTCGTAAATTACTGGTGTTCAGCTAAACCTGGCTTGACTGGAAGCCGACCCCAATATAGTTGGGAAAAGGCTAGGTAGATGATGATTGGACCTATTTTTTTTTTATTTGATCTATTCGCAAACAGGGCCTTGTTTGCGAACAATAGATCAACATAGTTTTCTTACAGATGTCAATGTGTTATTCGTAAGTTGACATCTGTCTTAAAGGCCTATTACACCATTCGTTTTTACGAACGGTCTTTGTCTACGTCGCGTAGTGTAATAAGGGTATGGGCAAGCTCACACCGCGACACGACGTGACGCGACGCTGCACGCACATTTTAATAGAGTGACTCAAAATAAAACTTTATTTACTACGCGAAAAAATACACATTTCATTGTGAGAATTTAGAATACGTTGTTTGCAGCGCTGCGCCTCGTGACACCGCGTAGCGTCTCGCTGCGTAGCAGAACGTTTTTACATTCGCATCGTCGAGTTGCCAACGAATTTACTATGCGATTCGCAACGTTGTGATGCGTCTCTCGGTGTCGTACGGCACAGCGCGATATAACTGGCCTCTTCCAGTACCGTCGCGTCGCGTCTCGGTATTGACTGACCCTTCCTTCGACGGGGCTCGACGTATTGAGTCCACGTAACGAGTTGACGTATCGAGTCGACGTATCGAGTCGACGTATCGAGTATTGCAATAGGCTCTTTATAATGGCATAATAAGTTGGAAGTTTTTCTTCTATTACTAAGATTCCACTGTCCGTCCGTCCGTCTGTCTGTCTGTCCGTCCGTCTCGTGTACTTTGGATATGGAACCCTAAAAAATTTAAGAACTTCGAATTTGCTACGCTAGAGTACAATTGCAGGTCAATTGACCTGCTAAAACGGTTATTCTCTCTTGTCATACACCTATATCAATAAATTGTATCATGTGTCCGAGAACAAGATGATGTTCTCGCAACTAAAATGCTGAGTCTAGCTCAGGATTCTAGTTACGTTACTACCCTAACTCAGTGTTTTTCAATCTTTTCGAATAAGTACGTGACCCCTTTTTTCAACAAACAAATAGTGGCGACCCCCTAGGTCCGTAATACTGCGGTGAGCGGCAGACGCATTGCGCTCTTGTGATTACTTCTTTAATTAGACATCTCTAGTCCAATTAAAAATTAGGGTTCAAATCAAACCAATTTACGTGCAAATAGTATTCAAGTATACAGGAACTTTTACTGAATTGTTAAACTTAACTTTACTTGACGGTAATCCACAAATTTCACTTTTACCTGAACCGCGACCGGGACCCCCGATGCAAGATTTTTTGAGACCCACCGGTCGCGAATTATAGATTGAGTAACACTGGCCTAAGTGAATCATATCTGCAGACGCCTCGGTTGCACTGCGTCGTAAATTGAGTGTAACGAGACGCCGGTTTATAGGGCACACGTTTCTCGTGCCGCACTGAGGTTGTTAGTCACTTTAACATGTTAGTCGCATTGTGGACCATAGTCCTCCTCCTTATCCTTGCGTTGTACTCCTCAATGCTCACCTTCATCATGCTTCATCACTTATAAGCTATTATTAAACTGGTTTTGAAGTGTAAAGTCAGTAATCCTCACATTTCACTTTAAACCTGAATCGCGACTCTTACCTCTAAGCAAGTTGGTGTAACTCACTCGGGGGTCGCGACCCATAAATTGAGAACCACTGCCCTAAGTGAATCATATCTGCAGACGCCTCGGTTGCACTGCGTCGTAAATTGAGTGTAACGAGACGCCGGTTTATAGGGCACACGTTTCTCGTGCCGCACTGAGGTTGTTAGTCACTTACACGTTAGTCGCTTGTCGGACAATAGTGACCACCAGTAAATATCCTATACGGGCCACGTCGGAAAATGGTGACCGACATGGCCTCCTTTATTGCGACTTGCTATAGTACAAGTCGCATTGTCGCAACGCAGTCTCATGCGCATTCTTACCAACAAGCCAAAAAGGGTGAGGCATCAAAAACACAACTAAATAAGTAATTTTGTCTTGTCTCTACGTAATCAATACCGTTTTTAAAATTCTCCTTTTACTTTAAAATTTCTGTAGGACTGTAGCTCTCAAAAAAAACTTTCTGCAGACCCTTATATAAATTTGCACTATGTTAAATGTCACATTCTCTTCACACATGTGAGTGGCGTTCATTAACGCCACACACTCGTCACACACGTCTGGTAAACTTGGTTTCTTTGATCTTGTTGCCCAGTAACTGGATTGTAGAAGTTTTATAGACCACACAACCCACGACACGGGTATCTAGTCGCAAGTGGTTAGACCGGAAGCCGACAGCAAGTTATAGTCGGCAAAAGGCTATAAAAATGATGATTTTTCGCGCAAAGAAAACCTAATTATAGCACAACTACTGAACCAACGTCGACCCCTAACTAATTCCACAGCTCACTAACTTATAGAAACCGAGTATCATCCACAGATTTTTCCCTCATTACTCCGCACATAGCAAGACGATTCGCCGCGCGATCCTCTCGGGGGCCACCAGTCAATATTAATAGTGGCCCGCGGCGGCCATGCTTCATTATTTACACCCGCCGGCTAGGATTGCCGCCCTTATCGGAAATACTCTGAGATTTCCCACTGCGACTCACTAGTTCACAGTTTTTACTGTGGAGGAACGAGGATTTTTCTGTTCAATTTGTGTTCTTGTAATATGTAGCTTGAATTACTGTGTTGGTTTTTAAGAATTTAGCCCTGGTATTTAAGAAAGGGGTAGTTAATATTGAATCGGAAATGTAAGCTTGAGTAAGTCAAACTCAAAAGTGAACATAAACTTACTCAGCCGTTCAAGCGTGAAGAAATAATACACGCACAATTTTATAAATTAATCTTTTTGCTTAATCTTTATCCAGTATGTTGGATCTGGCTTCCATACGGGTAGTATCTATGTTGTTTAAAAAAAAATGTCTATAAGGAGGCGCTGTTTAATCTTTAAGGAGTTTTCTGTAGCTGTAATGCTAATAAATGCAATTTTCTTTCTTTCTTATTATATACGGAGCGACCGCCAATTTGACCACAATATCATAACACAATACTCCTCGACAAAATTTGTATCAGGCTTGCTGGCTTATGACAAACTATTACAGCTACCAAAGGCCTTAAAATGACAGGACAATACCTGAACGTGCTTTCGGAAGTACAAAGGTATCTACTTATGGAGCATGTTCGGTAAACGCTGCTTATCCTTGAAGCTAGACCCATACATCTGCGAGCCTCGCACTCCGCTTTTACTGAGCAATATCATCATCATCATCATCATCATCTACTTAGCCTTTTCCCAACTATATTGGGGTCGGCTTCCAGTCAAGCCGGATTTAGCTGAATACCAGTATTTTACGAGGAGCGGCTGCCTACAAGACCTCCAACAATATCTCGACAAATATTTTAAGGAAGGAAAAAGAGCATAAGACGAATTTGAACGATTGCAATCCTAGAAACGCAACATTGTACTGTACGGATTCATTTCACTTGAATTTCTCATCATATCCAGAGTGCACTGTTCGGAAGTTCTACCGTATATTGCTAGGATTCAACATTGAACAACTTTCGATCTTAAGATGTGATGAAACCACTACTCCACTAGCCCGGAGGCCGCAGATTTGAAATATTGCTTTACTTTGTACTTCCACGGAGAATCCAATATTCAATTCCGGGTATTACTAGATAGCAGGATCGATTGTGTTCCCCGGTTCCGATAAAGTACACTGTTATTTATTATCCCGGTTTACTCGCCAATGAATTACATTGTACTAAAGTCTGTCTGTTTTTTTTATATCTGAGACTAAAATGACATTACGTGGGTTGTCACACTTGTTACAACACAAAAGAACTGGCATCATTATTATTGTAAGTTGGACATTTGCCTGTGTATACTCAGAGTATAGACTCAGGGATTAAAAAACTGACTTTATACTGTCGAAACATAAGCTAGATAATATAAGTCTAATGTTCTTACACTGAAAAACTTTACTCATTTAATGATGTTCTGGAAAAAAACTGGCAAAATTCAGTGGCCATTAAATTTTTATTCATTTTCGTGCGCTCTCACTGAGTTAGTTGTACTTAGGTCATAAATTAAGGAAAGTTGACCCGAACTTGTTTGGTTTGGAACGATTCGGTACCACGTTTGGCAAAACGATTGTTTAAAAACGGGAGCTTTTCTCTATATTTCATCGCTAAGACAAGTTCTTGGAAATGTGCAATCCAAAAAACTCTCGTAAAAAGAATATCTTGAAAAGGACAGCCTTTTAATGTCACTTTAATATTAAAAACTACTAGACTGCTCTTAACAAAGACATTAATGTTTCAGACATTTAATATCCATCTGTTAAATGTGTCCTTTCAATTCTTGCTTTTTACTGTAAGTACCGATTTTTGAAGGAACAAGGTAGGTAACTATTTGTTAGTAAAGTAACAATAATCTAAGGCCAGTCCCCTCACGATAGATATAGGTTCTGCAGTGGTGATCGTATATCAGAATATGCAGCTTTCAAAGGCCTCCCACAAGGTACACCGATGACCTGGCGAGAGTTGTAATTTAAGTATCTGATTGATATGAGACGCACAGGTCTGGTCGTTGTGGCGACGTTTAGAGGAGGCCTATGTCCAGCAGTGAACATCTTTCAGATAAAATGATGATGATGAAAAGAGGATCATAGGATTTTACTTTTACAATTTAAATCAAGAGTAAATAGTTTACTTCTGAAAAAGAATGCTCCATCGTCAACTAATCGCTTATTCAGGTGGGATAGTGGCCAAGTGTAAACATGTCAAAAATATAAAAAAACACGCACACAAGGCCTTCCAAGGTCGTGTGATCCCGATGGTTGCGAAATGCACAGGACCGGTCGTAGTGGCGATACTTGAGGGAGGATTAAATCCGCAGAAGACATTTTTCTGATGAAAAATGATGACGATAACCAAACCAAAGACCAAACCAAACCAGGACCAAAGGATGTTACTTTTACAATTTGAGTCGACAGTAAATAGGTTACTTTTGTACAAGCATGCACCATCGTCGATCACATCATCGCTTACCACCAGGTGAGATTGTGGTCAAGCGCTATCCTGTCAATAATAAAAAACACCATGAACTTTCTTTATATTACATTTGGAATTGAAAAAAATTGTTCCTTACAAGTTCCAAAACAAAACTTCACATTATCCAGAGATCAATACAAGAAAGTCCAGCCTTTTCGCTTCTGAGAATTTCCCTACACAAAAGACCTAAATAACCTAAACAAAACCGCACAGCCATGCATGTCCTAATAAATATAAAACTGGCGCGCCAAACTCGTATGCAACAAGTTTAGGCACACTTACTAACCTCTTACAACTGCAAAAACCACCCTTAACACATGGGATTAGAGTCTACGACAACTGCAAAAATAATTTTGTTTTAAAAACTATGTTGTTTTGCTAAAATGAACCTTATGACTAAGGGGTAAGGGTGTGTGATCTGCATTTATAAGTTTGTTCCCTGTTTAATGGGCTTAGCTGGATATCCCAGATGCACGCCTGGATTAAGCACGCTATAATATTTTAGAGCTTAGTCCAGGACCTGGTAAAGTTCGTCGTTCCAGTTTTTATTTTAAATATATCGCTTCTGATATTTATGGCTTCAAAATGGTAGGATTCATTTGGGAGTTCTACTTTTGTAATGGCTGGTGCAGTTTCTCCATTATGTTCTGCTTCGTTACCGACCGTTTACCAGCTGAAATACGACATGCAGCGACCGGGATTCAGGCTCCGCCGACCTGAATAAAACTAAGGCCAATATGGCCACTAGCTCTTACTTTTGCCAGACTTAGCTTTTTTTTGGAAGGGGTATCATCAGAATGACTTCTTCCGGTCTTGGGCGGGGGACGTGTCAGACTCTTACTGACCCCACCCTGTTCCTTCGTTGCCTTCGATCTAGCAGACATGGGCTTACCTTTTGGAATTCCAGTGCTCCCCAGAGGCTTCGACCCTACCGGGCCCCTACAGTTTGCTGACATCTCCTTGAGGCGCGTGTGGAACAGAAAGCGCCATTGACGACTAGGCTCGGTCCAGGTTATTACCAGACTGCCGGACGGCGAGCTACCCAGTGCTCGCCTTTTGTGAGCCCGCGCCTACGGTGGTCGGAAATCGGGACTGGGATCTCGGCGGTGGCGGCGTGAGGGCCGTTCCCTTACGCGCTCACTGTCGGCTGCCTCCTTTACTAGCAACACTTACCTTAAGTCTTCATTTTTATGGTGGCGAATCATGCAATGACTTCTCCTAACCTTGGCGGAGCGGGACTGTCAAATTTTTAATGACTAAAACCCACTAATGTTCCTTCATTGAATTCGTTTTAGGGTCCCGGGGTTCAAATTCACATAACCCATGGCCCCAGTAGGCTTCGACCCTGCTGAGCCCCTACGGTTTTGCACATAGTATTTCGTTACAATTTTCTAGTAGGTATGACCCTGATGAGACATTCCACCTGTTAAGTAAGGAACGTTCTACCGGGATTAAATCTCATATGCTCTTCCTGAACATGGTCTACCCCTGATTAGACTAGTTATCATCTAAATCGGTTCAACGGTTTGAATGAACGTGAATAAGTAACAAATATACATTTAGAGAAATGCAGAATAGAGAGTAATTTCCCACATACCTCCGTTGAAAAGGGAGGATCTTCCGAACAGATACGTGTTATGTCTGGTGGGCAACTGCCCGATACATGATTTCGGGCTATTCTATATGTTTGTTGCTACATACACATAAACTTTTACCTTCATAGTATTAGTAAAACTCAAGTCAAACAAACGCTTCAAAATCCCCGTCTATTCACACGAACCTAACCATGAATTTATTTAATAGCAGTCCAGCGCTTTCAGCGGCCTAAAGCGCTGCCCGCTAGAGTATTCAACTTATTGCACTTTTGAACAGAAACACGTGGCCACGAGGCTTCAGCGCTGGAAGCGACCAACACCTCACAACTAATAAAACATTCTTTGAATATATCACTGGACTTGAGAACAAGTGGACTTGAAAGGAGTGTGCATTTAAGATAATTTAGGTATCTTCAAGGCTAGATTGAATAGGCTTTTAATAAACTAGTGCGCCTCACCATCGACGATTGCAACACTGCTAACCATCAGGTGAGATCGCGGTCAAGCACTTGTTTAAAAAAAAGGTTAAGCACAAACAGTAGAAAGGATAATACTTACTACAAATATTTCAAGAAAATAGTAATTACAAAAATGTATTGTATAGACACGGACGAAGTCACTAGTATAGTGTGGCCATTAGTGCTGTGCACTTCCTGAGGTATGCGCGGCGAGGTGGGAGGCGAAGAAAAAAGTGCATGAGTTCACATGAGATCGATACATGTCGGACAGATCTTACGATTTCAGTGTGCATTTCTAAAGCAAGACTTGGGGCAGGACGACGGTCGGAGGCTATCTGTAATATATTATACTTACTTAGTTGATTAAAATATAACCCAAATATACTCCTATTTTATTAAAAATGTGCAGGTGACAAATAAGAACTAAACTTATAATTCAAAGCAGGACTTTTTTTATATTAACAAACAATTATATAAACACAAGCGTGTCTGTTCACCGCTAAAAGGAGCCCGTTCACCTTGGCTCCTGCTTTCCGGGATGTATCCCTGGACTGCACCGATCGCCTTCAGCTCTTGGGAGTTGAAATTTCCTCCGACCTGAACTTTGGGAGGTTCATTGAGTCCAAAGCTAAAGTAGCTGCTAGGAAACTCGGCGTTCTTGCAAAGGTCCGGCAGTACTTCACACCGGGACAGCTTCTTATGTTATACAAAGCACAGGTCCGATCGTGTGTGGAGTACTGCAGCCACATATGGGCTGGAGCTGTACAATTCCACCTGGCAACTTTGGACTCAGTGGAAAGGCGTGCGAAGAGGCTAATTGGAGATCCAGATCTAGTTAACTCCAACCTACAAAGCCTTGCGCACAGGCGTAGGGTAGCCAGCCTTTCGGTATTATACAGGATGCATTTCGGAGAGTGTGCGCAGGAATTACACGAATTGATTCCGCCATCCCGTTTTTTCCATCGGACAAGCCGTCGTACGGCGAATGTCCATCCTTTTGTTGTGGAAACCTCTACGGTCCGGACTAAGCGCTTCGCTTCGTCGTTTATACCGCGTACATCGAAGGACTGGAATAGTTTGCCTGCTGCGGTCTTCCCGTCCAATTATAATTTGGGTGTCTTCAAGGCTAGAGTGAATAGGCTCTTAATAAACTAGTGCGCCTCACCATCTAAGATTGCATCACTGCTTACCATCAGGTGGGATCGCAGTCAAGCACTAGCTTATACAATTTAAAAAAAAAAATATATATTCTAACGAAAGTTATTCTGACATAGATTCCGTTTCAACTTCATCTTCGATTTCGTCATCATCTTCATCTTCCACTTCGCCACCGGAACTTGAATCAGAGTCTTGCAAATTTATTATGAATGAATCGATAACATTATCGAACCTACTATCGCGACTCCAGTAATCGTTTTCATTTTTCTGGACATGATCGTCGCATCTCTGCCATTTTTCCGCCGTGAATTCCGAAAACAATTTATCCAATAAGATTATTTTTTCGTCTAGAGAAGAATTAATATAGTTTTGGGCTATGTTGTTTTTAATATCAGCCCAGACCAACTCAATTGGATTTAAATCCGGATGGTACGGAGATAAACGCAGAACAGTGTGTCCACTGGCTTTCAGGAGTTCGTCAATTCTATACACGGGTTCTTTTTGTGCATTTTTGATAAGAAGTAGCAGTTGAGCCTTTGTCATGGTTCCTGAAAATTCTACATTATGGTGTAGCAACCAGTTCTGCATTTCACTTTTGAGGCTTGATATAGTTGGTTTCTTCTCAACCTGAACGCTGTGGTAAGACGCGTTGTCCATTACAACTACAGAATTCGGCAGCAACTTATCTTTTAACTTTTCATCTACCCACTTATAAAAAGTAGGTCCGCTCATATCTCCATGATAGTCACCGGTTCTAGCATCTGATTTGAATATAGTCAATGCATCATCCAATAAGCCATTTCGACACCCAGCGTGAAGAATTACCAATCGCCGTCCTTTCCCAATATCAGCATGAATTCCGGGTTCTGACGATGATTGCCAACATTTGCTGGCATGGTGACCGGCGTTGATGTATGTTTCATCAAGAAAATATATGTTGCGGTTTTGCGTTCTGTAATTTCTGATTTGTGTTAGATATTTTTTCCGCCACACTGTAATATTAGGCTGCTCTATAAGAAGAAGTCTCTTTGATTTGCATTTTTTGAAACGGTAGCCCATTTTGTGTAAAAGCTGTCTTAAATATTCCCGTCCACAAGTCAATATGCCATCCTTTCTCAAACTTGATAGTAACTTACGGACACTTGGTATTTTTTTGTCAACTTCTGATAACTCCAAGGTCAAAATCATCCACAACGTGTTTTTTCTTTAGAACTTTTGGTTTTTTTGGCGATTGAAATTTTAATTGGCTTGAATTTTCAATTGATAAATAACCCGCAGAAATCACATTATGCACGGTTCTTTTGCTGTACCCCGTAGCCTCCGCAACGATTTTGGCAATATTCACATCATTTTTAAATTCAAAGCTTTCTTTGTCTGCTTTTCTTTTCATAAAATATTCAGCCACCTTAAAAATGGCAGTCTTTATATCACGAGATAACGCACGACCCATCTTTGAATATTTATCCCATGTGCGTCTGACATAGACAGTCCGATACAGATAACACTACCTGCCGCCACGAGCGTTGACGGCGCACTGACAGAGCGCAGCAGCCAATTCTCCCCCCCCGTCTCGCCGCGCACATACCTCAGGGAGTGCACAGCACTAATGGCCACACTATAGAAATCAATGACTTCGCCCGCGTGCAAGGAGATTTCTCTACGCAAACTTTGGACTCCCGTTTTATCCCTTTAGGTATTGAATTTTGGTAAATCCCTTCTTAGTGCTTGCTTACGTTATAAAAGGAAACATTGAGTAGAATTTCACGCTCCTAGCCCCAGTAAAATTACTGGGGCTAGGACCGACACTGCGTTGATACCAATAGAATGCTACTACATCATTGAAAGAAATGGGTTATATATTTTCTACTTTCTCGCAAGCAAAGCCACTGGCAAAAGCTAGTCCACAAGGATAACAGTCACATATTATTTTCCACAAAACAATTCAGACGTAAAATTCCGTCACAATAGAAAAACACGAGTTATTCAATAATTCATATTGTTTTCAGAGAAAACCATTAAAAGCCCTTGTTTTTCAGTGAGGGGCATTTTCTTAAGCTGTTGCGGACAATAAAAATATGAGAGGGTCGGTACGTGACACGAATAAAACGTTTCGGACGAGGCCTCGGGAGGAGCGAGTAATTAACTACGTAAGTTACATAATAGAGGCTTTTTTAAGGTGGAAAATCATCAAATGATCAAAATGACTTCTCCCGCTATAGGTGGCGCGAGGGTGAGTCAGAGTTCTATTGACTAAAACCTACTCTTTCCTTCTTTGCCTTAATTGAAGGGTCTCGGGGTTCCATAGTAGAGGTAGACTGAAAACAAAAATAACCTTAGAATAACTGAATTGACTTGGCAAACGTTGTTGTAATATCGAAGAAAAAAAGTTAAGGTCGGGATCCCGGACGCTAGGGCGTCAGGAAGCCCGTTTCTTCACGCGTGCGGCAGCCTAGCCTCTAGCATTACTATTTCGCAGAAAGAGGCGCCAGCTTGCAGTTTCTTCTCGCTCTAGACCATAGCTTGTATCGGGGCCCGGTACGATAGGTCGTTGCCGCAAAACACCCCCACGAGGACACGGCGATGCTCTACCCAAGTGGAGCACACCTCTACCGTATGCTCCAGCGTGTCCTCCGGTCGGTGACTCTCAGGCGGTAATTGTGACTGTGCAGATATCTGATTGCAAATTTTAATGCAATTTTGTATCATCTTCTACCGTATCTCTTAGCATCATACTTCGAAGTCCTGGTAAATGGTTTCTATAGATTTAAATATTGACTCTATACCAGCAAATTTGATAACGCCTCTCAAAAGCAGCGGTTTTCATAGAGCCAGTGCTTTTACAATATTCAAATTCTATTATTTTTTCATAGTCTCATGTCATGTCACATTTTCTTAAAAACACATAAAATAAAGGTTTATAAAGAGCAGTTTTAATGGCCACAGAAAGGTCCGTCCATTAGGCCGGGGATCCGCCGCGACGTAATATTTCATTTTATACCAATCCATGTTTTTGAAATTATTATGTTGCCAACCGAAATTGTAATTTAAGAGTGTATTATCTTTAGAATTTTAATTGTTTTGTCTGTCGTGATTTCTTTTAAAACTGTTTTTAACAGCTTAACTTTGCTGACTCCGCAATGACTACTGCAGAGAATGATCAAAGGTAATTGCTGCTTGCCGGACGGATTGGTGATCACAGTATGGATTTACTATGCTCAGTGCTGTAAATAAAGTATTTTTTAATTGTCAATATTCGTATAAAAATACATACTTACTTAAAAAAAAAATAAAGAAGCCTTTTATTTTTTGCAAATAAAAACAAAGTTACTAACTATCGACTAACGATTCTAAAAGTAACTAATTACAACGAACTAAGTACAAACTATAATAGGTAAAGCGTCAAAAAAAGTCGACAGCGAGAGACATTGAGGTATTTTTATTGACTGTCACTTTTCATTCCTTTTCATCCTGACGAATATCACCAAATAAATAAATAGTTTTATTTTTCTTTTCATTTCTTTCAATCCACATATTTTCAAATGATTTATCACAAAAATCATAAAATTAAATAAAGTTATTTTAGAACAACTATGTTCACTGCATCGTTAGTCTTAACAATACTAAATGCATTGTCGAGATTTTGACTTAAGCTTTGAATATTGTTTAACCGTGAAAATTTTACGATCCCGACTTATTTTATCTTTACGCCTTTAGCTTCACAAAACGAGCAGGTATATGTATGTAACGACATCTGTGATGACACGTAGGAACTAAATTACGAAATCACGCAACTGTCCGCGTGATTTGAATATAATAATATACAACAGTCTGAAAACATCTCTCGGGCAAATGCCCAGATCAGACAAAACATTCAACTGGCCCACATTTGGAAAAGGAGGATCCCCCGAACCTCTTGTTCCAAATGAGCTTTGCGAGAATTTACACTCTCTTTACACTATTAATGTACTTACATAAGTTGTACCTAATGTATGTTGTCTGCCTAGCCTAACGAACATTATTATAATAAAACGCCTTGTACGCTTCACAAAAGCTAACTACCATGACGTAGTCAGAACGGGCTCATTGCCCTTATGATCGCTTAGAAAAAGTAAAGAATGTCCCCTATAGACGCGGGCGCTCGGTGTGAAATGACACATTCACGAGGGGCTGTGAAAACTAAAGAGCTTGCATACTAGTTTACATAAAGATGAATCAAATCAGATTAAAATCGGTTTTTATTTCACATAGTCCTACATGGGCATGAGTGGCGGCCACATACCGAGAGACGCAGCGTTAGAAGGCCTCCCATAAGGTGAAGCGATGACCTGGCGAGTCAGGATGGAATACGATGGATGCGAGATGCACAGGACCGGTCGTTGTGGCAACGCTTGCGGGAAGCCTACGGCCAGCAGTGGACGTCTGTAGGCTGAGATGACATGGGCATTTAAAAAAATGTCAGAAGCTAGTGCACGACGCACAATAAAATATAGAAGCCGGTATGACCACGTTTGGACCGCTGTCTACCGAGCATAACTATAAACAGAACACAGTTGTCTAGTTTGTTTATGGTCTATTGCACCTGAACCGGACGATATCAAGCCGATATTATAAAAGCAAATTTTTGTATGCATGTGTGTGTGTGGATGTTTTTTACTTCTTCATGCCAATACGGCTGATCGGATTAAAGGCACACGGGTAAATCATATCTTGGAAGAGCACATAGGATATAGGTACTTTTTATCCCGGCAATATGTTACCTTGGTATAGTTATCTCTAGTTTAAAAGACGCGACATTACAATGCGACCATTTTCACAACCATAGTTCATAGAAAACAATCGCTTTAAAACTGTGTGTCATGGCGAGAAGCCTTCGCTCAGCAGTAAGATGATACAAAACCACGGCACAGAACTAACAGTACGAACTCAAGAAACCTCCTTTCTCTTTATAACTAAACAAATAAACATTCAACAAACATCCTGTCCACCTAGTATACGGTCCCTCGAACTTGTCCGTTTTATCGGCCGTCACGGCAGTGGGTCACAAAAAGCCTTCTATTCGCCCCTCATCAGAGCCAACGATTTTATACCACACTCCATGTTTTCGATACCACACTCGAGTGCGTAACAAGGAACGACCTACGAAGGTTTTAGTATGCGTGAAAGTATTATAATAGACTTGCTACTGCCAGTGGCTTTACCCGCGTGTTTATTGAAAATTATCTTAAGGGAACTTACTCTCGAAATAATAGTAGATTATGTAACTAGGTGATGAGGCAGTGTCTGTAAATCGCGGTCGGCATGTTGAATTCTGAACGAAACGAAGGTTGTTAAGTTTTAATCCTGGACGCAGTGAAGGGTTTATATAATTAACTCCCGAGCCCTGCAAGGTAGTTAATATAGAAACCTGAGTAAAGTGAGGAGTGCAAGCCATCCAAGATAAAGACAGATTTACCCTTGTGTTGGATACTGTACTTTTTACACGTGTGAAATAATATTAAAAGACAATATACAGACACAAATTATATACATAGGTACTAGCTTTTACCCGCGGCTTCGCTCCCGTCAAATGACTACCCTACATATCCTACGCTACCCTACCCTACCTTCCCTACCTACCCTACACTACACTACCCTACACTACCTTATACTACTCTACACTACTCTACACTACCCTACACTACCCTACACTACCCTACACTACCCTATACTACCCTACACTACCCTACACTACCCTACACTACACTACACTACCCTACACTACCCTACACTACCCTACACTACCCTACACTACCCTACACTAACCTACACTACCCTACACTACCCTACACTACCCTACACTACCCTACACTACCCTACACTACCCTACACTACCCTACACTACCCTACACTACCCTACACTACCCTACACTACCCTACACTACCCTACACTACCCTACACTACCCTACACTACCCTACACTACCCTACACTACCCTACACTACCCTACACTACCCTACACTACCCTACACTACCCTACACTACCCTACACTACCCTACACTACCCTACACTACCCTACACTACCCTACACTACCCTACACTACCCTACACTACCCTACACTACCCTACACTACCCTACACTACCCTACACTACCCTACACTACCCTACTTTACCTAACTTTTTTTTTTTAATTTTTTCTCCGTAAGAACCATCATTGAACTTCAAGGAACATTTTAAAAAAAGAATCAGCCAAATCGGTCAAGCCGTTTTCATGTGATGTCGTGACAACGGAAAACGGGTTTCATTTTTATATACGGGTGTCCCAAAACTCAACGATAATCAAGGACCGGAAGAAAGGCGAAGCTATACCAGTTCTGGGAAAAATAAAAAATAAAATCCATATCACTCAGTTCAGCGATGATAGACATTTTTAAAAAAAAGTTGAAATTCGACACCCTTGGTCGCATTTTCAAGGTTTGTGATCACCAGGGTCACAATTTCGCTGTAATTTTTTTAATTTCGTGATCTTCATTAACGATGCTATTAATCGCAACTAAAAATGATTGCAAAAAACATTGTTAATTTAATAAAATAACCTAAGTTTTAGTGAGTCATGGTTCACCAAAATATTGTTCATTAACTTTAACACTTCATTTTGAACAAAAATTGTACTACACTACTATTGGCAAGTTATTTCAAAAGATGGCGCATTTAATCAAGATTTCAAAATGGTGCAACACTTACCACATTTCTTGCCATTAAAAAAAATATATCTTATTATTTTCAAATTGAGCTCATTTTGAACAACTCAACGTTAGGAATTTTTGTTACTAAAAGGAGATTGACAGGGTGTGGACCAAGTGCATTTTGTTCCTCAGCCCAATACTAATCAGTAAACCGAAGGTCTTTAAAATCTGGTCCAGGAGCCAAGAGAAAAAAAGAGTTTTTCCAACCTAACCTAACCTAAGTTAGAAATAGTTTTAAGGATGTTTCACCAAGTGCTGCCCAGATTGAACGCCTAATGCATTTTGTTCCTCAGCCCAATACTAATCAGTAAACCGAAGCTCTTTAAAATCTGCTCCAGGAGTCAAGAGAAAAAAAGAGTTTTTCCAACCTAACCTAACCTAAGTTAGAAATCGTTTTAAGGAAGTTTGACCAAGTGCTACCCAGAATGAACATCTGGTGCATTTCATACCTCAGACCAATACTAATCAGCAAACCAAAGCGCTTCAAAATCTGCTCCAGGAGTCAAGAGAAAAAAAAGTTTTTCCAACCTAACCTAAGTTAGAAATAGTTTTAAGGATGTTTCACCAAGTGCTGCCCAGATTGAACGCCTAGTGCATTTTGTTCCTCAGGCCAAAACTAAACCGAAGCTCTTTAAAATCTGCTCCAGGAGTCAAGAGAAAAAAAGAGTTTTTCCAACCTAACCTAAGTTAGAAATAGTTTTAAGGATGTTTCACCAAGTGCTGCCCAGATTGAACGCCTAGTGCATTTTGTTCCTCAGGCCAAAACTAAACCGAAGCTCTTTAAAATCTGCTCCAGGAGTCAAGAGAAAAAAAGAGTTTTTCCAACCTAACCTAACCTAAGTTAGAAATCGTTTTTAGGAAGTTTGACCAAGTGCTGCCCAGAATAAACACCTAGTGCATTTTGTTCCTCAAAACTAAGAAGAAACCCGAAGCGCTTTGAAATCTGCTCCAGGAGTCAAGAAAAAAAAAGTTATTTTCCAACCTAACCTAACCTAAGTTAGAAATCTTTTTAAGAAATTTTGACCAAATGCTGCCCAGAATGAACACCTAGTGCATTTTGTTCCTCAGGCCAATACTAATTAGTAGTAGTATTTTACTGATTAGTATTGGCCTAAATTAGGTTAGGTTGCAAAAACTCTGTTTTTTCTCTCGACTCCTAGAACAGGTTTTGAAGCGCTTCGGTTTGCTGATTAGTACCGGTCTGAGGAACAAAATGCATTATGTGTTCATTCTAGGCAGCACTTGGTCAAAATTTCTTAAAACGATTTCTAACTTAGGTTTGGTTAGGTTGGAAAAAGCTTTTTTTTTTTCTTAACTCCTGGAGCAGATTTTGAAGCGCTTCGGTTTAGTTTTGGCCTGAGGAACAAAATGCACTAGGCGTTCAATCTGGGCAGCACTTGGTGAAACATCCTTAAAACTATTTCTAACTTAGGTTAGGTTAGGTTGGAAAAACTCTTTTTTTCTCTTGACTTCTGGAGCAGATTTTGAAGCGCTTTGGTTTGCTGATTAGTATTGGTCTGAGGTATGAAATGCACCAGATGTTCATTCTGGGTAGCACTTGGTCAAACTTCCTTAAAACGATTTCTAACTTAGGTTAGGTTAGGTTGGAAAAACTCTTTTTTTCTCTTGACTCCTGGAGCAGATTTTAAAGACCTTCGGTTTACTGATTAGTATTGGGCTGAGGAACAAAATGCACTTGTTCCACACCCTGTCAATCTCCTTTTAGTAACAAAAATTCTTAACGTTGAGTTGTTCAAAATGAGCTCAGTTTGAAAAAAATAAGATATAATTTTTTTAATGGCAAGAAATGTGGTAAGTGTTGCACCATTTTGAAATCTTGATTAAATGCGCCATCTTTTGAAAAGACTTGCCAAGGGTAGTGTAGTACAATTTTTGTTCAAAATGAAGTGTTAAAGTTAATGAACAAAATTTTTGTGAACCATGACTCACTAAAGCTTAAGTTATTTTATTAAATTAACAATGTTTTTTGCAATCATTTTTAGTTGCGATTAATAGCATCGTTAATGAAGATCACGAAATTAAAAAAATTACAGCGAAATTGTGACCCTGGTGATCACAAACCTTGAAAATGCGACCAAGGGTGTCGAATTTCAACTTTTTTTTAAAAATGTCTATCATCGCTGAACTGAGTGATATGGATTTTATTTTTCATTTTTCCCAGAACTGGTATAGCTTGGCCTTTCTTCCGGTCCCTGATTATCGTTGAGTTTTGGGACACCCTGTATATAGATTATTGAAATATAAGTATTATTTACAAGTTCATGTTAACTATCACATTTGTGTCCTATTCCTCGACATGATCTAACCGTGGGCAAAGTTTCATCCAAATCCGTTTTGCAGTGAAGCAGTAACATACAGACAGTTATTTTCGCATTTATAACATCAGTTACCAATGTTACGATGTTGATTTTATAGGACTTTTGTCGGAGTTTGGTTATGAATTTTAAAGTCTACTAAGTTTATAGTACCGTGAACTTTTTGCCTCAAAAACTGGAAAAGCATTTGCCTGTAAAATGCGTTAAACCAGGCTGGTAAGAATAAGTACTTTGATAATAGCCTCTTCATAAGAGCGTTTTCGCATTATCCGATCCGATATCGGTATCGGACGCCGATCCGATATCGGGGTGAGTAAAATGTATGAAATTTGTGGCTATCTTTCATATTGTCCGACCCGATATCGGATATCGGAGCACGGTATTTCATACATTTTACTTACCCCGATATTGTATCGGCGTCCGACACCGATATCGGATCGGATAATGTGAAAACGGTCTAACTGCGATGAAAACCGGTCTTTAAATTCTAGATTTCGAATTTCGAATAGGTACGAGTTTATCTTCATCATTAGATTTCCTTGTCTTTTTATTTACTTTTATTTTTTTATTTAACAGTTCTGTACACACATAAAAGAATTTGATAATAAGGAGACAAAAAATAGGTACAAGGTAATGCTTATTTCTAAAGAAATCTCTTCCAGCATTTAAAAAGATAGTTGGAAGAAAAGAGATGTAGGCTTTTGTGTGTATGTGCGTGTTGTATTTACTTCAACGTCTAGATGTTTAACATTCTAGAGTCATGGGGTCCGCATGATCATCGCTGTTAATGTAGCAATGCTGCCAGTCATTATCATCGTCATCATCATCTCAGCCGTAAGACGTCCACTGCTGGACATAGGCCTCCCCCAAGCGTTGCCACAGCGATCGGTCCTGTGCGTCTCGCATCCATCGGATTCCTGCGACCCTCGCCAGGTCGTCGGTCCACCTTGTGGGAGGCCTTCCAACGCTGCGTCTTGCTGCCAGTATTCTGAACAAATTTCCCATTGACTAGGGTTTGAATGTATTTTTAGATACTCAATGAATTCTTCGTCAATATAATCTAGATGAGACCTTATAAAAGATGATTAAAATCGGTATTTTTTTCTAAAGTCTAGCATTAGATCACAAAAGCCTATATTAATTTATTAGTTTGGATCAAAAGACTAAAATAATTTAAAAATATTAGCCTTCAGACGAATTTCTTAGCAATTCCCTATCTTTTGATAAACCCTGGCAATTGGTCTTTAAATAATAATATAATTAGTAATTTATTATAATAAAAGTATTTTCTTTTAAATCGTCCAAATCGTACCCATAAATGTTACTTACCAGCCACCGTAGGCGAGACATGGGTAGATCGCCATTCGGACATCCAATAACAGTCCGGCCCATTGTTCCACGCGCGCCTCAAAGAGATGTCAGCAAACTGTAGGGGACCAGCAGGGTCGATGCCTACTGGGGCCCTGGGTTAAACAATAGAAAACCCCGGTACCCTGGAATGAAGGCAAAAGAGGGAACAGCAGTGGTTTTAAACCAATGAAATCAAAATGAAGGTTCGCTGGGAGAAAACTCATTGTTGCGTTAAGCTCGCCTTTATACATGCATTGTCAAAATCACTGTACTTAATTTTAAAGTTTTGTGTACAATAAAGAATTAAGAAATCTGGTTCACCCTCCTCCTCCAACCAGAGCGAGAAAAAATACCCATAAATATTACTAGTAGTTGTCCACAGGAAAGTGTTTTCCTGGGGACGACTACCTAGCCGCGAACATGGACAGTTCCGCTCCGGAACGGTTTTATGTCGGAACGTAAAATGAAACTTCATCTGTCAGTCTCATGTCTTGTTATGTGGTGAACAGGAACTGGTATGAGATACTCCTGGCTTCTAAAAGTCAGTCTTAAATTGGTTTTTGACTCAAGTTCACTCTAAACTGTGACCAAATACTGTTCATTTTAACTAATTAAAAAAAAAATCTTCTTCGGTTCTTCGATTTCTTTTTAATAAAATAAGAGCGCTTTTAATTGAGTAACCATCTTAACATACCGAGTTACCTCCGTGTCTCGGAAAGCACGTTAAGCAGTAGGTCCCGGCTGTCATTTGAGTAGATCTTTGGCAGTCGTTATAGATAGTCAGGAGCCAGTAAATCTGACTTCAGTCTTGCCATGAAATACCGTGTTACCCCAGTTAATGGGTTGTGGAGGTCTGGTCGGCAGCCGCTCCTTGTAAAATACTGGTATTCAGTTAAATCCGGCTTGACTGGAAGCCGACCCCAATTTAGTTGGGAAAAGGCTAAGTAGATGATGATGAAGAGCGCTTTTAATTTAGGCGTTCAATCCCGCTCCACCTAAACCGGGAAAATTCAATTTCCTACGTAAACAAAAAAAAGGGATACATGTCAAGCACAAAGATAAAAAGTGGTAACTACCGGCACGAGCGTAAAACTCTAGTTCATCATAAAAAACGTCCCATGACAGTTTACGACATGGGACATTTTACCGGACAAATAATAATAATCGTGGCGCTTAAACCGTAACAAGCAAGTTTAGAAGTTATCACACATAGGACGACAGAAGTAACACTATAAAATTTTGTAGAGAATAAGTACTCATATGTATTCTGGAAATAAAGACCAAAACCGTCTGAAAAAAGCTGTTTTATTAAAAGTTAAATTGTGTCCTACTGATGGGCAAAAGCCTCCTCATTCTCCTTTGAAACATCTCTGTCTTGGGCGATGTCTTGCCAAGTTTGCCCTGCGAACCTGAAGCATCGCAGAAGGAGGTGACCGCCTGCAGCTCATCCTCGCTTCGGACCATGGCCTGTACCAGGGCCCGGCGCGAGAGGTAGTGACCGCCGATCGTCTCCACCAGGACACGGCGGTGCTCCGTCCAAACGGGGCACACGTAGAGGTGACCGGTACGGTAGAACGTATGCTCCACCGTGTCCTCCGGTTTTACTAATCGTATACGCTTACTTACGCTTTATGCTTAATGCGTATTTTTTCGAGTATGCACAATTATTCAAAACGCTTATCGCGTTTAGCTCTCTGATTGGTGAAAAGCGTAGAACGGGCCAATCGGAGTTTGAAACGTCATTTAATAAACGTGTCGATCGCGTTAACATAAAATGAACTCGCAATCGGCACTCTGAAGTTTTAAGTGGTAACTGCAAAAGTCGAATAGAAACAAATAAAGAAGACTTTGTAAACACCAAACCTTCTAGATCTATCTGTGTACTGCAAAAAGCGTGCTAGTAATAAAACGTAGTGTTACTTTCTTTATATACTCGCACGTGTACAATTGATAGCTTGACCTTCAGACTGGAGAGTCAAAGCTATTTGATATTTATTTCCTTGGCGCTTCGCCAGTGGTTGGCCCGTGTATGACCGACCCGTGTTTAATATGGCACCCTGTGAAATAACATCTGCTAGAATAATGCTATAAAACCGACATTGTAATTTTGTGTGTATTAGCTTAAAGACAAAAGTAGGTATTTAAAAACTCGGGAAAAGAGTAATATTGTATTACTAGCTCCTGCCAGCAGTTTCACCCACTTGAAATTAGGTTTCTCCATTCAAACTTTGGATCCCCTTTCATCTCCTTAGGCGGATTAATTTGATGAAATCCTATCTTAGTGCTCGCTTATGTCATAAAAGGAAACATAATACTTAACTATATAACTTGTGCATACACAATAACAACTTGAGGACAATAATAAAGATCAGTATAGCTGCTACAATCAAGCCTGAATATCAATTCAGGCGTTAGGCTTGATTCGAAAGGTAAGCTAGGTGTTCCCAGATCGAAAGAACGGGATGGGGTTTAGTCAGTAAAAGTCTGACACGCCCTCTTGCTCCACCCAAGAGCGGGAGAAGTCATTCTAATGATGCCCCACTTGAAAAAAAAAGGCTTGATTGCAGCATAGTCACATTACACATAAATAAGTATGTTACTAAAAAAAACGGCCAAGAGCGCGTCAGGCTACGCTCAGTGTAGGGTTCCGTAGTTTCCCGTTCGTCACAATAAGTGTCCCCAATTTTTCAAAAACTGTTCGTCCTATCAAGTTCAAAACAATTTTCATAGAAAGACTTTATACAGCTCTACTTTCCAGATTTTTTTCATATTTTCTAAACTTAAGGTTCAAAAGTGAGAGGTAGGGGGACACATTGTTTTTTAATTTTTATTTTACTACTTTGTCGACGTGATTGATTTACACATTGGTACCAAATTTCAGCTTTCTAGTGCTAACGGTCACAGAGATTAAGCGAGGACGGACGGACAGACATGGCGAAACTATAAGGGTTCCGTTTTTGCCATTTGGCAACGGAACCCTAAAAAGGATATTAAACTGTATTTATATAAAACACTTCCTTCAATAATTTAATGAGAGCCTACAGCCTAAAGAATTCAGTAGAAAACCATAACCAACAACCAAACAACAACCTACCAAACAAGCTACAAAATAATGAGGTCTCACAAATTGAGATCTCATTACAAGTGGAGCATATAATATAATTCAGCGTGGCGGCTGCAGTGCACCACAATATCCGCTTCCGATACGAGGACACGCCTGGGACGCCATCCATCACGCCTCGGAGCTATTAGCCTGCCTATGTGAGCTTCTACTGTGGGGAATATCAAATTTAGTTTTGTAAATTGAGTGTCATTTTTGCTTGACAGTGGCGGGTAGATAGGTATAGATTGGAGGAGCTCGTGGCTAGATAATAACAGCCGCACAGGTCGATCTTCAAGGTTAAGCAACGCTTGCCAAGGTTGATCTGCGGATGGGTGACCATCTTAACATGCCGAGCTTCCTCCGTGCCTCGGAAAGCACGTTAAGCCGTAGGTCCCGGCTGTCATTTATAGATCTTTGGCAGTCGTTACGGATAGTCAGAAGCCAGTAAATCTGACTCCAGTCTTGCCATGAAGTACCGTGTTACCCCAGTTAATGGGTTGTGGAGCTCTGGTAGGTAGCCGCTACTCGTAAAATACTGGTATTCAGCTAAATCCGGCTTGACTGGAAGCCGACAGTAATATAGTTGGGAAAAGGCTAGGTAGATGATGATGATGACTGTAGGGTAGATAGGTAGACAGGATAAGGTAGCGGTGAGCGAGATGTTTTAACACCATCTATATCAGCGAGTCCACCATCGACTCGCCGTTCTACTAAATAATCGAGATGTTTGTCGATTCTGGAGGAGGCGGCCACTCGCGTAAGGGAACGGAATTCCTCACGCACCAGCCTTCGGGATTTGCGATCCCGATTTCAACAACCTACCGGACCGAGCCCGAGTCATCGACGGCGCGTAGTGTTCTACATACGCCTCGAAGAGTTGTCAGCTTCACCGTGGGGCCTAGCAAGGTCCAAGACTACCAGGGTCATGGATTCGCTTCAAGCTGAAAAGAAAAGTCGGGGCTCTGGACCGCAAGGCAACATCCTTTTTTGCCCCGGGTTGAAGATGTACATAGGAGTGGGTTTTAGTCAATATAAGACACCACCTCCCGCTCCGCCTTCGAGCAGGAGGAGTCAGTGGATGATTTATTTCACTTTTTTACGTTGCCTCTTTATCAAGCATTGCGTTTGATTACGTTGAAAAAAACGACAAGCTTTCACACCATGCTCAAGTTGAAGACAAACGTTTCGAGAAAGGACCCTCTCAAGTCACAGATTGGACCACAATTCAAATATTTGTAACGCCAATAGCCTGTGGAAATGTCTAGAAACCTAGGAACTTTCCACATAGTACGGCCACAATAATATAAACAAACAAACATACACACCAACTTGGTTGGAAGTTTCGGACGCAGCGAAAGCGGCGGTTAATTTACCCAATAATACTGAACGCTTTCATTTCCAACATTCTGCGCATACTATCGATTCCAAGTTCAAACTTGGATATACGAGTGGTTAAAGGTGGCATTTACAGTTTTTTTTAGGTAGGAATTCATCTAAATGACTTCTCCCACTCCTAAGCGGAGAGCAAGGGCGTATCAGACTTTTACTGACTAAAACCGACTCGTTTGTTCCTTCTTTCCAAGGCCCCGGGTTTTCCGTTCAGCAGCCAACACATGACCCCAGAGGCTTCGACCTTGCTGGGCCCTTACGGTTTGCTGACATGAGGCTGACTATAAGGGACCACTTTCAAAATGTACTCATCAGAAGGCTTAAAGTCACGCAAAGGGCAATGGAAACGGGTTTGCTCGGAGTTTTCTCGCATGACCATATCAGAAATGACGATATTGAAAACCAGCGTCAGGCAACTACCATGTAGTTGCCTGGCATTATTGCTGAACTGGACTTATTTGGCGCAACCGTGTGACATGCAGTGTCAACCAATTTGTTACTTTTATTCATGTTTATTTTTAAGTTTATTTTTAAGTTTTATGCTTAGATGTTATCTACATGTTTTTTTTGTACACTGTCTAATAATAATAATAATAATAATAATAATAATAATAATTATTGAATCAAAACATAATATTTTTGGATACATAACTATAGATACATAACATATAAAATAAATAAATAAAACGAAAATAAATCCAAAAGAATGAAGAACGAATATTGGCAAATAAAGTTGAAAATGTACCCGATGACAGTTCCTGCTGTCAGAAAAATGAAATTGTGAAAATGTGGAAATTGTGATTGCGAGAATGTTGACGAGGGCCGCAGCACGACGTGCACGCCCACCACCTCCGGCCTCGTCGCTCAGCTCCGCCTCGCCGCCGCCGGAACCCAGCCCCATCGTGAGTGCTGTGACACCGGCCGCGGCAGCTGCGTCGAGCTCCAGCGACGAGTACTACTCGCCGCCGACGACACCACCACCTGCGCGTCGACGGGGAGGACGCCGGCCGCCGGCAGGCTTAGGACCTCGAGGCCCACCGGCCTCTGACAGGGTCCCAGCTACCGGTGGAAGTGTGCAGCGCATGCGATGGACACGATCCATGAACGAAAACGTCATGCGCTCATACTACGGGGCTACAGAGGGGGGAACTAACCTGACTGCGTACCGTGGTCGGATGCTCTCTCTGTTTCAGGTGCTTGAGCCAGCTGTCAACGTTTCGGACCAACGACTGTCGGATCAGGTACGGGTCATCCAGCGTAACCGTATGTTGGATGATGCCGTGCTTGATAGACTACGGCTCGAATCACGGAGTAGTCGTGTCTCACAAGCTGCACCTCCGGCCGCGGTGCAATCTCAATCTGGTGTGTCACCGCGACCCGACCAGGGCAGTGAAGATGTTGATGACGCGACTATACCCGTGAGTACCCAGTGCAACGAACAATTGAGGAGCGCTTTGGAGGATGCATTCCGGGAGTACCGCTCCACTCCGCCTGGGCTTAGACCTCGTCTACCTCGCTTGCCCATGCACAAGAAAAATAGGGCGCTGGTGTGTGCTCTAGATTCGCAACTATCAAACTGTTTTGATAGCAGCAAAGACCTTACTGATACTCACTCGATCTTGTACTGCGCGGCTGTAGCGGCATGTCGTGTAGCTCATGTCAAATTTCCAAATAGTGACAGAGCTGCACGGCCAGCTGTACCAGCTTGGCAGTGCAGGATCGAGCGTCGTATCGGTGAGGCTAGAGCACTCATCGGCAAGCTTATCTGCTTCAGGGAGGGCAACACTCGCCCTAGGGTGATGCGTTTTGTGAGACGGGCATTCTCGGGGACTGATATTGGTCCTCGAGATTATCTGCCCCACATCACAGAGCGTATCGACTTCCTGAAGCAGAAAATCTATGCATGGGCAAGCCGTATTCGGCGGTACAAGCGGCGAGTGGAGCGATATACCCTGAATCGCACGTTCCAAAGCAACGAAAGGTGGGTTTACAGGGCTTGGGAGCGACCGGTCCAAGGTGTGACTGATAGTCACCCACCGGATGATGACGCCATGAGTTCATTTTGGCGCAACATCTGGTCAGTGCCTGTCAGTCACACCGAGGGTGATTGGATTCAGGAAGTCGAACGCGCGTGTGATCTTGTGCCAGAAATGGGGGCAATTACCATCAGCCCCCAAGATGTAGCTCGTGCAGTCCGTCCGTTGCCTAACTGGAAATCTCCAGGGCCGGATGGGCTGCAGAACTTCTGGATCAAATGGTTCACAGGATCGCACGCTCGCTTGGCTTCTCAGTTCCAATCTGCCCTAGAGTCAGGAGTGCTACCCGAGTTCCTGACGACAGGAATAACCCACCTACTCCATAAATCAGGTAGTACCACGGAACCTAAAAATTATAGACCGATCACGTGTTTACCGACGGTCTATAAAGTTCTTACATCCATTCTGAGAGCCAAAATCAATAGTCATATTGAGACAAACTCCATTATGTCTGCTTCTCAGAATGGATGTAGGAACGGGTCCCGTGGTACTAAGGAGCTGCTCCTCATAGATATTGCCATTAGCCAACAGGTTCGTCGTTTTCGAAAGGATATGTCGACATGTTGGATAGATTATAAGAAGGCTTATGACTCAGTGCCGCATACATGGCTCACGAGGGTGCTGGAGCTGTATAAAGTTGATGCAACTCTGCGCACCTTCTTGATGTCGTGTATGCGGCAGTGGAGGACGGTTCTTCACTATCCAGGATGTCGACAAATCCAAGAGAATGGTGAACCGATAAGGATCGAGCGTGGCATATTCCAGGGCGATAGTCTGAGTCCACTGTGGTTTTGTCTAGCCTTGAACCCACTCAGCACATTGCTGGAGGGTTCGGGGTTAGGCTTTCGGTTGAAAAGAGGTGGTCAGGTCATATCTCACCTCCTTTACATGGACGACCTGAAACTCTTTGCCCCCAACAACTTGCAACTGATGGAGCTACTGAAGGTAACTGAAACCTTCAGTAGTGCCATCAGGATGGAATTTGGTGTGGACAAATGTGCAGTCATGCATGTAAAGCGAGGGGAGATTGTGGAATCCGTGGGAACACAACTCTCGGATTCCATACACCTTAGATCCCTCTGTTCAACCGAAACTTACAAGTATTTGGGTATGTCGGAAGCGTTAGGCATCAATGCTGCTGACGTGAAGCGATCGTTGAGGGAGCGCTTCTTTGGCCGCCTGAATAAAGTACTGAATAGTCTTTTATCAGGCGGAAACAAGGTGCGCGCCTTCAACGGTTGGGTCATGCCGGTATTGATGTACTCTTTCGGCATACTTAAATGGACTCAGACGGAACTCGACGCCCTGGATAGGAGGGTCCGTTCACTACTTACTGTAAACCGGATGCATCACCCACGGTCATCGGTGATGAGGCTGTATATCCCGCGGAAGTGTGGAGGTCGTGGCTTTTTAAATGCCAAGACCCTGCATAACCGCGAGATATGCAGTCTCAGGGAATATTTCCTGGCTGTGGACGTGGGTATGCATCGCGCTGTAGTGGCGGTGGACAAGGGCCTAACCCCGCTCTCCTTGGCTAAGGAGAACTGGTGCAAACCAATAGTACTGGATACTAATGACCGCAGGGAAGTATGGCAGAGTAAGGAGCTTCACGGACGCTTTTACCGGGCCTTACATGGGCCCGATGTTGATCTATTAGCGTCCGTATCCTGGTTACGCTTTGGTGATCTTTTTGGAGAAACCGAAGGTTTTGTCTTTGCAATTATGGATGAAGTTATGATGACGAACAACTACCGGAAATACATTGTGAAGGATGGTACGGTTGACATCTGTCGGGCATGCCACCTGCCCGGAGAATCAATCCGACACATAATTTCTGGGTGTTCTCATCTTGCTAACGGAGACTATTTGCATAGACACAACCTCGTGGCCAGGATTATCCACCAGCAACTTGCTCTTAAATACAATCTTGTGGAGTCAGAAGTACCGTACTATAGGTATGTGCCCGACCCAGTTCTCGACAATGGCAATATCACGTTGTATTGGGATCGATCTATCATCACTGATAGGACTATTGTTGCCAATAAGCCCGACATAGTGGTGATAGATCGATTAGAGCGTCGCACAATGATTGTTGATATAGCGGTCCCACATGACGAGAACCTCGTGAAAGCTGAGAAAGAAAAGCAAACTAAGTATCTTGACTTAGCTCGCGAGGTTGTCGACATGTGGGAAGTGGACACGGCAATCATTGTGCCGATAGTCGTGACGGCCAATGGCTTAATAGCCAAGAGCCTCGACGAACACCTGAGGAGGCTCTCGTTAGGCAGCTGGATCAAGGGTTTGATCCAGAAAGCAGCACTCTTGGACACGGCGCGTATTGTCCGGAGGTTCCTCTCTCAGGAGCCCTGACCGCCGGTAACTTGGACCCTGTTCCCGATGCCGGTGGGCCACTATTTTTTATATTTTTAAATGTTTTTTTTTTAAGTTTTTGTAAAAATATTTAAAAATGTATAAAATATGTTCTAATGAAAAATAAATGAAATAATAATAATAATAACATTTATTTACTCAAACACACATTGTACAAAAACAACTTAAAATCTAAACTTTACTAAGCTATTATTTTCAAGTATAAGTGCATCTGTAACCGAACTAGGTAAAAACCTGTATCTCGGTATACAGCGCCAAACCTCTCAGGAAGTTATATTGGATACAGTTTAGGCCAATGAGTAGGTACAGTAATTATTTGGTAAGAAAAGATAAAAATAAAGTTCTTATTATTAACTAAAACTAAGGGAGTTGTGTGAAGAGGAGTGAGTGAGGAGACTATTACACTCTCATTCACTCGGCGATTATTGTTGAGGTGTGTGTAGTGTGATGATGTATGGAATGATGAAATGGTATATGTGGAATATGGTGGTGTGAATGTTTGAAAATATGTGTAGATAAGAGTAAAATGAATTAGAGATTGCACAAAGGACCCTGCTCACTTCGGAACGGTAAATAATCTTTCAGTGTCATCGTAGGTTAAAGTCAATAAGTACTTTTTCACCCTGTCTTTGCAAAGAACCCTACTAAGCGGGTAAATATCTATACTAGAGTTGATTTTATTATAAACATAGGGTCCCAGAAACACAAAAAATCTTCTAATGAAACAGGTTTCTGGTTTGTGTTCACGAGTACATACTAATTGTCTCCTACGCCTGTGTGTAAGGTTAGGGTCATATGCTAGGTCTTGATGTTGCTTCAGAACTATAGTTAATATGTAGAGCTGTCTAACAGTAAGCACCTCACAGTATTTATATAGCTCTGAAGTTGGAAACAACCGAGGCTTGAAAACGCAGACCTTTAAAATTGCCCGTTGTGCGATCTCAACAGGCTTAATAACTGTTTTTGGTACTCCTCCCCAGGATGAGATACAATATGTGAGTACTGACTGGCACAGAGCAAAGTAGATTTGTTTCAATAACCAAGAATCAACAACGCATCGGAGCTTCCTAAACACATATATAAGCTTTCTGACTCGAGCACTGAGTAATTTTATATGGTCTTTGAAGCCGAGATTAGCGTCGAAGAGGATCCCTAAATATTTTATAGAATCAACGCGTTCTATTGGTTTACAAGTGCAGTGTGTGTCATGTGCACATTGGTGAGGGACGATGGTGTAGTTGCTCCCTACCTGTGTTGATTGTCGTATACTAAATGTCAGGTATTTGGTTTTGTCAATATTTAATGTCAAAAAATTAGAGCCAAGCCATTTATTCACGACATTAAACCCATTTTGTGCAGCATTAAAGGCCTCATCCCAGGAATCGGCAGAAAAAAGAAGAGCTGTATCATCAGCGTATGATATGATGTCGCCTTTGGGAATTTCGATACTAGTGAGATCATTAATATAAATGAGAAAGAGCGTAGGGCCTAAAATGCTACCCTGTGGAATACCAAACGACACTGGAAGATCGGAACTTGCAAAACTCCCTATTCGGACTCGCTGCGTCCGCCCTGTGAGATAGTTCTCAAAAAGTCTGAGTTGAGATCCTCGCACTCCAATCTTTTCTAACTTGGTAATTAAGATGGGAATAGAAATAGTGTCGAAGGCTTTTTTCAAGTCAAGGAAGATAGACAAGCATTTTCGCCCTCTATCCAGGTTAGTACTCACAAATTTGGTTAGACAGTAAACAGCATCATCTGTAGACATATTTGCTCTAAAACCATATTGATTATTTGCAAGTAAGTTATTTTTCTCCAAATATTTAGTGAGTCTAATGTTTATTATCTTTTCGAGTAATTTTGAGATAGCAGGTAGAATGGAAATTGGACGGTAGTTGGAGAGATCATTTTTGTTACCACCCTTAAAAATTGGACGCACTTCAGAATTTTTCAATTGGGAAGGGAAAGTACCTGTGTCGAGGCATTGGTTAAAAATGAAAGTAAGCGGCGGGACAAGGAAGTCAATATGCTTTTTCAAAAATCTATTCGATATATCATCCCGGCCTACCGCACAATCCGTCTTTAAGCCCATTACAAGTCGAGATACCTCATCTTCACTTGAATCCTCCAGCACCAATGAGTTAAGTTGTGCACCAGTCCTGGAAGAATCCGTCAATTGAGGTGAGGCAGGACTGTGAAATCTTGAGCAGTTCTCAGCCAATGTCTTTCCAATATTGACAAAGTACCGATTTATAGTGTCCAGAGATTTTTCGGGTGAGGAATCCACTGTCAAAAGGTGATTAGGGTGAGTAGAAACTTTATTTGTATTAGAAATATCCTTTAAACATTTCCAGAGCTTTTTTGGATTATTCTTTGCTTTTTCGACCTCCGACTTTTCATATTCCCGTTTTACCTTCTTTAAAATTTCAGTGCAAAAATTCCGGTATCGCGTATATGTTACTTTTAGCGTGTTGTTATCTGGCGAAGATTTCAGTTTACTATGTAACCTGTCTCTATTTCTCATGCACCTTAATAGCCCAGGAGTAATCCATGGCTTACTAATCTTTTTACGCCTAGATATTTTTACAGTAACCGTGTTTTCTTTCATAGCCGACTGTATTGAGCTGGTTAGATAATTAAGAGAGAAAATGGGATCGTTGGACTGGAAAATCGGAGTTAGATCGATGTTTACTACGTCTTTGGTTAAAGATTCCTCATTGGTTACATTGTACGTGCTGTTAGTAATAGTTCTCGGTATATCAAAATCAAAACATACAAGCACAGGGTAATGATCCGTTAAAGTAGTGGTAGGAATTAAAGTATGTGTAAAGTAGGAACTTCTTAATAATACATGGTCAAGACATGTACCACTGGCACTACGAGTAATTTCTTTATGGGCGGGTAGTAACCCGTGAGACGCTGTTAGAGTTAAATATTTCTCTCCAATTAGGCCAATTTTCGAATCGTTGATAGGAATATTAATATCACCTATCAACATCAAGTTGTTCGATCCTTCTAATTGTAATAGAGTTTCATGTAACGAGTCTAGAAATGGGTCAAGGTTTTTATAAGAGGGAGATCGGTATATAGAAACAATAGTAATCTGTTTGCCAAGACGCATAACAAGACAGTTTCCTTCTTGTAATGCAGGTTCCTCAAATAGTAATTCAAAATGGTCTTTGTAATATACAATTACTCCGTCGTTTTGTTTTAAGTTTTTTAAAGTAGAGAACGATTGATATCCCGACAAAATGGGAATAACACTTGTCTTTAATAACCAACATTCTGTGAGGATCAATATATCACAATTAATTTTTAACCTATCAAGTAATAAAACGAGCCCAGGGAAATTACAATTTATACTTCGGATGTTTTGGGTAAGTATGGTCAAACGTTTACCAGGCGGAAAAGAAATCGACTCATGACATTGCTCCAGATCACAGATAGATACTTTTGACACTGAGTAATTATCTATATCATTTGTTAAGCTATCTAAAACACCAAAAATAAGTCTCTATAAGAAATGGGCCAAAGTAAAAGATAGCCACCAAAATAAAAAACAAAATCAAATGAGATAGAAGTATGTGTACAGGGACATTCGTACAGTTTACTCTTTGTATCATTATGTATGTAAATGTGTGTGTGAAGTGTTATGTTGAGTGTAGATGAACAAGATTGACAGAATATTAGAAGAATTAAGGAATGCACGAAATACATTTTAGAAAAATAATAATTTAACAAAACAATGTCCAAGCCTAGTCACTCGGTACACTTTAGTTTTTCCACATCCGCCTCCGAAGTAATACGAATTTGTGGATCATTGACCTTTTTCCTGAGGTACACAACTCCATTGGCAGTCCAGCAAAACTGGTACCCATGGCTCCGCTGGAAAGCCCTGGCGATATAAAAAAGCTTTTGCGCTCGATATGTGAGACACTCCGCGACATATACGGGTGCTAGAGGGCCATTTATTTTTAGTTGATTGGTATTAAGCTTAGCTTCTTTAACTTTCGATTTATTGAATTTTTTTACCCCACCCATGACTTTTTCCTTAGTGACAACCGTGGTAAAGTCCACAATAATCGGGTGAGAATTGTCCTTTGATTTTAGACGATAAATATCCTTTATGTTTGAGCCTTTGACATCTATATTCAGTGACGTTCCCATGTTGAGGACTAGGCTGCATAAGTCTTCCTTTGTCTCTCCATCAGTCTTTGGTATGTTTCTGATTTCTATACCAGTCGAGCGGGTTTTTCGCTCCATTTGCTCTAACTTTTCTTCCAGTAGTTGAATCTTTTTCTTGTCCTCAATTCGCTCCGCCTCCAAAATGGCAACACGTCCCAGGAACTCATCGTATTTACTGGACATGACCTCGACACTGTGTTTCAACTCTGAATTCTGTACAATGATGCTATCAATCTTTTCCATCAAGTCCTCGAAACGAAATTCCTGGTCGCCCGAAGAAGTATTAAAAGTAGACAAAGTTACTGGCCCCATGTCTGCCTTGCCCTCGTACTTTCGCTTTTTACGCTCTGTGATGTTTGTTGGTATTTTAGAAAGATCAGGCGCTGATTGGCATTGGTGTAATGTTGCTTCGTGCATCATTACAGGCGCTAAGCTTTCGCTCGAAGTTGAATTGGTAAACAAAGGTAAAGCCACCGGAGGAGGTGTGCGATTAATAGGCATGATTCCGCGAAGAACTCCACGAAGTTACCAGGAGAGCAGGTATATTGAGAAGCAGCACACAAACCAGTAGAAGCTCAAAGTCAAAACGATGATTTATCTTCCGTCCCACAGCAAAAACAAGGCGGTGAATAATGCTTGATACCGTTATTTATCAAAAATTAGTTGCTAATTACAGACCAGTACTAGGCGCGCAGAGAGTCCGTGGCAGTAGTCCTCGTCAACAGTGACGCCTGCAAGGGCGGGGTCGGAGGCGCGTACCTTCAAATGGGCCTGGCCCGTGGGCGGTGGTGTGTGAGGGAGATGGCAGTATTCCAGTAGGATGGTCACGCGCAGCAGGCCGGGGCTTGTCGTGGCGCAGGATCACGTTGCGTATCGTAGCTTAACTTCTCACGTTTATGCACTCCTATTTTTTCACTTCGAATTTATGTGGTAAATACTGATTTAATAATTAAAATAAAAACTGTGTGGCGGCCAAAAACACGTCAGCTCGTGATCGAGGTCCGGGAGGAAGGGACGGTCTGTACGCTTGTTGGCCAAATAAACCATTTTCTTTCTTTCTTTCTTCTTTCTTTCTTTATATCCGCAAGAGAATCAAAGCTGCCGACATAGCTCGAAGAATCGCAAAAATTAAGCGGCAGTGGTCAAGGTGCTTGCAAAATGCAACAAAAATAACTAAAAAACAACAAAAATATAATAATAATAATAATAATAAGCCCCCTAAACAACCACACGTCCTGATTGACCATCTAATCACGTGGGGGGCGGACACACGAATGTGAAATTACTGGCGTGGCTAACGTGGCTCTGGAAACCCATTAAAAATGGAGACTCGTTCAATGAAAAAACGTATAGGACCGCTGCCCGGGGGCGATCGCCGGGGCGCACCTGGAGCTGACGCTGGGTGTCACAGCATGCGAACCGTCAGCGGTGAGGAGTTGAGCAGGCGGGCTCCCACCGACAAGGATACTACAGCCGAAACCATTGACGATGATGATAGACTGACAAACAGGACAGACACCCCTGTAGAATCATACACACCTTCTAGAACATCATCACCATCCATATCATCGTCACCTCTCACTAGTAGCTTAATCACAGTTCCACCCACACCGGCCTTGAATGTTGCGCGGGAGGTACCTTCTTACCCGTGTCCACCAAGGCTGGTAAACCAAGAGTTCGCATGAGATGGAGTAAAGAAGTAAATCTGTTCATCATGCGAACCTACTTATATATAACTAAATTAGAAACCGACATGACCGCCTACAGACAACAGCTGCATGCCATTTTTACCCAACAATACCCTGAAATCACAGTTACAGAACAAAGAATATCAGACCAAAGAAGAATAATAACTAGGAATAAACTTCTTTCTCAAGAAATTATAGACCAACTAAAAGAAGAAGTACGAACGCAATTACAACAGGAAGACTCAGTAAATTTACCAGGCGATAATATTATCACACAAAACTTAAGCCAACATTCTGTCCCAGAACAAACCCCAGTGCTCACACAATCACAATCCTCATATACCCAATCTCAACCAATCAACCAGTCGCAGCCTTATACGCAAAGACATACGTCCACTCAAACAGAATATTTAACCCTAACGCTAGAAAACGATATAGAAACCTTAGTCGTAGGAACCCTTATAACAGACACGTATATCCAAGAAATACACGACAAATTTAGAAGCACAATAGCACAATTCTCTGGCATGAACCCAGCATCAAGACCAAACCTACCCAAACTAAAATACACCCCTAACCTATTTCGTTTAGTTAATTTATTTAATGAAAACATACTACAACAGTTTCTTTCAGACGACGTACATCTCTTAGATATAAATTTACTTATATATTGCACAGCGGTTGTTATATCCGAAGAACTCAATTTTAAAATCACAGACCGTACACAAAATACAGATACAAGAAAAAACGTAGAACCAGCGTGGCAACAAAGGTTAGTAAAAGATATTGAAAAGTTAAGAGCAGATTGTGGTAGACTCACACAATATATTAATGGTAGTAGGTCAAATAAAGTAGTAAAGAGAGTTGAGGCTATATTTAGAACCAATTTTACACACACCAGACACGAAAATAGTAATAGAAAGCCAGATGAATTTTTAGACACCCTAAAACAAAAGCTAGCCCTCAAAGTTCATAGACTCAGAAGGTATAAAAAAGCGCAACAACGAAAAAATGATAATGCCATATTTTTCGCAAACGAGAAACAATTTTATAGAAATATTAACAAACCACACATCAATACAAATGATGTTAGCTCTAGCACTAATCCGCCAAATCAATCTACAATACCTACAAAAGAACAATTAGAATCCTATTGGTCTAGTATTTGGGAAGAGCAAATACAACACAACGACGATGCACAATGGATAGAAGAAGAAGGCGCAAAGTGGAGAGACGTTGACGAAATGGAGTTCATAGAAATTACAGAGTCAGACATTACACACATAACCTCTAGATTACACAACTGGAAATCACCGGGAATAGACAAGATACATAATTTCTGGTATAAAAAATTAACTTCACTACATAAACATTTAGCCAAAAATTTAACAGAAATTGTACTAGGACAACAGCACGCACCCGAATTTTTAGCAACAGGAATTACTTACATGTTACCTAAGACTAAAACTGCACCTCAGCCTTCGCAATACAGACCAATAACATGCTTACCCTCAATATACAAAATATTAACTTCAGCAATAACAACAAAAATTAACGCACACATTGAACATAATAATATTATAGCAGAGGAACAGAAGGGATGTAAGCGGGGCCACATGGGATGCAAAGAACAGCTAATCATTGATTCCACTGTGCATAAACACGCCAGCACAAAAAATAGAAATCTTCATTGCACATATATTGATTACAAAAAAGCTTTTGACAGTGTTCCCCACTCCTGGTTAATAAAAATATTAGAAATTTACAGAATAAACCCAAAAATAATCGAATTTTTACGTCGTATTATGCTGCAGTGGAAAACAACATTACAGATAAATTCCAACCAAAATGTCATTACAACGCGACAGATTTCAATTAAAAAAGGTATCTATCAAGGTGATTCCCTTAGCCCCATGTGGTTCTGCCTCGCCCTAAATCCTTTGTCTCATTTGCTTCAGAGATCTGGGGCCGGATATTGCCTCAAGCATACTACAGAAGAAACAACAATATCACATCTCATTTACATGGACGACATAAAGCTATATGCAAAAACAGACAAAGACGTGAAAAAATTAGTAGATATTACAGCAGAATTCAGTAAGGATATTAATATGCAATTTGGTTTAGACAAATGTAAGACACTCCATATTGTGAGAGGCAAGATCCGACCCGGAGACTACGTAGTGAATAACGCTGAAGCTATAACAGCAATGGAACCGACTGACTTATATAAATATTTAGGCTACGCACAATTAAAAGGACTTGATCACGCTAGAATTAAGAGGTCATTAATTACAGAATACAACAGAAGACTTAATGCCATATGTAAAACCCAACTTTCTAGTAAAAACCTAATTAAAGCTATAAACACATTTGTTATCCCCGTACTAACATACTCATTCGGAGTCATAAAATGGACCAAAACAGATATAGAGCAGTTAGAGCGAACTACACGAACAACACTTACAAAACATAAGAATCTACATCCTAAGTCAGCTATAGAAAGGTTAACCGTCAAACGACAACATGGAGGAAGAGGTCTTATAGATATCCAGCATCTTTGGCGAAAACAGATTAGTCGATTAAAAACATTCTTCTATGCAAAATCCCGCACTAGTCAGATTCATAAAGCCATAGTAACTAATGATCATAACCACACCCCACTTAATATAAATAGTCAGGAAGAGGTAGAGAGTACTATCAATGAAGACCCGCAAACACTAAAAATCGAAAACTGGAAGAAGAAAGTGCTTCACGGTCGTCACCCTCACGACCTAGACCAAACTCATATTAACAAATTAGCGTCCAATAAATGGCTTAAAATAGGAAACTTATTCCCAGAAACTGAAGGGTTTATGATAGCTATCCAAGATCAAATAATTAACACCAAAAATTACAGAAAGTATATAATTAAAGATCCTACAGTAACAAACGATAAATGTCGCAAATGTCACACCCAGCCAGAAACCATTCAGCATATTACTGGCGCCTGCACAACACTCACACAGACCGACTACACGCACAGACATAATCAAGTTGCAAATATAATCCATCAAAAACTAGCTCTCAAATACACACTCATTCAAAACACTAACACTCCATACTATAATTATGTCCCACAAACCATCCTAGAAAATACCACACACAAGCTCTATTACGACCGCGCGATTCTTACGGACAAGACCATTCATTATAATAGGCCCGATATAACATTACAGGATAAAACAAATAAAGTTACGTACCTAATAGACATCGCAGTTCCCAATACACACAACATACAGAAAACCATCTCAGAAAAAATTAGTAAATATGCGGAACTCAAAGATGAAATCATTAGAATCTGGCGTCAAGAAAAAGTATACGTAGTCCCTATAGTTCTTTCCACAACAGGCGTTATCCCGAATCACCTCCTTCACAGTTTAAAATTATTAGACCTTAACGAAACCCTCTACATAACACTGCAAAAGGCTGCGATTTTAAATACATGTAGAATTGTCAGGAAGTTCTTGCAGACAGATGAAGACGTAGATCCTCATCACACGACACATTAAAATCTTACACGCTACATTTACTTGGCTTAGCCCGTAAATGTGGTCGAAACCGGCTAAAAAGCTGAGAAAACCAAAATTACCTGAAAATAATAATAATATTCCACAACTTTCACACAACGCTATCTAGTCCCAAGCTAAGCAGAGCTTGTGTTATGGGTACTCGACAACTGATAAACATACTTATATATTTCTAAATACATACAATTATTATAGATAAATTACACCCAGACACAGAACAAATGATCGTGCTCATCACACAAACATTTGTCCTGGGTGGGAATCGAACCCACGACCTCCGGCATGGGTTCGATTCCCACCCAGGACAAATGTTCAAGTGTGGCTACCGCGTATTGGAAGTCCTCCTACAAGTTAGACTAATAACTGCTGAAGGTTGCGGGAAATTAATGGATCCAAGACACACAAGACCGGTTACGGCAACACTTGGAGGAAGCCCATGTTGAGCATTTGACATCTATCAGCAGAAATGATGACGATTTTGACGATGATAATCAAAATACTCCAATCGATTTCAACTTCACTACGTGAGAGTAGATAAGACAATTTTTCAGAAATTCTTCAACATGCCACATCGCATTTTCGCAGACCTCGCTAGTACAATATCGCGACGATGCCTCCAAACATTCCTGTTTCCCTAGCACTCACTGCCACGGCCTCTAATACATACTACAACTATTGCTACGGCTTTGTCTTACATTCTCATCAATATTTAGTATTTCAAACGAAATTCTGTGTGGAGATTTGATTAATTTTGCGTTTTGTGTATCGAGAATTTTCGACTTTTGAAAACATTTTACAGATTCACATCTGACTCTCAGAAAAACCATTTGATAGTCACTATTATATTAATCGTCTAGCTTGTAATTAGTTACTACTTGAGGCTGTAACATAAGGTTAAGCAAGCTCTACAAAATTTTATTCGTTGCGATTTTTAAAGAGTTATATAAAATCACAGTCGCAAACGACAATAAGTCTTACACACACTACGACTGGCACCTGTGAAATATTTAATGTCGAAGATAGTTTCATTCTTGCCAACACTAAAGACGTGTGAAGGAGTGTATATCGAAACTTGGATTTACAAAAAAAACTAACCACTTAATTTTGCACGTATTTATCACGATCGCAACTCGACTAGCTGGCGCTTGAACCGTGGATTTCGGTACCGCTTTACAAAAAATGTGTAAGATTTCGCATGTGCTATTTTAAATCGCAAACGATTTAATTTTTTTGTAGTTCACTGATTTTAAAGTATTTCTGTTATTCACAGAATTACGATTTTTATTCGCAACGATTTTTTATCGTGGTGCGCGCTATGCCAACATTAATTTTGCTCGAAAAAGCTGGTCTGGTCCTTTTAAGTATATTGAATCCTGCTTTCGAATTTCTAGCTTTTGAGAGTTGTGACTTCAATGCGCTTAAAAAGACGGTAGAGCATCGCATCTTAAGGTGAATTCCTTTAGCTCTTCTTCACGTTGCTTTTCTCAAAACCAATACCTTTTACCCACCTGCAATTTCTACGTTAAGTTCCTCGATCATACATATTTTAAAGCTCAATTTTCTACCCAGTTAACGGGACCCCTGTTAGTTTTCCATTACCTACCCCAGTAACTGCGCGTCGTATCTTCCACGCCACTGCGTCGTACGCCTCAGCCGCGTGCCACGCTACCTATAATTTAACTGCTAAGCTGGCCTCACGCCGTCGCATCCTATGCATTTTCTACCCAAGGGAGAATATTGCAGAATCGTGGTCCTTATGACCGGAAGATATTACTGCATAACCTAATATTAGAGCTGGTTCGAGGAATTTTTTACAAGTTTTCTGTAGTAAATTACGTGTCTGTATTTACGGTGAATGTTTGGTATTTGATTTTGATTGTAGTAGTAGTAATAAAGGGTAATGTTATAAAAACCGGGCAAGTGTGAGTCGGATTCGCGCACCGAGGATTCCGTACCAACTTAATTACAATTTTAGGATAATTTAAGGGAACAATTACCCGTCAAGCTCTAAATATTACCTTATTATTGATATTTATTGGTGTCTTCCTCCAACATTAGCATCTGCTATTCAACACTTGCATCGAGTATACTATCAAGTTCAAACATGACTAGGCAATCAACTGACCCCAGAAGACTGGGGTTGGAAATTGATAGATAATACTCTGGAACCGATTAAAACTTTACTCCTACCTGCCTCAAAAAAACTCCTCAACACTATTTTTTGCAATTGTAAAAAGGTTGTAGTGCCAAATTTGGCTGTAAATAAGTCGGGTTGCTGTGTTCTCCAGCGTGTACCAATTGTCAGTCGAGTACAATTGAGGAAGATTCCTGATTGGAGATGATTTTATTGAAGAGACCTACTCAGCCTCATTTGAAGTATTTATGAACATCCAGCATTTTATTTGTCATGGCACCAATATTTGGCAATTTTTGGAAAAAAAAAATCCGGGAATTTTGTTATTTGATATGTCTATATTGACCGGACCATACATATTCCTGCCGATGTCCAAAGTCCGGTCGGTGGATCAGCCGCACCATTGCGTCCCCTTAATGTTTCTTGAGCGCTTGTTACCGACCAGTATAGCTTCCATTACGTGTGGCGTTGGAATCTCGATATGCTATTACAGAATAGAGTAACAATAGTCCGTCCGTCCGAAAACGCGACCTTAGAAAAAGTGAGTTAGATCCAAAAATTTGTATATGGGCAACTAGTAGGGGAATCATGTCTTGACACTCCACATTTTTTTTATTGCCTACAATTTCGGCTGAATAATGATGCCAATTAATAAAAAAAAACTCCAGGTCGCGCTTCCATTAGACGCACTCTACTGGGCCTAGGAACGTAACATTTTCCTGGCCGAAGACACAGGGTGTCAGTAAAATCCTAGATGAGTACACATAAATTGAAAAAATCATATTGTTTCTTGCCCGGTTTCGAACTCTAAAACCTCATGTGTGAGATGCGGACGCCATAAGAGCGTCCAATCCGACGTACATTTTCATTATTTTCACACAACCGCTCTTACAAAATTATGACGTTATAACACATAAATGTCATATTTCTTTTAGATTTTTTAAAAATACAGACACCTTGTGGATTTTAGATAGATTTCTATTGACATCAAATCACGTATACAACTAACCTTTGAAAATCTGCTATTTTGCAAGCCCTTCAAAACATAAATTTCCTGTAATAAGTTCTATGAAGTATTCGATTGAATGACGGAATTACTGAATGCCAAAAGAGCGTTCAGGTGTTCTCTCTTTTTTCACGTTGTGCTTTATCAAACATTGCATTGGATGGACGAGTCGGGAAGGGGGTCTTTTTAAACACTGGGGTAACACTACAGTCGATGGATACATAAAAATTAAGTTTTTTTTTAATTTTTATAAACTAGTGCTTGACTGCGATCCCACCTGATGGTAAGCAGCGATGCAATCGTTGATAGTGAGGCGCACTAGTTTATTAAGAGCCTATTCACTCTATCCTTGAAGACGTCCCTCGATGTACGCGGTATAAACGACGAAGCGGAACGCTTAGTCCGGACCGTAGAGGTTTCGACAACGTAAGGATGAATACCCGCCGTACGACGGTTTGTCCGATGGTAGAATGGGGATGGCGGAATCAGTTCATGCAATTCCCGCGCACACTCTCCGAAATGCATCCTGTAGAAAACCGAAAGGCTGGCTACCCTACGCCTGTGCTCAAGGCTTTGTAAATTGGTCTTAACCAATCTGGATCTCCAATTAGCCTCTTCCCACCCTTTCCACTAAATCCAAAGCTGCCAGGTGGTATTTCGCAGCTCCAGCCCATATGTGGCTGCAGTAGTCCACACACGATCGGACCTGCGCTTTGTACAACATTAGAAGCTGTCCCGATGTAAAGTACCGCCGGAACTTTGCCAGAACGCTGAGTTTCCTAGCAGCTATCTAAAGTTTATTAATGGCAAGAAGATACAGGCTACTGTCTATATTACACACATTTTAAATATGTTACAATGACTGTGCAAAACAGAGAAATATTTTTAGACAATACACTTTTTTCTGCAAACAGAACCACCTCTTTTATGTGCCATGAATTGACAAAATTAGTCACAATTTTGTCATAAGTTAGCCACTTGTTCAAATTTAACTAAGTTGATACCAGAAGAACAAGTTTATATAAATATTAATTTCATTGTAAATTAGGCTGGTTACACACTTGAGCCAGGTTTTTATGAGAGCAACGAGTATTTTTAAAGCCTCGGCCGCTTTAATACCGAAAGGGTTAAAGACGTCCAGTCGTCTTTGCAAGAGATCTGTATATCGGGCAGAGCCAACAAACAAATCTAAAGATCAATGATGGCAGACTCATATCCGACAAACTGGAACTTCTGGGAGAGATCGACACTCTTTATGGAAAGTGACTCTTAGTAAACCGCGCCTCACCATCAACGATTGCACCACTGCTTACTGTCAGGTGGGATTGCAGTCAAGCACTAGTTTTTGTTATATTAAAAAAAAAAACATTTGTAAGCTTCAACTACAAAACCCGTTACGAATCTAACAAATTACCCAAGGCCTATGGTAGAACACATTCCAAACGTCAGTATTTACGACAGTAAATCCGCTCTGAAGTAGCTTCAATACAACAAGGTGGTGAGTAATAATGAAATCATCACCAAACTGCAGGAGTCAGGAGGAAAACTAGTCCTGGAGGCTCTTTTTGAATCACTTTCTATCACTTAGCCAGCCACCAGCTAGAACAGCACGCCTAGTAATAATAATATTTAGATGTTTTTAAAGATCCTACGGTTCAAGAAAATGAACATAGAAAATAAACTGACTTACTGAAGAAAATGGAACGGTATGTAGAGTCTTACATAAACATCTAAAAATAATATATTACTCACATTGGTTGCACAGTACCTCTGAAATGATGCCTTGAAACCTTGTATGGCAAACCATAAGAGCCCAGCATATCCCAGAGTGCTATGTAGCACTAGTCGAAGATATGTATCAAAACAAACAAAACGCGAACTAATCTCAGTGAGTTATTTCTAAGGTTATTTCACGTAGTATTAGGAGTTCACCAGGGATCTGCCATCAGCCCACTGTTATTTTATCTGTGCATGAACTACATTACACTTATGGCCTGTTTTACCACCTATGATTAAGTTTCCGATATCTTACTTGGCGGATAATTTCATTCTGTTCCATTTTTGAGTTTATTCAGGAAGTAGTGGCTACTCGGGCATTGTGAAACAGGCCCTTAACATACAAAATCCTAAGAAAATATTAGCTAGAACAGTAGTGGACTCGTTACGGCAGACAACGAAGGATATGGCGTGATATCTATTCAGATTGCATCAGACCTAGAAAGAAGATGCATGGGCACGCGAAAGATCAATAATAATAATAATATTTTTTTTTTATTTTTTATTTCTTAAAAGAAAATTTAGGGACTTTTATAACGCACAGCGTATGTCAGTCCCATCGTACCCTAAGACAATTATTATATCGAAAGAGATCACTGGATCAGGGCCATAAAATCGAACAACTTTTTCGCATCATCGGAAGTCGGTTTACACAATATTCGGTGGAATGTACCTATATCATTCTTGTTCAAGTTCAAAGCCCTGAACAACTTAGTCCTCTCAGCCTCATACTGAACACATTCCATTAACAAATGATGCATATCTTCTACAACTCCACACACCTCACAGTTGGGAGAGGTTACCTTTTTCATCAGGAAAGCGAATTTGTTACATGGAAAATGTCCCGATCTGAGTCTGTGAGCTGTAACTACAAACTTTCTGCTTAGATTTATATTTACAAACCAGGGTACACGGGTAGGCTGACACTGTATGGTTTTATACCAAATTCCTTTTTCCAATGAGGATATATATATATATATATATATATATATATATATATCCTCATTGGAATATCCTATCAAAGTATTCCTTCCAATGATCATAACAAACATTTTTAAATTTTGGTAATATTTCAGAATAATCTAGCGTAATGTTGGTTTGTTTTCCGTATTTGGCTGCATTTTTGGCCAATATATCAGCCTGCTCATTACCCCGTATTCCAATATGTGATGGAACCCATTGCAATCTCAGCTGCACTCCTTTTTGAGTAAGTTCATCTATCTTTAATAGAATGCTATAAGCAATCGAAGCACCTCTGAAGCCAGAGGCACATCTAGCTATATGCTGCAGCGAACTTTTACTGTCAGTACAAATAACAGTATTTCTGTTTGGACGATTTATGACAAATGTCAATGCTTCTGAGATCGCAATGAGCTCCAACGTCATAATAGATGCTGGTTTACTTATTTTAAAACAGTTATTATTTAAGCTATATCCATCTTTACAGGGTATATAGTAAGCCGCTCCACGGCCGTCGACACTCTTCGACCCATCTGTGAATATAGTACACCAACCATTATATTTTGTGCATAGTTCTTTAGTCACTTCATGTTTTAATAAACTATAATCATAAAATAATAATAATAATATTCCACAACTTTCACACAACGCTGTCTAGTCCCAAGCTAAGCAGAGCTTGTGTTATGGGTACTAGACAACTGTTAAACATACTTATATATTTCTAAATACATACATATTATAGATAAAATAACACCCAGACACAGAACAAATGATCGTGCTCATCACACAAACATTTGTCCTGGGTGGGAATCGAACCCACGACCTCTGGCATAGCAGTCAGGGCCACTGACCACTAGACCAACAGGCCAGTCAATGTTTCTAAAACCTTTGCCCAAAAGTGGGATAGAATACGCTAGCAAACAAAAATTGATTCGTGTGAAGGTGGCCTTTAATTAATTAATACGCACGCATAATGATTATCTTTTAAAAGAAATATCCAGTATTTGCGTAGTACCACCTATGTAAAAAATAACCCGGAAGGTTTTTAGCAATTTATGTTCATCAGTTACGGAATCACCTCATTCTTGCCATATTCATGTAACGGAAAAGGTAAGTTTCTTTTGATTTTGATGTATAAGATTTATTTAAAGACCTTTAATAAAGTTCCAGTCAGTTAAATGTGCAATAAAAAATATTCCATGAGATTTTTATCATAAGTAGGTAGTAATGGCAGTTCTTGATTCATTGCTGGTCTCTGGTAATTTATTGCCACTGCATGACTAATTTTATTGTAAACACCGTTAGCTTATTATAAATCATGTTCAAAATTTTAAACCCTTTTTAATAAGATGCACAAATATAGTAATTGAAATATTTTCATAATATTATTTAGAATTTACACTCGCATATGATTTATCATAATTTTTGCAATTATAATAATAAACTGTTTATAGGAACTTGTGTACATAGAAATCATTCTTGTTAGTAAACACTTTAGATACGAGTACACTAGGATTAGTATCCAACTTATGAATAGCATAATATACACTTTTTTAATCTGCCTTCATTGGTTCTGCACCAAGAGTAGATCTTTGGAGCACAGCAAGTAACATAGATCACAATTGATATACCCCGCATCTAAAACTTATGATGATGAATTTTCGCAATAAGTTGAACACGAAGGTCTTTTCTGTTACACTTCAAATAACTGAATAACTCGTAAATGTATGGGATTACTTAATTAGCATCTTAAAACAGGCTTAGGCTGTAGAGGCCTCACAAGGTGTGCGGGCGATGTAAATTAAGTCCGCTAGTTATAGGCACTGGTTTAATGGACTTGAACACTACGGGCAAAGATGGTTTGGCATTGTATGCATTGGTATAGGCTATGTTTAAAAGTGTAGATCTTAAAACCTCTCTAGTGCTATCGTCTGTTTTTTAAACCCTGAGACTAAAATGACATTTCAACACAAAAGAACTGGCGTCATTCCTATAGTAAATTTGACATTACTTTTGTCAATTTAGTCTCAGGGTATAAAAAACAGACCATAGACGAAGTGTCATTCAAACAGTGACAACGATTTATGAAGAGTCCGAAGTGAAAACTGACAACACGACATTTCTGTAGTGCAGGACATAATATGCTATGTTACTATGCAATTTAGATTTTGCGATAATTATGCAATTTCACTTGATCTAGGCTCTCTTATCAACGCACTGTCAACAAAGAGACAAGATAAGCGATTTATTTACATAGACACTGTTTATGTCATGTAAATATTAAAATTTCTAAGAAAAAAATGTTAATGTTCTTACTGTTACTCTCTGCTTGATTATAACAATGACATACATATATGCTAAAAATTGGTAAAAAAATATAATTACTGTAGTTTATAAACAAACTTTCATTTGTATTTTCGCAGAATCACTATGTCGAACATGAATTTTCTCTACGTGCTGATACTGTTCTTCTCAATAAATACAGTTTTCTGTGATGACAAGGGCCCTCCGTCTGGAATATCTCCAAGACGAGACTTGACGTTTACGGAACTTGCTTCATACGATGGCTACACAGCTGAACAACATTTTGTTACTACAAAAGATGGGTACATCTTGGGCCTTCACCGACTACCTGTGCAGGGATCCTGTAAAGCCTCCAAAGGCGTCATTATGTTCATGCATGGTCTCTACCTCAGCGGCGACGACTGCCTCATACCAGGCCCTGGAAAGGCTCACTGCTACGTCTATTCTGACAACTGTTATGACGTCTGGGTTCCCAACAACAGAGGAAACTTCTACAGCAGAAACCATACCAAGTTAAACCCTGATAAAGATTCAGCGTTCTGGGACTTTTCAGTTGATGAAATAGCCATGTTTGATCTACCAGCAGTTATAGATTATGTTTTACTTAAGACTAATGAAACTCAATTATCATATGTAGCACATTCTCAAGGAGTCAGTGCGTTGTTAATTCTTTGTGCAAAGAAACCTGAATACAATGCCAAGATTAAGGTGGGCTTCGGTTTATCTCCGACTGCATGGATGTACCATTCTAGGTTCATCGTGATAAAGTTCCAAAGTATTATTGCCCCAGGACTGTCACTGACTAACTCGTTCCTGAATCAAGAAGTATTAAAACGAAATGGGATACTGCAAATTTCTGGAGAATTTGCGTGCGGAAGTAATAACCAATCTTATCCTTTCTGCTCGGAGCTCGTATTCGCAGTTTTGGGTTATAATAAGTTTCAGATTACTGAGAAGGTTTTGCCTGTAGTTACTGGTCATACTCCGTCTGGAACTTCTCTCAAAAATTTTGTCAGATGGGGACAAATACAGAACAACGGCTTCTCTGAATACGATTATGGATTTTTCAGAAACTTTTTCACATACGGAAGGGGAAGACCTCCACTGTACGATTTATCTGGTGTCTCTATGCCATGGGTGTTTCTAGGAAGCGAAAACGACTACGTTGCTAATGTAACAGATATACAAACACTTGTTTCCAAATTAGACAATGCTTCACTTTGCGTACTTTCTGACAAAACTTTTGGTCATCTAGATTTTATTTATGGTAAAGATATACCGAATTATCTGACTCCAGTTGTTTTGTCTTATTTAGAGACTGGTACTTACACTTGCCCTTGAATAAACAATATTTATAAAAAAGTCAATTTCTTCAATGTTTTTTATTTGCCTTTCCTATTGCTATCACACTTAATAGATGCCTGTAGGTAAGTTTAGTTTAACGAGATGAACACAACCATTTGAACGCTGATAAACTGTTTCAAATGAAATATTGCAATATAATACTCTGGGATCATTTATATTTTCCTTTCACGCTTTTGTGGATTTCTGAGTTAGGAAAATAACTGTTGTCATTTCAGATCGTTATTAGACGCGTGACCTGCAGGTTGACTTAGAAATGTAAATACATTACCTGCTTTAGCAGTGGTCATTCCATTTATTTCAAAACGCAATGAAAATCCTGTGAGCTGAGTGCTAGTTGTTTTTACATTAGTTTCTTGCACGTTCTTCTCCATAGAGATCTGTGCTTTGGAACGTGCAATTTAGCTACACTGTTTTTTTTTTCAATAGTGCCTGTAAATGGTCTTTTTGAAATTAACGTGTTTCTGTTAACACGATCGAAACGTTTACTGGGTTTGGCTCCCTGATTAGTTAAAAGCTTGGAGCGGACCAATCAGAGCACCGTCAATCTTAAGCGTGTCATTGCATTAACGTAAAACAAACTCGCACTAGGCACTCTGATCTTATATACCTAAGCATTATCATCATCATATCAGTCGAAAGGCGTCCACTGTTGGATATAGACTAGGGAGGTCTATCCAAGCGTCGCCACAACGACCGGTCATGTATGTCTCTCATACATCAAGCACTACTCATATCGTTTCTTCATTAATACCAGTCATATTACGTGAGGTTCGATTAAAATTTAAAACACTGTTTTCTACTCTTTCATTTTGATAAAGCAATTACTCATTTCAAAGCTTTGCCTCGCAATTAAGTATACTTGCTACTTTTCCTTCCGCGAGTGCTCTAATGCCGTTATAATTTGAAACAGTCTGCCTCGTGTACAAACTGAAGTTAATTATTTTAACTTCGACGGCACGTGTAGATGCTGGATGACTTCCACATTTTAAGTTTTAGGTTAAAAGTATATCAGGTTATAACAGTTTATTTTTAAGCCATTGTTCTTAAGTTATTATAGGCGGGTAACGTACTTCAAAATAACTGTACCTATATGTTGGGATCACCTGCCTTGCCTACCCAATTACCCAATAACGAGTAAGTTGGGGTTGGCTGTCAGCTGTGGAGGAGCAGTAGTGGCCTAGTAGTAATTGCCCCGACTAAAAAGTTGTAGGTCGTGGGTTCAAACCCAGTCAAGCGTATTACTTTTTGTCTACAGTTCTTAACAAATCAACGCAACCTTTCGAAATGTGTTAGTTCTTATTTTGACAACGGATTCTTTCAAATTTCAACGCAATAGCTTCAGTTATGAAAATTATTGAAAAATGCTCTCTTCGTCTTCTTGGATCCCCTATTTTCGAGGATTCCTTTCCCAATCAATAAATGAATCAATGGATTATGGAGCGAAGTAAAACTTATTAGAACGCTTATCAGAACTACGGACCCCTAAAAATTATCTACATTTTTTATATAAATTATTTCTCATTAATTTGTTCGAGTTATTTTAACTGAGTCGGTATTGAAACAATCTTTTTGTACAATTATTTGTACTTCATATTTAAGTGCTTAGGCTAGCCACAGACGCTGAAGGCGACAATATATTAAAAATGTAATAATTGTCAACTAATATATCTACCATTAATTGTTAATCTGTCGACGATGTACAGAATCCATAGTCACCACGACTTAGCCATATCTATATCTAATGGTAACGTGTCAGGATATCCAAAAGTTGAGTTTTTAATTTATATTTCACAGTGTACCAACACATTTCCCTCTGAAATCGAATCGCGATGTAATGAATAATGAAAGGCTTCAACTTACACCAAGCCTACTTACATACTTTTCGAATACCAATTTTAAGAACTTGACATAAGTATGTTCACATAAGAAAAGTAAGAATAAATAATTGTGATCGTGATCACTAACTTTTAAGCACACATGCTCCAAATACTCAGACCTGGAACAACTATCTCTACGCGAAGTAAATATTTACTCCGTGAGGTCATCGAAACCGTGCCACATGGAGCCAATCCCTCACCCACTGCGTCAACCGTGCCATCGATAGAATACGACTAAACTACATAGAATAAAACAAAAAAATCGGGCAAGTGCGAGTTGGACTCGCGCACTGAGGGTACCTATGAAGATTTTAATTTTTTTTGGGTTCCGTCTATCTGTCTGTCTGTCTGTCAAGACCCTTTATCTCCGAAACGCGAGAAGGTATCAAGTTGAAATTAAAACTATACACTTAAGTCCGCGGTCCATTGAAACTGTGCCAAAATCAAACTTGCAAGTTGACGGGAAAAACTTGAGATAGACGGACAACAAAGTAATCCTATAAGGATTCCGTTTTTTCCTTTTGAGGTACGGAACCCTAAAAAGAATTCTCGAGGGTTTATTGTTTAAGATGGTAATGATGACAATACCACCACAATCAACATGATCACCAGTGATCCATCGATATCGTAGATATTAGAAGGTTTCAAGATTTCTATGGCATAAAGGTGAAACTGACTAACTTTTTTTTCTAATTGTTATAAACTAGTGCTTGACTGCGATCCCACCTGATGGTAAGCAGTGATGCAATGGTCGATGGTGAGGCACACTAGTTTATTAAGAGCCTATTCAATCTAGCCTTGAAAACACCCAAATGCACGGGAAAACGCAGCAGCAACTTGTTCCAGTCCTTCGATGTACGCGGTATAAACGACGAAGCGAAACGCTTAGTCCGGACCGTAGAGGTTTGAACAACGTAAGGGTGGATACTCGCCGTACGACGGTTTATCCGATGGTAGGACTTATCAACGAACAACAAGAACTACTGGAATAAGCGTGAGATTTCTCACAAGGTTTTCTTTTTTGATGCAGGCTAGCACTAAGGGAGAATTTTCCAAAATTCACTCCCTAAGGTGATGAAACGGGGGTCCAAAATGAAAAACCTACTTTCAAGCAGGCATAGCCGCTCGCAGAAACAAGTATCGAATAATTTACTCGTGTGAAGACACCTTTTATTTATATAATAATAATCACTATCTTATATTTCGGTTGCTATATAAAGTGGAAATCATGAAATACATAACTTATATACAACACCTGGGGAGTCTACTGGATCTAATAACTCATGTAGCGAAAAAAGGTGAGTCATTCATTTCTATTTAATTTTGTACTGGTGGTGGTGATTCTGAACTCGCCTCAAAGAGCTGTTAAAAAACTGACGGAGTCTTATTGTAACAATTTGTGACGCGCGTGAGTGATGAATGAATCATCATCATCATCTCTGCCGAAAGACGTCCACTGCTGGACAGAGGCCTCCCCCAAGTGACTTCATTAGGCGTAGATATTTCGTCGCCCTCCCCGCTAACTGTCGTATCTCACAAACTGACGTATCTGCACTAACATTACCTACGCGTTCTTAGCTATATTTCGAATAAGTTCTCTTTAATCGTCGTATCTGTATCGTTTACCGTTTAGGAGATAATCACGTATTTGGTTTTGCGAGACGTATCTGCTTCAAATTAATATGAATAAATAAATAGATACCTTAGGGCTTTAGGGCGACTACTAACTTAAAGAATAAGCCAAGAGCTATATAAAAAACTTTTTAAATAATTGATAAAGCCACAACTATCGCAACTACAGTAATTTGACTGTAACGCCCGACCGAAAAACAGTTGCCCTGGAAAAACATCAATTGCTAGTTAGGACAGTTAGCCGGGAGGGTGACGATTTATGAAATAGGCATTATAGTTTCACACACAGTGAACATTAACCAAGTCGTCGTTGTCTATGGTATCTAACTGCCCTTTTCCCGTATTTATATGGGATCGGCGCAACATGTTTTTATTCTTTCTAACTTATATAATTTCTCACACAATCCATCCATCTTTTCTTTGGCCTCCCTCTCCGTTTCCATTCATTCACATGACTTCACATAGCCATACCAAGACAAACTGATTCCTTTCAAGCTTTCAGTCACCATGGCGCCACTTTTAAACTTCCTCTAATACACACATTTCTCACTTTATCCATTCTCGTCACTCACTAGATAACAGTCAGCAGTGAATGACCGAAATCATAATAATAAATAAATAACGGCCATTCATCAGTATTTTGGTGGATGTTAGCAGACACCTTGGAGTATCTTTTAATTCTCTTTGATCATTACATATACTTTACTTCAGACATTCACAGTAGCATACAGAGTTATTTGTAAAACACATATGCCCTTATTCTATGACTTTTTACAAAACGTAATACATTTACCAAAAACAAACCTTCAAAATTTCGTTGTTCTATCAAACACGCCTCAACTCTGTATTTTGCTGAATCTGCCTTCACCTCTCGCTCACTGTTCTCGCCCTTTGCTCCCCCTGCTATTGTACTATTGCTTGCTTCGCGTAGACTTCGTAACATTTAGAACTTTCAATTCAAATATTTTTATTTTTGAATGAAAATATCATCATCATCATCATCTACCTAGCCTTTTCCCGCCTATATTGGGGTCGGCTTCCATTCAAGCCGGATTCAGCTGAATAACAGTATGTATATACAGTATTTTGAATGAAAATATAATGAACTAAAATATGATACATTTTTAAAAGTCATAGAACAAAAGATTTTATGAAGATAGTGTACATAGTCCCGAGAGGTTGCCAGTATTTCACTAATAACCACTGACTGTATACATATATGACAAAAACATTATCGCACGCACAAACATTAGTACGCACTTATCAGGCACGCAACGGAACCAAATCACACTTAACAAATATAGCAGTAGGCTTAACAATGCAATTTGAGGAAAGTTTTCACTGTTTGTAAGGCAAAGATTACTGTAACCACTAAACTAACATGATTCGACATTTTTTTCTACTATAAAAGAAATGGTGATCATAAAATAAAGAGTTCTCACATTGCTGTCCGCAAGGTAATATAGTTCCTATAATTTTGTTTCTTTAATTAGATTTTTTCTTCTTTTTATCATGTTTGTGGAAAGTATAAGGGCCTCGTTCACCATCTCCAAGTAAAGTATTGATTAGTTACTTCCCCAATAAAGTTATCTGTCAAGTAAAGGTTATGAGTATCCTCTATCGATTTCACAAGCGAAAACAAAGCTTCGAGTAACTACTCACTAGTTAAGCGAATGACGTAATAAATCATTCGCCACATTCGTTCACGTCAATTACGTCGATGGCTTAGAGTGAAAACCTCGTAACTGCAAGATACGTAACTTGTCAGGAGGCTCAAAAAACTAAATTCGATCTTTATTATCAATGAATTCTAATATACATCTACGTGTAGGATGTGGATGTTTTAAAATATTTATGTATTTCAAACACTTATTACCCTTGTTATTAATTTTTTCCAACCAGTTTTCACGCGCTATGGCGATGTTATCACACTAAACTGACTTGAGAAGGATATGCATTTAACACCGTAGACGGCGTTACAAACAACCAATCAAAATTTTTCTTTCCAAAAATATAATAAAATAAAATTACCCAAAATTGCAGATACGCCGTTTTCACTCTAAACCATCGAATTATTCAAATGAACTGTCAAGTAAACACCCTAATTGGCAGACCACGTAGCAAGTAAGTTACGGGTCAGTTAATCTTATGATTAGTGCTACTGGAACATGGTGAAACGCGAAATGAAGGTACGGGTGACTTTATCTGATGATTAGAGTACTCAGTACTTTACTTGAGGGTGGTGAAAGAGGCCCTTAGTATTACATTAAGGGCCTGTTTCACAATGTCCGAGTAGGCACTACTCACTGAATAAATTCAAAAATTTGACGGAATTTGTATGAAATTATCTGCCAAGTAAGATACTCGAAACTTAATCATAGGTGACGAAATAGGCCCTTAACTCATCACGTTTGTCTACTGGTGAGCAATGGTGGCCCATTAGTAATTGCTCCGACTTACGAGTTGTAAGTCGTGGGTTATCCAACATTTACATTGTATAATTGTTTCATCTCATCATCATCATCATCAAAGCCGAAAGACGTCCACTGCTGGACATAGGCCTCCCCCAAGCGTCGCCACAGCGGCCGGTCCTGTGCGTCTCGCATCCATCGGATTCCCGCGACCCTCGCCAGGTCGTCGGTTCACCTTGTGGGAGGCCTTCCGACGCTGCGTCTTCCGGTACGTGGCCGCCACTCTAGAACCTTCCGTCCCCATCGACCATCTGTTCTACGAGCAATGTGCCCTGCCCACTGCCACTTAAGTTTGGCGATTCTTCGGGCTAAGTCGGTAACCTTAGTTCTCTTGCGGATATCTTCATTTCTGATGTGATCGCGCAAGGAAACACCGAGCATAGCCCTTTCCATTGCTCTTTGGGTGACTTTAAGCCTTCTGATGAAGCCCTCATCTCATCATCACCTGCTCTCAAAACGATGAAGGAAAAAAGATTTGAAAACCGGCTTGTCCTAGAACCAAAAAGTCGAAGATATGTGTAATCTTCCTATCCGCAATAGGCCCATGTGGTGTGTTATGGCCCATTCTCTCTCCTTGAGAAAACCCCTCAGTCCTAGCCAAAATTGTAGTCCACATTGGTCGGACATGGCTGACCAATTGTGGACCAAAGTGTCACAAAGTTGGTGCCCTGAAACAGTATAACGGGGTCGTGGCAGACCACGAAGGGGACCGAACTGGACAGATTTCGCTAGAACTGGCAATAGGAAGCACAAGCCTGCGAAAAATGGAAGGAGTAGAGCAAGGTCTTTACCTGGGAGTGGGACAGAATAAACTAATAAATAAAATAATAGTTATTCAATCAACTATGCAGCCATTTCATCATCATCTGCCTAGCCTTTTCCCAACTATATTGGGGTCGGCTTACAGTCAAGCTGGATTTAGCTGAATACCAGTATTTTACGAGGAGCGGTTGCCTACCAGACCTCCACAACCCATTAACTGGGGTAACACGATACTTCATGACAATACTGGAGTCAGATTTACTGGCTTCTGACTATTCGTAACTATGCAGCCATTTAAAATACAAAAAAAAAACCGATAAAGGGAATAACGTCCAATTTATCGGCCTCAAAGCTCCGTAGAAAGGACCTTCTAAATCTCGAAAACCTCCAGCCACCTAACGCAAGCCTATCACCATACTAGTCTAACTTTTATATTTATTTTCTCAGGAACACGTCAAACATGAATTTTCTCGGCGTGCTGATAATGCTCTGCTCAATAGTCACAGTTTTCTGTGATAGTGAGGACTCTCCGTTTGGCATATCACCAAGACAAGATTTATCATTTACGGGACTCGCTGCATACGATAACTACACAGCTGAACAACATTTTGTTACCACAGAAGATGGGTACATCTTGGGCCTTTACCGACTACCTCTTCAGGGATCCTGTAAAGCCTCCAAAGGCGTCATGATGTTCATGCATGGTCTCTACCTCAGCGGCGACGACTGCCTCATACCAGGCCCTGGAAAGGCTCACTGCTACGTCTATTCTGACAACTGTTATGACGTCTGGGTTCCCAACGTCAGAGGAAATTTCTACAGCAGAAACCATACCACGTTAAATCCCGATAAAGACTCAGCATTCTGGGACTTTTCTATTGATGAAATGTCCATTTTTGATCTCCCAGCAGCTATAGATTATGTTTTACTTAAGACTAATGAAACCCAATTATCATATGTCGCTCATTCACAAGGAGTCGGTATGTTGTTAATTCTTTGCACAAAGAAGCCTGAATACAATGCAAAGATTAAAGTTGGCTTCGGCTTATCACCAACTGCTTGGTTAGACCATTCTAGATTCATCGTGATAAAGTTCCAAAGTATTCTTGCCCCAGGACTTTCCTTGACAGACGCGTTACTGAATACAGAAGTATTAAAACGAAATGGATTACTGCAAAATTCAGGAGAACTGTTGTGCGGTACCACTGACCTATCTTATCCGTTTTGCTCTGTAATCGTGTTCGCAGCTTTAGGTTACAATCGGTTCCAGATTACCGATGAAGTTTTACCTGTAGTGGTTGGTCATACTCCGTCTGGAACTTCACTCAAAAACTTTATCAGATGGGGGCAAATTCAGAACAACGGCTTCTCTGAATATGACTATGGATTTTTCAAAAATATTATCATTTATGGAAAGACAAGTCCTCCTTTATACGATGTATCCAAAGTCTCTATGCCATGGGTATTTTTAGGGAGCGAAAACGACTACGTTGCTAATGTTACTGACATAAAAAAGCTTGTGTCAAAATTAGACAATGCTTCACTTTGCGTACTTTCAGACAAAACTTTTGGTCATCTAGATTTTATTTATGGTAAGGATATACCGAATTATCTAACTCCAGTTGTTTTGTCATACTTAGAAACTGGTAGTTACACTTGCCCTTGAATAAATTGAATTAATAAAGAAAGTCAAAGTTAAATGTATTTATTTGTAATACTAAAATGTTATGACTTATGATACATGGTGTTAAATACAAAAATCATCTATACTGTTTTTTTTTTATTTTCTATTATTCCTATTGATATTGTTATTTGGGGTTGAAACTCTTGGATTGAAAGTATGTGGTTCCAAATTTTATAGAGATCTGTCCAAAGATCCAAACGCCTTGTGGACACTTCGTGCTTGGTTTTGTAGCATACAGCTTTTTTGTTAATTTAAAGTTCATGTACAGTAGTGGTACATAGGCCGACATAATGCAACAAGGCATTCCCTACTATGTCCAGCAGTGGACGTCTTTCGGCTGAGATGATGATGATGAAATAGCATACTATTTACTAGCAATTGTTACTATTTAATAGATAATTTTCTCAGTCTGTGGTGCTTGTAAAAATTTAAACAATTTGAATTTTACTACACTCTGCATTGTTATAACCATGACTCATATTAGAACAAAAAACCGTCTTGAAAATATTTAACAACTAAAAACGAAGTCAGCCACATGTACAAACAGTCTGAAGTTAAATATTTAAACTTGTTCGGCAAGCGTGGAGTGCAGAACGACTTCCGAGTTAAAAAGTTTTATAATAACTGCAAGAGGGAAAGTGGAGCGGGTCCATTAAAAGCTGGAGGAAGCTGGCAAGTTAAACAAGTCAGTGCAGTTTAAAGGAGAGGACAACATCGGGGATTTTGAATATTTATTATTATACGAGTAAATTGTACCTTCTTGCACTGGGCCCGCGTGGTTGATTACGGCCCATTCCCTCTCTAAGAGAGGAGGCCCGAGTCCCAGCAGTAGGAACATTATAAAGGTTATGTTATGCCTTGCATCTTAAAGTACACAATCATTCACGTATTTCTAGTGCATGTTCCTTAAAGTCATGGAAACAGCTCTTCAAGCAAGGCAGAAACGAGTAGACCTAAAGAGAATTATTTGACAAAAAATATAAGCCGTTTATTCTTAGTGGTTGACTTTATTTGCACAGGTGACCAATAAGAAAAGAAATCCCAACTGTTACCAATGGTGACACACTCATACAATACGTACTTCCTCAGTTGTAGCCAGTCTTTGTTGCCACTGGGGACTAAATAAAAGCCAAAACTTTGTGTGTGTGTGTGTGTGTGTGTGTGTGTGTCTCGAACGGTTTTTATTTTTTAAGCTGTATTCTAAACCCACCAAAACATAATAGTGAAAATGAGAGCCAAGTCTTGTAGACTATTGTGAAAATTTATAAGGGCTAATTACCCCAATATTTAACTATTTTACATAAACCATACGAAGAGGAAAAACCGGGCAAGTGCGAGTCGGACTCGCACACTGAGGGTTCCGTACCAATTTATCAAGATGAAAACAGTTCAATTCTCGAATCGAGTCTTAAAGATTTTACAAAAAAGAAAATCTTGTAATGTAACTAAAAATTTAAGGTTTTCGGAATTTTTCCTTTATGTGTGCTATAAAACGTTGCTTCATGCCAAATTTCAAGATTCTAGGTCGACTGGAAGTACCCTTTAGGTTTTGATTCCCTTGCGAGTACTTGCGAGTTTCAAAATATGCAGCTTAAATTGCTGTTTCTTTTGATTGCGTTGACATAGAAGTTTGATTTTGTTACAGCTTAAAGGTATTATAGATCTGAGTATTTGGTATGAATTTCATTTTAATACCTCTACGCGTTTATGAGGAAATGGGTAGTAAGTTTAAAATTATTAAAAAAAAAAATATTATGTGATGTAACTAAAAATTTATGGTTTTCGTAATTTTTCCTTTATCTATGCTATAAGACGTTGCTTCGTACCAAATTTCAAGATTCTGAGTTTACGGGAAGCACCCTGTAGGTTTTGATTCCCTTGCAAGTGTCGAAAATTTGCGGCATAAACGGCTGTATCTTTTGATTGCGTTGGCTTAGAAGTTTGATTTTTTCACAGCTTCAAGGGACAGTAGACCTGAGTAATTGATATAAATTTCAGCTTCATACCTCCACGCGTTCCTGAGAAAAAGGATCTTGACAGACGGACGGACAGACGGACAACAAAGTGATCCTATAAGGGTTCCGTTTTTTCCTTTTGAGGTACGGAACCCTAAAAAATGTTTCTATCGATATTCGTTGTGAAAATATACTCACGGGGGATACTTTCCAGTTCTCTCTTGACTCGAACTTGGCTTGACACACTACCACATGTCTAAATTTCAGCGATTTAATAGAGTGTTCATGAAGTTTCTTGCCCGTTCCTCCATAGCTTTGGAACGTGCAATATAGTATTACTTTCTTCTTTGACTGACCGACATTTTGACTATTCAAAAGTGCCTGTAATTGGTATATTTGAAGTAAATGTTTTGACTTTGACTTGAGCATTTACGCTCTCAAGTGCTAGTAGCATACGCACACACTTTATCAAAAATATTATCTTAAACAAACAAAAATTTTGAAAGCTAAAACACCTATCCTCTCCGTAAGATGAATATGAACTTCATTATAGCAAAGTTTACTCAATCAATATAGCCCACATCCCACCTGATCCATCATTTGCGGGAACGTTATTGAAATTCCGAGAGTCATCCCTCAATCCTGCTTATTATTCCGCTGATGGCTTAATTTTCTTGCTAATGGAAAAGGGGAGAGATAGATACACTGTGTTTATTTTGTGGCAGGCAGAAGATAAGGCCTATATCAACTTCAAGTCTTACGAGTTACAGCCTATTATTTTCCTTCCCCTAACCTTCAAAAGGCGCCTGGATTTTGGTGACAAGTGTGGGATTTTTACCTCACTCAAACAACCCGAGTGATCACCATCAGCACATAGAAGGGGCGCTGTTACCTCTTGCAAGGCCATTCCGGAACCCTCTCTGGGCATTTCTGAGGATACAAGTTACAGCCTACCATCTACAGTGTTTTTACGTTTACGCGATCGAGACGTTTCCTGCGTGCCCGGCTAACTGATTGGTTATGAGCTTAGAGCAGGCCAATCGGAGCACCGGTCGGGACGTGTCGATCGCGTTAGCGTAAAACAAACTCGCATTAGGCACTCAGATCTTCTTGACAGAGGACTTTTGGCCGAAAGGTGTTGTATATTGACATTTCCAAGGACGGTTAAGAGACACCACGCAGCGACACACAACGTAGGTACGTTGCATCTATAATATTATAACTAGCTTCTGCCAGCGCCATTGCCCGCGTAGAAGTAGGTAGGTTTCTCCGTACAAAGTTTGGACGCCCGTTTCAACGCATTTTGGAAAATCCTCTCTTAGTGGTCGCCAACGTCAAAGAAAGGAATCCTTATGCAAGAAACTTAATTCACTAACTGAGCACACATCCAGACTACCAAATAAAAAAGTAGCGTCCATTATTAGAAATTAGCGTTTTTATGTTTTTCGCCACAAAGGACCTAAACATTTAAAATCCCGCATCACAATGCCAGAATTCCCCATACGATTAAAATATATTCAACAGTCCCAAATTAACTATCGTGCAATTGCCCAGATCAGACACAACACCCGTCTGGTCGGAAGAACCTTCCTATTCATCGCAAATATATGGGACTTTTACACGCTATTCCGCTCACACACTAAAACTAATATTACTCTATAACTTTCACGGTAATTCAATCAGAAATCAATACCCATCACATTTTAATTCACCGTCCAATATTTAATCAGTGCAGAAAAAGTGGATTCGTTCAGAAATCCGTACATTTCTTTAGAGCGGTCCTCGATACGGTAAAGTATGAGTTCCCGTATTTGCGCGGCATTAATTCACGGCCAGGCCTCGGCCGCGCCGCTAACTTTTTCAATAACCGTCCCCCGGGATCTGAGTCCCGGGCAAATCGGACCTCGCGATTGGAGCGGGGTCCCACTGAATACGGAATCATTATTACACAAATATAAGAAGGTACATGATTTCTCAATTTGAAAAATTTTATATTTTTTTCTACGTTTCTGGGGAGTATTACTTCTTGACAAGTTTGCTCCATCATCGCTCAAATCATCGCTTGCCATCAGGTGAGATAGAGGTCAAACGGTACCCTACAAATAATAATATAAAAGAAAAAAGTTCTGTGAAATAATGTAGAAAGACGTATATTTTTCATGATGCATGCAATCAATATTTAGTATCCCAGTACATTATTTTACAAAGAGATCTACTTACTCTCTGGGGCATCGCAGGTCCACTTTTTACTGACTGACTACTTTACTATTCCAAAGAGCCTATAATACCGTTCATATCTATTTTATACCACAGCTTCTTGATAATGCCATTTTATATGTCATACAAGTCTTTCTTTCCCTATATAATATAGTATGGACTATCCGTAGGAAATAATGAGGTTTGAATTTGTAGAGTATCCAAAAAATACACCGGAATAAGGCTGTCATTGTCTTGGGCAGATTGAATTCCTCACTTCACTCAGGTTTCTATATTAAATTAATGATATAAATCCCTCACTGTGTTTGGGATCAAAACTAAGGAACCTTCGTTTCGTTCGGAATTAGACATGCTGCCCTCGAATTTAACCTATCAATACCCGCAAAACGAGACACAATAATTAAACAATAACAGCGCGGTCCAATGAGACCGGTCGGGGATTCATGAATTAAGACACTGCTTTATGCCCTAGTCACATAATCTATCATTACTTATTTGTTTATTTTACTCGAAGTTTCTTTCCGCCGCCACTGAAACCATTTCTTGGTGAGGCTTAATAAATAGGAGCTCGTTACACTGTCTTGAACCTATACAGATATATAAACTTTTTACTAAATAAATTCTTTTAGAAATACTAGTGATCTTTATTTTTTTATTACGTTCTTTCGTGAACTTTTGAAATATCTGATTATTTGGAAACTTTAATGGAGTATGATGAGTTAAGAAAATGTAATCGCGTATTTCTACTCAGTATTCCAAAGCTCCTACTTTGCATGACATTTTTTTCTCCAGCCAGTTCCATGCATGCAATTATTTATTTAAATTTCATGTAAAGTGGTGATACATAGCCGGACTTAATGCATCAAGGCATTCTCTACTAGTCAACGTTTGGGTTAAAAAAGACAACACTGTGGTTATAATTTTGGCCAGGTTGTTTCAAATTAAATGAATCTTTATTTGTTTGTTATTTGTTTGTTTATCTTCCTGGTTCGTGGTCTGTCGATGTTTCTATGAACTGCATCTGCACTGTATGGATAATACTACGTTGTGCAATAGAGATAGAGATTCACAAAAAAGGTAGGCTTTAAGTATTCCACGTTTTGCCTCCTTATTAATAACTCCTGTACCTTGGGTGGTTTTACAAACATTCAAACTAACGTACACTTCCCGTCGATTATTTATATTCTCCTAAATTGAATAGGCTCTTAATAAGCTAGAGCGCCTCACCAAAAACGATTGCACACTGCTCACCGTCAGGAAGCACTAGTTTATTATATGTTTTTTTTTTCTTTTTATTTAAATACCTTCTCTCTTATGGTGTGAATGAGAGGGCACTGTAGACTACGGATTTTAATTATTACTGTTTTCAACCCAGTTTTTGACTAATTTTGTTTTTATTGTGCTTGTGTGGGTTCAATATTGACTGGTCTACACTGTCTGTGTTGTAATATCGAAGTATTGTAAACCCAATAGTTTTTTGAAAAGAGTAACCATGGAGTTTCTTGCCGGTTCTTCTGCATAGGAAACGACCAATTTGGAATCATGCACTAGTTTTTGACGTTTTATGTGTCCATGTAGGCCTATGTAAAATAAAATAATTAAAAAAAAATAATTGAATATATTATTTAAATAATTCTTTTATCTGCATTTCAATTTCAGAAAAATCCGTATTTTAAGTGAGTCTTCAAACTGAAAATTCAGCTCAGCTTCGCTTTTCACACGAGCGTCTCTAAATCACAGTTGCCATACTAAAAGTAACTTTGAAAAACTTGCTCTAACTTATGTAGGTAAACTTGAAGCACTTTGCGAGTTTTCCTAGCAGTTCTCGAGATGAATTTTCTATGAGACAACATTATTCATACGTGGACACATTGAATTTTTCAACTGCCTAGTTGATCTTGTAGCCGGAAGGCTGAGAATGAGGTTGTGGGCTCGATTCTTAGGTTAAGCAGAATGTTATTAGGTTTTCCCATCTGAATTAAGACGAGGAGGCGGGGAGGAGTTGAGGGCTGAAATAATTTGCCTGTTGCGATGTACACATTATCATCATCATCTCAGCCGAAAGACGTCCACTGGTGGATATAGGCCTCCCGCAAGCGTCGCCACAATGACCGGTCTTGTGCGTCTCGCATCGAATTCCCGCGACCGACCGTGACCGCTGTGCATCCGTCCGATTATAATTTAGTTTCTTCAAGATTAGAGTGACTAGTGCGATCAACGCTTCCATCACTGCTTACCATCAGATGGGGTCGCAGTAAAACACCCGGCTCGCCTGTTACTGTGATATTTTGGTGCATTCGTACTATGGGAACCACTGTGCTAGACCAGTCTAGACAATACTACAGCCGGACTGTTGTATTACGAAGCTCAGCAGAACCACAGTCTAAATTTTCAGATCTAAAATGCCTGCGCCCTACAAGTAAAAGGCCTATTACACCACCCGTTTTTACGACCGGTCTACGTAGACTGTCGTTGAATCTACGTAGAAGTAAGACCGTCTTACCCTTATTACACTACGCGACGTAGACTAAGACCGTTCGTAAAAACGAGTGGTGTAATAGGCCTTTTAGAACGATTTAAGTGCCTGCACCTTATATGAAAATAGGTACGGTTGCACCTATAACATGAAGAGATGACGAAATAAACATCATTAATGCCAAGCTTTTGTTCAGCGATAAGATAGTTCATTGTACACTTGTTTTTGTGAATATGTGTATTTGATAAATGCCTACAATAATATGAAGAGCAAATATTTGTATATTTGTGCGTAATGTATAAACACAAAACTTCTGGACCGATTTTTTAAATTATTTCACCTGTAGAATGCTACTTTACAACTGAGTGACATAGGCATGTACAGTCAGCACCAAAAGTCGATGAACAGAATCAACCCAGCAAAATACCTGTTCGCAATAAAATGTGTTTCATCTGTTCACAATAAAATGTTTTGTTATGTTGATTCTGTTCATCAACTTTTGGTGCTGACTGTACATTCACGCGGACGAAGCCGCTGGCAGAACTTACTAGCTATTAAACATTAAAAAACTATCTTGTATAGTCTTCTTCTTCCACCTGGCGTTAATCCCGGCTATTGCCAGGGTCCGCCTTCCGGCTTAGCTTCTTCCACCTTGCCCAATCTTCAACATCCTTTTCAGGCCATTGACTCTCATGTCGGACTTGACGACGTCCAGCCAGCGCTTGCGAGGGCGACCACGAGACCTAGCCCTAAGGACATCCATATTCATGCATCTCCGACCAACGTACTCCATAGGACGGCGCATTAACCTATCACATACTCGCGAAACGACACACAATAGTAAGACAAAAACAGCGCGGTCTCATGCGACCGGTCGGGGATTCATCTAAAACTATCTTGTATAGTATAGATATATAGGTACCTTTATTTCAACCACGAACCATAACAGCGCCACATAAAGCCCATAAAAGTATTTTATTAAAATCGCAATAATAGTTTTCTATTCAACACGTTCGGAAACTGACATAAAAGTGAACGATTATTTCGTCGAAAAAATCAGAAGGTAAAACCATTAGCACCGCGATGCTGGCCATAAAATAAGAATCAGGGATCGTAAAAATAAAAAAAAAGTTGTATGAAATATTTTCTGATATATTTCATGGGTCGTTCTCAGTTTAATTAAAATTTATGGCGCATTAAAATCCATGCCAGTAACGCTACTTAAGCACTAGGGCAGCTTGAGTGGTCAGCTCCTATATTTACTATGCGGACTAGTTAGCTGACATGGTCTAGAAAAAAACTAGCTATACCTACCTATGAGAGTCTGACTTGCACATCATCATCATTTCAGCAGAAAGACGTCCATTGATGTACATAGACCTCCCCCAAGCGTCGCCACAACGACCGGTCCTGTGCGTCTCGCTTCCACCGGGTTCCTGCGACCCTCGCCAGGTCATCGGTCCACCTTATGGGAGGCCTTCCAACGCTGCTTCTTTCTTCACATGGTCACCACTAAAGAACCTTTCTTCCCCGTCGACCATCTGTTCTACGAGTAATGTCCCCACTGCCACTTAAGTTTGGCGACTCTTCGAGTTATTAAATAATTCAATAAAAGGTTAAATAATGAGGTTACGGGGCACCCCGAGCTTGGGGGCCCTGGGGCCCCACCTAGCTCTTCGGTAACTACGCCAATTCCTATGACCCGAACTTACAACCATTTTCTACATTTCTGAAGGCCCCTACACTTTCTAGGAGGCATAGGTAAACATTACTCCGCATTTCCACTTGTAGTTCGAGAGGCTATTACTCGTAAGGAGAGCAATAAAACACTGCTGTGCGCGACGGAATGTAATAATGAAAGGATTTTATTGATAAACTACCTCCTACACTCACTTTTCGACGCGTGGAATTGAAGAAAAATATAGGTAAACTTGTACTTGATATCAGATCTATTTAGTAGGGGTATAGGATCTACCTGTGCCTTTTTTTTCAGGTGGGAAATCATCAAAATGACTTCTTTTGCTCTTTCGCATATTGTTTGGCGTTTTCATTATCTGAATATCCAAGATAATGAATATTCTGGGCGTATCAAGTTTTATTGACTAAAACCAACTCCTTTGTTCCTGCTTTGCTTTTTTCCAGGGCTCCGGGTTTTCCTATCAGAAGCGAACACATCGCCCGAAAGAAAGGCTTCGACCCTGCTGGGCCCCTGTGGTTTTGCTGACATTTTGTTGAGACGCAAGTGGAACACTACGTGCCGTCGACGACTTGGGCTCTGTCCGGATGATTACCGGACTGCCGGACGACGAGCAATGGGTAGCTTGCCGTGCCAAGCCCGTAACTAGGGCGGTGCTCCGCCCAAGTGGGGCACACCGTTACCGTATGATCCACCGTGGCCTCAGGACGTTCCACATAGTGGTAATACCCGTGCAGTCCAATGGAAATGCGATACAGGAACCTCCCCGATTTTCGGTGTCCGGTGATGACCTGCGTCGTACAGAAGGTGAAAACGCCATGACGTATCTACCTGTGCCTATACCGCTTATTTTTAAGATAGGAGCAGTTGGATTTTGCAATACTTCATGATACTAGGTACTGTCAAAGCGTGAATAGGTGCCGCCTAGTATCGAAATCTATCTATTCTTGGGATCTGTTCTAGTAAATACGACCCATCTCTAGTATTCATATTAGTAGAGGTAGAATCCATTTTTATCAATAAAGCGGTTCTATGATACTGAGATTCTTGATTATCACTGAAGGGAATAACTTTGTTTAAAAATCATGATTTGTAGGAACATGATAAGAAATCTTAAATATCAACTATTTTACGTGCAAATAATGGAAACTAATGCATGAGGTCTTTAAAATCTCATTAGAATACGAGAAAGAGGTTAACGACGTACAAACGTAGCATTTTTTATACTCCTTAAGTACTAACTGTGAACATGCATTTAATATGCAACGCCCTTTTAATTTAAGTTCATAGCAAAGTTTTTTTTTCTACTATTAAAAATATCGTGTACCGGACATTGTCTTGATGTTGCGACTCTCAGCCTCTTATATTATTATGTTTACGACAAGTCTAAATGAACTTAGACCCGACCATAAGGACAGTTTTCACAGAGCCATTGTTGCATTCGTCCACGGAACTATCCTATGTCCTATGCAGTGGAAACATAACATAAAAGGTAAGTCACGCTTGCCGACAAACTGCCGGTCTTCAACTCATTGTTCACGAGAGACTTATGGACGTTAAACCAGACTGGTTACCGATAAAGCGCTCAGGGTGGTGTACGGGACTGTCAATTACCCTGGCGCAAATAGTGCAGGTTTTAGAAATATCAAGTCCTCCCTTTCTCTTCGGACTTCAACTAATCTCACAACGCTATTATCAAAGTCCAGTCGTCGGTATTTATTGGGGTGCCTCGCCATAACTTCAGCCACTACCGGAGTCAAGGACATCACAGGCTACGAGGTAAACAAGTTGAGATACGAATTAGAGGTCCGTTTTTGTCGTGCCGTTTAGGGGGTGAGGCATAATAGCCACGCTTGGCAAGTAGTTTGGCAATTGCAGTGTGGTCGTTGACCATTCTCTAGCGAGTCCCTGTCCCCCCCCCCCCTTACGAAATCCATGGGAAGAGACAAGATGGTGCTCTTCTTTACGAACGATATATCTGTAAACCATAGCCAAAGATCTACAAATGGCAGCTGGGACCTACGGCTTAGCGTGTTTTCAGAGGCACGGAGGAAACTCGGTAGATATGTTAACCTATCACATACCTGCGAAACGAGACACAATAGTAAAACAATGACAGAGCGGTTTCATGTGACAGGTTGGGGATTCATGAATTAAGATGGTCACCCATCTACATACCAACCTTGGCAAGCGTTGCTTAACCTTGAAGATCGACCCGTGCGGCTGTTATTAAATAAGCAGTGATAGGAATAGGTAGTGCCTATTTGCCTAAACTTCGAAGAACAGAGACAAGAAAGGGAGACTTCCTTAGGACTAAATTTTTTTCCGAGACATCTGTCCCGAAATTTCGAGACAACACTTAAATACGATCAACAAGTCATTTACAAAATGTTCTCCAAAATAAATAATTCTGAAAATTTTATGATTGTAACGATTGTGTATGTTATTTATTATGATTGTCGCAAACTTTTGGTAAATTGACGAATTACTTATTCCACATAACAATTTTTTTAAATGTATTTTAAGTGTCATCTCGAAATTTCGGGAGTCTCGGAAAAAATTTAGTCCTAAGGAGGTCTCCGTTTCATGTCTCTGTTCATCGAAGTTTAGGCAAATAAGCACTACCTATTCCTATCACTGTAGATAAGTTAGTTAGGTAACCTATCTATAATAACTCTTTGCATAATTTCCAGCTGCCCATTATTCCTCATAAGTCTGTTAAGTAGATAATTATGTCACCGCCGATGGTCATCACTCATGAGCGTGTTAATATTAATGACAATCCATTAGCGAACACCGAACACCTGTCGCTAGCCAGTGCATCAATCACTTTACATCTTTATTATGACGACACCGCCGAGGTAGACTATAAAATGTGAGTTATTATCTATTCTAGTCTGTTCCTCAATGAAATCGTTACCTGAAATTATGCCTACTGAAATTGAAATATTATGAGTTTTTAGGATATTTCGAACTAAAAGAATAAGCTTGGACTCTCAGAACTCACAGTAATCAATCTTCTTGATTAATAAGCAATCCGGTCGATTGTACGTTCATCAAAGCTGTTTATCCTTTTTTAAAGAGTAAGGTAAGAGTAAACAGAGGGAGAACATTCACCTCTTTGAATTTATGACGGAATTTTTAAACGCGTAATATTTATCGCAAACTAAACGCAAAATACTTTCGGCCAGGATCAGCTGATTGTCATTCTTGACAGTTATTAGTAGTAGCATAACGGGACAATACGTGTCGGATTTTCCGACTTCGTAATTTTGCTCGCAAGTTATTTGAATAGTGATAAATAAAATAAATGATAAAAAGGTCGTCTCAAACAGTTCAGTAACCAAGGTCGAAATACTGTTGTCATAGTCGATAACAGACAATATTTTACTTTTACTAGTTTAGCATGTAAATGCCATAAAAATATATTGTTTTGAAGAATTTCGATCAAAATGTCGCTCAAAAATATATTGCTAAGGTGAGTTACCGAAAATTCTATTCATTAATAATTAGTTTAATGTCTGTTAGACAAAATTGATTCGTTAATTTGATTCGTACATGTCAAAATTGTGTTGTTTGCTTAGTTTATATAATTTCTGAAAGTCTATCAGCCTGTAAAAAACTATTATTTAAAATTCGAGAGAGTTTATTAAATAATAAAAAAACAGGTTTTGAGTGATTCTCATATAAACAATATTCCTGTCAAAATTAAAAATATATAATTATTTCACACAAATGTATTAAATTATGTTGGCCTACATGGCATGGGCACTTATAAGACATCAAAAGCTAGTACACAGTTCCAATTGGTTGTTTTCTATGGGGCATAAATATCACCGAGAAATTCCATGGCTACTTTTTTCAAATATGTGATTTAGGATTCAGAAACCGTACCTTACATATTTATTATTTAACACCACAAACTGGAAATCCATACTGATAATTTACAGCAATTTTTACTACTTATTCAAATAATATATACCTACTTTTTTATGCACCTGCCATTATATCTCTCCACCACCCTAGGTTGACAGGTAGAGAATGCCAATTGCTATAAGTCGACCTTTAGTTGCATAAAAATTAATTAATCTATTCCAATTTATTTCCAGAACAATTAACCAGAAGAACAAATACATAAACCTCGCTGCTTCTGCAGTAAAAGTATCAAATCATGAACAATATGGGCATGGTGGCCAACAGAAGAAGAATTATGGGTACAACAGAAGAACTGTGGCTACTGCACTGTTTAGTTCCGTGGTAGTTGGCACTATGGCATCAGCTGGTAATTTAATAATATCTTAACCTATCACATACCCGCAAAACGAGACACAATAGTAAGACAATGACAGCGCGGTCTCATGAGACCGGTCGGGGATTCAAACGTTAAAATGGCACCTTTTTTTATGGGCCCAACACACATACTTACATTTGAACATTTAGAATTTGATAATTAACTAAATTGTATTTCAAAAAACATGTCATGCAATAGTATATTAGCCTTGCATGTGCAAAAGTGTGTTGTACCAATATTTTTTTAATAACTCATATTCTGAACTAAAATTTAGATGATCACAGCATTCCTTATGGTTTTACAAAAGCATGCAGTTAGTACATTATGCTCATAATATACTCATGCCTAATTTCTTATTTAAACTCTCTAGTAGAAAGCTTTGTGGTCAGTTTTTAAACTGAATATTGGGTAGGTATCTCACTTAGTGAATGCAAAATCTTAATACACCCTGACTAATTCACACAAAAAAGAATGATGTTAGTATTACAATACAAACGGCTTATTATTTAATTAATTTTAATAGAATAAATAATATTACAACAATTTGCAGTAGGTACCTAGCTAATTAATATACCACAAGTGCAGAATAATACAGGTAAAACAGGTATAAATACAATTTTATCAGTTGGTTCCAAATAATAACTAAACAAAATGATTCCAAACGCTGAAATAAATATTACCTATAGTTTGAATTTCCTCAATATGTCAGGATTAAACTAAAACAACTGAGATCCAGATAAAATTTCATATCAGACGAAAGACGTCCACTGCTGAACATAGGCTTCCCCTAAGCGTCGCCACAACGAAACTTATATAGTTGAGTATATTGCCATTATTATAATTGCAGATTGTACATTTACTTTTCAGAAAAGTCCAACAAGAATAAAAATAAAAATGAAGATAAAACAGTGGAGGCAGGAGTTATAAGGCCTGACCTTCCTACCTTCCGAGCTGAAGAAGTGAGCAAGCATGACAATGAGTAAGTTACTATTACTTAAACTTAATCCTTCTTTTTCTCCTTCACCATAGGGGCCCAACAGGGTCGAAGCCTACTGGGGCCTGGGTTGACGAAAGAGAACTCCGGGATCCTGGAATTAGGGCAAAGAACACCTTAGGGGCCCAACTGGGTCGAACGAAGCCTCTTGGGTCCTGGGTTGACGAAAGAGAACCCCGGGACCCTAGAATTAAGGCAAAGAAGGAAAAGGAGTGGGTTTTAGTCAATGGAATGGTCAGCGGGAGAAGTCATTTTGATGATCTTCCACCTTAAAAAAAGCCCTTCGTTGTCACTGTGATCGAATGACTCGATTTTGAAGAAGCTATTAAATTTTTTACAGAATTTTTTAATTTCCTTACCCTCTCGATTACCCTCATATGAATTGGCGTTCACAATATGTGTCCTATTATTGTATTACGGAATCGAAAACGAGACTTGAATAAATTGTTTTATTACGAACTTCCGGTCCCACAATTCGACTTAATTATCAATTCATAATATCGGTTCAATAGCACCATTTATATCAGCACAATTTGTTTAAATTTTCATAATAGTCGCTTAACTATCTTAATTGAGCTGTGTGTTTGTGCAGTTCCAAAATCGTTCTATAAATGTACCTATAATATTTTAGGATTTCTCTCAAATCCTCGTATGTCCTCATCATCAGAATTTTATTTTGACAAAAGTGGGATCAATTTTTAAAATAGGGCCAACTGACATTAATACCTCCTCCTTTTTTGAAGTCGATGAAAAAAGCTATTGTCAATTTTTGATTTAAAGCCCATTAAACTGGTTATTAAGACGGATATAATGCATCTGTAGAGGAAAATCTTAATATTTATCTTGACTTGATTACACATCCATCTGCCAACAAAACAAACAGGAAAAATATAATAACACCTAATAAATATCATCTGCCGCTTGCCGCAATAAAATTTAATGAAGGAATTGGTTGACACCCACTGGATCCCGAATTAAAAGGATTCTGAAACATTTCTCCGACATTCGTTTCGCCGTTTAACGGTTCACCGACAGAACGGTCCACATTTCATTATTTCGCCGATAGAACGTTTCACTGGCGAACGATTCGCCGACAGAACGTTTCACTTTTCATTATTTCACCGATAGAACCATTTTCTGACGAACGATTCGCCGACACAACTGTTCGTCTGCCCCTAGGGTATCAAACACAGGTATACGACATGTAGACCTGGTTCCGTATTGTTTACACCTAAATCAAGGTGTACTGACAATACATAGACGAAACTTAAAGTTATAATTATATTCACCTAGTGAAAAACTAGTCAGGACGGTGACAAAAACGTATTTGATTCAATATAAATACGTCTTCACAACTTGATTTAGGTGTAAACAATACGGAAAAAGGTTTACATGTCGAATACCTAGATGAACAGTTGTGGCGGCGAATCGAAAAAGGTTCTATCGGTGAAATAATGAAAAGTGAAACTTTCTGTCGGTGAATCGTTCGCTAGTGAAACGTTCTATCGGCGAAATAATGAAATGTGAACCGTTCTGTCGGTGAACCGTTAAACGGCCAAACGAATGTCGGAGAAATGTTTCAGAATCATTAAAAGGAACAGGTGGCGCAGGAGGTCCTACTTACAGAATTGGTCAGAAGTAACTGGACAGAGAAACGTGGAAGAAAGAATTCTTTAAAACCTGGAAACCGAAGATAGAGCAATATGGCTTTCCTGTCTATAATAAACTGTAGCAGTATTCGCATTACAGTATACCTATTAGTTACCTGTATACTAATCTTTTTTGTTAACACCTGCTAACAGTCATACAAGGATAATGATAAGGCAAGTGTTGTTGGAATTACACTAAGAAATATTTTAAGGAAACTGATGAATTTTCCTTCTTGTGAGAAATGTTCGTCAAATCGATTTATTTATCAGAAATAATGTCCATAACCAATTTATGACACACTGTTTTAGTAACTTTTTGATAAAAAAAAATAGCAACCATTATGATAATGACAAACAAATAAAGGTTTTTCTTACAGGATTAATATTAAAATGTGACAAGTTAAAATCTGCAAACTGAAATATTGGTGATGTGGTCTCTCTCTCTCTCTCTCTCTCTCTCTCTCTCTCTCTCTCTTATGTCCACGTGTAGGAGTCTTCATTAAAATAATGAATGGCCATCAAATTTTTTAAACAGTTCATTTCATTACGTTCTACAAATCGAATAAGGAAACTTTTACAGTCGATAAAATCTGCACATTAGATTAGATTTACAAGATCCACAAATGCTGATTACTGATAAAAATATCGTACCTACATGTGTACGTCAAGTTATCGACTTCTGTTTGGTAATCTTTGCATTGATAAGTAATGTTATGTGAACGTGTAAATTAAGAGATATCTCATCGATAGAATACTACTTCGTGCTATGTGTTGATATGTGATGTTGTTAAGATACTACGGCCGTGTTTGCGCATTTGAGTATGACGAAATGAATATTATTTTATTCATAATTTAAAATGATAAGTAGATGTGTATTTGTTTTTTTTGTCATAGGCTCGCGTTTGACCACTATCTCACCTGATGGTAAGCGATGATGTGGCCGACGATGGAGCACGCTTGCCTAGAAGTAACCTATTCACTCTTGACTTGAAGACTCCTAAGTTGTAGCTATCGGGAAACACAGACTCCGGCAGGGAATTCCACTCCTTGCCTATATCTGTATTATTTCCCGGCCGGCGCCGGAAAATAATGCTCAAGATGATTGCACTTGCACCCTACTTTTTTATTTTCTTTTAGAAAACTCATTACCTACTAAGTTAAGCTCGCTTTTGTACATGAACTCTCTATGTCACGATGTAGGTAATATGTTAAGTATGTTTTTGTGAACAACAAAAAATTTAAGAATAATACCATTAAAAAAATACGTTTATACGTATGATATGCTATACTATATAAACAAGATGAAGTGCAAAAAAAAATTGCGTCCCTTTTTTTAATTCATCTCTTCAACATAATAACAAAGTGTTATCGCTGTATGAATGGCATAAGATAACTATTCGAGTTGGAGACCTAATGATTGAAAAAACTCCTACCGGCGCCACATTTCTACCTACCTAGTGTGTAGTAACACCAACAAAATATGTACATTATTTTAACTCGAAATTGAGCCATCGCAAATTAAAACATAAAGTTATTTTAAAGTTACTTGCGCAGTAATTATTTGATAACAAAACGGTGTCAACAACGTTTGTCTGACGTCGTGTTTTCCCTATACTTATGCAATAAGATCAAAAATAACTTAATAATAACTATCAACGAGAATCACTAATAAATAACTAATTTGTCGTTCTATTTTCTTAGTCGGCCACTCTTGTCTTGGCTGTTGTTAATAGATAGAGCTTCGGCAGTCCATCGTCGATTACCTCCAAGGCAATGGCATGTCGTTGTATCGTATCTCTCCATTTCTGGCGTTTATTGGTGGACTTAATTCCTAAGGCACTGTTTTTTTAGGTAGGAAATCATCAGATATAGGTAGGATCTTCTCCTGCTCTTGGGCGGAGCGAGAGGACTGATTTTTACTGACTTAAACCCATTCCTTTGTTCCATCTTTGCCTTCGTACCAGAGCCCCGGGTTTTCCTTTCAGAAGCGAACCCATGGCCCCCAGAGGCTTCGACCTTACTGGGGTCCCTACGGTGTTGTTGACATCTTTTTGTAGCACGCGTGGCAGTGCGCGCCGTTGACTCGGGCTCGGTCCGGATGATTACCGAACGGCCAAATCCACCTTTGTGCCTTTGGTTGCACAAGATTAAATAAATAAGTAAATAAATTACAAACACATTGTAGGTACTGTATTGTACATTAACGAACCATAACACTGATTGAAACCAAAGCAACCAATAAGGTTTTTGTAGTGCCTCCGGTATGTTTGCAGAGGTCAGGGTGGATGGCTTTCATGCCCAAGTGCCCAAGCGACTCGCATCTTTACTAAGTAGAGTCTGGGGTAGCAATTATAGCAACCTACAGGTCATTGCAGACAAACAGGATTCAAATATCCTGAGAACATTTATTCGTGCCCAAATTGTTTAAAATTTACTCGTAATTGTATAACTACGGATATGATCTGCAATAAAGATTTATTATTATTATAATAAAAGATCTTTAAGAACAGCTAACTATAACCACTCTTCCACAGGAAGAGCTTCTGGGTAACGTACAAGAATGGCGTGTACGACGTGACGGCCTTCCTGCCCTCCCACCCGGGAGGCGATCAGATCCTGAACGCGGGAGGACTCAGCATCGAACCGTTCTGGAACGTCTACGGAATGCACAAGACGGAGGAGGTGTATGCCTTGCTCGAGTCTTATAGGATAGGTGAGTGTCTACATCAATTAATATAATCAAATACTAACAATTTAAATAAAAAACTTATGTTAAACCTAGCTATGTACATATAATACAAATATAAAATATACACTCAGGCGTCAAAGTACTCCTCCACATCGCTGTCATCTGGAAATGTGCCCAGAAGGCTGGCGGCATTGCCACGTTGTATGGCAATGCTAATTCTTTGGGCGAAGAACGAGCCAGCCCTCTGGCTAATAATAATATAATCATATAATCCCATATAATCTATGTTAGGAGTTCCCTCTCGAGAGGAAGCCTGAGTCCCAACAGTGGGAACATTACAAAATCGATAATGCTAATGAGCGACAATGAAGGTGTTCAGGAAAATTCACACCAGTAGTTGGCACCACTGAGCGGTCAGGTCTTTTCCTTTGTAAACGTATACATGACGTTGACTTAGATGTCTAATGTCATTAACATAAGCGTTTTGATAGGTGCCTACACCTGACGCCTCAATAGTGCCAGTCCAGCCTTGCTATGAAGTACCGTGTTACCCCAGTTAATGGGTTTTGGAGGTCTGGTAGGCAGCCGCTCCTCGTAAAATACTGGTATTCAGCTAAATCCGGTTTGACTGGAAGCCGACCCCAATACAGTTGGGAAAAGGCTAGGCAGACGATGATGATATGCCATCATGATTATTATATTACATTAGTACAATATTGAACATTGGTCATTTAATTTTAAAAGATTTCTCTAAAGCCGGCAAAACATAGAAAAGATTTCCTTGGTATTCCTTTTATTCCCCATGAAATGTCTTTGACTAACTATAACAGCCCATCATCATTATTATTAACAGGCTCGCATTTGACCACTATCTCACGTAATGGTAAGCGATGATGTGGCCGTCGGCGGAGTACGCTTGTCTAGAAGTAAACTATTCACTCTTCACTTCAAGACCCCTTGGTTGTAGCTATCAGCAAACACAGATTCCGGCAGAGAATTCTACTCTTTAGCTGTACATACAATAAATGGTTGAGGACCTGTGTTAGGATCCACAAAGCGTTGAAAAGAGAAGAAAATTCTTAAACCTACCATTCTGTACAGTTTTTACAAAGTTCTATAGTCAGTCTAATGAAAGCGCGACCTGAGAAAAAAAGGTTGAATCCAAAAATTTTGTACGTGGTATTACTAGCTAGTAGGAGAATCAAGTTATGACATTTCAAAAAAAAAAATATTTCCTACCATTGCGTCTGAATAATGTTGCCAATTAAATTAAAAAAAAACTCCAGGTTGCGCTTTCATTAGACGCACTCTATTTCTTCTTACCCATTAAAATGCCTCAAGTCCTCCAATAACAACATGAGCAGCGCATCCCCAGGCAACCTCCACGAGGACGACGTAGTGGACCACAGCGACGAGGAGATGTGGGTGAAGGAGCCGAGCCGCGACCGGCGCCTCGTCGTCAAGACCGCCCGGCCGTTCAACGCCGAGACACCGGCTAAGCTGCAGGTCGCATACTTCGATACGCCTAAGTATGTTGGTCTTTGTGTACGTTAGTACTTTTGCATTTAGATAATAAATTTTTCTCCGGGTGTTTGCTCAGCGAAACATCGTATTTAGCGATGCGCAATTCCGAGATGTGTTTATCAATCAAAAGAATCGGACACGTTTAAATAAACTGTCGAGTCAACCATCGACTCGCCCCTTTACAAAATAATCGAGATCTTCTTCGATTGTTTCGAAGGAATCGACCGCTAGTTTTTGATTGTACGAATCAGTCGCTCTCAGTCGAAATTAGTTGCAATAACTGACCGAATGGGCCTCGACCCAAAATCGAAATATACGAGAACCATTATGTTCGAATATAATCAAATAAAACCTCTAGCCAACTCGCATCGCTGATCGTATTTATAAATGACTAGATCTTCTAGTTCTACCAGCAGCCATGTGAATGTAGAAAATACCTGCATGCCTTTGTCACTCAGTCGCAAAGTAGCCCAGTAGTTTTTAAATTAATTAATTACAAACACAAATACTTATCTTTTTACTACATACTATTGTACTCTTGTTTTCTAAATGACATTTTCTTTTTATGCCATATTGTCTCTTTACCACTCTAGGTTGACAACTACAAAAAATGCTTATATTAAGTCCGCCTTTGTACAGTCAGCATCAAAAGTCGATGAACAGAATCAACATTACAAAACACCTGTTCACAATAAAATGCCATAAGTTATAGTCGCAACTAGGAAACAAAATAGCCTGTACACCAAAAATTTACAAAAGTCGTTAAACACGAGTATTTCAAAAGTACATGTGCACTAGTATTTCAAAAGTACATGTGCACTAGTATTCCTAAAGTCGCTGTACACCATCAATCCAAATGTCGCTGAACATCATTGTATCAAAGTTACTAAACAGCTAATTTCACCTGACTGAACTAACTACTACTAAATATAGAAACTGCTGATATTGTTACTATAGAACAACATCATTGTATCAAAAGTCACTAAGCAGCAGTAAAGACAAAATTAGGTTAACAAAGTATATTTTTAATGTTGCCGTGTGTTAATATACTTTTGACGCTCATGTTGTTCAGCTACTTTTGGGACAGTGCTTGCTTGATCTTAATAATGTATGCTAACACGTTAGTATCTATTTCAATACTTATTTACAAAGCAATTATATTTTATTGTCAGTATTCATACCAATCTATAATATGAAATAACATAAACATAACTCTAATGGTCTACGAAGCGATTATTGTGACGGTACTTAATTTACTTTGCGCAAATCTTACAAAACCTACCTTCCTTTAATTTTTACTTTATTACTTCTATTCACATGACTTGTGATAATTTTAGTCTAGCGTATGATTGTCGTAGTCTGAAGTAATTGAATCGTCATGTAAGTGCATAATTGTTTATTGAGATTCATCAATCGATAATTATCACAATAATGCTGTATAATGTGCATATTACGGAGCATGGACGTCACAAAATTGTTCTCTTGAGAGAACAAGGATACATTGTATCAGAAACTGCTGCAGAATTAGGAGTTTCGGTAAGTAAAAATAAAAACCGGCCAAGAGCGTGTCAGGCCACGCTCCGTGTAGGGTTCCGTAGTTTCCCGTCCGTCACAATAAGTGTCCCCAACTTTTTAAAAACTATTCGTTCCATCAAGTTCGAAATAATTTTCCTAGAAAGTCTTTATAAAGCTCTACTTTCCAGATTTTTTTCATATTTTCTAAACTTATGGTTCAAAAGTTAGAGGGGGGGGAGACATTGTTTTTACTTTCAGAGCGATTATTTCCGAAATTATTGATACTATCAAAAAATGATTTTAGCAAACCCCAATTCATTTTTGAATACCTATCCAACAATATAGCGTATGATTGTCGTGACTTACTTGACTTAATGTCCTATGTCCCCTAGATGGGGCAGAGGGCGTCCACGGTAATCCTCCATCGCGAACGGTCTTGAGCTTCACGCTTCACCTCTCTCCACGTCATTCCGTTGTTCGCTGGTTCTGCCAACACGGTGCGACGCCAAGTTTGACGGGGACGGCCACGCTTCCTTTTTCCTTGGGGGTTCCAATCCAACGCTTGTTTGGGTATGTCATCGGAATCCCTTCGGAGCGTGTGGCCAATCCATCTCCACTTGCGACGCTTGATCTGGCGGTCGATCGGGCTCTCGTGGCATTTTTCTAACAAATTCCGAGGATGCGACGGAGACAGCGGTTGACGAAAACTTGGATCTGACGTGAGATATCTTTCGTAACCTTCCACGTTTCGCACCCGTATAGCAGTACAGGTTTTACATTGGACCCGAAGATCTTGAGCTTTATCCTTCGGGTCAATTTACGCGACTGCCAAACAGGTCTTAGCTGCGCGAAGGTTGCTCGGGCTTTGGCGATCCGTGAAGTGATGTCCTCTTCACTACCTCCAGTTTCTGTCACGACGCTTCCTAGGTAGGTAAAATTGTGTACGCGTTCTACTACCTCTGAGTTCAACATCAACGGTGAGGGATTCCTCATACCAGTTCTCATCTCTTACGTCTTCTGGACGTTAATTTTAAGGCCAGATATTGTAGCCTCCCGACTTAAATCGTTCAACTTAGCCTGCATGTCGGAGTGGGTATGGCTCAAGAGGCAAAGGTCGTCGGCGTAGTCTAGGTCCTCCAAGACGTTGGACAATCCCCACTCTATTCCGCAGCGCTTGTTGTCGGAGATACGGAGCATTATTCCGTCAAGAACCACAAGAAAAAGAAGCGGCGAAAGTAGGCAGCCCTAGCGGACACCAGCGTGCACTGCGATGTCAGCAGAGATGAGGCCGTCGTGCGTTACCTTACAAGAATACTATGATTGTCGTAGTCTGAAGTAATTAAAACGTCGTGTAAGTGCATAATTGTTTATTTATATTATTGAGATACGTCAATCGATAAATATCACAATAATGCTGTATAATGTGCATATTACGGAGCATGAACGTCACAAAATTGTTCTCTTGAGAGAACAAGGATACAATGTATCAGAAACTGCTGCAGAATTAGGAGTTTCTGTAAGTAATAAAACGTATAATATTATATCATATTTGTATTCATGTTTCACAATAATTATAAGTAGGTATTAAGATTGCTGTAATTAATAAAAACAAATAAAGTGTGCATTATTTCTAAAACAATTTAACAATTAAACAGTTTTAATTTAAATAAATAACATTTATTTATTTGATATTTTTACATAAAATCGATCAAAAAGTCTAGGAATCGATTGCCAGGACGAGCCAGTGTTATATTTTTATTATTAAATCAAACATTTGGTAATATTCAAGCACATATTGATAAGTATGGATGCATCTATTACTTACCCGATAAGTACTCAGTCGAATCATTGTAAGAAAGAATAGTTGATTGTATCATAAGGGAGCAAAGTAATATTTTGACGGCGAGGATGTTTTTTGAATCCAGAGCGAAGTGAAGGATTCCAGAGTAGAATCCCGAGCGTAGCGAGGGGTTCTTTAGTAGAATCCTGAATGTAGCGAGGGATTCAAAGTACGTCGCCCGAGGCAAAGATGTATTTGCGCCCGAGTCATACACTCTACTTTTCATCACCCTCTATGAGGAAATATTTTAATATATTTAATTCTTTGACACATTGTCACAAATGTGACAAAGATTTAAAATTAAAACTGTTTAATTGTTAATATGTTTTATTTGTTTTTATTAATTACAGCAATCTTAATACCTCCTTACAATTATTGTGAAACATGAATACAAATATGATATAATATTATACGTTTTATTAGGGTTCCGTAGCCAATTGGCAAAAACGGAACCCTTATAGTTTCGCCATGTCTGTCCGTCCGTCCTCACTTAATCTCTGTGACCGTTAGCTCCAGAAAGCTGAAATTTGGTGCCAATATGTATGTCAATCCCGCCGACAAAGTGCAAAAATAAAAATTGGAAATAAATGTTCTTTTAGGGTAGCCCCCCTACATGGTAAAGTAAAAAGCGATTTTTTTTTATTTCAATCATAACGTGTGATATATTGTTGGATAGGTATTCAAAAATGAATTGGGGTTTGCTACAATCATTTTTTGATAATATCAATAATTTCGGAAATAATCGTTCCGAAAGTAAAAAACAATGTGTACCCCCCCCCCCCTCTAACTTTTGAACCATAAGTTTAGGAAATATGAAAAAAATCTGGAAAGTAGAGCTTTATAAAGTTTCAAACTTTCTAGGAAAATTATTTCGAACTTGATGGAACGAATAGTTTTTAAAAAGTTGGGGACACTTATTGTGACGGACGGGAAACTACGGAACCCTACACTGAGCGTGGCCTGACACGCTCTTGGCCGGTTTTTATTTTTACTTTCCGAAACTCCTAATTCTGCAGCAGTTTCTGATACATTGTATCCTTGTTCTCTCAAGAGAACAATTTTGTGACGTTCATGCTCCGTAATATGCATATTATTAGCATTATTGTGATATTTATCGATTGATGAATCTCATTAATATAAATAAACAATTATGCACTTACATGACGATTCAATTACTTCAGACTACGACAATCATACGCTAGACTCAAATTATCACAAGTCATGTGAATAGAAGTAATAAAGTAAAAATTAAAGGAAGGTAGGTTTTGTAAGATTTGCGCAAAGTAAATTAAGTACCGTCACAATAATCGCTTCGTAGACCATTAGAATTATGTTTATGTTATTTCATATTATAGATTGGTATGAATACTGACAATAAAATATAATTGCTTTGTAAATAAGTATTGAAATAGATACTGACGTGTTAGCATACATTATTAAGATCAAGCAAGCACTGTCCCAAAAGTAGCTGAACAACATGAGCGTCAAAAGTATATTAACACACGGCAACATTAAAAATATACTTTGTTAACCTAATTTTGTCTTTACTGCTGCTTAGTGACTTTTGATACAATGATGTTGTTCTATAATAACAATATCAGCAGTTTCTATATTTAGTAGTAGTTAGTTCAGTCAGGTGAAATTAGCTGTTTAGTGACTTTGATACAATGATGTTCAGCGACATTTGGATTGATGGTGTACAGCGACTTTAGGAATACTAGTGCACATGTACTTTTGAAATACTAGTGCACATGTACTTTTGAAATACTCGTGTTTAACGACTTTTGTAAATTTCTGGTGTACAGGCTATTTTGTTTCCTAGTTCCGACTATAACTTATGGCATTTTATTGTGAACAGGTGTTTTGTAATGTTGATTCTGTTCATCGACTTTTGGTGCTGACTGTACATTGTAAGACTAAATAAATAAATACTTTATTGTACTTGCACAGTTGTACACCTCATAAATGTAGACAGGATAAAAACTAAGTAAAATCTTTCTTCTTTATAACACCTAGTGTATATAAGTATAGAAGTATATGCAAACCCTTTACCACACTTTTCTTTACCCTCTTCTTTTGTTTGCAGCGAATTATTTTACGTCCGACAACACATGCCTGTTCCAGAGTTGGACCAGTCCAGCCACCGCGTGAAGGTCATCGTGAAGGACGGCGGTGTGACCAGCAAGGAGTTCAGTCTGCAGGACCTCAGCAGGTTCCCTAAGGGCACCGTGCGCGCTGCGCTCATGTGCGCCGGGAATAGACGCAGCGAGATGAATGAGGTAGGTTACTGGGTGTTAGGGTCTGGACTTCCCAAGGACGGCAGCATGACGTACAAGGAGCTCAGTCTGCAGAACCTCAGCAGGTTCCCTAAGGGCACCGTGCGCGCTGCGCTCATGTGCGCCGGGAATAGACGCAGCGAGATGAATGAGGTAGGTTACTGGGTGTTAGGGTCTGGACTTCCCAAGGACGGCAGCATGACGTACAAGGAGCTCAGTCTGCAGGACCTCAGCAGGTTCCCTAAGGGCACCGTGCGCGCTGCGCTCATGTGCGCCGGGAATAGACGGAGCGAGATGAATGAGGTAGGTTACTTGGTGTTAGGGTCTTGACTTCCCAAGGACGGCAGCATGACGTACAAGGAGTTCAGTCTGCAGGACCTCAGCAGGTTCCCTAAGGGCACCGTGCGCGCTGCGCTCATGTGCGCCGGGAATAGACGCAGCGAGATGAATGAGGTAGGTTACTGGGTGTTAGGGTCTGGACTTCCCAAGGACGGCAGCATGACGTACAAGGAGTTCAGTCTGCAGGACCTCGGCAGGTTCCCTAAGGGCACCGTGCGCGCTGCGCTCATGTGCGCCGGGAATAGACGGAACGAGATGAATGAGGTAGCTTGTTGAGTGTTAGGGTCTGGGCTTCCCAAGAACAGCAGTGTGACCAGCAAGGAGTTCAGTCTGCAGGACCTCAGCAGGTTCCCTAAGGGCACCGTACGCGCTGCGCTCATGTGGGCTGGGAATAGACGCAGCGAGATGAATGAGGTAGGTTGTTAGATGTTAGGGTCTAGACTTCCCAAGGATGGCGGTGTGACTAGCCAGGAGTTCAGTCTGTAGGACCTCAGCAGGTTCCCTAAGGGCACCGTGCGCGCCGCGCTCATGTGCGCCGGGAATAGACGGAGCGAGATGAATGAGGTAGGCTATACTGGCTGTTAAGGTCGACACTTCCCAAGAACGGTAGTGTGAACAGTAAGGAGTTCAGTCTGCAGGACCTCAGCAGGTTCCCTAAGGGCACCGTACGCGCTGCGCTCATGTGGGCTGGGAATAGACGCAGCGAGATGAATGAGGTAGGTTACTTGGTGTTAGGGTCTGGACTTCCCAAGAACGGTAGTGTGAACAGTAAGGAGTTCAGTCTGCAGGACCTCAGCAGGTTCCCTAAGGGCACCGTACGCGCTGCGCTCATGTGCGCCGGGAATAGACGGAGCGAGATGAATGAGGTAGGTTGTTAGATGTTAGGGTCTAGACTTCCCAAGGACGGCGGTGTGACTAGCCAGGAGTTCAGTCTGCAGGACCTCAGCAGGTTCCCTAAGGGCACCGTGCGCGCTGCGCTCATGTGCGCCGGGAATAGACGGAGCGAGATGAATAAGGTAAATTACTTGGTATTCAGTCATAAGGGTCTGGACTTCCCAAGGACGGCAGCGTGATGAGCAAGGAGTTTAGTCTGCAGGACCTCAGCAGGTTCCCTAAGGGCGCCGTGCGTGCCGCGGTTATGTGCGCCGGGAATAGACGGAGCGAGATGAATGAGGTAGGTTGCTGGCTGTTAGGGTCTGGACTTCCCAAGAACAGCAGTGTGACCAGCAAGGAGTTCAGTCTACAGGACCTCAGCAGGTTCCCTAAGGGCGCCGTGCGTGCCGCGGTTATGTGCGCCGGGAATAGACGGAGCGAGCGAGATGAATGAGGTAGGTTACTTGGTGTTAGAGTCTGGACTTCCCAAGGACGGCAGCGTGACCAGCCAGGAGTTCAGTCTGCAGGACATCAGCAGGTTCCCTAAGGGCACCGTGCGCGCCGCGCTCATGTGCGCCGGGAATAGACGGAGCGAGATGAATGAGGTAGGTTACTTGGTGTTAGGGTCTTGACTTCCCAAGGACGGCAGCGTGACGTACAAGGAGTTCAGTCTGCAGGACCTCAGCAGGTTCCCTAAGGGCACCGTGCGCGCTGCGCTCATGTGCGCCGGGAATAGACGGAGCGAGATGAATGAGGTAGGTTACTTGGTGTTAGGGTCTTGACTTCCCAAGGACGGCAGCGTGACGTACAAGGAGTTCAGTCTGCAGGACCTCAGCAGGTTCCCTAAGGGCACCGTGCGCGCTGCGCTCATGTGCGCCGGGAATAGACGGAGCGAGATGAATGAGGTAGGTTACTTGGTGTTAGGGTCTTGACTTCCCAAGGACGGCAGCATGACGTACAAGGAGTTCAGTCTGCAGGACCTCAGCAGGTTCCCTAAGGGCACCGTGCGCGCTGCGCTCATGTGCGCCGGGAGTAGAAGGAGTGAGATGAATGAGGTAGGTTGCTGGCTGGACCCTTGCGCTCTGGGATCACTGGTTATCTTTTCAGAAATTCCCCATCGGCATCGGCATCGAGCTGCTCAGCCCCTAGGTATTTTATCTGATATGACTATATTTCTGCAACAACATACCCCTTGGTAAAAATCTCAAAAAGATAATTTTTATTTTTGTGTATCTAGTCAAAAATTAAAAAAATCTCAGTAACGTTGACCTGATGAGCTGGAACGTAAGGATTAAAGTGCATTCCATTGCACCAAGATCCTATATACCGTAGATAACCCATCCTTATCCTATGTGTAGGTACTATACGGCAGTGAAGCAAAACTGCTTCAGTGTGAGAGCAGTTTTGCTTTGATTTTTTTTAATGAAAACTTCGTGCTACATAAAGGAAACAGGCGACTACAGACAGACTGAATGCCTTAGGGCGCTTGTACACGCTAAGAAATGTTATCCTACCTGCGGCAAATAGGACTAAGAATTTTATTTATCAGATCTAGACACGAAAATGTATCGTGGCACCCCTTCATCTACTTCGCCCTCCTTTAACACACCCAAACTTCATGCACAGACAAGATTTTTTTCTTGGTCAGCGCCAAAGCAGCGTATACAGTTCGTGTGTAAAAACGACACAAATTCTTGCATACGCCCTGCGATTTTACTTAATGTGTACACACGGCCTTAGGCATTCTCTTCTAGTCAACCAATTTTATGTCACTGAACTAATAACCTATATACTCTTTTTTCAGCAAACCATTTCAACTGACAGTTGTTTTTTTTTCTATCCGTCCTAAACAGCAGGTGAAACCAGTGAAGGGCATCAGCTGGCAGGGGGGCGCTATCAGCAGCGCCGTGTGGGAGGGCGTGTACCTGCGGGACGTACTGCTGTCCTGCGGCGTCGACACGCACAACACCGCCGGGAAACACGTTATTGTAACTTACCTCTTGTATATTTAGGTTAAATATTCAATCCGAAGAATCGCCAAACTTAAGTGCAAGAGGACACGACATGTTGCTCGTAGAATAGATGGTCGATGGGGACGAAAGTTTCGCCTGGAAGACGCAGCGTAGGAAGGCTTCCTACAAGGTGGACCGATCATCTGGTGAGGGTCGCGGGAATCCGATGAATGGGAGACACGATGTGGCGTCGCTTGGGGGAGGATTATGTCCAGGCGTGTTTCGGCTGGAATGAGGATGATGATAATATATTTAAACAGGCTTTCAGAATGTAAGAAAAGTAGTATCCTTTTTCAGTGTACCACAATTTTTATCTTCCCTTGAGGGTTTTTAGAGCATCTCCAAACGACCCCGATAAAGAAAAGAAACTTTATTTCGTTTGACTTTCAATATTCTTTTTCTTCATTTAATTACCTCCTCTCCGCCTCTGTCTTGTTTTTGACAACAACCACAGCCATATCAAAAGCTAGGGTTCATTATACTTCTGAATCTATTTCGTAACCCTCGTCTTTAATTCTTAAGGTCATCATTTCAGTTCACAGGTGCAGACATCGATGCAACTGGAACAAACTTTTCGACCTCCATACCTCTAGACCAGGCTTTGAACCCCAACAGTCGCATAGTACTGGCCACCAGCATGAACGGCCGGCCGCTACCTCCCGACCACGGCTACCCTCTGAGGGTCGTGGTGCCCGGCGCGCCCGCTGTGAGGAGTGTCAAGTGGCTGGGTAAGTGACCTCTGCAGCCAACAGTCGCATAGTACTGGCCACCAGCATGAACGGCCGGCCGCTACCTCCCGACCACGGCTACCCTCTGAGGGTCGTGGTGCCCGGCGCGCCCGCTGTGAGGAGTGTCAAGTGGCTGGGTAAGTGACCTCTGCAGCCAACAGTCGCATAGTACTGGCCACCAGCATGAACGGCCGGCCGCTACCTCCCGACCACGGCTACCCTCTGAGGGTCGTGGTGCCCGGCGCGCCCGCTGTGAGGAGTGTCAAGTGGCTGGGTAAGTGACCTCTGCAGCCAACAGTCGCATAGTACCTACTGGCCACCAGCATGAACGGCCGGCCGCTACCTCGGCTACCCTCTGAGTTCAGTTGTTCAATAATTAATTTAGCTATATACTAAATATCTATGAATCACCAAAGTTTCACCCCAAAGACGTCCGATGCTGGACATAGGCCTCCCTCAAGCGTCGCCACAACGACTGGTCCTGTGCTTCTCGCATCCATCAGATTCCCGCGATCCTCACCAGGTCATCGGTCCACCTTGTGTATTATAAATACGTAATGATTATTCTCCTTCCTCAACAGAATCAATAACAGTATCCCACGAGGAGAGTCCCTCCCACTGGCACCAGAAGGACTACCGCTCCTTCAACGCGTCTAAAACATGGGAGACAGCGGACTTCGCGAGCGCGCCGCCCATATACAGCCTGCCGGTCACCTCTGCCATATGCGACCCGGTGAACGGAGACACTGTGAGCGTCAAGAATGGCATCGTCGAGATAAGAGGTGAGGAATCAGTGTATCTCATCTTTTTTCCAAACAGGGTTTTTTTTTAGTGGGAAATCATTCAATGACTTGTCTTGAATGACTGGTTGAAAATTGGGGTCCGAATCCAAAAACGGCAGAGGCGTGAGGAAGTCCATTCGTTACGCGTCGCCATCATTACTGCTTCGCAATAGTAGGCCTACCATTCCTTCTTGCTCCGGACCATGGCCTATACTAAGGCCCCCACCACTGGTACTCCACCCAAGCAGAGCACACCTCACCGTCTACTTCAACGAGTTCTCCGACCGGTCCACACACTGGTGACACCCGGGCGCTTCTTCCCCACAAATCCGATGCCTGCTGAGCAACTGCTTATAGGGATCGAATGGGATTCTCGTATTCAAGATTGGACTAATATTTTTTACCGCACTTCTTACTCTCTTTCCCATCAGGATTGTCTTGATAATTTTCTCTCTTTCCCATCACCAGGGTACGCCTACTCCGGAGGTGGAGCCAAGATCTTGCGAGTGGACATTTCCCCTGACTGCGGCAACACCTGGATCCAGGCCGAGGAGATGCAGAGCGACGATGCGCCGCCTCAGCAGCACTATGGCTGGACGCTCTGGACTGCCAGGATACCCGTCAAGAAAGGACAGAAAGAGGTAAGTTCTAACGTCATCATCATCATCTCAGCCGAAAGACGTCCACTGCTGGACATAGAACTCTCCAAGCGTCGCCATAACGACCGATCCTGTGCGTCTCGCATCCATCGGATTCCCGCGACCCATGCCAGGTCGTAGGTTCACCGTCCAGGCCTTCCAACGCTGCGTCTTCCGGTATGTGGACGCCACTCTAGAATCTTCCGTCCCCATCGACCATCTGTTCTACTAGCAATTTGCCCAGCCCCCTGCCACTTAAGTCTAACGTACATGGATGTATATTACAACCTGGGTGTATGCTAAGGAGATGTAATGATAACAGACTGCCTCAGCAGCACTATGAGTAGACGCTGTGGACCGCCAGGATACCCGTCAAGAAAGGACAGAAGGAGGTAAGTTCTACCGTCCATGGATGTGTTACAACCTGGGTGTATGCCGATACGCAAGAGCAGTGGAGGCCCAATGGTAACTGCCCCGACTTGCAAGTTGTAAGTCACGATTTCGAATCCAGTCAAGCAACTTTGTGTAATTTATTTCATCACCACTGCTCTCAAAACGGTGAAGAAAAACATCGTGAGGAAACAGGCATATCCTAGAACCAAAAATTCGAAGACATGTGACATCCACCAATCTGCTATGGGCCCGCATGGTGGATTACGGCCCATAGCACATTCCCAACCTCTCTCTCCTTGAGAAGAGGCGTGAGTCCCAGTTGTGGGAACAGTCAACAGTATAAGACCAATAGATAATCAACATCATTATTGCTATCACTACATCACGCACAGGACCGGTCGTTGCGGCGACGCTTAAGGGAGGCCTGTGTCCTGCAGTGGACGTCTTTCGGCTGAATGAAAATTAATCTAACATTTGTATTTAACACAGATTTTTTTCAAATCTTGCCTATACCAGAGATCTTTATCTGTATGTTTGTTGCAGCTGAAGCTATGGGCGAAAGCAACGGACAGCAACTTTAATACTCAGCCTGAGACGTTCCATGATATCTGGAACATCCGCGGCGTACTCAGCAACGCTTACCACAAAATCAAAGTACAGATCAAACATTAATAGTAATTAGTTCTTTAATTATATTAATGCAATAAACTGTTGTGTATAATTAGTACTAGGTAGGTCTTTAAAAAATAAAAAGCCCGTTTTGACCTTTGAGAAAGAACGTAGAACGTACTTAACTGAAAGAAATAATAATTAATTACATAAAGTGTTGTAAAAAAGTACATACAACGAAAAAAAAATTCAGCCTCACCATACAAAATTATAAATTTTATCCGACAGTTTGTATGGGGAGGTCGATTTTTTTTTTTCGTTTGCTGAAAAAATTTTTTGTGGGAAGATGTTCAGATTCGTCTACTGAGCAAGCCCTTAAAGTTTGTGGAGGGCTGTCCCTTACACCCAGTATATGGTGTATGACTGTATGGCGTATATGATGGAACATATTGCGAGTATTCTTTATATGTTGCGATGACAAATGTCAAAACGGACCTTTTATTTTTTGACAACTTTAATTAGTGTGGAAATTTCAAAATTATTTTTATTTTTATCGACGTAGTGATGTAAATACAAACGAATATTTTTTTTTACTTCAACCACTACCGTAATGGCGTATTTTCGGTTGTAATTATGGTACCTATTTTATTAGGTTATTTTATATTAAAAATCTACTCAGTAATTTTTTTAATTTTGATAGGTTCGCGCTTGACAACGTTCACTAACACAAAGTGTTAGGTTGTGCTTTTGTAAAGTTTTTGTTAATTTGACTGTCATGATTTGATTACCAGTAAGACTGGAAACCATTAGGCGATTTAGAAAAATAATTGTATGCATGCAATGCAATGTCTTATCCTTTCTTTTTAACAATAATATTAATTGTGACTTTCTGTGAAACAAATAGTGGCTATAATACACACACACTTAACTACATATACTTTTGGAGGTAGTGGGACAGAGAGTAAAGTCCCACATACCTCCGTTGAGAAGGGAGGATCCTCGGACTGGACGGGTGTTATGTCCGGTGGGCTACTGCCCGATAGATGATTTCGGGCTGTTGCACAGTAGATCGACGCCATACAAGCGTTGGGACATAGGCTATTTAAATATCCAAATGTCAATTTTTGAAAAACGAGTTATGCCATCGTATTTGTCTTCTTATTAGCTGTTAAAAATGTTACTAGCATTTTCCGATTGGACTCTTACATCGAGAGCTATAGCGCAAAATGTGATTTATTTGTATGGGAAGTGACTTAAAAACTGATGTATCTCGAGATTCCTTTCGCCTTTCGACTTGATTTTTTTATATGGTAATAAGACATATATACCACATTTTCTTCAAACAAACATGGTGCGACAAAAGTGCCCGTTTTGAGATACAAGTAATGACCGATTTTTGTAATATCATCCACATATAAGTTATCACTTTCACATATTTTATCTCTAAATGTTTAAAGAAGTTTATGAAATGATAGTCACAGAAGAAAATCAAGTAGAATTTTGTGACGTTATGAATTTAATACCTGATAGCGATTCTGAAGAATCTGAAATAGAATCTGATGATGATATTTTCTGTGATTAACACTTTCTTTTTGACTATTGATTTTTATGATGCTGTTCTTTGTTTTGTTTGTTATATTGAATATTTGGTTTTACTGTTTGTATCATATCTAAATATTAGTGTCAACCAATTTTAATTTTTGTCCTTGCTTTATCATTATAAAATAGTTAGTTATTAGTAAATTGTAGTTAAGTACTTCAATAAACATCTTAGTAAGTAATAGAGATGTAGGTACCTATATGTATATTTTGATGTTTTTACATTTTTTATTATTTGTAATTTTTTTGGTAACTAAGCGTGACAATAAAATATTTTTTTGGTTTTTCATAAAAAACGACTCCTTTTATTTTATTTAATTTTAGTTAACCAATATGTATAAGCCTCATTAGCACAATCCTGCCCAGAGATTAAGAGGGTAATAAAATATTTACCCGTAATCTGTTATCGTTGCATCGACGAGTTATGGCCTGACCATATCAGTGAGTCACCACTGAAGTGAGATTTAGAGATAAAATATGTGAAAGTGATAACTTATATGTGGATGATATTACAAAAATCGGTCAATACTTGTATCTCAAAACGGGCACATTTGTCGCACCATGTTTGTTTGAAGAAAATGTGGTAAATATATGTCTTATTACCATATAAAAAAATCAAGTCGAAAGGCGAAGGGAATCTCGAGATACATCAGTTTTTAAGTCACTTCCCATACAAATAAATCACATTTTGCGCTATAGCTCTCGATGTAAGAGTCCAATCGGAAAATGCTAGTAACATTTTTAACAGCTAATAAGAAGACAAATACGATGGCATAACTCGTTTTTCAAAAATTGACATTTGGATATTTAAATAGCCTATGTCCCAACGCTTGTATGGCGTCGATCTACTGTGTGTTGTATCTATTCAAATCGCGCGAAGAACTTTGCTTGCGCGATGCAGGATTCTGTGAAGTCATGTGTAGATTGTAGTCTTACATACTCAGTAAAAATAATTACTAATTCTGTACCATTTCTAGTCTCAATCATGACCAGTTGAAACCATTCGACATTTTTTTGTCAGTGTTTAAAAACTATTATTGTTTACAACTTTTTTCTCTACAAATAGGTATTAGGAAGTAGTTTGACCAATGTCGTTGAACTCCAGGCTCACGGGCCATCGGGTGACCAATCATCAGTCGTAAAGTCCACTCCTTTATTTCAATCTCATTCAGTCTTTTGGTAACAGGGAATACGCGTAAAACAAAATATTTGTTAACTAACCATTTTATCAATAAATATGTATACAAAAATAGTATAATTTTTATAATAGTAATAATAGGAGCTCGTGGCTAGATAATAACAAGCCGCACAGATCGATCTTCAAGGTTAAGCAACGCTTACCTAGGTTGGTCTGTGGATGGGTGACCATCTTAATATAACGAGTTTCCTCCGTGTCTCGGAAAGCACGTTAAGCCGTTGGTCCCGGCTGTCATTTGGAGATCTTTGGCAGTCGTTACGGATAGTCAGAAGCCCGTAAATCTGACTCCAGTCTTGCCATGAAGTATCGTGTTACCCTAGGTAATGGGTTGTGGAGGTCTGGTAGGCAGCCGCTCCTCGTAAAATACTGGTATTCAGCTAAATCCGGCTTGACTGGAAGCCGACCCCAATATAGTTGGAAAAAGGCTAGGTAGGCAGGCAGGCATGTATACAAAAATATCATACTGTGAAAACAATATCGAAATTAGTAGAAAATTAAACGGGATATAATCATTACAAATAAATATACCTCCTCTCGCCAAAACTCCATTTAGCCGACGGGCGCAATGTAATATGACGTCATATTACATTCGGACTTCTCTTTCTTATAAGCAACTTTGAAGCTTAAAAACTTCGTTGTCCATAAGGATATTTTAAATATTCTTTCATATTTATTTACTGAACCTGTTCTGTTTATCCCTACATTTTATTTTAGTCAACTTCTAGTTTAGCTGTTACTTGAATGAAGAAACAAATTTGCTATTATAACAATAATGGTCAAAGAAAAGTTAATACTTTAACTGATAGTTTTAGTTTTGATGAAGAAACAGGCCGTAAATAGGTTTGGCGGCCTTTATTTTAAAATGCAATCAAATGTTGTTAAAAATTTGTTTATATTTAATTTTTATATTACTTTTGCACAATAAAAAACTGTTATGTAACCAGTGTTTTAATAACTTCTTAATCCATCCCGCCAGGCAATAGCAACAGCAGCAACATGGTGTCCTAGGTAGGCGATTCAGCGCAATCGCGAAGCATCGCGGCAAGAATGGAACTGAGTTGATTGTTCACAATCGATATTTATCTCTATGTTCCCATTATTAAGGTGGGCGCGACGTTAGAATTATCCATACAAACGTAATACCAAAATCATTTGCAATTTAAGCATATTTACACCATAATATGATGTTATTCGGATTCAGACAATAATTATCTATGTTCCTACATCGTCTTTTTGTTGAAAAACTTACCCCAAACGAAATTTAAGCGAATTTAAATTTGCACATTTTCACAGCGAAAATGTCATGTTTTATTTGGTTTTTTCTATATTATAAACAACAATATTTCAAAATATCTCTCCGTAGGAACACAGATATTATTATCAAGTTATAAATACTCGAAACAATATTGGAAATACATTAATTTTTCATTCATCATTTTTGGTATTACGGAACCTCTCCCAAATTTCCAATATTTTGTATTGCTATCACAGCAAGCAACTGTCAGTGTGCGGATGATGACTTTACTCCAGTCGGTGTGTCCAAGAATTGTTTATACTATCTGGATTGCTTCTATCAACCTCAAAAACGTATTTTATTTCGTCTCAACTCGAGATAGCGCGCGGTCTCCGCAGGCCTCTTAATCATGAGTCGAGTGGTTCTTGTTGTGCGTTACTCGCTCGTAGCAACGCGTGATTGAGAACTGCTGTGATCTGGGCGTAAGTAATGCAAGCGCAAGCGTCGTCAGTTCGAAACGCGATGACGCGCGTTGAAAAATCCGACGCGATGTGACGCTAGGCCTCTTCGTCAGTGTGAGTTGAGCCTTTGAGATTTCTTAGGCAGCCGCACCGTATAAAATATCCGATTACGCTTCATCCGCATAGAATAGTCAGGGCGGGAAAGTTTACACAATATTATCATCTCCTCCAACTTGTACATTTTGTGACATTTAACAACTGACATGATAGCTCAGCGGACACAATTGGCCAGAGGTTGCGGGTTCGAGTCTAGCTTGTGTCAGTTGGTTCTTTTCGTTACAATGTGAATCATGTTACTTGGAACGAAACTGAAAGAAACAATAATTAATTAAATAGTGTTTAAAAAAATACATAGGTACTTATTTATTTCGGCGACGCTATGATTGAATCTATTGTATGCTTCGATAGCGATAACTGGACTCAACTGGTTAGACCGGTCATTTTGTCAAGTTGCGAACTTTGTACCATAATAACGCGAAAATTAAACAAGTGTACGTTGCTATTTGTTCTCCAGAATGTTTTTAAACTTGTGCGTTGTATGTAGGTAATAGGTATATTATTATTAAGTGCAAACAAGATTATTTCAGAAATGATAGAGGTCGATCGGGACTTTACGAGGTCCGGTTACTAGACATAAACGGCTATTGCGGAAGAAAGGCTCAGGTATCACCATTGTGCTGACCGCCCGGAGGACACGGTACAGCAGTAGCTAGGTGTGCCTCGCTTGGGCAGAGCACCGCCATGTCCTCGTGGAGGCGATCAGTGGCAACTCCCAGTCTGATACGCCCTCCCGCACTGCCCAAGAGCGAGAGAAGTCATTGGTCATCCCACCTAAAAAAACTAACGGTCATCCTAAGCTTTTATTATATTCTCTATCAAAACTATTGAGTTTTCAAGTAACGAGCACTGAGTAAATAATTGCTCAGATGTTAATTAATCTAAATAGACAATATTATAACATTGTACGTGCTTAAATGGAAGATATAACTGTAGGCGTGTCTTGCTAAACTAGCGCATCAAAACAGTCGCCTACAACACACAATCATTTTACAAACATTGCTTGTTATGTCATAGCGTATCCCGGTTCATTAACATTAATGAATATAAATGATATCTCCGTTTTATTATCTCAGTGTGATGCTCGCTCGCGACGCGGCACGTCGGCGTCAACATGTTCGCCTTGAAACTCGCGACGAGGGCAAAAAGTTTTACTAGACGTTTGCCAAACGCAACGTGCATTAAACTCATCCACACTCAAAATGTGCTACACAAAAATAAATCGGACGACATACTAAACGTAGACATTCGCGGAGAATCTTTACAATTCCCAAACGTGTGGCTCAGAGAGAACTGCCAGTGTGAACAGTGCTATCATACCTCAGCCAAAAGCCGGATACTGGATTGGAGCAACTTCGACATAAATGTAAAGCCGAAAGACGTCTCCAAGGACCAAAATTCTCTGCAAATCACCTGGAACGACGGACACAAATCTGAATTCAACTTAAACTGGCTCAAGCTCAGAGGTTTTACGCCAGAAAGACAGAAGAATTATAACGAAACTATCTACAAACCTAAGAAGATTACTTGGCATAGTGAAGACTTCAATAAAATATTTTCGAAACATGATTACAACGAGATATTGAACTCGGACGAAGCTCTGTACAACTGGCTTCACAAGTTGTCTGTTTACGGAGTAGCGTTGATTCAAAACACACCGGACTCGGAGACGGCTATAGATGCAGTTATAAATAAAATTGGATTTCCTAAACAGACACATTACGGCGTCAAGTTTGTCGTGCGAAGTGTTCCGAATACCAGTAACGTGGCTTACTTATCCAGTAATCTGCAGCTACACACTGACCTGCCTTACTACGAGTATTGTCCAGGAGCTAACTTACTGCATTGTTTAGTACAAACAGCTACTCCAGGCGGTGAGAATTTACTGTCGGACTGTCACTATGTCGCTGATTACATGAAAGAGAATCACCCAGAACAGTACAAGCTTCTCACTGACACGGAAATCGAGTGGAGAGATGTTGGGATAGAAGATGGCAACGAATTCTTCAAGCTGCATCGCGAGCCTGTTATCTGCTTAGATCGGCACGGCGATATAACTAGAATCAACTTTTCGATTCCGCAGCGAGGCAGCCAGTTCCCTGGGCCGATTGAGTTAGTCAAGCCGTGGTATGAAGCTCATGGTTTGTTCCTGTCTTTGAATCATAAATTCGCTGCGAAGTTTAAGACGAAAGCTGGAGAGATACTGAGCTTTAATAATATAAGACTGTTACACGGTCGGAACGCATATGAGGACAGTGAGAATAACGTGCGCCAACTTATAGGAGCTTATGTCGACTGGGATGAGATATACTCACGGTTGAGATGTTTGAAAGTTAAGTTGAAGAATGAAGATGGTATCTACTGAGATTCTGTAAATTTCAATAAATACTGTTTAAAAGAAATTCTATTTTGCAATAAAAAAAATATTTTATAACATGTATTTTTATTAAAAAAAACAGTTATCACGGCTGACATTTAATACTTATACTATACATACAGGTCTTATATACAAAATAACAACATTCATAAAATATATGAGTAAAGATTTAAATCGGTAAATTCTTTAGAGATACATTTCAGTCCTCCTTACACTTTGCAATGAACCACAGAAGACTTCATTGAATCTGATTTATATACTTTTTATTTACAGAATTTTGTCTTTTCTGCCTCATTCCTGGCCCTAATCATGTCAGTGCATTCCCTATCCCACCATGGTGGAGAGGGAAGTTTACCAGTAGGAGGTTTTTTGGATGGGAGGCAATCCTCTGCTGTGGAGGAAATGGTGGAGGAAAAACATTCCTTGGCATTAATACTGTTAATTTCTGGTAGGGAAGATATTCTAAGGTCTAAAATTTTTGAATATAAACTCCAGTCTGCCGAATTAAGTTGGTATTTTAAAATGGGGGGGAAGCTTTAGAAGGGATATTTTTGGAAGGGAATTCAATTATGATGGGATAGTGGTCCATGGGTCTTATCCAAGCGTCACGAAATGAGAACATAAGAAATAATGAGAATAAATGAGAAAATAAGAATAGAACGTCAAGTCAACACAGCTAATACTCTGGCCAGGTGCAGACCTGCGTGTGGCACTGCCATCATTGACGAGGCAAAGATCTAGATCATCCAATATATCCAGCAAGCCTTTGCCAAAGTTATCGCAAGTATCTGATCCCCAACGATAACGATGACAATTAAAGTCACCCATGACAAGTATTGGACCACTAACACTGCATAACATATTTCTGATGATTGAAAGCTGAATTCGAGTCGTGAATGCGCAATATAGAAAGAAAAAATGTTTATATCCTCAGCCTTAACAGCAACAACATTTATGTTGTCACCAACGAAGGTTAGAGGAATCTGGGAGTATGGTACCTTGCTATTGATGAGCAAAGCACATCCCCCATATCCATCAGTTCTATCATTACACTACAAACACTGCTAAAACATGGCAACCTGAAATTGCTTTCAGGCAATAGCCATGTCTCAGCAATGCCGCAGATTGATGGTTAATATTTATTAATGAGAAAAGCAAGATCAGGCTTTCTGGGAGTAATACTCCTCACGTTTCGCTGAAGGAGACTCCAACGATGGAACATCGTGGATGTAATTTAAAATTGAGGTTAACTTTGAGGCTACTTGGTCAGGTACTGATTGGTTCGGACTACATAGTACAGACATACAGACAGCTGTAGTATTTTTGCTAAATTATTCTCCTGTCTGTAATTCAGTGCATCTCTTTCGGTTGGTAGGTAATGCACAACCTCTCCTACTAGGGGAGAAGGAGTAGTTACTTGTAAGTTCCTGGTGAGCCTGTCTATTGTAACCAGACCTTTCTTATAGATATTTATCTTTTTTTTTTTTTTTTTTCTTTATCTTACCCATGGTCTTGGGTTTAAGAAATACCGTTTTATGGTATCACTTTTGGGAAACAGGTATGGGACTAGAAGGTTGGGATTGAGGTTTCACATTAACAGGTTTACGGGGGGAGCATTTTAAGACATCGGCATATAACCGGGAAACAGATGGGAATATCCGACTTGCTTCCACATATGAGATGGATTTTTCCGACATCAGCTCTTCCGTCGGCCCAATTGGGGACAAGCACTATCATTCGCGAAATGGTTGCCAGTACAGGAAGCGCAGAAGCTAAATTCTTTGGTAACCTCACAACCGTCGCCTGGATGGTTTTCACCTCATTTACAGCACCTTGGCTTGGAACGACATAGCGTGCGTGTATGTCCAAAGCGACAGCAGTGGTAGCACAGGATTGTTGGGTAAGTGTATCTCTCTACTGGAAGAGATGAGTAGAAACCGATCACCGGTTTAGGTGGAACCTGACCATCAAATGTTAGTACTACGGTTTGAGTAGGTTTCCACTCGGTAATTCCAGAAGAAGTCACCTTACGGCTCATCCTTCTGGCTTTGATGACAAGGCCGCAACCCTCCGGTACCTGAATATTCTGGATAACCTCATCCTCCGACCACTAAATCGGTATATCCCTAAGAGCGTTTTCACATTATCCAATCCGATATCAGTGTCGGACGCCGATCCGGTATCGGGGTAAGTAAATTGTATGAAAATTCAGGAGTGACGACCACGTACCAGAAGACGCAGCGTTGGAAGCCTCTGATGTCTCTAACACATCAGGAACAAGGACAAGTTCAGGAGAAGCGCTGTCATCCACAGAATGATTGCCAGTACATGAAACACGGAAACTCAATTCCTGGGTAACTTCACATACATCACCTGGATGATTTTCACCACTTTTAAAACACCTGGTTTTGATCGACATAATGTGCATGTACGTTCAAGGTTATCGCAGTGATAAAAGTATAGCTAGGTACTTACCTAGCTATACTTTTAGTCTCTTTCAGTTCTGACATACACTTGTATGTCAGAACTGAAAGAGACAAGTGTGTTGAGATAAGACTTGTCTATCAAAAGTTAGTACCACAGTTTGAGCAGGTTTCCACCTAGTATTCCCAGAAGAGAACACCTTACAGCTCTTCCTTCTGGCCTAGATAATAGGGCCAGTCTTCTAGAACCTGGTTGTACTCCATAACATTATCCTCCAACCAGTCAATGGAATTATCCCTAACCGTGTACATTTGTCTTAGGTTAAATTGTGGGATAGCAGCAACATAATTATTTTTAACCAGAATTCTGTTACTGAGGAAGCTATTTGCATCCTCGTATGATTTAAATTCGATGGACAAACAATTTCTGTCAATGTGTTTGATTCCGTTGAGACAGACATTATTGATGTTATTGATCATCAAAAACATGCCAAACTTAATTGGTTGTAACACAGTGCCTGAGGCCTGTTCATCTTTAAGAGATACATGAACAATATAAGGTGGATTGTCTCTTTTAGTGTATGTTAGTTGGCCAGTAACAGTTTTTGCCCTTTTTGGTGATATTTTAGGGGGTGAACCAGCAACCCTTTTACGACTAGGAGTATCCATATCCATTCTAGGATCTTGATAGGATATATCAGTGACATGGGGGAGGCCCCCCATGTCACTGAAATATCTAGCATGGCACTGACTGTACATATGTATAGAATGTAACCCTTTATGGTAAGTACAGGAGAAATATCCACCCTCGGTCAGGAGGCTTTTTCGAGCTCATTTTGGCAAATTACAGTTAAAAAGTACAATCAAATATAAAACAAATCTTACACTAAGAACACTAACACAAAGAGCAGTCTTGATCAAGTTTCACTTGAAAATGTTCACTTAACTCGAAAAAATTCCTGGTTGTTGACAAAAGTTCGTGTTTAACCTTCACCGCTACCAAAAAGTCTTCAAACTCTTACTTGATCTCCACATAACTATCAACAGCGTAACTCCTTATTGAAAACCTGCTAAGCGGTATTATTCTATCAGTCACCTCTTGTTTTTCACTGACTTCAACCAGCGGGAACTCTTCAAATTCAGGATTGGTTGACATGGCAACAGCATTGGATTCGTTTGTATGAATATATATAGAGAAACTGCAATCTTCTGGCAAGTTTACAAAATTATTACTCACAGAGGAAATCTTGAGACAAAACGCCCTCAAATTCTGCTCACATTGTACCAAGTAAGCATCAATAGTTTCGTCAAAGTAGTTGTTCTTATCGAATTGAAACACAAATTTGAATACAGGTTTGTATTCACTGTCTGTAACTACGAACTCCACACAGTCTAGCTGGTCATTCTTCAAACATTCTCCTATACTTTTCAAGCACAAGTCCAGATACTGATTCACTTCAGGGTGAATTGAACGATGCACAACAACATTATACTTTTTACGTGTTTCGAAGATGCTTTTCGGGTACACTGACACGTAATAAAGAATGCTGTGAAAGGCAACTGCTAAGAATTCTATTGTAATATCTACAAAACAGTTATCCATATTTCAATAACAAATAAAGTCAGGCCGGGTTATTTTCCTCGAGGCTATTTTGTAGGTTTTGTAAACAAATAATATACGTAACATTTTTTTGTAACATTATTTTTGACTTGGATACTAGTCTTTTAGGACAAATTTTCGTTTAAAATATCTCTTTGTTTTCCATTAGCAAACACAGTCTGTATGCTCTCTAAAGCATTCTGTTGTTTTTTTTTTCTAGCTTTTTCAGTATTTGGCACTGAATGTATCGAGTCAATCAACTGAATCAACCTTCTCTTAGCTCGATTTTACCAAGACCACATTTTGTTATGCATCCTTGAGTGTAGGTAATAGAAAATGATGACCGAATTGATGCGACTTCACTATTCATGTGCTTATAGGTACACAGAGAAGTATAAAACCACATTCATCACCAATGTTTTATTATCGCGCCTGATAAACTTGACTTATTCAAAGAAGCAGATAAAAGTTCTCTTGCAGTATCGTTACGTGACGTCATATCGCTCTATGTATATTAATTTATACAACAAATAGATGTGAACTGAGGCGTTTTAAGCCTCAAAAAATATAATTTTAAAGCTCATTTCAGACTACGCTACAATATACTAGCACAAGTCAGCACAACAATATCGCTCACCAAATATTTGTAAACTAGCTGTATAACCAGCGGCAGATAACTTGGCAATGCGCAGAAATCGTTTTTTAAGTCTATTTGGTGGTCAAGCGGGACGCGGGGTAAGAGGTAGCGCCGATCCGGCGCGCGATTGGTGCAGCATTATAATAGTAGTTTATGACTGGTGCGTTAGACGACTTTTGCCTCCGCACTGCGTTACGTCCTATTCGCTCATTGGCTGTTTTGTGCACCATGCGCGAAACTTGCCAACATATTTGCCGGGTATTATACCACACGTCTTGGTTACTGTACCTACCGCTCCTATTGGTCATAATCATAACATAACTCGATGTTACAACAGGTGCACAGAAAATTGGGGGCTATAAAGTGGGAACTTGCTTTTTTTGAAATTTTATTCTTATGTACAGAAATTGGTAAGTGTTCTGTAGATTTTTTTCTAGTGGGAAATCATCAGAATGACTTCTCCCGCTCTTGGGCGAAGTGGGAGGGCGTGTCAGACTCTTACTGACTAAACCCCACAACGTTCCTTCTTTGCCTTCGATCTGGGGGACACGGACTTACCTTTCGGAATATCAAATGAAAAGTAATTCAAACAAATGAATGTAATTACGAGTATTTGCCAAGCTCAGGATCATTTTTTAGAAACAAATGACAGCCATACAGTGTATTGAAAGTTGAACTTCTAAAAAATTGTAGGAAAGTGCCTACAGCAAGACATGTGTCTGACCTGTTCGAAACCAGTTGTAGGAAAGTACCACTTAGAGCCCTAGCCCACGGCGACTTTTTGTAACGATGCAGTAGCGCGGCTGCTGTCGCGCGTTCGCATCGCTACAGTCGCTAGCCGCTTGCCCTCGCGCACAATACGATTCTCAGTCGCGATACTATAGCGCGTTGCAAATGCGACTAACGCGCGTTAAAGTGCGTTTAAGAAACGCGCGTCAGCTGCGCTACAGTCGCCGTGGGCGAGGGCCCTTATTGTAGTGTCTTGTGTTAGAGATATTTAGTCTTAGTTTGGTCGAGGTAATAATTTGTTTTGTCTCTAACTCCGAAAAGTTCACCAGAACAGTTACTCAAACAATGCTTAGTGCTTACTTCAAAGATTTTTTTGTACGAAAGTTGAAAAACTGGAATACATAATTGTGTTTTATTTGTTTCCTTGAAGGATCTGTATTAAAAAACACTTAGGTTACAGAATAGATGTTGTTTTGTTAAATAAAAAGTGCAAACCTAATTTAAAAGCAATTTATTAACAACAGAAGTAACTAGTACATAATTTAATTAGTTCTAATCTTGGATGTTCACTAATCTTTACTTCTTTTTCCCTGAAAATAAAAAAAAGGTTGTTTTATAAACAATACACAAGAGGTAAAGTAAATGTAACTAATGGCGATTGAGTTGGCCTTGGAGTGTTTAGATGCACATGGCAATAATTTTCTGCATAGAGAAGCTTTTTTTTTTAACTACTCAGATACCCGCGAAACGAGACACAATAGTAAAACAATAACAGCGCGGTCTCATAGGATCGGTTGGGGATTCAAACGTTAAGGTGGGAAATCATCAAAATGTCTTTTCTCGCCCTGGGCGGAGCAGGAGGGCGTGTCAGACTTCTACTGAATAAAACCCACTCCTGTTCCTTCTTTGCCCTATTCTGGGGCCCTGGGATGCCGGGTGTGTGGAGAAGCTTGGAGTTTACTTGGCCTCACAGAAAATAAATAAGATGGTAATAATTAATGTGCATGTGAATCTACTTTTTTTTATGTATTGTTGTATGTCTGGTGGATTAAATTATGCAACGTTAGCTATTCCAGCATGAAGAATTAGTTGTAGAGAAATGTCTCACAATTTGTGACAGCCAGCAACATACACTACCAAGACCAACCGCTGTCATCAAATTTCTCCACAGAAGGTGTGAACTTTGGAAGATTTGGTTTCCAAATTGATAGGAATATTGTGATACAGAAAACCCCCAATTGGATAAAAATTGTTTCTACCACCTTTTGTCAGAAACAACAAAGATTTAGGTGTTATTGATTTCAACATTACTAGTAGTAGTAGTATATTAAAACGGGCTGTTATCTGCAACTCTATGACTAAAGTGCGTATTTTCATAATTGCTATTTTTATTATCAAGAACAGTTTTTTAATAAGATGCTTTGATCACATACCATCTTCACTATCAATTGTTTCCAGTCCCTGAAAAAAAAAAGTTTATTTTAGAAGTTTGCTTTGCTTTGCCAGAAATAATGGAGGCCTTAGCTCAGTAATGTTCAACCTGTAGGTACTAATTGGATAAATTTTTGATATTTATTTGATCTTTATTACAGACAAGGATTTATTAAGAAAAACATTCCTAATTCAAATTATGAATGACAACTAATACATGTGAGACAATCTAGTCCACACGGATTAGTTTGGAATAAACTAGTAAACACAGTACCAGTTGTTGTGGCGACACATGGGGGAGGCCTATGCCCAGCAGTGGACGTCTTTCGGCTGAGATGATGTTGATGATGAAGCTAGTAAAACGTTCATAAACAATATCTAACTTACTGCAACTTTGTAGGGGTTTCCAGTTATCCGGAGGTCTCTCTGATACAGCTGACGGTCCCATCTGTCATTGAGGGTGCGTCTGTAATGCTGCAAAATATATTTCTTTAAGCATTTTATCATGTAAAGCTGGATATGGGTGTTTGTTTACATATATACAGTGAGGGCTTGATTGATATCAGGAGATCATTAGCATATCCAACATTATAACATTTGTAAACATTTCTTTAAAACCTATCCACAACAGCTGATGGTATATATACTGTCGTCTAACTCCATACACACAATATATTATCTGTGATTCTTAAACTGAGCTGATAATAAATTATGAACCAACTCTGTATGATCTATGGAAGAAGACATCGCTGGGGGGTTGTTATCTAACATGTTTTTGTAAGTGTACTTACGTTGCCTATTACTAAATTGTGAATGTGATATAGACCCCAGCCTGGCAAACCTAGGGCAGCCGTGATAATGAAGGCACTGGGCAGAATTTCGTACCACATATTCGCGAATTATCGCACACACAGTAGCAACAATTTCGTAATTCGAATGACAGTAGTAAACTGTGTGTTGCCAGAGTTTAATACAAAATACTGGAAGCAAAAACAATGTGACCAAGAGGGAAAAGGACAAAACGGTGCTGGTAAGTAATCGACTTTTTCAAAATATGTATGACCCTAATAAACTAAATAAGCAAAACTCTCATTTATTAATTGTGAACTAATTTGCTTGATACGTTGAAGGTTCGTGAAAGTATTAAATATTATTAATGTCATGGATAGGTAAACCATTTTCAGGTAAAGAATAGAATAAAATTTAATTTTACACCAAAATAGTAGGTAACAAATCTTCGCCTCGAAAATTTTTCTTTTAGTCGAAGCATACGAAGATACAATTGAAAATAAAAGATTGTAAAGGCAAAAGCCCTTGGGTCACGCGACTTATCAAGGCGTTTCGCATCAGCTATTAAAATACAGTTCGTCCGCTATAAGTTGGCGAGTGTGAAGTTAGGCACTGCGAATTTTGGCGCTTGAAATATCGTACAAAAATAAAGGTTTTAAAAAAATAAATGCAATTTGCAGTTCTTATTGCTGTTAAAAACTGTTATTGGCATAAATTTTTTTAAAACCTTTATTTTTGTACGATATTTCAAGCGCCAAAATTCGCAGAGCCTAACTTCACACTCGCCAACTTATAACGGACGAATTGTAGTTATTGTGTAGAATTACTTCAAAGGTACCAAGGTTCTTCTTCCTAACTCCGAAATAGAAACCTCCTCAACTGGCTATGTCCAGTGAGGACCTACGTCAGGCTTTTTCAATGGCTTTTCTTGGCACTCCTCAAAGAAGGGGCTTACAGCTGCGATGCGGGCCAAATCTAAGTCCTACCGATACCTTACATTTGAAATTGAGAGTCAGCTTACTGATAGCTCCCCACGATCAAATCTCGATTACGGCAATGAGTTTTTACATATTACATTTTTAAAGTATTGATTATGTAAAATTATACCTACTAAATTTAATTTTGTAGTATAGTTTTATAATTTTCGAAAACTTACGTTCCCAATCAATAACCAATGAGTCCACCAGAGGCCATATCCACCGAATGCAATAGCACCAGTAATAATTACGTACCCTGGAAGAATATTATACCACATTATTTCAATGCAAATACACTGTGTCAAAGTAGACTAATCTATCATTTCTGATTGATTGTTGACATTAAAAGCACGGGCGTAAACAGAGGGAAAAAGGCCATGTATAAAAAAGATAAGCCTCTTTTCTTCAAGTATGTCAAAGCTCGAAACGGGTATAGTTTTTAAATACCTACCCTTTTACGGCCAGGAAGGAGATCACAAGACTAAATGCATAGGGTCCTTCCAGGCAGAAAGAGACGAACGCGATAGGTTCAAGATAGCTATGTGATTCGGATTGGCTGAGTCATCATGAAAAGCGAACTAGAAAACGAGAGTGTTTCGACTGGAACAGGTTAGTGTTCGGTTAAGATAACCCATTATTCTAGATTAGGATGAATTAAGGTTTCACGAAGATTTTGTAAAGAGACATTTGTGTCTCCGTCTGTGTAATTAAACCCAATTAGGATTATGTGACTTGACTTTTCGTTATTTCTTTATCTTACAATTCATGTATTAGAGGCTCCAGAATTATCGCTTGCCATCCGCTTACCATTTTTAACGCTATATTTTTTTCGTTTTTGTTTAATTCCTGCCTAACTTAGAAGAGCAATCCAAATATATTTGCCCGATCACTGCAGTCAGCAACTGGCAAAACACTTTGAAACATAATTAGATATTGCTTTGAAATTCTGTTTATTTTACGTTTTCTGTGCACTTTAGCTTGATCCACCTCCCCTATACCACATTTGCTAACGATGCTCAATGTGCTCGTGGAGACCAACCAATCCAACCATGGATTGGATTTGTTTGCTGATGAACGGGAGACGATATTATTTGAAAGTTTGTGGTTCTGTGAAAATATATAATGAAAGGATTAAAGTTTTTTCTTTTTAATTTTTAATGGCCGCCCGCTGGGCAAAACTCTGCACAAAATGTACCTGATGATGGAAGACGCCACCAAGGTCAACCCAGGAAGAGATAGTGGGATAACCTAGATGCTTACCACGCGAGCCAGTTAGAGGTGGCCCGAGAAAAGAATACCTACCTAGAATTAGTTAGGGGAGGCCTTTGCTCAGCTGTGGGACAGTATAGGCTGAAAATAAAAATGTTTTTTTTTTTTAATTTTTTTATCCTGTGTTCTAAAGCGTTTGTGTCTTGTGGTAGGTATGCTAAACAAATTCATTTTCTGTCTTTCTAGAACAATTAATAGTAAAGGTATATAACGAATAAGTTCCCAAAGGAACCGAGTCCTGCGCTGAGAGTCAATATCGAAATTTTGTTATCTCTCTCGAATATAACGAATAGGTTTCCAAGGGAAGCGAGGATTTGTTGATACTGATTGAAGTGAGAAAAGTCACTTAATTTCCTAATCTTAAAAATAATCGACTAACTCATATTATTTGTGAGACGAATTAGACCCATTCGGACTGAATTTATTTAAAAAATACTGTGAATTTAATCTTGTTGCCCTTTTAGGTACAAAAATTACTTTAGTGTTTTACTTTCATCATCGTTTTTTTAATGGAAACACTAGATTTTTTTTATTCATGGAACTTTATTATTTTTGGCAACACTAGTTATCGGGTCATCAAAAATGGCAGACGCTCCGATCGACTGTGAATTCCCTGTTTGGGGATTATTGCCGAAAAAAGAGACTGGAGTTGTCTCGTTTATCAACAAAAATGCAAATTATGATGGCAGAGACACCGTTATTGCTATTTTCGATTCGGGCGTGGACCCTGCAGCTGCTGGACTTACGGTAAAAAACTGTCATGTCACGATTTGTTTAGTTGCACTTTTAATGCAATTTGGGCCGATATTATGTATTGCTGGGGTTGCAGGTAACAAGTACGGGAGAGACGAAAGTTATAGAGAGATACGACTGTAGTGGCTGCGGAGATGTGGACACCAGTACTGTCATTAAAAAAGTCACCGATGGATGCATTACCGGTCTCACGGGCCGCAAGCTGAAGGTAATACATATTTTCCGGGTTTTTCTGAGTGGTACGTTCATTGCAATGTTGGTCAACAATGTCCGTAGGACGGCTATTTAATTACGTAAAAAACTGGAATTGAATCGGTAATAATATCTAATGTTATGATCAAGTTACTTTTCCCACTAACTGGATAACAATAATTATGTGTTTTTTATAAGTTGTTGTGGCCTTGTTTGATCTTATTAGAACATATTAAAAGTCCTGTTTATGTTAAATAAATTGCTGCCTTCATTAATGACCTTAAGGCCATAGAACTAGTTCATGCAAGTCATTTATTCATCTTTAACAAACAAAGTTCTTGTTTAATTTACAGGTCTTTGTGCTTTTGGCTCAAAGCCATATAAATAAAACAAGTACTTTGTTTGATTTAACTTTACACATTAGTTGTTAGTTATTTATTTAAACTTCATGCACAGTAGTGGTACATAGGCAGATTTAATGCATAAAGGCATTCTCTACCAGTCAATAATTATAATAAAAAAAATTATTACCCAATTTAACTTAAAATCTTTGACTGATAAATGATTTTTATTTTGCAAATAGGTTTTTTCCAAACTCTTTTACACATCAATTCTTTTTTTGGACTGTTAACTTTTACATACAATATAAGTTGAAAGTAAAATTAACTCGTCATACCCTGTGCAAACATCGGTGTTTGCACATTATTTGCATGCTAAAACAGACAAAATGCGAATAAACAGATTTTTAAACCATTACTATTCGTTATTTTTATGAAGTCATTTGTATTTCTTGTAAAAATAAAAACAGTTTTTATTATGGGGAACGTCATTCACTGCACCCTTAATTGTGAATAATCTGCATTCACAGTAGGTTTGATGAGTCAATAAAAATATACTATCATTCTCCAATACTGTTTCTTGTAGATCCCAGAGCTATGGAAGAATCCGTCTGGATCATGGAGAGTGGGTATCTTACACCCGTTTAGTTTATACCCAACAAAGCTGAAGGAACGCATGCAAGAGCATCGGAAGGAGCATGGCTGGGACGTTGGTTACAAGCCCGCCTTTGCTGAGGCTAATAAGAATCTGCAAGATTTTGAATCTGATGTTGGTAAGTGGAGCTATGAATTATAGATTAATAAATCTATAGATAATATGCTAAATACAGGTTTATCAAAAAAAATCCTCCTGTTCTTAAATTTAATTCTTATCAAATTTTTAAATCTTAAGATTGACATTCATTTCATTTAAGTGAAGAGAATACATAATCGTGCCCAGAAGATTTTATTTTTGTAGTAAGACCTAACTTTTCAAATTTACTAAATTATTTTTGGATCCTATTTAACACCAAGTTATTTTTATTTCAGTGGCGAAGAACCCAGTTCTGAGCCCTGAAGACAAACTCCTGAAGGAGGAATTGGAAGCAAGAGTGGAAGTTCTGCAAGCTGCAGAGAAGAAGTTTAATGATTTAGGACCTACGTACGACTGTGTGCTGTTCCACGATGGATCTGTTTGGAGGTTTGTTTTGACTTTGAATGGAAAGGGAAGCTTTAAGAAACTTTGTATCTAAAGATAGTATTCCATTCTTAGCGACCGCAATGCGTGACCGCGACGAGTACGCGTGACTCAAATTTTGGTGTGGATTTGAGTGCATCCAGATCGCGTATGGCCCCACAGCAGTATGGCCTTGGTCGCGGCCGAGATCCCGGTCGCTAAGAACCAAATTATTTATTTATTTATTTATTAAATTCTTTATGCACTTACAAGTACAGAGGCGGACTTAATGCCTTAGGCATTTTCTACCAGTCAACCTTTGGGTGATGCAGAGAAAAATAGTGGTAGGTGCAATAAGAGAGAGAAAAAGCGAATACAAGAATAGATAAACTAATAATGATAAACCTAAAATATAATAACTAATACTCAAATTTATAAACTATGTAATATATACATACATACACTAATGCAATCAAACAATTGGTTATAAACAACAATTGGATACCATTACCGCTGTGATGAGACTACTGCCAACTTCTTGCAAAACAGCTCACGAACTTTGGTTTTGAATGCTAATCGGCTCTTTGCCATCCTGATCTCCTGGGGGAGCGAATTCCACAAAGAAATAGCTACCTTTAGAGTAATTACTTTTTATTCGTTTTATTAACCATACGTCGCGTTAGCTGCACCGTTAATAAAACGTACTGTGTACAAGAGGCCTATTACATGGCGTGTAGATATTATATCTGGTAGTTCTAAAGCATTATCTTCAAGGTTTAAATCCTAGAAGTAGGACCTATAACAATGCCCTTGGATTAAAACTGCACTGATTGCACAACTTTTTATTGATTGTACATCAATCAGATGCATACCAAAGCCAATGTTATTTCCTTGAGTTATAATCTAATAGGGTAATATTAAAATTCTAATTACTAAAGCATCTGTAAATGCATAAATATGGCAACTAGTAACTACTATTACTATTAGAGATTAAAACAGGTTTATTTTAAGGTCACACAATGTACAGAGGATATAAATAATAAGTCTATTGTAACTTTAATAGTTGATTGACTTTATATTTTCCTACGGGAACAGGAATTCAAACTATGGAATATATTTTCGAAATGGTTGGATAAAATGGATGGGAATTTTACAATCATATAAGTAATTAGCTTTAGCCCGCAGCTTCGCCCGCGTACATAAAATATAGCCTATGTCACTCAGGAACACAGCAAAACACAACAGTTTAGGCGGACCCTGGCCAATGCCGGGATTAACGCCAGGCAGAAGAAGAAGACTCAGGAACACAGCAGCTTTCTATTGGTGAAATTTAATTTTAGCAATCGGACCAGTACTTCCACAGATTACCTCATACAAACAAAAAAACAAACTTTACCTCTTTATTATATTAGTATAGATGTTAAAATGAGTAACTTAGGGCCTTCGACTTTTTGTAGCGCTGTTGACGCGCGTTTTGTAAACGCACGATAGCATCGCTATTAACGTGCGCTACTAACGCGCTACAGCATTGCGACTGTAGAGCTGCAAACGCGCGACCGTGTCAGACGACATCGGGACAAGGACGGAGGGAGGATGGTGCGTGAATGAAAAACAAAAACAATCTACGTACAAAATCTTAATTTTTGTGCTACTGTATCGCGTTTGCATCGCTGAGAATCAGGACGTGGGCGACGGCATACAGCTCTCTACATAGTATAAAATAAAATTACTTTCAGTCTGCTTCCCCAGTACTTACTATACCATGCTATCGATTTTAAATGCGATTTTTACTAAAGATAAATTATCGATAAAGTTTCGTATGTAGGATCTGTACCCGTGCGAAGCTGTGGCGAACTGCTAAAAAACTAGAACTTATTAATTTTTTAATTATTCTGTATTTTAATCTAACTATTGACATTCTAAATTCAATGTAAACTTTGTAAATTTTAATATTGTTATGATATATTTCCATTTTAATTTTTATTATTGATTATACAAGTGCTGTGCACACCTATAAGTGACAAATACGCCGCTAAGTTGTTTATATGTTCTTTTTGTTAATGTAGTGATTTAGTGAATAAGTTGTTGGTGTGTCAACAAATAAATAAATAAATATTGAAAATCTTCCTCTTCCCAACAGAGCATGTATCGACACGTCAGAGACGGGAGACTTGGCGTCGGGCCCCCTGCTGGGAGAGTACAGTGTGACGCACGAGCACACACACCTGACTCCCTTCGACGAGATGACCGTCAGCATCAACGTGCATGATGATGGACACACGCTGGAAGTCGTCGGCATGTGCTGTGAGTAGTTACTTTAGTCTTATCCTTATAGTCCAAGTTATGTCCTCTTACTCGATTTCACCCCGAATCATCTTATTTGATCTGTTGCTTCTGGGGAACAGGTGGTATTCCGAAAGGTTGACACCGAGTCCCCCCCAGGTCATAGGCAACGAAGGAACGGGGTAGGGGCTTAGTCAGTAAGAGTCTGACACGCCCCCTACCAATTGACTTGGTTGACCGATTGACTGCGTAGCTTGTCGCAGTTTCGATTCCCACATAAGCAAATATTTGTATGGCCTACAGAAAGGATGCCTTGTGTATTTTATACATGTTCCTGAATGACAAGTGTGAGGTAATGTTTTTTTTTTAAACTAAGTGAATTTGTTTATGTAATTTTACTTACAATATGTAACATCACACACACCCTATTCTTACTACAAATTCAAAGACAAATTATCTAACCATTGCTCCCTTCCGCAGCAACCCACGGCACGCACGTAGCCGCCATCGCGTCCGGCTACTTCCCGGACGACCCGTCCCGTAACGGCGTAGCGCCCGGCGCCAAGATCGTCTCCCTCACCATCGGAGACTCACGCCTCGGCTCTATGGAGACGGGAACAGCCCTCGTGAGGGCCTGCATCAAGGTCATGGAACTGTCCAAGAAGATGAGGATCGATGTCATTAATATGAGTTATGGAGAGCATGCGCATTGGTCTGATGCTGGGTAAGTGGGAGAAAGGAGCTCATTTATTTTGATACCAATTCTAAAAGTTAAAAAAAACCTGATAATCTGTTAGAAATTGACCCCTAAGCTAGTTAGATGTGGTTTGAACATTCTGTGCTGTTAGATTAGCTAAGACCTTGTCTAGAAGAAGCGAATTCGTCGCAAAACGTTTCGCGCGAATTCATCCACTTGCTAGTGAGATGCTAGGCACAAATAGGTACATCACGTCCACAAGCATCACGCGATTTCAATATACGCGCGTAAATCGCGTACACAATGCCAGACCCTAGACTGGCGCGTGATTTGCGCGTAATGCGCGCGAGTCGAGATACTAGGGACCCCTTGTTGCGTTCAGTTAAACGTGCTAACTCCGGCCAGGTGGATGTATCGGGAAAACATGAAGCACCAAAATTTTGATACGAAATTGTTGAATGCTCGCGCGTTGGTACGCTCTTTCTGGGCGCAACGTTCGCGCGAGGTACGCTCTTTCTGGGCGCAACGTTCGCGCGAGGTACGCACGAGAGACTCGCGACGAATTCGCCCCTTCTGGACAAGTTCTTTTTATCAGCATAGAAACGCACGTAAATCGCGATATCTGAACGCAATAGAAATTAAAACGTGCGAGTGAACGCGCGCGTAATACGCCACATCTGAGGGCTTATCCAGAAAGGGCGAATTCGTCGCGATTCTCTCGTGCGAATCACGCGCGATCGTTGCGTCCAGAAAGAGCGTACCAACGCGCGAATATTCAACAATTCCGTATAAAAATGTTGGCGCTCCATTTTTCCCGATACGTCCACTCGGCCGGATTTCGCGCGTTTAACTGGACGCAACAAGAGGTCCCTAGTATCTCGACTCGCGTGCAATACGCGCGGATCACCCGCAAGTCGAGGATCTGGCGTTGTGCACGGGATTTACGCGCGTATTTTGAATTCGCGCGATGCTTGTGGACGCGATGTATTCGTGCCTAGTATCTCAATAGTGCGTGAATGACTCCCTTTCTGGACAAGGTCTGAGACCGACACTAACTTGTTGTCCCTTTTCCACTATTTGTATTGGTATTTTAGTGTAGTTGCGTTTCTTTTTAAATTCAGTCGCATAGGCGACGTGATCTGCGAGGTGGTGAACCGCTACAACGTGTCGTGGGTGGTGTCGGGCGGGAACCACGGGCCTGCGCTGTGCACTGTGGGAGCTCCGCCCGATATCGCGCAGCCCATACTTATTGGTGAGTTTTAAACAGGCAATAAGGTATTTATATTTTAATTTAAATGGCGCCGTTGTTCCCCGGAGAGGCGGCTTGTACAACTGGAAATCTGTAATACTAGATTATGATACAAGTGTGTAATGTGGGTGATTACCGTCGCGGCGGTATTAAGACCCGAGCCGTGGCGAGAGTCTTAATGAGAGCCAAGAACGGTAATCATCAAGTACTCACATGTATCATACGACGTTTTTCAATGCACTTGTGAAAAAAAAAACAATTTAAGAATAAGAATACAACTACAATAGATTTTTTTATGCCTTCAAGGCTGACGCGCTTTTTTTAAACGCACACCAGCGGTTTAAAATACTTGGTGTACACAGGCCTTAATTCTTACTTAGACAGCAGTCTCTGAGAATGCAATAAGCATGTTAGTGCGGTTCCGCAGGTGTGGGCGCGTACGTGTCACCAGAAATGATGGCAGCGGCGTACTCCATGCGCGGACGCTTGGGCGGCGGCGCCTTCAGTTGGAGCTCGCGCGCGCCCGGCGCGGACGGCGCGGCCGGCATCAGCGTGTGCGCGCCGGGCGGCGCTGTGGCCGCCGTCGCTAGGTCTGTCCATACTACACTCTATACTCACTTACCCATTCCTAAACATAACCATTTTATCATTAATTCCATGTTTTACTCATCATTAGGTACTAACATTAGCGATGCGCGATGATGAGAGGTTTTATTCGATTGTTTGATTACTTGGTGGTTCTCGATTGTTTCGACTTCCGACTCGATCTTTTATTGAAAGAAATAAAATTGATTTATTTGACACAAAATAAAGCACACAACAGTTAAGTAAATGCGAAACAAAAAGGATTGTGTGGTTTTTATGAAACCACGGTAAAAGTGAAACTTTTTTTCGCATTATAGACATTTAACTAAAAAAATTCGGAATAATATTCCATTAAAGGTATATTAAACAAAAAAGCGTAGGGCACTGGCACAAATGAATAATAGTCTATTCACTACTCGGTCAGCTGATGCGAACTATAGCCGCCGCCATATTGGCCTCGGCTGCTCTGACGTCACCGTCACGCGACATGCAACACACAGACGAAAAAGTTCGAGACGATTTAATAAAAGTTTCACCTTTAAAAAAATAAAAACGACCAAAAAAAAGCAACCGTAAAATACAATTATTGCGAGTCTCATCCTGGTGACTGGACAAGACTCGGTGAGTGATTGATTTAAACAATTAAAATTAAAAATCGATTTTGTTGAATCGAAACAATCGAAAAACATCTCGATTATGTTGCAAAACAGCGAGTCAATAATTGACAAGATAACGATTCCGATTCTTTAGATTACTAAAACATCTCAAAATTGCCCATCGCTAACACACTCCCCCTAAAACTCCGTTTAGCTTGAGACGCTCTTATTAAACGCTATCACCGATAGCGTGAATAAGACAGAGAATTGTTTTCAAGCTACAGTGAGCGTTCCGTCTTAAGGCAGCGACGCTATACACGCTTTAAAGGAAACAACAATAACAGGTAAATATGCCGATGACGGAATGTACACTAAAGTGGACATGCACTTAAGTTCGTTGAATCTTTGTTCGCAGATTTACGTTAAGAAATTGTCAGCTTATGAATGGAACTTCAATGGCGGCACCTCATGTGGCTGGAGCTGTAGGTATGTGACTATCTTTGTAAATATTATCATCGAAAATCATCAGTTAACATCGTATCATTAATTATTAACATCGTAATATTAATTACTATGAATTAACATTGAAGGACTGCAATAATTTGTCCGCTGTGGTCTTCCCGTCCGATTATAATTTGTGTGTCTTTAAGGTGAATAGGCTCTTAATAAACTAGTGCGCCTCACCATCGACAATTGCATCACTGCTAACCATCAGATGGGATCGCGGTCAACCAATAAAAAAAAAATTAGCACTTTCACTGTGACTGTGTGTGAGACTTCATTCGCGAGCAAGTTGTGATTGTGACATTAGTAATTAGAAAGGGTAGTTTTGATAAACTTATGATGACTGTCTTCATTATTCATTTAGGTTTTAACTATGCAAAGTTTCAAGTTTATTCACATATGGAATAAGATTCTCTCATACAACCTTTGAAGCCCCCTAATTCGTATTATAGGGGTAGTTGTGATAAAAGAATATTAAAAACCTTTTTTTATTTAATTAGGTTACTATTTATACTAAAATTCAAGTAAGTATATTAGCCCAGTACATTTTGCATACAAACGATCTTTCCGCTTTGAGGGGTAGCCTCTTAAAAGATAAAGTTTTAAAAACCTATTTTTAGTAGCCTACATCACAAAAAGAGGCCTTGTGCATAATTCCCTGTTCCTAGTCCCAGTTGTTTTCGGCTGTGCGATGTCAGTCAATTAGTTTCTCCTTTCATCTACATAAGATAATAATCAGAAAGTGGTTAAAAAAACAGGATAAAAAGGGGTTCATATACCAAAAAAAAAACAAAAATGCCAAAACAAATCTCAGCATGTTACTGTCATCATTTCAATGTCTTCATATCATCCTGTTGTAAATGCTGTGTTACCAAGTGACTTTTACACAGAATGCCCTTGTAAATTGATTACAGTAAATGTTTTGTAAATAAGTCGTTGGTGTGCCTATTATTATTACATCTAGCCTATGCTGTCCTACTGCTGGGCAAAGGCCTCCCTCCATTCTTTCCCGGCTTTGAGCTACTTCCTGCCAATTCTCAAGGAAGACATCCAAGTCGTCCCGCCATCTCCTTCTTGGTCTGCCGCGACCCCGTCGTGCGTTTAAGGGCACCGATCTTGTGTTTTACTGGCCCAATGCTCGCCCATTTAAGTTGGGCAGCCTTCTGAGCCACGTCAATGATCTGCGTTTTGGAGCGCAGTATAGTGTTTTGAACACGATCCTTTAATTTAACACCTGGTATACTGCGCTCCATAGCACGTTGGCAACTGGACTTTTGGATGTTAGTCAGGTGTGCCTATATAAATAATTAAATTTTCAGCAATCCTAATCTCCGGCCTAAAAGCAAAGAAACTCCCGTACTCGCCGTACTCCATCAAGCGCGCGCTAGAGAACTCGGCCACGTACCTGTCGCACGTGGAGCCCTGGGCACAGGGCTGCGGGCTTCTCAATGTTGAGAAGGTAAGTTCATTTTATAAACTGTGTTTTCCAATTGAGTCAGATAAGGCCCATGTTATTTGAGGTTGGCGCAACTAATCTTCTTACATTCTGTTCTGTCAACCATTACCTTCTGCCCTTCATATGGTTCTGTGTGAGGTATTGGCATTAGACGGCAGCAAAGCTCGCTTGAAGTTCTTAAATTATCCTACAGAAACATAATACCAAGATAAAGGCCAAGGTATGCGATAGCATAATAGGGGATAACCTATTATAGCTCATAGTGTAATTTGTAATATACTTATAGTTGATAAAGTATAATTGGTTAGGCTAGGCCCTCCAATACGAATTGCAAATTCATGTCGATAAAAATGAAAATTTAAACCATAATCAGCTTTATATTGTTCCCACAGCTGGGACTCTTGTTGAGGAGCTCGTGGCTAGATAATAACAGCCGCACGGGTCGAGCTTCAAGGTTAAGCAATGCTTGCCAAGGTTGGTCTGTGGATGGGTGACCATCTTAACATACCGAGTTTCCTTCGTGCCTCGGAAAGCACGTTAAGCCTAAGGTCTCGGCTGTCATTTGTAGATTTTTTGCAGTCGTTACGGATAGTCGGAAGCCAGTTAATCTGACTCCAATCTTGCCATGAATTACCGTGTTACCCCGGTTAATGAGTAGTGGAGGTCTGGTAGGCAGCCGCTCCTCGTAAAATACTGGTATTCAGATAAATCCGGCGTGACTGGAAGCCGACTGACGACTGATGATGTGACTATAAACTAGTAACTTTTACAACATTAGTAGAACATTTCTATAACTTCAAACTCTTTCCCACAGGCATTCGACCTCCTAAGCACATACTACGACCAACCAGAACGCGACGTAACCTTCAGCATCCAGTGCGGCACCAGCAACGCCAAGGGCATCCTGCTGCGGCCGCGGCCCGACGACCCGCCCAAGGACGTCGGCGTCACCATCGAGCCGCACTTCCTGCAGGACCATAATGATATGGAGAGTGAGTCTCGTTTTGTACCTTATGTTGGTAGGTGTAGAACTCAGTTTAGATTGTGTAGTTTGGTTGATGTAGAACGTTTTGATAATTTCGTGTGTTTTAGCCTATTAGCGACCCTGTTCAGCTTCGTACGGGTGCTCATTATATACAACAAATCTTCCTCATTTATCTAAATTGTATTAAAACCGTTGCGTTGTTTAGGATTTAGGGCCTATGCACACCACGTTTTATAAAAGCGCTGTCGACGCGCGTTTTGGGAACGCGCGTCGCCGGCGCGTTTTTATCCTGCAAAGCAGTTTGTTGTCGTTTGTATCGATACCAACGCGCGGCACTGGCGCGTCTTTCGCTTGTAAATGGGTGTACCCCAAAAACGTCGGTAATTTTTCTTCTTCTTTAAAAAATAACCAAGCGCATGTATTCAATGCTGTCTCGACCGACGCCATCTTGCTACTGTTGACGAGGTTCTCCTTAAAAACACAAAATGCCAGCGCGTTTGTATCGATACACACGCGCGTTTGCATCGCGTCTGTATCGCTACACACGCGCGTCTGTATTTATACAGGTGTGCAAAGGTCTACAGGCTGCGTCTGACTTGCGTGCGTATCGCGTCTGTATCTCTACAAATGCGCGTCAACGACACGTTTAAAAAACGTGGTGTGCATAGGCCCTTAAACAGACAGAGAGAGTAGAAGAACAAAGTGATAGTGTTAGAGATTACTTTTATTTAGGGGTCGTAGTGTATGTGACGTAGGATGTTTGTTGTGAAATAAAATGTAGGCGAAATCATACCTTTTGTTGATAGCTATAGAGCTCAGTTTTACTGTGCATAGTTAAGGTATATTTTTTATGTTGCTTGGATACTTTGAATAAAATAAATCTTTTGATTTTTAATTAAACCAAGTGAACTTTAGACTCGTATTTTCATTTCGTAGGGCCAAAAGATAAGGAAGGAGGTGATGGTATGTCAAAGATGTTTATTTTATGTAGATGTTTGGTTTTTAAACTATATGGCACAATATATAATAATAATAGCCAAGAAGCCTGGTATAATAGTGGTGGACCAAATCATCAAAATATAAACATGTATCAGCAAGTATCTTGATTTGGTTCAGCGATTATTCGAGGAGCGATTATTGTATCGATAATCGTTTTAGCTAATGGCTTAATAGCCACAAGACCGACCAACATCTTAGGAGGCTTTCGTTAGGTGAGTGGATCAAGGGTTTGATTGAGAAAGTATAGAACACGTTTCGTAAGAGGTTTTTCCCTTACAGCCCTGACCGCTGGTATCTTGGACTCCGTTCCTAATGCCGGTGGGATACAAAATACAATGTTTTATGTTTTTAATTAAAATATTGAAATGTGTATTGAAATGAAAACAACATTATTAAACTTTTTGTTAATATTGTACGATTTTCACAGTCACATGTTTGATTTTTAAAAACATTTTTATTAGGCCTACTGAGTTATTTTACAGAATAGAGTATGATAACCAAAATCCAATGATGTATTTAATTAAAAAAAGGAAAATCAGATGCATATTGTTATGCTAGGGCCTGTGCACACCCCGTTTTATAAACGCGTCAGTAACGCGTGTTTGTTCGCTGCAGATGTGATACGCACGCAAGTCAGACGCAACCTGTCCGCATGCGACGCGCTGTCGTCGCATGTTTCTATAAAGCAAGTCAAGGGCTCGTTTAAAAAATGTGGTATGCACAGGCGCTTAGTCTGCGAGAGCGGCAGCTCGCGACCCAGTCGCTTGCTGTCTTTCAAAGAACGCCGCGAGACCAGTGCGTGCAAAGCGTCTCACATTGGCATAACGCTACAAAAGTGCACCCAAGTACCGCGTGCGCTAGGATTACGTCACACACTCGCTCCAGGAACGCGCCCAATGCGGGGATGGCTTAAGCTAATCTCAAAAACTACGTAATGTTTTGTATAAGTTTCGTGATCCGTGTGGTAGCAGCAGATACAACGAAAGCTATGTAGCGTGCATGTGTTGCAGACAAGTCGATAATTCCGAAGCAGATCGCGTTCGGCATGCGCCTGGCGCTGGCGAGCGACGCGGCGTGGCTGTCGGCGCCCGCGCACCTCGACATGATGAACGCGGCGCGCCCCTGGGCCGTGCGCATTGACACCGCGGGACTCAAGCCCGGTGCGCACTTTACTAGGTAACCTACGTTTTATTAGTGTGCTTCTAAAAGAAGAAAATTGATGGAGAAAATCGTAAAAATGTTTGGTAAGCGAAAACAAATTCTGGAAAAACAATCATAAGGCCTTTGTGCAGCTGAGAGGCTTATGAAATAATAATAGACACAATTATTAAACATTGTATTCAACACTGTCCTCAACATAGTCTTCAACACTATCCTCAACATAGTCTTTAACACTGTCCTCAACATAGTCCTCAGCATAGTCTTCAACACTGTCCTCAACATAGTCTTCAACATTGTCCTCAACATAGTCTTCAACACTGTCCTCAACATAGTCTTCAACACTGTCCTCAACATAGTTTTCAACGTCTTCAACACTGTCCTCAACATAGTCTTCAACATTGTCCTCAACATAGTCTTCAACATAGTCTTCAACACTGTCCTCAACATAGTCTTCAACATAGTGTTGAACACCGTCTTCCCACCGTGTTGCAGTATCCGCGCGTACGACGTGTCGTGCGTGGAGAAGGGGCCGGTGTTCCGCGTGCCCGTCAGCGTGTTCCAGCCGCAGCCGCTCGCGCTGGCCGCGCCCGCGCCGCCCAGCGTGGTCGAGAAGAGCAAGCTGTTCCAGCCCGCTACTATTGTCAGACATTTTGTTATTGGTGAGTACTCCATGACATAGGTCTCGCGTGAACCTAGCAACTATAACAAAAAAACCCTTTCACAAAAATATTGTCACATTAATAATTAGGTTTGGAACACTTCTGAGGAATTTTTCACCAAGGTAAGCTCGTGAACAATTCACCGCGATAAGTCTGAGCAAATTCATTCATTTTCGGGTCAACCCCGAGAAATCACACTGATACTATAAAGGTGAAAGTTTGGGAGTGTGTATGTCTGATATAGTGTGAGTATGTAGAACAGAATATAATATATTCAATGCAGGCAATACAATACTACAGCAACAACACAAAATAATAAAACAAGTGTGCAGTAATACAAAACAATTGCACTGAGCGTGTCTGTACCGCAAGACCCAGCACTGGTTTTCACCTGGCACCCGCAATAATACCCAGATGATGGATTTGTATTTTTTTTTGTGCTAATTTCTAATGAATTCCCCTAGTTCCTCCTGAAGCCACGTGGGGCTTGCTAAAGATCTCAACGGAAGACAAAGAGAAGACTGGTAGATTCCTAGTCCACACCATGCAGCTACTACCTAAGAAGAGCTGTAGGAGCCATGAGACGCAGAAGATGATCAACGTCACCGCTGAGGCACCTACCTTGTTACCCTTCCAGTTAGTGGTAAGTGGAGGAGATAATCTGTATGAATTCGGCCTCATCTAGTAAAAAAAATAAAAAAAAAGTAAAAAAAAAAATTGACGTAAAAGAGTTTGAAAAAACCTATTTGCAAAATAAATATCATTTATCATTTATATGTATAGGGTAGGGCTTTCAATACCGGTATTACGGGATCCCGTAATACCGTGATCACGGATATTTTTTTGTCTTTTTCAATCACGGTGTTGACTAGCCAATACCGTGATCACGGTATTACAATCTGTACATATAATAAAACAGTAAAATTGTATATCGCTGACCACTCTTCGCGCAAAAACTACTGAACCGATCCTGTTCAAATTTTGCATACTTACATAATCCATATATCCCTTCCTTCGCTAGGCTATATTTTTTCACGCTATTTGCTAGGGGGTGTGAGCAATATTGCATTTTGTCGGTTTTGAACGAGTCGCCCCGAGTTCGAATCCCACCTTCAATTTATATTTCTGACAATATTTTATCTTATTCTTTTTGGAAAAAAGTGACTTATACCAGTTTTTCATAACAAAATCAACATTCCTATTTGATATTTTCCAAATATTTTGTAAGAACTAACCAAAACACGTTATAAAGTCCAAGCGTCCACGAAATTCAAATACTATAATGTTACGTTATTCCATTTAGCAGCAAATTTATCTACTGAAATGAAAATCATCACGCTATCATCGACGAAGAGGTGGGCAGTCAATTATGACATTCATATGAGAACGTCTATTTTGTTCGATTTTCATCGAAGATCGCGGTGCAGTGTTGTCATGACTAGATTGTAACGTAACACGTTGGTGGTTCGAATCCTAGGTGTTTTAGAAAAAGCTTTTTGACAATTTTTTTTACATATTACAGATGATTCCTCATCTGAAAAAAAAACCTAAATATGAAACCTACTGGGGCCATGGTTTCGTTTCTGAATGGGAGACCCTGAAACGTAGATAAGGCAATGAAGGAATATAGGAGTGAGTCTTAGGTAATAATCTGACACGCCCTCGTGTGTGATTGATGATTTCCCTACTAAAAAAAAATACTAATTGGCGTTTTAACTTGAACAGTTTAAAGGTGGCCTTTCGAACCGAGCGTCAGTGACGCCGCGACAGAGCGACAGATGGATGTTCTATGCAACGCGGCGTCAATGACGTCACTGACGCGGCGTCAGTGACGTCACTGTGACTTCACTGACGCCGCGCAGGTCCAGGCAAAATTCAATATAACCTCGTAAGTCCAAATGTACAATATATTGAACAAAACAGCATGCAGCATTCCGGCCCAGACTTCAATAATAAAATCTTCTACTAAACGCCCAATGTATATTACAATGTACATTTAGTTTAGACGCATGTTTCTTTAATTTCTTTGCGCCAACTGTCGTTTGATGTCAATGGTATGATTGGTTATTACTTTGGGAGCAAGGTTGACTTCTGATATTTGCGAGAAAGCCTTCAGCAGTCTGTCCAAATTTGTATTTTTTGCCATTTTGTCGCCGATCCAAGAAACATGAGAGTAAAAATCCTAATTTATTGAAAAAATATTAGCCTATTTTGTTCAGAAAATTAGATAACTGTAATAATAAACACATACTTTATCTAGAATAATTTTTAGTTTGGATCTATAACACTTATTTATATTTTTTGTACTTCGTCGAAAAGTCATGTTCATTGTGTTGCACATCGGGCGTTAATAGATGGTAATACGATTTTATTTTTGGAGTTTTTAGGACTGATCATCTTAAGTTTCTGAAAGAGTAGGGGTGTTCCTAAATCTCAAAGGGCAAGTGAAGAAAACATGTGTGGTTTTAGTCAGTAAAAGCCTCACAGAAGGCGTCATTTCATCCTAGAAGCGGGAGAAGTCATTATATGATTTCCCACCTCACCTTCCCTCTCTTAACGATTTCAAGGTTGAAGTTTTCTAACCTTCAGATGAAAATATTTTGAACCCAGAGTATCGACCTGAACCTTTAGGATCCGTCTGTTAGCAGAATAAGACCCATGAAAGTGGGAATAGACTAGAAAAAATGGTTAAAAAGTTGAATTAGAACATGTTAGACCTGGACGAGGGCAAGTTAGTGACAAAACTAAACCCAAAATATAAAAATTGAGTTTTTTTTTCTCTAAAAATTAAATGAACACTCATTAAAATTACTTTCATTTATTAAAAATTAAAGATCACCTAAACGCCCAATGTGCATTTAAATGAACACGCGGTATTAACTTAAAACTGGCTGTAATGTATTCCTTTCCTACTTAGACAGCACAGAAAAATAAATAAAAAAACCTTGGTTGACTTTTTCCTCCAAAAATTTAGTTTGCTAAGCTTGGGCCGGAACTATGGTAGGTGATATTGTTCATTGTACTGTGCATTGGGCGTATAAGCTCATCTTGCAAAATTTTGCTTGGGCCTTACGAGGATAATGTGACTATTACTAAACTTCAATTTTATATATACGTTCATTACTGTCGCGGCGACACTGACGCTATAGACGCTCGGTTCGAAAGCCTACCTTTATGTAAAATTAATGAATCAGATATCTTCAGAATGAATCGAAGTATAGGATTGATACAAGTTACTTTTGTGCAGTTTTACGAACTTAACGCGGACGAAGTCGCGGGCAACAGCTTGTTTCATTATATATTTCACATTCTGGGGGGAACACGTGGTATTCTTAAAGGTTGACACCGAGTCCCCCCCAGAACGAAGGCAACGAAGGAACGGGGTAGGGGTTTAGTCAGTAAGGGTCTGACACGCCCTCCCGCTCCGCCCAAGAGCGGGAGAAGTCATTCTGATGATTCCCCTGCGAGAAAAAAAAAACCCATGACCTCAGAGGCTTCGACCCTGCTGGGCCCCTACAGTTTGCTAACATCTCTTTTAAGCGCGTGTGGAACAATACGCACCGTTGACCCTCTGGATTATTACCGGACAGCTAGACGGCTAACTACCCATTGCTCGCCGTCCACAAGCCCACTCCTACGGTGGCTCTAAATCTGAATCCCAGCGGCTGGGGCGTCAAGGCGTGCAGTGCAGCCGCCTGTCGCTTCTGTGTATTTTGCGCCTTATGAAATACAAGTCATTCATAATAATAATATATTAAAACTACATGCAATGTAGAAGGTACAGGCAGGAGGAGCTCGTGGCTAGATAATAACAGCCGCATGGGTCGATCTTCAAGGTTAAGCTACGCTTACCAAGGTTGGTCTGTGCACTGGTGACTATCTTAACATACCGAGTTTCCTCCGTGCCTCGGATAGCACGTTAGCCGTAAGTCCATGTAGCGACTACGATCTACTACATATGACGTCACAGAATCCTGCATAGCGCTAGCAAAGTTCTCCGCGCGATTTGAATAGATACAACAGCCCGCAATCATCTATCGGGCAGTAGCCCACCGGACATAACACCCGTCCGGTCGGAGGATCCTCCCTTTTCAACGGAGATATGTGGGACTTTACTCTCTGTTCCACCTACCTCCAAAGTCCAGGCTGTCATTTGTAGATCTTTGGCAGTCCAGAGAAGAAGCCAGTAAATCTGACTCCAGTCTTGCCATGAAGTACCGTGTTTCCCCAGTTAATGGGTTGTGGAGGTAGGCAGCCGCTCCGCGTAAAATACTGGTATTCAGCTAAAATCCGGCTTGACTGGAATCCGACCAATATAGTTGGGAAAAGGATAGGCAGATGATGGATTCTTATAGATACTATGTTACCTAGTCTACACTATGCTCTCATCCCATAGTATCATTGTAAAAAAACAAAAACTTAAAAAGAAGTACCGTAGGTAGAGTATCCTTCCGGTACTTAGAATCGCGCTCTAACTTCTGACGTTTGAAAGGGCAAAGTGAAGAAAAAAAGGAAGAAGAAGGAAGTGAAAAAGGAAAATTAAAATTTCAAATTCACGTGGTTCTCGTGAAAATCGTTTCCTACTAATAGTTTGCACCAGAACCAGGTCAATAGGTAATTCATTCTTCTTTGGAAGAATGAGTCATTCTTCAGCTGAGTGCATCAACTGGTGACAGAATGATATTATTTTTAATTAGAGACGTGACTATTGTTTTACAAAATCTTAGGCCAAAATATTCATCTATAACCAATTTATTGTAAGATACCTACAGGATTCAAAACAAGGAATACTTTTGTTCAAAGAACTAATAAATAACAGAAAACACAGTTCTAAAATTTAATTAGAGGCAATCAATCTACGTGCTCAACTTAGAGATTAGGTCTTAATTAGTCACTCTAATAAATTAGTAAATAGATGTTCCGACGTATGTCTCACTTTCTCAATAAAGTCACCACACAAAGTACAACTTCTTATCTATATATTTTAATGGGAAAAAACAAGATACAGTTTTAAAACCTTTATTTAAAAAAAAAACACTACACTACCAGTCCAACATCAGCGTCTTGAATGTCGTTTGAGTTGGTCTCAATCTCCTCCCGGCTCCCTCCCAACTCAGGCTGTTGTTCCGTGACGGCTGCCACCTCTGTCGTCCTTCACTCCATCCTTCAACGGGAACGTTATCTTCAAGTCATGGTTCATGGCATGTCTTGAAGATAACTCTGGAGGCTCGAGGATCCAGTGACCTCCATTTATGTTCACATTGTCAGGCAGGATCTCACTGAACCTCCAGTGAACGTCGTTCTCGGCGTTCACTTGGATCTTCACCAGTCCTTCGCGGGCCTTCACGACGATGTCTTTCACAGGAAAATTGGACAGGGGGAAGTTGATTTTGTACTCGGTGCCTTCAACTCCTTGGAAGTAGTGGGGGGCTGCGCACGCCCCTGCGATAATTCCACACAGTAGTAAGGCGATCATTTTGTCTGAATGCTCGTGAATCACTAGATAGAGCTCGGGGCTGAGCACCGCGTTTTATACGCCCGTGCGGTTCATAGGTTATCATCATTATCGCCACATTTTCGGCGTATATACATGGTCCTTTTTTTGGGTAAGAAATCATTTAATGACTTCTTCTTTCTACCCTAGACCGGAAGGGTGAGTCAGAATTTTAGTGACTAAAACCCACTCCTGTTCCTTCTTTGTCTTCGTTCCAGAGCCCCGGGGTTCACTTTCACGTAACCGATGGCCTCAGTAGGCTTCGACCCTGCCAACTCCTTACGATTTAATGATATCTCGCTGAGGCGCACGTGGAACACTACGCGCCCTCGACGACTTGGGCTCGGCGAGCTGCCCATTGCTCGCCGACCGTAAACCTGGTATGGGTTTGACTTACGGTGAATGGAAATCGGGGTCGGGATCCCGGCGGCTGGTATGTGAGGGTTATTCCCTCTCGCGTGGGGCTGGAGGAGGCTACCTCCCGCCATTCCTCCTCGCTCCAGACCATGGCCCGGAATCCACATAATCCTCACATTCATAATGTAACACTTTACAAAGAAAATATTACAAATCATTCAAAAATAATAACGGCTGCGACTTAAGCAGCGGGACACATTATATCTGGTAAGGTTAAAAGCATAGCATTTAATAAGCATAATTAGCCTTATGATCCAACATAATGTTTCCATTGCTGGGACTCAGGCCTTCTCTCTAGCAGAGAAAATAGGCCGTAGTCCATCAAGCAGGCCCAGTGGAAGCTGGTGAACATTTCTGATCCTTGGACAACGTTAGGGCCATGTCTACGGTGCGGCGCCGTTTGCCGTACAACGGTACGGCACCGCCGCCGGTGGATGGCGCTGCGCCGTGCCGTATCACGGTACCGCGAACGGTGCGCCGTCCATTGCCCCTCAGTTGATTGAATTAACAGCGAAATATCGACTGAAAGAGGCAATGGATGGCGCACCGTTCGCGGTACCGTGATACGGCACGGCGCAGCGCCATCCACCGGCGGCGGTGCCGTACCGTTGTACGGCAAACGGCGCCGCACCGTAGACATGGCTCCACGCCCTTACCTAACGATGTTTTCCTTCAAAGACATGTCAGCAAAACCAGAGTAGAAACCTAATTGGGCCGTAGGTTCGCTTGTCACTTCACGCATGGCAAAGAAAGAACTTAGGAATTGGTTTTAGTCAGTAAAAGTCTGACACTCCCGCCCTCCCGCTCTGCCCAAGAGCGGGAGAAGTAAAAGGATGACTTCCCACCTAAATAAAACGATTGCGAATAATGACAAATGCTTGCACTGACTGGACAGGTCCACTCAAATCTACATGGTTCTTTCTTCGAAAGGCCATCTCAGACACTAATCTGCATGGTTCGCATATGATTTGACCAATACTTGTGTATGGACTTTAAAAGAGACTGTGACCCCTGAGTTTGTTTCGGTGTTTCTTCTCAGGGTAGTCAGTTAGGAAACACCGGCCTCATCTAGTAACAAAAAAAAAGTAAAAAAAAAAATTGACGTGTAAAAGAGTTTGTGAAAACCAATTTGCAAAATAAATATCAATTATCATAATGTTTTCCTTAACTGTTGCGAGAGCATTTCATCAATTATGAAATAAATGACTCAAAGTTAGGCGCCTATCTGCTTAAGGTGAAAAGGTTAAAAAATAATTTGGTCTAACGGATTTTCCCTAATGCAATAACAGCGCGATAACCGTCTGCCGATAGAGATAGCTGTGGGGAGAATCCTAGGTTTTACCACTGAATTATTTGTGTCAGTTTTCATATCTTCCTGCTCTTTTGGTGTTACTTGAAGTCAGCCCTACATATTTTCTTCCATTATAATTGTCCTATGATAATGTTTCGATATGATTCACTCTCGAGACAACATCTCATCTGCTTGTAAGCTACCCTGTGGTCGCTGGATACTGGGTAAAGACCCGCGTCACGACATCTACTTCAAGTCGTACGTGATACGAGTTCCAATTCGCCATTTAGGTATAGACCTTTTTAAGGGATGACTTTTGACCGAAAGGATTCATGGTGTCGTGTTACGCGACACCACGAAACCCAGGGAAAGGTCAGAACTTCCTTGAAGAGCTGTGGTGGATCGAGTGACATGTTTATCCCACCCGTACGCAAAATACGACTTTTCGACGAGGAATTGTGGACACGAGCACAAAATACAAATACACTCATTCACTGTCTATTTATAGTTAAAGTAGGTAATACCTAAGTCATACGAGTCGGTCTCCTCTTATCTACCGCAGCCTTAGAGCGCAAAGGGCAACTAAAGGAATAAGGTGGATTTTAATTAGTTAAAAATGGGTATCATTTAAGCTGTCGCCAATTTAATTCGTTTTGTGTTTCTCAAATAATAGGGTTTGTCCTCAAAATAGGAGATCTGTCGCCAAAATGTAGTCACCAAACAATGTAAAATCAATTCCACAATAAATCACCTAAAATCATGGAGATACAGGGTCTCGTACCAAATAATTGTTTTTGTATATCTATATCTATACTTATAATAAATCCGTAGACGTGAAAATTCTGTACATTGAAAATATAAAAAAATGAGTCGGACTCGCGCACTGAGGGTTTCGTACCAACCTACCTATAAAAACAGTTTAATTCTCGAATCGAGTCTTGAAGACTTTTCAATTTTTTTTTCTTGTGACGTAACTAAAAATTTTCAGTTTTCAGACTTTTCCCGATATTAGTGCTATAATACCTTGCTTCGTGCCAAATTTCAAGATTCTAGGTCAACGGGAAGCACCCTATGTGTTTTGATTCCTTTGACAGTGTCGAAATGAACGTTTTTTGCAACATAAACGGGCGTATCTTTTTTTCCCGTCAACTTACAAGTTTGATTTTTGCACAACTTCAAGGGACCGCGGATTTCAATATATGGTTTTAATTTCAACTTGATACCTTCACGCGTTCCTGAGAAAAAGGGTCTTGACAGACGGACGGACGGACAGACGGACAACAAAGTGATCCTATAAGGGTTCCGTTTTTTCCTTTTGAGGTACGGAACTCTGCTATCCTTTCAGACTCCTAAACACTGCCCATGCCTTTTGGAATTTTTTTCATGGACATTTTAGGAGGCATTCCACGAAGCACAACCAGACGAAGCGCAACTAAAGTATTCCACGAAGCACAACTTTGTGCTTCAAATCAATTTTTATTTGAAGGATTTTTCACATTCAAATTCAAATGTTAGAAAATATATAAGTAGGTAATTTTAATTTTATATAGTCGTGTATTGTATAAGAGAGTAACTACATTAGCCATCTAGATTTTTTAAATTTACTCGCAAAGTTACGGACTTAAATTAAAGCTGTTCGTGTTACAGCTATTTAAATGGCTACAAAAAAAAACAATCACAAGTGACTGGAATCTTCAAACTCTCTCAAAAATTCTCTACTCTATTCTCTTGCTAGTGATGTGCCACATGCTATAAAAATCTTTTTACAACTTTGTGAATTCGCTAGTTTTGTGAATCGAGTTACGTAAATTTTACATTCAAAATTATGATTTGAAAAATCATTTTTGCTTAAATGATACTTGAAACACCTATTTAATCTGTTATATTACTCTTATAAGGTAAAATCTGTCTCGTATCTCTCTTTTCGTGGGTTTTATTGGAAACAAAAAAATAAAATTTTGTATTAACCAATAATTTCAATATTTACTTAAAACCTTCTCAAATGGTTGACCTCTGCTGCTAATGTAGGCCAATTCAAATTCGAAGAAGAAGCACTAGTTTAAAAATTTAAACAAAAAACTTGAATTTAATACCGTGATCACGGTATTGAACTATTCTAATACCGGTATTGATACCGGTATTGAAAAAATCCGGTATTTGAAAGCCCTAGTATAGGGTGACTGGTAATTAGTGACTGATACCTAACCACGTGATTGTAGTAATGATAACAAACAACTTTTACTATGAGACCAAACTTGAAATCGCCAAAAAAATCTGCAGTTACATGTTGGCCAGTTAGTCCCTGTTTATGTTCATCTACATAAATAAGTCATTATTTGAGCGCACGAAAGATAGTATTCAACGCTCTGCTCTTCCAAATCTTGTTTCCCAATTAGTATTTTTAGTACTAAAGGTCATTCCAGATAAACGTGCAATAAAAGTCATTGACCCTCCTACATTTATTGACATTCTTAATTTCAAAAACGGAAATAATAACATAAAACTGTCTTGAATCGACATCTATTGCGATCCTTTACGTTTTCTACTAATGAAAAACAGTTCATTGTTACTTTTTCATGTAACATCGCAGAGATATAAGGAAAAGGTCAATGTACTTTATTGCAAGCTTATATGGAATAAGATATAGCCCGTATTGTCCCATTGCTAAGTAAATGCCTCCCTCCATTTCTTCCAACGATCACGATTTTTCGCTGCACCTTTGAATTACGGAGTGCCTGGTTCCCGACTGTGTGTGTCACTGTGTTTAGGGCACCAGTTTTGTGTTTTACGAGCGCATAGCCCGTTACAACTAGGCATCTATTTTATAATACTACACTATGGTCTATCGGTTTAGGTGGTTAACTAAAGGTAAACAATCTTGGTATGTCTTTTTATCTAAAAGTTGTCTAAAAATTGTATGTAAAAATCTTTGCAATTAAGTATTTACCTTAATCGATGTTATATAATAAACTAAATTTAAATAATCTTTGTGTATATTATATACGACCTCTTTAATATAAAAAGACATACCAAGATTGTTTACCTTTAGTTAACTACCTAAACTGATAGACCATAGGTGTCTGTATGCATATAAAACACAATTTCTTCCCTCTCCAGGGTGGAGTAACACTAGAAGTCGTAATAGCAAAGTACTGGGCGAACATAGGTGACCTAGTAGTGGACTATTCCATCGAGTTCCACGGACTGAAGCCGGACTTCGGCAACAAGCTGGTCATGAGCGCCGCCGACGGCATCAAGAGTGTGCTCCTCAGTTCCCTGAGGCTGCAGGATGTGCAGCCTTCAGCCCAGTTGAAGTACTCCGAGCCAGTTGTCAGGTGAGAACAGTAGACTACTGTAGAAGCCGCACTTCACAACACGCTGGTCATGAGCGCCGCCGACGGCATCAAGAGTGTGCTCCTCAGTTCCCTGAGGCTGCAGGATGTGCAGCCTTCAGCACAGTTGAAGTACTCCGAGCCAGTTGTCAGGTGAGAACAGTAGACTACTGTAGAAGCCGCACTTCACAACAAGCTGGTCATGAGACGCCGACGGCATCAAGAGTGTGCTCCTCAGTTCCCTGAGGCTGCAGGATGTGCAGCCTTCAGCCCAGTTGAAGTACTCCGAGCCAGTTGTCAGGTGAGAACAGTAGACTACTGTAGAAGCCGCACTTCACAACAAGCTGGTCATGAGCGCCGCCGACGGCATCAAGAGTGTGCTCCTCAGTTCCCTGAGGCTGCAGGATGTGCAGCCTTCAGCCCAGTTGAAGTACTCCGAGCCAGTTGTCAGGTGAGAACAGTAGACTACTGTAGAAGCCGCACTTCACAACAAGCTGGTCATGAGACGCCGACGGCATCAAGAGTGTGCTCCTCAGTTCCCTGAGGCTGCAGGATGTGCAGCCTTCAGCCCAGTTGAAGTACTCCGAGCCAGTTGTCAGGTGAGAACAGTAGACTACTGTAGAAGCCGCACTTCAAAACAAGCTGGTCATGAGACGCCGACGGCATCAAGAGTGTGCTCCTCAGTTCCCTGAGGCTGCAGGATGTGCAGCCTTCAGCCCAGTTGAAGTACTCCGAGCCAGTTGTCAGGTGAGAACAGTAGACTACTGTAGAAGCCGCACTTCACAACAAGCTGGTCATGAGACGCCGACGGCATCAAGAGTGTGCTCCTCAGTTCCCTGAGGCTGCAGGATGTGCAGCCTTCAGCCCAGTTGAAGTACTCCGAGCCAGTTGTCAGGTGAGAACAGTAGACTACTGTAGAAGCCGCACTTCAAAACAAGCTGGTCATGAGACGCCGACGGCATCAAGAGTGTGCTCCTCAGTTCCCTGAGGCTGCAGGATGTGCAGCCTTCAGCACAGTTGAAGTACTCCGAGCCAGTTGTCAGGTGAGAACAGTAGACTACTGTAGAAGCCGCACTTCACAACAAGCTGGTCATGAGCGCCGCCGACGGCATCAAGAGTGTGCTCCTCAGTTCCCTGAGGCTGCAGGATGTGCAGCCTTCAGCCCAGTTGAAGTACTCCGAGCCAGTTGTCAGGTGAGAACAGTAGACTACTGTAGAAGCCGCACTTCAAAACAAGCTGGTCATGAGACGCCGACGGCATCAAGAGTGTGCTCCTCAGTTCCCTGAGGCTGCAGGATGTGCAGCCTTCAGCACAGTTGAAGTACTCCGAGCCAGTTGTCAGGTGAGAACAGTAGACTACTGTAGAAGCCGCACTTCACAACAAGCTGGTCATGAGCGCCGCCGACGGCATCAAGAGTGTGCTCCTCAGTTCCCTGAGGCTGCAGGATGTGCAGCCTTCAGCCCAGTTGAAGTACTCCGAGCCAGTTGTCAGGTGAGAACAGTAGACTACTGTAGAAGCCGCACTTCACAACACGCTGGTCATGAGACGCCGACGGCATCAAGAGTGTGCTCCTCAGTTCCCTGAGGCTGCAGGATGTGCAGCCTTCAGCCCAGTTGAAGTACTCCGAGCCTGTTGTCAGGTAAGACTACTTAATAAGCTCAAAACCAATTTATAATTATGGAATTGATTATTTTATAATGTCTGTAGCAGTAAAGTGTTATAAGGTCCGTAAGGCCTCTTGTACACGGAACGTTTTTCGCCGTGCGTAACCGGTCGTCAGTGTTGTATGGATGACTCGCTTGACATACACAGCGGTGCTACAGCACGGCACTGCCACGAGTCGTTCATGAGTCTTAATTGCAGTCTATGGGGTCTTTTACACTTTATGTTTTTCGCCGTGTAAGGCCTCTTGGCCTCACTGTAGTTTATCGGATATCAGAATAAATCAATATTTATAATAGTTTCGGATAAAGACGGAGTCTTAAATGACTTGTTACGACAGGAAATGGGTATAGACTATATATGTGGAATAAACCTGTGCTGTCTCATATATAAATGTACACAGGTAATGCACACCTGAAAATGAAAAAAAAAAATTAGCACTTTTATGAATAAAGTTTTCAAAAGTGGACAATGTGGACATGGTTCATTTCTTGTTTTTATCCATGGGTTCACCATTTAATTACCATGTAACCACTTTATATAAAGTTATTTTCTTTTGTCAGTCTTATTTTCAATATCAATAATATTTTCAGGCCGACAGAATCAAAACTAACGCCGCTGACCGCCCGCGACGTGATCCCGCCCAGTCGACAGATCTACCAGCTCCTCAATACGTACAACTTCCACATTGCGAAGGCTACGGAGGTAAGCTTTTGTTGTTATTTATACTTACATGTTTTTAGAATAATAAGTAATGCGTGACTACCAATGACGTTAATACTTTCAGTGCCAAAAATATAACACTTGAAAAATCACGTGCCAGTATTTTTTTATAGAACTCTTCCGAAACGGATTAACAGATTGATATTTGAAAGATATGTGGAACAGAGAGTAAAGTCCCACATACTTCCGTTGAAAAGGGAGGATCCTCCGACCAGACAGGTAACACTAGTCAGGTCAGCAACTGCCCGATGATTTTGGGTTGTTCTATATCTACAAAACGCGCTGAGAACTTCAATTGCGCGATGCAGAATTTCGTTGTTTTAGTTCATCTGTGGCACGTTAGATGTCGCTACAATATGGTATTTTTTGTTTAGGTCGTAGAATAAGTTATGAAGTTTTTTTTACCCTCCTACCCATTTTTCTCTTTATTTGGCTGTGACACTGTGTTTTTATATATTAAAAAACCTCGTATACAACTAATCAACAATATTTCGTCAGGTATCCCCAATAATCTCTCTGCTGTGCGACATGCTGTACGAGTCGGAGTTCGAGTCGCAGATGTGGATGATCTACAACAGCTGCAAGCAGCTCATGGCCACCGGCGACGCCTACCCCTCCAAGGTGAGACTCCGGAGACCTAGAATCAGAAAAGTAATCAATGTTTTACACCTGTAGTGTAGATGTACTTTGTAGATACAGTGCTTGATATGGTAGTAGGAATTGGAGTCGGCTATATATGTTTTTGTATATCATTATATTATTAGTTACGAGCAGTAGTGGCTCATTGGTGGCGCAATAGTAACTGCCCCAAGTTACAAGTTGGTTGCGGGTATGAACCCAGTGTATTACTTGTGTAATTTATTTAATCTCCACTTCTCTCAAAACCATTAAGGAATCGGCATGTCTTAGAACCAAAAACTCGACGAAATATGACATCCACCAATCCGCACTGGGCTTGCCTGGTAGATTAGGATACGTTCCCTGTCCTTGTCCCCTCTAGGAAAGGGCCTGAGTCCCAACAGTGGGAACATTACTAGGCCGAAAGGGGTAATGTTAATATTATTATTTATTATATCTAGCAAATACTGTCCTACTGCTGGGTAAAGGCTTTCCTCCATTCCTTCGTTTCTAAACCACTTCTTGCCAATTTCCAAGGAAGACATCTAAGTAGTCCCGCCACCTTTTTTTTGGTCTGCCGCTTGACCGTCGTGCGGTTCCAGGAGCGAGATAGTGTTTCCCGGCCACCGCTCGGTGGGCGTGCGGCAGACATGTCGCCCAGTCCCAGTTAAGCGGGTGAGCCTTCCGAGCGACGGACGTCAATCATCTAAGTTTTGGAGCGCATTATACTTTTTCGAACACGATCTGGAATTTTAACGCCTATCCCCGCTATGTTGGCAAACTCGTAAGTTTTAGTCCAGTCATTTTAGTACTTTCACCTCGGAATTCGAGATACCCAGCTGTAAGTCTGTAAATACTTGTATATTGACACCCTAAAAGTTGTCTCAAAACCTACATATGGTAGGGTGTACGCAACTATGAAATTTCAAGGTCAAAGGGCCCAAAAATCGTTTTTTTTGCACTTTTTTTGTAAATATCTCATTTCCTAAAGGTTTTTTGCTATTTGTATATTTAACAATATTGTAGAATACAAAATTCTCTACAAATTTTGCATAAAAAACTTTTTCCTACGGTGAACCGTTTTCGAGATAGAGGGCGGAGAGCGCACGGTCACAGCATCACTTCAGGTCAACTGGTTCCTCCGGTCGAAAACGCACCATATAAGTTGATACTATCGATAAATCAATGATTATAAATATTTGTAAATTTTTATTAACTAGTATATTATATTTTATGATTTTTTTCCTAACCTATCCACTTTTTATTCAGTATTAATTTATTTAACAACACTTACCTGGCGTGTCAGACGTTTACTCACTAAAGCCCACTCCTGTTCCTTCTTTGCCTTTGTTCTAGGGCCCCAGTCAGTGTACCCTTTCACATACCCAATGGCCCCAGTGGATTTCGACCCTGCTGGGCCCCTACGATTTTCTGAAATGTTCTTGAAGTACGCATTGATCATTACGCGTCGTCGACGACTTGAGCACAATCCGGATGGTAATTAGACGACAGGACGGCGATCTACGCATTGCTCGCCGTCCGCGCTCGCTAGCATGGGCTTGTGGACGGATTTACGATGGAAAGGAGCAGTGCGTACTGAACTGAACTCACTTACTGAGAATAATTAGTTTCTCTTACTATGCTATGCTTTTTTAATTTAAATATCTCTATCTTTCTTTAATTTTCAAAGTAAATAACTAGGGTATGTCATTTATTAATAGAAATTGTAGCAAGAACCTATTTTGGGCACGAAGGAAAAGTGATTACTGTTAACAATAATTTAAGAAATTAGTTTCTTGTTTTGAACTTGTATGGATATTATTTTTTTGTGGCTGGTTTTCATAAAGTAGTATACCATTTTGGAATCTTGATTAGTTGCACCAATGTTTAAAAAAACTTGCCATAGTAGTGTTCGTACTTTTTTTTAAACCAGGACTAGCTAAAGTTGGCTAAAAGTAAAAATCTTCAATAAATTTGGGTAATCACATAAGTTTCATTCATTTTTGTGAAAAATCTAGAGGAATTCTGGATTTTTTAAGAATAGCAGTAGATAGCAGTTTTATTCAGGTTGTCGCTACAAAAAAAAGAACAGCAATATTTAAACAACTGTGGTAATGGTAGAGGAAAATATCACAACAGATCTAAATTTTAAAAGAATTTATTAGTGTTATTTCACTTATTACATAAAAATTGTGTGATATTTTTTTTGTATTTTTTTCCGAATAGTCACGACTATTCAGACAAATATTTATAATCATTGATTTATCGATAGTTCATTAACTACATATAGGTATATGGCGCGTTTTCGACCGGAGGCACCAGTTGACCTAAAGTGATGCTGTGACCGCGCGGTCTCCGCCCTATATCTCGAAAACGGATCACCGTAGGAAAAAGTTTTTGTACAAAAATTGTAGAGAATTTTATATTCTACAATATTGTTAAATATACAAACAGCAAAAAACCTATAGGAAATGAGATATTTACAAAAAAAAGCGTAAAAACCCGATTTTTGTGACCCCCGACCATGAAATTTAATAGTTGCGTACACCCTGGTAGGGTGTGTGTGTGTAAACTTATGTGATTACCCAAATTTATTGAAGATTTTTACTTTTAGCCAACTTTAGCTAGTCCTGGTTTAAAAAAAAGTACGAACACTACTATGGCAAGTTTTTTTAAACATTGGTGCAACTAATCAAGATTCCAAAATGGTATACTACTTTATGAAAACCAGCCACAAAAAAATAATATCCATACAAGTTCAAAACAAGAAACTAATTTCTTAAATTATTGTTAACAGTAATCACTTTTCCTTCGTGCCCAAAATAGGTTCTTGCTACAATTTCTATTAATAAATGACATACCCTAGTTATTTACTTTGAAAATTAAAGAAAGATAGAGATATTTAAATTAAAAAAGCATAGCATAGTAAGAGAAACTAATTATTCTCAGTAAGTGAGTTCAGTTCAGTACGCACTGCTCCTTTCCATCGTAAATCCGTCCACAAGCCCATGCTAGCGAGCGCGGACGGCGAGCAATGCGTAGATCGCCGTCCTGTCGTCTAATTACCATCCGGATTGTGCTCAAGTCGTCGACGACGCGTAATGATCAATGCGTACTTCAAGAACATTTCAGAAAATCGTAGGGGCCCAGCAGGGTCGAAATCCACTGGGGCCATTGGGTATGTGAAAGGGTACACTGACTGGGGCCCTAGAACAAAGGCAAAGAAGGAACAGGAGTGGGCTTTAGTGAGTAAACGTCTGACACGCCAGGTAAGTGTTGTTAAATAAATTAATACTGAATAAAAAGTGGATAGGTTAGGAAAAAAATCATAAAATATAATATACTAGTTAATAAAAATTTACAAATATTTATAATCATTGATTTATCGATAGTATCAACTTATATGGTGCGTTTTCGACCGGAGGAACCAGTTGACCTGAAGTGATGCTGTGACCGTGCGCTCTCCGCCCTCTATCTCGAAAACGGTTCACCGTAGGAAAAAGTTTTTTATGCAAAATTTGTAGAGAATTTTGTATTCTACAATATTGTTAAATATACAAATAGCAAAAAACCTTTAGGAAATGAGATATTTACAAAAAAAGTGCAAAAAAAACGATTTTTGGGCCCTTTGACCTTGAAATTTCATAGTTGCGTACACCCTACCATATGTAGGTTTTGAGACAACTTTTAGGGTGTCAATATACAAGTATTTACAAACTTACAGCTGGGTATCTCGAATTCCGAGATTCTTACCTTAATTGAGCTAATTTGACTGGACTATTTGGACCATTTGGTGTTAGTCAAAGACTAAGTCTGTGCACCATTAGTCACGATAGGGAGAATGCCATGTCCATTACTTACGCTTGAGTTACATAGGCAAGGTGCCTTTAAACAGTTTTTATCTATAATTTAAACTTATTATTTTCTGTACGAGCACGCACGTCGCATTCTGTACTTTTGTGCTGTATTTTCTAATTTTATTTTTGTAACCTGAATGAGAAGCGCGTGACTAGATAAATAACAGCTGCACGGGTCGCTCATCAAGGTTAAGCGTGCTTGCCAAAGTTGGTTTGTGGATGGGTGACCATCTTAACATACCCAGTCTCCTTCATGCCTCGGAAAGCACAATAAGCCGTAGGTCCCGGCTGTCATTTGTAGATCTTTGGCAGTCGTAACGGATAGTCAGAAGCCAGTAAATCTGACTCCAGTCTTGCCATCAAGTACCGTGTTACCCCAGTTAATGGGTTGTGGAGGTCTGGTAGGCAGCCGCTCCTCGTAAAATACTGGTATTCAGATAAACCCGGCTTTACTGGAAGCCAACCCCAATATAGTTGGGAAAAGGCTAGGCAGATGATGATGTTTGTAACCTGAATAAAAGATTTTCTATTCCATTCTATCTAGAATTTAGTTTATTTGTAAAACTCGCTTTATTTACATGCTTGGGCATAGTAGTGTCACCTCAATATTTTACGCATGAATAGTTTTACCCTTCTCTGCTTTGCCTGTTGATTATTGCTGCCCTACCAAACTTTTTAATAAATACATTTATAATTCGCGATAGTGAAATATGTACAAAAGTGCAACGCTATTCTGTTGTTTATGTGTGATTTTTATTGAGACGTGGATTTTTGTGTTGTTATTATTATAAGCCCGTTGTGTCCCAGTGCATGGCAAAGGCCTCCCTTCCATTTTCCACTCTTTTCTGTCTTGAGCCATTTCTGGTCAATCGTTTAGTAAGAAGTCGTTTTCAATAAGCTATCTATCTACAGTTGCAGCTACTAAAGATAAACAAATCTATCCTTTTGCCCTTACTTGCTTTCCTATAACCTACCGACGGAGGATAGCATTTCCTATCAAAGTTGTGGATGGATAGATAGAATCTTACTGTTAATCGGGGATAGCTATTTATCTATGAACTGCGGCAGGTTATTGAAAACGGGCGTAAGTCGTAACGCCATCTTCTTCCATCTCAATTTTTGTGTTATTTGTTAATGAAGTAAACACAGGAAAAGTCCTCTTTGTTTTGTTCCAGTACTCAGTAAAACTAGAGAAAGGCGACTACACCCTGCGACTGAGCATCCGTCACGAGAACAAGGCGTTACTGGAGAAGCTACAGGAACTGCCGGCCACCATACAGCAACGGTTACAGCAGCCCATCACCTTGGATGTTTACTGCTCGCAAACACTGGTAATAAATTACTAGAATAATTTATCATCATCATCATCATCTCAGCCGAAAGACGTCCACTGCTGGACAAAGACCTCGTCCCGTATCCATCATCGTTACCAAATGATGGATACGGGACGAGGTCTTAAAATTAAAAGGTTAAAGATGTAATTATACTGTAGGATAAAAAGCTATACTCCTAGGTTATATGCTATTTGAGGACATGTTTTACTAGGGTCTGTTCAGTCGGTTGACCGTGAAGGGGTAACAAACACATACATACAAATTTTCGCATCACACTAATATGATAAAGGCGAAAGTGTGTGAAAGAAAGAAAGAAAGAAAATTATTTATTTGGCCAACAAGCATATAAACACACAGTAGAAACAAAATATGTAGATAATTATAATCTAAAGCATAAAACTTAAAAATAAACATAAATAGAAGCGACAATTAATTTGACACTGCATGCCACACGGTTGCGCCACATAGGTCCAGTTCAGCAATAAGTGTGTCTTGTGTGTTATTATTTCTTCACAATCAATCAGCTCATAGGATTTCGATGAAATTTTGTAGACTGGTAGACTATGTCCTGGAATTGCACACGGGATACTTTTTATACCTGGAGTACGTTATCTTGGGCTAAATCTCTATTACTACGTAGACGAAGTCAATGATAACATTTATAGTGATTGACGAAGCTATGAAACAGTTTTTTTTTTACGTTTAACCTGATTACATTAAAATCATTTTTTTCCAGGCGCTGACAGGCGGCAAGAAGTACAGTTCGGGCTCATTAACAGGCGGAAGCTTACTACCTCTTTATCTCACAGCCGTGCCTTCTGACAAGTGAGTCATTTATTGTGGGTACAGTGGAATTCCCTGCCGGAGTCTGTTTCTTGATAGACTTAGATAGTCTTTAAATCAAGAGTGAATAGTCAGAAATCATTAAAAGAAACAGAATTACACTTTTTAGGGTTCCGTACCTCAAAAGGAAAAAACGGAACCCTTATAGGATCACTTTGTTGTCCGTCTGTCCGTCCGTCCGTCCGTCTGTCAAGACCCTTTTTCTCAGGAACGCGTGGAGGTATGAAACTGAAATTTATATCAATTACTCAGGTCTACTGTCCCTTGAAGCTGTGAAAAAATCAAACTTCTAAGCCAACGCAATCAAAAGATACAGCCGTTTATGCCGCAAATTTTCGACACTTGCAAGGGAATCAAAACCTACAGGGTGCTTCCCGTGAACTCAGAATCTTGAAATTTGGTACGAAGCAACGTCTTATAGCATAGATAAAGGAAAAATTACGAAAACCATACATTTTTAGTTACATCACATAATATATATTTTTTTAATAAATTGAAACTTACTACCCATTTCCTCATAAACGCGTAGAGGTATTAAATTGAAATTCATACCAAATACTCAGGTCTATAATACCTTTAAGCTGTAACAAAATCAAACTTCTATGTCAACGCAATCAAAAGAAACAGGAATTTAAGCTGCATATTTTGAAACTCGCAAGTACTCGCAAGGGAATCAAAACCTAAAGGGTACTTCCAGTCGACCTAGAATCTTGAAATTTGGCATGAAGCAACGTTTTATAGCACACATAAAGGAAAAATTCCGAAAACCTTAAATTTTTAGTTACATTACAAAATATATATTTATTTTTTAATAAATATAAACTTATTACTTTTTTCCTCATGAACGCGTAGAGCTATCAAGTTGAAATTCATATCAAATACTTAGATCTAATTGCCTTTAAACCGTGAAAAAAAAAATTGCAGGTTTGTACGGAACCCTCGGTGCGCGAGTCCGACTCGCACTTGGCCGGTTTTTTTATTATTATTAATAGGCTCGCGTTTGACCACTATCTTACTGGATGATAAGCAAAGATGTGACCGACGCTTTTTAAATGAATACACTTTTAGTTCAAGTAAATAAATATGAATTTTGTATTTTTAAAATATCTTCATCAACAGTTATAAAGCTTCAAAGCTGCTAATAAGAAAGAGAGGTCCGAAATGTAATTTGACGTCATATTACATTGCGCCCGTTCGGCTGCCATACAAAATGGCGTTTTGGCAAAAGGGACATAATAGGAACAGGGAATAGGGGAGGGGGGATATTAGTTTGAAATTGTTATATTTCGTTTGCTTTTCTACTAATTTCGATTTTGTTGTCACACTATTCTTTTTTTGTATATTTATTGATAAAATGGTTAAACAACATATTTTTTTCATTCATATTCTCTTTTAATCAATCTCAACAAGTATAATCATCAGTGATAGGGATAGGTAGTGCCTATTTGCCTAAACTTCGCAGAACAGAGACAAGAAACGGAGACCTCCTTAGGACTATTTTTTTTTCGAGACTCCCGAAATTTCGAGAACACTTATAGTGTGGCCATTAGTGCTGTGCACTGCCTGAGGTATGCGCGGTGAGGTGGGAGGCGAAGAAAAAAGTGCATGAGTTCACATGAGATCGATACATGTCGGACAGATCTTACGATTTCAGTGTGCATTTCTAAAGCAAGACTTGGGGCGGGACGACGGTCGGAGGCTATCTGTAATATATTATACTTACTTAGTTGATTAAAATATAACCCAAATATACTCCTATTTTATTAAAAATGTGCAGGTGACAAATAAGAACTAAACTTATAATTCAAAGCAGGACTTTTTTATATTAACAAACAATTATATATTCTAACGAAAGTTATTCTGACATAGATTCCGTTTCAACTTCATCTTCGATTTCGTCATCATCTTCATCTTCCACTTCGCCACCGGAACTTGAATCAGAGTCTTGCAAATTTATTATGAATGAATCGATAACATTATCGAACCTACTATCGCGACTCCAGTAATCGTTTTCATTTTTCTGGACATGATCGTCGCATCTCTGCCATTTTTCCGCCGTGAATTCCGAAAACAATTTATCCAATAAGATTATTTTTTCGTCTAGAGAAGAATTAATATAGTTTTGGGCTATGTTGTTTTTAATATCAGCCCAGACCAACTCAATTGGATTTAAATCCGGATGGTACGGAGGTAAACGCAGAACAGTGTGTCCACTGGCTTTCAGGAGTTCGTCAATTCTATACACGGGTTCTTTTTGTGTATTTTTGATAAGAAGTAGCAGTTGACCTGCCTTTGTTGCCCTGCCTTTGTGTTGAATTTTCAGGAACCTGCCTTTGTCATGGTTCCTGAAAATTCTACATTATGGCGTAGCAACCAGTTCTGCATTTCACTTTTGAGGCTTGATATAGTTGGTTTCTTCTCAACCTGAACGCTGTGGTAAGACGCGTTGTCCATTACAACTACAGAATTCGGCAGCAACTTATCTTTTAACTTTTCATCTACCCACTTATAAAAAGTAGGTCCGCTCATATCTCCATGATAGTCACCGGTTCTAGCATCTGATTTGAATATAGTCAATGCATCATCCAATAAGCCATTTCGACAACCAGCGTGAAGAATTACCAATCGCCGTCCTTTCCCAACATCAGCATGAATTCCGGGTTCTGACGATGATTGCCAACATTTGCTGGCATGGTGACCGGCGTTGATGTATGTTTCATCAAGAAAATATATGTTGCGGTTTTGCGTTCTGTAATTTCTGATTTGTGTTAGATATTTTTTCCGCCACACTGTAATATTAGGCTGCTCTATAAGAAGTCTCTTTGATTTGCATTTTTTGAAACGGTAGCCCATTTTGTGTAAAAGCTGTCTTAAATATTCCCGTCCAATAAATAGTCAATATGCCATCCTTTCTCAAACTTGATAGTAACTTACGGACACTTGGTATTTTTTTGTCAACTTCGTAAAACTGATGAATTTTTCTTCTGATAACTCCAAGGTCAAAATCATCCACAACGTGTTTTTTCTTTAGAACTTTTAGTTTTTTTGGAAATTGAAATTTTAATTGGCTTGAATTTTCAATTGATAAATAACCCGCAGAAATCACATTATGCACGGTTCTTTTGCTGTACCCCGTAGCCTCCGCAACGATTTTGGCAATATTCACATCATTTTTAAATTCAAAGCTTTCTTTGTCTGCTTTTCTTTTCATAAAATATTCAGCCACCTTAAAAATGGCAGTCTTTATATCACGAGATAACGCACGACCCATCTTTGAATATTTATCCCATGTGCGTCTGACATAGACAGTCCGATACAGATAACACTACCTGCCGCCACGAGCGTTGACGGCGCACTGACAGAGCGCAGCAGTCAATTCTCCCCCCCGTCTCGCCGCGCACATACCTCAGGGAGTGCACAGCACTAATGGCTACACTATAAAATAAATTTAAAAAAATAGTTATCTATACTAATATTTGTAAGTTTGTATGTAGACTGGCCCGATTTGAAAAATTCTTTCAGTGTTAGATAGCCCATTTATCGAGGAATGTTATAGGCTATATACCATCACTCTACGACCTACGGGAACGGAGCAGTAACGAAAAATGCGGGTGAAACCGCAGGGGACAGCTAGTGTGGAATAATTTAAGTGTTTCCTCGAAATTTCGAAACAGATGTCTCGTTCTTCGAAGTTTAGGCAAATAGGCACTACTTATTCCTATCACTGATAATCATTTATGTCCTTCTGCTCAGTCGTTCGCAGAATTCTACCATAATTTAATTTATATTCTTCCCCCAGAATCAGTCGTTCCAACCTGACGGTAGGCCACACGCTCACCGGCACCGTCACGTTCGCTAAGGACGAGAGCGGCCGCAAAGTGGATTCGTACGCGCTGCAGTACATAGTATGTGAACCTGCTAAGAGGCCCGCGCAGCCCAAGGACAAGTCCAAGCCGCATGACGACTATATGGAGGCGGTTAAAGACTTTACTGTTAACTGGCTTAGTAAATTGGGTAAGTGGAACTTGCTATTTTTCTCAGTATAAATTACTCCGTTTCTCTGTTCTCGTTACTTCGTCCTGTATGGTGTACGCACGTGAGGTTGGCCACACAAATTGAATAATATTGTCAATGTAATATTGACAAAAATATTGATTAATAATTTTTCGTGATAAAAATTGACTCAGTCGCTCAGAAACTTCATTTGTGTGCACACGTTTTTTAAAATGGACCGAAAGAAAGAATAAAGTCGTTGCATTGATTATTGCATTTATTTTCACTTCCTGGAAATCCACAATAACATTGAACAAAATGTCGGCTAGCTAGTAGAAAATGGGCAACTGAACTTGCGCTTTAGGCCTTCTATCCACGAACGCGAAGATTCATAGATGCATATTTACTTTACACAAGCGTCCACCAAGTGGATAATGTCGAATACGTCTCTATGAAGCTACACGTCCGTGGACGGTGGGCCTTATTCATGTCTAAAGTGTCTAACGCGCCATATTTATATTTCGTTTTGACTGTTGAACAGTTATATTTACATTCCATTCGCAATAAGATTAGACGTTTAAATAAGCCTTTATACTGTTCGTTCTACCGAGTTTTGACATTTTATTCGTGTCACTAAAGCAAGAATAGTCAACATATGTTGAACGGACAGTGTTTGAGTTGACAGTTGAAAATTAAACCGGATGGTAGTTTTTGAGAAGTTTATTGCCTATTTCTCGTCTGTGACGCGCCCGCTCGCTAGCTGTCATGGTGGCTGTCCGCGTGCGCAATAGGGCGGAGGACATAGGGCTTATACAGACAGTAAAAAAAGCTTATTTAAATGTCAAATGTTATTGTAAATGGAGTGTAGGTGAAGGTTGAGGCTATAATATGTTGTTTGTATGTCTCACAGAGGGCGACAAGTTAGAACAGGTGTACGAGGAGCTGCTGGAAAAGTTCCCCGCCTACACGGGCGCGCACGTCGCCTACCTGCACGCGCTCGACTCGCCCACGGACGCCAAGAAGTAAGAGCGCTTTTTATAAGTGGCTTGTTTGTGTTTGTGGCGGCGGATGATGATTTAAAACCTTTAGCCAGGACAAAACTAAGCGATTACGCGCTCTTATCTTATATTATCTGTCGCGTTTAATAGTAGCAGCTTCGGCAGCGGACGCGACGGTAACAAAAGCGCTATCTTACAGCCGAAACCAATAACCTATCTTTCACATATCGGAGATTGAAAAACAAATGAAACAACAGAAAACATGTATAATTTTTGTATTGTATCATTTGTTTTACTATCTCCGATATGTGATAGATAGGTTATTGGGTTCGGCCGTTAGTACGTTGTCTAGACCCTTTGCCTGTAGTAGCCTAGTCCGAAAAAATGGGCGAGTCATTATGTGGTCTAAACTGAGAATATAGTGAATTAGGCATGAAGCCGTAGCCATGTGTGAAGTTACTTGATTCCCCCCTGTAGGCACATTATAGTCTGTCTAATGAAAGCGCAACCTGAGAAAAAGAGGTTAAATCCAAAATGTTGTATGTGGTATTACTAACTAGTAGGAGAATCTGGTTTTTATTTCTTAAGATTGCGGCTGAACAATGTTGCCAATTAAATTGAAGAAAAAACTCCATGTCGCGCTTTCATTAGACGCACTCTGGTGTTGACGACAGCCAGTCAGTCTAGGCCCGGCTGCGGGACTAGGCCTCACGCGCCGCGCCGTGTCCTGCACGCACACGGCTCAGCGGTGTGTGCGGCACTGTAGCGCAGCGGTACTCGCCCGGAACAACGCCTGTGCTACGTTATTTGTCGCGTTCATTTACTTGCTCATGGTAAAGCAATATGTATGTGATTGATTCGCAACATACCTATATTACCCAAGAACGCATCGTTTATCGGAGTAGGTAGTAGTTTTGTATAAGTTAACCACGCTAGAATGAAACAGCTTACTCATTCATAAAAAAAAGTACGATAGTGTTCCTTCATTACCTAGTTACGATGCTACAACCTCCAACAACAGTTAAAAAAACAAAGAACTCTGGCATTAATGCACATGTTTTAAAACAGAAGTAATAATAGGTTTTATACCAATAAGTACTAATGAATGTGTCCTTATTTCAGACTACCTCACGCCAATGAAGACCCCGATGTAACGACAGCGTGGTGCGAACAACTCATTAGTATTTCTGAAAAGGTAAAACAATGTGAACAATGTTAATAAATGTTTGATTAAGTGCCTCAGGTTTGTTACTGTAGCTGTGGATGAAATTCAATAATTGTTTTATTTTGCAAAAAATATGTATAAAAAGTTAATTTCTTGATAAATTGTGATAACATTTACAATGGTTCAACTAGTATTATTAGTAGTTTGAATTGGTAAATTCTTTCAGGACCAATAATAGTGGAGTAGCAACTAAAGACGCGGCAGTTTAAGATTTTAACGCCCCAGACACTTGACTAAATATAGGTGCTGCATTTCACAAATGCGCAGCAATAATTCCAATTTATATACATTGATTACCCTTCTTTTGTTAGAGAAATACCAATAATATAATATTGATAGTTTTTTTGATTGTGAACTCTATTGGCAGGTAATAAAGGCGATCGACCAGGACAAGTTGCTCGCGTACCTCGGCATGAAGAATGACACTAGGAGCGACGCTACTAAGATTAAGCAGTAAGTTATATCGCTTGTTGTGTTTCAATTAAAGCTTAACCCTCCGTGAACCACGTGGGGTCTAATAGACCCCAGTCACACTAAAATCCTTGTATCTCTTTAAAAATTCGTGAGGCGTTTTTGAGTCTCTAGGTAGCTGAAGTTACGACGTTGCCACACTGATTTGTGATAATAGTTTTGTAATTTCGTCATTGATATAGCAAATAGACGTGCGTAAAGCGCGTTCGGGTCCCACAGACCCCACGTGGTTCGGGACGTCGTCTAAAAAGTAAGTTGTGATTTTGTTGTAAAATGCTGTATTTTTGGAATATTTGTGTTTATTTCGATTTATTTCAATAATAATCATATCTTTACAGTTACAAAGTTTATAATAGCTAGGGGAATGTATGAACTTTGAAATATCAGAAGCTTTTATAGCTGAAAGTGATTGAAATATAGATAAGGGTTTTTCTGAAAATGAAAATGGAATATTGAGAATTTTCAAGATACTTGGGATGTGATAGGAAAAATAACTCGGAGCAGGGCTTGGTCCGGTCGGTTACCGGACGGCCGGACGGCTAGCTACCCATTGCTCGCCGTCCGCAAGCCGACACCTTTAATAATAAATAATAATAATATTCCACAACTTTCACACAACATCATCTCTGTCTATTTATTCCGGGCCCTGGTTCAGGCCATGGTCCGGAGCGAGGAGGGTTGGCATGCGGTCGCCTCCTTCTGCGAAGCAGTGATGCTCGTGAAGGAGGCTGCTGACCGCGAGCGCGTGAGGGAACGGTCCTCACGCCGCCGCCGCCGAGATCCCTATCCCGATTTCCGACCACCGTAGGCGCGGGTTCGCAGACGGCGAGCACTGGGTAGCTCGCCGTCTGGCAGTCTGGAAATAATCTGGACCGAGCCCAGTCGTCAACGGCGCGTTCTGTTCCACGCGCGCCTCAAGGAGATGTCAGCAAACTGTAGGGGCCCGGTAGGGCCGAAGCCTCTGGGGGGAACATGTGGTATTCCTAAAGGTTGACACCGAGTCCCCCCCAGAACGAAGGCAACGAAGGAACGGGGTAGGGGTTTAGTCAGTAAGAGTCTGACACGCCCTCCCGCTCCGCCCAAGAGCGGGGGAAGTCATTCTGATGATTCCCCTACCAGAAAAAAAAACTAGTCTATTTATTAAAGCTTTGTGATTACATTTATATTATAAAAGTCAAAGCTTGTAAGTGTGTGCGTTTGTTATCGTTTCAAGCTCAACTTGTTAAATGGGCACATGGAATTTTTAATCTCGGCAGTAATATCCCTCAGGATAATTCTCTACTATCACGCGGCTGAAGCCGCTGGCGGCTGCTAGTATTTTAATGAATCAGGTCATCAGTCGAAACGATTAGCTGCTTTTTTTAGTAAATTCTTATGGTTACTCTTGTTATTAAGCTGGATACTTAACAGGAGTATCAAAGTAACCATATTCCTTTATAAACGTGTTTTATATCTATTTCCATTAGAAATAATATTTATCATTTACTGATAAATAACAGTGTATTTATTATCTAAGAATATTTTGATAAAGCTATCTTGTTTTTGCGGTATAATTAAAAAAAAACATCTTATTAATAGCACCATTCTTATGCTAGTTTTAATACTGTAATCTGTTTCTTACCTCTCAGGGAGCAAGAGAAGCAGCGCGGCTACCTAATAGACGCGTTATGTCGCAAGGGCACCGCGCTGTGCCGCCTGCGCGCGCTGGCGCAGAGCAACTCCGCCAAGGAGAAGATCACCGAGGCGCTGCAGAACAACGTCGCCGATCTGCTGAAGTTCACCGACCTCACGGATACTAAGGTAACGACAGGGGAACTCAGCATCAAAGTCAAGTCTAAGTCAAAGTCAAAATCTTTTTATTTCACATAGGCCTACACGGGCACTTATAAAACGTTAGAAACTAGTGCACGGTTCCAATTGGTCGTTTCTTATGGAGAAGAACCGGCAAGAAACTCCATGGTTACTCTTTTCAAAAAACTATTGGGTTTACAATACTTCCATATTCCATCATCTTCCTTCGGTGGCTAATGGCTAGCTCGATACTTAAACTTATAATGCAAAAATATCTCTACTGTTCCTTCGTCAACGGCGCGTACTATTCCACGCGCGCCTCAAATAAATGTCAGCTAACTGTAGGGGCCCGATAGGGCCGAAGCCCAGTAGACTTGTAAAAGGAAACTTGGAACCCTGGAATGAAGGTAAAGATAGAAGAATGGGTTGTAGTCAGTAAAAATTTGATACGCCTAAAAAACCTAACTCTCACAACACAGCTCTTCTACCGTAAAGAGCACTAAACAATGGAATTACTTGGATACGTTGTGTTTTCATGCGATTACCAGTCAATCTATTTATTTAAAATATTCAAGATATTTGGACTTAGTATTACATATTTCCTATATCCAGCTGTGGACGTCTTTCGGCTGAGATGATGATGATGATGGATTACATATTTATGATATTTTGAGGTGACCATTAAAAAAATTAGAACAAACTTAACTAACCAAACCCTTTCCCCCACAGGCGATCCACTACGGCGTCTGGCACTGCTTCACCTTCAAGCAGTGGGGTCGCGGCATCAAGCTCCTCGCGAAGATCCAAGAGGAGCGTCCGTCCAAGGAGGTGGAGGAGAGACTCATAGAGGCATACCAGCAGCTAGGATGGGCCTTCTACGTGAGGGCCGCGCAGTCCGCGCTGCCCATCAAGTACCCAGCTAACTATAGACCCTTCTAGTATATGAACAAGTATCAACATTGATTATTGAAGTTAACATTTGTACTGAGAGGATGCCGGTCAGATTCTGTTGTGCACTGAACGAAATGTTGGTTTCTTCTTATGAATAACATAAGAGAGATATTTGTAAAATAAGCTTGAACTTTCTATTTCTATGATCTTGTCAACATATTATAATTATGTCTAAGTTCATGAGAGTTACATATCCTAATCTCGTACTATAGGGGCCGATTTTTCAAGTCGGATAACTTTTAACTTTGGAATAAAAATGGCGATTTGACAGCTTTTGCATAGACAATGTCAAACAGCCATATTTATTCTTCTGATAAAAGTTATCCAACTATTGAAAAATCGATCCTTAATACTATGAATGAATGTCAATGTAACTATCTGTTGTTACGTTTTCACGCTACTTTTTATCTGGTTTTGACTACGACTTCGTGTGTGAAATTAACGACATTCTCGTCGGCCGAAGCCGCGGGCGGCTAGTACATGTCTCATAATTGTTTCTCCAGTTGCTAAATGTTAGCAATATTTTAAGAAAATTAGTTCAGTACGCAACAAAATGTGTGTAATTATTACGTGTAAATGTCCACTGTTGTGTGAAGTCTTTACCGTAAATACCTTTGTCACTTTCCGCTAACGGAAAGTTTATCCAACAGTAGCCATTTCTATAGTCTGTTTTTTAATCTCTGAGACTAAAATGACATTACGTGGGCTGTCAAACTTGTCAGAACACAAAAGTACTGACATCATTATTATTGTAAGTTTGACATGTCAATTTAGTCTTAGGGATCAAAAAACAGACTTTAATAATATTATAAACGTATAAATAAATAATTATTCTGTCAGTACAGAAAGAAACTAATGTGAAATATTTATGAAGGAAAGTCTTGCTTGAAGTTGAACCGTAGATCGCTTCGCTGAAGTTTTGTACGATACACTCAGACATACTGTTGTTTTATAATGCAGATAATTTTAATAGAAAATAATAAATAGAGATTTTTATAACGATAGCCCATTTCGATCGGAACATACCTACTAGTGATGTAACGAATATTCGGAATCGCATTCGCATTTACGAATTAGCATTAGCATTCATCGGCCTTATAATGTTCCCACTGCTGGGACTCAGGCCTCCTCTCTGGGAGAGGACAGAAACATTTACGAATATTCGCACATTTTTTGGCATTTGCTGTCTGAGAAATCTGACATTCGTTACATCACTAATACCTACTTATAGTGAATGTTTGGAGTGAAATAGATTTTAGATTATAAATTGTTGGCGATTTTGTATCGTTGAGAAACTATGCAAATCCAAATGGTTAAATTCTAGATAGTTAAATTCTTTCTCTTCCAACTTGTTTTACCTGCAATCTTTTTTTTATAATTTCTTCAAAATCAATTACAATCTGTATAGATTTAATTTTGAAATTATATATTTATGTTTAAATAAAAAATCCGAATAAGAATCGAGAATTTTGAAACAATTTTGAGAAATAAAGCTAAATAATATCTCGATTCTTATTTCGACAACAATAATAAATATTCTTATCTATGAAAATACTAATGAACTACAATCAATTGAATTTCAAACATTGATTGAAATTAAAATCTATAAATTAGATCTTAAATTATGGTTTTTAAATAAAACGCGTACTGCTGGAGTGTTTAGAAAAGAATTAATAATAATAATATTAGGAGATTATTGTTTTAGTGATCTAAGCTTGGACCGTGGGCACGGTGCCCAACGCTGGGCAAGCTTGCATGCTAATAGTTAGATAAAGTTGGGATAGAAGAAGGAATCTTCTACTGATTGTTTGAAAGTGTCACGGATTTGTTATTTAAGTATTAAACATTATGTCAAAGCTAATTCATTTTTTAATATTTAATTAAGTTAATTTAGTTACATATGTCACGAATAATCTCTATTTATTTAATGTTTTATGCATTTAAATTATGTGTATTCCATTTAATAATTTTCAAATTAATTTTTGTATTTTTATAATGATATGTACTAGAATTTAATGGAATTAATAGAAGATAGGCCTATGTCCAGCAATGGACGTCTTTCGGCTGAGATGATGATGATGATGATGATGAATAGAAGATTCCTTATTCTGGCTGAATGCTTAAAGTTGACAGTGGTCGTTTGTAAAGTAAGCCATTTACATAGTTTTAAATACAAATTGTAATGACAGGGTGCTCTTGTTGTGTGCTCAAAATAGTTCAATGCTTATACATACATGGACACGTCAATAAAATGTCAAATAATGTCTAATTTTTAATATACGACACATTTTACCTATGCGTATTTTTTTTATTTACTGATCTGAGTTAAGAGAAACCAATAAACGCATTTTGTGTGGAAGTGTGAGATTTTTTCCCGATCATAATATATTGTGATGCGAGATGTATAATCGACGGCACGTAACTTGGCAAGAGTCGTTAGTTGCACAGAAATCGTCGAAATCTATTTGTTGGTCAAGCGGGACGCGGTGTATGAGGTAGCGATTGGTGCAGTATTATAATAGTAGTGTATGATTGGTGCGTTAGTCGACTTTAGCTCCCGCACTGCGTTACGTCCCGTTCGCTCATTCGCTTTTTTCTGCACCATGCGCGAAATTACCCCCACTACGTGAAAATCTTGCCAAGTTATTTTCCGGGTACTGTATCACAATATGTAGGATTCAAGTATGTATCCACAACTCCTTACGAGTGTATGTTTTACTTAGATGTTCATACTATTCTTTTTTTTTTCTAATCGAATTAAGTACAGTCTGTCTAAAAAGTCAAAAGACTTGGGTAATTATTATTAGGGTGCAATGAAATCTGATGTAGGCATCCTTGGTTGAATAATCAAGGTTGATTAAAAGGTATTAATCGTTGTTCACTAATAGAACCTTATAAAACATACGTACATATCGTAACGTATTATTTTTTTAAAACGAACGGGTCTTTTAAACTATAAAAACGTAAAAGATACGATTCCTGATTTATGTTATTACTTTACAGTTACTCAGAAAAGTTTAATATATAAAAAATATCATTAAAGAGACCAACATAATTATATTCTAAATGAAAATCTTTTGCTATATTTATTGTTTAAAGACCCCTTATAATATTAAATCATTTAATAATACATTTCATATGTTTTATAAGTAAACATCGATCAAGACCTTTTGATCAATCTTGCTTGATTATTCAACCGGTGTTGCCTACATCAGATTTCATTGTACCCTAATAATTAACCAAGTAATTTGACTTTTTAGACAGACACTAGGTCTCGTTCTGGTCATATAGGTTGCAATACTGGTGTCGACGAGCTATATAAAATACATATTAATACTGAGGACCGGCACCCAGTGCCGTCATGGCACGGCATGTCATGGCATTACTAATCAAGTTATTTTGAATCTTATTTCAATGAATTTAGAGTTCATGTTACTTTATTCCAATACCACGAGGCTGCGACGTGCCGCGGGATGCTGTGGCATGACGCGGCATGCCGAACCACAACCTGCCATGCCACGGAACGCCGCGGGATACCGCAGCACTATCTGCCGTGCTATGCCATGCCATGCCATGCCAGCAGTGGGCGCCGGCCTTAAGCGCGAATCACTTGCCTTAGACTCACAGTCAAAGTACACTTAACTCCAATATTAAACACGTAAAATGCAAAGTAACTAGCTATTAAGTAATACTAAATAACACCATAGGCATAAACATAAGTAAAACAGTACACGAAAGCAATAATAAAGTGAAGAAATTATATTCAGATTGTAGAGCAAATTTAATATTGAATTTTTACACGGTTTTTATGTGACGTAGACGTGGTAACTAGCGAATCAAATGTTTAAATTAAAGATGGTTTGAGAACTGCACCAATGTTTAACGAATTGATTTGGAAACCTCTTTCTCTCTTTTCAATAGAGCATTGTGAATTTTGTACAATGTAGTACTCAAATGCTGCAAACAATTCTGGAAAATCCCTCTTCTTCTTCCTACCCTTGTCCTATATTACTTAAGGTCGGCGCAACACGATTTTTTTTCCATTCTGTCCTGTTTCCCGTCAGACTATCAATTCTGGAAAATCCTATCAAAGGTTTTATTTCTATACTCCGTCGGTTTAGGTAGTTAACTAAGGGCCTGTTTCACAAGGTCCGAGTAGGCACTACTCACTGAATAAATTCAAAAATGGAACAGAATTTGTATAAAATTATCTGCCAAGTAAGATACTCGAAACTTAATCATAGGTGGTGAAACAGGCCCTAAATGTCAACAATCTTGGCATGTCTTTTTATTTAAAAGTAGTCTATAAATTGTATGTAAAAATCTTTGCGACTAGGTATTTACCTAAATCGATGTTAGACAATAAACCAAGTTTAAATAATCTTTGTGAGATATACGATCTCTTTAATATAAAAAGACATACCAAGATTGTCTAACTTTAGTTAACCACCTAAACCGATAAACCATAATCATTCTTACTTTTAGGTGGGAAATCATCAAAGAGGTAGTGTCAGACTTATTGACTAAACTCCACCTCTGTTTATTCAGTTATCCTTTCATTCTAAGGCCACGGTATTTTCAAACATTCTCGTGGTAATGCTTACAAAAGTTTAGTTTCTATTCATCCCATTTGATGGTATGTAACAAAAGTTATATAAGAAGAAGGAAGTCAACAGGAAATTCCGGGATTTTGCGAAAAGTGACGGTTTGTCGTGATCGTTAATCGTTGATATGATAAATGTATCGCAGTCAACTGATGTTTTTGTCACTTTTTCATTAGTCAGTAACGATATCATAGCCCTGAAAGTTTTCCTTATTCTTTATTTCTCGTTTGAGAAAAAAAAGGTTTGAAAAAAAAATCGGTACACGGTTGTGATGATGCCTTTTTTGTGTAAAAACTCAGGGAAGATATTGTTTACTACGTGTTCGTCAAAAAACTCTAAATTCTATTAAACGAGATTGTTTTTTCTGTTCTGTAAAAAAAAATACGTTGACGATACCAGACTGTCGTTTTGTGTACCTAAATGCCTCATTGACTCAAAATCGATAATTTTAATCTTACTGGCTACCAATCTAGACTTGCTACCGGAATTCAGCACTTTTATAGTTATTATCCCGCATATTTTAATAAATAAATAATTTGCTATCACGTCTGCAGCGTTTCACTATGTAACTAATTTATTTAACCCTGTATTGAAAACAATCACGCCTTTAACATGTCGACGTCTCCTCCTGTAAGTCGGTAATCGTGGGGATCAGTTTTTAGATTACCGATTTTATTACCGGTACAATAAGTTGGTAATCAAAAAACTATTTTTTGCGATTACCGACTTATTGATCAGAGACGTCGTGAGACCCCAGTATGTTGGATGGAGGAAACTAATATACCTTGTTCAAAATTATTATTTACGGAAGCATCCCGTAACGCATATCCCGTTGAAATTATTTAAAGACCTATAATTGTAATTTATTACGTCTTATTGTCTACGACGACCTCTCCGGGCAATAAGTCGGTAATCGAAGAAATCAGTTTTTCTATTACCGATGGTAATCGTAATCGAAAAACTGATATCTGCGAGTATCGACTTATTGCTCGGACGCGTTGACGTCTTCCAAGTGTTTGAGACGCTTCTATATAATGTGCTATGTATAAAATGTCATGTATTCTATCTTATTATTTATGAGTATTCATTAATACCTACTATACTTGTCGGTGCATAAGTTCTTTGTAACTAGGCGCTTTGTCAGCCTAAGTTTGTTCGAGCACTTCGAATGCGGCGTCAGAAAAACGCGCAAAGGATTTTGAACTCTCTATAAAGCCGAGGGTTTAGAATCCAACAGAGCGCTAGATCTTTGCGGTTTTTCTTACGCCGCGTCTAAAGCGTTCGTGTAGACGCGGGTTTTTATCTGTGTTGAAATGCCACAGGTCGATGTTTTTTTAATGAATTTGTTGATAAGGATGAAGAAAATAAATATTATTTGATCATTTTCGAGTTTTAATTTATCACATACTTTTTTCACCCCTTGTATGAAATATGATGTCTTGAATGTATAACCAGAGAAAATTAAATGTAGGATTTCTAACACTTTTCTTCTTAGCGTGTCGCTGGCAAAACTTCATAAATTCCTTGCCTGGCTCAGTATTCGGCCACGGCAATGCCTTCTACTGACGCTGTCATTAAGTCGCTACGTGAACAAGTAACAGGGCACGTCAGGCAAGATGGAAGGTGGGACATGGTATGCGGATAGACGCCGCACAAACACTGACGATCGGATCCGTCTGAGAACCCCCATCTGTGGAGATTGTCTTGAAATGTAACACTTGAAAGATTGCAGAGTAGCACTTGATCTTAATTTTAAATTTTCAATCAGTCAATTTTCGGTCAGAAGTACAGTAAAACTGTCTTTGTTACCAGTATTTGACGGCACGGTAGACGCAGTTGTCGAAGGTTCCCTACTTGTCTTCGAAACTTGATGGTTCGATTTTTATTATATCGAACACGGTATGTCGATAATTCAGTTGTACGATGTTTTACTGCATCGATGATTTATTGGTGCGATGTAACGTTTGTGCGAAAAATCCTATTGCGAAAAACCTTACACCGATTGTTCATTAGTTCGGTAATTTTTTATTGTACTTATGTCGGTTCGAAACGCCTACTGTTCCTTGACATTCAATATTAGATAAGAACTTTAGAAAGACATCATCATCTGCCAATATCCTTTATTTAAAAAAAAATAGGAAAATAAAGCAACTAAAAATGTAGACGATTGAGGTATGAAAATTTTGGACTTTTGAGGGTATCTGGTAATTGGCTAGTATCTAAATGTCGTTCCTTATCGTCTCGAATGGAAAATAAGTTCTTAAATAAGATGTAATATTAAATTTCAAGGAACAGTAGGCGTTTCGAACCGACATAGGTACAATAAAAAATTACCGAACTAATGAACAATCGGTGTAAGGTTTTTCGCAACAGGATTTTTCGCACAAACGTTACATCGCACCAATAAATCATCGATGCAGTAAAACATCGTACAACTGAATTATCGACATACCGTGTTCGATATAATAAAAATCGAACCATCAAGTTTCGAAGACAAGTAGGGAACCCGTTGTCGAGCGGTTGGCGGTTTGCGGGTTCGATGTCTCACGGAACGAATATTTGTGTGGCCGACGGATAGGTGTTCCGGCTCTGCTTGTCTTATTATATGTGAGTTTACATGTTTGTAAACACACCCACGATACAGCAGTATCTAATTCCTAGTATGGGGCAATGCTTAACACAAAATCTATTTCTAGCAGGTGCCCGCAGGACGGAATGGAAAAAAAAACATGTTGGGCCGATCACAAATAACGCGGGTCAAGGGCAGGAAGGTGACGACTAGCTGGTAGTCGCGATAGACTTTTCTCCTCCTTAGGTGAAAGACCCTGCTGGGGATACGGAAATAAATGAATCGTCCTGCCGACGAACAGTCCAATGGCGAAGCCGTCTTAGAAGAACGATTGCTGTCATCAATCCGACACTTATAGTGAAAAACATACAATTGGCGGCCTTATCGCACTTGGCAATTTCTTCCAGGCAACCTCTATTTATGTGTGTGTCATGTACCTACTCGTACCAGATCAATATTCTTCCGACCTGAGACTGCACATCTCCACAAAAATGAAACGTGCACCGGTGCAGTCATAATAAAATTCATTCCCTAAAAGTAGCTACCTAATATCGGGGCATAATCATATAATTTTGCTTCTGCAGTTTTCTGCTTGCAAAATATGGAGGGTAGGTAAAAATAAAATGTCCGGGCGTTTACTGGGCACGTGTTACTGGGAGAACGTGCTCTCGCTACGCTCGTCTGGGTAGCTAGGTAAGTAATATCTTATACATTGTATATGAGATGCGATCCTTATGCTGATGCTTGGCCGAGGTAAACTGGTAGCTTGAATAGTAAGCTGCATATTGTGGGATAACGCGGGGTTTGCGTTTTCTTTTACTTGAATATTTTTCAAGGGATATTCGATATATAAACTTGCAAACATGGATTTTCTACGTTCTTTTCATTATAATTTTCCTGTGCTGTCCCTTGTTTGTTGTTTCGTCTGCCTGTCTGTCTATCAATGACCCTTTATCTCGGGAACGTGTGCAGGTATCGAGTTGATATTAAAACCATATACTTAGGTCCGTGGGCCCTTGAAGTTATGCAAAAATCAAATTTGTAGCACCAGTACAGAATTTTTTTGAAAATTGAGAATAACTTCTTAGGTCACATAAAAAATACCTTTTGCGATTCGGAAAAAAATTGATATTCGATTTGGGAATATAACTGTTTTCATGTCAGTGTGCGTTAGTGCGCGACTCGTACTTTCCAGGCTTTTTCGTCTGTGAAACGAGACTATCATTCAGGTACTTCCTTTTTTCGTATCATTGATCACTTCAAATCATTCATCACCTCGCACAATCCATCTATCTTTGTTCTCCCGCCTAAAATATATTTATTAGATACCGTCAGTCGTTAAGATACATCTAAAAATATTACCTACTTTCTTTCATGACCCACTGGGTAAAAAGGGATCTGAAAACAGACGGCTAAATAAAAAAAAACCGGCCAAGAGCGTTTCGGGCCACGCTCAGTGTAGGGTTCCTTAGTTTCCCGTCCGTCACGATAAGTGTTGTCTTTTCAAAAACGGTTCGTCCCATCAAGTTCAAAATAAATTTCTTAGAAAGTCTTTATAAAGCTCTACTTTCACGACGTTTTTTTCATATTTTTTAAACTTATGGTTCAAAAGTTAGAGGGGGGTGGGGCACACATTGTTTTTTACTTTTGGAGCGATTATTTCCGAAATGATTCATTTTTGAATACCTACCTATCCAACAATATATCGCACAGTAGGGTTGAAATTAAAAAAAAAACACTTTTCACTTTACATGTAGGGGGGCTACCCTAATAAAACATTTTTTTCCAATTTTTATTGTACTACTTTGTCGGCGTGATTGATATACACATTGGTGCCGAATTTCAGCTTTCTAGGGCTAACAGTCACAGAGATTAAGCGAGGACGGACGGAAGGACAGGCATGGCGAAACTATAAGGGTTTCGTTTTTACCATTTGCTACGGAACCCTAAAAACCCTATGTACTTACCTAACTTATGTAAGTACTGCCCATTTGCAAAACATTGGCATCGCATAAATTCAACTAGAAAATAAATAACTTTCACTTAAAGCTGACAGTTTTCTACTACTATACTCTATTTACTATAAAAAAAGAAAACAAAAGAAACTTATATTACTGTCCGTTCAACCGATTTTGACTTCCATTCCGTAGAGATAAGGATGACATTAAAAGCAAAAAAAGTGGTTACAATACCAACTTTTTCTGCAGCCGTCATTTGTCACGTCATTGAACGGACGGTAAAACATCTTATAGTAGGTAAATAGAGTATACCTACTACTTTTAAACTCCAAATTAAACTAAAGACTGAACTGGATAAATAGTACTCAATTTCATCACAGCGTTCCCTAGATAGAGTGTTAATAATTGATCAGATTCTTCGTGTAATATGCAATGACTTAAATTGCTTATTCTTATATCTAAAAAGGGATGTTGTCTTTCACAGCGTATTTGTAAACTGTTTGAATCTCATTAAATAAAATTGCACACATAGGTTAAAAGAAAGCATCGATTTATTGCTTGCTTTTATTCCTATCTAAATTGGTCACCATAGATCTGCCGATGACGTCTTGGGGACTGCGAGACTACACGAGATGCTAGGAGCATATCGCAGTAAGTAGGACTGGAGGAAGAAAGGTGGGTTTTAGTTAACCTATCACATACCCACAAAACGAGACACAATCGTAAAACAATAACAGCGCGGTCTCATAGGACCGGTCGGGGATTCATGAATTAATTGAAATCTGCCGCTCCTCTTCGCTCCACCGAAAGCGAGAGAAGTTATTTGATAATTTCACACTTCGAAAAAAAGGGATGCCAAAGGATGTGAAAGAGTTACAAAGGCCCTGGAACGCAAAAAGCTGGAAAATCTGGAAGAATATAGTGGGCTTTAGTCAGGTAGGTTAAAGTCTGAAACTTAATCTCCCTCCTCGCTTCACCCAGACCGGGAGATGTTATTTTATGATCTCTGGTATCTAGCTGTGGTTATCCTTTTCACTAACAGCCGAAACCAATAACCTATCTATCTATCACATATCGGAGATTGAAAAACAAATGAAACAACAGAAAACATGATCATTTTTGTATTGTATCATTTGTTTTACAATCTCCAGTATGTCAAAACTGGAGAACGATGGGTTATTGGTTCTGGCCGTAAGTAAACATGGTTTAATTTTTCTTTTCATATTTTCCCTTCTTAAAATCCACTTGCCATTTTCGAGGAACAGTATATTATGTACTCAAATAGGATGACTTAATTATGCCTCTACTTTTTGGTATGGGGCCTAAAGTCCAATACTTAGTACGCCTTCCATGATAATGGAATCCTTACCTTTTCCATACGTGTGTACTTTTCCTTTCCCTTTCTTACGTGTCATCACGTTTTCGTTTGCTACCAACTTCGATCAAAAATACCTACATTTTTTGATCGAGGGATACCAACGACATAAGCTTGGTACCTTCTTAATTAATGTAGGTAGACTGATATTGAAGATTTTCTGATTTTTCGATGTCGAAGTACCGTTGAATAAATGTGATTATTTTTTGATTCATCAAAATTTTAGGTTTTTAGGACGCTGATTCATTGATTAATTTCGTTTCTAATTACTCCTGTAACCAAGACTTGAACAGCCTACACTTGGTCCACACATTAGCACAGAATAAGTAATACGAGGGCTTAGAGTGAAAACCTCGTATCTGCAATTTTGGGTAATTTTATTTTATTTGATTTTTGGAAAGAAAAGCTCGAAAAACACCGTCTTTACATCACGAAAAATTTTGATTGGTTATTTGTAATGCCGTTTACGGTGTTAAATGTAAATCTCTCTTGAGTCAGGTTAGTGTGATAACATCGCAATGGCGCGTGAAAACTTGTTGGATTTTTTTTTAAAACAAGGGTAATAAGCTTTGAAATACATAAATATTTTAAAAACATTTGAATAAAATACGTAGATGTCAATTAGAATTAATTGATAATAAACATCTTATTTGGTTTTTTGGGCCTCCTGAAAAGTTACGTATTTTGCAGTTACGAGGTTTTCACTCTAAGCCATCGAATAGTATATTAGATAGGTAGCTATGTGCAAGTTTAGACCTTAATGTAGGAGTAGTTTTCGGATTAACTAAGTAGTGGATTGTGCCCAGGGGATCCGTTACTGTCGAATAACACACGACTAGATATATATGGAAATTCATAAGCTGTGCATATAGTTACTTAGGTAACATAACATGGTAAGTATGTACAATTGTAGGTCATAGCTAGGGCTTTCAAATACCGGATTTTATCAATACCGGTATTAAAAAAATCCGGTATGAGAAGCTCATGGCTAGATAATAACAGCCGCACAGGTCGATCTTCAAGGTTAAGTAACGCTTGCCTAGGTTGGTCTGTGGATGGGTAACCATCTTAACATAACGAGTTTCCTCCGTGCCTCGGAAAGCACGTTAAGCCGTTGGTCCCGGCTGTCATTTGGAGATCTTTGCCAGTCGTTACGGATAGTCAGAAGCCAGTAAATCTGACTCCAGTCTTACCATGAAGTACCGTGTTACCCCAGTTAATGGGTTGTGGAGGTCTGGTAGGCAGCCGCTCCTCGTAAAATACTGGTATTCAGCTAAATCCGGCTTGACTAGAAGCCGGCCCCAATATAGTTGGGAAAAGGCTAGGCAGATGATGATGATGATGGTATCAATACCGGTATTAGAATAGTTCAATACCGTGATCACTGATCACGCGATCACGGTATTGAACTCAAGTTTTTTGTTTTGATTTTTTAAACTAGTCCACCATTTGAGAAGGATTTAAGTAAATATTGAAATTATTGGTTAATACAATTTTTTTTTTCCAATAAACCCCACGAAAATCGAGATACGAGACAGATTTTAATTTCAAAGTGTACGTACACTTTGAAAATATACCTCTACATAAAATTAAAAAATAAAATCTATACCTACGACTTTTATAAAAATAAAAATAAATAAGTCTAAGGGGCGCTAGTAAACTCCACTGCGGGTGACGTAACATACAACAAACTTATTTTTTCGGTTCTGTATCAACCGAAAAAATAAGTTTGTCGTAGTCGGGTCTAGGGATCGAACCGCAAAATTAAGTTTGTTTTTACCAAGTTTCATCGTAATCGAATCGGTAGTTTTTTCATCACATTTTCGGATTCGGTGTCGGTCTAGTAACACCCCCTGCCATTATTTTTGATATTTTCAATGTAAAGAATTTTCACTTCTACAGATTTATTATTTTTGAGGACAAACCCTATTATTTAAGAAACACAAAACGAATTAAATTGGCGACGCTTAAATGATACCCATTTTTAACTTCTTAAAATCCACCTTATTCTTTTCAATTCACCTTATTAGTTGCCCTTTGCGCTCTATGGCTGCGGTAAATAAGAGGAGACCGACTCGTATGACTTAGGTATTACCTACTTTAACTATAAATAGACAGTGAATGAGTGTATTTGTATTTTGTGCTCGTGTCCACAATTCCTCGTCTAAAGGTCGTATTTTGCGTACGGGTGGGATAAACATGACACTCGATCCACCACAGGTCTTCAAGGAAGTTCTGGCCTTTCCCTGGGTTTCGTGGTGTCGCGTAACACGACACCATGAATCCTTTCGGTCAAAAGTCATCCCTTAAAAAGGTCTATACCTCGATGGTGAATTGGAACTCGTATCACGTACGACTTGAAGTAGATGTCGTGACGCAGGTCTTTACCCAGTATCCAGCGACCACAGGGTAGCTTACAAGCAGATGAGATGCTGTCTCGAGAGTGAATCATATCGAAACATTATCATAGGACAATAATGGAAGAAAACATGCAGGGCTGACTTCAAGTAACACCAAAAGAACAGGAAGATATGAAAACTGACACAAATAATTCAGTGGTAAAACCTAGGATTCTCCCCATAGCTATCTCTATCGGCAGACGGTTATCGCGCTGTTATTACATTAGGGAAAATCCGTTTGACCAAATTATTTTTTAACCTTTTCACCTTAAGCAGATAGGCGCCTAACTTTGAGTCATTTGTTTCATAATTGATGAAATTCTCGCAACAGTTATTTAGGTGGGACTTCCCACAACAACAAATGATTTCTTATCCAAAAAAATGACCATGTATAAAATACGCCAAAATGTGGCGATAATGATGATAACCTATGAACCGCACGGGCGTATAAAACGCGGTGCTCAGCCCCGAGCTCTATCTAGTGATTCACGAGCATTCAGACAAAATGATCGCATTACTACTGTGTGGAATTATCGCAGGGGCGTGCGCAGCCCCCCACTTCAACGAGTTCCCATCGAAGACCCCGCAGCGCAGGCCAGACTTCGAACATGTAATGTCGAAGTTGGAGAACTTCGGCAGTTTCGTGTCCGCCCCCCGCTTCCCCACTGTCTGGGACGCGCTAGAAGAAGTTGAAGGTACCAAGTACAAAATCACCGTCCCTATGTACGATTTTAAACCGAAAGACATCGTCGTGAATACCAGCGGAAGACTGGTGGAGATCAAATTGAAAGACAAGAACGACAATACCGTCTTGATCTTTAAGATCGTGCCTGACAATGTGAACTTAAATGGAAACTTTATCCTCGAGAATGGAGTCTTGAAGATAACGTTCCCGTTGAAGGATGGAGTGGTAGTGAAGACGACGGACGGAAGCCGGGAGAAGATTAAGATCGACGTATACGTTTAAGACGCTGATGTTGGACTGGGTAGAAGAGACTGGTAGTGCAGTGGTTTTTTTTAAATAAAGTTTTTAAAATTATATCTTGTTTTTTCCCATTACAATATAGTGATAAGAAGTTGTACTTTGTGTGGTGACTTTATTGAGAAAGCGAGACATACGTCGGAACATCTATTTACTAATTTATTAGAGTGACTAATTAAGACCTAATCTCTAAGTTGAGCACGTAGATTGATAGCCTCTAATTGAATTTTAGAACTGTGTTTTCTGTTATTTATTAGTTCTTTGAACAAAAGTATTTGCTGTTTTGAATCCTGTAGGTATCTTACAGTAAATTGGTTATAGATGAATATTTTGGCCTAAGATTTTGTAAAACAATAGTCACGTCTCTAATTAAAAATAATATCATTCTGTCACCAGTTGATGCACTCAGCTGAAGAATGACTCATTCTTCCAAAGAATGAATTACCTATTGACGTGGTTCTGGTGCAAACTATTAGTAGGAAACGATTGTCACGAGAACCACGTGAATTTGAAATTTCTATTTCACTTCCTCCTTCCTTCTTCTTCCTTTTTTTCTTCACTTTGCCCTTTCAAACGTCAGAAGTTAGAACGCGATTCTAAGTACCGGAAGGATACTCTACCTATGGTACTTCTTTTTAAGTTTTTGGTTTTTTACAATGATACTATGGGATTCGAGCATAGTGAAGACTATGTAACATAGTATCTATAAGAATTCATCATCTCATCATCATCTGCCTAGCCTTTTCCCAACTATATATTGGGGTCGGCTTCCAGTCAAGCCAGATTTTAGCTGAAAACCAGTAGTTTACGCGGAGCGGCTGCCTACCTCCACAACCCATTAACTGGGGAAACATGGTACTTCATGGCAAGACTGGAGTCAGATTTACTGGCTTCTGGCGATCCGTAACGACTGCCAAAGATATACAAATGACAACCTGGACTTTGGAGGTAGGTGGAACAGAGAGTAAAGTCCCACATACCTCCGTTGAAAAGGGAGGATCCTCCGACCGGACGGGTGTTATGTGCGGTGGGCTACTGCCCGATAGATGATTTCGGGCTGTTGGATCTATTCAAATCGCGCGAAGAACTTTGCTTGCGCGATGCAGGATTCTGTGACGTTATGTGTAGTACATCGTAGTCGCTACATCACTCCCCTCCGGAGATCGGAGAGCGATATTTCTTGATGCTTCTTATGATGCGTGCCAGGCCAGGGGTAGGTTGCTTTGTGTGGGTTGGTACCCAATACCACATAGTTCACAGTGGGTTGCTGTCTGAACTTTGTTCTGTGGTAATGCCCCAGCGAATCGGGGTGGTATCGTCCCAGTGAGTCGGGACGATGTGGCAAGCTCCAGTGAGTCGGAGTAATGCTGCTGGCTCCAGTGAGTCGAACCAGTGTCCGCATAGTTCTCGGCGAGTCGGAACTGTCTGCGGTGATGCCCAAGTGAGTCGGGGTGGTGCTATCCCAGTGAGTCGGGATGATGCAATAGGCTCCAGTGAGTCGGAGTGATGCTACTGGTTTCAGTGAGTCGGAACCGGATATCGCATAGTTCTCGGTGAGTTGGAACTGTCTGCGATGATGCCCCAGTAATTCGGGATGATGATGTCCCAGTGAGTCGGGATGATGATGTCCCAGTGAATCGGGATTATGATGTCCCAGTGAGTCGGGATGATGCTGCAGGCTCTAGTGGGTCGGAGTTATACAGCTGGCTCCAGTGAGTCGGAGCCGGACTGTGCGACGTAGGGCTTGACTGCTGGCGTCGACCAGGAGAGGTTCTACGTAGCTCTTCATGTGACTGGCTGAAGGTGCTGTTACCGGGCAGGTTCAGAGTCACTTTGAATAAAACTGTGTTTGAATTACAATAAAGGTATATTGTCCCCAAAATATTACATTAGTTTAATGTGTCCGCCGCGAGATTCAAAGTATAACTGCTTTAATTCATGAATCCCCGACCGGTCCTATGAGACCGCGCTGTTTTTGATTGTTTTACTATTGTGTCTCGTTTTGTGGGTATGTGATAGGTTAATTAAATTATTGTTGAAAATATGTTAAATTGTGCAAACGTGACATTTACACGCTAAATGTCGATTTATAACAACCGGGTTGTTATAAATCGACATTCAGCCCATGACATAAGATTGAGCATCATGGATAAGAGTGATGGGAAATCTAAGATGTCCACTTTGAACTTCGTTTTGGTTACAATTCTAGACTTAAATTACTAAGAAAAATAGGAAAAGAAAATAGAAAAAAGTTGCAATTATTAAAAGAACTTAGACTAAAAGTTACAATGTATATTAATTAAGAGTCAGTAGGTATCTATCTCACAAATAAAAAGGGAAGAAATATGAGACTAACTTGGAAAACTAAATCATTGCGCTTTATAAGAGTAGGTAAGGATTTACTTGATCCTTGAATGTCTTCGTCTGAGGATTCAGTAATAGTATTATTAACTGACTGAACAGACTGAGCTGCTTGTTCCTTTTTTATATTTCGTTGATTGAACACTTGAGTACAATATTGAAGTTTGATCATAAATAACAATTTCCTAGAATTATACAAGAGGTAAACAACGACAATCGTAGACACAATGAATGATTCCCAGTCGCCACCTCGGGGATTGCCACTGACGGCAACTGGGAACTCATGGCCCCCACTTCAGTTTCGCTGTACATTGCTTTAAAAAAAAATATTGCAGGCAGTGCACATTGTCTTTTTTTTTTGAGATTAGATGCAGATTTAGGATAAGTTGCCCCATCCTTTTATTTCCTATTATGGAGAAAGCAATGTACAGCGAAATTGAAGTGGGGGAATTTTTATTCCCATTTGCCTCCGGTGGCAATCCCCGCGGTGGCGACTGGGAATCATTCGACACAATATAAGTTAACGTTTGAATCCCCAACCGGTCCAATGAGACCGCGCTGTTATTGTTTTACTATTGTGTCTCGTTTCGCGGGTATCTGAGTAATTAATGACAAATAGTGAGTTGCATATGTTTGTAAATGAGATGGCTGTTCAATGTTATTTAATTCCTTTTCAAATTCATTCAAATGCAAACTTGCTTCTGAGAGTCAAAATCTTTAACTGCTGATAGTTTGATAAAAGGAAGGTGTCGTGTCGTTTTGTTTATCTTTAGATTATAACAACAGTCGTCATCTATAATACTAGCTGTCCCCTGCGGTTTCACCCGCATTTTTCGTTATTGCTCCGCTCTTGTGGGCCGTAGCGTGATGGTATATAGCCTATTCGCTGGGTGCGAAGTACTAGGTGGGGGTAACATAATCTATCGCAGCGCTCATGGTGGTCAAAAGTAGAAATAATGTAAGCTCTGTCATCAGATGTATGTATCTGTCAATGGCAAAGCGATTCTACATAATACATTTTAATATCATTAATTAATTTCATTAGTCCGCTAACAAAAATGAGTCACAGTAGTTGTTGTGTTGTAAACTGCAAGAATACTGGCAGAAATAGTAAATGCAAGTTTTACCGATTCCCAAGAGCTACTTGGAAACTTGAACAATGCAAGAAATGGATAGCTGCCGTCAAAAGAATTGAGTAAGTAACATCATAACCACATTTAAATCCTGTATTTGATATTAATCAAAGAATCCATTTTACGGTTTGTGGTTGGAATTTGATATTGTGAGTAACACTCACAAACCCGGTCTTCAAAACAATACTCATTTCGATCTGAAAACGATATTTAATTTATTACTAGCGATACAGGAACATTTAAATATATTTACTGTTATATAATGAAACCATTAAAGTAGCTTTTTCTTTTTGTTTTACTGTAAAACTACAACTATAAATGAAGTAAACAAACCCTGACACAATCAAAATTAAACACACTTTTTGGACTTATCTCATTTGATTTGAATGACCAAAATGATTTAAAAACCCTTTTTCCACCCAAATCGTGGTATCACAACAATTTATGAGTCGAAAATATTTGTTATTTTTTCATTTCGATATTTTTTCACAAATACACGACCTAAATGTCAATGTGACAGAGCCCACAAAGTTGTGGACGCTAGTTGGCGCTGTAATCGTGCACGGAGCGAATAGCATTCCTCGATAAATGGGATATCTAACACTGAAAGAATTTTTCAAATCGGACCAGTAGTTCCAGAGATTACCCCCTACATACAAACTTACAAATTCTACCTCTTTATAATATTAGTATAGATTGAAATTAGATACCTGATTTGTAACATTGATTGTAACATCGTCAGTAGGTGTAAACTTTAATGTTTTAAAGAAAGCTGTACAATACTTTGGCAAGGATTATATGCCTGTACCGGAAATAATCTGCTCATGGTTACTAGGGTCATTTCCACAAGTAATGTGAGCCTTGCCGGACTCTGACTGAACAAACAACCATTTATTATTAGCTAATTTGAAAAATACGTCCATTGACCCGTGTAACAACTTAGTATTACAATAGTTTGGTAGCGAACTTATAGCGTCGATTAACCTATCACATACCCGCTAAACGAGACACAATAGTGAAACAATAACAGCGCGGTCTCATAGGACCGGTAGGGGATTCATGAATTAAGAGTTTTGTTTCACAAGTCGGTTTAGCGATTGTTGAGTACACATTTCCTAAAGAACACACATAATACTCATTTTGTATCACTTTACACTTATCCACTGACTCTAACAGTGAGTAGAACATACGGTTTGTTGTTATAGCCACGTAAGGTTTATTTGGAGCGACAAGTATACAGGGTGTAAAAAGACCGATCACGAAGCCGATAACTACACATTCTGTACATGTAATTAAGTAACTTAGACCAAAAAATATTGCTGGGAAAAAACTTTTTTTTTCATTTATAGAAAATAATTAATTAATAATAATTCCGATCAGCTGCACGTTTGGCCGCTCGCGCTTGGTCGTTGTACCGACCGCACGCTTGTGTGTGTAAGGCACTCGTTTTGTTTAGTTTCCATTGCATTTTTGACACTTCAAATGCGTAATTTGTTGTGAAAAATTGAGAATTTTGGTAATGATTGTTCGGAAGAAAGTTTACTAATGATACTTAGAATACGATTTTGAAAAAAAAACGAAAAAGTTTTTTTCACTTTGACCTTCAATATCTCCAGAACCAGTGAATTCCCAGGTATGGTCTAGAAGAAAAAATCTATCCCAGTGATGAATACAATATGGGGTTTTCGTTTTCGTTAAGGGTCTTTTTACACCCTTTATAGGTAAGTGTCAGGTTTACTAATATCATAAGGACTGGGAGTGGAACTGCGTGGTAGAGATTGTATGTCTGAGGCTAGACGAGTGGAATTCGCTTGACAATAATGAATTTATTAATCTATCACATACCCGCGAAACGAGACACAATAGTAAAACAATAACAGCGCGGTCTCATAGGACCGGTTGGGGATTCAAACGTTAAGATAGGAAACTAAGTCAGATATGTCTATAATTATAATATGTATATTTTCTAAAGATAAAGTTGTAGGAAGCTCACAGTGTTTAGGTAGTTTGTCTTTATGTAGGTCAAGTTCATGAAACAATTGATAAGGAATAAGTGCGGTCGGGTAAAGAATGTTGAGCTTGCTGAATAGGATAGCGTTGTTTATGTCATCAATGTCGAACGATAAGGCTATTTATAAAAATAGCCAAATGTACAAAGTATAAACTTTGTAAAGAGTTCAATAACATCATTAAATGACTTTTGATTTCTAGTTTATCGCTAGAGTTAGATAGTTTTTCGAGTGCGTTCCGTATTGTGTCTAAATTTTGATTTAATAGAGAGTGATTTAATAGATTTTGATTTTTGTTTACCTTTGACATCGTATTATTGGAAATGGTGGATCGAATTACGTGGATATTTTGCTCATTAAGTGAGCCCATTGTTTTTCATCAGACTGCACTTGGGTTATTGCGTCAGAAAACTTTAAAGCATCTTCAGTCATTTTTTTTTTTCCCGGTAGGCGAATCATCAGAATGACTTCTCCCACTCTTGGGCGGAGCGGGAGGGCGTGTCAGACTCTTACTGACTAAACCCCTACCCCGTTCCTTCGTTGCCATCGATCTGGGGGACACGCCCAAGCAACACGTAAGCCAGATAATAGCAAAGTTAAGCACCAATTGGCAGTTTATAGTTTCATTACATCTTTAAAAAAGCTGACGTGATAGCTTTATCTTGAATAATACAGTATTTAAACTTTAATTACACTGAAAGCTTGATAAGTTCTGCATAAAATTGGTATTCTTTTTTTAATCTTAATACTAATGATATTTGCTAGTGTTATGTTAAAGATATTCAAATAAAAGTGACTTAGACAGCTAGTAGCTACATAACAGCGGAAAATTCAGCTTTGTGCTGTACAACTTTGACAAATATTTCAATTATACAGCTTGATTCTGAATAGTTTATTGTTTAGTTTCTTTAAGCTGCACAATCCGTCAAGTCTTACTCATTTATTCAGAATATGGATATTGATTACTCTTTTAGCGTTTAAGAAGCTAACTACTGCATAAATGAAGATGACTACGATCTTATGACAATCTTATAGCGAGAGAAGCGCACTAATTCTTTTTTGTGTAGCTCAAAGTGGTAAATTATATGAAAAATAGATGTTAATGGATCTAATAACTGGTTATTAAAGAAATACAACGCTTTTATGCAAGAACGTCAAACTTATTTTATAATTAATGACAAGATGTCTAAGTGAAAAGTGTAAAAAACTGGCCAAGAGCGTGTCGGGCCACGCTCAGTGTAGGGTTCCGTAGTTTCCCGTCCGTCACAATAAGTGTCCCATACTTTTCAAAAACTTTTCGTCCCATTAAGTTCAATAGTTATTTGTGCAACAAGAGAGCAAAGTTGGTTTTTGCCGCGAGTGTTGATTTTGAATCCCGAGTAAGCGAAGGATTCTATATTTGAATCACGAGCGTAGCGAGTGATTCTAGGTTAGAATCCTGAGTGCAGCGAGGGATTCAAAGACACGAGATGCAAATAACTTTGGTCTCGTGTAGCACATACAACTTTTCACTTCAGCAGCGAGAACAAATAATGTAAAGGTAATAAAAAATACAACTTGGTAATATTTAAACCACATGTATATTTGTAAAAATTAAAAGTTAAAAGTAAAATTATTGCAGTTTTGCAAATTAAAAGTAACAGTTTTATTTGGAACCGATATAAAATAATAATATCCAACAACACTTTGTAGCTAGCGAACAGAAGAAGAAAACAATAAAAAATTAAAGCCCGCTATTTTTTAAAGATGCGTTCGGAAATTGCACTATTACTAAATTATTCTGTCACAATAAAGATTGTTAAAACTTTAATTAATTATGTAGATACATGATAAACTTCGTATTTTTTAATTCAACATCTCTTTATTTGATCATAAAAAAATATAATTCGATTAGTTTAATTTTATTAGAGAAAAGTATAATAATTACATTTAAACCTTGATTTGAAATTTTATAGGTGACGTGTTTCCGAACGTTTTATTGTTGGTTTCTTTTTTGAGCCTATTATATATGGAATTTGAAAATCGAACTTTGAATCGACTTGTTTCTATCTCTCGCTCTTTTCGTATCGAAGTGAAAGTGACAGAACAAAGTGAAGTTCAAATCTTTCGAATGTTGTGAGTAGACCCAGCACTGACTCGGCATTTAAAAAAAATAATTAAAAAGTTACTTTGTCTCACGCTCGCAGCAAAATCGAATTTTGCTCACTGTCTTTAAACTGCAAAACATACTTGTTTGAGGTGCTGAGGTGAAAAATAATTTTCCTACAAAGTCTTTATAAAGCTATGCAAAAAATCTGGAAAGTAGTCCAGATTTTTTTCATATATATAACTTATGGTTCAAACGTTAGAGGGGGAGGGGGACATTGTTTTTTACTTTTAGAGCGATTATTTCCGAAATTATTGATATTATCAAAAAAATATTTAGTAAACCCCTATTCATTTTTAAATTCCTATCCAACAATATATCACACGTTAGGGTTATAATAGGGAAATAAAAAAAAAAAACTTTCCACTTTAACATGTAAAGTGAACCTCAGAGATTGGGCAGTGAATAAAAATACATCCCAAGCGGCTGTAAAAGATTTATTGGGTGTTATTAATTATAGATTTTCTGGATTTTGCGAAACTGATCTGATTACTTGCTGTCTTGATTCAACATCAGTATCTTCGGTATCTGTTCGATCTAATATTCTATTTAATTCAGCTTCGGCGTCTTCATATGAAAGAAAGTTTGATCGCTTCAAGATGCAGTCAGTTGTCCCCCCTGTCTCGTTGGGGGACAACATTAGCATTTTTTGAAAGTACATCTCCATTCCTTTTGGGCCAGCACAACTTTCGCCTAGTTTCCCAGGAGGCAGGCACAGTCGACAGCTCAACCCGACCTCTGTGACGCGTAGCCACTATTTTGAACATTTTTCTAAAAACAAAGAAACACTGAATATATTTTTACTGAACAAAGGTAATTTTCGCTAAGAAAGAAATTAAAAACTAATTGCAATTTTAAGAAACTCAATGGATGAATAGATATGATTATAGAACCCTAATGATCTGAATATGAGTACTGAGACGGGCAGCTTTAGAACCGTTTATCAGAACTGCGACATAAAACGTACTGTTAACCAAAAAATATGTGGATAAGACAGTTACAAGTGACCTGTTACGTAGAAATGTATAACAAATCTTCTGCGTGAACAGCTTATATTCAAAATCAACATCGTCGCCATTATTTATACCAACATAACCTCTCTTTTCTTTAACTAAGCGATGATAATACAAATAATAAATATATGTTTTTATTAAAAAAACATTTGGGTAGTATTGAAATACCTACCTGTCTGTTTTCTACCACTTTAATTGGTAGCAATTGAATAAAATATGTTATTCGTCGAAAAGGGTTAATATAAGTCAATTGTTTATTTTTTAAAACTGGTTTTATCTTGTGGCGCTCGAAAATTTTACTATAAACTTATATATATTCTCACAGTAAAGTAGCATGCGTTTTAATAATTGCATTGTTAACAAAACATATTACCAAAAATTACTTACCAATATTTATAATTTCTTCCAGAGCGATGCCATCACTGTCACTTGGAAATTTGTCGCAAAATATATATGATCACAATGAATTATAAGAAACAAAATGCTGAATTTGTACATTTAATTACATAACTTCTTTATAAAATAACGAGAAAGATCTGAAATATGAATATTGTCTGAATATCAGAGATTGATATTTTCATCTGCTTAATAGAGTTTAAAATTCTGAACAAAGGGTCGATCAGCTTATATGCAGAAGTTAACCAACCTTTCTGTATAGATATCCAGCTGGTATGCAGCTATTAACAAAATGTTATTCAGATTAAAGCGATGTATTTTGTGCCCAAATTGCTTGAATATCGCCTGTATAAGCGCTTATACAAACCTTATCCCTACATCTTTTACAGCTTATAGTCATCAGAATTGCTATTATATAAAAGTTATTTAGCTAGTTGGTGTTGCTTGGGCGGTGACAACCTTTCGGATACCGTGTTCCCCAGAGGCTTCGGCCCTACGGGGCCCCTACAGTTTGCTGACATCTCCTTGAGGCGCGCGTGGAACAGAACGCGCCGTCATCTTCAGTGTCTAAGGACCCGAAGATCGTTTTAAGAATTGAACCTCCAGCGTCTATGAGGCCACGTTTGAAACGATTGGGTTTCTGATCCTCAACAAGACGTGATATTGATGAAAATTTACGAACATTGTTAAGATGTTGATTGTGTAAAGGTGCCACTTTGAACATTCCATTTTGAGTTTACTGGAAGAGCTTATGTCGCAAAACTTGTGTTACTTCTTGAATTAATAACTCGACTTTATCTAAGTTCGGTTTCATATGGCTTATATCTAAGTATGTTACTACATTCCAGTGGTCTTTGCTGAACTTAACGTTAAGGTATAGCCCTTGACTACCTACGATCGGCGTGATGAACTTGACGCTTGAAGACGGTTGACTGAAATAGAAAAATGGAGCTAGTCATCTATCGCAATCTTAATTTCGTCATAATGATGCCGAACATGTTTTCTATTGATTAAAAGTGTTACAGTATGATTCCCATTAATCTTTACAATTCTATATGGTCTTTTCCAAATAGGGGACATGGTTTTATTTTGTTTATGATGACACCGTAAATAAACCATATCACCAATGTTATACGTTATGTGTTTAGCGTGTGTATCGAAATATTGTTTTGATTTTTCCTTAGAAGTTTGTATATTTTGCAGTGCTTTTTGACGACTATAGTAAAGTCTGTGATTGAGAGCTCGAATATAGTCGGTATAAGTATTTAAATCTAAGGTATCCGCCGGTATATTTTGTCAAATCGTCTTGTAAAGTAAGAATAAACTTATAGTTGTGATCGTGAGTTTCGGGCAAAGGTCCTACAACGTCTAAAAATACCTTTTCCATAGGTTTGGCTTTTTTCCAAAAAGAATAAGATAAAATATTGACAGAAATATAAATTGGCAGTCGTTACGGATAGTCAAAAGCCAGTAAATCTGACTCCAGTCTTGCCATGAAGTACCGTGTTACCCCAGTTAATGGGTTGTGGAGGTCTGGTAGGCAGCCGCCCCTCATAAAATACTGGTATTCAGCTAAATCCGGCTTGACCGGAAGCCGACCCCAATATAGTTGGGAAAAGACCAGGCAGATGATGATGATTGACAGAAATATAAATTGAAGGTGGGATTCGAACTCGGGGCGACTCGTGCTCGTGCTCACCCCCTATAGCAAATAGCGTGATAAATTTGAACAGGATCGGTTCAGTAGTTTTTGCGCCAACCGTGGTCAACGATATACAATTTTACTATTTTATTATATGTACAGAATAGATTGTAATATCGTGATCACGGTATTGGCTAGTCAATACCGTGATTGAAAAAGACAAAAATATATCCGTGATCACGGTATTACGGGATCCCGTAATACCGGTATTAAAAGCCACTCATAGCCCACATCACTGATTGAAACACATTATTTTGTAACTTTCATTTTTCTTGGCAGAAGTCTTTCTTTTGCAAAATTACCTACGAAAATATCCATGTAGAGCTCTATAGCATTTATTAATAGATACCTATTTATTTTAGAGAGGAGCTCGTGGCTAGATAATAACAGCCGCACAGGTCGATCTTCAAGGTTAAGCAACGCTTGCCTAGGTTGGTCTGTGGATGGATGACCATCTTAACATAACGAGTTTCCTCCGTGCCTCGGAAAGCACGTTAAGCCGTAGCGTCCCGGCTGTCATTTGTAGATCTTTGGCAGTCGTTACGGATAGTCAGAAGCCAGTACCTAAATCTGACTCCAGTCTTGCCATGAAGTACCGTGTTACCCCAGTTAATGGGTTGTGTAGGTCTGGTAGGCAGTCGCTCCTCGTAAAATACTGGTATTCAGCTAAATCCGGCTTGACTGGAAGCCGACCCCAATATACATAGTTGAGAAAAGGCTACGCAGATGATACCTATTTATTTTACATTAATAACCTGGCTGATATTCCTGTTAAGTGATGGCATGAAACACAGGTTTAAATTAACCTAGATCGGGTGGTCTGCAATCATTGCAATTGGACTTTTAATTATTATTATATTATCTAAGTTTTAGTCTATTTTAACACTGTATTTGTTCATTTCACGTAGGTACGTACTACCTAACATTCTGAAAATCCGTATAACGGAGCAATTTATAAATCGCTTTCTTGAAATGAAACATTTGCTACGAAATTGTTTTACCAGGAAGCTAAGTCACAGGCTAAAATATATAGTTGTATCTCCTTCTAGGTATTTATTTTAGTCTGTCATCTTACCTAACTGAAAAATGTCCTGAAATTAAGAGTTCAACTATACCTGGATTCAGTTTTGTTCGTCGACATCAAGCTAAATGAGAACTCGTTTGGTTAAATTGCGAATTTATGGAAGTTTCATGTTCTACCGAAATGGAACGTAAAAGTGATTATTCGCAGCAATCATGGGAGATTGTGGTTGCAGGAAATAATGTTTTTGGTGAACGAGGTATTTCCTACGTGATGTCGGATTTATTGGGGCAGATATTCTTGATTTGGTCATTTACTCTACTCGTCGACAAATTGAGCATCATAGAGATGATTTGCCCATCGTTATCGATAGTCATTGTAATTTCGGTGTCTGAGATAGACCGAGTTATCACTATCACTACCTAGTGTAAAACAAAGTCGCTTTCCGCTGTCTGTCTGTCCGTATGCATGCTTAAAACTACGATTATAAAAACTACGTAACAGATTTTGAAGCGTTTTTTTAAATAAATGAAGTGATTCTGCAGAAAGGCTCATATGTATCGTCTTCTGCCTGGCGTTAATCACGGCTATTGCCAGGGTCCGCCTTCCGACTGAGTTTTCTCCACTTTGCCCGATCTTCAACATCCTTCCCAGTAAGGCCATTGGCTCTCATGTCGGACTTGACGACGTCCAGCCAGCGCTTGCGGGGGCGACCACGGGACCTAGCCCCAAGTACAGCCATAGAAAGGCTTATATGTATAATACATGCATAATATAGTAAAGACACGCTGATAATTTTACTGTGCCTTCGGGACCTCTGCAATCAGTCCATCCATTTGTTTGTCTGCCCGTCTTTCAGCGGGAGGTATCTCATAAGCCGTACGAGGAATAGAGTTGTTACAGCATGTGTGTAGTTCTATTGCCGCTACAGCAACACATAATAAAATTAAAATATAGTTAAAAGTTAACACATAGAGGAACATCATAAGGGCTAAGGTGATGAAGCAGTGAGGTCACGACCCTCAGCATTGAGGAATACGACGCAAGAAGGGATAGTTAAAAGTGAAACCAGGTTTCTATACAAGAAACGTTATTTTGACGACGTTTAGCCTTGTGTTACTCGGACTCGCACATGGTCAAATATTTATTTAATTTTGGGCATGTACGACAAAATTCATTCAAGCTATCCAATTCGCGTCTAAAATTTTCCAGCAGCATACATTATAGCAATGACTAGTCACGTACGTTTAGCTGCAACGTTCCAACTAAGTTCAGTCCGAAAAGCTTGTAACTTGGCTAAAACATGCAGAGTGGCAATTATGCAATTTGCGCAAATGCCCGAATAATCGTGCGAGAGGGCTCTGGCTAGTTCGGGCTGATTGGGGCAGTGGGCGGTAAATGTAGGACGCTTTGTTAGGGCGGAATGTTGGTTGAAAAATTGCTTTAACATTAAGAGCGCACCGAGTTTCTAGCGCTAATCGACTTTAGGTTTTCTTTGCGCTCTGTGTATGTGTGCGTGAGGCACACCGGCAAGCGAGCGAGCGAGCCGCGCGCGCGTCACCGCGCTGCCGTCGTACAATATTATTACGTGTATTACTATTTTGTAACTTTTTTCCGCTTCGCTTCTGGAATAATAGTCGCGGAAGGCATAGCTTTTTTTCGTTTTGCTGACTCTTTCTTATCTATTGCGTCTAAAATATATTGTGGCTCACGAATTTCCATTTTTCTGTCCAGCCTTGAATCAATTATTTCTGGTAGAAGACAATCAAAGTAAAAACTTCTTTGTTTCCATAATGCTCTTCCAGAATTATATTATCTCTTTTTATTGCTTCTATTTTTTTACTGAGTAATTACCGAGAATTCAGTATGAATTTAGCTGCATAAAATATTTTCATCACATACTTAGTAGGTACCACTGTAGGCGCATGCTTGCGGACGGCGAGCAATGGGTAGCTCGCTGTCCGGACGTCTGGTAACAATCCGGACCAAGCCCATGTCGTCGACGGCGCGTATTATTCCACGCGCGCCTCAAAGAGATGTCAGCAAACTGTAGGGGACCGACAGGGCCAAAGCCTTCTGGGGCCTGGGTTAACGAAAGAGATCCCCGGGACCACGGAATTAGGGTAAAGAAGGAACAGGAGTGGGTTTTAGTCCGTAAAAGTCTGACACGCCCTCCCGCTCCGCCCAGAGTAGAAGTCATTTTGATGATTCCCCAACAAAAAAAAAATATTTCGTAGGTGGGCAAAGGAGGAACAGGAGTGGGTTTTAGTCAGTAAAAGTCTGACACACCCTCCCGCTCCGCCCAGAGCAGGAGAAGTCATTTTGATGATTCCCCAACTAAAAAAAAAATATTTCGTAGGTGGGCAAAGAAGAAACAGGAGTGGGTTTTAGTCAGTAAAAGTCTGACACGCCCTCTCGCTCTGCCCAGAGCGGGAGAACTCATTTTGATGATTCGCCAACTAAAAAAAAAATAGTTCGTATGTGGGCAAAGAAGGAACAGGAGTGGGTTTCAGTCAGTAAAAGTCTGACACGCCCTCTCGCTCCGCCCAGAGCGGGAGAACTCATTTTGATGAATCGCCAACTATAAAAAAAATATTTCGTAGGTGGGCAAAGGAGGAACAGGAGTGGGTTTTAGTCAGTAAAAGTCTGACACACCCTCCCGCTCCGCCCAGAGCAGGAGAAGTCATTTTGATGATTCCCCAACTAAAAAAAAAATATTTCGTCGGTGGGTAAAGAAGAAACAGGAGTGGGTTTTAGTCAGTAAAAGTCTGACACGCCCTCTCGTTCCGCCCAGAGCGGGAGAACTCATTTTGATGATTCGCCAACTAAAAAAAAAATAGTTCGTATGTGGGCAAAGAAGGAACAAGAGTGGGTTTCAGTCAGTAAAAGTCTGACACGCCCTCTCGCTCCGCCCAGAGCGGGAGAACTCATTTTGATGAATCGCCAACTAAAAAAAAAATAGTTCGTATGTGGGCAAAGAAGGAACAGGAGTGGGTTTCAGTCAGTAAAAGTCTGACACGCCCTCCCGCTCCGCCCAGAGCGGGAGAACTCATTTTGATGATTCGCCAACTAAAAAAAAATTATTTCGAAGATATTTTTTTTTTCATGATTCGCCAACTAAAAAAAAAATAGTTCGTATGTGGGCAAAGAAGGAACAGGAGTGGGTTTCAGTCAGTAAAAGTCTGACACGCCCTCTCGCTCCGCCCAGAGCGGGAGAACTCATTTTGATGAATCGCCAACTAAAAAAAAAATAGTTCGTATGTGGGCAAAGAAGGAACAGGAGTGGGTTTCAGTCAGTAAAAGTCTGACACGCCCTCCCGCTCCGCCCAGAGCGGGAGAACTCATTTTGATGATTCGCCAACTAAAAAAAAAATAGTTCGTATGTGGGCAAAGAAGGAACAGGAGTGGGTTTCAGTCAGTAAAAGTCTGACACGCCCTCTCGCTCCGCCCAGAGCGGGAGAACTCATTTTGATGAATCGCCAACTAAAAAAAAAATATTTCGTAGGTGGGCAAAGGAGGAACAAGAGTGGGTTTTAGTCAGTAAAAGTCTGACACACCCTCCCGCTCCGCCCAGAGCAGGAGAAGTCATTTTGATGATTCCCCAACTAAAAAAAAAATATTTCGTCGGTGGGTAAAGAAGAAACAGGAGTGGGTTTTAGTCAGTAAAAGTCTGACACGCCCTCTCGTTCCGCCCAGAGCGGGAGAACTCATTTTGATGATTCGCCAACTAAAAAAAAAATAGTTCGTATGTGGGCAAAGAAGGAACAGGAGTGGGTTTCAGTCAGTAAAAGTCTGACACGCCCTCTCGCTCCGCCCAGAGCGGGACTCATTTTGATGAATCGCCAACTAAAAAAAAAATAGTTCGTATGTGGGCAAAGAAGGAACAGGAGTGGGTTTCAGTCAGTAAAAGTCTGACACGCCCTCCCGCTCCGCCCAGAGCGGGAGAACTCATTTTGATGATTCGCCAACTAAAAAAAAATTATTTCGAAGATATTTTTTTTTTCACTCTCAAATATATTTTTTTCAGTATTCTCTTTATTTTAAAAATTCTCGGTCTGTAATATCTTGATCTAGAAAAATAAAATAATTGTTTTTTAAAATATCCCATTTGAAAAAAAAATATACCCAAGTCAGATAATTGGTAAATAAGTATGTAGGTAGGTACATATACGTATACGAATATTAATTCATTTTTTCATGCAACCGTTTAGCATTGATTTTTCGCCAACCACTTCTCTCCCTTGTTTTGTTTACTTTATTCCTCATTTTAAATAGGTACCTACAGTGAATTTTAACACAATTTTACTCGTAACTTTTTTAAACCCGTGCGTAATCGCAAGCGACACAGGTTCCCCGTTCGACGGCCGAAGCAGGACTAAAGCGGATAGGAGGGAGGCGAGGCGGCTCTAGTTATGATGGGCTGAATGCGCGCCAGTTTAGGTATTTCCTTCGTATTGTTAAACAAATACACATTTTGAAAATATAAAGTGTATACGGTATACAAAACATGTAGTTTTGTTAATATTCAAAATCTGAGAACCATCCGTCAAGAATTCACGTCGTACTAAGCGTTTATTGTGTTTTTTAGAGGTATCTTTGTGAATTTATTCTATCGAGCAAACTTTATCAAATCGTGTTTCCATCGTATATACGGCCTAGTATATATCCTCAATAATACCAACATATTTTCTTAGATTTTAATTTAATTACTTACTCCTTCAAACAAGGGTTATAAAAACGTGTTTTTGTGTATAAAAAGCTCGGTGCCTTCTTAATTGAACGGAAAAATAAGTATAATATACCACAATATTTTAACGAGTTATAGGTTTGGTTATATTTTTTTCCTTATATTTATATAGCCTCTCTCTTAAAGCATAAATGAGACAACACTACTTATTTCAACCCAGTTTTTGATTAATTCCATTTTTTTGTGCTTTGGGGTAAAATATTGATTAGTCTACACTGTCCTCGCATAATTATGGGTCTGTATTGTAATGTGGAAATATTTTAAAACCAATCATTTTTTTTAAAGAGTCAGAGTACAAATACTTAAAGCGTTTTTATAAAAAGTTAAAATTTACCAATTACTTAAACGTTCGTGGGCAATTTAGGAATTTCGATATTTTTACTTTTGTCTACACAATATGACCAGTAGGTAGAGATAGAGCCCCGTTTTTTTTTGTACTAATACAAAAATAGTGTTGTGTCGTAAGTACCTACTTACCTACTTTTTATATAGCGGTATATCTTCTCGAAATCAATGGATTCCTTGGTACCTTGAAAAGTAATTGAAAATTTTAACATGTAATACGAAAGCAACACAGAATTGAGACTGGCCTGTTGGTCTAGTGGTTAGTGGCCCTGACTGCTATGCCGGAGGTCGTGGGTTCGATTCCCACCCAGGACAAGTGTTTGTGTGATGAGCATGATCACTTGTTCTGTGTCTGGGTGTAATTTATCTATAATATGTATGTATTTAGAATATATAAGTATGTTTATCAGTTATCTAGTACCCATAACACAAGCTCTGCTTAGCTTGGGACTAGATGGCGTTGTGTGGAAAGTTGTGGAACATATAAAAAAAAAAAAAAAAAAAATTGTAAATCTACAATTCTGTGTTACAACAAATGTTTCATCACTTCTTTCATACTCGTACCCCCATTATTTTTGCAAAAACAAATCAAAAACATCAGAATCTGTTATCTCGTGCAATTCAAACTGGAAAGCCTTTTCAAACAAAGACTCTAAGACTTATGATGGATAATAACAATAAGCGATTGTCTGCTCTCGGACTACAGAGAAAATAAAATTAAATTTGACGGCGCTCCGGGTAGCGTCTAGATTCTAGATACAAAGCGATTGTAGCTAGACTGGATTTCAGTCTGGATTTTTTGCCGTCTGCTCTTGATGGTACAAAAGAATTTATAAACTGTTTGTTTGATATTAATTAAATACAAAGGAACTCGATGGATGCGAGACGTGGAGGACTGGTCTTTGTAGCTACGCTTGGGGGAGGCCTATGTTCAACAGTGGACGTCTTTCGGCTGAAATGATGATGATGATGACAAAGTAAAAAGGATTGGTTAGGTAACAGAGAATGCAAAGACTGTGTAAGCCTAAATAAAAAGGTGTCCTAATAAATTAAAGCAACGAAAATATAATAATAACCTTCTTGGAAGACAGAGGATAAAAGTTGCTATACAACGTGGCAATGCCGCCAGGCAATTTGGGTTCATTATCTTATCAGTCAACACTCAACAGCGATGTGAAGGAGTTGAAAGCCTCGTATTCATTGTAAACAATTCTTTAACAACTGTTGATCAACGTTGTTGATGAACGGCAAGAATGTTGCTGGAAACTTTGTTTAAATCAGTAGGTATGGGTTGTCCACACGGCAGTCCGCTCATCGAGCGAGAGCTTGTCAAAATGCTGTTGTCAACTCTGCAACACACAGTGTTGCCAGCAACATGTTGACAACAACTCCGCAACACGTTGATTCAACTTTGATGCTAAACAAATGTTTACCATGAATACGGGGCTTTATGAACCCAAATTTTGGTTAGTTGTAATTAGTTTTGTTTTTATTATTATTTTTTGGTTGTTAATTATAGTTAAGATATGAAAATTATATGGTACACATATAAAAAAGGCAGATAAAAATAAATAAAGGGTTGGTTGATTAGAAGACAAACAGAATTGAAGATCTCTCTTCATGGAAAAATAATAAAAATTTTGTATGATTACGACTATAATATCATAATAATTTTTTTTTTCTGAACACAAAATCCAATCACGATCCACAATAGATATCTACTTAGGTAATTCATTTTATGATTAACGTTAACAATTAATATTCGCAACACGCGGATAGTGTCGCAACTATGATTTAATGGGAGCATACGGACGGAATTTTAAGCGCTCGCCACGACTTTCCTGATAAGAAACTAACACAGTTTTATTTGTAGAGAAGTGCAACTTTGATTTAACTATTTGTATCTACAATATATTACGTGTATTTAATGCCCTAAACGTGATGAATGCCTGCTTGGGGGACCACTGTGTACTACTTAATTCAAGTCCTTAAAAAGTTACAGACCTATATTAAGTTAAGTGTGGTTCAATATTTTTTTTATTGTTATAGATAGAGATCGTAAGGCGAGCTAGTTCAATACATCTTGAACACTTGCATAGTTACCGACGGACAAGTTTGGGGGTATGTGGAACAGAGAGTAAAGTCCCATATACCTCAGTTGAAAAGGGAGGATCCTCCGACCGGACGGGTGGGTGGGCTACTGCCCGATAGATGATTTCGGGCTGTTGAATCTATTCAAATTGCGCGGAGAACCTTGCTTGCGCGATGCAGGATTCTGTGACGTCATATGTAGTAGATCGTAGTCGCTACACAAGGAGGAGCGGTACCCGGGGCACTCAAGCTCGGGGGTCCCCAATACCCAATACGCAGTTCTTTTTGAACAAGCGAAAAATTCTCCCACTTTCGAAATCTAAACAAAACAGTTTGCAATGCTACTTTAATAGTGGCAGATCGTTTTAGGGCCATGTGCACCGACATAAGTTTAAGATAACCATCTGATTAACGTCAATAACCGACGATAAGGAACAGGAAATATTGCTAAAACAGCCGTTTTAATATTAAAACAGTCGATTTGGTGTCGGTGAACATCGCCCTTAGTCAGTAAAAGTCTGATACTTGCTTTCGCTCTACAGTCACTAAGCTACGCCTATGATTTTCAGCGGAGGCGGTCCAAATAAGAATTGATTGGACTGTACATACGGATATTACAGCCCAGTAACCTTATAAAAATAGACCGCAAGAACCAAAATGAAATAATATTTCCAAATCTATGATCGCAAGCAAAAAACTGGAATATTTTTCTAGATCAAGGTTTGCCCAGATATCCCAGAGAACTATTAGTATTCCTCATACCGCGCGAATAAAACTTCAGTCAAAGTAAGTTTCGAAGAGTTCTGAACAAACGATTTCAATTGTAGGCCATAGACACACGGAGCACGTCGATGCAAACTCTTGAATTCAGAATAGATTTGCGATAAGCTGCACATTTTGATATTTTCTCTTTGGTATTTTAGTTTCTGGACGTAATGTGTTTCCTAAGGCATTTCAGACTAGGTCGTTTGATAGTTACTACTTTTAGTTCCTTTCAATTCGCACGGGGCCTGTGTAGTGCACTGAAAGTAGGTATACTCAGCAGTGAGAACATTGTTATTATGTTGTGCCTCGGAAAGCACGTTAAACCGTAGGTCCCAGCTGTCATTTATAGATCTTTGGCAGTCGTTACGGATAGTGAGAAGCCAGTAAATCTGACTCCTGTCTTGCCATGAAGTACCGTATTACCCCAGTGAATGGGTTGTGGAGGTCTGGTAGGCAGCCGCTCCTCGTAAAATACTGGTATTCAGCTAAATCCGGCTTGACTGGAAACCGACCCCAATATAGTTGAGAAAAGTCTAGGCAGATGATGAATCATTCGTTTCGGTGTGGAGTCGAATGGCTATACATATCTAACTAAGGAGCAATATCCTACCCATCATTCGGAAGAACGAGCAATGAGTACGACGGCGCATAGTGTTGCACGCGCGCCTACAGACCGAATTGGTACACGGGTAATCGTGTCCTGAAATAGCAAATAGGATACTTTGCCCTTTCTTCTTTTTTAGGATTTTTCCTTGAGACCTTCTATTCAACTTTCACACGGGCCACTGACAGAAACTAGTCCACAAAATGCTATAACAAATATCCGATTCTAGGTCATAGTTTTAGTCCTCATATAATAGAACCTAGCCAACCACGCGAACCCTTAGTCCATATCTACCAGACCGTAACAACCCCTATATTACATGGACGTCGCGCAGCCTCTCACTATGATTAACAGACAGACATCGTAACACTTTACTGAGTTATCATGTCTATTAGATAAGTTACCGGCCAAATTCGATTTTAGGATAAACTAGTTTTGCCTAGGCCAAACCAATTCTCCCTACTCGCGTGAAGCTCCGCGGGGCTCCTATTTCTGGGTATTTAAATGATTACCACACATATATTTATTTCATCATCATCATCATTTCAGCTGAAAGACGTCCACTGCTGGACATAGGCCTCCCCCAAGCGTCGCCACAGCGACCGGTCCTGTGCGTCTCGCATCCCTCGGATTCCTGCGACCCTCGCCTGGCCTGGTCGTGCGTCGGTCCACCTTGTGGGAGGCCTTCCAACGCTGCGCCTTCCAGTACTATATTTATTTACCACAAAGGTTAAGGAAGGAGCTTCGCTCCGCTCCGCTCCCGCCTTAGCATTCTAACCTAACCTGTCCGTGTCGGGATGTCCTAAGTTTCTACTACTAAAACTAACCGACTAATACCGCGGGTTTGGTTTATGTTGCCATTAAGTACCTACCGTGTTACCCCAGTTAAATGGGTTGTGGAGGTCTGGTAGGCAGCCGCTCCTCGTAAAATACTGGTATTCAGTTAAATCCGGTTTGACTGGAAGCCGACCCCAATATAGTTGGGAAAAGGAGTTGGAGTGTCGTCACGGACATCGGTAACAGCTGACTGACTGGCTTTGCTTACGAGTTTTAAAAATATAAACAGAGTACTTTTTCCAAATTTTTATTGATTGAAACATTGTGCAAGATACAATAACTCACATATATTGTGGTGCAGTGACAGTGATACCAAAAACATTAAAAATCACTAAAAAAACCAAACACAAATAAAACCAGTGAAAAACGCCTACCCGAAACTTAAAACAAATAAAAACTTAAAACTAGTAGCAGTACACAATAACAATATTTATAAGTGCAAAGTGTTGTAGCGCAAGTTGAGTTCGGGAGTTAGTGATAGCATCAAGTTCACAACTATACAGGACCTATATAATTATAATACTATAACGCTAATAACGCCATCTGTGATTCCCCAGTGGTACTAATCCGCATTGTATCTACAAACCATTTTACACCAAAATAATAACAATAACAATGGGGAAGTGTGGTGGCTGTGGTCAGTTTTTAGCGAGGGCTGAGTGTGTTCGCTGCACAAAATGTCCTGGGTCTTATCATCCCACCTGCATTGGCGTTACGTCAACAAAGGTGTCACCTAATTGGTTGTGCCCCGACTGCAAGGTGAAAATACCAAAGAAGGATAACTCGGCGACACCTGTCAAAGGTCCTTCAGACGGTATCGCCGTCAGCAGTCAGCCGAGCGCCGTACGGTCTTCGCCGGGAACACAGCCTGCAGCGGTTTTCCAGAAGGCGCTGGCTGAACAAACAACCGCGGAACCAGCAGTCAGCCAGTATGCCGAATCGCTTCCTCCGATGATGGCAGAGTCTCAGGAGCTCAACGTAGCCTTTGAGATTCGTTGTTTTCGGGAGGAACTAAGTGCCATGAGAGTGGAGTTGCGACTGTTCCGGGACGAAATGGCGAGTTTGAAGGCTGATGTCGGGTCGTGTGGGGAGCGAGTGAGTGTGGTTGAGGGCAAGGTTTCCTGCCTCGAGAAACGCTTTGAGGAGAGGGAGAAGGAGCCATCGTCTCTTGATCATCTCAAAGAGACTATTACCGACCTGAAGTTGCAACTAAATGATCGAGATCAGGACCTTCTCCTCAATGACGTCATAATTTCGGGCATACCGGAATCGAAAGATGAGAGCCCGCTTCACATTTTGCATATGCTATCTCTGAAGCTAGGAATTACCATTGACGAGCGCGAAATCGTGAACGCCGAACGTATTGGTATGGTTCGCCGCAACTATACCGAGGCTGGCGGTGGGGACAAAGCGGAGCCGCCTAGGCCGCGCGCGCTCGCTGTGCGCCTGTCGCGGCGCGCTGCCCGCGATCAACTGTTGCGCGCTGCGCGCGTGCGCCGCGGTCTCACCACGGCGGACCTCGAGCTGCGCGGGCCCTCGAGAAGGGTTTACGTAAACGAGCGGCTGACGCCGAATAACGGAAGGTTGTTTTATAACACGCGTGACGCTGCGCAGAAACATAAGTATAAATACGTGTGGACCAAAGACGGCCGTATCTACGTAAAGAAAGAAGATGGTGTACCTGCTCAGCGCATTCGTTGCGACCTGGACATAGTCCAAATTTTTGGCAGTGGTTCTGTTTGACCAGCTATTTATTAATTGAAAAAGTCTCTTTTATATTAAGCATTTTTTATTACGCATGTTACGCTAACGTTTGTTTTTTAAATGTGTTTACTGTTATCGGTTCCATTTTGTTCTTAATTTTTTGGTCTGTAATAACTTTAAGGCCGCAGCTGGCTTGGCCTAAAGGGTGCGTTGTTTTGGTTGGCATTCTCCGTGGTGATGCAGATTCGTTGGTGACTACCTCCCGTCCAAACCATTTGCTTTTCTATTTTGTCATATGTAAAGATGTTAGTTTATCACGATTTTTTTCCCTATATTCCATTTTATATTCACGCGCTATTGTAACGCAACCTTATAACACATTCTTAGTATTTAACAACATTTTAGTCACTTGTATGCATATTTTAAAATTTATAAGTATTAATCCTTATTTTACAATAAAATTGGGTAATCGTTATTTCCATAAGCCGATTAATATTTGCCGCCTTGTTTCAAATAAATATTTCCAATGTTGCTATCATGTACTGTTTAGTGATACAGAATCACTGTAATGAGTGCCAAATATTTTAAATTTGGATTTCTGAACCCGGGCTCATTAGGTACTCACCATGATGAGTTTATCGCTGCAATGGAGCGTCATGATGTGAGTATAATGGCAATAAATGAGACCTGGCTTAGAACGGGTGAAGAGGGGCGTGCGCCCGCCGTGCCCGGGTACCGGCTGCGGCATGTTCCGCGGCCGGTGGACGTGCGCGGTGGCCGCGGCGGTGGTGTTGGGTACTACATCAAGCGCGGGACTAAAGTGCGCACTCATCCGCATCCGGTTGACCCTCTTCATAAGATGGTTGAACAAATGTGGCTAGTCCTGAGCACGAATGGTTTAAAAATTGCTATCGGCACTGCGTATAGACCGCCATGGATGGATGTTGATATATTTTTGGATGCGCTCACTTGTTCTATAAATTCCTTATCGTTTTGCAAACACACCATTCTCTTGGGCGACTTTAATATTAACTGTCTAAATAATACAGACTCAAAAACAAACAAATTAAATATGTTCCTTCAAAGTCTCGACCTAAACCAACTGGTGCCATCTCCTACTCATTTTACCTCCACTAGCGAGACTCTCATAGACCTAGTCTGCACGGATGCTAAGGCACGCGCCATTGAGGTGGACTGGATTAGTGCGCTTAGTGCGCATGCTTTTGTAACTGCAGTTTTTTATTTCAAAAAAGAGAAAATACCGCCTATAGTCATAACTCGTAGATATCTAAATAATATACCATTGGACAAGTTTAACGAGGACTTGATCTCGATTGATTGGCTTGCGACAGTTGTGCTGGGTGACGTAAACGCTATGGTGGCTGATTTAAATTATAATATTATCACGATTTTTGATGAATATGCTCCACGTAGGACTCAGATTTTTAAGGAAAGGTCATACCCATGGATTACAGATAACATCAAACTTATGATGTGCCTGCGTAATCAGGCCCATTTACAATGCCGAAAGTCACCTACAGAGAGTAAAATCTTATATTACAAAGAGTTAAAAGGTTTAGTCAACAAATCTTTGTATTACGAAAAGGTGGCTTATTTTAAACACAATATAAATAGTAAGATTCATCATCCCAAAATTCTATGGAAAAACCTGAAGTCAACCTTATTGCCCTTTAAAGTAGTAGCTGAATTGCCCTCTCATTTTGACGACCCTGATGAGATTAATTCTCATTTCTTGAATGTTCCAGGTGATAGCACTCCACCAGCATCTTGTATAACGTACTTTGAGACTCAAAGATTTAGTGAGGCTGTTTTTTCTATTAATACTGTTGACCAATCTGACATAATCAAAATTCTATCTAAATTTAAATCGAATGCAGAGGGTTTTGACCACATTACGTTTGACATGTTTTATCAGACCCTTCCGCAAACTTTGGATATATTGACTTCAATTATTAATTGTTCCATTTCTACATCAACTTTTCCTGACCTATGGAAGATTGCAGTTGTGCGTCCAATTCCTAAAGTCATGAACCCAAGCACTTTAAAGGACTTAAGGCCCATAAGCATTTTACCTTTTTTATCTAAAGTGCTGGAAAAGGTTATAAATACTCAACTGACAGCCTATCTCGAGCAAAATAATATTCTACCGGAGGCGCAATCTGGTTTTAGGAGGGGTCGTAGCACTTCAACAGCTCTGTTGGATGTAACAGACAACATAGTGGCTGCTCAGGATGAGGGATGTTGTACCCTATTAGTTCTTCTAGACTTTTCACGCGCATTTGATGCAATTAATTTGTCTTTTTTGCTCTCCAAGATGAAGTATTATGGTTTTGACGAGCCTGCGGTTGCGTTGTTTAGGAGTTATCTAACCAATCGTAAACAGCTGGTTGAAATTCAAGATGCCAATGGTACCAGTGCTTTATCTAATTTGACTCCTGTGGAAAAAGGTGTTCCACAGGGCTCTATACTGGGTCCCCCCATGTTTATTTTGTATAGTGCGGACATTGTAAATGTTTTGAAAAATTGTAAATTTCATATTTATGCAGATGACATTCAATTGTACCTTTCCTTTAAACCTGAGGACTATGATGCCGCTGTAAAATTGCTAAATGAGGATCTGGACAGGATAGTGATTTGGTCAAAACAGAACTCATTATTACTTAACCCGGCCAAAACAAAGTTTATGCTATTTGGTTCAAAGAGTCAACACAATGCAATACCCTCTCCTCGTGCGGACGTGATCGTGATGGGACAATGTATTGAGCGTGTTAATCAGGCGAGAAATCTAGGTTTGGTCATGGACGAAGAGCTGCGTTTTGAGTCTCATATTGCAGACTGTGTAAAAAACTGCTTCTATCGTTTAAAGGTACTATATAAAATGCGCCCATATCTAAGCGAAGACCTGCGTGTACAGTTAGTTGAAAGTCTGGTCCTATCGAAGTTGAATTACGCCGATACGGTCGTAGGACCTCGACTTCTGGCACGTACCGTTAGACTAATACAAAGGGTTCAAAATGCTTGCGCACGATTTTGCTTTAACGTTCCGCCGAGAGGTCACGTCACACCATTTTTAAACAAGCATAATATTTTAAAAATGAAGTCGCGTCGTAAACTGCATTTGGCTTGTCTTCTTTTTGGCGTCATCAAAACGAAATGTCCGTCATACCTGTACTCAAAGCTTGCGTGGGTAAATAGTCACCGGCAGCGCAAGGCCAGGCGTTGTGCTCAGCAGCTGGCTACTCCGCATCACCGGACTGCAGCTTTTCGGGGAAGTTTTCGATACGCAGCCTCCAAATGTTGGAATAATATACCACCGCCTATTAGGGACCTAAAAAGTATAAATAGTTTTAAGTCTAGTCTTAAGCAATTTATTTTAACTTCACAAATCCAATATAATGAAATTAATGTTGACAAATCATTTATATAATTAAACAAAAATAGGTTAAGTTAATCATTCTTTAGGATATAATAATGTAGATAATTAATCATTAATCTTATGACGCATTCCTTGAATTTGAAATCATTTAATTTATTCCACAATTTTTGTAGGTATCGTATTATACAACTTACCGTTATGTTATGTACCTATTTCTTGACTACGAGTATATGGGAGTAAACGGTGGGTATGCTTGATGCGGTGAGCCCGTTGTATCTGTGTCCGGGAACCTCATGTTTTAACTTTCACTTTTATTTATTGCCGGTCGATCTCTTTCAAATGGCAATTTAAAAAGAAAAAAAAAACACACACATAGGCAGAAACTTTTCATATCTCTTGCAAGTTTGATTTACTGGCACTTGGAAATATTTTCTAGAAGGCAAATGTTTTTGATTTACTGGCTTCTTATTTTTATTTATTGGTATATATTAGTCCTAGGTGACGGCTCATTGGTTGGCCGGCGCGGCGTCTCGACGTATGCGTCATCGCGTGGATTGTCGGGTCACGCGTCAGCCGATGTGCAAGGGTCGAGCCTTATTTTATTATTAGAGTTGTGTGGGTATCTTGTTATTTTTTGTCCTCTTTTTTTTTCTTTCTTCTCAATGTGGCATATCTTTTATTTGTTGATGTTATGTACTTATTTATTAAAAAATTAATTATGTATTTTATACAGTGAACACATAGTATTTTATAAAATATTTAATTGAATAATAGGTTGTTTACCCTCGTCCGTGAGTCACTGCGGGGTGCCAACTGAAAACCAGCGCTGGGTGTCTGACGCCCAGCAAATGCTGAGGTGGTCACCCTTTCGGTACGGGCACGCTCGGCGCATTTTGTACTTTATTTATTTTTTTATTTTTTTCTAATTTACTTTGTGTTTGTAATCGTTGTGCTGTGTCTGTCCCGAATAAAAGTATTTCTATTCTATTCTATTCTATTCTAAAAGGCTATGTTGGGAAAAGGCTATGTTGGAAGATGGACTAGGCGAAGCTAGTTCATCCTAAAACCGACTTTGGCCGGCAACAGAATATAGAAGAATATTAGGTAGATCGCCTACATACATTGCCGAGAAAGCTTTTGAGCATTACACAAATAGATTCTGATGTAGGCGTAAGTGTGCTGAGAACTGGCTGTATTTGTATTGTTGTTTAGCGAACGGATAAAAAAACTTAGCTGCCTATTTTATTTTTAGGTATAGTCATCCAATGACTTCTCCCATTTAAGATTGGAGCGAGAGAGCGTATTAGATGTTTACTGACTAAACCTCTGTGCTCCTACAGACACAGGGCCATTTTGCATTTTAAGACCACGGGATTCCTTTTCAGAAATTTCCTCGTGTAGCAGGAATTGGCTCCATTTATGGGAAGAGAAAGAGTTAAAAGAGATGGAGTGTTTGGTCGTAAATATACGACCCTGGCAAAATGGAGACAGAAATATTTGTCGGGTTTATCCGACGTTAGCAGGTAAAGGGTTAAAAGGTAAAGAGTGTGGGGGTCTTTTCCGTTTAAAGATATTCGTTTTTTTTTACTATGCATAGGCTTGCATTTGACCACTATCTCATGTGATGGTAAGCGATGATATGGTCGACGTTGTTGATCAAGGTCGCGTGTTCCACGCGTCCTTAGAAATAACCTACTCACTTTTGTCTTAAAGGTTGTAGCTATCAGGACTTATTTGGCTTAGCATGGCCAACATTTTTAGAAAGAACAGGGAAGTTTTACGGTGTCTTGGACTAAGTTGTAGTACAGCAGATGTTTACATTAATTATTATTAGCTCCGTACATAACATTAGGTGTGTGTCGCGTGAGAAGAGGCTGTGGTCACAGTGTCGGCGGCGAGGAAAAAGATTACAGTTATATTTTCTGCTATTTATAATTATAATAAAACATTTATTATCAGGCAACTAAGGCCCATAGAAAAAAAAACACAAATAAATCTTACAAGGTAATAGACTAATACATATTAAACATAACTAACTTTTCTCTTGTAACTTTTGTATTTATGCTGCTGCTGCTGTGTTGTGGAGGTCTGGTAGGCAGCCGCTCCTCGTAAAATACTGGTATTCAGCTAAATCCGGCTTGACTGGAAGCCGACCCCAATATAGTTGGGAAAAGGCTAGGTAGACGATGATGATGATGCTGCTGCTGCTGCAAATGAGAAAGAGAGACGAGTTTTCGTGCTGTCTGAGGCACGGCGATGTAACACTACCTATTTTGAACCTTTGGGCCTAACGGTATTTTCTTTTTTCTTGTGAATACCTTCAAAAAACGGCCGGACTTTGGGGATAAGTCCGGGGAGTGTGGGATTTTACCCTACTAAAACCACCCTGGTGATCTTCACATCAGCACAAAGAGGCCCTGTTACCTTTCAAAGGAACATTCCCACTCTGTGCAATGCCTGTTATGTGGCTCATGATAGCCCGCCGTAGATACCCCGAGCGTTGCTTCGGGAGATGCAGCATGTTTGTCGGGTGTCCGGTGCCGTCCGGCATGGAACAAGCTTGGGTCGTTAGCAGGTTAGCAAAATTAACGGAGCTATACCAGAGCTGTGAATTTTTCGAAAGGTAGGCTTTGCAAAGAGCAACTTTGACACTCCTTCGCTTTAGCCCTGAATGAGAGAAGTCATTTGATGATTTTCTACATAAAAAAATGTAACCACATGGATGTATCCTTCCCATCTTTTAGGCACTCGGGGATCTTCTTCTTCTTCTTCCTGCCCTTATCCCATATTATTTGGGGTCGGCGCAACACGTTTTCTTCTTCCATTCTGTCCTGTCATCCGTCAGACTATGACCAACTCCCTTTTCCTTCATATCGCTTCATTCTAGGCACTCGGGAATTTTCTGAAAAAGAAATTGTCCCTCGATGTGATAGTTTTGAGTGTAGATAGCTGTGGTAGATAGGTACCTACTACTAATCTAAGAGTAACGTCGACTGGTGCATTCTACAATCGATAAGACGGCGTACCCATCGATAAATACTTATCTAGGCCAATCTAAAACCTAACCAAAAGACTTATTAAGCGTCCTAATGAAAGTTAAACCAACCGCGGTCTCACAGACCCCACTCGTCTGTCTAAGCGTAGCTTATTACTATTCATGAGGCAACGACGGGGGATTTAATTAATTATAAGATTACTGTCACTGCTCAGGCTGCTGATAACAAAATGTCACCGTGATGATACCGGGCGAAGGTAATGTTACAACGCGTCAAAATATACGCAGGCGGCGGCGAGTTTGTGAACGTAAGTATGATTTTTTTTAATAACTAGCTGACTCGGCAAACGTTGTTTTGCCATATAAATTACATATACAGGGTTACTGGTAATTCGACGTATATCCGGCTGGGGCTGATAAGGGGGCCAAAATGCAACAAATTGAACCCCCCATATGTATGGCCGAAATTCAATAGTTTTCGAGATATTAGAATTTTAAGGGTTTTTCGATATTTACCCAAAATTTGACAATTAATTCCAAATAAAATGAAAACTACATATTTGAATGGGTACCATTAAAAATGATGTTGTAGCTGGCACTTCAATTAAGCTATGGACATAATTAAAACTACTTAATTTAACAAAATACTGAAAATAATGAGCGATATAAGAATAATATCTTACCAATATTATCATTTTACGCTACAAAAATGTTGTCTCGTCACAAAAATTTCTATGACATTAATCGTACAAATAACTAAAACAACTTGCTTATCTTATAAGCTTTCCAGAAAGGTATAAAAGTCAATTTTAAAATACATAATTCGTGGCATGGCATGTGTTTGAACCGGCGCGGGGAGAGAAATTATCTGTGTTTTTAGTTTATGATCCTCGCTAAAACAACCGATTTTCCTGGCGAAATTATTCGCGATGGGGCGGGGTGTGAGGGCGGGGTGTGCGGGCGGGGGAGTACACGGCGTCTGCTGCGCTCGCGTCGCCTTCCTTAGTAAGTTTTGACTCTACTAATCTCTCTGCCAATCTCTCATCCCGTTAGTTTGTTATCGATCATTATTGTTAATTCTTGTTTCTCTTGTTATTCTTTTTGTTATCATTGTTATTTCGAATAACATGGCTTCGTATCCTAATAACGAATACGCAAACATAATGTTTTGTTATGGTTTTGCCGATGGAAACGCGGCTGCGGCTCGGCGAGAATACCAACGCCGCTTTCCCGATCGTCGACTTCCCCACGTTACTGTTTTCGGGAGCACCTATCGACGATTGTCTGAAACTGGCAGTGTTCAAAGAGCACAATTCAACGCTGGCAGACCTCGACGGTACACGGCTGACGAAGAGGACACCATTCTTCAGTGTTTTATTGATGACCCAAACATCTCAACGAACATTGTTGCAAGACAGCTCGGTATGTCCCAGTGGAAAGTGTGGTCGGTAGTACATCTATCAGGTAGACACCCGTACCATTATCAACCTGTTCAAACATTGCACGAGGGAGATCCTGCCAGGTGAGTCTGCCAGCGTTGAATTGTGCTCTTTGAACACTGCCAGTTTCAGACAATCGTCGATAGGTGCTCCCGAAAACAGTAACGTGGGGAAGTCGACGATCGGGAAAGCGGCGTTGGTATTCTCGCCGAGCCGCAGCCGCGTTTCCATCGGCAAAACCATAACAAAACATTATGTTTGCGTATTCGTTATTAGGATACGAAGCCATGTTATTCGAAATAACAATGATAGCAAAAAGAATAACAAGAGAAACTAGAATTAACAATAATGATCGATAACAAACTAACGGGATGAGAGATTGGTAGAGAGATTAGTAGAGTCAAAACTTACTAAGGAAGGCGACGCGAGCGCAGCAGACGCCGTGTACTCCCCCGCCCGCACACCCCGCCCTCACACCCCGCCCCATCGCGAATAATTTCGCCAGGAAAATCGGTTGTTTTAGCGAGAATCATAAACTAAAAACACAGATAATTTCTCTCCCCGCGCCGGTTCAAACACATGCCATGCCACGAATTATGTATTTTAAAATTGACTTTTATACCTTTCTGGAAAGCTTATAAGATAAGCAAGTTGTTTTAGTTATTTGTACGATTAATGTCATAGAAATTTTTGTGACGAGACAACATTTTTGAAGCGTAAAATGAAAATATTGGTAAGATATTATTCTTATATCGCTCATTATTTTCAGTATTTTGTTAAATTAAGTAGTTTTAATTATGTCCATAGCTTAATTGAAGTGCCAGCTACAACATCATTTTTAATGGTACCCATTCAAATATGTAGTTTTTATTTTATTTGGAATTAAATGTCAAATTTTGGGTAAATATCGAAAAACCCTTAAAATTCTAATATCTCGAAAACTATTGAATTTCGGCCATACATATGGGGGGTTCAATTTGTTGCATTTTGGCCCCCTTATCAGCCCCTGCCGGATATACGTCGAATTACCAGTAACCCTGTATATGTCACATGATTTTTTACACCTTGTGTCCGAAAAACACAATTATCTTACGGAACCCTATTTTTTCCAAAATAAAATTTAGCCTATGTTACTCGTGGATAATGTAGCTTTCGAATGGTGAAAGAATTTTTAAGAACGGTTCAGTAGTTTTTAAGCCTATTCATTACAAACAAAAAAACAAAGTTTTCCTCTTTATAATATTAGTGTAGACTAGTAAATTGAAAATGTTTTCTTAAATCTTTAAAAAGTAGGTATCTATCTTCTTCTTCCTGCCTTCCCAAATTAATTGGGGTCAGCAGAACACGTTTTTTTCTTCTATTCTGTATTGTCACCCGTCAGACTATGACAAAGTTTCTTGAAACTTTAAGAAGTATATTTCTACAAAACAAGAGCGTAAAAATGCTAATAATAAGCACTATTTGTATACGTTGTTTCTCATGTGTGACAATAGACTTTTATGAAAATCTTAATAAAAATGTAACCATCTATTTAGAATGCGTTCAAGAGTAGTAATTACGACCGCATGGCCAACGATGCAGATCATCATCACATCGTCAAACGTCCTCAAACATTTGCAGGCCTTCCCCAAGTCTCGTCACATCAACCATTCCGAAGTTTCTCATTCTCATCATCATCATATCAGCCGAAAGACGTCCACTTCTCCTGGACATAGGCCTCCCCCAAGCGTCACCACAGCGACCGGTCCTGTGCGTCTCGCATCCATCGGATTTCCGCGACCCTCGCCAGGTCGTCAGTCCACCTTGTGGGAGGCCTTCCAACGCTGCGTCTTTCGGTACGGTATCATTCTGTTTATACTTAAACAAATCACAAAGCTAAGCATAATGATTGCGAAGACCTTATTTAATTCTTAACACGTTTCCATTTCCGTTGAACAAACAAAGTCACGAAAACCAGTTGTTTTTCAAATTCAATTATGAAAACTCCCAGCGGCTTCGAATTACAGAGAATAATTTAACAGTCGGTTGTTAAATTATCAAAGTGCAATTAACATAAGTTAATTAGCTTTCCGTAAGGACAAAACTTTGTTTAAAATTTAAAATGTGGTGCTGGCACGCAATCGTGATGAAGGAATATTATTTTTAATTTTTTAGGTGCTAGCGCCTCTAAGGCGTGACCTATTTGCTGGGTTAGTTTGTACGAAGTGATGAGAGTTGGCGAAGATGGCTGACAAGTTTTTTTTTTTTTTTTTTAAAACATTGCCCCGTACTAGGAATTACTACTGTATCGTGGGTGCGCTTAAAAACATGAAAATTCACATACACAGGACGCCCAGACCTGAAACAACTATCTGTAGATCATACAAATATTTGTTCCGTGCGGGAATCGAACCCGGGACACGCAGCGCAGCAGTCAATCACTGCGGTAACCGTGCCGTCAAAAGTGGGATAATGCTTGATCACATTTATTTTGTAGACAAAGCCATGATTGGTAGTCGTCATTGTTTATCAACATTTAACCCAGGAATATTGATAACCTACATTCTGATAATTAGAAAGAATTTTCTGAGCTGACAGTACTTTACCAATCTACTCGACGCCAAAAGGCAACTCAATTCACTACATCTTCGTACTTGTTTCTCTTTCTTTCTGTGTTTTAATAGTGTAATTGGCTTCTGCCGTTCTGTTTAATTAAAATTAAATCAATAAATTATAAGATTTGACGTAGTGGGGGTAAATTCGCGCATGTGGTACAAAAAAGCGAATGAGCGAAAGGGACGTAACGCAGTGCGGGGGCAAAAGTCGACTAACGCACCAATCATAGACTACTGTTATAATACTGCACCAATCGCGTGCCGGATTGGTGCTACCTCATACCCCGCGTCCCGTTTGACCACCAAATAGATCTAAAAAACGATTTCTGCGCAACGCTTGCCAACTTACGTGCCGGGAACTGTAATCAGCTACTATGTATAGTCTATATCAACTACTTTGTATAGCTACACTATGACTAACTCTAAGTGAAATCATGTTTAGCTATGATGAATCACATCTAAACATGATATCGCTACATCTAACGTCTTGGGCAGAATCCACCGAGACGCAAGTCGTCGTAGGTGGCCGCTCTAAAATGTAATCAAACTATTTAATTAAATCTCACACGGATACTCTGCTTCTCCTCTTCTATCTGGCGTTAATCCCGGCTATTGCCAGGGTCCGTCTTTCTACTAAGCTTTCTCCACTTTAACCGCTCTTCAACATCCTTTCCAGTAAGTAAGTAAGGAAGTAGTAGTAAGTTTTAATGTCGGACTTGACGACGTCTAGCCAGCGCTTGCGAGGGCGACCACGGGATCTAGCCCCAAGGACAGCCATATCTATGCATCTCCGACCAACATACTCCATAGAGCGGCGTATGACGTGGCCATACCATCGCAGACGACACTCTTGCAGTGCATTACTTACTTACACGTGTTACTAAAACAAACAAACTAATCAGGCACACTGAACACTGTATACTTATAGCTACACTATACAACCAGGTCTAACCTTCATCACAGCTAAACACGATCTCGCTACATCTAACGTCTTGGGCAGAACCCACCCGAGATGCAAGTCGTCGTAGGTGGCCGCTCTAAAATGTAATTAAACTATTTAATTAAATCCCAGACGGACACTGTCCTCTTATTTTACAGCATCCCGAGTTAAATGATACGAAATAAAAACACATTTTTATTCGATTTTCTGGTCTTTTACGTTTTAATTACAAAAGCGTTTTAATTTGCAAAGGGTTAATTAAAATGGGATACGTTCAGGGTTTCATGGCATGTGGTCGCTGGTGGAATGGATTGTGGTCTTCGGTTTCATTTTGTTGTCCTCCACTTTATGTGTTTTGGTTGCAAGCCTTTTGTCGGCAGTGGTCATTGGGTTTTTGATTGAAATTCTCTATTGTAAATGATATTGTAAAAAGTTAAGTCGTTATTAGTATATAGTTCAAAATAGTTTTGATAATTAACAGAGCGGGACCGAGTCTAGGTTCGCTATATCCGTCATAGCGAGGGCTCGCTTATTATCTTGTAAGTAGAATCTAAATTTTTCGCATCTTGCAGTTTTGACAGTGACATATACACTAAAATAAAAAATAATAAGACCCTTAACTAATTAATACAACATAAAATATGGCGTCGATAAAGTCCGTAACGCTATCGACTGGTAATGAACCCAAAAGGTTGGCGGCATTGCCACGCTGTATGCCATGTTATTTGAAAAAAATGCGAGAAGCGGAAATAAACTCGGTAGTCGGTAGATAGAATTGGCACCGAAATAAGACCCATAGTTATTTATTCAGAAGGTCTATATTCAGCAGTCGTTATTGGCATACGGGACGGGAATAAGCCTTTCGTAGCCTACAGGTTACAGCACCACCTAGCACCAATGCTTACATATTTAAAGCGCTTTCTACGCCACTAAGGCCGCTTTATTTGAGAGTTCCGTACCTCTAAAGGAGAAAACGGAACCCTTATAGGATCACTTTTTTGTCCGTTTGTCTGTCAAGAACCTTTATCTCTAGAACGCAAAGAGGAACTGAGTGAACTAAAACCATATACTCAGGTCTGCGGTCTCTTGAAGCTGTGCAAAACATAGAGCTTGTAAGTTACTAATAGGCCGTTTATGTATTGACCTAGAATCCCGACATTTGGCATAATCGTGGTTTTGTAGCTCGTTGTCGAAACCTCTACGATCCGGATTAAGCGTTTCGCTTCGTCGTTTATACCGCGTACATTGAGGGTCTGGAGCAATATGCCTGTTACGGTTTTTCCGTCAGATTATAATTTAGGTGTCTTCAAGGATAGAGTGAATAGGCTCTTAATAAGCTAGTGTGCCTCACCATCAACGATTGCATCACTGCTTACCATCAGGTGGGATCGCAGTCAAGCACTAGTTTATAACAATAAAAAAAAATTGAGATTTTGATTTTTAAAAACCTTATTCTCGAGAATTGAACTGTTTTCATAGGTAAGTTGGTACGAAACCCTCAGTGCGCGAGTCCGCCTCGCACTTGCCCAGTTTTTAAAGCCTAGAATTCAGGGTAGTTCTTATTATAATAATCTGTCTTTAAATAGATTCGCCGCAGACCGCCATAAAATACTTCCATAATAAAGTTGGTGTATCTTCATAAATTGATTTTATTACTCAGCATCCGCCATTTTACGAGTGCCTGTAAAATTATTAAACCTTTTACGTCACTGAAATACAACGTTTTATGTGCGCTTGACACTCGTATGCAATTCCATTTTTGGTCATAAACTGATGGTTTTAAAAAGGTGAACTTTTAAATAGATAAGTTTGTGTTGGGTGATGGGAACCAAGTATAAGTTTTGAATCAGTTCCCATTCCCTCTCGCACCGATACAAAAATACAATACAATGACCTGAACCAGGACTGGAAGTTAAGATCACCACCGTTGATCACCTCCAAGAGAACAGGCCAGGGCAAACCTCCGTCTTACCTATGCTTCACCGTGTGCTCGTTACGTGGTGCCGGCGTTGCGGCATGGCATTATGCTTGCTGATGGCTGCACTCATGTCTGGGGAGGCTTTGTGTCAGATTGATTAAACGTATCCAGCTCGATTTTTCTTCTAAGAGCCTGCGCGCACTAGCGATTTACATTGGCCGATAGTTTGATCGGTCAGAGGATCAGTATAGAATTTTAATCTTTCAAGTGCGCACACTGCCATATAACTCTATACTGATCCTCTGACCAATCAAACTATAGGCCAACTTAAACTATTAAGTCGTCAACACCGCGTACTTTCCCTGCATGCCTTAAAGAGATGTCAGCAAAACCATAGGGCCCCAGCGAGTTTTTAGCCGAAAACCCGACCCAGATCCTGGAACAAAGTCAAAGAAGGAACAAAGGAGTGTGTTTTAATCAGTAAAAGTTTGAAGTCATTCAAATGATTTTCAAACTAAAATAAAAACTCGAACTTGTTTTCAGTTTCAGAAAAGAACAGCGGGCGTACAGTACGGCCGTTATAAGTTAGCGAGTCTGATGTTGGCGAAAAAATAAATGCAATTTGCAGTTGTTAGTGCTGTTAAGAACTGTTATTGGTATTAATTTTTTTAAAACCTTTATTTTTGAACGATATTTCAAGCGCCAAAATTCGCAGACCCTAACTTCAAACTCGCCAACTTATAACGGCCGTACTGTATAAAAGGCTACTTACGCCTCTGGGAGTGATAGATAAGCGTATGTAAAGTTGATGGTAAACTTGATCGTGTGTGGCATCCTACACAAGACCAAGTTTACCGGACACCGCTGCGTTTAAGCACGCTGCCAACTCGACGGTAAACCTGATCGTGTGTGGCGTCCATTACGAGCGCTAGCTTCCAATTTATTTTTAATTTCATAAGTGTTGGTTTTTTTTCACATTCCCTTGGTAAAACAAGAGAATGTGAAAATAAAAATCAGCGTAGCAAATTGCGAGGATTTTTTATGGGTTGCAATTTAATGCACGATTTTATGATGATAGCGTAAATAAAATACGCAAGCCTATCAGTATTATTTTAAAAATAAACTATAGCAGTTCCGACAGACGTCATGCCTGAACGTTGGAAAAATTATGTAGAGGTTTGAACGACGTAAGGATGGATACTTGCCGTACGACGGTTTGTCCGATGGTACATTGTAAGGCTGAGTATGCTATGCTATACAAATAAATATCATAAAATTCATCCTTAATATTTTGCATCAACAATACTCCCTCCTAATATCCTGCGCCCGACGATAACAATTTTCTTTTAGTTTCCTCTGTCAGATTCAATTTCCTACATCAGTTAATAAAACCTTTAATATTGCTGAGAAGTTCTCGGAGTTTTCTTAATGCATTATGAAATATTGATGCAATCAGAAACTGCGCTGTTTGCTCACGTTTCGTTATTTTAAACTCGCTGCGAAGGAAATTAAAATGCTGTTTGTTGAAACGATTACATTAATTTTATTTTGTACTGTTTTGTTTAGTTTATTTAGTAAGTTTAAAAACTAAGATATGACCGACTACAAAAAATACGCGTTTAGAAATAAAAATTAAATACTTATCTTAGACATTGTGATATTTACATGATAGCAAATGCCTGGGTTTTCTTACGCCCCTGCCGCCGTGATAGAAGACGTCTCAGGGCGTCGGGAGTTGCAGAGCAATCCTCGGCTACCAAAGGTGCGGGCTTGAGGACGACAAGTAATGGGTAGCTTTACGTCCGTCGTCGACGATACGTAGTGTTCCATTAGCATCAGCATTCTCGGCCTTGTTGTAATGTTCACTGTTGGGATTCAGGCCTCCTTTCTGCGAAAGGGAATGGGCCAAAATCTACCACTTGGGCCTAGTGCGGATTGCTGGATGTCACATGTCTTTGAATTTTCGGTTCTAGAACATGCCGGTTTCCTTACGATGTTTTTCTTCACCGTTTTGAGAGCAATGGTTATGTAATAAATTACACGTAGTAATTCGTCTGGCTGGGATCGAACCGACGATCTAAAATTTTTAAGTCGGGGCAGTTACTACTAGGCCACCACTGTTCAATACCACTGGGCCACCACTACTCAGTGTACCATGCGCTCTACAAAAAACATGTCAGCAAAATCGTAGCATGTGCTCAACCAAAACCGCCGTCTAGGAATCTCAGTGCCCTCTCCCTAGTAGTGTCTTGTTGCAATCGCAGCGATATTGCGCCGATACCTCGTGTTGATACGCGCCGACTTGTTGCGCGTCTTCGCTAATAAACGGACAGGATATTGAATACTGGGAATAAGAGCGCTGGTTCTTATTATGTTGTGTCTACTGGCATAAACGAGCTCATAGGATAGGTCCTTAGTAGGGCTATGGGGTGTGAGAAAAAGAACCTCGGGCCTTGGAACGAAAGCAAAGAAGAGGCATAGGAGCGGGTTATAGACAGAAAAATTCTGACACGCATTGCCACTCCGCCCTAGAGTGGGAGAAGTCATTAAATGATTTCCACCTAAATAAAATAAATAAAATAGGATATGGCCTCTCTACCTACCTCGAGCATTTGCTTTTGGACCTGCTACCACCCCCACAAAGAGCTCCAGTGCACACTAGAGGGCAGTACCACCCCCGTTGGGAATCTATGCGCTAAACCGAAACCGCCGTCTAGGAATCTCAGTGCTCTCTCCCTAGTAGTGTCGAATAGCAATCGATACCGCCCTCGTTGGGAATCTATGCGTTAAACCGAATCCTGCTGTTTAGGAATCTCAGTGCTCTCTCCCTAGTAGTGTCTCGTTGCAATCAGAGCGATATTGCGCCGATACCTCGTGTTGATACGCGGCGACTTGTTGCGCGTCTTCGCTAATAAACGGACAGGATATTGAATACTGGGAATACGAGCAAGGATTTTTACTTTTTTGTTTCGACTGGCATTTTTATTTTAATGAACGAACTTGTAAGATAGTCCTCTTTACCTACCTTTTTTTTTTGTTTTCGAGGGGAAACCTTCAAAAGGCGCCCGAACTTTGGGGATAAGTCTGGGGAGTGTGGGATTTTTACCTCACTAAAACCACCCCGGTGATCATCATCAGCACATAGAGGGGGCGCCGTTCCCTCTTAAAAGCCTCTTTACCTACCTAAGCTTTGATTTTTAGTCAGAAAAATCTGTTCAGAGTAAAAGGATAATAAAAAAGGAAACAAATACCAAACAACAAAAATATAGCTCAATAGTTCTGTCGCGAAATGATTTTAAACACGGAGTCGATTACGATCGAAAATTTTACACGGGTTTTTTTAATCACACGTTTTTTCCACAAAAGTCAGACAAACAAAATAATTAATCTTTTCAGGTCAAGATGTGAGATAAGCAGTTCGATTAAAGAGTTGACTTTCGAAGATTTTTTCGAATCACAGTAATATAATTATTGTATGTAGTTACGTACTACAAATGATTTACGGTTTTCAGTTTTTCCTTTAGTTGTGTTGTGAGCCTTGAGACCTTGCGAAGTTCAGGATTCTAGGTCAACGGGAATTTACTGGAACTACGGGGTTTGATTTAGTTTTGTTTTTTCCTTGCGAATGTCAACATAATTATGCGCCCCATAACCGGACCACAAATAGACTTTTCTTTAGATGAAGTTAAATTCGAAATTTGATTTTTCTCGAAATCAATTCTTAATTATTTCATCATCATTACCTACCTAACCTTTTCCCAACTATGTTGGGGTCAGCTTCCAGTTAAGCCGGATTTAGCTGAATACCAGTATTTTATGAGGAGCGGCTTCCTACCAGACCTCCACAACTCATTAACTGGGGTAACTTCGTAGTGCTTCGCTTCTTTCGCTTCGTGCGGTACTTCATAGCAAGATTGGAGTCAGATTTACTGGATTTGATAGTCAGAAGACTATCCGTAACGACTGCCAAAGATCTACAAATGACAGCCGGGACCAACGGCTTAACGTGTTATCCGAGGCACGGAGGAAACACAATCAATTCTTAATTATTTATTGTACACAAAACTTAATACAGTGATTTAATAATTCGTGTACTAAGGTGAACCTGAGCATTTGATACTATATTACGTTAATACGAGCTTATGAGAATAAGTGCCTTGACGAACGGGCAAACAAAGTGACTCTATAAGGGTTCTATTTTGGTCGATTAATGTACGGAACCCTAAAAACACAAGATCAATCTGCTGTTAAATTCACCTACTTACAAACAAATTCGAAAAGCATTAACTTACTCACCCGGGACACATAGAACAAATGATTTGACTCCACTTTGCATTAGTAGCGAAATCTTTCAATCCGCCAGTAAATGCTAACCGTATCTCGCAGTACCGAGGCGACTGATGCCGCCATTTGTCTGCTACGTGCAAGAATAGAAACAAAGGGAATAATGCGATGCGATGAGGGGAACATTACTTGTGAGATTAGAATATATTATCTCCTATTGATTGTTTACCGATGATCTGGAGAAGGTCGCGGGAATCCGAGGGATGCGAGATGCATAGGACGTCCTTAGGCTGAAATGATGATGACGATGAAACTTAAAAAAATAATATATCTTTGCAGGAAATGAGAAAAAGAGATGCGTGATACGATAGTGCATGCTAGTTGTGTCACTTTCTTCTCCATGCATTCAGACAGTGATCACGCTTTTAGTCATGCCTCGCCCTTAAGAGGGCCCTTTCTAGTCCGTCTATCTTAAATGTGAGCTTGGTTGAAAGGCTTGTTCCATCCAAACTCGATGTTTGATAAAGCCGCAATGCCAAAAAAGGTGGTAGCGCCTGATTGCTCTGTGGGCATTGTGATTGGCGTCACTCATTCTCCATTAGTATCAGAATCTTTCAATCCGCCAGTAAATGCTAACCGTATATCGCAGTACAGAGGCGACTGATGCCGCCATTTGTCTGCTACGTGCAAGACTGGCAACTAAGCGAAACAAAGGGAATAATACGATGCGATGAGGGGAACATTACTTGTGAGAGGAGAATAAATTATTTACTAATTATAGTTTAGAAATCAAAATGATTATTCTTCATTCAAGGATGCAGTGGATAGATTTAATGGGTTACTTACCGTCATAAGCATATGCATAATCAGCCTTTTTATTTTCCCACTGTTGGGACTCAAGCTCCCTTTCTAAAAGAGGGAATAGACAGACTAATATAGGCCATATTACGATCTAGATTACGATCTACAACGTGGGCCCAGTGCGAATTGGTGAAAGTCACAAGGCTTAGAATTTTAAGCAAGGTCTCAAAGTCTCAAGCTTCGCTCTTAGAGTCCTGCACTAGGGCAAGATTACAATTAACTATAGTTTTTGTTTTCAAAAATGAACTTACGTTAAAGAGACACAAAGCTTCGCGAACGTAAATACTCGTAGATTCACTGTTGCAGTGAAAATAAAAGACAATCCTTGTTCCAATATCTTTTAAAATCTATTCCCTAAAAAGATCTCCTCTAGTGTACTACTGTAACTGAAATCAATCCCCTGCTCAGTCCGTATAGGAGTGATGCTGTCGTTTATCTCGCACGTGACTCCGGGAGGCGAGGACTAACCTTTAAGTGAGGATGTCAGACACTAGTGTCACAGAAGAGATAGGTACAGAAGGCCATCTACATACAAAGCGCGGAAGTATCCTGTTTCGGCACCAAAAGTTTCGGCACTAAAGTTATTCCCATTTCGGCACCAATAGGTACTTTGGGTACTATTGGTGCTGAAACGAGAATAGCTTGGGTGCCAACAAACTTGGTGCAGGAACAGGAATACTTCAAGTCTTCAAAGTGCGCTCCAGCAACGCATACATAGACACCGCTCACAGATACGATATCTCGGAGCATACGCGCTTGGACTGTGCTCGGACCAAGAATTGTTTTATAAGAATACCTGGGTTGGTTACGTCAACCTCAAAAACGTTTTTGAGGTTGACGTAAACACAAAAGGGTAAGTTATCTCTTTCTACCACGTTGTCCATAGACTAGTAAGAAAAGGACACACTGCCTCTTTCTATAATGTCTTATCATCATCTTAACCAAAAGACAAGCGTCGCCACAACGACCGGACCTGTACGTCTATTGTCTTGCTGGTTTTTTTTTAAAATAAAAATATGAACTTAATGACTATGAAAATAAAGTATATTTCAGAATGTGTAATATTGCTTCGTAATTAATCCAGGGTATACTAGATCCTTTGGCTCGGACTGAGCGGCCGGCGCCTACCCTAGCGCGATCGCCGACCGTATGTATGAAAAGTGAAGTATTTACATGAGTTTGACTTCTGTACCTATTTATTTTGTGCTAAAGTAAGTTCAGGATGATATTATTCTTGAGAGCAAGTATGTAGGTACCTTTCCGTGGCAGAAAATTATGTATTGTTACCGAAGTTGATGTTTCTTAGCCCTGATTCGGAGGTTGTTATTTATCAAAATATTTGTATTATTGAGAAATTATTCAGTCACGTGCAGAGATTTCGCCTATGGCATTATGTTGATCGAAAACGATTATTAAGATATTTTGAAGAGTAAAATCAAATCTGCCTATCTTCACCAATTGAATGACTAAGGCAGTTGATGCCATCAATGATGAATAGATCAGCAGGCTTAGCCAAGTTGATAATCTACAGTCGTTAACGCTATTAGAACGTCTGTTCTCAACGTTAAATCACGTGGTCAGAATAAACAAATAGAAAATTCGTAGTCAAGTTCACATTGCACTCATTCATTCATCGCTACATCTTTAGTTCTATAGTATAAATGGTAGCCAAGTTACAATTTTGACAAACGCTAACGCCAACTTAACGTCTTTTTAAATCACTTACGCCGGGCGTTACTAATTCATCATCATCATCTACCTAGACTTTCCCAACTATATTGGGGTCAGCTTCCAGTCGAGCCGGATTTAGCTGAATACCAGTATTTTACGAGGAGCGACTGCCTACCAGACCTCCACATCCTATTTACTGGGAGTTCATGGCAAGACTGGACCCAGAATTATCGTACTGGCATCTGACTATCCGTAACGACTGCCAAAGATCTACAAATGACAGCCGGAACCTACAGCTTAACGCGCTTTCCGAGGCACGGAGGAAACTCGGTAGGTTAAGATGGTCACCCATCCACAGACCAACCTTGGCAAGCGTTGCTCAATCTTGAAAATCGAAACGGGTGGCTGAAAGGAGCTCGTGGGTTCGTTACTAATTATAAGAAACATATTGTACACGAAACGGTTGTAACTTGGCTAGGCCTGCTGTTGACTTCAATCTGTAGTTCAAAGCTTACTAGGTATGGACTGTGTCTTCGTACCCTATTGATGTAGCTGTCTGTACTAAGTGATAGAGTATCCGACGATCGTTCGATTAGTCAGTTAACTTGAACAAGATTGAAAGGCTTCAGGTACGAATGAATAGTTAGATATTTGACGGATATTCCACCGGCCTAAGAGTTTCGAGTGTAGGTGTCTCGCTAAACAAATATATAAATATGTTATGTCTTTTTATGAATTTATGTGATTTTTTGCGAAATTTTATCATCTTTAATGATATTATCGGAATTTTAATGTATTGAAATAAAAGGATAAATTTTATTTGTTTTTTGAAAGAAATTTTATGTTAGTTTTTATCTCTAACTTGTTGTTTCACCCATGTGGTGTTTACCTATAAGTGATCGTCACGCTGAAGTTTAATTTTGTGTATGTGTTATGTTGCTGTATTCACTGTGAACAATCGTTAGTGAACCTAATTTAATAAATAAATAAACTCACATAGAGTTTATATGTTTGTGAACGCACCCACGATACAGGAGAAATTCCTTGTATCAAACTACTGTGTATAGTTGTTTTATCTCACCAAAGTTGTTCTGTGTTTCTGTTGCAAGATTCTATAAAACTGTTACTGTTTTGATGTACGATACAGTTTATTCTATACTATTCTATTCAATGAATGTGCGAAGTGCTTATTTACTATGTACGTAGTGTAATAGAAAATAGGTTACATAACACATAACATAAATTAATCAGCCTTATAATGTGCTGGGAATCAGACCTCTTCTCTGGCAGAGCGAAAAATGAAAAGATGGAGTTTCATAGAAAACATATTACTGCAATAAGAACGTCCTCATTTTTTCGGAAGTCGCTAAAAAGCCAGACAGAATTCTTTTCTCTATTCGATTTGCCTGCATACACAAACAAATTCCTTAAACCATTTACCCTACTGGCTCCCACTGGATGTACTCCGTTACATTCGAATGTACCTGCACCTAAGGGCACTGCAAGTCTCAATCAAAGGAAAGATGCAAACTATGTAGTTTCCTAGAACTGCAGAGTTGGCAGGTAAATATGGAAACTTATTACTTTGCTCAAAGCCTCAGCTAAGGCTAAGATATTGCTCCGACATGAATGTCCTAGTTTCAATTGGAGGTTATTGACACCTTCAACTTCAACTTTTCATTAGTGCCATTCAAATCGAAACGGTTTACCAACAGTCGTAATCGACTGTTGGTGAACCTACGACCTGTGACTTGACAGTCCAACGGTCATACCCTTAGGCTATTATTGCTTCTAGAGATTACTTAAACACTCACTGACGTACCGTTCCCTTGGAGAACAGTCCATGGGCCAATTGTTCTTTTTGGTGAAAAGTTATTGGGCAAAACATTCTGTTGGTTAAGCATTCACTGACGTAGAGTATATGTTGGCGAAACGATCGTGGATGAATGGGTTAAAGATAATGTTGATCAACGGTTCATGGACTAATCGACTGTTGATAAACCGTTTCAGTTGAACACCAATCAAAATTTTGAGTATTTACATAAACGAATTTCTTCGCATCAGACTGATATTTAGAGCTGCTCCACCAGATTGATATTTACAGCTGGTATAGGAACAGATTGAAAGTAATAAAGAAAAATTTGTATTTTATAGGTTATTAGTAGGGTTTAGTGCAAGTTTAGTGATTGCTGATGTAGATACCTACTTCATTCATGTCGAATAAGCTGTTTGCATTTCTGTTTTTATTTGCCCTTAGCAGTGTTAGACTCGTAAAACTGTACGATACCATTTGGACACAATTTCAAGAAGTTGTTTTATACACAAAACGATTTATTTCCTAAAAATAAAAGTAAATTACTCTTTATAACATCAGCTATCTACAGCCCAGCCGTTTTGGAACGATTGACAGTAAAAAAATAACCTACAAAAACATAAATGCTATTTATAGTCCAGTCAAAATAGACTAAATTATTATTCAAGTTTGCATTCATTCCCAACAAGCTGGATTTTTGTGCAGGCCTTGAATACGTCATTACGAATGATATGTTAAAAGTCCCCATCGATCCCGCTTGTGCGTTGTTTTTTATTCGAGGTCAAAGGTCACAAATTAGCGTTTTTTGCGAATATCTCTGAAACAACGAGAGCTATCGAAAAATGGTTTAGGCAAAGTTTGTAGATCGTAAAATTGTCTACAAAAAAGATCTAACACTTTTTCTTCTACGGTGCACTGTTCTCGAATTATGGCTATTTTAAACATAGAAAATACGAATATGCACTCATGCTAAGGGATGATGGGTTCGATGAATATTTGAAGGACAAACCATCTGTAACGATACATAAGCAGTGTCGTAAAGCATACACCCGGAAGAGCAGCATCGCTGCAGCTAAAAGACAGCGTGAGGTGGAGATAGCTACCACATCTAGGATTAGTCCTCCTCGTACTAGCACGAGGTAATGAATCGTCTTTTTGACGAAATACTGTTTGTTCTGTGGCAATAAAGCAGACAAAACGGCTGAAATAAAAAAAAGCGCAGCATCTTCGACCAAGAGTCCTTTCTTCTATAAAGCATCGCTTTCGAGATATCGTGACTTTAGACCGCAGGAAAGTCGTATTTTAAGTGTAACAATCACTGTAGTTCTTAGCCTCGGCAGCAACTAAGTCATATTCATACTGAATTCGGGCAATGACACTACTTGCTGGCTCATGAGAACGAGTCTGAGCTTCCTTAAAGATGGTTTTCTTGAAGTCAAGGGTTGAAAGTTGAGGACACTCTTGATCGAAGATGCTGCGCTTTTTTTTTATTTCAGCCGTTTTATCTGCTTCATTGCCACAGAACAAACAGTATTTCGTCAAAAAGACGATTCATTACCTCGTGCTAGTACGAGGAGGACTAATCCCAGATGTGGTAGCTATCTCCGCCTCACGTTGTCTTTTAGCTGCAGCGATGCTGCTCTTCCGGGTGTATGCTTTACGACACTGCTTATGTATCGTTACAGATGGTTTGTCCTTCAAATATTCATCGAACCCATCATCCCTTAGCATGAGTGCATATTCGTATTTTCTATGTTTAAAATAGCCATAATTCGAGAACAGTGCACCGTAAAAGAAAAAGTTTGAGATCTTTTTTGTAGACAATTTTACGATCTTCAAACTTTGCCTTAATCATTTTTTGATAGCTCTCGTAGTTTCAGAGATACACGCAAAAAACGCTATTTTGTGACCTTTGACCTCGAATATAACACAACGCACAAGCGGGATCGATGGGGACTTTTGACATAACATTTGTAATGACGTATTCAAGGCCTGCACAAAAATCCAGCTTGTTGGGAATTAATGCAAACTGGAATGTCTATTTTGACTGGACTATTATGCCGTGTGTGATGTCTGTCAAAAGCATTCAGTGCTATTTTCTTTTAAATTACAAACATCTACTTTAGTTTTATTTATATGTACTTAGGTATAGAAGTATAGATTTCTAAACACCACGCTTATTAACTTTAAGCTGTTGAGATAAGAAAATCATTGTTGCTGGTACTGAGAACTATAAAAAGGAAAACCTTCAGCAGCCTCATACACACGTACTCGTAAACCTCCACCAATACGACACAGAAACAAAACAACACATTTTATTTCCATCCTAACCTATTTTTGTCGTCCAGCGGTTCTCAAAGTGCCCCATTAGCCCGTAATCCCCCGTTCTCGTGTAATCATTGTGCCGATGGTCGCCCCGCCAGGATTAGGCCCTGGCCATAAAACCGATACAACAATTAATTGGTCTGTGCAGAGATTGCCAAAGTGGTTTATGCTGCCCAAGGTGGTCAGTTTATGACCATTAGTTGATAGGACAGTGGTGAACTGAATAATGATGGTGGTGACAGATGTATTAATTTACTGGTTTATAGAACTAGTTATGTCAAGCTCGGGCAGGTCATAATTGCAGCGATAAGTCTTGTCCTTGAGATGTAGTTAGAGAGATTTCTTCACTTTTCGCCTGAGGCAGATTACCTTTTTCCACTCACCGGGCACGGTTTATTTTGGGATGTTCTTGTTTCGGAACACATGGGTGTTAACATTCAGCTGATAGCCAGAGAACACGAAGGAGCATCGGAAGAGGTCTGTCCGGCTTGGACGGAGTACACGCCATGTCCTCGTGAAGACAATCGGCCAGGGCGTCCTCAGGCTTCCGGCTCCGGTCTAGGCCATGGAGAGAGAGAATAGAAGGGAGTCGAAAGGCGATTTCTGGCCGTCATAAGCGCGTGCCACAACGAAATGTCTACTGATGGGCCCACTAGGACCGATGCCTGCCACTGGATTGACATATAGAGTTGCCGTAGAGCGCACATTGCAATAGTGACCTCATTGGCTTTAGCAAACGATGCTTAACTTGAAGATCGGCAAGTTTTATTGTTATAAAACGACGTGCCGAAGATACATTAGGAAATCATGCTTCTCATTATTGCTGACAGTATAGTTTTCTAACTACATTTTTAGGAGCTGCCTCACAAACATCTTTGACAACCACTGCCCAATAACCATAGCTAACGCTATCGGACGTCGGTTGCGTAATGTCATACTTTATGAAGCAGCCCTGAGGCGGCCATTTTGTTTCAATAACAGCCCGATTTGTTTCATATTGTAAGCCGCTAATGAACTATGGACTTGCGAGATGTATGGGCTGAGTTATCGGGACAGCCCAGGTGAAATTGATTTAGTATTTCTATTAATATCTGTACGGATTATGTATGTAATTCGTTGGGATAATGGAGGTATGTAGTCTGGGTCTGGTTTGAGGTTTTGAGAGTAGAAATAATTTTATATTCGTTTTGTGCATTTATTTATCTCCGGACCCTGAGGTCATGAACCTTTGGAAGACTTATGAGGGGCCGAAGCTACTCGCAGTGCCCTTTGCAATTTCCATGGAATGCGATATCAACCGTCGATTACCCCTGTACGCGTTATGCTAGAGCAGTCAAGGACAAGCCTCAGTTGGTGGGAAACTATTGTGACGCATGGAAAGAAAATTAAAAAAAAAAGTTAAAGCTATGTGGTATATATGGTAATCCTCTGTGGAAAAGGAAGGATCCTTCGACCAAACAGAAGCTGGTCCTAGAAATTACCTGATAGTTGATTTCGGGCTGTTTATCTAATTTAATTGCGTGGAGAACTCTAATACCGTGATGGAAGATTTTGAATTATAGTTCCTAAGTGAAAAGATTAGTTTTTTCTGTGCTTTTAGTCAGCTCGTTTGGGTTTCCATCTAGGCGTTTTTAGTTGTAAAGGGATAAAAAAATAACGTAACTCCTTTTTGTGTGAAAAATCATGAAATAACTTTTCTCACCTCTTTGCGTTTATACGAGTAGGTAGGTAGGTGGGTGGTACCTATAATTGGCTAGTTCTGTGCTAGGGTACTCTGACGAAACTATTAATGTAGTTAGTAAAAAAGGTGTGATGATATATTCAATGTTGTATGATAACTTGTGTGTATGCACAGAGAGCACAAAAATGTTCCCACACACAAATCCTCATTCTAACTTCATGACCACCATTTACAGTTATTTACTTTCATGCTCATAATAATATTTGTCGCCCACAGAATGAATAGCGCGCAAACAAGGCGTCCGTATGTCACCATTACACTGGCGTACAAAAGTGTAGCGCATAACGTATCGCTGTAATAACTGAATAATTTTCACGACTTCCGTCTGCGACTGTACCGAGAGAAAGGGTTGGCAGTTTGGAGAAATATTATGTGTTACCTCAGGGAACATATTATGACGAAACAAAAAGTATCTTTGGGGCTATTCCTCTTAGAATAGCAACACACTGATACTGTATAACTGATTTACCCGCTGTTTGCCGTCCGTCAGTACGCGTGTTCCACGCGCGTCTGTCAGAGTTATCAGAAAAACCATAGGGGCCCATCAGGGTTGAAGACTCTGGGGGCTTCTGAAAGGAAAACCAGGGACCCTGGAACGAAGTCAAAGAAGAGACAAATACCCTCCCGCTCCGCGCCTGATTTTCCACCTAAAAAAAAAACAAAATTGAGAAATGACTTGGCAGGCAGACAGACAGGTAGGGATACTTCCACTAAGCCGCTATACAGAGCTTAATCGAATAGGACATGGAAAAGGACATATTCTTTATCATCATACTAAGCGAGAGAATCCGTGGACCGAAGCTTTTATTAGTCATCATCATCTGCCTAGCCTTTTCCCAACTATATTGGGGTCGGCTTCAAGTCAAGCCGGATTTGGCTGAATACCAGTATTTTTACAGGAGCGGCTGCTTACCAGACCTCCACAGTCCATTAACTGGGGTAACACGGTACTTTATGGCAAGACTGGAGTCAGATTTTCTGGCTTCTGACTATCCGTAACGACTGCCAAAGATCTACAAAAGACAGCCGGGACCTACGGCTTAACGTGCTTTCCGAGGCACGAAGGAAACTCGTTATGTTAAGATGGTCACTAATCCACAGACCAAGCTTTTATTAGTATACGTCAAAATAGTGACAGCAATCGTTCTGGACTAAAGTTTTTTTTATCGAAAACTTATTTTGAGTTTCAAGCATAAGATTTCTGTGGTTTCATGCATGCATAGAAAAGTCATAAGCCAAAAAAAGAGTCGAGTGCTTCATCACGTGAGATAGTGTTCAAACACTAACGTACCCAAATAATATACGTAACCTTAAGAAGGAACCAAACTTGTTTTAAATTAATAAAACAAAATACACTACAGCGACACTAAACAATATCTTACCTTCATCATAACATACTTGTCTAGCCTCTCTAAACTCGCCGTGATTCAGCCCTAGGTTTACGACCGTCGGTGGGATAATCGCGGGCTCCTAAAAATGAACGATTACGGTTCCGTCCCTTACGCAGGTGTATCACCAGTGTTACTGGACCCATAGTACTTTATATAGACGTCAAATTATCTTGTGATATAATGTGGCGTGTTTTTAGTGTTATGTTGTTGTAATGTGGTGTCACTGGGATACTACATTACAACAAAGTAAAGTAGAATTATATCCATGAACAAAACATCATCATCTGCCTAGCCTTTTACCAACTATATTGGGGTCGGCTTCTAGTCAAGCCGGATTTAGCTGAATACTAGTATTTTACGAGGAGCGGCTGTCTACCAGACCTTCACAACCCATTAACTGGGGTAACACGGTACTTCATGGCAAGACTGGAGTCAGATTTACTGGCTTCTAACTATCCGTAACGACTGCTAAAGATCTAGGTACAAGTGACAGCCGGGGCCTACGGCTTAACGTGCTTTCCGAGGCACGGAGGAAACTCCGTATATTAAGATGGTCACCTATCCACGGACCAACCTTGGCAAGCGTTGCTTAACCTTGAAGATCGACCTATGCGGCTGTTATTATCTAGCCACGAGCTCCACAATCACAATTCATTCTTAACGTTAAAACTCCTTAAAAATTATACTACTTTTATCCGAGTAACCGATAGTTCAATTATTACCGGGCGGACCCTATTTATGTGTCGACCCATCCCTAGTGATCCGCAATATTTATCGGCAGCGCCGGGATCCGCTCTATTTGCGCCACTCTATCAATTGATATCGGTGTCGACAACATTTGGTAGGAAATATGTTGGTGTTCGGTATTCAATTTAGGGAATTTAGTGTGTTAGTTATATTGCTGGGTTTTACTGTTTATTTTGTAATACATAGTGCTGGGTTTTACTCATGGTTTTGTACAAAACATATCGTCTGTTTTTTAAACCCGGGTTGACACTAAAATGACATTTCAACACAAAAGAACTGGCGTCATTACTATAGTAAATTTGACATTACTTGTGTCAATTTAGTCTCAGGGTATAAAAAACAGACATTAGTGATGGATTTTTCGGGATTGTATAGGAAAATAAATCTTATAGTTTTTATTCAGTTGCTAGTTAATCCACAAGTTCCTAGGTCAGGCTCGTGTATAATAAGTGGGGTTTTATGAAATGACCATACTAGGAATGTGCCAATCATGGAAAAGAACCCTAAACTTAAATACTATTTCCTCTAGTCCGACATATCCCGAAGAATCGCCAAACTTAAGTAGCAGTGGGCAGGGCACATTGCTCGCAGAACAGATGGTCGATGGGGACGGTTCTAGAGTAGCGGCCACGTACCGGAAGACGCAGCATTGGAAGGTCTCCCACAAGGTGGACTGACGACCTGGCGAGGGTCGCGGGAATCCGACGGATGCGAGACGCACAGGACCGGTCGCTGTGGCGACGCTTGGGGGAAGCCTATGTCCAGCAGTGGACGTCTTTCGGCTGAGATGATGATGACTTCCTCTAGAACGTATCAACAGCATTTAACGTAACGTTTGACGTTTCGTTGCCTTATGCATGAGGTCACTTATTTTTTGTTGAACTTTCGACCGCTTTGCGCTAATTTAAAGCATATTTTCCCCCATAGTTATATAAATTAAGATTGTAAACTTATTTTAAGATTGCGTCATTTCGCACAAATTAAATTTTCTTCCTTTCTTCTTATATTATTATTATACCTAGTCTATGTTGTCTCACTGCTTTGCAAAGACCTCCCTCCGTTCCTTCCATCGTTCGCACCTATTTTTTTCACGAAACCAAGAATTTGCCCAGATCAGACTTACAAATAGGTATCTTACAGTACCTAACGCAATTAGTTAGTTATAAACACCGTTAAAGAAAAGAAGGCAAGTTACCAAATAATATACAGTTCTCTTGGGACATACCTACATACGAGAGAAAGATTAAATACTTCTACTAGTTAATCAATTGCGAGTCCATACGAGTACCTACGTAATATGTACGTATTCTCTCAAAGGAATACACGTAGAGTCGTATGTAATGTTAGTATTAATTAATGTACTATGCTCGGAGTTTCGAAGGAAGAAATCTGCAGGAGAACCAAGGTCGCTGACATAGTCTGAAGAATCGCCAAACTTCAGGGGCCGAAAGGTTGTAGACTGGCAACCGCACACTGGAAGACGAAGCGTCGGAACGCCTGCAACAAGATGGATCAATGACCTGGTAAGAGTCGCAAAACTGCGAGGACCGGGACCATTGTTGCAGTGACATTGAGGGAAGGCATAAGTCCTACAGTGGACGTCTTTGGGCTGAAACGATGATGATGATGACTCAATGTATTCATAGATGTTAAAAATGCTATATCGATCAACAAAATGGAAGAAAGAGCTTTGGTACAACAAGAGTGAAAACCCATCTTTTGGGCCACCGCTGGATTAAGCTAGTGCGGAGCCTCTAGGGTACCAGGTACCAGGGTACCTCCCTGAGTGGAAATTGCTTTTATAAGAGATTTAAAAAAATAATTCAGCACTGTTAACTCGACTTAACACTGGACTAAATAAATGTTTCCACACACACACAGTACGAGCTCTACTAAAAGCAGCTCTATTTGCTCTATCAGTAATTACTAATTACTAACAGTTCGATGGTGACGTCTCAGCATTGAGCACCAGCTGTCATTCTCATGTACCTGAACGAGGGGCAATGAAGTTTGTAATTTTCAGGAAATGAATATAAAAATGAATGAATACAAAAATTTTAAATCAAAAGTTCTACACTCATTAAATTTTTAAGAAAATGCTCTCGCGTTTACCCTGTTTCCAAGGTAATTGCGTAACCATACTTGTAATTCAACGACATTTACACAACAGCTACGAAAACCGACGAACACTTTCTTTTATTACATAAGAATTCTAAGTCCTCGAAAAATGTCATGAAATCTTATGAAAGATTTACATAACTACCATTTTACTAGGTGTAAATAATTTTCACATTGTCCAGTTCGGCATAACTTCATTATTTACAGTTTAGCAGTTCCTGAGAAAGTGATAACTAACCAAACATACGGCTTTCCTTCAATTAGCACTAGTGCGCGAATCGAGAGGCTAAAAATTTACTGTGTGTATGATCTTCCACCATTACTCGATCTATTCATGCTGAAGGCAGACAATAAAATCGATATTTAAAAAATACATTTTGACAGTTACGAAATTTGGAGTTGCCAGTAAAAAATATGCGTCAGCTGACAGTGTTGCTAGTGTTTTTATATGTGATGCTATGTGAGGGCTTGGAAGATGCTGTTGAAGAGAGGGGGAAGAAAAAGAAAATTGGACTATTTAGTAAGTTTTTCATGAAACCTATAATAGATAATTTTTTGGTCTTGGAAAAGATTTTCAGTGTTTGTGCTAAATTCCTATAATTTTATGTAGCATGTAAATTTCTAGCAATATCGGAAGTTTTGCTATCATTTATTGAAAAGTTCCATGGTTTGTCTTCAAAGATCATCGGATCTTTACGAAAAAATTATGGTCTCATATCTCCCAAAGAAACTTTTATTCCAAAAATATCATCGAAATAGACTTACGGTCGAACCCAATAACTTATCTATCTTCAGTTTTGGCATACTGGAGATAGTAAAACAAATGATACAATTGAAAAATTATACATGTTTTCTGTTGTTTCATTTCTTTTTCTATCTCCGGTATGTGATAGATAGGTTATTGGTTTCGGGTGTAAGATAATCGGCGAATTTATAGATGAACAACCGACCTACAAAATAAAAATGTTCAGTGGATTTCAACAAAGATTTTTTTTTATAAACTAGGTACCTTCTGCCGGCGGTCCTTTCGGTCGCATGTGAGACGAAAATAAACAACTTATATTACTCACACAGTGAAGCCTCACTCACTTTTTCTGATGGAGAAATAATTTCCGAAATCGGTCAAGTAGTTTTTGAGTTAAATCGTAACATACAAACAAACTAAATATCAAATCTTTACTTTTTATAAAATTTATTTAGATATAAACATACGAGTACCATAAATTATTTACATAACAATTTACTGAAATATGTAAAAATAAAATCAACGCATAGTTCCAAAAAATTTTGGTTACACAATCCAATAAAATCGTTTAACCAAATTGATTTGAAAGCTCCATCCAACATTCCAACAAATCACTGTTATTGATATGTTAACATCACTCAAATAAAAATATTATTATGCAGTTGGAACAAAGATATTTTATTATTGAACCGTAAATGGATGATGTTCGATAAATTCAAATGTGCACGGCCATTGGAAAACGATTATCGAATACCACTTTATTTGCGCAGTCGGCTCATAGCTTTAGAAGCTATTTGTCACTGTTTAAGTATTATAGTTGTAGTTGTTTGAAGTTTTGATTGACTTGTGAATAGAATCAATTTGTGTTTAACAGATTTAGAATGAACTTTATTGCACACCAAAACAGTAACAGTTTAGTCTTAAATCTATGGGTACAATGGCTGTCTTATCGCTGACAGCGATATCTACCAGACAAGCTTAGGATGGGCTATAAGGACATAAATTAAGAAAAGATTTTTTTGAAATTGGGAATGCAATGGATGTGAGTCATACAGGAACGTTCATTTTGGCGATACTGGGGGAGGTCTTCTAACTGTGGACGTCCTTCGGCTGAAATGATGATGATGATAACGAGATTTAGTGTTTAGGCAGAAAAAATGGGTGAGTTGGTGGTTTATAAGAAAGTGTTACCACGGGTTTGAAACGGATAGGGTAACTAAAAGAAAATGGGTGGATTACGCTACACTCACAGCGGAAAAAGTTATTTGATAATTTTCCAATTTCAATAAAAAACAAAAAGATTGTTGGATAAAATATAGAAAAATATTTTAGTCTTTACAATGCGCCGTTTATTCAACAAACATATTATTTTAGAAATATTTTCTCTAAATTCGGCAATAAACAGCTATAGAGCTTATAAAATAGCGAGTTCATATACCGCAAAAAATCCTGCTTCTAAAAAAAATCTATCGCCTTATTCTTCCATCTTTCTTTCTCTGTAATCCAGATTAGGTACAAAATTCACATGAAACGATATCGTTATAAACAAGGCTTACCGACCATCTTGTTATTAATAAAATAAATAAGATTGCTCTATAGAATTCCTCCTCACGACTCACGCTTGGCCGGGCCGAGCAATTACTTTGTTGAGTCCACTTTATTGTAACGGCCTGAAGGCCTGGCCTACGGGTCCGTTTTCGGCTTAGTATGAATATCAAGATACTTACAAGTATGATAGAAATCTAAAAGAATCTTTTTCTATTTGTTAGGGCGTAAATATGAGGGCTTTTTTTAGAGGATTATTGTTATTTTTCTCGGTGTATGTCAACCATACAAGATTATGTGAGTGAGTAGTAATTTTAGCAGACAATAATTATATGAATCATGTGGATAAAAAAGCAATGTTTGCGGTGTCTGTAATCCTGCTACTTTTCTCTACAAACAAGGCGATTTATTATCAACTGGCTGCTGCAAGCGGTAACACATGCGTTATAGTAGAAAATTATCCCAAGGTAACATACTCTTAGGATAAAAAGTAACCTATAAATACATAATATATTATTCCATATAACATATAATGTTATACCAGGACATGGACTAACTGAATACCAAGTTTCATCGCAATCCATTCAGTAGTTTATGCGTGAAAGAGTGACAAACATCCATACATACAAACTACGTGCGTCTCGCATTCATCGGAATCCCGCGACCCTCATTAGTTCATCAGTCCACCTTATGGAGGACCTTCCAACGCTGCGTCTTACGCTACATGGCCGCCAGTCCAGAATCTTTCATCTCCATTGACCTTCCGTTCTGTGAGCAAAACTAATCACTTCTTCTTAATTCAAAGAGCTTCTTCAATGACAAATGTTATACTCATAGTATACTCAACATTGATAAGTTTTACTAATTCATCTCTTCTTTCCAGTATACTTCGTGGACCTGGTCATCAAGAAAGTCTTCATTCTCAAGCTGATCTACGCGTTTGCCTTCTGGCTGCTGCTGCACAAGGCTGGCTACATCTTTGGCTGGTTCCTCAGCTACGTCAAGGAGAAGGAGAACCATGGTCATCACGATCATCCCCATGTGGAGTATGGTCCTCCAGGACCTTATCGGAGAGGCAGTGGCAAACCGTACAATCCGTATTCGAAGCCGGCGTCTAATGCTGTTAGGCCATCGTATATTATGATGTCCTAGTCCTATCTTCTCTGTTTTGTAGGAAAAGGTCGACTTTTCCTGTTTTTTTTATCGTTACCTTAATTTATTCGATTAGAACACGATTTAAATAACCTCGATGAGCTTTTCAGTGAAAAAGAAAAATAATTGTAAAGAAATTATATAACTTTTTAAAAACTGTTAACAGTTTAATTCATGAATCCCCGACCGGTCCTATGAGACCGCGCTGTTATTGTTTTACTATTGTGTCTCGTTTTGCGGGTATGTGATAGATTAAACTTAAAAAAGTAAAAATTCCATCGGGTTGGGGGTTCAATCATGTATTGGATCTATGGTATTCGTTTGTGCGTCGATGTCAGACATACGCTGTATACTTTAGTTCAAAGAACTGGTTTTTTAGTAAGACTACTTTAATTTTTCTGAATGCAGAAGTCGACTAGACCTCACTGTCAGATATGACTGTATTTAGGTCTTAGATTTGTGCGTTTGATATTGTAGCGACATCTTTAGCATAACATAAAAACTAAAGTTCTTAGTAAAGTAAGATTACATGAGTTGACCCTGTCTAGTTTAAGTTGCAAGTTCCAGTCTCGCATCGAGATATTACTAAGTAGTTCGTTATTTATTTTATTGTTAAGGACGAATTTTTAATTTATTGTAATTGTAAATAGATAGTACTTATAATAAAAACGGCATTTTAATAGTTACATCTTGTGTTTTATTAAATTCCTCCAGTGTTCTCATAAATATGTAAAATCTTTTCCTAATAACAAAAGATGCCTATTTTCAAGTAGGTTACCTTTAAATAACACTTTTGCACGTCAATTTCCAAACTGACTGAATCTGGTCTGATATTTAGTGTGTACATAAAACTGCTAAAATAAAGGACATTTGAGTAGACCGCAACTATAAAACTACTAGAGATGAATACTCCACATCATCCACCCATTCACAACAAAGAAAAAAATACTGAACCTAGAAAAAGGTACCTATTAATAAACTAAATACATTAATGTCTCCCAAAGATCGAAAACTCTATTCACTAAGTTACCAGCTTTACTGAGATACATACTTAAAAGTAACTTAATAACTTATAGTCGAAGGTGGAACCTCGGCTGAGCTAGAAGTTAAGTACTAAGTAATTACCGGATTTTCAGTAAAGCAAGCTTATCAAGTTGGTGAACTTCATGTGAATGTGATACAGGGAAATGTGTATCAGTAGGTACGGTTGAAATTTTTTGGTTTATATTCTTATTCATTGAGAGCTGTTTTGATTTAGATAGGTTGTAAGCTGTTCGATGAGTTTAAAAAACAGTGATTTGGTTTAATTCATGAATCCCCGACCGGTCTCATTGGACCGCGCTGTTATTGTTTTACTATTGTGTCTCGTTTCGCGGATATTGATAGGTTAAACACACTATAATCAAATACCATGCGAGATTGTGCGAAGTTTGATTAAAACTTTGAGCAATCCGCTTCAAATATAATCATCATTAAATCAAAAATCATTTTCTGATGAAGCTAAAAGGGTTGGAACTGACAGTTTTGAAAAATCACCCAAAAATTCAAAAGAAATTCTCAATTTTTTTGTAGGGTTTCGTACTCAAAGGGTAAAGCGGGACCCCATTACTAAGAATCGGCTGTCTGTCCGTCTGTCTATCTATCTGTCTATCCGTGTTATCTGTCGGTCACCAGGCTAAACCATGATAGCTAGACAGTTGAAATCACAGTTCATGTATTTGTGTTGCCGTTCGTACTTGTTTATTTATGCGCCCATTAAACACCACCAAAAGTTTCTACTGTACCACCGCGAACCACCTGAATCAAATTGGCCGTATCTCATTTTTGCATCCCCCCTAGAGACTCTGTGAGTCAGACTTTCAGTAAATATGGACTTCGTCCCACTATCTCCTCCTTAGTTTACCACAACATTGTCTAACAAACAATAGGACACATTCTTTATCAAGATTTCTGCTGTAGACATTTGTTTCTAACTTGAAAGTAAGTAACGCCGAGTGTAAACGATAGTTTTCCAGCAAGTAAACAACTTCTGCCCCCCAGGGATGGTTACACCACATTCCTGCCACTTCTGGTGCCAAGTTTTCTGGGAGTATTCCCGTTTTGGCACCCAGATTTTCGGCACCAAAATTTTCGGCACCCCAGCCATTCCCGATTCAGCACCAATAGGTATTTTTGACAGGTAGTCATCATACTCCTAGCCTTTTCCCAACTATATTGGGGTCAGCTTCCAGTCAGCCGGATTTAGCTGAATACCAGTATTTTGACGAGGAGCGGCTGCCTACCAACCCATTAACTGGGGTAACACGGTACTTCATGGCAAGACTGGAGTCAGATTTACTGGCTTCTGACTATCCGTAACGGCTGCCAAAGACCTACGAAATGACAGCCGGGACCTACGGCTTAATGTGCTTTCCGAGGCACGGAGGAAACTCGGTATGTTAAGATGGTCACCCATCCACGGACCAATCTTGGCAAGCGTTGCTTAACCTTGAAGATCGACCTGTGCGCCTGTTATTATCTAGCCACGAGCTCCTCCATTATGTAGCCACGAGCTCTCGAGCAGTAACCATATAAAATGCCAGTCTAAAATACCTATTGGTGCAGAGTCGGGAATAGCTTGGGTGCCGAAGATTTTGGTGCCGAAACTCTGGGTGGCGATACGGGAATACTCCGTTTTCTGCCAGTTTTTATCTTGACGTTAATTTTATGTTGTTTCGAAAGTATTGTCTGACAATAAAATGTAATGAGCGCCTTATTTTTGCGGGCTTTTGTGTTTAAAATCGTTCACTGTACATGTAGGTACGTAATTATTCTGTTAAAACAATAGCGTGTTTTAATAGCGTAGATTATAAAGAAAAGGGTTAGTCGGGCTATCATACGGTTTAATAGTCTTAAAAACAAATTATTTTTACTATTAACACTCTCTTTTGTAGTTTTGTTATGAAACTGTTCTAAAATTAAATGGGATTATTTATTTATTGTAACTTAATGCACATTGTACAAAGGCGGACTTAATGCCATAGACATTTTCTACCAGTCAACCTTAGGGTGGTGCAGAAACATTGTGTAGTAGGTGCAACTTACGTAAAACAAATAGAAAAAAAAAAAACGAATACAATCATAAAAATACATACCTACTTATATAAATACATACATATAACCACAATTGTTATGAAAACCGAATCCAGCAACTTATCGCTGTGATGATTCTACCAACTTCTTACGAATGTGTTCACGTGCCATTATTTTAAAGGAGAGGCGACTGGTTGCCATCCTGATGTTCAACGAGAGCGCGTTCCAAAGAAATATCGCCTGTACGAAGAAGGAGGACTTAATTGAAGTTTCAATAATGTGACATATTTTCAGGTTTTTTTTAAGGTCAATAAAAGTTGTAATATCATCTAAATGACTTCTCTCACTCTGGACAGAGCGGGGCATGTCAGACTTCTATTGACTAAATCCACTCAAAAAAAAAAAACTCTTGATCCTTCTTTGTTCTAATTCCAGGGTCCCGGGGTACTCTCGACAACCCAGGCTCCAGTAGATATTTTCAGAATTAGATAGAAAAAGATAACAACGAAGTGAATTATACTCGTAATGAATCATACTCATGAATTGTTGAATCTCAATAAAATGATTAGCATCTACCTAGCCTTCTGCCAACTATGATACCAGTCAAGCCGGATTTAGCTGAATACCAGTAACAACTGCAAGTAACGATTGCCAAAGATCTACAAATGACAGCCGGGACCTACGGCTTAACGTGCTTTCCGAGGTACGGAGAAAACACGGTAACCAACCTCGATATAATATATTATTATAATCTTTCCTCCCTGTTAACAACCTTCTGAAAATAACATTCTAATATTACCATGACCTTTTTCTAAATAAACGCATAAAAGTTTAATCCTGACATCTCGTCCAATTTTAGCTCACATCCTAAAGAAAATGAAAATAAAAATAACAATTTCGCCACGCCATCAGATCATAAACCGGATAAAACCAGTTCACTCCGGTTATAACCGCCCGTAACCAGTTTAATAATGTTTAGTAGCGCGCGAGCGTTACTTAAGTCTGTCATTTACTTGAAACTGTACACAGTTTCAGTGATGTTGACTAGTAAAAGTAAAAACTAACTAATTAAGTGAGAGGTTAATTGTAGTTAGAAATCCACACTCTTAGATACCAGGTTTTTTTCAAGTTGGGGATCATCAGAATGACTTTTCTCATTCTTGGGCGGAGCGGGAGAGCGTGACTTAATTGACCTTAAGCCCCATTCCTTCATTGCCTTCGTTTTGGGGCAGGAGCTTCCTTTCGGAATCCGATCCATAGCCCCAGAGACTACGTGTACTTAAGTAAGCTGTGAGGTTTCCGTAAAGAGGTACTAGGGTAGAAGATCTTCGTTGGTGATCTGCCCCACTTGGATTGGCCACTAAAGTGTTTTCGTGGCCATCGGTGGCTGTGACTTTTCATGACCTGGTCCAGTTCATAGTACGGAACGAGAGGTAAGCAGTGGCCTCCTTCTGCGAAACAATGCAAGTGAAGGAGACGGTGCACGGTGTTGAGCGTGATGAGGAGACAGTCTTCACACCACGGCTACTTACAGAGATGCCGTGGGCGCCGGTAGTCACAATGCGGGCTTGCTGACTGCGAGCAATAACTAGGATGCCATCTTGGTAGGTGACTCGGCAAACGATGTTCTAATTTTTTTTAACGATGATATAGAGGAAATGGGCCGTAACCCACCACACTGACCCCGTGGTGGATTACGGCCCATTTCCTCTCCTAGAGAGAAAGCCTGAGTCCTAGCAGTAGGAACATTATAAAGCGCTCACATTATTATTGGATTTACTGGATTTAGATCTATGAAACAATTTTTGTGTCTTTTCATTTATGTCTAGTTTAATTTTATATGTACTTAATTTAGTTTTTCATTCAATTTGATCTTAATTTTAAATGTGTATTAATTGATTTTGATTTTATTATGTGTTCGTTTCCACATTTTTTTTTTCTCATTGCAATTTTATATTATGTAATAATTTATGTCACCCTTAATTTGTGAATGCTGGTTGACCTGTAATTGGCGACTATGTAAGACTAAGGCCAATTGTTTTTTATACCCAAGAAATGCTGTACATAGAAGCTGTTGGTTTTACCTTAATAAATAAATAAATAAAGAACTGATGCTGTACTATGCTACTATGGATATAATAATATGACAAATCATATCACATAGATATATCAATCGTAGCATAACATTATAGGATTTCAGAGTAGAGAGAGATTTACACAATATTAACAAAACTAACATGAAAATGGCAAGCAGAGTCCACAAGCAGAGTCCTCTATAATTCTCGCCGCTGCCCACAACAACGGAAATGGAATCCACGACCGCGGACACTCATTAAAAATGTAAAACTTTCAACAGTTATCGGTTATTTTAATACTGGAAGCACTCAAATATAAATCACGCTTTACAATTTCCGCTAGAGATAAGCCAAGGCTACGGTTTTACGGTTTTTTCGTACCAAATTAATATTTATTGCTTCGGTTTTTCAGCAAGTCATACGAATGGATATACATATCTTGAATAATACAGCCTCGGAAAGCACGTTAAGCCGTACGTCCCGGCTGTCATTTGTAGATCTTTGGCAGTCGTTACGGATAGTCAGAAGCCAGTAAATCTGACTCCAGTCTTGCCATGAAGTACCGTGCTACCCCAGTTAATGGGTTGTGGAGGTCTGGTAGGCAGCCGCTTCTCGTAAAATACTGGTATCCAGCTAAATCCGGCTTGACTGGAAGCCGACCCTAATATAGTTGAGAAAAGGCTAGGCAGATGATGATGCAGCGTGGCACAGGGAAGAGCACTTTGCTAGTAGAACAGATGGTTTATAGCAACGAAAGGTTCTGAAGTGGCAACCACATGCCGGAAGACACAGCGTTGGTAGGCCTGTCAAAAGGTGGACCGATAACCTGATGAGGGTCCCAGGAATCTGATGGTTACGAGACGCACAGGACCGGTCGTTGTTGCGCCGATTGAGGCAGAGCTATGTCCAGCAGTAAAATGATGATGATGATATGTGATGCACGCTTTTAACGTATTACTTAAATAAAGCAGTATATTTGAAAGTTTAAATACAACTTTATGTACTGCGGTAAATTTTGATCATTATTTAAAGTTTTCCGAAATACAGGGTCATATTTAGGTCGGGCTAGTTGGGTGCATGACGCTCAAAATATATATTTTGTAATCTAACTTCGATATATTCAATACTTTACTGCAGTATCACGTGTTTTATAAGATCTTAAAAATAGTCAAACAAGTGCATAATTATTCACACTCCCGTCAGTGTGTGCACAGTAATTTTATAGAGGTAGGTTGGTAGAATATAAATAAAAAAAGTCAGAACTATAAATTATAAAAACCATAGATTTTTGTGACACTATAAAAAATCAGAACGTTGGTAAATTATCAAAACATTTTGATAAAATGAAATAAAAATTTAAATGTCAATTACATAGCAAATAAAAATAGTTAAATGTCAAATACACTGATCCTAACAGATCATAGAGACATACGTTGTAACATCTTATCTTTGTCTATTTTACCTCTTAAACAAAACATTGTAGTGTATACTATTACAAGACTGCAATAACAGTTTAGTTATAGTTTTATTACCAAAACAACTAAACTTACATAGTATCTAGTAGGTATTGTCACTGCCCTTTGCATGAACAAAGGTGTTATGTAGTTTGAAAGAAAACTCGTTTATTTAGCACACCATTACTGTCGACGAGCACAAGCAATTGCAAAATTAAATTAGATATAAAAAAGTATAATAAAAAAAAACAACAATATCCAAACCAAATTCACACTGTCCTCCGTGATAGTAAACACTACGTCACGGTAGAATAGTCTTCCTAAATATAAATTAATTACTCTTAACTTAAAACACTAAATTGCAAGTTACATTCTATATTTCTAGACACAAATTAGATAGATCGAAATAATTCTTAAATAACTGCAGTCACTTGAATGTAATAGTAAGTAAATAACTTGACTGTAACAGCAAGTAAATAAAGTTTCATCCCTTTAATTTAACTCTGTTTCATCCCTTAATGGAGTAAATTTTGGAAAACCGTCTTTTAATGCTCGCTTTTGTCATAAAAGTAAGCCTTGTATAAAATTTTACATTCCTAGTAGTTTCGGATGTGCGTTGATATGCCAGTCAGTCAGTATCTCCCTTTATATATGGTTAGGTACATCGCCCGTATCCCGTGCACCATGTAGTATATACAACTGCTCATTTGACGTAGCAGTACATAAGCTCGCCAAAAAAATGTACGTTTTCAGAAATAAACTAATGCTATAAAAAACGCAATTACAGAACCTCGTATTCGCATATTACCAGCTAAAACTGCGCTACTTCGCTTTTCCCACATAGGTACTAACCTGATTTAAAGACCGGTAAAGTACAATACGTCCGATATAAGTTGGCGAGGGTTTTTTTTTTTTTCTGGTAGGCGAATTATCAGAATGACTTCCCCCGCTCTTGGGCGGAGCGGGAGGGCGTGTCAGACTCTTACTGACTAAACCCCTACCCCGTTCCTTCGTTGCCTTCGTTCTGGGGGGGACTCGGTGTCAACCTTTAGGAATACCACATGTTCCCCCCAGAGGCTTCGGCCCTACCGGGCCCCTACAGTTTGCTGACATCTCCTTGAGGCGCGCGTGGAACAGAACGCGCCGTTGACGACTGGGCTCGGTCCAGATTATTTCCAGACTGCCGGACAGCGAGCTGCCCAGTGCTCGCCGTCCGCGAACCCGCGCCTACGGTGGTCGGAAATCGGGATCGGGATCTCGGCGGCGGCGGCGTGAGGACCGTTCCCGAAGTTAGGCTTTGCGAATTTTGGCGCTTGAATTATCGTACAAAAATAAAGGTTTTAAAAAATTTTATGCCAATAACTGTTTTTAACAGCAATAAGAACTGCAAATTGCGTTTATTTTTTTAAAACCTTTATTTTTATACGATATTTCAAGCGCTTAAATTCGCAGAGCCCAACTTCACACTCGCCATCTTATAACGGACATCTGTAACATAGCATAATATCACGTGGAATGCACCATCAACATTGGAATTACGTGCCAACGTTCAGGAGGAGCTCGTGAATAACAGCCGCACAGGTCGATCTTCATGGGTAAGCAACGCTTGCCGAGCTTGGTCTGTGGATGGGTGACCATCTTAACATACCGAGTTTCCTCCGTGCCTCGGAAAGCACGTTAAGCCGTAGGTCCCGGCTGTCATTTGTAGTTCTTTGGCAGTCGTTACGGATAGTCAGAAGCCAGTAAATCTGACTCCAGTCTTGCCATGAAGTACCGTGTTACCCCAGTTAATGGGTTGTGGAGGTCTAGTAGGCAGCCGCTCCTCGTAAAATACTGGTATTCAGCTAAATCCAGCTTGACTGGAAGCCCACTTCAATATAGTTGAGAAAAGTCTAAGCAAATAGGTTTGTTGGTTCAGGGTGCAAAAATTATACGTTCAGGGGTGCAAAAATGATGCGAAAACTTTACTAATTTCAGTTTGCTAACGTTTCGCTTAATAGTTGTTTTAATATCTTTCGTTTTATTACGTACAAAATATTTGTAATATGTTTTTTATCATTTAGACAACATTATCGTGAGAATTTATGAAGTTTTAAATGTTGATGCTTTAGGATTTAGTTCATTTATTGAAATTGTTTGCTTGACTATTTAAAGAAACCTATTTTGACGAGTGCAAAGCTGCTAACAGAAGCTAGTGTTATAAATATTATTGTTTGTTTTATTTATGTTTATTTTTAATATTAAATTTCAATATGTTTTTTTCCCTACACTGTGTGTATAAATGTCCCGGCTGTTATTTGTAGATCTTTGGCAGTCGTTATGGATAGTCAGAAGCCAGTAAATCTGACTCCTGTCTTGCCATGAAGTACCGTCTTACCCCAGGGTTGTGGAGGTCTGGTAGGCAGCCGCTACTCGTAAAATACTGGTATTCAGCTAAATCCGGCTTGACTGGAAGCCGACCACAATATAGTTGGGAAAAGGCTAGGTAGATGATGATTGTGTGTATAAATGTATGTGTGCCAAATAAAACATATTTCTTTCTTTCTTTCCATGCACCCGATCATGCACCCACGATCCGTCCCTGTGCTTGCACCCAAAAACTCATCCAATAACAAATGCGACCCTAAATTACACATTATCACGCTGCGCCGGTACAGTCGCGCGCATAAATTAATACTCACTGTTACTTCTGATTTACGACCGTGACAAATCAATTCCGTGACTGTACTGAAATAACAAACTATTGGTTGTGCGGAGTTTTATTGTGGTGGCCGCGTGTCATCTGTCATCATAAATGTGACACTGAAAAAAATTGGTAATTTTTCATGTGATTTTTTTTTTGAATTTTTTTGAGTATTTCTGTTTTATAAATGCATTTTACCTTACACTTTATACCATTATTTTGCTACTGACTATAAGAGTAGCTAGCTAGTAGTGAGACCCTTAAGGGAGAAGTGTCAGGGTAGCCCGCGAAATTCAAATTTTCTTACGTTTTTTTGCAATTTGCAGGCCAATGGTAGGTTGTATGAAGTTAAAAATATACTAGTTACATAATTTAATTTAACCATAAAAATCATCAATATAAGCCTCCAAGCTCACCTTAGTGTAGGAACGTTTTCGACCTTGAGAATTTTTGAATTTCGCGAGCTACCCTAACGCTTTCACCTTAAGGGACTACGCACACTTATTCAGCTCTATTCGCGTTTCGCTGAACGATTTTGGTCACACTTATACTGCTCTACTTTTATTAGCCGCGTACAGCGGCGTAAGAGTGTTATCTCCGCTAAAATGCTTCTACCTACTACGTACTGCGCTGAATATGCTGCGAAGACGGTCAGCTACTCAATTAGTATTGTGCCCTCAACATGGACATTTCTATGTGCAATATTTTTGTCGATTCGCCACTTGCAGAAGAAAATATTACAACGCGAACGATAGTGGGTCGACCCACTTTGGGTAAATAGAAATTTGGTTGGAGAATTCGCGACATTGGTACCCCAATTAAAACAAAATAATATTAAATTTAAAGAGCATTTTCGGATAAATTTAATCTATCCAGCAACTATGCAGGTCGCAACTTGTCGACAAGGAGTTGAGGACCATACGTGTGCAGCGCTGTTCCGCCGCATTCAGCGTCTAACGCGGTGGAACAGCGCTGAACGCGGCGGAACAGCGCTAAACGCGGCAGAACAGCGCTGAACTCTATCTAAAGCACTCGCATGATAAAAACACATTTGTTCTCATTTTATACTTGTTTGCCGCAAAAGCTGAATAAACGCGGAAAGCTGAATGGATGCGTACGCGTCTACATACAAAATCGTTGTTTTCTATGGACATAAGCTGAATAGAGCTGAATAAGTGTGCGTAGTCCCTAAGCGGGAAATATATTAGGCCGACGCACACATAGGCCACGTATGATAAGTTCGTAGTCAGTTTTTTCTTTTTTACTTATTTTATTTTTAATATTAATCTTCTCAATTTTGACATGAAATGAAATTTGCTATGAATATTAAAATTTTACTTGCTTGCACTATAATTATAATTGTGATGAATTTATATTTTAATTTAATAGTTCAATTATTATTATTTTTTCTCTTTCTTAATAATTTGTATGTCAATTGACAAAACATAGCGCACTACCTAATTTTTAAGATCCTGTATATGCTTATCACCTATGTTTACGAATAAATGATTCTGATTCTGATTCTGTAGAACGACGTCACGTGGCGTAGATCTAATGTAGCTCTACAAGTCTAGTTGCTTTTTATATCGTTGGAGACCGACGGCCGAAAAATTTGCCTGCTGCGGTCAACCCGTCCGATTATAATTTAGGGCTAAAGTGAAAAGGCTCTTAATAAACTAGCAGGCCTCAACATCAACGATTGCATTGCTGCTTACCATCAGGTGAGATCACAGTCAAGCACTAGGCTCTAAATTGCGAGGTTTACTCAAGTATACCTGGTAAGTATCTCAGATCGGATTATCATCATCATCTATCTAGCCTTTTCCCAACTATATTGGGGTCTGCTTCCAGTCAAGCCGGATTTAGCTGAATACCATTATTTTAGGAGAAGCGGCGTCCCACCAGACCTCCACAACCCATTAACTGGGGTAACACGGTACCTACTTCTTCATAGCAAGACTGGAGTCAGATTTACTGGCTTCTGACTATTCGTAACGACTGCCAAAGATCTACGAATGACAGCCGGGACCTACGGCTTAACGTGCTTTCCGAGGCACGGAGAAAACTCGTTATGTTAAGATGGTCACCCATCCACAGACCAACCTTGGCAAGCGTTGCTTAATCTTGAAGATCGACCTGTGCGGCTGGTATTTTCTAGCCCCGAGCTTTCCAGAGTATATCAACTACAATTAAACAAAAGATCTATTTCCTGCAAAGACCAATAAAATTAAAACCATTGTAAACTGTCAGAACTTAGCCACGGAAAGCCAAAATTTCGCCACCCGAGGGTAGAAACGTACGACATAATAAAAACAGTCGTTTGCCGAACCGTAAAGAAGGGGTTAACGAATTCGCTATAAATGCGATGCCGCCGGCCGTGATTATAAGCATTTTACGTTCCACATAAAATGGCATGGACCAAGTTGGTAAGGAATAGATGGGGATTAGTTTTGTACCTATACCTGTATCTATATAACAAGTCGCTATCGTCCTTAATTACTCAGATACCCGCGAAACGAGACACAATAGTAAAACAATAACAGCGCGGTCTCATAGGACCGGTTGGGGATTGAAACGTTAAAGTATCAATACCGGAGTTTATTTCCTATAGCTTGATTCACGTAATTCAAACAATTCAAATTTCGTTAAAATTGTGTAGTCGTTCGATCGAAGTCTTTCGTTCAGAGGGATTCGATAGAACGACAATTCAATTAGCTTGAAACTAAAGGAGCTATCAACGGCAAGTTACATTATTATGTATTCTACATTTCGATGGAATGACTTTAAAATCGGTGTCGTTTAAGTTCGATTGATGTATAAGAATACGATAACGTTCGAAATGATTAAGTCGCTACGATATCGGTTTGATAACGTGAATCGGGTTATTAATAGCTATGTAGATAGCTACAATAAAAGGGTGTTTAAGTTTTTTCCAAAAAAAGATAGCAATTTCCAGGTGTCCAATTTTTTTTTATTTTTGTAAGATAAGGCATCAAGCTAGCATGCGCAATCACTCCTGTAATTATGTCTCTAATAATACAAATTGTCCTGTAGTTACTCAGATACCCGCGAAACGAGACACAATAGTAAAACAATAACAGCGCGGTCTCATAGGACCGGTTGGGGATTCAAACGTTAATGATCGCACTTTAAAATGCAAATGATATATCCCATCTGCATCTATCTGTTCCTTGACTAAGTTTAACGATGATTGCTGGAATGTTTAGTAGCGCGCGTTATATCAGTTATTGTGCAGTTACGATGACTCGCCAATTATTGCGATATTAATACTGGGATCACTTTGTTTGCTTGTCTATTTTGATTTCGATAGTGGATCGGTTAGCTGCAACGGACTTACAACCCAATTTACAAAAGTAGTTATTTCGAGTGGTCGTTGATTATTGCGATGGTATATTTCCAGCTAGAGTCTGTGTTTCCTAATATTTACAACTTTGTCTTCTTTAATCTTTAAGTCAAGAGTGAAATAGGTTACTTCTAGGCAAGTTTGCTTCATCTTCTGCCGAAAATTTTGGTCTCTATATTTTCGTATATTCTAAGGTCTCAAAACTTTTTTTTTTAAATCTTTGTCGTTTTGGGGATTTTGGTGAAAAACGCACAATGACTTAATAATAATATCCGTCTTGTCTAGGTGGCCTGGAAAAAATCGCCAAGTACGATATAGCCACCAATTTAAAATGCAAATGACGTCTCCCATCTGTATCTACATATCTGTTCCTTGACTTAGTTTAACGATGATTGCTGGAATGTTTAGTACGCGTTATATCAGTTATTGTGCAGTTACGATGACTCGCCGATTATTGCAATATTAAAACTGGGATTACTTTGTTATGCACGTTTATTTTGATTTCGATTGAACGCGGTAATGGATCGGTAAGTTGGTTAGCTGCAATGGAATTACAACCCAATTTACAAAAGGTGTTGCTCTTCTGATTATTGCGTGGTTAACAGCTCAATTACATAACTTACGATATATTCCCTGTCAGAGTCTGTGTTTCCTAGCAGTTACAAATAAGGGGTCTAGGCAAGCGTGCTTCATCTTCTGCCAAAAATGTTGGTCTCTATATCTTCGTATTTCAGGTGTCAAACATATTTTCTTACAAAATCTTTGTTGTTTTTGGGGATTTTAGTAAAAAAAAATATATCCGTCTATTCTAGGTTGCCTGGAAGAAATTGCCAAGTGCAATAAGACCGCCAATTTAAAATGCAAATGACATCTGCCATCTGTATCTATCTGCTCCTTGACTTAGTTTAACGATGATTGCTGGAATGTTTAGTAGCGCGCGTTATATCAGTTATTGTGCAGTTACGATGACTCGCCGATTATTGCGATATTAATACTGGGATTACTTTGTTTTGCACGTTTATTTTGATTTCGACAAAGGATCGGTTAGCTGCAATGGAATTACAAGCCATTTTATGAAAGTGGTTATTTTGAGTTGTCGTTGATTATTGCGATGGGGATGTACTATGCCAAATCGAATTACAAATAATCGAATATCAATTGATCGACCACTATAAATCGAACGTTTAAATACTCGAACGTTTATAACATCGAATGGTTATTAAATCGAACATTCAATACATCGCACACTCAATACATCGAGTGTTCAAAATATCGAATGTTTGTTTGATCGAGCGTTCAACGCGTCGCATATTCATTTTATAGAAAGATTAAATAAAAACGACATGGATTTATTAGTTTCTCCGTGCGATTAGAAAGATATTTTTTAAGAAAACAACAAAAAAAAAATATTACTTATAAATAACATTTTAATCTTTAATTATTATGTTTTACAGGTTCATTTTAAAATTTTGTGTGAATCGCAATCGCACGGAGAAACTAATAAATCCATGTCGTTTTTATTTAATCTTTCTATAAAATGAATATGCGACGCGTTGAACGCTCGATCAAACAAACATTCGATATTTTGAACACTCGATGTATTGAGTGTGCGATGTATTGAATGTTCGATTTAATAACCATTTGATGTTATGAACGTTCGAGTATTTAAACGTTCGATTTATAGTGGTCGATCAACTGATATTCGATTATTTGTAATTCGATTTGGCATAGTACACCCTTGCGATGGTATATTCCCAGCTGGAGTCTGTGTTTCCTGATATTTAAAACTTAGTCTCCCTTAATCTTTAAGTCAAGAGTGAAATAGGTTACTTCTAGGCAAGTGTGCTTCATCTTCTGCCGAAAATTTTAATCTCTAAATCTTCGTTTTTCCTGAGATCTCAAACATAAATTTTATAAATTCATAGAGAAACACGATATTTTGTGCGAGGAACAGAAAGGATTTCGTTTACATAGGACTATTAATATGGCGATATATGATTTTATATACAATGTAATTAAAAATGTTGATCAACGGAACCCTGTCTGTGGTATATTTTGTGACATGACCCAGGCATTCGATTATGTCCACTACGCTACTCTTTTAAAGAAACTCGAAGCCTACGGAATTAGAGGCAATGTCCTTAATTTACTTAGTTCATATTTACAAAATAGAAAACAAATAACTGAAGTCAATAAAATAAATATAGCCACTAAACATGAGGAGATATTTTGGTCTTCAGAGCGTAAAGTATTGTTTGGGGTACCGCAAGGCAGCGTCTTGGGTCCCTTTATATTCATTCTATACATAAATGATCTACCAAAATCTATTGAATGGCCAATAACACTTTTTGCAGATGATAGCACGATTACAATACCTTGTAATAGTATAACTACTTATGAGAGTGACGTTAATAATAGTTTAAAACAGACGGTAAAATGGCTAGACGCAAATAATTTAAAAATAAATTTGAGTAAAACTAAAATTATACAATTTAGACAACAAACCGCTAGTATTAACTTAAATATACACTACGAGAATAATATTATAGAAGAGGTGGAAAGTACGAAATTTCTGGGTCTACAAATTGATCAAAAATTGAATTGGAAATCACAAATTGATAATTTATGTAAGAAAATGAGTAAGTCTGCATATGCTCTACACTCATTATCAACCATAATCAACACAGATGCACTTCTGACTGCCTATTATGGAATAGTAGAATCACATTTGAGGTATGGTATCATATTTTGGGGAAACTCAACTGAAAAAGAAACCGCCTTCAAAGCACAAAAAAGGTGTATCCGGGCTATGTTTAAGTTAAAACCCACTGATAGTTGTGAACCATACTTCAAAAATTACAAGATTTTAACATTGCCTTGTCTGTATATTCTAGAGGCAGCTGTGTTTGTAAAGACAAATCCTGGTCGCTTTAAACGCATGGCTGATGTATTTCCCCGCAATAGACGCGATAACAGCCTGTTGTGTCAGGAACCAGCCAAGACAGCACTTATGCGCAAGAGTGTCTACTGCATGGCTCCACTAATTTATAATAAGTTACCTAAGAGTTGGAAACAGCTTCCGTTAGCACTATTTAAAAAAAAACTACGAAGTTTTTTAGTGGTTAAAGCATACTATAGCATAGTGAATTACCTCAATGAAAAAGATTTTTTAAGTTAGTTTGGTTGTTTTGTGTTGCACTGTGTGCTATTTTAAAATTGTATTTAGTGTTAGTAATTTTAATTATATAGTGTTAGTAGTGTTAAGTAATTAAGTATGTAAAATTCGGTCTTTTGCATGCCTGCATGGTAAAATATGGCTGAACCTATATTCTTCTGTCATCTTTCACTGATACCCATATTTGCAAAATAAATTATCTTTTATCTTTATCTTTATCTTTTATAAAGGGTGTAAAAAGACCCTTAACGAAAACGAAAACCCCATATTCTACTCATCACTGGGATACTTTTTTTCTTCTAGGACATACCTGGGAATTCACTGGTTCTGGAGATATTGAAGGTCAAAGTCAAAAATTTTTGATCGTTTTTATTTCAAAATCGTATTCCAAGTATCATTAGTAAACTTTCTTCCGTACAAACATTATCAAAATTATCATTTTTTCATACCAAATTACGCATTTGAAGTTAGAAAAATGCAACGAAAACTAAACACAACGAGCGCCTCACACACACAAGCGTAAGGTCGGTTCAATGACCAAGCGCGAGCGGCCGAACGCTCAGCTGATCGAAGTTATTATTAATTAATTATTTTTAAAAGGTGAAAAAAAAAAGTTTTTTCCCAGCAATATTTTTTGGTCTAAGTTACTTAATTACATGTACAGAATGTGTAGTTATCGGCTTTGTGATCGGTCTTTTTACACCCTGTATTTATTTACAAAATGATTGTCGTTTTTGGGATTTTAGTAAAAAACTAAGTAATATTAATACGCGTATACGCATGAAGCGTTAAAATTAAATGAAATCTCCCATCTGTACCTATCTATTCCTTGACTAAGTTTAACGATGATTGCTGGAATAGGCGCGCGTTATATCGCGTTATTGTGCAGTTACGATGACTCGCCAATTATTGCGATATTAATACCTTCCATGATTACTTTGTTTTGCTTGTTTATTTTGATTTCGATTGAACGCGAAAATGGATTGGTTAGCTGCAATGGAATTCGCAATAACCACTTTCATAAAATGGAACCTATTTTATGAAAGTGGTTATTTCGAACGGTTCCTGATTATTGCGAAGTTAAAACTTACGATTTATGTCCTGTGCAGCGGCTCCACATTGGCACAGTGTATAAAAGATGGGTCATATAGAAACGCCTAGAATTTTTTTGATGGCAAATGCGAAATGCGGTAGCAAATAACCTAACCAGGTTACCTTACACACAGAATCTCTACCATGTCAGTATACAAACGAGATAGTTGAAGAACTTTAACTTTGCTTCTATTAAAAAAATCTAGTCATGTGTGTACTCACTAATATTATAAAAATAGTATTTTTATATTTTTATTGGCAACGAATACTCAAAAAGTACTGAATTGATTTTAAAAATTCTTTCGTAAATAATAATTTGATCACTGAGTGACAAGAGGATCCGGGCGAAGCCGCGGACAAGAGCTAGTCTAAGCGATAATAATTTATTTCTTTGAATATTATCTAATTGAATCAATTTCATAAAGAAACATAGAATACACACCTACGATATCACAAAAACCAAACTAAACAACAGTGGTGCAGAAAAGCATTATTGCAACGTTATTTTTTGTTTTAATTTTAAAATTGCGGGTAGGTAAGGTAGCGCGGGCGCGGGCGGCGCGGCGTCTAGTGAAACCAATTTTTGTCAAGACGTACTGAGTTATCAGCCGCCAGCAGTCAGGGTGCATAGGATTTATTATACAAAGGAGACTTTTCTTTAATTTTGTTGAAGTAAGAAAAGACTCTTCTTGATTCGAAGCCAGTTGATTCTTCCGCTAGCTGCAAACCTGAAATAATAAACTGGAATCTTAAGGGACTACACACACTTATTCAGCTCTATTCGCGTTTCGCTGAACGGTTTTGGTTACACTTATTCAGTTCTACTTCTATCAGCGGCGTACAGCGGCGTAAGAGTGTTATCTCCACTAAAATGCTTCTATCTACTACGTATGGCGCTGAATATGCTGCGAAGACGGTCAGCTACTCAATTAGTATTGTGCCCTCAACATGGACAGTTCTATGTGCGATATTTTTGTCGTTTCGTTACTTGCAGGAGACATAGAAAAAAATAAGCGTAAAAAATTAAAACGCAAACTACAGTGGGTCGACCCACTTTGGGACGTAGTAATAACTATTCAGTAATCTGTGCTTTGGGTAAATAGAAATTTGGTTGGAGAATACGCTTCGTACCCCAACTAAAACAAAATAATACTAAATTCAAAGAGCATTTTCGGATGGATATTGCAATCACTTTAAAACACGTCCGAACTCTCTCGATCTTTGCGTGCATAATGATTACGTAATAATAAATCAAATCTATCCAGAAGTTATGCAGGTTGCAACTTGTCGACAAGGAGTTAAGAACCATACGTGTGCAGAGCTGTTCCGCCCCATTCAGCGTCGAACGCGGCGGAACAGCGCTGAATGCGGCAGATCAGCGCTGAATGCGGTAGATCAGCGCTGATCTCTATCTAAAGCACTCGCATGATAAAAACACATTTGTTCTCATTTTATACTTGTTTGCCGCGAAAGCTGAATAAACGCGGAAAGCTGAATGGATGCGTACGCGTCTCCATACAAAATCGTTGTTTTCTATGGACATAAGCTGAATAGAGCTGAATAAGTGTGTGTAGTCCCTAAATCGCACTGAGAGGATCGTTTTGGAATGTAATAATGACAGTCTTTGCTGTTCTGTGTGATTGGTATTTGTGCCAAATTTCAAGTTCAAACCTGAAAAATAAGAATCCTCCATGCAATTTTTATAAACTAGGATGGTGAAAAATTTTTATTAATCGTGTTTCGTGGTTGGTTGGTGGTATAGAGAGTAGGACTTTTAATTTAAAGACTAGACGCTCTGTATCCAATTCAGGCAACATAGGATTTTAAGTCAGGCAAGTCCATTATTCTTGACTCTGTAACCGAAGAGATACTTTCATCATCATCATCTTCCTACCCTTCTCTCATTTTACATATTTGGGGCCGACGCAAAACGTTTTTTTCTTCTATTCAATTCTGTCATCTGGACAAACATCTTTAGTAAATAAAAATGCAATCTATACATATAATAAAATCGTAGGAAAGTCAAAACTGTACATTGAATATTTTTTTAAAAGAATACTTGGGGCGTGATCTACAATCGATACCGAAGCCAAAAATATAGTTTTTAGAATTCATGTCTGTTTGTCTGTTTGTCTGTTTGTCTGTTTATCTGTATGTCCGGGCTAAACTCAAAAAGTACTGCATGGATTTACTTCAAATTTTGCATTAATATTACTGAGAGGTCAGGAAAACAAATAGGCTACATATTATCACGCTATCACCTACGGGGAAGGAGCTGTAAATCTTTATTTTTCTTACGCATTATGTGGCAGCGTGTAATCTAACGACGCATGTATAAATGTTGTTTTTGAGTAAGCCATGCTATTATTTAGCTCTACAATATAAAAACTACGCCATTTAAGTAACTTGGGCAGAAAAACATAATTTAATGAATGTTAGTAGTATAAAGGAAATTTTAAAGCAGCGCCATCTATGACATTTCATAAAAATCAAATCAAGTTACATATTAACACTTTTTGGAAATTTATAATTAAAATTTTATCATGTTGGCGAGGTTAGTAGTTAGTTATTCTTAAAATTCATAGATGGCATTTTGCATTTTCTTCATAACAGTTGTATCGTATAGTTCGTTTGACAAATACAAGTTCCAACAAAACCCTCAAAATCTTGAGCAGAGTTGAGGAAGACAATTTAAAAAGAATGCGGTGTTAAGTATTACAAAAAAGTGATGTTCATTGATGATAAAGTGACATTGAAGCTCATTTATCGCAAGAACGTGACAGAATCCAAGAGAACAGCGTGCGGCACAAATAGAATAAGATCGCTTGTGTCGTGACATCAATCAACTTTCGACATCTGATGATGAATCCACGGTTTACGATATCGAAGAGCAAACGGTTAAATAAAGAAGGAAGTGGATTTATCTACAATATCGTGATTAACTACGCCGCCCATGGAGATATGGTTGCCTTAGAAGAAGTTTGTACCCACTGCCAAGTCCGCAAATGGAAAAGGGGACTAAATGGCGAGCATTCGAAGTCCAGCTTGTGAACAACAAGCAAATGTTGAAGTAGACACATCCTCAATTTGGTCTGGTCTGTTCAAAGGATTGCAAAGTATGTTGCATAACGTTAATCCGCAAATTAGCAACTTCAAAGCAGCCCTCGCGTCGGTGCCTGAGAACGAGCGCAACCACTTTAAGTTTGTCATCAGAGCAGTTAGAAGGCCGATCACAGCCCATCCAGGGTGGTATAATGCTCCAACGACGAATGAGGTAGCTGTTGTGTTAGTCGATCAGGAGTGTGATAAAAGAGACATCATTTTACGGACGCATGATGACCGGTTTCGAAGGATCAGCGAGACTCACCGTGCGTACGATTCTCTTCAATATCCTCTCATTTCAGTTCTGTCGCTGAGAGGTTGGCTACCATTTTGCCCACTATAATGTAGACCCCCAGACAGGCACCCCAAATCATAAAAAAAACCATCCACCATGCATTTCTACAGCTTCTTAATCCAGCTGAGGATAAACAATGGTTCTTATCTCCGCCATTATCGTACGCTCTTCACTCAGTTTCTTAGGACATGTACGCCAAAATTGAGACAGAGCGTTTGGTATTTATAAGGTCCAACCAAAGAAAGCTCAAAGCTGAGAACTACGTCTATCTCTATGCAGAATAATACTAATGCTCATTCATGGTCATTCTCCCCTCCACCTTCACAAAAGGTCCGTGGTACATGCACGAGAGGACCCAAGATGCATTTTGTTACGTGCGAAAGTTTGGTCGCCCGGACCTCTCCACTATCAACACTACCAACACAAAGTGGCCTGAAATAACAGCTCCACTCCTTGCAGGATAGGCTTCGTACGACAGGCACGACTTGATCTCTCGCGTATTCCACCTGAAGTTAAGTTCAATTAGAAATGCTAATTTTTAATGCTCAGCTTGGAGACAATGCACGTGTTCAGGAATTTTACGATGTCCTTCTAAGTCATGGCAAACGCACACAAGAAGAGAGAGGTGGACAGATGATGCTGCTAGAGTCTCTCAGTAGAGTGGTACACTCTCCTGGTAGAAGTACAGAAGCGGACTTAACGCTTTGCGGCTTCGCTGTGTGTACGGGGATGTCAGTCGTGTACTGCACCAGTAGAATTCTTGGGTGTGTAAGTAGGCCATTTAGATACCCATAAATGATCAGGCTGCAGCAATTAACAAATGCATTCTCTGGGAAATTGAGGGGAATGATGTGGTCTACACCTCGATAAACACTGTTGTCGAGCAAGATAACGCTATAGCAGATAGGACCAGAACCCTTCTGTGGTATCTCAAAGAACCAAGCCATGCAAACCCTTAAGAGCAACCTATTTGGCGATTCAAAAAGGCACTGGTTGGCACAATCAGGACTGTTACACGCCAAATCTCTTATAGAAGACTACTCACGGAAACGAACTGCCGAGCTTCTTGAGCTTAGCAGGACGAACATCTGTGCGATAGCCCGCGCCTTAACGGGCCACTGCAAACTAAACAGGCACCAATTTCACATGAAACTGAGTGACTCTGATGTTTGCCGTTACTGCAATCAAGAGAGGGAGACGCCCAAGCACCTTTTGTGTGAATGCGGGCTCCTTATCCACAAACGCAGTGTTCATCTGGGTCGGCACATTATTCGCCCGGAGGAGATTAAAACTCTAAAAGCTAGGAGTATTCTAAATTTCTTGGAAGCCTCTAGGCTAAAAGAGTTACTCTAGAAAGGTGGCGAGTCACAATAGATCATTTTGGTCGCAGTGACTACATTCCACACACTACGGGTGATGCATAGCCCCTTATCCTCAAATAATAATAATAAGATAACGCTACACATTATCCCGTGGAATTTCTGAACACCCTGTCAGCAAGTGGACTTTCAGTGCATATCATCCAGCTGAAGGTCAGTGTCCCAATTGTACTTCTTCGGAACCTATCTCCTCCAGAGCTGTGTAACGAGACTCGCCTTAAAGTCGTCTCACTCCACAGACACATCATTGGAGCAGAAATTCTTATGGTTGTGGCATCGGCGAGGCAGCATTTATACCACGCATTTCCCCCCTACCTTACAACTTCCCGTTCCAGTTCAAGTGCGTACAGTTCTCAGGACGAGTTGCTCCTCACAAAGGCAACTGTATGGTGCTTGCTCCCGCGTCACCAGTCCTGATTCTCTTTACATTTTGGCACCTGGCAACGTAATTTATAGGGAAGTGTTGTAAGGTACGATATCTTTGTACGTATTTTTACACTTTTGTGTCCTGGAATGGAATACATTCCACACATACATCACCATCATCATCTGCCTAGCCTTTTCTCAACTATATTGGGGTCGGCTTCCAGTCAAGCCGGATTTAGCTGAATACCAGTATTTTACGAGCGGCTGCCTACCAGACCTCCACAACCCATTAACTGGGATAACACGGTACTTCATGGTAAGACTGATATTCCACACATACATCATTTTCTCTATTTCCTTCAGTCACAACTTATGACTGAACTCAGCAGGATTCTCATATAATTCTCTAAACTTGCTTCGCTTGCAAAAAAAACATGTATTTCAATGCTATTTTAAAAGTTGTTTACTTATAATGCTATAGCGACATCTTAAGTATTTTTGGTGCTGTAGAGCCTTCACGCAGACGACGTCGCGGGCAGCAGCTAGTAATAGTAATAAAATATCCAGTGCATTAACATCACTATCAAAACCTCCACACTAGCTGTCCACATTACAATATAACCAACACATAAGGGAGGAAGCGAAGTACCAGAGTCTCTTTGAGCCACTCTCTGGAGAGGACCAACTGTTTAAACGTACTCGTAGCAGCACTATCAAGAACATAGTTATATGTTGTGTAATCACTAGCTGTACTCGCTTTGTTCGCCCAGTCGCTTTTTGTGAGCCCGCAGGGACTATGTTGAAGCCAAATCTAAATTGCATGGTTTTACAGTAGCTTCTTTATCTGTGTACTTATCTTTAAGTATGTAGTTTCATAGTTTGGTTGCTGTTTATATTTTGGTATTTTCTTGAAACTGAACTGTAAATCCGTTTTAGCATAAGCACAACAAACCTTTTCATATTCTCACTACTGGGACTCAGGCCTCCTCTCTAGGAGGTGGAATGGGCCGTAATTCACCACGCGGGACCAATTGCGGTTTGGTGGAAGACTTCGAAGGTTCAGTTCTAGGCATACCGGTCTTCTCTCGATGTTTCCTTCTCCGTTTTTGTGAACAGTGGTCGTCATCTGCCTAGCCTTTTCCCATCTATATTGGGGTCGGCTTCCAGTCAAGCCGGATTTAGCTGAACACCAGTATTTTACGAGGAGCGGCTGCCTACCAGACCTCCACAACCCATTAACTGGGTTAACGCTTTTGTGAACAGTGGTGATTAAATAAATTACACAAAGTAATGCACCTGGCTGTTTTTGTAACCCCAAGTCGTAAGCAGGGGCAATTACCATTAGGCCACCATTACTCTCACTTTATATTTCTTAGCTGCAGTGCAGTGTCCATGGAGATTTTTTGCACATTCTTCTCCATAGAGATCTACGCTTTGGAATGAGCAATAACCATAATTTTCTTCTGACAGAATGACTTGTTGACTTTTCAAAACTCCCTGATGGTAAACCATTAATTTATTTTAAATAAATGCTTTAAATCTATCTAATCAAAGAGTTCTCTGCTCCAGTGTTCCTCTCAACGTAAATGTATGCAGAATATGTAGATTCATGGAACGGTCGACTCCATTGGAGCGATGAGCCGATTGATTAGCACATGGCAAGGGTTGCAGAGGGGTTTGATACTGTGGGAACCTATTAGAGGCTAACGATAGACGATTCTGAGATATTTTAATAATTGAAAGAATTGGAATTTTTAAAATAAACCATCGAGTCAACCATCGATTCGCAGTTCTACAAAATAATCGAGATGTATTTCGATCGTTTCGATTCCGTGGACTGAATCGAAGACTATTGTTAGGTTTTCCGATATTAGTACATCAATATTAAGCTTTAATCGATAATACTGGCACATTTTATTTGTTATACTGCTAACACTAATTAAAAAAAACAACGGTCATAAACAAATGACGGAGGCGGGTCGGCAATTTTGGCGGGAATGAGCATCGAATACGAACGCGTCGAGTTATATTTCAAGAAGAAATATACAGATACTTACCCTTCAGATATTTCATGTGAGTTTTATTATATCATTTCTACTAACTCTAACACTATCTACAAAATAATCGAGATGTTTTTCGATCGTTTCGAGTCTACGGAATCGAAGACTATCTACTAAATAATCGAGAGGTTTTTCGATCGTTTCGAGTCCATGAAATCGAAGACTATTTACAAAATAGTCGAGATGTTTTTCAATAATTGTTTCGAGTTAACAGAATTGACCGCTAGTTTTTGTTTGTGTTTATCAGTTACTCTAACTCACAAGTAATGCTATACGCTAAGTATGTGCCATGCGCCAGTCGCAATAACACGTCGAGTTGGACTCGAGTCAGAGTTGAAACAATCAAACTATTGAGATGTTCGAACAATCGAATAAATTTTTCGCTATCGCTTATCGTTATTAGGGGCTGCATACTCGTGTTGCTATCTCTATCCTGCTTATAAGTCGATGGATGAAATTACTCGCAAAATAAATCGTTTATCCCAATTGCATTAAGAGCTTCGGCCGCTATAAAACACATTACCGTCATGCATGAGAGCTCAAATTGATGATGAAAATAATATTCTTTATGTTAAAGTGTTAATTGCTTAATGCTTTAGTACTAGCTGCTACCAGTGGCTTCGCCTGTGTCATTGTAGAAAATTATCCCAAGGGAGCATAAGAGACCGGTCGGTGTGGCGACGCTTGGGGGAAGCCATTGTCCAGTAGTGGACATCTTTCGGCAGAGATGATAAAAAGTATCCGATATGTTATTCTAGGCCATGGACATGTTACTAAAAGAGTCTTGAGTTTACATGTACAATTTGTACATGGATGGAGAGGGAGACCAAAAAAAGATGGATGGATATTGTGGTTTGTGTGGATGGATAAAGGAATAGAGACTTAGTGTTAGTATGAGGGGTGACAGGACACAATGAAAGAAAAAACGTACCCCAAGTATAATGGGACAAGTGTAAGAAGATGATGATGGTCTACCATACCATTATGGTGTATTAAGTTTTATCGCAAACCGTTTCGCTGTTTGAGCATGAAGAACTATTAAATACTTGTTGAAGGTGACAGTTTGTGACTGTGTGTACGTACACACACACTCACAAACTTTTACCTTAATAATATTAATGTGATATAGTACCTCGTTGGAAGTACAGATGCGGGAATGTGATCAGCGCTTCTGAACATCTGATAAACGATTAATTAGTGTTAGGAATGCGTATGTAGGTACAGCATACAATGTGGGATGTGTTTACTGAGGTATCTTCTAACAGGTATTTGTCCAATTAAAATGTTTGATTGACGCCGTGTTTGAATTTTGGTGGCAAGTAATTAGGAATCTGCCTAAGCAACGCCATATTGATCGATCTTGATGTTTCTTGCATCCAGCCTATTTTCGCGGCCTAAGTTGTCGGCCCACCTTATGGGAGGCCTGATGGTATCCCATAGCTACGCCTTTCGTCTGTGGCCTCTAACACTTCAGTTGCCTATATGTAGCTTTTTATTTGGCGTAGAAAATTATCGAGGAAATTCTCCCGTTCTGGGTGGAGCAAGAGCGAATGCCAAACTTTTATTAACAATTGAAAGAAAAAAGAGAGTACCTAAGAAGAAAAATATTTTATTTAGTATACATACAATGTAGAAACAACATGTAGACATTTAAGATAAAAAAAAACTTACATTGTGGGTCTCGCGGTTATGCCAAATAGGTCCAGTCCAGTAAAAATGCCAGACAATTACGTGGCTGTTCCTTGACGCTGGTTTTCAACTGAAACTCATTAAGAGTGTACGGTTGAAAACTTGTGCCCTTAGCATTTCAGAACCACGGTAATTGTTTCGAACAATGCCAAAATTTACTAAAAAATTACCTAAAACATTACTAAAAGAAATATTACCTCCAAGACTAGTCCACAAAATTCTCCAATCCATATCCCCCACAGCCAAGGCTTCGCTTATAGAGTTTTATGTGTGAGCGCGCGCCAAGGTATGCCCTGCTCATTACGGCGGGAATCTGCTGCACGCCGCCGGTATAAGCGCATATACGAGTATGTAGTACTACGAGTGGAGCACGGTTACCTCACGAGTATGCAGTTACTTTGTGCTTTTTGTACTTGACAGGTATTTGAGTTACAGTGAGGTTCTGTGAAGAGCTTGAAACTACGTCGTGGTTTCGTGAAGATATGATCCTTTATGCATCGGTAACTTTTATTTTATGTGAGAAATCATCTGCCGCTCTTGGACGGAGCGGGAAGGCGTGTCTTTTATTGACTAAAGCAAAATTCTGATCCTTTTTTAACTTCCTCCCAGGGTCCCGGTTTTCCTTTCAGACCAACCCATGGCCCCAGAGGCTTTAACCCTGATGATTATATTATATACTGGGATTTGCAGACATCTCTTTGAGGCGCACGTGAAACTCTATGCACCGTCCACGACTTGTGCTTGGTCCAGATGATTCTGGACTCTCAAACGGCAAGCTACCCATAGCTCGCCGTCCGCAAGCCCACTTCTGTAAAGAGCGTGAAACTGCGTCGTGGTTTCGGTTATTGGTAACTGTTACAAGCATTTATTGTAATTTATTCAAAGAGCTGATGAATTATGTCAAGGCTACGAGTCGAATAGAATTTGTAAGAGTAAATAAAAGTTGTCTGTTGAAATATTTTCTGTCACTCATAATACTTAGTTAATTACACACACACACGCAGTTAAAGGGTTGTGGAGGTCTGGTAGGCAACTCGTCGTAAAATACTGGTATTCAGCTAAATTCGGCTTGATTGGAAGCCGACCCTAATGTAGCTGGGACAAGGCTAAGCAGATGATGATAATATATAGTTGCACCAGTTCATTAATAGGTATACCTACTATTAGGAAATCGGGGGATTCCTCCGATTTCGGATTTAAGCATTTGCAGTTGAGTTTTTCTCAAACTCTACCTTCTTTATTGCCTTAAAACTTAATTAGCGCGCTCGAACGGCTGAACAGATTTAGAATAAACTTGGTACACGGGTATACCATGGCTTAAAATAGCATAGAGGACTTTTTATCCCGTAAATATGTTCCCTTTGAATAATATTCTACTTTCATACGGGCAAAGTCGGTGGCTGAATGCTAGTATTATAAATAAACGAAGTAAAGATCATGTTAACAACGCATCACCTTGGTAATCTTGCCAGACACTAACTTCGTAAAAGTCTCACATTTCCTCTCACTCCACCCATAGTTATTTTAACATTTTCTACCTCAAAAAAAAAGGGTCAAAAACACAAGGAATGCAAAACGACACTGCGCACATATTTGTGTAGAAAGCACCTACTACGGCTGTAATTTGGACATGAATGTACAGTGTACGTGTGCTTTGTATATTTTATTCAGAGCTCGGAACAAGAGTGTTGAGGACTTCTGAATAAGTAATGGTCGTAGCGTAGTGTGTGCGTGCATGGCACGGTGGCCTATTGTATTCTGTGTAGCGTTGCTGTTTATTTTTGGAAAGAATATAGTAATGTTATGCATGACGAGTGCGCGATTGTTCAAGAAAGTAAGGTTATGCTGCCACTGAAGCGGATCTGAGCTGAGGAGTTTCGTCATCATCATCTCAGCCAAAAGACGTCCACTGCTGGACATAGGTCTCCCCAAGCGTCGCCACAGCGACCGGTCCTGTGCGTCTCGCATCCATCGGATTCCCATGACCCTCGCCAGGTCGTCGGTCCACCTTGTGGGAGGCCTCCGGAGTTTAGATTAAAGAATTCACTGTCCACTCCACTTTACTCCGCTCATCTCTGCGTCAGTGGAAGCGCACCCTTACCATACCCAGAGAACGAACATGGGATGGGTTTAAGTCAGTTAAAGTCTGACACTGCTTCTGTCTGTAGGTGGAGGAGAAGGGGATTATCCACAGCAGAAGGGAAGATTATCTACTTTATAAACTGCTTCGTCGCTGCTGCTGCGTCGTATGGCGAGTGTTCACCCTTACGTCGTCAAAACCTCTACGGTCCGGACTAAGCGTTTTGCTTCTTCGTTTATACCGCGTAAATCGAGGGACTGGAACAATTTGCCTGCCGCGGTTTTCCCGTCCGATTATAATTTAGGTGTCTTCAAGGCTAGAGTGAATAGGCTCTTAATAAGCTAGTGCGCCTCACCATCAACGATTGCATCACTGCTTACCATCAGGTGGGATCGCAGTCAAGCTCTAGTTTCTATCAATTAAAATAAAAACTGTTGGGCAAAGGCATCCCTCCATTTCTTCTATTGTTCCTGGCTCTAAGCTAATTCCCAAGTCCTCCCGCTATCTCCTTCTTTGTCTGCTGCGACCCTGTTGTGCGATTTCAGGTACCTACTGTGATAGGCTGTCAGTCTAATAAAACTTGAATTTTTCACCACTTCTTGATCTGTTTCGGCGAACTTTCAAACGCGTTGTAGCGACTACGATCTACTACATATGACGTCACAGAATCCTGCATCGCGCAAGCAAAGTTCTCCGCGCGATTTGAATAGATACAAAAGCCCGAAATCATCTATCGGGCAGTAGCCCACTGGACATAACACTCGTCCGGTCGGAGGAACCTCCCTTTTTAGCGGAGGTATGTGGAACTTTACTCTCTGTTCCATCTACCTCCAAACATTACTTACATTTTTTTTATGTCTTTATTCAGGTTTCTGAACATGGGAACTTAGAATTTGATACGAGTTATCTAGTCATCCAATTTATATCAGGACTAAAATCTATTCCCAAAAGCAATTCCAGCTTTGGCAAAAGTGTAAACGACAAAAAGCGAAAAGCAAACAAAAAAACAACAACACCAAGTGCCGCTTTCGAAATCGGTTAAAATATTACACTTTAAAATAGTTAACTGAAAATCAGGGCGATTCGCAATAAACGGAATGAGCTCGAAATAAGGTGAAATTCAATAAAAATCTGGAAGCTTTGCCGCCAGTGCAGGGAGGATACGGGACTTAAAGCCCCGGGATTCGTAAATAACGGGATCAATGTTGGGTAAATATTTCCTCGAATAATGTTTGGTTTTTGACTCATCGGTAATGTTTTATGAATGTTACAGTTTTGGAGAATCGAAGCTACGTAAATTGGACGCTCTATTTTTGTTTACACAAATAAATACATGGTAATTTTACTTTATACTAAGTTATCTACTTCATTTCGCATTTTGTACTGTTACTATAATCACGCTAGTATTAAGGCGAAAGTGTATATTTATCTATACACCTATGTTTGTTACTCGTTCACTTCACACTTTAACGGCTGCATAGATATGGATAAAAATTTACACACTCTTAGACCATGCTTTGGCACATACAATAAAAAGTTTTAGTCTGGGAGTATGTTACTTTCGTTCGAGCGAAGCCATTGTCAGAAGCTAGTACAAATTATCACTGCAGTCATCATCATCATCATCATCTGCCTAGCCTTTTCCCAACTATATTGGGGTCGGCTTCCAGTCCAGCCGGATTTAGCTGAATACCAGTATTTTACGAGGAGCGGCTGCCTACCAGACCTCCACAACCCATTAACTGGGTAACACGGTACTTCATGGCAAGACTGGAGTCAGATTTACTGGCTCCTGACTATCCGTAACGACTGCCAAAGATCTACAAATGACAGCCGGGACCAACGGCTTAACGTGCTTTCCGAGGCACGGAGGAAACTCGTTATGTTAAGATGGTCACCCATCCACAGACCAACCTAGGCAAGTGTTGCTTAGCCTTGTAGAACGACCTGTGCGGCTGTTATTATTTAGCCACGAGCTCCTCAAACAAATTATCACTGCAGTAATCGCGAACTTTCATCTAATTTTATGCATTTATATGGGCTACCTCGCAAAGTGCATCGCCAACATTTCAACGTTCCCGGGTTCACTTTTCACTGCTTCTCGCTACAGGCTGCACTGGTTGAGATTACGACGACGACGCGACGCGTACATAATTTATGCTTTCTATTAGCCTTTCTGTAATATACTCGTATCTTCTCCTTTGACCTTAGCTTTCAACGAAGCTTATTTTAAAAGAGTTTTTATTTAAAATTACGTACATTTTTGTTACATATGACTGTAGCTAAGTGGTTTAATTTGATAAAATACCTTTTGTCATGAAGTGTAATTCATAGGTGTTACAATTAACTTCCTATTACTGTAATGTATCAGAAATAGTAACTAAAAAACAGTTCTGCAAAAAAATTGCAATCCCACCTGATAGTACCTAAGCAGTGATGCAATCGTTGATGGTGACGCGCATTAGTTTATTAATAGCCTACTCACTCTAGCTTTGAAGACACCCAAATTATAATCAGACGAGAAGACCGCAGCAGGTAAATAACAACGAATTTCCTTTAACAACGTTGCGAATTAGAAAAGTCCCGGACGACGTTCCCTCGGTCAACGTTCCCGGCCAACGTTCCCGGAGTTTTCCCCATCACTGGCTGCGACGGTTACATAATTCACGCTCTCTATTAGTCCGTAGTAATATCGCGTCGCTTGCCTTCAAGCTCTGCTATAAGTGCAGTGCGCTCCATTTCAGCAAAATTGTAGCACTCATTATTTGTAGCTGGATTGGCATTTACTAAATAGCCGTGTTTATTCGGAATTTATATGTAAATTATATGGTTTAATGCTGTTTGGTTAGCGTTTGGATTGCGAGTTTGGTTAAACATGAGCTGTAGTGAACAGATTTTTGTCACAAAGCCAAAATGAGAAGAGTTTGGATTTGGCTTTTATTTACCGGTGATTATTTATTAATAATGTTTGTGACTAATTTCTTACTTTAAATTTTGTGTAATTAATTTCATCACCATTGCCCTCAAACGCTGAATGAAACCACATCAAAACTTCGAAGATATATGCCATCTCGTATGGAGGATTATGGCCCGATCCCTCTCCTAGAGAGGAAGCCTGAGTCATAGCAGAGGGAACAGTGTAATAGGCTGATTAGGTTAATATTGTTGCAGGAAAGGTATAAGTACGTGAGAATAATACTGTAGGTATCTATTAGATGCCCAACCTAGTTGACATTATGCCTAGAATATACTCGAGCATAATCGGCTTTATAATGTATCCGCTGCAGGAATTCATGCCTTCTCTCTAGGATTCTTTCTAGATTATGACCCATTTCCTTAATGAGTCATAATCTACCACGCGGGCCCAGTGCGAGTTGGTGGATTCAAGCCTATAATAATATAAATATTACATAATTCACGCGATATCTTAGCTTAATTTAATCCCCGAGATCAGAATATAGATAAAGCTAAAGTGTAAATCAACACTTGTTGATGGTTTAGCCCCGAGCCCCGCCGAGCCCCGCCGAGCCCCGCCGAGCCCCGAGCAACAAAGACAGGCGCTAATGACCTCACTAAATCTAATACCGGCCACTGACAGTGGAAAATTTCCACTGTACAGCGTTTTGAGGGTAAAGTGTCGTGTCCTTTACTCGGTACTTTGTTATAGTCTACATTATCATTGATATTCTGCTAGGAAACTTCGATACACGAATATAAACCCACGCTTATTCCACTCGGTGGTAAGCAGACTCATAACCCGAGTTAAGATAGATAGTTTTTTTTGAGGTGGGAAATCATCCAATGATTCGCTCTAGAGTGGAGCGTGTCAGACAATAAACTAGTGCGCCTCACCATCAGCGATTGCATCACTGCTTAACATCTCTTCGCGACTCTTACCAGGCCATCGGTCCAGCTTGTTGAAGGCCTTGTTGAAAACTGATAAAGCATAAAAAATACTTTTCTGATCTATAATATGTGTTGTCCTACCACATGTTGTCCTTCTTAAACCCTGGTTGACTGGTAGAGAATGCCTTGTTGCATTAAATCTGCCTATTTACCACTACTGTACCTACACGAAGTTTAAAGAAAGAAATAAATATGTAAACAAACCTCAAATCTTGTTCAGCAAGTAAAATAAAAGAAACCAAAAATCAAGATTTGTTTTGATATTTTCTATTTCCAGCTGCAATCCATTTAGATCGGGCGCCTCGATCGGTGGCCGACGGGTTTAGCTCCAATGTTTATACGAAACGTCCTTAGCTTCCCGAATCTTTCACCATTTATTGAAGGTCCCTCCTTGTTGTTCTGGTACAACTGAAATGATAAGACTGAACCCTCTTTTGAAAATAAAATAATTAAGGGGTTGTATTAAAATTTTCTTCCCTTTGAAGCAGCGGACCTAATCTATTATTATAGGGCTTTCGTGAAGAATATATTCATATTTTCAACTGTGAAAATCAAAACAAGGCGGTCTTCTTTTTAGGTGGAAATCATAAGAATGACTTCTCCCGCTCTTGTCAGACTTTTACTGACTAAAACCCACTCCTTTGTAAGAACAAAGGTCTATCGGCGGAAGGAAGAAAACGGGCCCTGGAACGAAGGCAAAGAATGATCTGCCTTTGTTCTAGGGCTCCGGTTTTCCTTTCAGAAGCGAACCCATAGCCCCAGAGGCTTCGACCCTGCCGGGCCGTTACGGTTTTGTTGACATCTCATCAAGATAAGGCAAAAGCCATAAATACACGGATTTCGCCGCCACAAAATGAATGAAAATAAACAAGATTAAACAACCACAGATGAAGTAATGAAGGAAACGCACATAAGATATTCATAAATTAATCATTCCAACCAGCTTAAATCTAATTTTAATAACGACGAAGACAAATTACTCCATCCCTCCCCACGGAATCATTACAGGAAATATAATATAATACACACAGACGTGTTTACACATAGATTTTACACACATACACACATACGCATCCTATAGGCTATGCAGAATATTCAATAACCAGCATTCACATGCAAATGACGGTGAAATTTTTTAAAACAAGCGAAAAAATTTAAATACTAACAAGCAAAACGTATGGAACGCGAAAGTTACACAAAAGAACATAATAATTATTTCCTTACATGCAAATTAGTCACAGAAAGGAAAACTCGACACAGTTTCGTTTAAGTTATGGAAACAATGAACAAACTTTCTTCGAGAAAAGAATTTACGAATGCCACACACCAACCAATACTTATTTATTAACGGGAACGCAGACCGCACAGTTCGCTGTTCGGGAAATGTGTAAAATATATTAGAAACCCGACAAAACTTTTTAAAAGTCGAACATTTCATATTTAGCCGCAGTGTTTACTACAAAACTTCTCGAAATCAATTCCGTAGCTTCATAATTTTAAATAAAAAAATCAAACTGTCAACTGTCAAAAAGCGCGCGAATAAAGAGTCAACTTTTTAGATTGAAATACAGATTATAAAAAGGTTATTTTAGCGTCAAAATGTTGAAGAAAATAATTATTATTTTATCGTTATTGGTGTGTTGTTATTGTTTGGAAAGCAACGAACAATTACCGGAGGAAGCGAGAGCGAGGAAGAAGAAAGGGTCTTTAAGGCTTTTGGGTGAGTAGCTGGTATAATTGGAGTGTTTTTGTACAACCAAAAAATCAAAGGGACCCTTTGTAGTCCTAATATAGCCGGAGAGTTATGACGATGTTCATCGAGCCATCAAATGAGAACGTAAATCATGCTTCCGTATTTTTTTAGGAGGGAAAAACTTAAATAAAATAAATTCTCTACTACGGTTTTCCCGTCCGGTTATAATTTAGGTGTCTTCAAGGCAAGAGTGAGTAGGCTCGTAATAAACTATTACGCCCTGCTTGATTGATTGCATCATTACTTCCCATCAGGTGGGATCGCAGTCAAGCACAAGTTTATATCTACTTAAAAAATTAAGAAGGAAAACAAAGTAAATTAATTTAGTGCTTTTAAAAAATGAGCTACTCTTTTTATTTACCTAAACAACTTTTCATTACGTGTTTCATCTGTTTTTGTCAGAAGCACGTTCGTGTTTTACATCATCTTTCGCGCGCGAAATTCCAATTTTCTCTAGACTATTTCATTTTGTTGGGCAGAATCGAAGTTATAATACGTTGATAAACACCTATCATTTATTGATAGATTTGTTTTTATTCTTGTATAGCCTCTTTTTATACTTTGATTATAAGAACACTGTAGACTCAACGGATTCATCATCACTACATGTACATAGTATAAAACAAAGTTGCATTCTCTGTCCTTATATCCCTGTGTATGCTTAAATCTTTAAAACCGCGCTACGGATTTTGATGCGGTTTTTTTTAATAGATAGAGTGATTCAAGAGGAAGGTTTATGTGTATAATACATGCATAATATAGTAGAGTAGCTGTTTTTGCACCCGTACGAAACGGGGGCGGGTCGCTAGTATAATGATAATGTGCTTCTGGGTACAAAGTTGGTCGGTCTAGATTGTCCTCTATTAGTGATATGGAAATATTGTGGAAACTTAAAATGATTTTTTTTTTAAAGAGTGAGAGTTTCTTGTCGGTTCTTCTCCATAGGAAATTAGCAATTGGAACCGTGCGCCAGCTTCTGACATTTTATTAGTGTCCATGTACGCCTATGTGAAAAAAATAATTTTGAGTTTGAGTGTGATTAACGTTTGAATCCCCAACCGGTCCTATGAGACCGCGCTGTTATTGTTTTACTATTGTGTCTCGTTTCGCGGGTATCTGGTAACTACAGTTTATTTATTGTCGGAACTATAATCATCAACAAAATGTTCTTAGTTCGTCTAACAATTGAGTGAGTCTACAATTCAATGCCAAAACTAAAGAAAATTAACAGGTTACAACATCGGTAAATTCAAAACTACAATTACTTCAAAGCCAAAACCTAACCAAGTTTAACTAGCTTAAACATCGGTTATCCTCCAATTACCTTAACCGTTCAGTTACACATAAGTAGACACGGTTTAATCAAGATTAAGTTAGATCTCGTTCTGCGAGATAGCTTGGAACTGATACAATTTCAGTAATGGAAACTAAGTGCGTTTGGCTTGACGTTCCATCCCGTCACTACTATTTATTGACGAACTGGTTTGCCGAATGTTATCTTCAGAAGAAAATGGATTCTATTTCCGTGAATTTTAGGTTGGGATTTAAAAAGCTTGGGTTTTCCAAAACAGTTTGGTTAAAATATAATTTATCGTAATTAAGGTTAAGTGATGTGGATATAGTAGTTCTTTTTTTGCGTTTAAATGTTTGGAAACAGTTTCAGTACCTAAAATCAATAAGAAAAGAAAACTGACGAAGAGTTTACAAAAAATGACGTTCTAGCATATACAATGAGTCTTATCAATAGGCATTGACTTCTGACGGCCAATAGTACTTAAAATACCTCGTAGTTACTCAGATACCCGCAAAACGAGACACAATAGTAAAACAATAACAGCGCGGTCTCATAAGACCGGTTGGGGATTCAAACGTTAATAATCTCGTACCGATTTCAAGTCACTAGGTATATTATATCGGCAATTCAATGTCAAAAACTTGTTTATAGGTAAATTGCAGGTGATGATTAACTGCGATCCGAATGTGAAAGATCTTTAAAGAGTTCAAATGTTTTTCTTTAGCTACCTCACGTATTATTTTGAAATATCAACTATAAACCGCTGAAAGACAGTCATTACCACTGGTGCAATTAAGCTAAAGACGATCTGAATGAAATTATGGCATCAAGACACTTGAATTGGCTTGAAAACATACTTGGCATATTCAACGCTATCACATGCATTCCACGTAAGACGTATGTTATCAGGCAAATTCAAGAGTCTAGAACTTATAATGAAGCATACGTGGGCCCAATTTTGTCTTTACACTTACTCGTACATACAAATTCACTTTATCTATATTTCTCTCCCTCTCATTTCTCGGAGTCTGTAGTCGACAAGACGTCAGCTACTTCCTGACGAGGGGTAATTAAATAAAACTGTTAGAGCAATTTGTAGACCGCCAAACATTTACTTAGTCTTGACAATTCAATTAGGACGTAATTTATTTCCTTTCTAGAAATCTAGAACAAGACCAAGTTGTCTGACATAAAAACTCTCATAAAAATATTACTTAGTCTTTAGAAAATGAAACTTAAATATTTATTAACGTTTCTTCACTTTTTTTATGGTCCTGAGAATGAAAGAAAATAAGATTTCAATTAAGAAGAATGTTAGTGAGGAATAAAAGTCTGTGGATTGCCTTAAGGACTTGGGAGTGCATATGGTAGAAGACTGTTTGGGTGGACCACCACCACCATTTCCTGTAGGAGGACACAGTCTCTCTCGTCTGGCTCTAGTCCGGAACAAGAGGGAAAGGAAAATAGTCACTTCCTTTTTCGAGCCAAATCTTGAGGGTGAGGACAATCTCATACCTTAACCACCACGATAGGTGATGCTCTGCGTATTGGGATTCGTAGGGCGATTCCCGGTTACCAAGCCCCAGTTAATAGCGCGTACCGTACCACGGGCGGCTCAAAGAGAAACAAGCAAAACTGAAGGGGCTCAGTAGGGCCGATGTCTGCTAGGGCTGTGGCTGCGTTTGAAAGAGTTACTGTGGCCTAGGAATGCAAAGGTCATGTGAGGGAACATAGATGGGCTTTAGTACTTAATGTAAAAGCCTGACACAACTCTATTCTAGAACGAGAAAATGCACTTGAGGTTTTCACATCTCAAATGAAAAAGGTGGCTCAAATAATTGCCCAGTATTTTACAACCGATGGACTAAAAGTCGATGAGTACATAATTGGCGAAAAAGAATGGATTGTTCTGATTATGCTGAAATCAAGTTGAAATTTATATAGATTCAATGTGTGTTCATTTCATAGTAACTAGTCTCTGCCAGTTATTTTGCACCCCAGTTTCATCCTTTTAGGGTGCGAATTATGGAAAATCTCTCTTAGTGCTCGCCTACGTCATAAAAAGAAGCATTGTCCAGTAGTTTCGGCTATGTGTTGATATGGCAGTTAGTCAGTTTCTCTTTTTACTTGTACACATATACAGAAATAAATTATAATTTTTTTTCTATTTGTTTCAGCAATCGTCGCCTTAGTAGTCCTGTCAAAGCTAGCAGTCATCAAGGTGGCATCGTTCTTCTTCCTCGTGGCGTTCTTCCAGAAGCTGTTCTACGGCGCTGGCCTCCTCCTCAACTACTACATGAAGAACCAGTCCGGACCTTCAGGACCACCTTCTCAGATGATGTACGGTCCACCCCAGGAGTATAACACGGTGGGGTATAGTTACGAACCGGCAGAAAATGAGCCCTTCCAAACTCCTGAGTCTTTGCCCAGTATTGCTGATATAAGTAATGGTGTTAATTGGTTCTTTAGAAAGAACCCTCAGTAACAATAATAGGAATCTTGCTGAGTTTCTAGGTCACATCCCATTTCGACGACTCATCTGCATTGTTTTCCTAAAGATATAATTTTTTATAACTGTCAGTCATCATCATCTTGCTACCCATGTCTCTTGTTATTTGGGGTCGGTGCAACTTATTTTTTTTCCTATCTGTTCTGTCATCCGTCACGCTATCACTAATTTTCTTTTCTTTCATATCACTCTTCACACGTTTAGTCAATCTTTTCTTCGGCCTCCCTCTTCCTCTATATCCATCTACATGGATACTCCTAACTCTTTTAGTAACATGTATTTCATCTCTCCTCTTTACATGACCATAAAATGACCAACGATTCTCCTTCAACTTTTTGTCACTGATGCCACTTTCAACCTTCCTCTATTTCTCGCTTTATCCATTCTCGTCACATCACACATCCATCTCATCATTCTCATCTCCGTTGTATGGAATCATTTTTCATCCGTCTTTTTCACAGCCCAACATTACAGCATGACAGTCTTATCATCAACTGTTTTTTTAAAACAAACCAATATTTAATTTAAAAAATATTTTTTGTAAAAGTACTTAGTTGGTTTTTACTGTAAAAACGTTTTTTTTTATTATACAAATGCAAAAAAATATATAAGCAAATTTTTCTGTAAATTCTGTAAAAAATTACTTCTTTTAAGAAATATAAAAAGAGTTTAATGTAATATACAACAACACGTAAGTGTTGTCGAAATGGGATGCAGTTCTCATAGATAATAAGTTATATCTAGCAACTAAGTAGATAATATAAAAAAAAATTGTATGTCTTGATTTCTTAACCTGACCATTTACAGTAAACTTTTTGTAGTTGTAATAGTACAATGTCTTAGTGCCATAGGAAATGATCAAAATGCCATAGTATAATGTATTGTAATGAAAATAGTTCAATCTAAGATTCAAACTTTTAGCCATCTAATATAGTTTCTATCTAGTCGGTTTTCAATGAAAAAATCTGTTTCTAACTCGCCCAGTACAAATTAGTCGACCCACTGAGACTAATTTGTACTGGGCACCCAACCCGTGTCGGGCGACCCACTCGCACTGGTTGATCAATATGCTCTGGGCGGTCAATTTACACAACTCATACTAGGTGATCAACCAGTACAGGAGTGCTATTCTTTAAGAAAACAGCCTTAATAGCCTTAAACAGTAGCGACGAAATCCAAATCGCAAAACTGTGAGAAGCTATTCTCGTACTCCCGTTTTCAATAAGCTATCTATCTACAGTTGCAGCTACTAAAGATAAACAAATCTATCCTTTTGTCCTTACTTGCTTTCCTATAACCTACCGACGGATAGTATTTTCCTACTAAGATAGAATCTTACGGTTTATCGGGGATCTATCTATGAACTGCGGAACTAGCTGGACGCAAGGCTGTTTTCTTAGAAAATAGCACTCCTGAACGAAAAACTCCCACTAGGCAATCTCAATGGGTTTGCGTCTACCGTCTACCAGGGATCTGTTTCGTTTCTAGGGATTTGTTTACTTTTAATATAGTAAATTATTAATTTAATAAATTATTTATTGTTTTGTACCTATGTTGTGTTTGATTTGGTCTGGTATGCAGCCGCTCCTCGTAAAATACTGGTTTTCAGCTAAATCCGGCTTGACTGGAAGTCGACCCCAATATAGTTGGGAAAAGGCTAGGCAGATGATGATGATTTTGATTTCAAAAATATTTTGGTAAATGTCAATAAAGCTACAATATAAATATTATACCTACGTACTAAAGGACCGACATAGCCCAAAGAATCGCCAAACTTGTGGCAGTGGGCAGTGCACATTGCTCGTAGAACGGATGGTTAATAGGGACGGAAGGTTCTAGAGTGGCGGCCATGTACCGGAAGACGCAGCGTTGGAAGGCTTCCCACAAGGTGGACTGATGACCTGGCGAAGGTTTCGGGAATCCGATGGATGCGAGACGCACAGGACCGGTTGCTGTGGCGACGCTTGGAGGAGGCTTAAGTCCAGTAGTGGACGTCTTTCGGGTGAAATTATGACGAGGATGCTTCATGCATGTAGCATCTATTAAATCACACAAAAGCATGTGTAAAGTTAGCTATTGTGAAATGCGAACATAATAAATCAGGCTTGTATTTTCATTAGCGAAGTAGATACTTAAACTTGTTACTGAAGGATTCATTAGTCGGTTGCACTATGCACTAGATTTAATTAAATATGTATGATTGTCATATCACATTCATTTATACAGTCGAAAGTTCTTCACGCTCAAACGGCTTTACTAAATGGGTTTGGATGTTTGATTCACGGGTAGATTACCTATGTCCTGGAATAATAACCGAGAGTAATGTATATACTTTTACGCTGGCGAAGCCGCTGCCAGAAGCTAGCAGAAAGCGTTATTTGCTTCCTTAATTTAATACAATATGAGCAAGGAGCTTCCTAGGAATTTTATACTAAAAAATATTGTTTTTCATAGTAGAAAATTATCCCAAAGGAACACACTCACGGGATAAAAAGTATCCTATCTACCCTACCTAAGACATGGTTTACCCAAGTTTCATCGAAAGCCGAAACTTAAGTAGACCAGAGTGAACAGGTAACAATGCCTACACACACACGTCTACTCACAAACTTCCACCTTTACAATATTAGTGTGACTATAGTGTCCTATTAGGTCACACACCACTAAAATGAGTGTTAGCAAAAGCACTAACAGTGCACTGCACCCCTGGAGATGCATAAACACTACGCCACTAACTTTCCCCTATAAATAAAAGCGTGAAAACACTAACTAAATTACAACTTCGAAACTAAACTCCATTACTGTAATAATAACTCAAAGTTATTAGTGCAGAGTTAATTCTGTTTCTATTATAGGGGCTCACGCCCACGGCGACTTTTTGAAGCGCGGCTGAAGCGCTACAGTCGCATTTGAAACGCGCGTCAGCAGCGCTGCTAACGCGCTACAGTCGCATTTGAAACGCACGTCAGCAGCGCTGCTAACGCGCTACTACATCGCGTCCGTAGCGCGGCAGCCGCGCGACCGTGTCAGACGACAACGGGGAGAGGACGGAGGGAGGGTGGCACGTGAATGAAAAACAAAAGCAGTCTACAAACAAACGGTACACGGCCGCGCGTTAGCCGCGTTGCAGTCGCGATACAGTAGCCGCGCGTCATAGAATCGTGGCGTGGGCGGGGGTAAGCCGCTAGCGACTGCGTCGCGGCTGTAGCGGTGCTAACGCGCGTCAGCCGCACTTTAAAAAAGTCACCGTGGGCGAGGTCCACCCTATTTCTTTTCTTCGTTGTTTAACACCGACTTCTGAAATTAAGGTTATTTTGTACTTTTTACTGTTTCTTTTAACACTGAAGTCGGTTGTATTTTTTTTTCGTGAAAAGTTTTTTTATTTTAGACTTTTTTTGCCGAAGGGGATACCCCCTTCTTCCTTCGGCCAGTCATAGACTACACGTATAAACAAAGTACTTGTTACGAATTTTCTGCTATGATCCTATGAGGAGTTCCGTTCCATAACTTCGAAGTTCATCATCAGATCATAACAAAATTTCTATGGGACCTATTTTGCCGAATAGGTCAATTCAATCTTTTCATAGAAAAGTAATACGCCCGCATTGAACGTGTAAAATCATTTTCAAAATCGGTCCACAATTGACCGATAAATAGGTGAACATACATAAAAAAACCAGGCAAGTGAACTCGCGTACTGTGGGTTCCGTACAAAGTTAATTGCGGTTTACGATTTATGACGTATTAAAAAAAAAACTACTTGCTAGATCTCATTCAAACCAATTTTCGGTGGAAGTTTGCATAGTAGGTACATATCATAGTAGTTTGCACATCATATATTTTTTTTTAGATTTTTCATTCTCTTTTTTAGAAGTTACAGGGGCTCCCCCTTTAACTTACAAAGTGGTAAAAAATGTGTAAGTTCCCCCTTTAACTTACACATTTTTTACCACTTTGGAAGTGTCCCCCGCGCAAACTATTCAGTTTAGAAAAAAATGATATTGGAAACCCCGATATAATTTTTAAAGACCTAACCATAGATACCCCCCCACACGTATGGGATTGATGAAAAAAAAAATTGAGTTTCAGTTCTAAGTATGGGGATGGGGAACCCTAAAATTTATTGTTTTTTTCTTTTTTGAGTAAAAATCTTAATGTAGTTCACAGAATACATCTATTAACCGAGTTTCAACGGAGATACGGACGGACAGACAGACAGACATGACGAATCTATAAGTGCGTTTTTACATTATCCGATCCGATATCGGTGTCGGACGCCGATACGATATCGGGGTAAGTAAAATGTATGAAATATGTACCTGTCTTTCATATTGTCCGGCCCGATGTCGGATGTGAAAACGCTCTAAGGGTTCCGATTTTTGCCAGTTGGCTACGTAACCCTAAAAACACACAGCCGAACCTAGAACCTCGTCCTTTTTGAAGTCGGTTAATCACAACTTCGTGAAACTTTAAAGTAAACTCCATTACTGTAATAATAACTCAAAGTTATTAGGTTCAGACTTAATTCTGTATTAAAATCTGAGCGCTAATTATTTCCTCATAACTACGCTCGGCGGGGTATTTTCAGAAGACGGTCCTACTGTAATTTTAGTACTTTGTCGCAGTTACTACTGGTATTACAGAAACTGAACTGGATTATTTCGTACTTTAATTTACCCTAAGGAATCTTCAGAAAAGCCTATACATTCAATTAATTTTAACATTTATTGTGCGTAGGCGATGGCCGCAACCTCATGTTGCAGATTCGAAATTAGGAAAGTACAGAGTGATTTTTTCAATTTAAATAATATGCTGTTCTAAGTTTATGTAGGACATTTTCAATGCAGCGTTGGATTGCTTTCTTCCTAAAATGTGGACCGATAACCTGGTGAGTTCATCGGGAATCTGATGGATGCGAGTCGGGTCGTCGTAGGCTTGCGGACGCTGAGCAATAGATAGCTCGCCGTCCGAATGTCCGGTAATAGTCCGGACCAAGCCCAAGTCGTCGACGGTGTGTAATATTCCACGTGCGTCTTAAAGAGATGTCAGCAAACTGTAGGGGCCCAGCAGGGTCGATGCCTATGGGGACCCTGGATTGAATAAAAGAAACCCCGGAACCCTAGAAAGAAGGCAAAGATGGCACAAGAGTGGGTTTTAGTCAGTAAAAGTCTGACATATCCTTCCGCTTCGCCTAGAGCGGAAGAAGTCATATTGATGATTTACAAACTTAATTTAAAAACAATTCGGTCGTAGTTTTGACACTTAGGGGAAGCTTATAATTATGTTCAGCTCGACTCATGTCGTTTAAAATGATGACGATGGTATGTAAAATTAGGTACTGTTAACAATGTAACCCATTGTCAAAACTTAGTCACTAAAAGGCAACAGATTCAGTTATGTCACGGAATTAGAGAACTGCTGTGATACTATGTGTGAACGACTTCCGCGGTACTCAATATATATTGTGTCGTTTTGTATAAATATCCACGGATTCAAGAAGGGAGGAAGGTCTGGGAATTTAATAAAACGAAGGAAGGTGTTTGGTTTTGATTGTAGAAAATCATCAAAATAACTTCTGCCTCTCTGGGCGAAACGGGAGAAGTTTCAGACTTTTACTGACTAAAACCCACTGCTGTTTCTTCTTTGCATTATATCCAGGGCTCCGGGTTTCTCTTTATTCGTACAACCCATGGCCCCAGTACGCTTCGACCCTGTTTGGCTCCTACGGTTTGTTGACATTCATCTCTTTGCGGGACACACAACACTACATGCCGTTGACGACTTTCCGGACGGTTATCGGCGCAGGCTTAATTTAAATTTGTCAGTAATTAGAATGATAATTTAATATTTAAACCCCTAATGTAAATAACTTTATGTTATTAAGAAATTCACAATTTTCAGTGGCTCTAGCCACACAAACACAACCGCTGCGAACGATTATTTTCCCACTTTAACAATACTATTAAGGTCACCTCACAAATGGAAGAACTTTGCCCCATCTTCAAAAGAATATTGCCACTTCTCAATAGCTCCAAAGTTCCGACTGGTCGCAAGTTGGGCCATCTCTTCGCGAGCAGTTATCGGAATAAGCACTTTAAGTTTTATTGAACGGATGCTGGATATTACTGCTACTCTTATTTATTATGCTCGCTAAATTAGTTTAATGGAGTGCCGGGTATTTGTCTTTAATGGGTCTGTAATGTCTATTGATGTCGTAATTGATTTAGCTGGGTATTTTATTTAGCTGCTTATTGATTTGATAATTATGCAACCATTTAGATAAGTAGGTATATACACCTGTGCATGAAGGGTTTCTATTTACTGACGTTCACCAGGTTGCAGCACTGAGTCGTTAGGTCCAGACACCTATTAATATGCTTTCATGACATTAGTTAGACATCAACGTCAACACCAAGTGACAGAAGACGTCAACATCATGTATACGTTTGGAAAAGCAGATTCTCTCTCCTAGAGAGGAGGCCTGAGTCCCAGCAGTGTGATCATTATAAGGCCGATAATGCTAATGCTTATTAAATGACAAAATATATATGTATTAACTTTTGTAAACGTCTAAACAAACCAGAGTTTCCCTTTCATGGAGTTAGTTTAGGTATCTTTTTTATTTTGTAAAAGTTATCTATACTAATTTTACAAAAAGAAAAGATATGTAATAATTACGGGACAGATTGTAAAAAAAATTCACCAGCCTCTTTATCACAGACTGATAGGCTATTATATTTTCTACTGTCACGCGCGTGAAGCCACTGACAAAATCAAGCACTAACTAAATTAATTTAACCTATCACATACCCACAAAACGAGACACAATAGTAAAACACTAACAGCGCCGTCTCATAGGACCGGTCGGGGATTCATGAATTCGCCTCTACCTCAGAACTTCGATTCCAGTATTCTAAATTCCTCGCTACCGCCTAACACGGTGTGTTGTTACAGCAAAACTTCAACACACATCGGCTGCTCTCAATGTCGGTAACTAGCTCTATGCCACGGACAATGGCTTTCATTGTTATCGTCTCCTAATATCGGAGAGACGGGATAATTCTCTACGAGCTTAGAATATTGGATAAAGTCCCCCGTAAGTAGGAGCTTAAGGCATGCATTGTCCGTGGTGCAACTTTCTTATAGTTATGTGCGCTAGTTTGAAGTTTGATCGAAAGTAGATCGAAAGATAGAACAATGGCTAGAAATTCCTTCGATAGCATGAAAATTCAAGGCTAGAAAAGAAATATGTGAATAAAAATTTGAAGTCGTTCTTATGATATCCTAAAAAAGGTGAATAATTCTGGTTAGCCCGCTAAATTTGGATTTTCGCACGTTTTTTCCAATTTGCAGTTCAGGATCGGTTAGTCATCATCATCTACCTAGCTTTACCTAACTTACAATGGCGGTCACGAATATGTTGAACATGAATAGATTTTATTCAAAAATCAATCAAAACTTCAAACAACTGTCTACCTTTTCCCAACTGTATTGGGGTCGACTTCCAGTCAAGCCGGATTTAACTGAATACCAGTATTTTACGAGGAGCGGCTGCCTACCAGACCTCTACGACCCATTAACTGGAGTAGGACGGTACTTCATGGCAAGACTGGAGTTAGATTTACTGGCCTTTGACTATCAGTAACGACTGCCAAATATCTACAAATGACAGCCGGGAGCGGTAGGCGCTTAACGTGCTTTCCGAGGCACGGAGGAAATTCGTTATGTTAAGATGGTCACCCAGACCAACCACGGCAAGCGTTGCTTAACCTTGAAGATCGAGACTGTGCGAGGAAGATCGAGGCTGTTATTATTTAGCCACGAGCCTAAAAATAATAAAAAAAACAAAATGTTACGTTATTCAGAGACCAGTATTGCAGTGTTGCGTCAATGGAGCTTATTGACGCAACACTTCTTGTCGCATTTCCGCGTCTCCACGCAGTGCGTACCGGCGCTCGTCAAACTCGTCACTGCGTACGCCGCGCTCTCATTACAATGCACATATATTTTCATAAGCATGGCGTGTGTGCCGTATTGTTTACATAGGACACCGGTGTGCCTTGCCAAGGTTGAGAGCTAACGGTAGGTCAAGTTGATACGATGTAAGTATGGGTTGTCAGGGTCAGTAAAATTTACAAGGTGTGTGTATAAAATGAGTATTAACCAAACCCTCAGCAATAGCTTTCAGTCAATTTATAATTAATATTTCTTAACGGCGCCAGCGCCTCCTGGAAATATAAGTCATACGTTAAAACATGGGTACTTCTATCGCTGTAATATCAAGAACGGAAGAAGTCATTTGATGAATTTCTACCTCAAAATATCTACTATTTGAGGTTATTCAAGGAACCAAAATAACATTTTTAAACTTCACAATAAGGTTAAATAATTAGAACTGAAACACATGAGAAAAACATTAGCTACTCATTTAAAAAACAACACGATACAATATGTTAAAATTTTTTTTTTTTTGAAAACAACGTTTTCACACACGAGGATACTTCCTCTGTTCACAAACATGTAAGCACACAAGAGGCCATACTGATACAGCTATTTGAATCGGTGCGACACCGCGACGCGCAAGATGATGTATCCTGGAATTTTTAACGGTTATATGATAGGCCTAGTACACAATACTTTTCCTACTGTTCTACGCTACACTGCGGAGGTGGGTCAGCTGTGTTTTTACATCATTAAGCCCCACTCCAGCAGGTGATGGCGCCAGAAAAAGTCCCGCTGACGTGGTTTGCATACACCGCCTTGTAACCATGCTGTAAGAATAATCCTGTTGTCGTCTTGTTATAAAACTTTGTCATCAACTTCAAGCAGTTGGATGCAGTTTAATAGCAGATTTAAAGTGAGTGATCTATAGAGTTAAGAGGGCTACCAGACCTAAAACATCGTTACTCTCGGACTACATAAATAGATTCGAAAGAAAGAGATAAGCAAAAACACAAAAATTTTAGTGGTGCTAAAAATCTACACAATAATTATATGTGTGACGGCTAGACACATTTGATAGTAATTTTGTGTGTAGGTATATTCGAAAGACTCTGGATCTTTTGAAAAGACAACTGGACCTGGTAGGTAGCACTACAATCGGGTATTTAATTATTTTTTTCTGACTGCATATTTCAGCTTTCGGCCAGGACCACGTCTTCCGCTAGTTTATTATAAGATTAAAACACTACAATTTCTATCTACTATGACCACAACCTTTTTTGTTGAGGACTGGATCCACGCTTGGACAATTTCTAACGAAGATAGAAATAGCAAAGCCATGGTTTGAAAATAATCCCAACAAACGTTGAGAATGTGGTCACCCAACTCGTCGCACAAATGGCTCGATAAATTAACCGTCCACCCAGTGTTTTACTAAGAAGCGGTAAGCAAAACAAAGCTGCTACTTCAGATGAAACATACGGGAGTCTAGGCTGGGCGGTAGAGACGCGTGAAAGCATCAAAAATAGATAACGTATAGACTATACGGTATAGTCTATAGGTTTGTAGCATCGTTAGTTTTCAAATTATATTTCTTTTAAATCAGGCACATTATATCTTTTGCCTCACCTCACACAATAACGAAACTCACATTGACATGAAACTCGCATTAAAACAAAGCTCATATGAATGGGACAACCTTTGAAACCAGAACCATATTGAAATAAATCTCACATTGAAATAAGACTCTTCGAAACGAGACCCACATTGAAACGAGACTAACATTGAAACGAGACTCGCATTGAAACAAAACCCGCATTAAAACGTGACCTACATTGACTCAAGACTCGAATTGAAACGAAATCAACATTGAAACAAAACCCGCATTGAAACGAAATTCACATTGAAACGACACCAAAGATAAATACTTTATAAAAAAAAGCTTACGGTTTTTTTCCAAGTGGAAAACTCATAAGAATTTTACTGACCAAACCCCACCCCGTTCCTTCATTGCCTTCGATCTGGGTGGTCATATTTGGTTGGTAGTACTTGTACGTATTTAACACGTACCGCCACCACTGTATGTTTTCAACTGAAACAAGTGAACAAACTATAGTTATTTGAAGTTCTTATGCGGCCAGTTAAGTTGGTAAGTTGAGATTTACTCAGTAATTAAGTTTGGAGCTAAGTTTTATAACTTGAACGAATATAATGAATGTGGTTTGTATGCATTGAGGCGATAGCAAACCGCGAGTTTTAATTACAAATTAACATTATTATGTTAATATGTTTAGCCACAGGAATCTATTGAAAGTGGGAAATATATGTGGCGAAGTTTTCTTAGGGTTGTGTTCTATAGTGGAAATTATGATAATGATAACTTTTTTAGTGTTTCAATAGACATCTCAAAAACTACTAAAAACATAAATAAAGGTGAAAGTTTGTATGTGTGTTTGCTTGAGTGTGTATCTATGTATGGTGGTATGTGTGTAAAAGACGCTCAACTGGCGAACCAAATTTGAATGTGGCAGTCAGGTAGAATATGTTCTGGAACAGGACTTATGATATTTGTTATCCCGGATGTAGGTTTCCTTGAAGTTTTCTACATTTTTCTGTATAAAGGTTCATTTAAAGCATTATATTTGAATGACTCCTATTTAAATATTCAGTATTCAAAACACTTTCTTTTTAATTGTTATACCGCTATCTATATATACGTAATTGCTTGACCGCTATCCCACTAGATGGCAGTAGATGGTAAGCAGTGATGCAGTCGATGATATTGAGGCGCACTAGTTTATTAAGAGCCTTGAAGACACCTAAATTATAATCGAACGGGAAAATCGCAGTAGGCAAATTGTTCCACCTCAGTAATAATAGTATTGTCCCATTATGCCACACACTCCACCGCCAACAGATCGTGTCTCCAGATTCCTTTGCCAGCAATCTGTCTGCGCGTTCACCCCACGATCCTCAAGAAACGAGCCCAATTACTTACAGCTGTACACGTATCGCGTGGACTTGAGGGAATTTCACTCATTAGCTGTACGCACATAATTAATGTGTTAACAAAACTATAGTGTACCGGCTTTGCACCGTAACTGTAAATGGCATTAATAAAATTAATCCAGGTAGTATAATAAGCTGTATAAAAGCTGGACAAGAGCTGGATAAGAGCTGTATAAGAGCTGCATAAAGAGCTGTATAAGAGCTGTATAAAATGCTGTATGAGAGCTCTATAAGAGTAGTGTAAAGAGCTGTAAAAAGGTTCATTTAAAGTATTGAGTTTGAATCATATTTTAATATTCTTTCTCTAAAACACTTCAGAATAGTATCGTCCTATTATGCCACACACTTCACCGCCAACAGATCGTGTCTCCAGATTCCTTTGCCAGCAATCTGTCTGCGCGCTCACCCCACGTTCCTCAGGAAACGAACCCAATTACTAACAGCTGTAAACGTATCGCGTGGACTTGAGGGAATTTCAATAAGCACCGCTGCTTTCTGACGGTGGGTTCTGTATGTGTTTTAATAGTATTACGCAGGGTTTCTAGTTTGTACAGTCTACCGTGCGCCCTCAAATAATTCATGAAACCCCGACCGGTCTTATGTGACCGCGCTGTTATTGTCTTACTATTATGTCTCATTTCGCGGGTATTGATAGGTTTATTTATCTGCACATTTTGTAAATGTCATTGTCGTTAGTGTAACAAAATAAAACTTTTAAATACTTTGAAAGGCGAATCATTACACTCATTTTATTAAGTTTTTAGTTATAGGTGTTAATATCTTAGCGATGTACATTTTAATTTCCCAGTAATTGGATACCACGATACCCTTTGGCAAGATTAGTGTCAGATTTGATAGCTACTCGATATCCGTAACGACTGATAGATACAGGTCTACAAATGGCTGACAAGACCAATTACAGTTTATCGCACTTTTTGAGGCGAGAAGCTTGAGTATGGATATGTTAAGATGGTCACCCATCTTCAGGCTAGCCTTAGCAAGAGTTACAACTTTGACAATCCATCGCTGCGGTCTTTATTGTTCTAGCTATGAGTTGTACACGTGTTGATAGACTGGGACACGGCAAAAAGTCTCGATCGCATGGATTACGCACTAAAAACTACTTTAGTCGATAATTTTCCAGGAAAATCTAGTTCCTTAAAGCTATTCATGATAAATGATAGTTACTTATTTTGCAAATAGGTTTTAAAAACACTTTTTCACAATAACATTTTTTGTCAATTTAAACTAAATGAGGTCGGCTGACTATCTGACTAGCTGACTATCTCGAGAAAAAACACCGAAACAACTCATGTTTCAATGTCTCTTTCACAGTCCACACAGCAAACGTGCAATGGTCAAATCATATGAGAACCGCGCAGATTAGTGTCTAAGACGAAGTTATAAGATTATCTTTGATCTCAGACACTAATCTTATTCAGATTTGAGTGGACCTGTCCAGTCGATATAAGTTTTCGTAAGTCTACTAAGCTTATGTCTAAAGTTTGCAACAAGTTAACAAATTGTAATACAAACAATCAGAGGATAAAAACAAAAATCAATTACTTGTATACCTACGTGATATATCAAATAAATCACGCCACCTGGCGTGGCGCCAAGTGAACGTGATTACCGTGAGCGAATCTCTCACTTACATCAATTAGGGATCATTTAACGCAATCAACCAACGTTTTTCCTACCGATATTTACGAGAACCTTTAAGGGTTGTTTAGGAAGTGAGCTAAAAGTAGAAGAAAGGAAGAAAATGCGTTACTTGTGAACGCATATATTAAATTTACTACATGCCTCTGGGGACACGAATATTCCGAAAGGTAAGCCCGTGCCACAGAATGAAAGAACTGGGTGGGGTTTAGTCAGTAAGAGTTTGACATGAGCCCTCCCGCTCCGTCTAAGAGCGGGAGAAGTCATTTTGATAATTCCCCTTCCTAAGAAAAAATACTAAGTATATAATGGCCGCTAAAAACAGCTACCTGTTTAAGCTTACATTGCAAAAGGTAAAGTTCTAAACCAATTGCAAAAATAATTTAGGGAAAATAATAAAACAAAACTGCTGTCTATATAAACGCGATAAACACAAACATTCCTGAATAGATTTTCATGCAGTTTTCATCAATGAACAGAGTGATTCATGAGGAAACTTTAAATGTATTCACGCATGTTCTACCTAATAAAGAAAAGCTGAAAATTGCAAATATTTCTAACACTCATGCGCAGCTCAGGAGTGTCGTTAGTAGAATAGAATAGAATAAACTTTATTGTACACCAAAAAGTAACGATACAGTTTATACAATAACTTAAATCTATGGGTACAATGGCGGTCTTATCGCTGGCAGCGATATCTACTAGACAACCATATTAGTATTCATAGAAAGGCATATCATGCATCACTGAGTGCCATAGATATATAATATCATATTTGATATCAGAAAAATCAAAGGGACATCACAAGACTACAATAAAAAAGTAGGTTATGATATGATTCTTCTTAAAGAAAAAGTTTATTAAAAACCTTTGTTATACAAATTAGGTTGATAATAGACTACATTACAGGCTGCGGATCCCTAAAACGAGACAAAGCGTTGCAGACAGAGTCGTTTTAATATACTTAAATAATAGGTGGACTTGTTCCAATTAGGTCTCTTCAGAATATTCCATATTTTATTAGACTAGGTACTCGTAATAAAACTCTTCATATTTTAGGTACTACGACTAAGTCACGTAAAATTGATGTCGTGAGAATGACAAGATAATAAAAGAGTGATTAGGGCGACGATACTATAGAGGTTTTAATTTTTTTATTGTACTCACCATCAACGACTGCATCACTGCTTACCATCTGGTGGGATTGCAGTCAAATACTAGTTTATGGTATATATAAAAAAAAAATAAACTGTCCTACTACTTATCACTTATCACATCGCACTTAATATTATTATAGCAAAAATAATGATGAAACGAAAAGACATTTTATAAAGGCGAACTCAATGTCTTATTCTATTAGATAGGACAAACGGGGAAAACAAATGCAATAGTAAATACATGAAGGAATGGAGAAAGGCCTTTGCCCAGCTGTGGGACAGCATAGGCTAAGTAAAAAATATACATGTGTACTTTATACATACTTATAGCGGTCCCAACAGTCATCGTTCTGCCTGAAAACAGTTTTCGCGTTAGAAAAAAATACATTTACAGCGCATCAACAGGTTCAGAAAGTTGTGTAGAATATTACTTCTAGGTATTTAATCTTTGAGTGTTTGACAGTTTATTAAGAAAGGACAACGTCTATCGGTTCAGTTTCGATATCCGTTGTTCAGTTAGTTATTAATAAAAACGAATCCAGCAAATCAATTCTGTCATTATTCTACCAAAATCTTGCAAATGTCTTCACAAGCCTTCAATTTAAAAAAAAAGAATCGACAGCTTATCCTCCCTCTAAAAAAACACAAATAAGGAGGTTCCATATTTCACTTCCGTCTTCGACGTTAGTAACAAAGCCCTCTATGTGTCGGTGATAAAACTGATCTATCTCACAAATGTTCCACGACAGTAGTTTTTTGGTCCAGCGCTCGTCCAAACGAGCAATTGATGATCGCCGTGAGGGGTCCTGTCACTGGCCATTAATAAAAAGAAGTATTGGGAAGGACACCATAGTCTGCGGCTATGGGAAATGAGAGGTTTTTTTGGAGAATAAAAACTTTTTTTTTATGAAATGAAACGTTGTCCCACATTAGCAATAACTCCTGTATCGTTGATGCGTTCACAAATATGTAAACTTACATATGTACACATTAAGACACCCAGACTCGGAACATTTGTTTGTATACAATTATATTTGTTTCACTGCTCTCCAAAGAGAACGCTCTTTCCAAACTTCTATCGACTTGATGACAATGACCTCCCATAGGCGTCTTACAAAACTTACCCTCATCTATCCGATGTGCACGTCGCACAAATAGCCACCCTTTTCCTACGATTTTTCGAATTTAATCTTTAATTTAAAGAAAAATCCGAACCTGCTCGAATATTTAATTACAACGAACTCTTAAGCAACGCAAGCAGTGACCGAAAACGAGCTCGTGAACACTTGGCCAAGAATTTTCTGAAAAATGTGAACTCCAAACTTCTACTTGGCGGTTGGGCCCCAAGACTGGCTTCCACTTGGCTGAATACCTCTGAAAAAGTTCTAATTTATAAAATTTTCGTCCTCCACCGAGAATGAATGTAACTATCGAAATATATTAAAAGTTTAAACTCGTATTTTGGAGCACAGTTTTTTCTACTTTACTTTGTGGCCATTTTTTAGCCGAATACTGTAGAAATAGTTTTAAAGTTTTGATTGCTGATATCCATCTTTATCTTTATTTTTAGCGAGGTTTAGAAAGTAGACAAGTGCTAAGAATTTGAAGCCGACCCCAATATAGTTGGGAAAAGGCTAGGTAGATGATGATGATGATGACAAGTGCTAAGAATTTGTTTAAAAATAGTATAAAATAATAATAATAATAATATTCCACAACTTTCACACAACGCCGTCTAGTCCCAAGCTAAGCAGAGCTTGTGTTATGGGTACTAGACAACTGATAAACATACTTATATATTTCTAATTACATACATATTATAGATAAATTACACCCAGACACAGAACAAATGATCGTGCTCATCACACAAACATTTGTCCGGGGTGGGAATCGAACCCACAACCTCTGGTATAGCAGTCAGGGCCACTAACCACTAGACCAACAGGCCAGTCAAAACACTTAATAATGGATAAAACTTAGAATAATGAGTTTTTCCGCTAATTTTAGACCAGATTTTATTAAAACGACTTTTATACTTTTCCCTGGAATCTAAACAGTTAAATTCCTGAAATGGAAATAGTTTCCAATATTGTTGTTTCTTAAAAACTAGGTTTTGGAGGCCATGGTTTCTCTCCAATTTTAGATAATTTTATCTGGTGTCCAGATTTTTGCCTGTTATCGACAATGTGTGTCTCCTCTGTTGTACAAGAGTTGATTAACCGAACTAATGAAATAAAGATGATGTAGATCACTACCTGCCTTTTGATTTTTTATTTTAATAAGTACAGTGACAGACTACAGACTAAGACAATCAGAACATTTAAAATAACATACATTACATGTATCTGAAGTCCAGTTACTAAAATGATGTAGTAAAGTGCTTTATTTCTTAGGTGAGAAATCATTGTTACTTACTAAAACCTACTTCTATATACCTTCTTTACCTTAGTATTTCCTTTTTAGAAGCCAACCCATGACCCCAGAAGGGAAAATAGTGCTGAAAGCATATTTTTACGTATTATTTATCTCCAAAAACTTACTACACATATTAGTTTTTTCGTTACAAGTAAACAACATCGACCTTTCAGGTGATATTTCATTTGGTAGGCGGCAAAGTTTGTAAGTCGACTGAAATACGAGTACTGCTGGTCTAGACGAGAAGAGTTACTGCTCATTTTGATTGCTAGCTAGGGTATTAGTTTTTGAAGTTTTGAGAGCATTTAGTATTTAGGGGTATTTTGTATTGTTTTAGTGTTCCATAGTTGAAGACTCGTGGCTATATAATTACAGCCGCACGGGTCGATCTTTAAGGTTAAGCAACGCTTGCCAAGGTTGGTCTGTGGATGGGTGACCATCTTTACATACCGAGTTTCCTCCGTGCCTCGGATAGCACGTCAAGCCGTAGGTCCCGGCTGTCATTTGTAGATCTTTGGCAGTCGTTACGGATAGTCAGCCCGTTAATGGGTTGTGGAGGTCTGGTAGGCAGCCGCTCTTCGTAAAATACTGGTATTCGGCTAAATCCGGCTTGACTGGAAGCCGACCCCAATATAGTTGGGAAAAGACTAGGTAGATGACTCGTAGGCAAGATACGCTCTTAATGCGTCCTGTAATGAGGAACGTTTCTTATAAAAAAATCGTGAATACATTTCCATACACTATTATACAAACAGTGTAGCAAGTTTGGTCCATGGTTAGATAATAAAACATTGGCTTTTGTAAGAACATTGGCATGCATAGAAAATGATTCATGCTTTACGGTCATCTCCTCTCTTCTGATTATACAAACGTATCCCATGTTTTTTTAGGTAGAAAATTATCCAATGTCTTCTCTCGCTCTAAGGTGGAGCAGAAGAGTGTTCGATAAGCTCTCATGCTCCATTTTAGAGACTAAAATTACAGGCAAAATAATAATTTAGGGTAGATTTTTTTGCCTGTGAATTCCAGTTTACATTTACAAATATCTTTCGAAACTTCGAACAATACTGCCAAAATGTATCTATCACTGACCGTTCTTGTAACAAAGCTATTTACCAATACACGTCCTTTTACCATAATATCTTCGATGATCGGCCTTATCACAGTCGAAAGGACGGCGAAATGTATGATTTGGGATAGCGAATAAGATAGATTAGACGCACTCGCCCTACAATTTGTCATCCAGTGGATAGGCGGGGTGGACCGATCACACATAATATTGGATCCTCGGGCTTAAGCGATAGATGTTCGGTTAGAAGTGGTTTGGAGAACGTGGTCGTATAATTTTAGGTTGAACGTTTTTGTTGTTGATGAAATTAGATGGGGAGAGAGAAGTTATAACAAAATCGTAGCAGATGGTGGTCTGTATTGTCTACCTACCGCGAACTCCTAGTCCTAAAACTCAAATGGCAACTAATGTAGATTTTTTTTTGTAATTTTTGTTTGCAATTTGTTTATTTTTGTTTGTAAGTATTTAAAACAGATATTAAAGTACATATTAAAGTAAGTATAGTGTTACATACTCGTAAGTAAATCAAAACCTTCGCATCCAAAGTCGGAAATTCAAATCTTTCTTCCTAAAATCAGTTAGAAGCACATCTAAAGAAAAAGCTCTTAAAAGCGCAAAGAAGTTACATCACGAAATAATTACTTTATTGCGGCACGGAAAAATCTTCGAGACTCAATTCGAGAATCGAACTATTCACACAGTTAAGTTTGTTTGGAACCCTCGGTACGCAAGTCGAGTTTTTTTTTCATAAATAAAAATACGTCATAAATTCAATCATTCAAAAGGATCGACTACACAAGTGTGTTATTTGCTAGAAACTTTTACGGGTAATGCCAAAAGAACTTCGGCACTACCACGAGTTCTCAACGTGCTCTATTTGATGATCTAAACTGAATTGTTAAAGAGATAGAGCTATATCGAGTAAATAGCTCCATCCATCTTTCTCGCTCACAAACCTTTCATTTTAACACGCCATGGATTACCACGACTCATATGGCCTTAGCCCCAGCAGAAGGAAGACGCCAAGTAATTGCTGGTCAACCAGCAATTACTTGGCGTCTTCCTTACTTGACCTCCTTCCTTACTTCCTTACTTGAGCCTTGAGGCTCAAGTATCAATTTACCTTTGAGCGTTGTAAGGCCTAATCCAATAACTTCTACCTACTAAACACTGTTTTAGGCTATCACGGTTTGTTTCACAATTTAAATTGTCACTTACTACTCGAAATAATTAAAAATCACGGAAGATATCCCGTAAGTGACAATTTACATTGTTCTACCTACTATAATAAAATCTACTTCTAAGACTTAATGAAGGCTCGTGAAAAGCTCTAAAAAAGATCCCAGGACTTTGATAAAAGCCTCGCTGCCTCATGTAACGGTATCCTGAGATTAGATGACATTGGAGCTTAGTGTGGTGACAGCCTTATAGTCTTATAGGCTTTGTAGTGTGGATCCAGCCTTCAGCTGTAAGCTTCTCAGGGTGTAAAAGTCTAATCGCACTTTGTACGGTTTTAGCGTGGATAAACTGTGTGAGTAAATTGTAATATGAGCTACCTAGATTAAAATAATTATAATGCTAGCTTATAATAATACTGTAGCCCGATCACGTTACCAGAACCGTAATAATATCTTAGACACTAGCACTCAGAGACGCCTAATGATTCATTAGCATCACTAGTATCCATAAAAATAAAGCCTTTACATTGTAAAACTGTCAATCTGACAATTTTATTTCATTTCATTGGCAATGCTTAACTTTAATGAATGTTAAGGGACGCTAATGAATCATTAGCTATGTTAGTCGTATAAACCATTATCGTATTCACATCCAACAATCTAGCTTGAACGACGCCGATTTTAAAGTCGTTCGATCAGAATCGTTGACGCGTATTCAGCTATGTCAATAAACGGAAGTCCAGGATAATGTCCGTCTAGTCCGCCTAGGCGACCGCCTGCCATTCCTTCTCGCTCTGGGTCATGGCCTGTAAAAGGGCCCGGCGTGAGAGATCACTGCTACTGACCGTTCCCACGAGGACCACTGTATGCTCCACGATGTCCTCCGGGAGGTCCACATAACAGTGGCAACCGGGCATCACGGCTCTAACAGCGAATACGTGACGCCAACATGATCCGCCATTAATATTCGATCGTCGCGTGTTTCATTTACACGCGTTATACTCTCGCTAATATTGTGGTAGGGATGGGCTGCGATTTATCGATGTATTTTTACATTAAGATTACAACCAAAAAGTTTTGACTGTCTCGGCCTTTTAATGTTCCCACTGTTAGGACTCAGGCTTCCTCTAGGAGAGGGAGTAGGCCGTAATCCACCACTTGGGCCCAGTGCAGATTGGTGGATGTCACATGTCTTGGAATATTTGGTTCTAGGACTTGCCGGTTTCCTCGTGATGTTTTTCTTTACCGTTTCTGAGAGCAGCGGTGATGAAATAACTGCTACAGTCTACGGTGGCTGGAAATCCACTGCTTGCCATTCCTCCTCGCTCTGAACCATGGCCTGTACTGATTACTGCCACTGAACGCTCCCACGAGGACCACTGTATGCTCCACCGTGTCCCTCGGGATCACCGATTCATAGTATCTAGAAGACATAATACAAACAAATTAATTTCTTATGATATCAATGTATCATTATTGTAAACATTTCTTCTGTTACTAAAGTACAAACAATTTATAGACTAATAAGATTTCAAATAAAGATATTGCATTTATTCTATGTTATTTATTTATTAAATCGCCTATTTCAAATTCCATTTTGATATTACATTAATACATATACTGTAGCCCTTGGATAGCGAAATGGGATTAAGTTATAGTCCCTAAACCTCATTAAAACAAATTGCAAAATTATTCCAGAATAATGTATCTGTTAAGCTCGAAATGATAAAATGGAATAAGAAATTATACTAAGTGATATTATTTACCGAAATAGACCATTCAAAAAAATAAATAGGTCTTTTTCAAGTCACTGTTAGTGCAGTGTAGAATGCTTTAAGTTCCTGTGACTCCTGGATGGGGCAGAGGGCATCCACAGTGTCTAGGGCTCCAGGTCTTACCTACCTATGTTCTTTGCCTCTGCGATGACCGTTCGTCGCCAGGATTGCTTAGTGCGACCACGTTTCCAGTGTAAGACTTGCCTTGGTATATGTTCAGGGTCCCTTTCGAGCGTGTGGCCCATTCAGTTCACTTGCGGCGTTTGATTTGTTGATCGATCGAGGTTTCACTGCAGCGTTCCTACAGATTATCTCGGGTCAGTAAATACGGCAAAGACACTGCTGTTGATAACGACCTCGAGTTGATGCGAGATGTCCTTTGTGACCTTCCATGTCTTACACCCACACAGCAATATGTTTTTGACGCAGTGTAGACTCAAGGGTCATCAGCATCTTCATCATCTCAGCCGAAAGACGTTCTCTACTGGACATAGGCCTCCCCTAAGCGTTACCACAACGAACGTACGTCTTGCATACAACAGATTCCTTCGACCATTGTGCTTTCTACGAGCAATGTGCCCTGCCCACTACACTACCACTTAAGAATGACTGTAGAATAGTGATTAACAAATCCTGATTTTATCTGATATTTTTTAAATATCGACATTATCTTTATAAGAGAGTGCTTCCCTAGTCCCTATCGTTAGAGTCATAAACGCGAACGGCTCATTATTTCCATATTTAACGATGATTGCACACACGTACGGAGCGATTTCACAATATTACCTACTACCGTTGTAAATTAGGACAAGCGTTGAAAAACTTCATCTTGTAAACAACTTCCAAAATTGGGGTCCTTGAAATGAAGTCCTAAAAGGGATGGGTTGCGATTACATACTCGTATAGATTATGTGTTATGCAGACAGGTTACTTACCTATGATCGTTTTCTTTTAATGATTTAGTCGTTAGTGAAATGGGAATTTACTTTGCACTTGAAGAATTTTTAGATTTTACAAGTGTTAATTGTTAATTTCTAAAGGACGAAAAGTTCTGGAGTGTCGACCACAAGGTAGACCGATGACCTGATGAGGGTTGCGGGAATCCGATGCAATACTTCGGAAATTTCTAAGTCCAACAGTCCTGTACTTTAGGAATTTTGTGGATTTTGCCAGTGCCAAGGTATAATTTCTAAGGGACGAAAAGCTCTAGAGTAGCCACCGATTCACATCAGGTGGACCGATGGTCTGTTGAGGGTCGCGGAAATCCGATGGATTTGAGACGTATAGGACCGTTCGTGTGGCGACACTTGAGGGGAGGCCTATGTCTAACAGTAGACGACTTTCGGTTGAAATGATGATGATGAGATAATTTCACTATAATGCTCATAAACCCAAACTCGCACTCAAATAGCACACACTTGACAAAGATGATGAACGCTGAAGTCTGAGCGAAGCCGATTATTTTTCACATATCTACCTCTTTGTGTGTACGTTGTTTCACATTAAAAGAGTTCAGTTACAATATTGACCGGTGTGTATATCCTATCTCTATCACAAACATTTCCAGTAAATGTTTCCAGCAATAAAACGCTAAATAATCCATCAATAGGTAAACGTAAACGCGCTAGTTTGCGTTTTGTTCTCTGTGTGGTATGTAGCGCAATCAGGCGATGCGTTGCGAGATGGTGACTCGATAGTCGAGTGCACTTTAAAAGATTAACGCTATTGCGATATGGATCAATTAGCAATTTATTTGAAGTGATTTTTTTGTTGATGATTTTTATTTTAGTTTTAGTTTGCATATGTGATTGTAGCATTGCTCTAAAATGTATTTTTAGTTATGTTAGATCTAGTCTGTATTTATTTATAATCCACTCGCAGTTGGCTTATGGAGCTCGTGGCTAAATCATAACAGCCGCACAGGTCGAACTTCAAGGTTAAGCAACGCTTGCCAAGGTTGGTCTGTGGATGGGTGACCATCTTAACATAACGAGTTTCCTCCGTGCCTCGGAAAGCACGTTAAGCCGTTGGTCCCGGTTGTCATTTGTAGATCTTTGGCAGTCGTTACGGATAGTCAGAAGCCAGTAAATCTGACTCCAGTCTTGCCATGAAGTACCGTATTACCCGGTCCCATTTAATGGGTTGTGGAGGTCTGGTAGGCAGCCGCTCCTCGTAAAATACTGGTATTCAGCTAAATCCGGCTTGACTGGAAGCCGACCCCAATATAGTTGGGAAAAGGCTAGGCAGATGACGATGATGACGAGTTGGCTTATGGGTTAAGAGGGCTGTCACAATTTTTGATGAATTTCAGCGTTTTATCCGATTTTTGACGTGTGACGATGCTTTAGATATAGCCATAAAAAAAAAACAAAAATATGGATAAGAAAGTTTGATAACTTATCTTGGGAGTGCTTTAAATAAATATTTGAATTTGTTTACCTACATCAGTAAAATCCTTGTCTCCGCAAAGGATGTTTTATAAAATGTTGCTTTTGGGTATCTTTTGACGCCTTGGTACACCGAAGATATTAAAGTTTAATCATTTATAAAAATGTCTATGATACAACTGTATCTTCTACATTGGATTGCTGAAACCACTTTATTACTATTCATACAGTAATACACCAAAAATAATTCTGTAAAACCAAGATCTACTGACAGTTTTCCGTACGAAACTACAATTTTTATCTACGAAATTATAATCCAAACTCAAATAAAAAAAATTAACCAACTAAGGTGGTATTTCTATATATCTTGAAAAAAATAAATTGGGCTATTTAAAAGTTAAATAATATTTTTAAATAATTTTTGTATGCAATGCAAAAATCGAGCGCGACTGCTGCCGCCCGTCGTTTAATTTACCTATCGTCTGTTTTTTATACCCTGAGACTATATTGACACAGGAAATGTCAAAATTACTATAAGATAATGCCAGTTCTTTTGTGTTGTAATGGCATTTCTGTCAAAACGCTCAAATTTAAGAAAAATTGTAATAGCGCCCTTAAGTCTTTTGGTTTTCCGGGATAACAAAAGGTTTTGATTGTCACGTCATCATCATCATCATCATTTCAGCTGAAAGACTGAAGAGACCTATGTCCAATGCTGGACATAGGTCTCCCCCAAGTCTCACCTCAACAAACGGTTTGATGTGTCTCTCATCCATTGTATTCCCACAAAGAGGCGTGGGAAAGCCTCCCACAAGGTGGACCAATGACCTGGTAAGAGCACCAGGTCATCGGTCCACCTTGTAGGCAGCTTCCAACGCAATCATACCTTTACGAAATTAGTTGAACAGGAAATAAGCATGCTATATTTTAAGGCTCAAGTAATAAATAAAAATACAGCTCAGCTTCGCAGTAGAAAAATCTCTTAAAAATAAACATGACCTATTAAACTCCGGCTCAAGTCTGTTGGTAGCTTCCGGCAATGTATTTATGATTGCCGACGTTAACTCGCAAACTACCGAAACTCTTTAAATTAGTTTTACGTCTTAGGGTCGGTTCACATCTGACGGAAAATGCGTCGAGCGTATCATTCGTCGCGTCTATGCCGTCAAATTAGACCTTTTACATTAAGCGTCTAGTCAGTTTGTCCGTTCAGCATCTACAGAGCGATACTTATTTATTATTATTGTAAACTCTAGAAATAGAAGTCGTTAGAATAGTCGCCAGATTTTTATATCGCTAGACAGATAATTAAATAAAAAGAACCAAGGTTACCGACATAGCCCGAAGAATCGCCAAACTTAAGTGGCAGTGAGCAGGGCATTTTGCTCTTAGAACAGATGGTCGATGAGGATGGAAGGTTCTAGAGTGGCGGCCACGTACTCGAAGACGCAGCGTTGGAAGGCCTCCCACAAGGTGGACCGACGACCTGGCGAGAGTCGCGGGAATCCGATAGATGCAAGATGCACAGGACCGGTCGCAGTAGCGACGCTTGGGGGAGGCATATGTCCAGCAGTGGACGTCTTTTGGCTGAGATGATGATGATGAGACAGACAATTTATGCCAAGATCTAGCGAAACGTCGACCAACAATGCGTTGACGGAAACGGAATAGACACTACGCTCGACGCACTAACGCATCATCAGTTAGGTGTGAACGGTTGAATTATACATTTGTCTGTTTTGGCGTTACGCGACCAATAATACGCGACGCATTTTCCGTCACATGTCAACCGACCCTTACGCGTTCGGTAACTGCACTATAAAGTTCTTAGATCAGTTTTGTTATGTTGAGAGAGTAAAAAGCCAATTTTCGATGCAGTTAGGGGTTTTTAGATTGCTTTTTTTTATGAAGTCAGAATCAAAAATACTGAAACTTAATTAAAAGTTTTAGTTTAATGTTCTAAGATAGCAAGGAACAATAAAATGTTTATTGGGTATCTAATAAAAAGAATAGTCAATTTTGGTATTGTTTTCTTAACCCCCTAAAGCTGATGTGTTTGTGGTGGTGGTGTGCCACCAATAAACAATAAAACATTCTGATTAAAAAAAAACATTTATATGATAGCTATTCAATCTCTCTAGCCTAATCTTCTTTTTTGAGGAGGAAAGCCCTCCAATCCTTCTGTCTCCTTCCACTCTATAGTGGAACAAGAGAGCGAGTCAGATTTTTACTAATTAAAATCCACCTGTGTCTTTCAGTTGAGTTTTGCGTTCTAGGTACACGGTATCTCTTTCAAAAATCCCTAGCTGGCATCGACCCTACTTAGCATATGAAGGGTACAGGAAAAGAAAGGGCTCATCGACAATCGAAAGCAATGCTCTCTTTCTATCCCGGTTTGCGCTGCAATGGTCTCCTTTTTGCTATTTTCGTGTTTCGTAATAAGCGGATTTAACAGAAAATGGGCCCCTTATAGTTTGTTTTGTATAATTCGTCATGTGATAGGACCGCTTAATATCTATCAATTGTGATTGTTGGTTAATTCTCACCAAAAATGTCAATGAGCCCCTGTTTCCCTGTACTCTTCATTTATGATTTTCCAGAATTCTCGTTGAGGCTCACGTGAAACACTATGCGCCAGCGACGATTCAGGCTTGGTCCTTATCGGACAGCTGGACCCATCCTTAGCAATCCTTATATGTAATGTACACGTACAACGTCCCGGTACACTACACTATTTAGAAACAACACTAAAATTCTACAACACAACAGAATAGAAATACACACATCAAAAGTGTCTAGGGATCAAGCATTTTTATGCGGATTTCTTGAGATTGAGATGTGGCTTTGTAATAAATTTATGATTTTATAAATTTATATGGATCCTTTTTGGTGCATTTCATAATTTGAATCAGGAACTGTGAATCAAATTCGAGTAAAAGATGAAAATCAGCTGTCAATATTTTCCCAATAAAAACATACAACGCATTGAAGACATTATTAGTGCTACTGTTTCCCTACTACTGATTAAAACCAACGTTATTATGGAGCGGCGACGTCATTTAAGCAGGGAAGAAATGCTCAGAGCCGTGGGAATGATAGAAGCTGGTTCCCGGCAACGTACTGTGGCTTTAGCTCTGAATACAAGTCAGAGTGTTATCAGTCGACTTTGGACACGTTACCGAAGCACTGGTACCGTGGCTGAGCGCCATGGAGGACGGTATCGCTGCACCACACGGAGACAAGACCGATACATTCAAATCTTAACTCGAAGAGCTCCAACAATAACCGCCATGATGTTAGCCGTGAGGCTTCATCACTCTTCAGGGAACTTAATTAGCGACCAAACAGTCAGAAACCGCTTGCATGAAGTGAACCTTCATTCCCGAAGACCGCTACGGGTACCACCTATAGCAATGCACAATCGTAGGATTCGATATCAATGGGCTCTTGAACACAGAAATTGGGCAGAAGAACAATGGCGTTTCGTGTGCTTTTCTGATGAGTCTCGTTTTGGTATGAGACCGGATACAAGACGTATACGACACTGGAGAACCCCTGGACGCCAACAGCGATTAAAATCCTGCCAGGAAGTCCATCCTTATAGTGGTGGAACCATCATGGTATGGGCGGGTATTTGGATCGGCGGAAGAACTGAGTTGATTTGGATCAGAGGCAACCTCAACGCTCAAATTTATGCTGAGACGATTGTATCAGACGTCATCGTTCCTCTACAAGTGCAAATCGGTCCCTTATTTCAGTTAATGCATGATAATGCACGACCGCACACCGCAAGAGTTGTAAGACAGACTCTAGCCGCAGCTAACATCAATGTCCTGCCCTGGCCTGCTCAGTCGCCAGACTTGAACCCGATTGAGCATGCATGGGATATGCTACAGAGAAGAGCTCTGCCGAATATGGAGGGTATCCAGTCGCAAGAAGACCTTTTTTTGTTGTTGCAACGAACATGGGCGGCCATTCCACAGCGTGATTTGGATGAACTCATTTTGAGTATGCCAAACCGATGTTCTTGTGTTGTTAGTGTTCGCGGTAGAAACACGGATTATTAATTGTTTAAGTTACCCAATAAAATTTTAAAGAAAACTGTTATTTCAGTCTTTTTTCCGAACTTTAATGTTAGTGGTTCAAATGTCAAAAATCCCTTTATTAGGAAAATGGCAAATTTCTTTATTAATGCAAAGGTGACTTGGTTTATCGTTACTGTGACAAACGAAAACACTTTATTTGATGAATCCTTAAAGAAAATTTTAATTAATATCAATCAGGAGAAAAGTTATTTCAAAAATATATGTTGATCCCTAGACACTTTTGATGTGTGTACAAAGTAGCGATCAACAGCACAGTACTACCTGGGTAGAAGCTAAAATGTTGTGCAATTGCCCCAGAGATAAAATGTACCGAAGGACTGCCTCCGAACGGATTGGCTGCAACTTATTGAGCGTTTCCCGCTCTCTGCGTTTACGACTTGCAATTGGCTCACAAGCTCTACAAGAACAAGTTGTTCAGCAAACCTTAGAAAGTATATGAGGAACTTTTTATTACTTTGTTTATATCTTGTTAATATATTGGCTATAGTAACTTGGTTGGTTAGATCTAGATCTTACAAAACAAACTGTAAACTAATCCCCGGATGCTCCTCTGTTGGACAAAGAGTTGTCCCAATTTTTTACTCTAACCTTATTCTTCTTTTGAGCTACCTCAAACCAACCGCTATTTTTTAAGGCAGGAAATTAACTCATATATTATTATAAAGCTGAAAGTGTTTTTGTGCATATTTGTTACTTCTTCACGCCCAATCGACTGAACGGATTTCGATGCCTGCCTAGCCTAGCCTTTTCCTAACTAGATTGGGGTCGGCTTCCAGTCAAGCCGGATTTAGCTGAATACCAGTATTTTACGAGGAGCGGCTGCCTACCAGACCTCCACAACCCATTAACTGGGGTAACACGGTACTTCATGGCAAGACTGGAGTCAGATTTACTAGCTTCTGACTATCCGTAACGACTGCCAAAGATCTCCAAATGACAGCCGGGACCAACGGCTTAACGTGCTTTCCGAGGCACGGAGGAAACTCGTTATGTTAAGATGGTCACCCATCCACAGACCAACCTAGGCAAGCGTTGCTTAACCTTGAAGATCGACCTGTGCGGCTGTTATTATCTAGCCACGAGCTCCTCTGACTGAACGGATTTCGATGAAATACCCTATTATATATATGTTACGGCTAATACCCGAAGTGCGGCTACACCTAGTTTTAGCCGGTTAGAACTAGGTGTAGCCACTTACTCTTGGTTAAACCTAGTACGAGCCGATTGTTTTCGGGTAAAACTAGGTCTAGCCTTGATCATGCCGGCTACAACTAAGTCCAGCCATTCCCTGTTGGATAAAACTAGGTCTATCCGATATCATTCCGGCTAGAACTAGGTCCAGACAATCCCTGTTGAATAAAACTTAGATGCGTGTCCCGCCAAGCCTTCCGCCCCACGTCACACTCATGACTTACAGCATCTGCAGCAGCGGCGCGGGGTGGAGGGCATAAAAACATCCAATAAAAAGAAACGTAGAGTTTTTTATTCTTATAAATCACATTGTAATAATTAACACGAATTATTAGGAGTACAATTTTTAATATAATATAATATTAAAGGAACAATCAGGAACATTTTTTTAACAACAGACAATGAGTAGTTGCATATTATAAGTTAAAGACTGTTATTATAAATTACACTTTTATAAAGTAACAAACTATTTATTAGAACAACATAAACTTGAGTGACATTTTGACATTGGATGTTTTTTTACTATCTAAAAACGCTCTGCCGATAGCATGCCGGCTAAAACTATGTACAGCCAATCCCTATTAGATAAAACTAAGACACGCGCTGCTGCTGCAGACGCTGTGAGTCACATTCGCTAGTAGACCTGCAGTAGATCAGCAGCACCTGGCACTCACAACCTGCAGAGGCGCGTGCCTCGCTATGCCCTCCTCCGAAAACAATCAGCTTGTACTAGGTTTAACCAAGAGTAAGTGGCTACACCTAGTTCTAACCGGCTAAAACTAGGTGTAGCCGCACTTCGGGTATTAGCCGTAACATATACACGGCTAGAACATATCCCGGAATAGGACGTAGGGGATACTTTTTATACTGGGAATATGGTGCTTTGAGTCAATTTTCCATTTCCACGTGGGTGAAGAAGTTTGAAAGTTTCCAAGTTAAGTAGTTCCCTTTCTTTGAGGGAGGCCGAGTCCCAGATGTGAGAACAATAAAAGGCTTATTTATTCTATGCTATGCTTAAAAATATAGGTTATTCACTCTTAACTTAAAGATCCACAGATTGGAGCTATCAGGAAACACAGACACTGCCAGCGATAGTGTGGAATATTCCATCCAAAACAAAATGCTGATAGGTATAATTGGAAAATATTCCGGTATGAAAAGAGAAAATACAAAAAGTACTTTTTACCACAAGTTTGATGATAGGTTTTGGCTTTATATTTTTAATTAAAATAAACACTATCTAGTAACAAGATCAAGGTTGGAAGCAAAAATACGACTTCGAAGAAATACGCAAGAAGCATAAACAAACTGTATTGTTTACAGTGTAAACTTTGCCGTGGTTAACTTTGCCCACAACAATCAATTTCTTCTGCTACGCATCTTTGCCGTTTATCTTGTGTTTCAATGGTCTGTGGGTTTTAAAACAATGCTTTTGATGTTATTAATTCTGAGTATTCGTTGGCGTATATTGAATTAAGCTAACTGAATCATAGTAGATTTTTCAACCTTTTTCTGAGGTTATCGTGAAAATATAAGTCAAGATTGCTTACTTGCTATAAAATTGTGCAAAGGAGTTACTAGCCCTGAAACCTAAAGGATATCGGATGGAAAACAGGTGGAATTTAGTCAGAAAAGTCCGACACTCCCTCTCGTTCCACCTAAGGATTCACTTTTACCTTAAAAAAAAAACCTTTTCTATAATAATTACTTTTTCGACACACTTGCTCATAAAGTGGCTATTATTGCACTGCACTTAGGTATATAAAAGGGCTCGTTACGAAACTGTGACATTTTGATTACTATTATGCACATGTGCGGTAATGTAGTTAGAACCTTTTTGTATAACCTCTTTTTTGTTAAAAAGAGTTTTAAGACAAAAAAGAATAAAATTTGTTATTGCGTTCAATAGCATAAATAAGTGTTTTACTTACTTATTTCATGCAATTTCGTGTTTAAATAAACTGTTTAAAATTTTACATATTAAATCTTTCATCAAATTTGTATTTTCTGTTTATATGCAACCTCATTCTTATTTTTTCTAAACCAAGAGCTAGAGTAGCTAGTCTATGGCCGCCATTTTTCGCGCATGCGCGCGTTTAAGAAAAGTCATTTTTTAGCCGCCATATTTAAAAATAAAATACAGATTTTACAAAAATGTCTACAACAACTATTTATGAGGAAAATGATTTGTGCTGTACGCCTTCAAGTAGAAAATCTATGTCATGGGACCACTATACAGTCAAATTAGTTAATTATAACTTTACTGACTGGACATTTACGAACTGTTTCTTTAAATAGACTTTTCATATACCTACTAAATAAAGTTGATTTTTAATTTATTTTCTTCACAAGTGTGTCGAAAAACGTCGTATGATACATGAGAGTAATTAGTCATTATCGTTCTTGGTTCTCTTAAGACCCTCGCCATGGCTCGGGTCTTAATACCACCGCGACGATAATGACCCACATTACACACTTGTATCATAATGTACTATTCTGATTGACGATAACAATTGTAATATTATTCATATGGAATAACAGCAATTACATAATAACAATAATAATATTTAAAATTAATAGTTATGTAATTAAAAACATTATACAAATAAACACAATACAACTTAAAATTAAGTATGATAAATTAAGAATAACAGCAAACTACATACATGTTATAAAACTCGAAAAAAAAAACAATTTCGAATCTTATCATTTATCTTCTAAACGCCACTCTTCAATTTCCCTAACAGAATAACCAAATATAAATATTACTTCACGTTAGAAAAACTCTCGCTTACTATTATGAAAATTTGTGTTAATATCTTGTAATAACGATAACTACACTTTCACGGAGCTTCACTGTTTATTTCTAACATTAACATTAACTTAGCAAGTTACGAGCATTACCAATGTCTGGCAACATAAACTATGAAATGTCATTTTAAAATACGGCAGTGAACCGAACTGAAGGTCTGGAAAAATTGTTACAGAAAAATATTTTTTCGGATTACTAATTGTTAAAATACAAATACAAATTATTTTAGTTTGAAGCATTATTTTTTGATAATGTCTTAGTTTTTTTTTTGTAATCAGTGTTTCAAGTTTTATTTTTCTTTTGACATAGACTTTTAATTGAAAGATAAAATGAAGGCGCTATTAATAATTTTAATAGTTATGTTATCGTGGTCTGTGGAAGCTTCCAATAAGAGTGAAAGAGGAAATGAAGTGGAACCAAGAGGGAAAGCGAAGTACGCGTTAATAAGTGAGTACCGATCTTCTCTTATCTATATATCCTTTATAATATATGTTACTTTATAGATATAAATTAAATTTTTAGAATCTATGTGTAGTATCATCATATCTTTTTTCGAAATACTAATGATAGAAAACTGCTAAATTGATTTTGGTAGGATTTTTACTAGTAGCTGATGTTATTAGCTTCTTTTATTTTAAGAAATAGAGTTCTGCGCAATTAAAATGCTTCTTGAAATTATGACCGAATGACAATGTGCTGTTTTACGAGTCACGCAGACGAAGTCGTGGACACGAGCTATATTTAAATTGTGACTTAATTGCTTATCATAAAAAAGACACGCGGTAGACATAGCCTCTCCAGTCCTATTTAAGTTGAGCAGTTTTCTCAATTATATATCTGGCAAAGCATAACATGATAAAAAACAAAAAGTTACTCAATTAAAACGTATTGAAAGGCATTCGGGAAATCCAAGGGTGTTTGAGATGACTTTCAAATCAGTCCCATCTGTTTGGGAGCTACGGTTGTACAAACAAAGAAACCAAGCATTACAACTGGGGCCCTTTTTTAGGGTTCCGTACTCAATGGGTAAAACGGGACCCTATTACTGAGACTTCCCTGTCCGTCCGTCGTTTCCCGTCCGTGTGAGTCTGTCACCAGGTTGTATCTCATTAAACGTTGTAGCTATCCAGCTAAAATTTTAACACATGATGAGTTTACTAAAAAAAGTATAAAATATATTTTTTTAGGTGGGACCCATACAACAAACTTGTTTTTTTGACGTTTTATACCATCGACGCCGGTACGGAACCGTTCGCGCGAGTACGACTCGCACTTGGCAGGGTTTTTTCGCAAATGTTAATCGTCTTCCTTACCTACAAATTATAAAAGTAGGGAGCTACAATAACGGCAATCTTTACAAAAGAATTTTCTCATTAAAAGCCTACACCACCTACTGTCCAACATAAAGGAGTTGTGTTACACTTTCCGGAACTCCTTGGAAGTTAAATGACGTCCATTGAAGAAGTAATAGATAAAGTTTGCTATTGTCTGATCCTTTTCCCAATTACGCTCTCTTTTTGGGGAGAAATCATCTCATGACTTCTCTCTCTGGGCGGAGCGGGACTCAGACTGTTACTGACTAAAACCCACTGCTTTGTCCCTTCTTTGGCTTATGATGGTCGACCATAAGAGGACCTTCTGCGAAGCAGAAATGCTAACGAAAGAGATGGCCGCACGAGCCAAGAAGAGGACATCCTCATGCCCTAATAGCCGATATTCAGAGTCTGACTAACAGCCCCTCTAGGCGTGGGCTTGCGGACGACGAATTATTGATAGCTTACCTTCCGATAACCGTACGGATCAAGCACGAGTCTTCAAAGGCGCTTAGAGTTCAAAGGATGTCAGTAAAACCGAAGCCCAAGCAGGGCCGAAGCCATTTAGTCAGCCTATAAGCCCTATATTGATTTCTGAACACGTTACCCGAGGTCCTGGAACGCAAAAGCAAAGAAGCTAGAAGAAACAGGTGTATTTTTAGTCATTTACAGTCACGTCTTCTGAAGACTTCCTTTGCCTTTTTATTATTTTAGGCCCGAGCTTTCCTTAGAAAAAGTTTACCACGTGTATCATTTTTGTTTATGGCGAAGATTATTTTGTAATTAAAGCTTTTTTACTGTTTTTCTTAAGATTTACTGTTTATCCAGGGAAGATAGAAAAGTACTTCAGCTAATTACCGAAGAGGATAAAGAGCTTTACAATTTTTTAATAAATGTTTAATGACCGTCGCGCGTCGGCCCGCCTCATCCCTGTTCCAAATATTTATTTTCACTTAGGCCTACATCTATCTATTCCAATAGAGTTTCTCTCTTGAGGCTCCCTTTTTTTAGTGGGAAATCGTCCAATGATTTCTCCCACTTTGGGTGGAGCGGGAGTGTCAGACTTTTACGGACTAAAACCTACTCTTATGGTCCTTCTCCGCCTTCGTTCCAGGGCTTTGGGGTTCACTTTCACTTAACCCATGGAACTGAGGCCCCACCACTAGCTCTTAATGCGATTCATTAGACGATCTAAACTGTGCTTTTAAAAAGATGGAGCTATTTAGGATGTATCATCTTCATCCCTTGCTCCCTTGTCACGTCTTGGTCTTGGTCGCCCCAGGTCGTTAGTTCACTAGCTCTACATAACAATATGACAAAATAAATTCCGATTCAACTGAACAGTTTCGACGTTCTTCTGTAAAGTTTTCCGGAAAGCGAAAGTAATGTTCAGTGATAGGTTCTAACTGACGACATCCGTGTCATAAATACGTTGTGTCATTTTTTATTTAGCGGCAGTTAGTACCAGTTATGCATGACTTGTCACATGAACTTAGTAGTTAAAGACACATCAACATGCTTGTCTATTCTTGGGAAAGTTAAGGACAAAAGATCCTGTGGTTACTATCTGATACGAAGGATGGTCGAATCCTCATCAAATCTGTGACACACTCCAGAATTAATGACAACTCTTAAGCCGCCAAGTGTAGATTCCGGGTCTAGGTGTCTTGTGAATGTCAATTTATATGTTTGTGAATGAGTCACGATACATCAGTGATTCGTAGTATAGGTAAATGGTTTTAAAAAAAAAGGAAAAATAATTTACGATTCACTTCGTAACTATTTTTTAAAAAGATTATAGAGAAAATCAAAAGATAACACAGAAAATGCTAAAGATTTTCGGGGACAAAAGTGCAAGTGCAAGTGTTGAATTAAATCAATAAATAGTTCGAAAAACCAAAGCAAAAGTTAAAGTATTAAATTAAGAAGCTCTTCGCAGTGATTTGACGATTGAACTTAAGTAGAGCTGGGTAATACCACCAATTAGACTTTTCATTTCGGTAACAGTAACCATTCCTTTCTCTACCCACTAACCCATTACTTTCTATGACAAAAACATCGCAGAATTTCCTACAAAAAAATACATAAACCTAAAAGACCTCTGCCAAGCCTTATTCCTGATTCTAGCAGCATCCAGTGTCGGTTTATACAGCGAATTAAAGCAAAGTCTGGTCCGAGAGGATTTAAATCTGAATCGGGAACAAATTGGAAAGTTTCTCAATGAAACCTTAGCCTTCGTGGTCGGAAACATTTTTAAGATTTTAAAATACTGGTCTCGTATTGCGACTGGGGATTTAAGAAGTTGGTTATTAAAGCAACGGAGGAAGTTATAGGAACGAAGATGAGACATTAAAGTTTTGCTGTCGATAGTTCGTGATCTGTGAGATTGGTTGTAACTATGGTCGTTGCTTGTGAAAAACACGAGTTCTGTTCTTCAAAATTATGAGGTTCTTTGACGTGTGTTTCTTCAGTTATAGGAGACTTTAGTGTAAAATAAAGTTCACAATAAAATATCAATTCATAAGATAAAAATAAAACAAAAATTATTTATTTATTCAAGTTATGTTTCTTATGTTATATCGTCTCTATTAAACGACTTTCAAAGATACACTTTTTCATGATAACACAAGCTTTTACACGAATTTAAACGCCACACTACTAAGTATTATAACGAAAGCGATGGCCGCACGAGCCAAGAAGCGGACATCCTCGTGCCCTAATAGCCGATATTCAGAGCCTATCTACCAGTCATTCTAGGCGCGGGCTTGCGGACGACGAATTATTGATAGCTCACCTTCTGATAACCGTCCGAATCAAGCACAGATAGACATTCCGAGTATAGGCGTTTTGAGTAACTATGTGAATTTATATGGTTGTGAATGCACTTACGACACAGGAGTAATTTCTAGTATAGGCAAAGGTTTGTTTAAAGAAAAAATAATTTACGATACACTCCGAGAACATGATTCACAATAAAATATCAATTCATAAGATAAAATAAAAATAAAAATTATTTATTTATTTAAGTTATGTTTCTTATGTTATATCGTCTCTATTAAACGACTTTCAAAGATACACTTTTTCATGATAACTAAAGCTTTTACGCGAATTTAAACGCCAGACTACTAAGCCTATTGCCAGTGCCGACTTTTCCGTCCTAAGATATATACAAAACTAAAATAATACAGCACAGCCCTTTCTTTGTTGCAGCCAACCTCGCGATCGTACTGGCTGCGAAAGTTGGACTGTACAAACTGTTTATGGCCATGGCCCTGACGGTAGCTAGCCTGAAGATACTCTTCATAATGGTGTGGATATCACTCCTATACAAGCATCTGCCAGACCCGTACTTGCATTATCAGAAGACGGGGCATTATGGGCATAATTTTGGGCAATTTGGGCATAATCTGGGGCAGTTTGGGCACAATCCGGAGCAGTTTGGCCATTATTCTGACAAGTTTTCTCATCATAGGGACGGGTATCAAGCGCTGGATCTGATCGCGGATTTTATTAACAATCGGCAGAAGCGATAGTTTGTATAGGTGTGTATACTCGTAATACGTAGAATTTAGTTTCCTGATTTCAAATCTTAATTATTATTTGGGGCCGGCGCAACAAAGTTTTTGTCTTCCATTCTGCCCTGTCACCCGTCATACTATCACTAAGTCCCTTTTCTTTCATATCAGTCGTCACACAACCCACACTGCTTTCAAAACGTTTCTTAAAAAAAAATGAAAAAGAATGGTTAAGTTTATTTCCATAGGATACATTCTGTCTGAAAAATAAAGTACCAAGGGCAAAAATGTATGAAGCGTGGGCTCATCAACCAACAGAGATGAAAGAACTTTGAATAGACTTGTACATCAAAAAATATAAAATAACATTTATATTTTTCTTTAACATCGAAAAATATTAAAATACATTTCTGAAAAACCTAATTCTAAGTATCTATTTCGGTTTTATATGAGAAAAGAAGTCTTATGAAATTATTTTCAGTGGGAGTTTGCCTCCAGGCTTGTCTAGACAATTCTGAAAATATACTAGGTCTCAACTTTTTCCAGGGCTTTCTTTCACCTATTATAATTTTTAAATTATAACATGATGTCTGGTTACCCTTTCAGGGAATACGTACAGATGTGATGACAATATATTTATAAATGTACTTATGTCAAAACAACTGTAGGTATGGTAACCGTATGTTCTTTGGCAAAGTTGAGTTCATGCCTAGGCTATATAATATACAAATAATAGCACTCCTGTTGCAAGTCATCTATCAAGGAAACTCACACAACGGTCACAACTTTTTCACCCAACGTCATCTAGTCCCAAGCTAAGCAGAGCTCGTGTTATGGATACTAGACAACTGATAAACATACTTATATATTTTCTAATATTAAATTCTATTCCCAATACGCAAATTGTAACATTATTCTGGTTACTTTTTCAGAGAATACACAAATGTGATGATAAATAAGTATATTTAAAAATGTTTTTCTTTGTCCACAGTTCACTTCTTCTACGTAGTAGCAACGAAGCTGATAGTCCTCAAGATGGTGTATGGAGCTCTGTTCTTCGTGCTCATCTACAAAGGCTGGCATTTCCTTATCTGGTTCCTCCACTACCTGAAGAAACAGAAGCACGAACACCATGAGTACATTGAAGACCATCATTTTGACCATGGCCACTTTGACCATCATGACCACGGACACTTTGACCATAGTTATGGAGGTTTTGACCAAAGTTATGGCAGTTTTGACCATCAACCGTATGGATATGATAAATATGGTTATGGAAATGATAAAAAGAGGATATATGATGCGGATGGGTCTTATTCTGTGAAAGGATAGAGATTTTAAACAACTTTAGTTAACAAGAAGATTAGGTGCATCTTCCTGCTCTTGTCCCGTTTTATTTGGGGTCGGCGCAACACGTTTTTTTCTTCCATTCTGTCCTGTCACCCGTCATGCTATCACCAACTCCCTTTTCCTCCATATCACCTCTCACACAATCTATCCATATTTTCTTTGGCCTCCCTCTCCATCTCCATCCAGAAGATTAGGTAGAATGTGGTCATAATTCTTCTGCATAGTGTGTTAAAGTGTGTGTGTATGTTAAGTGTAATCCAGGGTATCATAACTCTCTGGCTGAGTGACAAGGTAAAGCCGTCAAGTTTTCTTTTACCAAAATTGCACATTTACCTTTTCTCTAAGTTAGAGAGATGTTAATGGCTTTGATGAGTGTTCTTTCGTATCACTCCTCATACAATTCATCCTTCTTTTCTTGGGCCTTCCTATCCCTCTTCATCCATCGACTTGTATACTCATAACTCTACAATAATTGATAGACAATATTTCTAAATATATACTTACCTGTCTTCATAAAATTTTAATAAAGTAGGTTTGTATATTCTAAATATAACCTTGTTTACAAGGACCAGCTTTCAGCTTGGCCGAGCAAAAAATAAATAAGATTAAAAGAAATTATTTCAACACAAAGAAAAGTCCTGAATTGAGTGAAAATAATATCCTTAATTAACTTCTTTATATAAGAAATGTTTGAGAGTTCTATATCATATTCTGAGTCTTTTATATTTTCTATTTGCTTCGGGAACTCAAATTAATGATAATGTGTAAAGGTAGCATTTGATTATTAGCGACCACGACGCGCGACCGGATCGCGCGACCCTCCGCATGTACATATGTATTTTTATGGTGTACTAAACAAACCAGGTTGCTGCCTGGGTTAACGAAAGAGATCCTTGGGACCCCGGAATTAGGGCAAAGAAGGAACAGGAGTGAGTTTTAGTCAGTAAAAGTCTGACAAGCCCCGGGAGAAGTCATTTTGATGATACCCCACATAAAAAAAGCAAGCCAGGCGATCGCGTTGGGTGACCGGTGCCATACAAATCCATACTGAGCAGTGGGTCGCACGTCCCGGTCGCGGTGGCGTGTTGCGGTCGCTAAGAACCGAATGCTACATTAAGCTAACTTTATGTAAATAAATATTTATGATACTTATTTTTTAAGAAATGTGTGCCAGTATTTGATATTAAAACTCATAATGCCAATATGTGTAAATAATTAAAATTAAGTTATTTATTTATTTAATGTTAAAAATAATTGAAAATGAACCTGCTTGTTTTTTTTTTATTTAATTACGAGATAAGTCCCTGCTTCTATAGCTTTCTCGGTGTCATAACCACAAAACCAATTGTTTTGTACACGATCAATTGAGTCAGTACGATTGGCGCACTGCACTGGTTGGGTAAATGGATGCAGCGCTGCGTATCGTGGATTCGACTCCCACCCAGAACATTGTGCCTGCCTAACCTTTTTCCCAACTATATTGGGGTCGGCTTCCAGTCAAACCGGATTTAGCTGAATACCAGTATTATACGAGGAGCGGCTGCCTACCAGACCACCACAAACCATTAACTGGGGTAACATGATACTTCATGGCAAGACTGGAGTCAGATTTACTGGCTTCACCCAGAACATATTATGCTCTATAAATACTTGTTCCTGGTCTGGTGTCGATAAACACGCGCACATATTTATATTATGAATCAATTCAATTTTTTTGAATCATATGTTTTAACGAAAATACAAAATGCTTTCTAAGGTATAAAGTGAAGGCAGAGCCAGTATATTGATTTTATTAATGTTTTTCTGACTCACGAGGACGCATTTTATAATGGCCCGGATTAATCTCTTTAGCAAGATGATAATTCGACAATTGAACTGTTTTCATAAGTTGGTACGGAACCCTCAGTGCACGAGTCCAGTAAAATTCATTTTTTTTATTTCTTTACCATGAATTGAACGTAGCTTTATAGTAAGGATGCAATAACAACATTCGATTCCAGGTAAATTAAAACCACCTTCGTATCCCATTCGATACGCTCAGAAACTTGGATCGAAGGTAGTGTAATGTCTCCGAAGCTCTATGAATAAATTTCTCTATCCATATCAGCAGGCTATTAGTTCGGATTGCGCCAGTTTCTTGTGACTATTTAGGTCTGTAGAGGCAATCGATGACATCGCCCTCGTTAACCAGAACAAAGCCCATCTTGAGCGCAGGGTCAACATTTGGAAAGACACGCTGGAAAACGGCGGTCTGAGACTAAATGTGGCGAAGACTGAGTACATGTCCTGTGGTGGCGCGGATTCAGGTACTATCCGGATAGGGTCGGATTTGATCACTAAGTCTGATAAGTTCCGGTACCTTGGATCCGTGCTGCACGAGTCTGGCAGCGTGGATGACGATGTCCAAGCACGTATAGGCGCGGCATGGGCAAAATGGCGCGAGGTAACGGGCGTTTTATGTGACCGTAAAATGCCTCCGAGGCTCAAAGGGCAGATATATAAATGCATCATACGGCCTGTCCTCCTGTACGGTGGTGAATGTTGGCCAGCACTAAGCAGACACACCCAGGAGCTTCGCGTCACGGAGATGAAGATGCTGAGGTGGATGAGCGGCGTAACGCGATCCGATCGCATACGCAACTCATTCATCCGAGGTAGTCTTGGTGTCCGTGACGTGGGGGAAAAACTGCAAGAGTGTCGTCTGCGATGGTATGGCCACATCATGCGCCGCCCTAGGGAGTACGTTGGTCGGAGATGCATGGATATGGCTGTCCTTGGGGCTAGGTCCCGTGGTCGCCCTCGCAAGCGCTGGCTGGACGTCGTCAAGTCCGACATGAGAGCCAATGGCCTCACTGAGAAGGATGTTAAAGATCGGGCAAAGTGGAGAATACGTAGTCGGAAGGCGGACCCTGGCAATGGCCGGGATTAACGCCAGGCAGAAGAAGAAGAGGCAATCTATCTATCAAATATTTAATGTTGTATAGCAGGGTTGCCACTCATTTGAAATTGCATTGATACTAATATAACAGCTAGCTTCTCTAGGTAGCTGGGAAGGTTTCTCCATACAAAATTTACTCGTAGATCCCCGTTTCATCCCTTAGGGGACCTTTGTACAAAATTACAGGGTTCTAGGTCCGAGGGCTTGGGCTGGGCGTAGATGACTCGGTCAGGACTTTGCTTTGAAAAAAAGATATGTGATGAGAAAAGAACATAGGTATAGTAATACCGTCCTTTCTTTTTTTCGAAGTGGGAAATTATAAAAAGACGAGAACGAGACGGCGTGTTAAGCTTTTACTGACAAAACCTTCCTGATCTAGTTGGTAAAAGTCTGAATCGCATTCCCGCTCTATCTCAGGGCGGGAGAAGTCATTACATGATTTACAGGTTGAAAGAATTGTTATTTGGGTACAAAGTAAATCGTAAACTATTAATTACCAAGTTCGTGCCATATGGTAAATTACTAACTTCTAACAACCTAACAAATTATCAATAAACAGCGAACCTTTAATATTTTCCATAACATGCTCATAATGATAAGAAAACAATACAAACTTGCTTTTCCCCATAAAACACAAAGTTTATTCAGTACCAAGAAAACAGAGAAAATGGCCGCGAGTTAAATTTCCTTTTCAAACCAAGCCGAGGTAAAAGCTAGTCTAGAATGTAACCCGCGATGGTGAAAGCGTAGGGAAAGTCCTCGGAGCAAGCAGACACTTTCTAGGTAGTATTATGAAATGGTATTATAACTAGGAGTAGCAGCATAGCCTAGCATTAGCCTTATAATGTTATCACTGTTAGGACTCAGGCCTCCTCACTAGGAGAAGCAATGGGCCGTAAGGCCGTAATCCACCACGCGCGCACAGTGCGGGGTTTCGGATATTTAAGGAGTGAAAAATTATTTTTACTTTAAAAAAAAAATCTTGTACCTATGCAAGGAATTACTCTTGTATCATGAATGCATTCACAAGTATGTTAATTCACATACACAGAGGAGCTCGTGGCTAGATTATAACAGCCGCACAGGTCGATCTTCAAGGTTAAGCAACGCTTGCCTAGGTTGGTCTGTGGATGGGTGACCATCTTAACATAACGAGTTTCCTCCGTGCCTCGGATAGCACGTTAAGCCGTAGGTCCCGGCTGTCATTTGTATATCTTTGGCAGTCGTTACGGATAGTCAGAAGCCAGTTAATCTGACTCCAGTCTTGCCATGAAGTACCGTGTTACCCCAGTTAATGGGTTGTGGAGGTCTGGTAGGCAGCCGCTCCTCGTAAAATACTGGTATTCAGCTAAATCCGGCTTGACTGGAAGCCGACCCCAATATAGTTGGGAAAAGGCTAGGCAGATGATGATGAAGACAACTTTTAGCATTAACGACCTTCGATCTTCCCACTGTTAGGACTCAGGCCTCCTCTCTAGGAAAGGGACTGGACAGTAATCCACCACGCAAGCCCATTTTCGGGTTTCCTTGCGATATTTTCCTTCACCGTTTTGAGAGCAGTTGGGGTGAAATAAATTACACAAACTAATGCGCCTGGTTGGTTTTGAACCCACGACCTACCCCATTGGGCTAATACTGCTCTAGCACAGCTCTCTAACTAGGAGTATTTCCTCGAAATACATATTACAAATGATCTGGTAAAGATTTAGAAACGGGGTCCAAAAGTATAATACTTTTGGACCCCAATTGAAACCAATTTTCTCAGCCTTAATTTTTTCTTTACCTACTTTTCTGTGGCACGTGTAGAGTCTCTTGCGTGCCTAGGACGACCTACCTGAGCTAGAATTAGGTGCCTACCTTAAAATATGCGCTAGTACATCTGGTTTAATCTCTCTTTCCTTTCTTTAGTTTTATAGATTTTTGTCCAATAGTTACCGGTGAAATAAAAAGAACAACAACATTCTTCAAAACAGGTAGTGATCATGCATTGTTTGGACTCCATTATTCCATTGAGTACCTTAGCCATCAATTTCCCTCAAAGATAACCGCTACTTGCTTCTTTCCACGCGCACCACAAGGAGATGCCAGCAAATCGGAAGCCTACTGGGGTTTTGGGTTGACTTCCGAAAGGGAAATCCAATGTATTGGAACGTAAGGTAAAGAAGGCAAAACTGTGATATTAGTCAGTAAAAGTCTGGTCTGACACGCCCTTCCACTCCACACAAGAGCGGTAAAAATCATTTCATAATTTACCTCTTAAAGAAATCCCCAAAATTTTACTTTAATAATTATATTCTCTTGACACGGGACATTGGAAAATTTGACAGCATTGTCCTGCGGTGTGCGTTGGAAAATTTGACATGTTGGTGGATATTTTATCCCCTCATTTATCGTAGGCTTAAAGTCAACCGTTGGCTTATTGCGAAATTAATAAAAACCAGCCAAGTGGAAGTTGGACTTACCTACAAAGGTTTCCGTACCAACCGTAGCAAAAAAATGGCAAAAAAATCACGTTTGTTGTGTGAGTGAAATATTTTGATAAAAAGCGACCAATTTTAGATCAGTTCTAGACCTTCTGTAATCTTCTGTGCTTTTCTACGTACCTATTTAATGTTCAGGCGGCTTGCTCACCAGCACCTGTTGCAAGACGTGGACTATAAGCGAAATGCGAAGCAAATTTAATTGTTTCCTCTGTTAGGGAAACAAGCAATGCTTTTAGCAATATTTTTGTAGTACGTGCTAACGACCAGTACGGGTAACTGGTTTAATTGCTATTTGGTTAGTACTACTTTTGATAGTTTAACTAAGTAAAATTAGGCCAATTTTTAAGGCTTTAAATGTTCAAATCTTGTGATCGTTTCTTGTTGTGTGTGATTTTATTAAATCAGAAAATTATTTTCGATTTTTGTTTTATACTGTAGCAACTGTTTTTTGCGCATCAGAAATGAAGATATACGCAGGAGGAACAAGGTTACAGATATACATCGAAGATTCGTCAAATTTAAGTGGCAGTGGGCAGGGAGTGACGATGGAGTGACGACCACGTACCGGAACATACAAGGCGTTGGAAGGCTTCCTAAAAGTTAGAACGACGATCTGGTGAGGGTCCCGCGAATTCTATGGATGCAAGACGCACAAGACTGGTCGTTGAGGTGACGCTATGTCCAACAGTGGACGTCTTTCGGCTGAAATGATGACTGTATCGACATCTATGACGTCACATAGGAACTAAACTACGAAATCGTGTAACTAGAATTCTCCGTGCGATTTGAATATATTATACAACAGCCCGAAAATATCGGGCATTTGCATAGGTCAGACATATACACCCATATTTTTATTGCCTAGGTCAGTTGTAACATAACTTTGCAACGTAGATTGGTGGGACTTTACACTCTGTTTCACACACCTCAAAAATACTTTAGGTACTGTTTCGCAGATCCTAGAAGAAGATTGGACTAAAAACATTATAGTATAGGTATCACTCATTGCATTTTATGGCTACGCATATATGCTTTTGCATAGCCACGTTTTGTGTGAAGATGTAGGGGGCATCCATCATTGCAGCCACGCTATGCATAGCTGACAAGCAAATTAACCTCATCCATCACTAGAAACTATCGTAGGTGCCGATTGAAGAATGAATTAATACGTGTTTTTTGGTTCCACATTCAGCACCAAGCCAACATAGGTGCCGAAAGAGGAATAGCTTAGGTGCCGCAATCATTGGTGCCATAAAAGATGGAGCCAAAATAAAAATACTTATTTCAAAAGTTTATGAGTTTTGTGATGTTTGTGTATTTGTTACTACTTTTCCTTGGAACTGCAGAAGATTATGTTTGATTTGAGGATGAAATTTGGGACATGAATATACGGCACGATAGACCATAGAATACTTTTTAACCCGAGAGTATTTCCCCTCGGGATAAATTTATACTATTACTCAGGCAAAACCACTGGCATCAGTTAGCAATATAATAATTAGAAGTGTCAACCCTAGCACATTTCCATATCCGTGGGGAGTGGAGAGTGGTTGATGGCTCGCAAGGGCATCTCAATTTAACACAAGGATTCACGGCAGTACAGCCCATAGAATACTTTTTATCCTGAGAGTATTTTCGCCTGAGATAACTTTATACAATTACGCAGACGAAACCGTTGGCAGCAGCTAGTCATCATCATCTCAGCCGAAAGACGTCCACTGCTGGACATAGGCCTCCCCCAAGCGTCCCCACAACGACCGGTCCCATGCGTCTCGCATCCATTGGATTCCCGCGACCCTCGCCAGGTCGTGGGAGGCCTTCTAACGCTGCGTCTTCCAAAACGTGGCCGCAACTCCAGAACCTTCCGTCCCCATCGACCATCCGTTCTATGAGCAATGTGCCTTGCCCACTGCCACTTAAGTTTGGCGATTCTTCGGGTTATGTCGGTAACCTTGGTTCTCTTGCGCATGTTTTCATTTAATTTCTCAGCAGCTAATAATATAATAATTAGAAGTGTCAACCCTAGCACATTTCCATATCCGTGGGGACTGGAGAGTGGTTGATGGCTCGCAAGAGCATCTCAATTCGGAAGCTGCGCGGTGACGGAGCGGTGCCGGTTGGCGCGGTTATACCTACTGCTCTCGTAATCAGTGGTGTCGTTTGTTAGAGGGGAGCAGAGGTGTAGGTATAGCTTCAACGAGTTAAATTGATAAATTGAATTTGAACAAATATCTGTTTTAACTATGTCAAAATATTGAACCATACTTTTTTTAGATGTAGATGTGGAGGGTCTAGGTGTGGTGGTGTGGATGGATGGAGAGGGAGAGGGAGGCCAAAGAAAAGATGGATGAATTGTGTGAGAAGTGAGATGGAAGAAAAGGGAGTGAGTGATAGCGTGACGAGTGACAGGACAGAATGGAAATTAATCTGAATCTGAAGAAAAAAACCGGCCAAGAGCGTGTCGGGCCACGCTCAGTGTAGGGTTCCGTAGTTTCCCGTCCGTCACAATAAGTGTCCCCAACTTTCAAAAACTGTTTGTCCCATCAAGTTCAAAATATTTTTCCTAGTAAGTCTTTATAAAGCTCTACTTTCCAGATTTTTTTCATATGATGATGATGATTTTTTTTTTAGGTGTGTAGATCGCCTAATGACTTGTCCCGCACTTGAACGGAGCAAGAGGGCGTGTCTAACTTTTACTGACTAAAACCCAATCCTTTGTTCCTCCTTTGCCTTCGTTCTAGGATCCCAGGGTTCATTTTCACATAATCCATGGCCCCAATACATCCCACCGTACTAATATTACAAAGTGTGAAAGTAAATCAGTCTGTCTGTTAACTCTCCACGTCCGTTATCACGGCTGAACGAATTTGGATAAAACTCAACACGCGGATAGGCCGTGTCCTGGAACAGAACATACAATAGTTTTCATTCCAGCAGTATGTTCTCTTATGATAATTTCCACGCGGTTATTATGTTTCCTATAATTTTCAGTGTGTAGCAGTTTCGTCCGCGTGAAATTAGGTAATTATTCCAAGGAAAGATAAAACATTATAAATTATAATAAAAATTCATAAAGATCATAAACGCCCGTTTTCAATAACCTACCGCAGTTCATAGATAGCTATCTCCGATAAACAGTAACATTCTATCTATCCATCCACAACTTTTGGTAGGAAATGCTATCCGTCGGTAGGTTACCTATAGGAAAGCAAGTAAGGGCAAAAGGATAGATTTGTTTATCTTTAGTAGCTGCAATTGTAGATTGATTGTAGCTTATTGAAAACGGGCGAAAGTGATAAAACTTTTGCTTGTTTGGCTATTCAGAAAAAGCCATTATTTCAGAAGATAAAACTGCAACATACGATACATGCAATCTAAACCCAAGCACCACATACAGGCTGTTGCCTAAACCAATAATTTAAAATCACGCTTCGAACAATAAAAATACATTGTGCACCGACTTCAAATGCAGCGACATTTATAGTCAGCATGTCGACAGCCAGTGTCGACTGATCGCCTCTCGTCGACAATTTATTTTTACAACTGTACTCGATTGTACGCGATTATGTTGTTCGCGTAGTAATGGTGGCGATGTGTTCAACTTACATTGTTAACGACTGTACGCCGCAATTTAACGACTTTCCTGAAGTTTTGTTGTCGTATGGGCTTATCTGTATGTCTTACAAAGTTTCTATTTCGAACTCAATTTTGTAATTCATTTTACGTTTGCACGATACAGATTTGGATTCGAAGTATGTACGTGACACATCCTGTATATAGGTATTTAGCAGTTTGTGGCTTAGAAAAGCTATATATGACAAGATATTTGATAATTTCAACATTCTCATCTCCACTACGTGCATTCTGTTTTAATCTGTTTATCTTTTGTCACAGTCTCATATTATGATCCATACAGTATTACCTACTGGTCTGAAAAGGTAAAATATAATCCGACAACCTTATTGAAGCTGCCAGTAATGCCTACTGTAGACCAGAATTGGATACTGCATCGACTATACAACGCTCAACTGCACAAAATGAATGCTTTAAAGAGTCTTTTCAAAAAAGAATTGACTGTTCGTTTGTCTGTCCGAAGGTACTAATCCGAATACAAAAGTTTTGCTTTTAAGGATAGCTTGGTATTCTATGGCTAAGCGGCCGCACTCAGGGATATTAATTAACGTTAATCATCACTTAACTTCTAAACGATCTATTAAGAAATTGTCACATTGATAATTTTACACAGTTTTACAATGAAAAACTGTCAATGTGACAATTTCTTGAATGGACCGTTAAGAAGTTAAGTGATGATTAACGTTAATGAATGTCCCTGAGTGCCAGGGATTGCTCTACTTTATATGTCGGTAAAAAAAATGAAGTTCACAGATCCAAATCACAGGAGTATGCTAGTTACTGATACTACAGATACTTATGGTTGGACTGATGGTTTAAGACTTATTTCTTACGTATAAACCCATTTGACATCGATAACGATCCTCATAATACCGTTCTAAGCACTACCATCTAATATGCAATCAGCGATAGAACGCGACGAACATTTCGACATTTTCGGTACTCCGAGGGTGACGAGAGTTCGGTACCGTAGGAGCGTACGGCGGCAGCGCCTGACCGCGTTGGTAATTGAATTGGAATCTCGAACCACTGCCCTCTGGGTGTATTTGATCAGGCGCTTCGTATATACATAGTTATGTTCTTACAGACTGACGGTTTGATTTTAATGAGAGTATTGGTTTGTAATAAGTTATACCTACTTATTAATAAAGGGTCTACAGGGAATAAGTTTTTTTAAGGTGGAACACAGACTGACTTCTCCCGCTCTTGAAAGGAGCGGGAGGGTGTCTCAGACTTTTACAGACTAAATCCCACTTCGTGTCTACTTTGCCTTCGTTCCAGGAGTTTTCCTTTCAAAAAGCGAAGCCATGGCCTCAGAGGTTTCAACCACAGTTTCAACCCTGCCGGACCCCTACAGTTTGCTGACATCTCTTTGAAGTGCGCGTCGAACAATACGCGCCGTCAATTAGTTATACTTATGGTTTGTGTTTATTAAATGAAGTCATCATCTGCCTAGTCTTTTCCCAACTATATTGGGTTCGGCTTCCAGTCTAGCCAGATTTAGCTGAATACCAGTATTTTACGAGGAGCGGCTGCCTACCAGACCTCCACAACCCATTAACTGGGGTAACACGGTACTTCATGGCAAAATGGTTTATTAAATGAAGTACTAAAACAAAAAAAAAGACTTAAGTACCTATCTAATTAAAACTATAGGTAGATAAGTACACTAAAGATTCCTTACTAAAATATGGCCATACCACGTGGTAATGCCGCCAGTCTTTTGGTCATGCTTCCAGTCGACAGCGATGCGGAGGAATTTTTTGACGCCACATTTTAGTTAGGAGTTATACATACTCGTTGATAAAAAATATACAAGGAATGGATTTCTGTAATAGGAACAAGGAATCCTAAAAGAATATGCTACATGCCTGGTTTACGATGGAGGAAATATATTTCGGGAATGATAAAAAAATTCAAGACAGAAATGATACAAAAGTTGTAAGTTACAAATGCTCCCATTGTATTCTAACTCAAAACCTGTAGAATTAAAAAGTTAGCCTCTGCTTTCCCGATCTGTGTGGAGCGAAAGTGACTGTCAGATTTTTAATGACTAAAAGCCTCTTATGTTACTCTTTGCGTTTAAGGACTGCAGATTCTTTCAAATTCCGTAGCCCACGAGTATATAGATTGACGCCAGTTTACTTTATGAGCACTAAAAGAAAAGTCTTTTTCATCATTGCAGCCAAAAGACATCCACTAACTGTAGGGGCCCGGCAGGGCCGAAGCTTCTGGGGAACATGGGTATTCCGAAAGGTTGACACCGAGTCCCCCCCAGATCGAAGGCAACGAAGGAACGGGGTAGGAGTTTAGTCAGTAAGAGTCTGACACGCCCTCCCCCTCCGCCCAAGAGTCATGGGAGAAGTCATTCTAATGATTCCCATACCAGAAAAAAAAACCATAACGACCGGTCCTATGCGTCTTACATCCACCGGATTCCCGCGACCCTCACCAGGTCGTCGGACCACCTTGGGGGAGGCTTTTCAAAGCTGCGTCTTCCATTTTGTGGTCACCATTCTAGAACCTTTCGTCCCCATCAACCATCTGTTCTACAAGCAAAACGCAATCTATTCAATTCATTAGTCTTTATTAATATAGACATAATTACTTAAGGGGTTTGATAAACATCTGGCTTTTCATAAGCAATAGCAAAACGAAATAAATTGAAATACTATATTAAGAAAATTTAATATTTAATACAAGTCTTTGATAATGAAAATCTGCGAATATAATTTATTTACATTCTGTATTCAGTTAATTAAATGAAGTTTTGTCAAATAGATAAAAGTAGATATAATTTTTCTTGGAAAAAATATTCTTTACAATAAATGTAGATTAATATTGCGTACGAAAGATTTAAGTTTATTATTCATAAAGAAGTTAATTTTAATCATTGATATTTCTATGAAATACGCAATAGGGTATAACGGGCAGGGACGCGCCATGCTTGATTAAAATGGTTTTGATATTTCTATGTTTTAAATAGGTAGTTACAAGAACAATTCCAATGCTTATTTTTTAAATAATAAAAAATGTGTGTTTGTTTGTCAAAACAATTGTATAATCACGCTTCGAAAGAGGGGAAACTATCAAATAATTTCTGTTTTACGTGTAGTTCTAGACTTTTACTGAGTAAAAGATACCGTGTTCCTTTAGTTGTCTTTTGCGTTCCAGGCTCCTAAAAATCCTGCAGATATCCTGCTGGATGTCTTTAAATTCGTTGAGTGCTTTAAAAAAAAAAACTTATGGGCAGTCTTCAAACTTTTGCCTGAAAATGGTGCCCCTGTCTGGTTAACAAGTTTGACAAATTATGCTATACAGTACTTTAATTAGAACACCTGTCGAAATTTGGTATTAAAGTAGAGCGTGAAATATTAAACTATAAAATCACAAAATGTAGCACTGGCAGTTCTTCTTAATTTTCAATTTAGAACTAATCAGGCTTTTATGCTGGGAAGCTAAGACATACAAGAAAATCAAACTAAATATTCCTTTCAATTCGCACGATCTCGTGGGCCAAGTTTAGACAGAGATAAATTACGAATGTACTCGAATATTCTATTACGAAAAGAAAAATCTCGCGCATTTTTCTTTGTTTATCCCAAATCGACAGGAACGGTCATCATTCAAGCCTAAGAAATAATTCACGAACTTATTCCGCCTATGCAAATGAGGATTTAGACCATTAAGGAGCATCCCGTTCCTACAGAGTGCGCTACACAGATTTACACACCACATTAACATAAAGAACAGTCTTATAATACAGATATATTACCACAGACCGCGGGTTCAAAGAAAACACACAGGGTAATAAATAACACCATTTATTCGTTGGGCAAATGTTTCACAACAAATACAGTTAAACCTAAAAATAATAACAACTTTTGTAACCAACGGGCTGACTGTTTGTAGAAATAAATAATACTAGTTCTCTGTCAATGATCCCGTTCGAAAAGTTAACACTCGCTTTTAGCAACTACCTGTCGCTTTAAAGCTAAGTTCAGTCTTAATTCACTTGAAGCAGTCCGTCTTCACTCTTCTTGTTCAATTAGCGCGTAATCCAATCCATTGCCCACAAGCCCTTTTGATACTTCATTGTCCTTCGCTGTTTTTGTTGTTGTTTTCAACTCCTTCTTCCTGATTTTACCAACGTGTGTTGTCGCTTCTACTAATTCTAACTGCTCTAGTGGAGTCGCTGAAGATGTTTGCACTGGAACCTCCTTCTTCTCTGTCGTTGTTTCGGCAATTTCGACTTTCTCCTCTGTTACAGGTTTTTCTGTTTTGTCTTCCACTTTTACTGGTAGTCTCACTTCGATGGGCACTTCTCTCTCGGGTGGTGGTGGAGGCAGCTCATGTTTGGGCACAGACACAGATAGAACTCCATTTTCCTTGAGGACCGCGGTCACTTCTTCTTGCTTGCTGCCGGGAGGGAGCACGAATCTCTGGACGAAGTGGTTCGCCATGAACTGCTGTACATCATCCTTGATCTTGTGCTTTCCTTCGACTATGATGTAACGGTTCTTCACTTTGATCCTCAGCTCGTCGGGTTTGAACCTCCTCACGTTGAGATTGACTTGGAACTTCTCCTTGTCTGATATGATTTGGGGTTCTTCTAGAGCTTCCTCGACGTCCATAGCGGCTGCCGCTCTGATGAGTTGACTCCAAGGCCATAGGTAGTGGTACGCGAGTGTGTGGGTGATCTGTTTGTCGAGCGCCGAGAAGGGGTCCTCTACGCGGTGCTTCCTGCCCTGCTCGTGGCAGGCCGCGGCGGCGATGAATGCAATGATTACAATATATTTCTGCATGTTGCGTTGCTTCGTTGTGGCTTTCGTAATGTACTATGACGGCTGCAGGCCGGCTCGGGGCTTATATAGGCTTGGTGGTGTTTCGAGAATGTACGCCGCTCATTGATAACCGCAGCGGTAAAACCAGTTGTTGTAAACATTTGGAAAGTTTGAGCAGTCTGTTGTTTCCTTATGTAAATAAAGTGATTCATCTGTAATGGTGTTTTGTAATCGAGTGACATTGAAATTCATGCTTCTGGTACACTGAGTTGCAAAAACAATGGGTCACAAAGAAAAACTGCAGAATAGTAATGTTTATTATAAATGTCAGAATAGGTTACGCTTATACTATCTAGACCTTAAAACAGCAGATTTATAGAATTTAAAAAAATAAAGCTTTTGTTTTAAACCAAGCTGTCAATATAAAAAATGTCATGATTGATCAATAAAATATTATCAAGTGATGTGTATTTTTTTTATTTAGAATTTAATTTACATTAAATGGTGTTTAAAACCTGTTATCTATTTTTATTGTTGCAAGACAGTCATCTTCAACATACTATAGCTTCACTAGGTTGAGAAACTGTCACACAATTTATAAGCGACCTAGAATTATTGCGGTCCAATGTATTCAGTTGAACATTAATACATATTTTGGAGTTTTTATTTGAGTGGAGCAAACATTTAATATTTATTACAGTTTAGTTACTGAGAGAAACATATTTTTTTCTAGAATGTTCGACTGTATTACCTATTGATCAAAATACATTACGAAGTCATTTGACTGCCTTCTGTGGAAATTTCCAGAATTGCTGCCAATATTTGTTTAATCTATAATATTAATATGGTTGTGTTTGCTTGTAAAGTTGGCGCTGTGTGGAATGTTTATAGCTTGCTTACATAACCTACATAGTTACTTTATTTTTATATAGCCAGTTTATACCTACTAGTGCTTGACTGCAATCCCTCCTGATGGTAAGCAGTGATGCAATAGTTGATGGTGAGGCGCATTAGTTTATTAAGAGTCTTCAGTCTATTCACTCTAGCCTTGAAGACACCCAAATTATTATCAGTACATGTACGACTTTTCCAATTTACAACTATCGATACAGGATAACCTAATACGATAGAATACTTAATTATAAAGTAGAGAACTTGCTAGGATCCTTAGATACACACCTACTCCTTTCGCTCCCTTTAAGTTTCTAGATCTGAGTAAGTAGGTATCTACTTCGTCAAGTTATCAAGTATACTTCATCCCATACAAATACTATATTTGTATGGGATGAAGTATACAGCTAGCTACGCTATAGCCAGTACATATGTACTGGCTATAGCGTCGCCTGAGCGAATATTGAAAACTGAACTAAAGAATAAATGTCTTCCTTCTTAGCACATGGTCTACCCGTGTTTCAAATTTCATCAAGCGTGCAGCCCTTTAGATGTATAGAGGTGATAAACAGACAAAGTATCATTTTGTGATTTTTCTGTTACTAGCTGCTGCCAGCGGCTTTGCCTGCGTAATAGTAGAAGATCCTAAAATTACTTTTTACTCCTGGCATAAAATGTATCCTATTTGCTATTTCAAGACATGGTTTATCTGTATATTAAAGTTCATCGAAAGCCGTTCGGGCGTTCAAACGTGTTGAAGTAACAAACATAATACACACACAAACTCACAAACGTTTACCTTTATAATATTAAGTATGATTAGTACGTTTGGAGGTTTGTTACACCATAGACAGTCTTACCCTTATGGTAAAGTTACGTTAAGGGCTAGACCAAAATAATTTTGTATTCGAAAATTAAGTTATTCTAAGCTCTAATGCATTTTTACAATGAACACTTTTATTAGCAAAAGCTTGAGGTTGCCGACTCCTGCGCAGCGCGACGTGTTTAGATCACACACACACGCGAGCGCCGGGCAATGACCGCGTCTGTGTGCGCGGTACCGTTAGCAAAAACTACCAATGCACTTATTTGTAGGTCAAACACTTTTACTCTTACTACAAAACAAAAACAATAACACTTTCCTCCACTTTTTTTGCTTCCAGTATCAATAACCTTTCCAATTTGTTGTTGAATAAGAAATGCATGGTGATTGATGCTTTCTTTGCTGTCTGTACAACTGTATGTGGTAATTATTTATGGATTTACTCTCCGAGAGTGTGTTACCTACTTATGTTTTGTGCTTATGTTGGTGTAATTTGAAGAAATTGCCTCGAAGAGATGGAGTTGTGTCAATTTTGCTTGCGAACTTGCAAAACAATCTGGTTTTGGTTGAAAAAAGAAATTCTTTATTTCTATTGGGTCAATTGAGTTAGGTAAAACCTTAGATTTCATATCTCTGGCTTTATAATTAAGTTATGAACGATGGGCGAAGTACCTATTTGTCTTGGTAGTGTTTCAATGAACACAGTGTAATCAAAACACAAGACACGATCACATCAACGATTGCATCACTGCTTACCATCAGGTGGGATCGCAGTCAAGCACTAATCTATAAAAATTAAAAAAAAAAGTTTTTAAAATCGGTCAGTGTTACATGAATAAAATAAACTCTCTTTTGCGCATAATTTTGTTAATTTACCATTTTAATAAACATTCATTTTGTTTATAACATTATCTAGGTAGATGCTGAGTCACTGTGACACAGTTTTTTTCCATTACCTAAAGATGAATCATAATCATATGTAATTTCTTTTTTTTCGGGTTTTCCTCTTGCATGGGTTAATGCGTTCTTCGTAAAAACTATCACTTCCGCTTGACGTCAGTCGACGTCCGTTTAGGACAAACAAACAAATGGTTTTAATTGTCTAACTGTAGGGTAATGGGGTAAGTAGAACTTTTTGCAAAAGCTAGGTTAACAATCAGCTATGGAGGTTCTAATTGGATTTTAATTGAAAGCCTAATACATGTAGCGGTATTATTGTTTTGAAAGTTAAAAATTGCAGGTTCCTTTGTATTTTTAATTGATGTTTTCTGCATATTATATGAGTATATGTATTTGTATGAGTTATTTGCTATAGGTACCTACTTAGTTTTCATGTTCGTGACTTTTATTAATTAGTTATGAGTATTTACAATGTTTGTGTTTAATTATTTATTTCATAAAAGTATAATAAAACCATAACTGTGTACTGTGTGTGAATTGGCAAAGTTTTATTGATATGAACATTTATTTTCAGAATCACTTTAAATATTACCACTACGCATAATTATTACGAATACTTACTAATAATAAGGACCATAAAAATACATTTATTTTGAGAGACCCATTTACAATTTTTTTGAGATGGTAAATCATCAAATGACTTCCCCCACTCGAAAGTAGAGCAAGAGCCGTATTAGACTTTTACTAACTAAAATCCACCTATGCTATATGCATCATTTTTACCGTCGAATCGAGAAGAAGAAGAAGAAGATTTATTTATTTATTTTATTTATTTCTCCCTTACAACTATCATTACAGGTGAAAACCTAATGCGATAGTGCATCTTAACTAACATTAACTTAAGTAAGTACTTATAATATATAAAATAAAAAAAAACGAAAATTAAAAAGAAGAATCCAGTCCCATAAATATAAAAAATACACACACATAATACTTAATTTTATTTTATTATGCATTCCCATATGCATTTTAAGATCAACATAACTTCTTCAAACATACCCACATCAGTCCAATTTACATACCATCACCTCCATAATCTTTAACACGCATCCACTAACATAAAGAGAAAAGCTCTTACCGGTGACATTTGAAGCCGGTGACCAAAACAAACAAGGTGTCGTAAGAGAGGAATTGTAACAGGTTGTTGACCTTTAGTTACGTGCTGGTGACTCAACTGTCATGCTCCATCGAGTGGGTGGAGATTCTGATTGTGATATTGATCTTATTTATGCATGTGATTTGGAATGTGGGTGCAATGAAATAGGATAGTGACTTCAGATACTTTAGGCTTTTGTTGCGCCCTTTTTGAAGGTAAAAAGGAACCATGTTACTAAGACTCTGCTGTCCATGGGGTCACAAAGGGTAAAACTGTGTGTCTGTCCGTCTATCCCATGAATTTAACCTTTATTGTTAATAAACGTTTATCTCATGAATTGTTAGTTAGTTGAAATTTTTAAAGATTATGTATTACTGTTGTCGCTATAACACAACGAATACTTTAGTATTATAGGCTCGCGCTCGGACCATTATCTCACCTTACGGTGAGCGACGATGTGGTCGATGAGAGAGATGTGGAGGATGCTTACCTAGAAGTAACCTTTTCATTCTTGACTTAAAGACCCTCTGATTGTGGCTCCGCCAGGATAATAATTCATGTTGAAAAAAAGACTGTTCATTTTATTGTTTCATAAAACAATCTATTGAAATGTAAAATAGGCAAAGTTGTTATGTAGATAATAATATTGTATTGTTACCTAACTGTGTTTACAAAAATTATCGCCTTTTCACCAATTTAATGTCTCCTTTCTCTTGTCTTCCACGAAGTCTGACCATAATATTTACATAACTGTGGGGGTTTTTTCCATATTACTCAGCAAAAATAACTGTTCGTTAGAATCAAGGAAATCTAAACTAGTCTACATGTATAAATTAGTGCTTGATTAAATTAAACTGCATGACCGCGATCCCAGCTGATGGTAAGCAGGGATGCAATCGTTGAAGGCGAGGCGCACTAGTTTATTAAAACGCTATATTAAACGAACTTATTGTTTTTAGGGCTTAGTACCTACTCAAAGGGTAAAACGGGACTCTAATAAAGGGTAAAACGAGACCCTGTTTCTAAGACTCGGCTGTCCATCCGTCTGTCTGTCTGTCACCAGACTGTATCCCATGAACCGTGACAGCTAGAACGTGACAACTAGCACTTGAAATTTTCACAGATGATGAATTTTTGTTGCCGCTAGTCTGACTCACACTTAGTCAAGTGCAAGTAAAATAAAAATTAAAAATAAAGAAGCCAGCCGGCTTTTTTATATTTTTATACCGTTTATCTTAATTAATATGCGTGAATTCTCATTATGCATATTAGTATTTGACGTGCATTACCACTGTTTAAAATAATACCGTAACTAAATAATATAGAAACTCACAAAACCGGTACATTTAACTTGCTGACGCTACCGTTGCGTGAACACCGGTTTTCGTCATTGCACCCTATATCGATAAACTTACGCCTCTAATTTCAACTTTCACTCCTACAATACAAGACTCAAACTCGTTTACAACGCTTAAAGGACAAACGTCACTACTCTTTCTGGAATACTTAAGCAATTTTTCGCAATAGAACGTCGTAACTTCATTTACATTTTCATTCGATTCTCAACTTTAACAAAGTTACGTAAGGTTGATTTTCAATTGGTAATATTTCAGTCAGTAAGGTGCATTCGAGACTGTTCGACCGGTTTCGCGTAATATTGTAAACAAACATACGCAACAGGTCGGTAGGGACTTAGGGGAGGTTGGGGAAAAGAGGAACAGTGTTCGCTGTTATATCATCATCCATCTACCTAGCCTTTTCCCAACTATATTGGGGTCGGCTTCCAGTCAAGCTGGATTTAGCTGAATACCAGTATTTTAGGAGCGGCTGCCTACCAGACCTCCACAACCCATTAACTGGAGTAACACGGTACTTCATGGCAAGACTGGAGTCATATACTGGCTTCTGACTATCCGTAACGACTGCCAAAGATCTACAAATGACAGCCGGGACCTACGGCTTAACGTGCTTCACGAGGCACGTAAGAAACTCGGTATGTTAAGATGGTCACCCATCCACAGACCAACCTTGGCAAGTGTTGTTTAACCTTGAGGATTGATCCGTGTGGCTGTTATTATCTAGCCACGAGCTCCTCATTGCTCGTTGTTATATAATTATGATAATTTCACCTGTTACCTTATCATTTTATCGAGTTGTCGCCGGGAAACATGCAATAAGGCAGTTAATGTGGTTTACTACGTAATAATGTTTGTAAGTCGATGTTAGGCAATTAGAGTTGTGACATGACAGTTGCCGATTGGCGGTGGTTAGATTAAGTCACTGTAGATAAATAATAGGGCTTAGGGAAACCGTTCGAAAGAACACAAGTAGTAATAAGAAGTACCTAGAAGTAAGTGGTAGTAGCAGTATAGTAAGTAGTAGTAGTAAGTATTAGGTACCTATCTACACGTTTTCATTTTCGTCTTTTTAGGGATTTGTCACACTGGATGCGTTCTGCGGCCTGCGGTCCGGTCAACGTTGTCGGTCGGTCCCTCGCCTCCGCCCCGCCGGGCCAACTTGCGTTCTTTGGTTGTGCTCGCACGGTCAGATCGCATTCTATATAAAATATATTAATACCGACAATGCTGTTCATACATGATGCGGGCTGCGTTCGCTTTGACCTGACCGCAGACCGCAGAACGCATCCAGTGTGACAAATCCTTTAAAAGCAGTCCTGGGGCCTTACTACGAAATGTTAAAAAGTCAGTCGTGCAAACGAGGAAGACGGATATAGCTTATGTATTGCTCAAGTATAGGATGTTTCACAATCTTACATAGATTTTTATGTATTTTGTATAAATATGTCCTAAAAATGTACCCACTGCAAACTACTACGGCATAGATTTAAGTTAAGGTAAAAAGTTTTGTTACTATTTTGGTGTACAATAAAGTTTATTCTACTTTTTGAACAAAACATGATACAGAAAGCAGAGAACATAGCCCGTATACCACAAATGGAAACATTCGTATCACTTCAAGCACATAACATATGTGACTTCAAGGTTAGTTGATTAAATTAATTAATTTATTTTTATGACCTAGAAAGAAGAGCGATCTCGTCAGATTCGCTCTAGATGTTGGTCTTTAAATAGCCATAGTCTTGTAAAAACAAATACTCAAGTGAAATGTTTACATTAGTAAAATTCCGTTACTTAAATCATGTTGACTTTGAATCATCTGGTCATATTTTGCGGTCTGTATAACATATTATTTACATAATAATAAAATTATACCTGTTCTAGCAGCTTCCAGCGACTTCACCCGCTTGATGGTAGAAAAATATCCGAAGGAAACATATTTCCGGAGTAAAAAGTATCCTTTGCGCTACTCCAGGACATAGCTTATTCGTGTTAGCATTTCATCGAAATCTATTCAGAAGTTTTTGCGTCAAAGAGCAACAAATATCCATACATTCATATATCCACACATACAAACTTTCGCGTTTATAATATTAGTAGAATATGTATAACTGGGTCGTACAGACGGTCGTTAAGGAATTTTCTCCTGATGGATTTATGACTTAAATACAAGGAAAATTATATGAATTGTATGCTTGTGATGAACTCAGATAATGTTTAAATGTAATGCACAGATACAAATCCATACCTCAATGCTAAATAAACAGCTATTTATGATAGGTACAGATAGTTTTGGTTAAATAAGTTATTGCCCTTAGCACCCCATTGCAAAAAACGATCATGTCATCAAGATGACCATTCCACCTGCCGTTTCTTGATTGCCTCAGTCTTACACTCACGAGAGGTAAGAGGGTAACTAAACTAAAGTCCCCGGGAGTGTCTCCCTACAATTTACTAGATTGAATAATGTCCTCCGAACTGACAGAACAGTTCCATTTTATTTATATCCCCGCTCTCCCCTTTTATGGGGGGAAGTAATTGGATGATTGCGACTAGTAGAGGTTAGTTCTAGAAACTGTGTGTGAAATATAATCTGTTATAAGACAAAACAGTCGTACGATTAATCGCAGCGATTGTCGGTTTATGTTTGGGAAGTAAATATGTACTGTTTTGGTAGTGATAATTATGTTATCTGATAAGCTTGTTTTGTATCGATTGGCGTTGCTAAATTTACATTGGCTGTAGTTGAAGTGGGTGAACTATTTTATTTCAAAAAAGTTAAAGATAATTATGGTTTAATAATATTATCATGTTACAAAGGTTATTCGAATCAAATCAAATACCTAGGTTACAAGAATTATTTACATTAATTTTTTTATTTGTATTTTATGTCCCACTTTAGTAACTTTTGAAAAAAGTACCTACTTAACAAACTATAATTATTATTACAGTATAATCTTAAAATAATAACAAGAACCCCTAAACATAATTAGTAATTACTGACTAAAAACAAATTAAAAAAGTCTTCTACATCGCTGCAAATTATTATTTCCTTTTTTTAATTGCTATTTAAACTAATGCTTGATTGTGATCCCACCTGATGGTAAGCAGTGATACAATCTTTGTTGATGAGTCACACTAGTTTATTAACAGGCTACTCACTATAGCCTTGAAGACACCTAAATTATAATCGCACGGGTAGAACGCAGTAGGCAAATTGTTCATTTCTCAGACACTCCTTCTAGCTCTACCTAGAGTAGGACGAGTTATTCAATGATTTCCCGCTCCAAAAAAACAGTGTAATATGCTTAGTATTAATTGATGATCGATGACCTGATGGGTTGATGGTTCGCGGGAATCCGATGGATACGAGACGCCCAGGAACCCATCGTTGTGACGACGCTTGGGGGAGGCCTATGTCCAGCAGTGGACGTCTTTCAGTTGTTTTTTTATTGTTATAAACTAGTGCTTGACTTCGATCCCACCTGATGGTAAGCAGTGATACAATCTTCGATGGTGAGACACATTAGTTTATTAAGAGCCTATTCACTCTAGCCTTGAAGACACCCAAATTATAATCGGACGGGAAAGCCGGATGATGAATTAATATTATGGCTATAATCTCATTTGCTATTACCGGTATCGTGAGCATACAGGTATTATCGTCATCTGCTTGACCTTGTCTCAAGTAGGTAACTCTTAGGTCAGTGCAACACATTTTTTTCCATATTTGCTGTGTCAATTGTGAGCAAGCAAATGTGACGGAGTAAATATTACCACTATTATTATTATGTCAGCATGACACAAATTTCTGATTACGTGTGTATATTCTAGCAAGTTATTCTATCTTTTACGAAGTCGGGTCGGTCTTGGGTGTGTGTGTGTGTGTAGATTCATGTGTACGTTGTTTAAGTGTGTGTAAGCCATTTTCTGTGACATCGATCACACTGAACTGAAAAAAAATCCACGATGGATATTTTTATGTTTTTGAGTTCCGGCCGCGGGCTTTCGCTTAGCATTTGCCAAAAGATAAAAGTAGGTTTTAGTCAGTAAAAGTGTGGCACACCCTCCCGCTCTGCCCTAGAGCGGAAAAAGTAATTGGATAAATTTCCACAAAAGAAGGTTACGCATGTAGACGAAAAAACTAAAGTATGACTTTATGCGATGCAGTTATCGAAAAGCTTAAAAATTTTGATGGAGTGGTTATTCTAAAAAAATATTCAAATCTATTTTGAATATGAAATACATGTTCGTGTTTAGCAATAGCTACAATGAAGTTTTTAACTTTCGATCGCTGCTTAAACGTTTTCGTGAAAAAGGCAATAATCGCCAGAAATAAACATACATATACAGACGAGCACAAAAGTGTTACACCTCTCTCACCATCTCATAATGGGCCCTGGGTTGACGAAATAGAGCCCCGGGACCCTGGGGCACAGAAGAAACCGGAGTGGGTTTTAGTAAGTAGAATTATGACACGCTCTCGCTCTGCCCAGAGCGGGAGAAGTCATTTTAATAATTTACCAACTTAAAAAAAAAACTTCTAGTTACGGCTTAATATTTGCGCGGAATTATACGACTATAATATTTTAAAGTCGTAGTTTTTTTTATTGCATTAGTGTAATTAATAATGCTCATTATATTTTATTGTCTATTTTAAATGGAACGATTTCTAAATATTATATTTTGAAATCGACATGCTTCATTTTTCACGATTGCCACAGCATTAATCGACATGATATATGCCTATGTTGCATAAGCGGCACCTTTTAGCTCTCTGACCTATATTTTGCTTTTTTCATTTTTAAAACAGAAGTGAAACTACAGTCCGCATGAGCAGTTGCAAAAATCTTTGAAGCGCTGCAATACCGGGGCAGTCCTATCAGCACCAGAATGTGTTCTTGTATTGAAGGCATCGAGTGATCGATGCAATAGGGCTCAGTAGGCAATGACATCATCATCATCTACCCAGTCTTTTCCCAACTATGTCGAGGTTGGCTCCCAGTCAAGCCGGATTTAGCTGAATACCAGTATTTTACGAGAAGCGGCTGCCTACCAGACCTCCATAACCCTTTAACTGGGGTAATACGGTACTACATGGCAAGACTGGAGTCAGATTTTACTGGTTTCTGACCATCCGTAACGACTGCCAAAGATCTACAAATGACAGCCGGGACCTACGGCTTAACGTGCTGTCCGAGGCATGGAGGAAACTCGGTATTTTAAGATGGTCACCCATCCACAGACCAACTTTAGCAAGCGTTGCCGAGCGATCGAGCCACGAGCTCTAGTAGGCAATGACATATTAGTATTATCGTTGACAACAGTAGACCGCATAAAACCACTTTTGTGCCTCACAGTACAGTTGGACGTGAAAGTAAACGCAGTGAAAGTACTGTTCGATTGGTACCTACAGTATTATGAACTCAGATGAAAGCTGTGTATAGCGTCGTAAAACCTAGGTCTTATACGTAGCTTGTATGTTTTTAATGAGTCATAAACCGCTGGGTTTTTTGGGAGAAATGTTTGATAAGTAGCGAAAAAGAAATCACAACACAAAGGGCATTGAAGGAAACTTGTATAGTTTTGGTCAGTAAAATTTTGACACCCCCTCCCGTTCCATCCTACAACGGGTGATGATTTCCTACCTAGAAAGAAGAAAAAAAGAAAGAAAATACGTTTATTTGGCACACTATGACTCATGAACCTAATGTAAATAAAAGTAAAATGAAACATAAAAACGTGAAGAAAAATTAACAATTAAATAGGTCTCACGGCTTCGCCAAATAGGTCCAGTTTAGCATAATGCCAGGCAACTACGTAGCGGTGAACTTTGAACTGAACCTCAAAATATGACCTCGAAATTGAAAAAGGACAGTATTACACAAGTGCAATAACATGATCAAATTATGACATAACATAAACGAGCTTAGACGAACTAATCGACTCATACCTAATGGTAAGTGCGTTGTGTGTTTGATCCTGAGTTCGATTCTCGGGCCGGGCAAAGTGACTTATGTAGAGCTCTACCATGTTCGTCTATTTGAAAATAGTCTGTTAGTAATTCTTTTTAAATTTTATCAGGTTTATTTGACTGCTGTCTCCCCCGATTGGAAACAACGATGTGATGGACGATAGAGCACGCTTGCTAGTTGTTCACTCTTGACTTAAAGACTCCCGATCTTTTTTATAGGGTCAGGTAATCATAACACAACTTTTTCTGCTCTGAACGGAACGGAAAGGTAATATCAGTTTTTATTGGAATAAAACCGTGTCCCTTTTTTAAGGTGGGAAATCATCTAATGATTCCCCCGCTTACTCTTTACTGTTTAAAATCACACCTATGTTCTTTGGTCGCGTTCCTGGACCACGGGTTTCCCTTTCAGAAGTAAACTCATGGCCCAAGTAGGCTTCGACCCTGCTGGACCCTTACGGTTTTGCTGACATTCCTTTGAGGGGTGCAGGAACTACACGCCGTCAACGACGCAGGCTCAGTTCGGACTGTTACTGGACGACTGGACGGCTACTCATTGTTCGTCATCCACAAGCTCAACCTGTGTTCCTTTAGTTCTTTGCATTCCAGGGTCGTGGTGACTCTTTCGAACCTTCCTGCAGCCTAAGACAAATCGCCTGCTTTTATATGTATTTCTTTCATTTGTCGACGAGAAACACTAGTGGGAATACTCCAAGCACACTTCAGCCTAACCCTTTGTACTGTCGCCATTATAATAGCAACTGCATAAACTAGAAATCAATGCGTAGGTTTGATGATATTACGGTAAGTGTTAGTATAAACAGTAGTATAGCAGTTAGGTTTAAGTATTACTGTGTTTCTCTTATCTATGTTATGCCTAAACGCTTCTGGTTTCTGAATGTCAATATTTTGATTTTCAACGTCGGAAATGCTTACATAATTTTGTGGCTATAATTCTACTATTATATTAAGAAATCACGGGAGGAATTTGCGACTTGTATTGGCTGGTGCTGCTGGTGAGGAGCTCGTGGCTAGATAATAACAGCGGCACAGGTCGATCTTCAAGGTTAAACAACGCTTGCCAAGGTTGGTCTGTAGATGGGTGACCATCTTAAAATACCGAGTTTCCTACGTGCCTCGGAAAGCACGTTAAACCGTAGGTCCCGGCTGTCATTTGTAGATCTTTGGCAGTCGTTACGGATAGTCAGAAGCCAGTAGACCTGACTCCAGTCTTGCCATGAAGTACCGTGTTATCTCAGTTAATGGGTTGTCTCTTCGTAAAATACTGGTATTCAGCTAAATCCGGCTGGACAGAAAGCCGATCCCAATATAGTTGAGATAAGGCAGGTAGATGATGGTGATGTAATATGAAAGATAACAATGATCGAAATATAAGAAGAAGAAGAGAAAATAATAGAGACGGAATAAAGAGAAGAAAAAGAGATTAAAAAATAGAGTCTAAACGTGTGAATCCCCAACCGGTCCTATGAGACCGCGCTGTTATTGTTTTCCTATTGTGTCTCGTTTCGCGGGTATCTGAGTAACTACAAGGGAAGGATATTTTGTAAACAGCTGTAATTTTTTTTGTGTAACAGAAAGTCTGTGAATATTGTTGGTGTGTTTTATTAACAAAAAATAAGATAAACAAAAAATTAAAAATATACCTATAAAAAACATATTGGAAAAATGGGAGTAAATAATAGAAAGCATACAAGAACAAAAATATAAGAAAAAGAGAGAAACAAACGAATAAAAAAAAATTAAGTACGCGAAAGAGTAAACAAAAAACCGGGCAAGTGCGAGTCGGACTCGCGCACTGAGGGTTCCGTAGTAACTTACCTATAAAAACAGTTCAATCGAACAATTCGACAGTCTCGAAATGTACGTTTTTTGCAGTATAAACGGACGAATCTTTTTTTCCCGTCACTTTACCAATTGAATTAAAAATTGATTTTTGCACAGCTTCAACGGACCACGGACCCAATTATATGGTGTTAATTTCAACTCAATACCTCTAACTTACCTATGAATAAAGTTCAATTCTCGAATCGAGCGTTGAAGATTTTTCAAAAAAATAATTCTTGTGACGTAACAACAAATTTTCAGTTTTCAGACTTTTTCCTATATGAGTGCTATAAAACGTTGCTTCATGCCAAATTTCAAGATTCTAGGTCGACTGGAAGTACCCTTTAGGTTTTGATTCCCTTGCGAGTACTTGCGAGTTTCAAAATATGCAGCTTAAATTGCTGTTTCTTTTGATTGCGTTGACATAGAAGTTTGGTTTTGTTACAGCTTAAAGGTATTATAGACTTGAGTATTTGGTATGAATTTCAATTTAATACCTCTACGCGTTTATGAGGAAATGGGTAGTAAGTTTAAAATTATTAAAAAAATATATATTATGTGATGTAACTAAAAATTTATGGTTTTCGTAATTTTTCCTTTATCTATGCTATAAGACGTTGCTTTGTACCAAATTTCAAGATTCTGAGTTCACGGGAAGCACCCTGTAGGTTTTGATTCCCTTGCAAGTGTCGCAAATTTGCGGCATAAACGGCTGTATCTTTTGATTGCGTTGGTTTAGAAGTTTGATTTTTTCACAGCTTCAAGGGACAGTAGACCTGAGTAATTGATATAAATTTCAGCTGCATACCTCCACGCGTTCCTGAGAAAAAGGGTCTTGACAGACGGACGGACAGACGGACAACAAAGTGATCCTATAAGGGTTCCGTTTTTTCCTTTTGAGGTACGGAACCCTAAAAATGGAATACCTATTAGCAGTTTTTACATACAGGTATTCTAACCTCGCGCCCTAAACAATTCTAGCCACAATTTTATCGAATCCCTAGAGAAACAAGTTTCTTGAATTCAATCAAAAAGTTTCCATATGTTTGTTGTTGAAGCAGTATTGTTTTCGTTTGATATGAATCGCTTTGTGCTGAGGTACCGCAGACGCGGCCGCGGCGGGCTATATGTATGTGTAATGGGTACGTATCGATGTGGCATCGATATTGGTTCGCTATTCGATTGCTATGCCAATATATTTGGTACCAAAGGCTTTTAAACAAGATTCTGATTCTTTTAATATTCTTTTTCGGCTTCCAGTCAAGCCGGATTTAGCTGAATACTAGTATTTTACGACGAGCGACTGCCCACCAGACCTCAACAAACCATTAACTGGGGTAGCACGTTACTTCATGGCAAGACTGGAGTCAGATTTACTGGCTTTTGACTATCCGAACAACTGCCAAAGATCTATAAATGACAGCGGGATCCAACGGCTTAACGTGCTTTCCGAGGCACGAAGGAAACTCGTTATGTAAAGATGGTCACCCATCCACAGACCAACCTTGGCAAGCATTGCTTAACCTTGAAGATCAACCCATGCGGCTGTTATTATCTAGCCACGAGCTCCTCTTTTAATATTCTTTTTTTGACTTTAATTATTATAAAGGTTTTGTTGTGAGCTCATCTCCTTTTCACATTCATTGTGCGTATAACTAAGGAGAGGAATACCCTGCTAGAGTTTGTGTTTTCTGATGGCTACAACCTGGTGATATTTAAGTCACGAGTGAATACTCATAGGTTAACTCAGGTAAGCGTGCTCTATGGTTAACTACATACATCGTCAGTCAACATCATTTAAAAATTATAATCGTATTTATGGACAAAGAGTAACTAGAATACCGAGTTTCCTCCGTACCTCGGAAAGCACATTAAGCCGTAGGTCCCGGCTGTCATTTGTAGATCTTTGGCGGTCGTTACGGATAATCAGATGCCAGTAAATCTGACTCCAGTCTTGCCATGAAGTACCGTGTTACCCCAGTTAATGGGTTGTGGAGGTTTGGTAGGCAGCCGCTCCTTGTAAAATACTGATATTTAGCTAAATCCGGCTTGACTGGAAGCCGACTCCAATATAGTTAGAGATCCACGCTTTGGGATGTGTAATTATAAGTTTTTTCTGACTGACTTCTTGACAATTTAACGGTCGTACTGAAGTAAGTGGTTCTATTACATTTGTTTACATAAGAAAATTACAAACGAAGCATTATATTTTCCGTTCCGAATTGCTTATTCATATTTTCCGTTTCACAGTTTTTGATTTTTATCTTTATTTATTCTAATAGTTGTATTCTGTAAGATAGTTCCACAGCGCCAATCACTGAACCGGATCGGTAGGGGTGTGCGATGACGCGTTAATATCCGGAACTGAATTCTCGCCGGGTACCCGGATATACGGATATTACTATATATGGGTGTCGTTTTCTTGTGACACTGAAAAGTCAGTGAGAGATCGACAAGTATTTTGAGATCGAGGTTGAAAAATGTGGAGTGTATCTATATTTGGATTAGAATAAGCACGATTGATGCGAGACGCACAGGACTGGTCGTTGTGGTTATGATGATGATGATGATGAAGTATGATTCTGAAAGTTTTATGTTGTAGAGTTTTTTTTTGAAAATTCATCAAAAAAATCTGGCCAGATTTATTCTCTTTTAGATTTACTAATGTAATGCTTTAATTAAGCTTATCTGAACAAGCTCAGAATAGTTTAGAAATCTGCGGGCAGACTTGATTTGTGATTAATAATGACTATGTGGGATCAATCTTTCTCATCACACTACTCGTATGTTATAAACTTATGAAGGTAAAAGTTCATGTGTATGTTTGTTACTCCTTCACGCTTAAACGGCTGAACGGATTCCGATGAAATTTAGTACATGGGTAGACTATACTCTGAGAAAGCACGCAGAAGATGCTTTTAATCCCAGAACCACGTTCTCTCGGGATAATTTTCTACTTTCAAGCAGACGAAGCCTTTAGCACGGGTGCACCTCACAATTCTCATCACTTTTGCCTGCTGGCAATCAAGTGCATAAACACAGTCAACTCTACAATAAGATAATTCACGGAAGCGACACCGCAAAAAATGCTAGTCCTTAATACCTTAAGTTACCAATTTCAGTTTCTAATGGTCTTCAAAGACCACGCCACTAAATGGCAGTGTCTTCAAAGTCCCCTCGCGTCTGAAGGTCATTACCACCACACCTTGAAGGCTGGCTGGCCAGTTTCTTGCAGCAAATATCGCGGAAAGGTCACTCGCTTCATTATGAAGTTGTCACCACGACGCTTGAGGATACATGGAGGTGAGAGTACTTGGAAATGGACACGCCTAATGATGGAACTGAATTAAAAGATTCCATCTTTTGTTTATGATATAATCTAGTATTTGACTGTGGTCCCATCTGATGGTATGAATGACGTCTCCCGCTCTTGAGTGGAGCGGAACAACGTGTCAGACTTTTGCTGACTAAAACCCTCCCCGTTCCTTCTTTGTCAGGGTCCCGGGTTATCCCTTCAGAAGCCAATCAATAGAAATTTGTCTAGGGTGGGAATCGACCTCACGACCTCCAACATAGCAGTTAGGTCCACTAACCACTAGACCAACAGGCCAGTCCAGTCATTGATAAAATTGCTCCAAGTTATTTCCAGTTTCCACAAAATAACCCAAAATGCCACCACTAAGAGGACCTAAAGAGTACCTAGTCGTTTACTTAGCCATTGAAATTCTAAGAGTGACGCAGAGGGCTGAGAGAGGGTGCCAAGAGACCTAAAACAATTAAATATAAGTGTCAGGGCGATAAAAGTAATTAGCGAGCTAAAAGGTTGTGTATTTTTATGATAATGTTGGTCTAAAAGAGCTTAGTAAACTTGCTGTTTTGGCAGTCCGGGTGAATGAACTTTAACTGTTTTGTGTAGTGTCTTTAAACTTTATTTAGTGAAGTTATGGATGAAAACTGGATGAAGCTGGTTTAGTATAAATGACTTTTTAGATAACCTAGGTTAACTAAATGTTTTTTTATAATATCGATACCTTTGGGTAGAAAGGTCGTATAAACCAAAACCCGACTTTTCAGTAGAGCCGAAAAACTATTTTTTTTTTACAAAAAAATTCATAACTTTTTTGCTTTTGAAGTTATAAAAAAACTATCTATGAGAAAGTTTCTTACATTTTGCAAATGAAAAAGGTTAAATCATCAAAACCTGTCTATCTTCTTTAGTTTCAAAGTTAGCTTGCATTTACGTCTAAGAAAAAATCGATTCTTGGTTTATACACCCCATGAAAATGTGCTTTGAAAAAACTGTGTGGGTCGTATATCCATTTTTGGTAAGCTTAAGGTCACATTTAATGTCGTAAAAACCCAGATTTATGTAATTTTTTTGTATTAAAAACCATTTATAATCATAGATCAATTGAATTCTGACTAATAAATAATCCTGTTACTCATAGAATTAGTAGGAACTCAATTATTATTATTCTAATACCCAATAATGGTCGATTCAAATAAAATAAAACTACCTGAACTAACATTTATTACGTATTATAAAACCTTCTAATCAATGGTATAGCTGTCCGGTACCTGTCTATTGCGCTCGTTCTTTTGCTTGTCGCTACGCGCAAAATGCGAGCCTTGTGTGTTGGTCGTAAAGTTTTTTTTGCCCTTATCCCATATTAGTTACTACTTGGGGTCGGTGCAACACGTTTTCTTCTTCCATTCTTTCCTGTCGTCCGTCACACTATCACTATGGTCTATCGGTTTAGGTTGTAAATAATAGGTAAACAATCTTGGTATGTCTTTTTATATTTAAGAGGTCGTATATAATATACACAAAGATTATTTAAATTTAGTTTATCAGCTAACATCGATTTAGGTAAATACCTAGTTGCAAAGATTTTTACATACAATTTATAGACAACTTTTAGATGAAAAGACGTGCCAAGATTGTTTACCTTAAGTTAACTACCTAAATCGATAGACCATAACCTCCTTTTCTATCTTATCGGTCCTTACGCAATCCATCCATCTTTTCTTTTGCCTCCCTCTCCATCCATCCACATGTAAATTCAGAACTCTTTTAGTAACATGCGTTTCATCTCTCCTCTTCACATGACCATACCAAAACAAACGATTTCTTTCCACCTTTTCAGTCACTAGCGCCACTTTGAAACTTCCCCTAATACACTTATTTCTCACTTTGTCCATTCTTGTTACACCACACATCCATCTCAACATTCTCATCTCCGCTACATGCAATCTTTTTTCATCCATCTTTTTCACAGCTCAACATTCTGATCCATACAGTATGACAGGTCTTATCACGGACTTGTAGATTGCACCCTTCAACTTGAGGGGCATCCGTGGATAATAAGTTGTTCCCGTGACCTGTCGCCATTTCATCCATCCTGCGTTGATCGGATGTGTTATGTCCCGGTCTACCTCACCATTTCCAAATCGGTATGAATGTCCTAGCGAGGGCTAAAGGCGAAGGATTTTAGGGACCGCCGAAATCGCAGAACAAGTACTCTGTTTTGGTTCTAATCAATTTCACTCCAACACTCTCCAGTCACCTCACCTCCAATTTGCTTTGGACCTCTAGGTCACTCTCGGCAACCAGCACAATATCATCGGCAAACAGCATACACCAGGAGGCCTCTTCCTAAATGTATCAGCAGGGAAAGTTAAGGGCTGAGAGCCGACCCCTGATGTAGGCCGACCGCCTCATTCTAACTGCCACTGGTGCCTACTGTAGACCGGACTTGGGTACTACACCGACTGTACATCGCTCGGATCAACTGCACATACTTCCCAGGCACACCTTTCTCCATAAGGGCACACAACAGAACCTCACGATGTGCCTGGTCGTATGCCTTTTCGAGGTCAATTAATACCATGTGCAAGTTTTTATGTGCACCTCTGTATTTCTCGTACAGCTGGCGTATAGCGAAAATGGCATCCGTTGTACCCCGACCAGGCATAAAACCGAATTGCTTCTGTGAAATTTCACTCTTATATCTCAACCGCCTTTCAATACTTCTTCCTCCCAGACTTTCATAGTAGTTAGTTAGTTTCATTAGCCTTATTCCTCTATAATTGTTGCACTCAAGAACATCACCTTTGTTTTTAAAGATGGGCACTAAAGAACTTTTGCACCAATCATCAGGTATGAATTCTTCTTTCAACAACTTATTGAAGAACATCGCTAACTACATCCGTCCATCCACTCGCAGTAACTTCCACACTTCAACTGGTATTCCAAACTGGGCCAATGGCCTTACCATTCTTCATTCCATTTACTGCTATTCTGACTTCAACCATACTAACCATTCTCACTAACCCCACATTTTCTGGTTTACTTTCTAAAATCCCACTCCAATAATTTTCCTTATTCATTAGTCTTTCAAAATATTTCTTCCACCTCTCTTTGATTTTTTCATCATCTGATAGAACCAGTCCAGGTTCATTCCTTACACATTTTACTTAACAAACATCCTAAAGTAAAGTGCGACTTGCAATGATCATGGTTTATACACTAAACGTTGCGAACTATCTTTGGATTTACGACGTCGATTTTAACCTGGGTTTAAGTAATAGATTTAACAGTTTAGGGCGTATAAACCATTTACAATTAATGCATTTAATACTTTAGGTCGTATAAACCATTTACAATTAATGCATTTAACACTTTAGGGCGTATAAACCATTTACAATTAACGACTATTTTTACACCCTCCGTTAATATAAATTATGGTCATTACGTCATAACAAAATTACAAAAAAATAATATTTGGCTTTTACATTGAAAATTTACCTTTTTTAAGAGGCTATGACCGAAAATTTCTGGGTCGTATTAACCATTTTTGAGCGAATTTCTACATTTCGTATATACAGATCGATAGAGAAAAAAAATCTGAGAAAAATGGTATATTTAACTCAATTTGGCCAAAATGGTTTATACGACCTTTCTACCCAAAGGTAGCGATATAAGTACACCACATTCTGTGTATGATTCTGAACACTTTCTTATTTTATTTTATTTGTATTTTTTAAACTAAAAATATCATCAAGATTTATTAGAATAACGATATTATGAACCCCAATAATATATATTTTTTCATTTTAATTCACTTTTAACCTAATTCAAAAAGGAGGAGATTCTATGTTCGGGTGTATTTATTTTTTTCACTAACAATTTTAAAATAAGTAAAAACGTACAAGACGAAAAATTTCAAGACTGGAAACATAAATACTGGATCCATGGTACTACACACGTTCCAATAATAAATTAATAAGCATATATACCATCTCCATCTTTCCAACATCTCCACCAAAACGATATTGTTAGGGTGTAATAGTGTCCCCTCAAAGATACGAAGGTAGGACTAAAGAGTAATGTTACTCCTGACATTCAGTGATTGACCTTGGCCTCAATCGCCATATTGTAGTCTTTACGTCTAAGAATAAACTTTTTTTATATAGCATATGATTAATAACACAGAAATATCACTCGCCGTACATCTATACTAATATTATAAAGAGGTAAAATTTGTAAGTTTGTATGTAGGGGGTAAAATCTCTGGAACTACTGGTCCGATTTAAAAATTCTTTCAGTGTTAGATAGCCCATTTATCGAGGAATGCTATAGGCTATATACCATCACGCTACGACCCACGGGAGCGGAGCAGTAACGAAAAATGCGGGTGAAACCGCAGGGGACAGCTATTTATAATAATATAAATAGTGGAGTACTCCTTTTTCGGGACTAAGTTACCCAAGATATACTATAGCTAGCCAAGCTATTTTATAGTATATTCTCATCAGCGTCAATAGGTATTATGGATGGTAGTAACCAATACAAAATGAGGAGGAGCTCGTGGCTAGATAATAACAGCCGCACAGGTCGATCTTCAAGGTTAAGCAACGCTTGCCTAGGTTGGTCTGTGGATGGATGACAATCTTAACATAACGAGTTTCCTCCGTGCCTCGGAAAGCACGTTAAGCCGTGGATCCCGGCTGTCATTTGTAGATCTTTGGCAGTCGTTACAGATAGTCAGAAGCCAGTAAATCTGACTCCAGTCTCCTCGTAAAAATACTGGTATTCAGCTAAATCCGGCTTGACTGGAAGCCGACCCCAATATAGTTGGGAAAAGACTAGGCAGATGATTCCTGTATCGACACCAAGTTTTTTGGCACCAAAGGTTTCGGAATCCAAGTTAAATATATTGGTATTTTGGATGGTAGTAACCAATACAAAATCCCAATGTAAAATACCTTGGGTGCAGAAACAGGAATACTTCTGTATAGTATAGCAAAGTGTAAACGTGTTCCTAATAAATGTATGTAGTGCCATGTACTCTATGCTATATGCTATTATATTATAGCGTACTTAGTGTGAAATAAGCTTAAGCAATAGAAAGTGTAAAGCCATTGAAAGTTATAATGGAGACATGGAAATTATTTTGAAAGTTTCTTTTGTTGGTAATTTGAAATCACATTAGGCACAATCAATCTGCCGAGCCTTTTCATCACGGTATTGTAGTCGGATTCGAGTGTAACCGGGTTTCGAAGGTAAAGTTAAAGTAACTACCATTCATATAAATATTTCGCGAGAAGGCGTTTCAAATTCTTACTGACTAAAGCTTAGCTGTGTCCTTCAGTTGTAGGTGCTTTGTGTTTCAGGTATATCGCAATGCTTTACGCGACATTACTCGTTGCTTTAACGGGACCTCTCTTTGAGGTGCGCATGGAACACTACGTGTTGTCTGGATTCTCGGTGACTCGGTGAGCTACCTATTGCTCATTGTACGCAAACCACCGCCTATGGTAGCTAGAGATAGAATTTGGATTTTCGGCGGCTGGGGGGTGAGGATTGAGGAAGTTCATTCCATTATGCATGCAGTCGCCGCCTTCGCTAACTTTATCGACCATCTGTTCTGCGAGTAATGCGATAATCGCCAAACTTATGACTTAGGGTACACGTCTTAAGTTTGGCGATTCTTCGAGCCGTGCGTCGTTAACCTTGCTTCTCCTGTGTCTTAAACCAGTTAAATTATAAAAATCTTAGAAGAGTAAGTAATATCAAAACTTACATCCTTAAAAAGGCAACAAACTAAAACTCCCACGAATAAATAATGCAGCACTTACTAATAACATTTCTACAACCTCGCATATTTCCCACCGGACATACCCTCTGCCTCATAACCAACGCCGTCCGGCGGAAGTGCCCTCTAATGTGTCGCAGGTGCATACCGGAAGCACTCCCGAGGGCTGGGAGGGTCAGTGCTAACATTAACCTTTGATACGGGTCTTATGAGCGGACGAGATCTTGCTCCATGAGTTATGGGAGTGATGAAAGATTCAGGATTGTGGATGTTAGGGATGTAAGCATGACGAATTGCTTCCACAAAGGTTTCCGCCTTTAAAAATGCTGTGGAAAGTATAGACCATCCAGGGTTTTTTTTGGGAGCTGGGAAATTATCAAATGACTTTTCCCACTCTTGAGTGGAGCGGGAGGGCATGTCAGACCTTTACTAACTAAAACTACACCTGTGTCTATCAGTTGTCCTGTGCATTCTAGGACCTCGGGTTCCCTTAACAGAAATTGCATGTGGCCCTAGCGGGCATCGGCTCCACTGGTTCTTACGGTTTTGCTTACATTTCTTTGAAGCATGCATGAAACACTACACGTAGTGGACGACTCGGATCCAATCCGGACGGTTACCGGAGAGCGAGACGGCGAGGTACTAATTGCTCGTTGGGGCTATGCTTGTAGCGTGACTAACCTTCCAGAGCTTCAGGATTGCTGTCTCTGGAGTCCTAACTAACAGTAGTGCTCTCCCGAAACTACAGGCCACTATTTGTATGCCATACAGCTGCTTAACCAATGCACCAACCGCATCGTTACGTCCGTGTTCCATTTATTTTACAATAAGAACAATTCAGCGAACATTAAAGAACATAAAACCACAAAACGAACGTGATCTCAATTCCCAACAATGTTTCTGCATATTATTTCCAAATAGAAATAACGTTAAGCTCTATGGCTGCCGTTATAGGAAATGTTTCAATCGTGGCTGGGGAACAGGTGGGTGCAATAACCGGCGGGCATAGACAACACGACGGTGGTTCACGTTGCTACTATTAGGCGACCTTTGCCGTTTGTTGGGGCTCTAAGACTAGCGAAATACATTGCACTATATGGCATCTATGTGTCTAGGCTTGCAGCTGAGTACCGTTGTTTTACATATTTTTTTAATGGGAAGTCATCAAATCAAAGTCAACTTCGACTTCTTTTGCTCTAATATTGGGGGGCATACCAGACTTTCATTATCTAAAACCAGGGACTCAAACTGTCACCGTATTTAGTGTTTTTAACACTGTTTTTTAAAACAGTTTTAATAGACAAACACTTTTAAATGTAACAGATACAATAATGCTACCGAATCACACTGTAACCTTTTTATATGTACCAGAAATAATCAGTTGCACAGTAAGTATGGCTGCGTTTACCAATGTAAACACTTTTATAAGTGTTTTGGGTTAACATATTGAAAACACATTTATAAGTGTTCATTATTTGATTCTGTTACAGATTCACCATGTACTTAAACTTATAATTCTGTAACCTTTATGAAGGTGTTTTAAATTCCCTGTCTAAAATCACACCTAGGGTCTTTCAGTTGCTCTTTACGTTTTAATCCTTGGTGGGTTTCCTTTTCAGAAATGCCCCAAAGCTTTATGCTTTTAGCGGTCTTTGGCCGTGATGGGCCTCTACGGTTTGCTGATATCTCTTTAAAGCGCGAGTGGTGTTCCACTACATACCGTTGACGACTAGGACTCGATCTGGATGGTTATCAGACGGCCGGACGGCAAGGTACCCATTGCTCAAAAAAGGAAAAGCCAATCGCTAATATTTCTGCTCCTTTTACTTTACACAAATACTTATGATTATAATTATGCTAATGGACATTTGAAATCCCGCGCTTGTCCCCAAGAGATAAGATTAGACCTAGCTTAAATTGACTTAATATCCTATGTCCCCTAGATAGGACAGAGGGTTTCCACGGTAATCCTCCGTCGTGAAGGTCCTCCGTCTTGAGACCTAGTATAATATTCCGTTATTTTCATTTCTTATGGCCTCACTAATAAAATTGTTGTTCAGTTGGTAATTCGGTGTAACTGTAGTTTAATGATGCACGGCTCAGCTGCACGAGTTTCAATATTACAGGCGCCGTTTAGAAAATGATGTTATTTGAGTGGCAGAAGCACAAAATAGATGCAGAAGGCAATCTCATGTACGTACTTCCACTTTTCATATCTACGCTCGGCGATCGCGCTAGAGTAGGCGCCGGCCGCTCAGTCCGAGCACAGTCCAAGCGCGTATGGTCCGAGACATCGTGTCTGTGAGCGGGTTATATGTGTGCGTAGAGTAGGCGCCGGCCGATCAGTCCGAGCACACACAGTCCAAGCGCGTAAGATCCGAGATATCGTGTTTGTGAGCGAGTTCTGTGTGCGCGTAGAGTAGGCGTTGGCGTAGGCGGAAGACGCAGCGTTGGAAGGCCTCCCACAAGGTGGACCGACGACCTGGCAACGGTCGCGGGAATCCGATGGATGCGAGACGCACAAGACCGGTCGCTGTGGCGACGCTTGGGGGAGGCCTATGTCCAGCTGTGGACGTCTTTGATGATGATAATGTAGAGTAGGCGTCGGCTCCTTAGTCCAAGTACAGTCGAGAGCGCACTTTGTACATAGATTGCCTTCTGTACCTATCTCTTTTGTGAGTAGGCGTCGGCCGCTCAGTCTGAGCACAGCCCAAGCGCGCATGTCCGAGACATCGTGTCTGTGAGCAGTGCCCATTTGTGCGTTGCTTGAACGCGCTTTGTATGAAGATTGCCTTCTGTACCCATCTCTTTTGTGGCAGAAGATTGTGGAGCTTTCCACGAGAAATTATGAGAACCCTGTGTTTACACTGATAACGGAGATTAGTTTGTAAAGGAATAATGGCGGCGCGTTTTGTTCGAGTTAGGTACTTAGAAGGGTCGTGTTAAGATCATTTACTATGGAAAAGCGTTTAGTTACCTGCCTATTTATTTTTCCCGCTTGTCGTAACGAGAAACCAATTTTGTGGCCTTAAATGCGTCCTGCGCATAAAATAGTTACATATTATTATGTTTCACAAATTGACAATTACAAAAACTACTGGCCTCAAAATGCACTTTATGTCACACAGTGCTTTTGTTGTTATCTCTTAAAATACACCTCTTAGTCTCCTCCTGGATAATTTATTTCTATTAGGCCTATAGATTTTGTAGAGTAACGTGATTAATTGTAAACTATGTTTTCTAAATAAGACACGTTACAAAATATTTTTTTCATATTGAGGCGTAATAAACATTTATTAAAATAAGAAAACCTACTGCGATCTTCCCGTCTGATTGTAATTTAGGTATCTGCAAGGCTAGAGTAAATAGGTTCTTAATAAACTAGTACGCCTCACCATCAATGGTTGCATCACTGCTTATGATCAGGCGGGATCGTAGTATATTATTAAAAAAAAATCGCTGCATCCTACCCTTGAATATGTTAATTTTTATAACTCAAAGGTTTGCTGGAAGAAAACTCATTGCTGAGTTAAGCTCACTTTTGTACATGAACTATTTTTAATATAATGTTGTATGTTTTATTTTGGTGTACAATAAAGAAATAAGAATTAATATGAAAAGCATCTTTATAACAACAAGATAATAATATATGTAATACCAGCAAAACATGACGTACTGCCAATTATTTTTAACGACGGACAGATTGAGTCGTTAAAATTTAATTAATCACACATTTATAGCGAATTTATGAGTTCATTTTATGAGATTAATATTTGTATAATAAAAATTGTATGAAGATATATGTGTTAACATAATCATTACCCGAATCCGACTCGGCTGGGCGAAGTCTGGCTTCGGGAAGCTGCAAGGTGTTTTCTCGTCCAACATGCAACAGTGTCTCAAGACGAAAGTCCAGTGTGTGTTGCCAGTGATGACATAATATGGCTCGCAATGGGCCTCAACAGAAGGCTTAAAGTCACCCAAAGTGCAATGGAAAGGGCTATGCTTGGAGTGTCCTTGCGTGATCACATCAGAAATGAAGTTATCCGCAAGAGAACCAAGGTTACCGACATAGCCCGAAGAATCACCAAACTTAAGAGGGCAAAGCACATTGTTCGTAGAACGGATAGTCGATAGGGACGGAATAGTAGGGACGGTCTGGAGTGGCGGCCACGTACCGGAAGACGTAGCGTTGGAAGGCCTCCCACAAGGTGGACCGACGACCTGGCGAGGGTTGCGGGAATCCGATGGATGCGAGACATACCGGTCGTTGTGGCGACGCTTGGGAGAGGCCTATGTCCAGCAGTGGACATCTTTCGGCTGAAACGATGATGATGAATCATCACTATCATTAATTTCAGCCTAAAGACATCTACTGCCGGATATCTATAGACATCCCACAAGCGTCACCATCGTCCGATCTCATGTTTGTTGCATTCAGAAAATCATGTATGAAAACGGAACCCTAACGGCCGACATTGTGGGAGGCCCTTCATAAATAAGTCTTCCAGTACGCGATCAGGTCTAGCATAAGTATAATCGGTTTTGTGATGTTCCCACTGCTGAGCCTGAGGCTGCCTATCTAGGAGAGGGAATGGACGCGGAACCAGTGCGAGTTGGTAAATGTCACATGTATTCGAATTTTTGCATTATGGTTTAACAAGAGTGGCCTAATTTATAGTCATCCTAATTTCAACTGTACTTTCTTTTGAAATTCGAATTATTGCCTGTTTTATAAACCCGGAGACTAAATTGACACAAGTAATGTCAAACTTACTATAGGAATGACGCCAGTTCTTTTGTGTTGAAATGACATTTTAGTCTCCGGGTTTAAAAAACAGACGATAGTGTTTATGTTTTTGTATATAATGTGCCACTCCTAAACCTTCTAAAGAGGTAAGTGCTGTTGAAAGAGGTTCTATATAATACAGTATGATATATTTTCAATTACTTAGTGCCGAAAGAACCCTTTTATCATCCGACCTCAGGGTATAAGTACTAGAGACCTATCTAGAAAAGAAAACATGTTACTTATACGGTTATTTCACGTATAAATGTGGAGCTTATCAGCGAAGTAACATAAAAGCCAATAGTATCGAGATAAACAGACGAACTGGGATAGTGTCGCAGAGAATTTGATGTTATTGTAGGACTGTAGGTACCAATTGTAGTAATCGCGACGGAGCGAACCGTAAAGACGGTTACACACTTGTGCGATTTAAGACTGAACTTTAGGGCGTTCGAAATGTACCTAATATTGACTGACATTTTTGTATCTCTATACAAGGGCCTCGATCGACCACCAGATCAAGCGCAGCAAGTGGAGTCGGATTGGTCCCACGCTTAGGAGGGATCCCGATACCTAAACAAGCGCTGGACTGGAATCCCCATGGGAAACGGAAGCGTGGCCGTCGCCGGCAGACCTGGCGACGCACCGTATTGGCAGAAGCGAAAGCCATCGGACTGACGTGGAGCGAGGTCAAGCGTAAAGCGCAAGACCGTTCGCGATGGGTTACTAGTATAGACGATGACGCCCTCTGCTCCAGCTAGGGGATATAGGATCTTAAGTCAAGTAAGTCATACAAGGGGCTGTAAAACTCCGGATCGCTAATAAATATCATAATAATATAAGAATTAATCCTGCATCGCGCAATTAAAGTGCGATTTGAACATTAGAACAGCCCAAAAATCATCTATTGGGCAGTTGCCTACCGCACAAGACCTTTCTGGTCAGAGCATCCTCCTTTTTCAATGGAGGTTTGTGGGGCTATACCCTCGTTCCGTTTATCCATAAAAACTTTGATGGGTTTTAATCAGCAAAGTCTGACACGCCCTCTCACTCTACTCTAGAGCAGGACATGTCTTTTGAAAGTTTATAACCTCAAAAAAGCCTATCTAGTTAAATGTCATATCATTAACGAATTTGTAGAAACGTTAGTTTACTTTAGGCTTAATACTACCCTTCCTAAATTACCGATTTGATTTCAGTAGGCACGTCCGCCGCGTAAATACATTTTGGTTATCTCTTTCAAAATAAATATAAATGTAACCGTAAACATCGGCTTGCTAATGAAAGGACCCCTGGGTAATTAATATGATAGCCTGAGGTAATGTCAATTAGAAAAAATACCACCAACTTTTAAAAAGAACTGAAATTGTTTATTTAATTTCCGTTTTTAGACTCTTTTATAAAAAAAAGCTGTAGCAAAATATACCGAGACCTTTATGTGCTCTGAATATTAGGAATAGCTATACAAAATATTTCTTTTTCAGATTAAACGAAGGAACCAAATCGCATAATGCCGGCTTCTCGTCGCTCGTGAGCAACCCGCCTAACGTACCTTAAGCTAGGAAGCTCGGCTTCACACTAATTTGGATTCGTTCCAGTTAAGGCCAATACAAACGTGCGTTTCTACTTTTTTTGTAAAAGAAGGCAAATTAAGATAAGTTCTGCATTAATCTGGAGAGCGGAAATAAAGGAATTTCCGCGGCTTATTTCTTTACTTTTATCGCTTCGTTTGTGTTTAAGAAAATTGCTGGCTATGTGGAAATTGGTTGCGATTAAAGTTACCTTTATCTAAGGTTTTTTTTCAATCATTCAATGACTTCTCCCGGTCTCCCAGTCTGGTCTCCCAGGAGTTTATGACAGATATTTACTGACAGGGTTGGTGCCCTGACATCGCACCAACGGTCGTGGCAGACCAAGAAGGAGATGGCGGGATGACTTGGGTGTCTTCCTTGGGAATTGGCAAGAGGTGGCTCAAAGTCGGGAGCGATGGAAGAATGGAGGGAGGCCTTTGCCCAGCAGTGGGATAGCTAGGCTACGTATAATATAATAATTTACTGACTAAGCAACAGCGCAAAAGGTCACTACCGTTAATTGCCTCTGAGAGGACACGGTGGTGCTCCGTCCAAATTGGGAACACCTCCACCGTAGTTCTAGAACGCAAAGAGCCACTGAAGGATACAGGTGTAGTTTTATGTGTAAGAGAAGTCACCAGATTTTCCACCTCAAAAACAATTAACCTACTTAAATCCTTAGGCCTATATGGAAATTAATAAAACGTCAAAAGTTGATTACAAAAACAGAATAATTAATATGACAAAACCTATCGTCATCTGCCTAGCCTTTTCCCAACTATATTGGGGTCGGCTTCTAGTCAAGCCGGATTTAGCTGAACACCAGTATTTTACGAGGAGCGGCTGCCTACCAGACCTCCACAACCTATTAACTGGCGTAACACCGTGCTTCATGGCAAGACTGGAATCAGATTTACTGGTTTCTGACTATCCGTAACGACTGCCAGAGATCTAAAAATGACAGCCGGGACCTACGGCTTAACGTGCTTTCCGAGGCATGGAGGAAACTCGTTATGTTAAGATGGTTACCCATCCACAGACCAACTTTGACCTTAATATGACAAACAAGGGCGTCGCCAGCTTTTGACAAAGGGGGGGGCAATGGTGCAATATGATGGATGATAAAAAATATGAACGCCGAGAGCATGAAGCACTACACTTTGGAAGTCTTTGCCTCAATGACTATTTTTTTTTCAAGTGGGAAATCATCAGAATGACTTCTCCTGCTCTTGGGCGGAGCGGGAGGGTGTGTCAGACTCTTACTGACTAAACCCCACCCCGTTCCTTCGATCTGGGCGGACACGGGCTCACCTTTCGGAATTTCGGTGTTCCCCAGAGGCTTCGGCCCTACCTGGCCCCTACAGTTTGCTGACATCTCCTTGAGGCGCGCCTAGAACAGAACGCACCTTTGACGACTGGGCTTGGTCCGGGTTACTACCGGATTGCCGCAAGCCCGCACCTACGGTGGTCGGAATCTGGGCCGTTCCCTCGCGCGCTCGCGGTCGGCAGCCTCCTTCGCCATCATTACTGCTTCACAGAAGGAGGCAACCAACCGCCACCCCTCCTCGGTCCGCACCATGGCCTGTATCAGGGTCCGGCGCGAGAAGTCGCCACCACCGATAGCCTCCACGGGGACACGGTGGTACTCCGCCCAAGTAGGGCACACCTCTACCGTGTGCTCCACCGTGTCCTCCGGGCGGTCCACATCAGTGGTGACACCCGAGCGTCCTTTCCCCCTTGATCCGATGCAGGAACCTCCCGAACTTATCGTGTCCGGTGAGGACCTGCGTCATACGGAACGAGAGGACGCCATGACTTCTTTCCAACCACTCCTCAAAGAGGGGACTTACCGCCGCAATGACGCCGGAACTCTGTCCGCCATACCGCGACTTGTCGTGGCAGCGGAGTTTCGCCCCGGCGTTGCATCACCACGTGCAAATTGTGCATGCGTGCAAGGACTGTTGCCTCCAGTTCCCACGGTGGCAGGCCAGCAAGGAGGCTCGCTGCTTCGCGGGAGATCGTGCGGTATCCCCGCACCGTCCGGATAGCCACGATCCTCTGGCAAGGTCGCCGCGCAGCACATAGTCGTATCCGATGTTCCACAGGGGCGGTCCTATACCGATCCCTGCGGAACCACGCACGACATCTCTCGCCGTATCCACTCTCCCTGGTGACCGGGGTAGATGATGAACCTATCCGACAGGTAGGCCTCGATCACGTGACTTAGGAAGGCGGGTATCGCACGGTGCCGAAGTGCCGCCTCGATGCTACTCCTGGGATTTCAAGGGAGGTGATAATTGAATCTAAGTATGGTATTACTAAAGATCTCTTCCAGTATTCTAAAGGGCTTTCTGCTGAATGATTGTTTCTGTGACGTTGTTTCCCCCGTAATACGCGGCATTGATGTAATGTCCAACTCCAGTCCGATTTTTTCCGCAACAGCAGTAGCTTCCTTTATAATTTCTTGCAGTTTATAATATAGCAACATAAGTATAATTTCTGCATTTGTTAATAGTTAAGGAAGTCAATTGCTCGCACTTTGGTCGCTTTGCGGCTAGCTCATTTGATCTCTAGGGGGGGGCAGCTGCCCCCCCCTGCCCCCCCCTGACGACGCCCTTGATGACAAAACCTAACAGTACAATAAACTGAAACGTACCTAATCAAAACAACGATACTACCTACCTACCAAGAAGTTCGCAAACCAATATGTCTGCCCCCAAAAAAAAGCCGTCAGCAAAATAAATTCCCCCGGAACGCTGCCAATACCCCACTCGTTCCAATTTCAAATCCGCCGTACCTTAACAAGCTCTCATGTCAAGCGCCGATACCTTGATAATTAGTCCGGAGCGAAGCACGTTTGACAAATTACCCTCACTTTGGAAGGTCGCCAGTTCGACGCCGACTCCACTCTACCTGCGAATACAATTAATCTTACTATTGTGTTAAATTTCACTATTAATCCGTACGTCGGCTGAAAATTTTCGAGGCTGTAACTTCAGAAATGAGTTTTGTTTGGCAGGACTTGTTGGAAACTATGAGCATTGCGGCCAGGTAAGGTAAACTAGTTTGGATTCCTGAAGGTTAGACTGTAAGGAAATTAACTGTACTTTGGTTGTTCTTATTGAGGGTTCGGCTCTGTTTTAATATAAGACTGATTGCTACAACTTAGGGAACTTATAATTCAAAACTGAATAGGTTACTTCTGGGCAAGTGTGCTCCGTCATCGGTCACATCATCGTGTACCAGGTGAGATAGTGGTCTGGTCTAGCATTGACATTATCGGCCTTGTAATATTCCCACTTTTGGGACTCAGGCCTCTTCTTTAGGAGAGGGAATGGGCTGTAATCCACCACGCGAGCCCAGTGTAGATTGGTGGATGTCACATGTCTTCGAATTTTTGGTTCTAGGACATGCCGGTTTCCTCATGATGTTTTCCTTCACCGTTTTGTGAGCAGTGGTGATGAAAATAAATTACACAAAGTAATGCGCCTGGCTGGGTTTGAACCCGCGACCTACACCTCGTAAGTCGGGGCCGTTACCACTGGGCCACCACTGCTCTCAGTCTCGGTCTGGTCTAAAGCAAGGGTAAATATTATAATAAAAAACATTTGGCCGACACCCACTAAGAATTGTCTGATGTAAGAAATGAAAATCTAGCAAAAAATAAACACCTACCTAACCTACAAAGCTTCAACTTAACACGCCAACAAATGTAGACGATATTCTTTCAAAACTTCCAACAACTCACTTTCTTGAGAGAAAAATAACGAAAAGATAAAACACGAACGCTATTCATATGCAAAAATGATAATGTATTCAACAATAAACGCGTACGTAACAGGCAAAAACTTAAAAAAATACAAAGCGCCTGTTGGAAAGTTGTTAGCAATGAACATAGTTTACAAGTTTTCTTGCTTGCATTTTGCCCAAGGATTTTGTTCAAAAGATAAGTAGAAAAAGCCGGAATTTCCATTTTCTGTTAACAAAGCCTTCTGTAGTCTGTAGCGGGAGGAGAAAAGATCTTGTGAAGATGTTATTCTTGGTTTTGTTTGTAAAGTGAGTTTCTTGAGTCACCTTTATGTAAGTACCTTTTTACTGACGGCACGGTTGGCGGAGTGGTTGAGAGAATGACTGCTGCACTGTGTTTCACGGGTTCGATTTCTAGTAGGTTTAAAGAGTTTTGTTCTGGGTCCGGTGGCAAGCTTCACAACACGCCGCCATTTTGCTATGATGGCTGCCTTCCTTTTACATTTATGTAATGATGATTAGCCATTACATGTTATAATTATGATGTTAAGATTACTCATGTTTGTAAACGCACCCACAGTTCCACACACACAGGAGTATGAACTAAAAGACGAAATCCTGAATCGCGCTATTACAGTTACCCGCGTAATTTTAAAACATACAACTGTCCGAAATCGTCTCTCGGGCAGTTGCCCGGATCTGACATACATTTGTCTGGTCGAAGGATCCTCTCTTTTCAATGCAGGTTTCCGGGACTTTCCTCCCTTTTCAATGGAGGTTTAAGGGACTTTACACTCTATTCCGAATACCTCCATAACGACGTCCAGCAGTGAATAGCACGTAAGTGTTTATAACAAACATTTTACAGAAGGAAGAAAGACTGTCTACTGAAAAAAAAATATGAGTGGGGAGATATTACCTTTTGTTTTTTTTTTAGATTTTATGCATACCTTAGGTACGTGTCACATTGTTTCTATTAGCGTGTGCCTAAATAAGTTTGATGTGACTTACAAGGTTTTCATCACAACTAAATATTTTTTTGTAAGATTATGTAATCATCGTCATAGATGGCGCTAGGAGTAGCTGGTTCGAAAGTTTGCTAGAGTAATCTGTGCTTACCGTGTTTATAAATCCAAAGATTTTTTTTTCTTGTTTGAGGAAATGTGACATTCGAGGTTTTTACTGCTGGGCGACGATAAAGAAATTCCTAGTATGGACAAAGGTTATCAATAAAAATAATAATAACAAAACCTTTGTATGACTGATCTTAGTTGAATAGCCATTGTGAGTTTGATTGATGAATCGGTGCTCGAGGTCAGGGTTGAAGAGCAAATTGGTTTTCTGTTACAATAATATTTCGGGCACTTTTCTTATAGATTTTTTCTCCAGGGAAGATAGTTTTTGAAACGGTAAAAAAATAGTAGAATGAAACCCATTGAAAAGGGAAAAGAATATAACAAAAATTAAAGGAAAAATAAATTACGGTGATTTGAGGTCGGGAATTGTATGGGAGTGTGCTTTAAGAGGAAAAACGGTGTATCTTGATTTCCGACACAATTAAAGACTTAGGTAGATATGGAAAAATGTAAAGTTGTAGGTAATAAAAAGATCTACAAATTAAAAAAAGTGTAACAAAAGTTGTAGACACAGAACATATAAAGGAAGTTAGAAAGGAAATAGTTCCTGATTTGTATTGAAACGCGTGTCGCCGTTTGTCTCCCACTCTTTTATTTCACTACAAGCAGAAAACCAATGCCTACGCGGATTACGCACACAAATAAACAACATACACTTCGATCGTGAGTTTGTTATTGGTTGTCACACTAACGCAATTACTGCGTTTGACGTACACTCATACACGCGTAAAAATCTCATGTATGCTAGGGCGACCAAAAGGTCGATTATTGATATCGATAAAATTAATGTAATCTTGCTTCTTACTTTGCAAGTATTGTGGACTATGTGGACTTCTGTAATACATGTTGTGAACACGTACGATATTCATATATCATTCAACAAATAAAAAAATACATTACTGAATTATTAAAAACAATTTTATTATTAAAATTAGGATTTAACATGGAATATTTACCGTGTTTATTATTTGATTATTAGAGAAAGTCGGTTGTCTCTCAACCTTACATTTCCGGTGCTTATCACCAGTTCAAAAGGAAAAAAATATTGTCCCTGAAATAATACGGGTGCATTTTATTCCTAATCTATATTAACGATTTGCCGAGAGAAATAAATGTCCAGAGTGTCCTTTTTGCTGACGACATCTCAATAGTGTTTCCATGTGACGATGGTAGCAACTTAAATTTAATACTGGTCGACACTATATTTAATACTGACAAAAATAGTAAATTGGCAAAAGGACCACAATTTGAAAATAAATTTCACAAAAACTAAAATTATGCAATACAGTCCTCATCAAAAACGTTCATTGAGTATTAACTACTCATTCAATGACATACCGCTCCAGTGTGTCGATGAATTTAGACTCTTGGGACTGATAGTTGACACTAATATAAATTGGAAGGCACATATTAATTTTGTATCAAACAAAGTTGCAAGTTTTGCGTATGCTTTAATTGAGTCGAAAAGATCAACCGACTTCAAAACAGCGAAGACAGCGTACTACGCGTACGTCTATTCGTGGTTAACATATGGCATTATTGTATGGGGAAATTGCGTCGAAGTAGAAAAACTGTTCATTTTATAAAAAAGATGTGTGAGAATTCTTGCGAATATAGACCAAATGCAGAGTTGTAAACCTTATTTTATTAAATATAAAATGCTCACCCTAACAAGCATCTATATTATAGAGGTAAGCAAGTTTGTTAGAAAACATGCGTCGTTATTCCCTGTGGCTAAGAATCAAAGACCGCTGCAACGCTCATTAAGAGTAAAAAATGAATTAGCATTGCCAAGTTCAAAATTAGCTGTTTCAATAAGGACCTCTTGTAATGTGCATAAAAATTTACAATAAATTACCGAATGACATTAAGGACATAGAATTTGATAATAAATTTGTAAACGCATTTAAATTGTACCTAATACAGAAGTGTTACTATAGCTAAGAACTCATTTATTCTTAACAAATTGGCATTCTGTAATATTAATATTATCAAGATTATTTGAAGATTGACGCGTATAATTGTAATAAAGACATCCAATAATTAATAAATTAATAATTAAATGATGACAATAACGTAATAATAAATCTTGAATAACTTTATTTACTTAATAATGCATGCAATTATATTTTAATTTAATTTATATTAATCAACAAAAATGTTGCGGTGCCCTAGCAGGGTCCATGTACGAAACTTATAATTTTGTAGCAAGACCTTGTATACGTCATGAATGCAATAAATAAATAAATACGTATTTATTAAGTAGCATACGCTTGCTCTCTTTTAATTTAATATTCCGAAGGTTTTCGGTGTACTTTTTTATAATTGCTTCAGATGTTTTGCAGATTAGTAGCAATTCTTTCGAAGGGTACAAAAAACCACCTTTATCTTTTGCTACTATTTTTTTTTAGCTTTAATTACTTTTAATTCAATAGCTTTACTTACTGAACTCGTTATGTGTTTAACGATATATCTGTGCGGATAAGCATTTGATTTTAAGTTTCTTTTCCCTGACTTTGTTGTTATGTAATTATCGTCATCGAAATGTTGCGAACTAATTGTGCTACATTTAGTAGGGATCCAATCAATTGTACCAGTTGTCTCAATCCATAGTTTTCTTATACCTGGATCTGTTGGAAACACAAAACATATTAAATCATAATTATGTTAGTTTCAATTAAAAAATTCATAAAACTTAAATACATAGAAACCTTACTCAAAATCTATTAATCGTGATAAATAATGTTATTTTAGTTATAAAGTGTTGTATTGATAATAATCATTTGTACCATAGTAATTATCGACATTGTTTACAAATTGGCACAACACTATCGATATGTCAAAATTTCGTGGAATTGTACTTTTGGTTCTCTCGCAGTGAACGTAATACATTGCGCGATCGCTCACGTCGTGCAAAATGGGGTACCATTTTGCACGACGTGCAAATCTATTGCAAGCAATATATTACTATTGGTCTGATTGCGATTATATCGTTTTTGTCTACAAACTTCATAATGCTAATGTTATAATTACAAATATCACAAGTATTTTAATGTTTTTGGACTTACCGATGGAAAGAAATCACATCTCGTGCTACACTACACACCTGGCTTCTTTTCCGACACGTTACAATAGCGCAAGACGGCATAATTTAATATTTTTGCGGAGCTTACGTACGCTGTCAAAACAAAAGCACGATTGCTGACCGGTAAAGTAAATTTCGGTTGATTATGAGCATTCGCTCATAACCGCGGCGCGCGTGCCACGCCCACAAGGCCTTTCTAACTTCCTTTATATGTTCTGTGGTTGTAGATCTTTTTAACAGCGGCTCGTTTCTGTTTTCAGTTCTATCTGTGCTAATATTTTCCACACATTTACAGCCAAAACCAATAACCTATCTATCACATATCGCAGATAGAAAAACAAATGAAACAACAGAAAACATGATAATTTTTGTATTGTATCATTTGTTTTACAATCTTCAGTATGCCAAAACTGGAGATCGATAGGTTATTGGTTTCGGCCGTAAGATTATAATAAGAAAGCTAGGTTCTGCGTCTGTCTTGTTTTTAGGTGGGAAATCATGGAATTACTGGTCCCACTCTCTGAGACTTTCTCATCTATATCTCAGATCTATCTATCAGATTTTTACAGACTAAACCCCACTCTTATGTTTATTTTTTGCCTTCGTTGCAGGACCCAGAGATTCCCTCTCGGAAGCCAACCCATGAACTCAATAGGTTTGACTCTGCTGGGCTCCTGCGGTTTTGCTGAAATCTTGACGCACGCGTGGAACACTATGCGTCACCGCTGTCCATGACTCTCACTTGGTCCGGACGATTACCAGGGATGGCGAGCCTCGCAGGTCGGAAGCCCACGCCTGCAGTGACTGAAAATTGAGGGGAAGAGAGGACATACCGTTCTATGTATGTCTGTTTGTTGTCTTTTCACACCTTGACTACTGGATTCGACTTGATGAAACTTAGCCCTAAAGAACACTATATCTACACACAAAAAAACACTATGTCTTGGATTAAGATATTGACAAGATTACTAATCCCGGAAGTACCTATATGTTCCTTTCCCGGAATAATTTTACCAACGGTCACGCGGGTGAAGCACCTAACTCAAGCTGAATGGTTATAAATAATTAATCCACGAATTAGTGGGTTACAATGCATACGTTAATACGTATCACAAAGGTATTACAATATTCATGTCAAAATCCCGCAAACCAAGATTCAATACCGGAATTACGTATCATTCCGGAAATAACGTCAGGTATTATCAGGAATACAGTTGTCGTTTGCAGAATAATAGGTAATTGTTATTATTGACAAAGCCAAAATGTTAATATCAGGGATTGTTGTTTAATTATCAATCAATGCGTTTAGAAATCAAACGGTTGAATGTTAGCTTATTTCATGAGCAAAAGCGACGAATGATTACACAGGTCTACAAAAAACCAAATTTTTTTTTTGCTGGCATACCCATATTAAAATTTGATGAATTACTTGATATTAGATCGTACTTAAGTAGAAAAACGTCAAAGCTACGTGTAATTTTTAAACTACACACATCGGAAAAAAATACCCATTTTGTTGTGTTTACAGTGTTCGCATTCTGCCAATATTTGTAATTATTGGATAATAACATTATGTCGTCGTCCAGGAGGAGTAGTTCAAATGATCCGAATACATTTTGCTGGGTTTGCGACGAATATGTGGCGGAAAAAAATTAAAAACCTATAACGGCCTTCGTAAAAAGGCATATTTTGACTATTTCAAGATCAAAATTAAGGACCAGGACCAGCCATGGGTACCAAATATCGTGTGTAAAATGTGTAATGAATATTTAAGATAGTGGTAGAGTGGTAAACGAACCCAATTGAAGTTCGGTGTACCTATGATATAGTCAAAACCAAAAAACCATTTTGACGTTTGTTATTTATGTTTAGTGAAATTACATAGGGTAAATAGAAAAAAACGACATATCCTGACCTCCCCTTTGCTAGAAGACCTTTGCCACACTCAGACGATGCTATAAAGACAGTGCCATCAATTTGTTGGACATAAATATGATGGAGGCTTCTTCAAATGCACAGACAGTGAGTTTGAATCATCGGCGGTGCCCTTACTCTTTACACAAAATGTAGAGAAGCTAAAAGCTGGTATTTTCGATGGGCCTCAAATAAGAACTTTGATAAAAGACAAAGACTTCATCCATACAATGAAAAATTTGGAATCAGCAGCTTGGAAATCTTTCGTCAAAGTTGTCCAAAATTTCTTAGGTAGTGAAAAGGCAAAAAATTACGTAGAATTAGTTCCAGAGCTTCTGGATAACTTTAAAAATGTTAGTTGTTACATGAGTATAAAACTGCACTGCCTGTATAGTCACTAGGACAAGTTCCCTGAAAATCTTGGTTCTTATAGTGAAGAATAAGGAGAGCGATTCAATCACGATCTAAAATGGATGGAAGATTGGTACCAAGGTCGCTGGGATGTGCATATGATGGCAGATTACTGTTGGAGTATCACACGGGAGGATTATAATACTACACATTCTAAAAAAACTACAAAAAGAAGCTTCTTACCTGTAAAATAATGAATCAAATGTTTAAAATTTAATTATTTTGTTTTTTTTTTACATATCTCATATCTCAAAAACTACACGTAGCATTAAAAAAATAAGTATGCAGTTGTGATTCGGGGATCTAATATACTAAAAATCTGTTATAGTTTTCCCGGCAACAAAATCACTGTAGACCTGTGTTATAGTATGTTGTAGAAAACAAACACTGATCATAAATCATTTATTATAACAGTTATTATGTTACGTCCGTTTCATCATCTGCCTAGCCTTTTCCCAACTATATTGGGGTCGGCTTCCAGTCAAGCCGGATTTAGCTGAATACCAGTATTTTACGAGGAGCGGCTGCCTACCAGACCTCCACAACCCATTAACTGGGGTAACACGGTACTTCAAGGCAAGACTGGAGTCAGATTTACTGGCTTCTGACTATCCGTAACGACTGCCAAAGATCTACAAATGACAGCCGGGACCAACGGCTTAACGTGCTTTCCGAGGCACGGAGGAAACTTGTTATGTTAAGATGGTCACCCATCCACAGACCAACCTAGGCAAGCGTTGCTTAACCTTGAAGATCGACCTGTGCGGCTGTTATTATCTAGCCACGAGCTCCTCGTACGTTACGTCCGTTTAGTACTCGTAAATAGGAAGAACGTGACAACTTATATGCACCATATAAACTTTTTTTTAATACTATAAGTCAGTGCTTGACTACGATCCCATGTGATGGTAAGCAGTGATGCAATCGTTGATTGTGAGGCGCACTAGTTTATCAGGCTCTCTAGCCTTAAAAATACACCCAAATTGTTATCAGACGGGAACACCGCAGCAGGCAAACTTAAGTGCAATTGAGTGATTTGTGGTGCGACAATTACGTTTAGGTGAAATGATGACACTGTAGTGCGGAACTGCAACCGCTGTTTCTCAGTTGATAGATTACAAAAATATTTTCTTTTAATCTATTTTTTTATTTCATTTCAACAAATATCAACATCACGAACCTCCTCCATTATTTAACATCACAACTTATACTTGGCGCCTATATTTGTCCACTCTAATGATGAGGTAAACTAAGACAAATATAATAAAAACAGGCCTTAATTAAGACATCTCTGAATGGTTTGCCAGTGTAGGCGTTTCAATACTACATACAGTACTACGTAAGTTAGGTATACTATGTAGGTAGCTTATTATAACGTAAGAAGAGTAGCTTCCTTGACGGAGATAGCGGGGGCGTGTGGGTAGTTACAGGGCGATTCCCTGTAGGCGTGGGTATGCGGACGGCGAGCTATAACCGGCGGCACATAACTTGGCAATACGCAGAAATCGTTTTTTAGATCTATTTGGTGGTCAAGCGGGACGCGGGGTATGAGGTAGCGCCGATCCGGTGCGCGATTGGTGCAGTACTATAATAGTAGTTTATGATTGGTGTGTTAGACAACTTTTGCCTCCGCACTGCGTTACGTCCCGTTCGCTCATTGGCTTTTTTGTGCACCATGCGCGAAACTTGCCAACTTATTTGCCGGGTATTATACCCATTGCTCCCTGACCGGTCCACACGCGGCTCAAAGAGATGTCAGTATAATTGATAGGGCCAGTTAGAGCCTTCCGGGACTAGGGGCTTGATCGAAAGAGTATCCCTGGTCTACGCAAAAGCCACCTGAAGCAATTCTGTGAGTTTAAAGTCAGTAAAATTACTCAGAGTGGAAAAAATCTTTAGATATTAATTAACCTTAAAGTAAACTGAAAAAAAGCTTCATGTACTTGTATCTTTATACAAAATATACGGGACATAATTATGTAGACAGACGAGTACATGACACTTATAATCAAATGGAGTAGGGAAATTCCATGATGAACTGGATTTTTTTTAATTTTTGTCTTTGGAAAATTCATTCTATAGATACTATGTATGTTAAATACTACAGATGTATAAGTAGTAACACTACATTGTGATCAACAGTTATCCGCATTGGTGTTAAAGTCATTGGCATAAACGGTTGTTGTGATCATCATCATCATCTCGGGGGAGGCCTAACATAGGCCTCCCCCGAGAGTCGCCACAACGAACGGTCCAGTGCGTTTCGCATCCCCGTGACTCTCAAATATATTCTCTCAAATATACTACTGAAATACTAAAAACCGGCCAAGAGCTTGTCGGGCCACGCTCAGTGTAGGGTTCCGTAGTTTCCCGTTCGTCACAATAAGTGTCCCCATCTTTTCAAAAACTGTTCGTCCCATCAAGTTCAAAATAATTTTCCTAGAAAGTATTTATAAAACTCTACTTTCCAGATTTTTTTCATATTTTCTAAACTTATGGTTAAAAAGTTAGAGGGGGGGGGGGACATTGTTTTTTACTTTTCAAGCGATTATTTCCGAAATAATTGATATTATCAAAAAATGATTTTAGTAAACCCCTATTCATCTTTTAATACCTATCCAACAATATATCACACGTTAGGGTTAAAATTAAAAAAAAAACGCTTTTTACTTTACATGTAGGGGGGCTACCCTAATAAAACATTTTTTTCCAATTTTTATTTTTGCACTTTGTCGGCGCCATTGACATACATATTGGTACCAAATTTCAATTTTCTAGAGCTAACGGTCACAGAGATTAAGCGAGGACGGACGAACAGACATGGCGAAACTATAAGGGTTCCGTTTTTGCCAATTGGCTACGGAACCCTAAAAAAGGCGCAGGCAAGTTTAAGATTTAGTTCAATAGAAGGTTAACCAACAATTCACCTAATCTTCTACCATTATTCTACTAAATAAACCCACAAAAATATAAAGTTTCATGTTACTAGTACATAATGCACGAAATGCCCAGTTATTTTTTATTAACGGCCAAACACATTACACTGGCTATTTACTGAAGGAACAAGGACAAAGTTGTTACGCACAGTCCATTGAGCGCTGACTATAGCTTCGTTAGTGAAAGTCATCAGAAAGGTTATTGGGAAGACGCAATGGAATATGAAATCGAATGGTCGTTGTTAATAAGTTGTATTAAAGGTAACGCTGCCGGAAAATTAAGGTGGGATTGAATGAGAGCTTTTGTTTACTGGTCTAATTTTAACATTTTTAATTATAAGCTGGATACTTGGGATTTTAAAGATGGATTTTTCAATAGTGAGAGAATAGACTTGTCCAGCCGAAAAAACTAGTTTCTATGGAGAAAGAATGTCGAAATTTTTAGTTTGAAAAGTTTTCAATGAAATTGATTTATTAAGAGAAATCTTTAAATCAAAATTAAGGTATCGGCATCTCGAATTGTTTGTTTGTTGAAAATTCTAAGTAATTTTAGTAATTAATTTTTATTATAAGTAATTTTTTACATTGCTTGGACTGTATACTTTTACTGAGTAGAATACGATACTACAACATCGCGAAGCACGTTATCGCGTCCGTCTCAGCGAAACTACTTCATTTCGTTGTCCGGTACCGCGATAGAACACATTTAAATTGATAGATTACATTTAAAGTTCTCTTTATGATTAATATTTATTATAGTATTTATTAGTTTATAATTTTTAGCGTATATATGTATTTTATTATTTTAATCTACTTATTTATTCTAGTTGTTATTTGTTTATTATGCAAACCTACCACATGTTGTTTTTTTTTTTAACCCAAAGGTTGACTGATAGAGAATGCCTTGTTGCATTAAGTCCGCCTATGTACCACCACTGTACATGAAGCTTAAATAAATAAATAGAACATCACTCCGAAACTACTTGACTTCGATGCACGTTACCGCGAAAGATTTTGATTGCGATACCGTATCCTACCCAAACTACTTGAATATAGTTTGCGTCGCCCAGGTGCCACAAGTACTTTGCTGAACAAGCTAAGTACTACCTTAGCATAATCTACACTAATATTATAAAGAGGAAAGATTTGTACCTATTTTTGTATGTTTGTAATGAATAGGCTCAAAAAGTACTGGGCCGATTTAAAAAATTCTTTCACCAATAGAATGCTACATTCTTCCAATTCGACATAGGCTACATTTCATTTTGAAAAAAATTAGGGATCCTTGGTAAAATGTGAACAATGTAACCGAAGATGTAGAAAAATGTGTCTTAAAATGTCTTTCGTCGAATGCGCTGCCGAAACTATTAGCGATAGAACAAAATAATGTACAACAATATTGAAGAACATCATAATGTCTACAAAAAACTCCGCGGTAGCATATGTCCAACTATTGTAGTTATGTCACTACAACAACTTTTTTCATTTTAAACATTAATAAAAATGCTAACCAAATTCAAACCATGCTATTTATGTGTTTATATTAATCCTTATCCAAATAAATTATTTTGTGGTCAAAACCATTTAACTACCTATAAAATAGTTTTTAAATTATTTAAATTGGACTTTCCATTCAAAAGATATCACGAATTAAAAAATTCAAACAGTAAACAAAACCGCCATAGCGCCGTGGCCGTTGTTTCCTATGTAAATATTAATTATTTAAGTGCCCGCCACTTAAACCATCAAAGAAATTGAACATAAATAGACTTACATACAAATATAACTGTGGGATTTTTTTAAATATATAATTAATAAATAATATTTTTTTAATAAATAAAAATATTTATGGAAAAAAGTGTTTTGTATCCAAATTTCCAAAAATAAATAATTGTCTACCCTACCCTAGACGGGCTGCTAGTTAGGTTATAAAAGGGTCTTTTCTTTCTGATGAATGAAAAAAACAATAATTAACTAATAGGTATGTTAGCATTATCGGCCTTGTAATGTTCCCATTGTTGGGACTCAGGTCTCCTCTCTAAGAGAGGGAATCTCTAAAAGGGGGGTGACTATGAGCTCTTAACGCGACCCATTTGACGATCTTAACTGAATAGTTACATAGGGTTTAGCTCCTTTCCTCTTGCTCATTCGCTCGCCTGTCATTTTAACACGACATGGTTTTTTTTTTTTTTTATGGTAGGGGAATCATCAGAATGACTTCCCCCGCTTTTGGGCGGAGCGGGAGGGCGTGTCAGACTCTTACTGACTAAACCCCTACCCCGTTCCTTCGTTGCCTTCGTTCTGGGGGGGACTCGGTGTCAACCGTTAGGAATACCACATGTTCCCCCCAGAGGCTTCGGCCCTACCGGGCGCGCGGGCCCCTACAGTTTGCTGACATCTCCTTGAGGCGCGCGTGGAACAGAACGCGCCGTTGGCGACTGGGCTCGGTCCAGATTATTTCCAGACTGCCGGACACGACATGGTAAGGTTAGGTTAGTCAGTAAAAGTCTGATACATCTTCCCGCTCCGTCCAAGAGCGGGAGAAGTCATTCTGCTGATTACTCACTTAAAAAAAAAAAAGAAAAGAACTTTAATATTAAAGAGGAGGAGGTATTAAAGAGTCGATACATAGTGTAGTAGTTTCCAGAAAATTAATAAACAATAATAGTAATGCTAGTAAATGTAATTTTCTTTCTTTCAAAAGCCACTCACAAAGTTTATCATTTAACAAAATGGCTGCCGTCCCGCGTACTACAAACGTAGCTCCAAATTCCAGGTTCGCAATGACCTTGTCACGTGTGGAGTGTCGGAATGCCACGTGGAATGTCGCTCAGCTTTGTACGGAGAAAATGAAAGGGAACCGGGCTTGTTGAAGCTATACTTGTAGTTTCGGGAGAGGGGTAGGCTTCCCAGGTGATACTCGAGGATTTGGAGTGGACCTGTGCAGTGGACGAATGGTGGAATTTGGTTCGGAAAGCGTGGGTGGGAATTGCATGATTCGGTTCAGCCATCTCCACCATCACTCCTGGAATGTCGCTCAGCTTTGTACGGAGCAAATGAAAGGGAACCGGGCATGTTGAAGCTATACTTGTAGTTTCAGGAGAGGGGTAGGCTTCCCAAGTGATACTCGAAGACTTGGAGTGGATGAATAGTGGTACTGGTAGAACGGTGACTTTGTGACGTTAATATGTCATGGCAATGGCGTGACTAGTGACTAAGGACCAGTGACTTTGTAGCACTTAAAAATATCTACACTCAGCTTTTTACGGAGCAAATGAAAGGGAACTGGGCTTGTTGAAGCTATACTTGTAGTTTCGGGAGAGGCGTAGGCTTCCCAGGTGACACTCGAAGACTTGGAGTGGTAGAATGGTGGAATTTGGTTGAACGGTGACTTTGTGACGTTAGTGTGTTACAGTCAATGGTTTGACTAGTGACCAGTTACTTTGTAGTACTTAAGCCTAGAGCACAGGCGCAGGGTAGCCAGCTTATCGGTGTGCTACAGGATGCATTTCAGAGAGCGTGCGGGAATTGCGTGATTTGGTTCTGCCATCTCCACCATCATTCGTGGAATTTCATTCAGCTTTGTACGGCACAAATCGGCGGACTGGGCATGTTGAAGTTATACTTGTAGTTTCAGGAGTGGGGTAGGCTTCCCAGGTGATACTCGAAGACTTGGATTGGCTGAATGGTGGAAATGGTTGACTGGTGACTTTGTGACGAAAATATGGTGTAGTCAGTGGCGTGACTAGTGACTAGGGACCTGTGACTTCGTAATTAGTAGTCAGCATATATACGTGGAGAGAACAGTGGTGGCCCATTGGTAGCTGCCCCAACTTATAAGTTGTAGGTCACGGGTTCAATTACTTTGTGTACCCAATTTATTTCATCACCGCTGCTCTCAAAACGGTGCAGGAAAACATGCTGAGGAAATTGGTATGTCTTAGAACCAAAAATTTGAAGGCATGTGACATCCACCAACCCGCACTGGGCCCGCGTGGTCGCTTACAGATCAGAAAAAAAAAACTATCAATTTAAATTATCCTATTATGTCAGATATAAATGAGGAATTATTTAATGTCAACGTAATATTGAAAAGAGATCATTCATTCATTCGTTCGGAGTAATGCGCAAAGACACACCGAACCCGAAATCATTCATTATAATTCTTATCACGTAAAAAGTTTATAATGTCCCAGGACGACAATCCATTTCAATATCCAATCGGATTAGTATCAGTCCTCTTGTCGGAATAACCAAATAGAAAGAAGGAAATCCAAATCTAAACGGAAATTAAGATTGGTATATAAGGAAATCATCATCACAAATTATTTTTTTCAAAAATTACAGAAAAGTCCAAAATAAATAACTTTGATTTTGGAAGTTAGTGTTTCTAGTTATGTTTCTTCGTTATTTAATGAGTTTAGAATTTCTGAATAGACGCTTGATTTTTCGATGAAAAAACTAAGTCATTATTTTTCTCAATCCCTCAATCATCAAAACTAGATTTTGATTAAAATGGGAGTAATGTAGATGTACAAAGTAAGGTTTCCTATAATGTTATTTAATATCAATGGCCTATAATAAAACTGCGACCGGACGACCGGACGGCGAGTTATCCCGAACTCGCCTCCGGTCCACTGCAAGCCTACGGCCTGCGGTGGCTGGGAAAGTCCGAGTCATTCTCTCGCGCATGCGGCCGCCTCCTTACTGCTTCGCTGAAGAAGGCGACCGCCTGCCATTCCTCCTCGCTACGAACCATGACCTATACCAGGGCCCGGTAATTCAAGGCAACAGATATTTTTCAAGAACCTGCTTCCTTTTTTTAACCTATTGCGTACCCGCAAAACGAGACACAATAGTAAAACAATAACAGCGCGGTCTCATAGGACCGGTCGGGGATTCATGAACTAAAGTTGGTTTTAAATGAGAAAAGCATAATAAAGCATTACGCAACGCTGCACTTGCAATACACTATCATTTACGAGTATTTTCCTTGATAAAGTCTCCACGAGGCGGCTCAGGCTTCCTAGAACTGTGTGAACTATCGTAATGGAAGCTTCCGGGAGTCTCAGCCATTCTCGGAATACCTTCCAGCCATCCTTTCTATTACGCTCGACAATTTCCTTCCCTATTACGGGAAGTCCGAGGACTTTTCAATGGATCGTTGGAAGTTTGAGCCAGTTTTCAGTGCCTTCAGAACCTAGCCAATCTATGTTTTGGTAATGTTTTGAAAGCTGTCGATAGGATTTAGCTGTAATTCTGTTGAATGATTTGTTTCGAAATAACAAGGGATAATTTTTCGATGGCTAGGTAGGTACCTACATATTTTTCAACTCAGAAATAATAAAGCGGGAATTATATTAGACCGATGCATACGTGGGCGACGCCTGATTTGTAGGTAGAATCGCGTCGTCTGGCGTCGGTCTAATATTTATTTATTTATTTATTTTGGGAAAACAAACAATTACACACAGATTCTTAACTATAAATCCTTATTAATATAGTTCTACAAGTCTAGTTACCATATAAAATGTATGGAGACCGCGCCCAGATCGCCGTACGTGGCCCACGTTTGCCCCACGTAGTCCTATCCAAAAGCGGGAACTTTATTAAATTAGTACATGTGGGCAAACAAAATTGTACGTAGCGTCGCACCGTGTGGCTTCTGATGGCATGGGTCTAATGTAGCTCTACTAGTCTGGATGCCATATAAAATGTATGGAGATCGACGCGTCTAGATCAGCGTACGTGAACTACGTAGAACTATATTGGCCCACGTGGGCCCAATGTAGTTCTATAATATGCTAAAAATTAGGCTTTAATAAAATAAATACGGGTGCAATAAAGAATACGGATACATTCAAGTGTTACGTAAAATGTAATCAAAAGTATTACAATAGGATTAAAAGCATTCTGCTGCCAACAAATTACATTTCACTGTCACTGAGCACTTGTTCTGGCATCAGTCTTACTCACAAAGTCACAGTTACTGCACTTTAGACGTTCTCTTCCTACTTGTGATAGCAGCACAAAAGCCTTTGATTAATTAAAGGCTTCTGTGCATCTATGTAACGTATTTATTACTGGAGGATCTATGCTTTAATTATAAATTATCTATACAACATGTAACATAATTAACGCACATCCTCTCGGGGGGTCATCGTACTCATCATTATGAACAAGTTTTACTATGGGGCCAAATCTGAAATCGTGAACAAAATAATCAGCTGTTCCCTACATTTATGTTCGCTTATTTAGTCAAAATGTATGGAACAGCTGATTATTTGCTGACATCAAACAAATAAGTACCATTGATACTTACTGTACATAATTCTAGACACCCCGGTGATGGAATTTTTCGGCGGCTTAAAAAGTAATTATTTTTTTATGTCAAAGGGTTTGATTAGAATAACGATTGTATACAGTTTAATGTTTTTTTTTTATCAGATTTTTGTTGAAAAAATTAGGAAAAAGCTGACGAAAAATTGCACCACTGGGGAAACCAGAATCTAAAAATTGTATAAAAGCAGAAATTGATCGACTGATATACGAACGCACGACTATGGAACGTTTTGCAACCTTCCCTTTATGACGTTGTTGAGAGGGAACTTTGTTTGTATGCAAAATTTTATTCCGTTTGAACAAACACTCTTGCACTAGCCCGAACTATCCCAACTGTAGAATGTTAGAAGATTCATTTTTTTTTTTAAATAAACCCGAAATTTGGCACAAATTGTAATAATAAAACTGGTTATTATCAAAATAAAAATAAAACTGGTTATTATCAGTTTTTCAAAACTACCCTCAAAATACAGTTTAAAACTTTTTTAAAGTTAGTCCGCCAGTTCATAAGAGCAATAAATTGATGTAATTTCTTTCATATCACAATGTACCTGTTAAATCATTTTTATTTTGGTGTTCCTTAGCAAAATTTTACGAATTTTAGCAGTTTTCTCTCTACTGGAACTCCCTACTGAATAAAAAATATAACACTTACAAAACACCTCACATTTACAAACAAAAACTGCTTATTTACGTTTAACAATTACATTTTTTGTGCCAATGTCTTTCCCAGTGCCCTAGCTGTTATAACTAAACAAGGATAAGACTCATATTGCTGCTTACACCGGCTTTGACATTTCCAATTACGCTCACAATAGCTCGATAAAGGAGACGTTCAATTAGCCCCGTTCCCGGGATCCCGGGATCCCGGGGTGCCGGGATTTCGAGATTAAAGTGGACTGCCAGCCCTAGTCGACGACAGATTGAAGAGTGTTATGTTGAGGTGTTTTTTTTTTAATGATTGATTTATTGAGGTGGTGATTGAGTTTAAAATGATTGGTATAAGCAGAAATCATGTGGTAGTTACGAGTAGCTTTGTGTTTTTAATTTGATGTGTATTTAATTTGGCTTTGATAGTTTTCCTGGAATTCTTTCTTCCTTTATTTTCATAAATAATTTAGAATTTGATTTTAATTTTATTTTGATAGTTTGTTCTTACATAGTAGCTATAAGAAACATGTAACCGAGATATTTGTAGGAAAAGAGTGCCCTTGGAGTTTCTTGTACAGTCTTTCTCATAGAGATCTAGGTATGCTTTGCAATGTGCAATTAGCATATTTTTAGGGTTCCGTACCTCAAAAGGAAAAAACGGAACCCTTATAGGATCACTTTGTTGTCCGTCTGTCCGTCCGTCTGTCAAGACCCTTTTTCTCAGGAATGCGTGGAGGTATGAAGCTGAAAATTATATCAATTACTCAGGTCTACTGTCCCTTGAAGCTGTGAAAAAATCAAACTTCTAAGCCAACGCAATCAAAAGATACAGCCGTTTATGCCGCAAATTTTCGACACTTGCAAGGGAATCAAAACCTACAGGGTACTTCCCGTGAACTCAGAATCTTGAAATTTGGTACGAAGCAACGTCTTATAGCATAGATAAAGGAAAAATTACGAAAACCATAAATTTTTAGTTACATCACATAATATATTTTTTTTAATAATTTTAAACTTACTACCCATTTCCTCATAAACGCGTAGAGGTATTAAATTGAAATTCATACCAAATACTCAGGTCTATAATACCTTTAAGCTGTAACAAAATCAAACTTCTATGTCAACGCAATCAAAAGAAACAGCAATTTAAGCTGCATATTTTGAAACTCGCAAGTACTCGCAAGGGAATCAAAACCTAAAGGGTACTTCCTGTCGACCTAGAATCTTGAAATTTGGCATGAAGCAACGTTTTATAGCACTCATATAGGGAAAAGTCTGAAAACTGAAAATTTGTTATTACGTCACAAGAATTATTTTTTTGAAAAATCTTCAACGCTCGATTCGAGAATAGAACTTTATTCATAGGTAAGTTAGAGATATTGAGTTGAAATTAACACCATATAATTGGGTCCGTGGTCCCTTGAAGCTGTGCAAAAATCAATTTTCAATTCAATTGGTAAAGTGACGGGAAAAAAAGATTCGTCCGTTTATACTGCAAAAAACGTACATTTCGAGACTGTCGAATTGTTCGATTGAACTGTTTTTATAGGTAAGTTACTACGGAACCCTCAGTGCGCGAGTCCGACTCGCACTTGCCCGGTTTTTTTTTCTCCTTGACTGACTTCTTGACCTTTCAAAAGTGCTTGTAAATAAATGGTCTATTTGAAAAAAATGCTACGAATCTTTGAATACAACCTCTTTTAAACATCAGCAAAATAAACAAGTCATTTCCCAAAAACTACAAAATTTAATTGAAACTGAAAATTGTTACTTAACATCCGTACCCTCGTTTAAACCTAACATGATTGCCGTCATGAACCCTAAAATGGCACTTACTAAGAACTACTTGGTCCGTCCGATAACAATTAGGTACAGATTCAGACCTCAGGTCCTTGGTCTTAACATGGCCGACAATTACAAAGTACAGTCGTCAAATGCCCGTCACTCCTTATAGTCCATAATCAGCTGATTATCCGTAATCCTTACGTACAACGAAACGTACAGTAATGATGTCACTTATCCTAAACACATTGCCGGCATTACACGTTCCGTTACACGTATCTCTCACTCCAATTAGGACACCAAATGGGAAGCGTGATCAGTACCATATAGTATAGAAATACCGTTCTAAAACCAACCTTATTTCTTGGAAGTGTGGTTGAGTTTTAGTTGGCTGTTGGTGTATTTAGACTAAGGATTAGTCGTAGAACAATGAGCGCTGTATTGGCGAATTAGTCGTAATGGTATCTGCTCTGTACGTTACGAAGTGATTGCAAACATTGTCCCCAGTTACTGGGCTGATGGGGTACTCAGGAAGATTTGCGGGGATCCTACTAAAACATTCCACATCACATTAACGTTCTAGAAACAAAAGTTTGTTTAAATAATTTTGTGTGTATTTTTTACTACTTCACGCTCAAAAGGATGAACGGATTTTGATGTAATTTGGCAAATGGGTAGACGACGTCTTGGTTTTTTTTTGGGATAGAATATGATCAAATGTCTTCTCCATCTCTAAGGTGGAAAGAAAGGTGTCGTTCAGTTGCGATTTGCGTTCCAGGGCCCCAGTAGCTCTTTTAAAAAGTCCCGAGGATCTCCTGGTACAGGTTTTCGACTTCGACGACTTGTGACATCCGCCAATCCGCACTGGGCCCGCGCGGCATAATATCTCACGGTTCCCCATAATGAAAATGCCGTCACGTCTCAACAAGGGGCGTTCTGCTGATCAATTGAGGGATCATGCCTAAGACCTTCCCGTCTCGAATGACAGCGTCCTGAGATCAACTAATATTCGTGAGTAGATTATGAGGAGCCCTTTGACCAGCCATTAGAGCGGTCTATGGGAGACCCATGGGGAGATTATGAGCTGATAATTATGTTACTTATAGGGTTTGGTGAAATTAATAGATGGTGTTATGGTATAATCAATTAAGTACGGTAAAGTTGTATGATACTGAGAAATTAAAAGTATCTAAACTTTTAGAAAGTGTAAGCGTTCGGACTAACCGTCGTACGGCGAGTATCCATCCTTACGTTGTCGAAACCTGCATGGTCCGGACAAAGCGCTTTGCCTCATCGTTTATACCGCGTACATGGAAGGATTGGAACAAATTGCCTGCTGCGGTCTTTCCGTCCGATATAATATGGGTATCTTCAAGACGAGTGATAAACTAGTGCGCCTCATCATCAACGATTGCATCACTGCTTACCATCAGGTGGGATTGCAGTCAAGCACTAGTTTCTGGTATATTAAAAAAAAAGCGAACTTTCGAAAAATTTTCTTTGCGGATTTTTGTAAATAAAGACCGGATATCTTGGAGTCTTGATGGTATGGTATATTGGTATCGGGTCTTGAACTCTTGACGTGATTTTGGTAGTCAATATCAAAAATAACATCGCAATGAAGTAGGTCTGAACGATCCATGCTATCTAGAACTATAAGAATGTATCAAAATTTTATGCATGCCTATAACTTGATAATAATATCTGTGTTCCTACGGAGAGATATTTTGAAATATTGTTGTTTATAATATAGAAAAAACAAAATAAAAACATGACATTTTCGCTGTAAAAAAGTGCAAATTTATATTCGCTTAAATTTCGTTTGGGGTAAGTTTTTCAACAAAAAGACGACGTAGGAACCTATGGTCTGTTTTTTAAACCCTGAGACTAAAATGACATTTCAACACAATAGAACTGGCGTCATTCCTTTAGTAAATTTGACATTACTTGTGTCAATTTAGTCTCCGGGTATAAAAAACAGACCATAGATAATTATTGTCTGAATCCGAATAACATCATATTATGGTGTAAATATGCTTAAACTGCAAATGATTTTGGTATTACGTTTGTATGGATAATTCTAACGTCGCGCCCGCCTTCTACTCGATACGTCGATTCGATACGTCGACGCGATACGTCAACTCGATACGTCGACTCGATACGTCAACTCGATACGTCGACTCGATACGTCAACTCGATACGTCGACTCATTACGTCGACTCGATACGTCGACTCTATACGTCGACTCGATACGTCGACTCGTTACGTCGCCTCAATACGTCGACTCGTTACGTCGACTCGATATGTCGAGCCCCGTCGAAGACCGTCTTACCGTTATTACACTACGCGACGTAAACTAAGACCGTTCGTAAAAACGAGTGGTGTAATAGGCCTCTTACAGTCGCCCTGGGGCCGAATCTGCTATGCAATAGTGTCAGAATGGTCGATCATTGAGCAGTGCAAGGGGGACGGAGCTATACAACTTACATAGCTCCGTCCCGCCTGCACCAAAAAATGGTCAACCATTCTGACACAATTGTAATAGCAGACTGAGGCCTCTAATATTATGTAAGGCAATTTAACACATTTATTTACAAAACACGTGCACCAGTATCAAATAATTTTTATACTTAAGTGGTCGTTTAGTTCGTTGTTTCGTTGTACCATATCGCTGTCCGATTAGTTTCATGACGAATTGCGCCCATTTGCATTCGTCTCATAGCCTAGTTTATCTCGCAAACTAAATAGTTTTTTCTTAGACTGAAACAAATGGACAATAAACTTGAAAAACTCTTCAATTAAGGATAAGACTAGTTTAATTAGCTGTGAAGTTAGAACAATTGTGTTTTATACACTTCTCCAGAACAAATAAATTAAGCGGAATATTTTTTGTTTTATCTTTTCTTTTTTAATGTAAGAAATTATCCAATGGCTTCTCCTACTCTAGATGGAGGGGAAAGACGTTTCAGACTTTTACTGACTAAGGACTAAAACTACATTTGTGTCTTTCAATAGTTCTTTGCATTCTAAAACTATGGCTTTTCTTTCCAGAAAATCCTCGCGTATCTAGATATAGGTAGGTATTAATATTCTGAAGAGTTTGTTGGTTTGCACGCGCTAATCTCAGAAATTACTGATTCGAATTACAAAAATCGTTTAGTGTTTTTTTTCGAGTTTGGTGAAAACTTACCTTTGTACCTACAAAGGTACTTTTTATTAAAATATTTATTTTCTCACCCTTCTTACTCTGACTTGATATCGAAATAGCACTCCAACTTTGAATAGAAAATTCTCACTTCAAAATATATTTTTTCTACTTCCAGTTTCATCCTACTGTAATTTTGTTTCATTTTTTACCGTTAACGACGGCTTCTGCACTGGTCTATTAAGAACAGTTATGTCTAAACCTTAAACAAACCCCATTCAATTATAAAACAGTAAACCAATAATAAACCTGCTAAAAGATCTCAGTAAAAAAATAAGCAAAATCGTATTGAACAACTAGTATGAAAACTATCAAAATTGCTTGCTCATGACAAAGCATTTCTCTCAAGCCGACAAACATCTCGACACCCTCGTAGTTTGTGAGGACGTGACGGGACGGACAAACTGACAATTGATGTTCGAACGCACTGCTACTGTCGCAAACATTCGTATAAACGACTTCTTGAATATGCGTGAATGCTTCGAAGAAATTCTTACTAGTTTCAGAATATATTTGGAAGATTTACATGCGACTTTTTTTGGGGTGAGAAATCATCCAATAACTACTCCCACTCTAGAGTGTCAGACTTTTACTAAATAAAACTCACATTGTGCTCTTTAATTTCTTTTTTCGTTCTAGTACCACGGCATGGTTGCCTTTTGCGAATTGTGTGACCCTAATGGGCATCGGCTCTGCCGGGCCCCTACGGTTTCACTGACGTGTTTTTGAGATGTGTCTGAAACACTACGTAGGTACCTTGTCAGACTGCCAGTGTAGGTAAGTCCACAAGCTGCAGCTACGATCAATAGATGTCTTGGGACTCCCGAAGCCACAGGAGGCGTCTGCTGTCGCGGCAGCTGGGCGTGAAGATATAAATACCCTCAGGTGTGATCACCACCGCTGATCGCCACTACGATGACATGACGGACCGCTCCACACAAACGTTCAATATCTTTAGTGTATGCTGTCAAATGGTCCTAGTTACTTGTTTAGTATAAATCAAAGATTATTTCATTTTTTTACAACTATGTAAATGCATAACTACTTCACAGCTACTAGTCTTCTGTAAACTAATAAAAACACACATTTTAGAAGCAGTGGAGGATGCATTTTACATAGGTAGTAGCTACTTTCAGAGCACGGGACTACCGAACCACTCCGGTTCGTATTTGAGACAATTTTATATCCTCTGCGATATAAACGCAACACTCCTTCGATCGCAAAATTACAGCCAAACTGCATCGGAATAATGACGTAACATTTATGACGTCATATAACTCAGATACTTCTGAGACGAGAGCTTGAGTACCAGCTAGTGCCGAACTTATCCGGATAGCGCGGTAACTGCCACTAAATAACTGATCAGGGATTTAAGACCATATTTTGATGACTCTAAGGTAGTTATTGCAGTCATTTGGAGTGTGGACTAGTTTTTATTGCTCCGAGATAGTGTTTTGAGAACGAGACCCTTTTTGAGTAAAGTATAATGGTGACCGCTTAAGACCATAAGAGCGGGTACACATTTGGCGTTTCGAAACGCGCGCTTTGCTAATGCGCGTTTTGAAAACTCCGAATTCATATGAAGTACACATGCAAGCGCGCGCTAATGGTCAAGCGCGCGTCAATCAGGCGTTTACATTTTTTCGTTAGAACGCGCGTTGCTCGGGCGTCAGCTGCGCGCTTCAGCCATTTTGGTGTACATTTCAAGGCGCGCTTTTGTGTAGAGCGGACGCACTTTTTGAAAATGGAGTTCAAGCATTTTTTCCTACTAACGCGCGCTGAACGCCGTGCTAAGCGCGGTGTGTGTACGCGACCAACGCGCGTTTAACGCAATGCCGAGCGCCCAGTATGTACCTACTAGCTCTAACAATGAGGTAAGAGGTCAAGTGTATACAATTTAAAAAAATTAAGTTTTTTTTTTCTTAATTCATGATTGTTTCAAGTTACAAACTATTTCAAGAGCAAGATATTATGATAAAAATATTAAAGACTAGAGAAGCATAGCCATCTCATTTTTATGCCATGATTGTAGTGTAGGACTATTAATCCTCGCCGTTACCTAGTTTGCGACTTGCCGCCAAGCAAGGCTTATGAGCCCGCCGTGGGTCGTAACCCACTAGTTATAAAACACTAAAGTAAAACCAATACGGTTTGAGCTGAATTGAAACTAGGTTTATAGCTAAAAAACCGACATATTCTGGTCTAAAATTTAAATATCAAAATTCTGGTATTTGCAAATAAAAAACTGGGCAAGTGCGAGTCCGCGCACTGAGGGTTCCGTACCAACTTACCTATGAAAATATGTAGTTCAATTCTCGAATTTTCAATTTTTTTTTCTAGTGACGTAACTACAAATTTTCAGTTTTCAGACTTTTCCCCATATTTGTGCTATAAGATCTTGCTTCATGTCAAATTTGAAGATTCTAGGCCAACGGGAAGTACCTAGGTACCCTATGAATTTTGATTCCTTTGATAGTGTCGAAATGTACGTTTTTTGCAACATAAACGGGCGTATCTATTTTCCCGTCAACATATAAGTTTAATCTTTGCACAGTAACAAGGGACTGCGGACTTGAGTAAGTATACGGTTCAAATTTCAACTTGATTGAGGGGCTCGTGGCTAGATAATACCAGCCGCATGGTTCGATCTTCAAGGTTAAGCAACGCTTGCCAAGGTTGGTCTGTGGATGGTTGACCATCTTAATATACCGAGTTTCCTCCGTGCCTCGGAAAGCACGTTACGCTGTAGGTCCCGACTATCATTTGTAGATCTTTGGCAGTCGTTACGGATAGTCAGAAGCCAGTAAATCTGACTTAAGTCTTGCCATGAAGTACCGTGTTACCCCGTTAATGGGTTGCGGAGGTCTGGTAGGCAGCCGCTCCTCGTAAAATACTGGTATTTAGCTAAATCCGGCTTGACTGGAAGCCGACCCCAATATAGTTGGGAAAAGGCTAAGCAGATGATGATACTCTTTATTGCACACCAAAAAAATTTTTTTTTAACAAAAAACTTAAGTTTAGTAGGGGTGGTACAATACCCTACAATTTTCTGTGTCAAATCCAAACAAACCTTTGTATGGATTGGACACAGAAAAAGAATAGATACGCAGGTAGTTTGTGGTATATTTTATTTAACCTATCAATACCCGCGAAACGAGACACAATAGTAAAACAATAACAGCGCGGTCCAATGAGACCGGTCGGGGATTCATGAATTAATTAGTACTTAATGATACTCCCATCACCTTTCTGCTTACAAGAACTCCTCATTCTTACTTCTAAACTACCAGCCCAAAACAAAAAAAAAAGTAAACTACTTCAATAAAATCACAGTAAAAAAATCGTGTTTATCCAATAGAAAGTGCGCTTAAAAATAAGTAAAAGAAATCTCTTATTCATAACCATGTAAATGAACTTAGAAATATAACCGGCCATCTGACAAAATCGGCTTAAGGTTATTTAAATCTCGCATATGGCAGCAAAGCTTCTTATAGGAATTATAAAAGGTTCCCCTGCCCGAGGGAAAATGGAGAAAATCATTTTCACTTTCATAGATAAATGTTTTTGATGTGCATAAGGTCGGTTCAAATCGTCGGCTTTGGAATATTCTTCGTGTCTTTGAGTGTGTTAAGTGAATTTATTGTTTTTTTTTTCATAAAATTCTAGATAAGGTGTTGTCCGATAGGGACTCTAGGGACCTGAAACTAAAGTCAAAGAAGAAACATAGGATTGAGTTTTAGTCAGTAGTAGTATTGGTGGAGCAAAAAGTGGCCCGTGGCTTCACTATGTTTAATTTATGTCACCGTTTTTAGAACAGTTCAAGAAAACAGCAAAGGAAATTATTGTGAGGAAGCCGTATACCCTAGAAATAAAACTTCAAAGACATTTGACATTCACCAACTCGCACTGAGCTGGCGTGGTGTGGCCCATTAGGTCCAAAAAAATAGCAAATGGAGTGAATAGACATGGGAATGGGCTACTCCACGTCACTCCTGGAGAGCCTCAGACTCAGGAAATCTGTCTGGAATCATTTTAATGGAGCGATCGTTGGAGAAGTTTTTATTTTACTATTTAAGAAACAAGTAGATCTACAACGTAATCAACGAATAGTTTTTAAGCTATTGCAAAGCTTCTATCGCGGGCCTTGAGCGTGGGGACCGAATCCAGAAATTCCGTAACGAAAAAAACCTAACACCCCTCACTCCGACCGGCACAGCCATCTATCGATAAATACCAGAACTTTTAATGACTTTTTGAAATATCACGCTTGTCTCTTTAGTTCAGCAACCCGCCTTTAGGTGGCATAGGTAAAATAAATACCGTAAAATGGGGTGAATAGAAAATCAAGGGTGAATAGAAACAAAAATTTGAAGTGGATTTTCTCGTTATTTAACCGATTTTTCCAGAATTTAAGTACTCTTATTTATTCATTAATTGTATAAAAAGTCAATGCTGAGATAGAAATCCGTATAAAATATGTAACCAAAGTTAAAATCCTAATCAAAGTTTTGTTCCTATTCACCCCTGCATTTCTATTCACCCCGTTTTACCCGGTAAATAATTATAATTGCATAAGTTGATAAAAAATGCTATGCATTAGCTTTACCGCGGCAGTCTCCGAGTGCCACACGTCTTTTTTTTTAACATTTGCTGCTTACATTTTTTTCAGAATGAAAAATTATCAAATAACTTCTTACGTTTTGGATTGGAGTGAAGGGTAGGGTCAAATTTTTACTGATTAAAACACACTTGTGTTCCTTCAATTGTCTTTAGCATTCTAGTTTTTCAAGCAATCCAGCCAGCCTATTTACTGTACACACATTTACATATTGTTTGAATATTGTGCTTACCTACGAGTACTTTGATATTTTTTGTACAACTATGTTGTACAGCTTACTAACAAACTTTCATTTAAGAGATAGGAACCTTTTGTATACAGCGGTACTTTTTTTTGTGCGAACAAAAGTATAATCTCATTGTGCCTAAAAAAGTATTCGCCTGAAACCACGCGGGACAGTCGTGTATGTTACACAAAAGGCTTTTCAGGGAATACTTTAGCAACAAACTACTACAACTAACTAGGGCTGCTTACATGTTGTTATTACTAGTTTAGGATTTTGTATCTGAAGGAAAAAACCGGCGAAGTACTTGTCAGACTCGCCCAAAATGAGTTCTATACCGTGTTTGTTGTATGGGAGGCTCCTTTTTAACTGCCTCATTGGTCTAGTGGTCGCAAGAGCGACTGCTGAGCAATGGGTCCTGGGTTCGATTCCCGGGTCTGGCTGCCCGGAGTTCGGAAGTTGGTGGTGTGATACCCCCGTGCCCCGGAAAACACGTAAAGCCGGTGGTCCTGCACCTGATCTCTCTCCGGTTGACACAACCGATTGCCGTCCCATCGGGCTATGAGAGTAAAGGAACAGAGAGTGCACCTGTGTTAGCGCACACACTTGTGCACTATAATATCTCCTGCGTACTTGGCTGATCTCTGTTGAGATTGGCCACCGTGATCGAAATTCGGTCGGGGGAGTATTATTATGGGAGGCCCACTTAAATCCATGTTCAATGCACCATGGTCCCAGTAGGTTTTGACCCTGCTTGGCCTCTACGATTTGCTGACATCTCATTGAGGTGCGCCCGGACCAATACGCGCCGTCGACGACTTGGACTCGGTCCGGGCGGTTACCGGACGACCGGACGGCGAGTAAACCATTACGTATCTAAATCTAAAGATCTTTAAATTAAGAGTGAATAGTTTACTCCTGGTCATTAGTGTCTCTTCGTCGATCACATCATCGCTTACCATCTGAATAAAATTGTAGGAACCTTGCGGTAATCTTAGGAATTAGAAATCAGGATCGTATCTTGCAGTGTAAACTTTAATTTTCCCAGTCATTACATTAAAAAATCATGGAGGTCAGTAACTCTTAACGCCTGTTAGAAAATTAATAGCTACAGTTCTTATAATCTAACAATTGCTAACTTAGAATGGTTAGTGGAACATACTGAGGAGGAATTAAAGTGTCGATATCGCGTCAACACCATCAGATGAGCTCATCAATAATAAAAAAATCCTTGGTAAGTTTTGTGTCAAATTTTCTAGCTACTGACTACCTGTATAAAAATGACAACTAACGGTTGAACTTGCTTCTTTGTCTTAGTTTGTAGCGGTTGGTCACTCGTTAATGCTTTGACCTCAGTAAGCGTAGATTAATTTTGACAAAAGTTTGTCTGTTTGTATGTATGTTTGTAACTTACTTCTTCACGTTCGAATGGCGTTCATAGATTTTGGCACGCGGACTAGACCATGTTCTAGAATAGCATATAAGATACTTTTATCCCGGGAGTATAATTATTGTATTCCCTTGGGGTTAATTTTCTACTATCAACGCAGGCAAACTATTATCACGTTGGGCTATTTCGCAAAGCCAGAACTCGTTTTTTGTAAGCACAACAACACGATCAGGCTTGTGAAAGTTGCTTATTTAGATAACTATTTGTATCAGGACGTCATCATCATTTCGACTGAAAGACGACCATTGTTGGATTGGTTTCATTGGACCCCCAAGTGTCGCCAAAACGACCGGTCGCAACTCGCATCCATTTTCAATCCAATATTTTTTAGTTAAATCTCTTTGCTTTTAGAATTGATATAAAAATGTTCGTGTTTAGCCATATTTAAAAAAAAGTATACAAACGAAGATTTTGACATGATTTTGTCATTGTGACATTTCAGTTTAGTCATTTCGGAAAATCAATCTACAAAAATTTTTGATGCAAACAAACTATAATTACAATGGACGACAGCGACATTGCAAATCTTGATCTAGAATTTAAGAGGTACTTAAAATTACTAAGGCCTTACTTAGGACAACTGGTGGACCAAAATGTGATCAAGATCTGTGACGCCTGGATTCAGAGGCTCTCTGATTGTAAAGATAATGAAAAAGCTTTACGGAATAAGTATGTATTTGTGCTCTGCTACCAACTTGCTAGAGGTATCCTAGATTTACCATTCCTGAACCGCCCTCCTGCTGAATTGCAACCTTTGTCGGATGATATTGTTAGTACAGAATCCTCAACCGAAGTAGAGTATCTCGTTGTCGACTCAGACGAACCTCGTATGAAAGTCATATTTGATAACAATAAATTAAACGCTTCCGAAACTGACTATCTAGGAGTATCATCACAAGATCTTGATAAACATACTGATAGTGTAACTAGTAGTGATCTCAACACGAGAACAGTAACTAAAGACAAATACAAACCTACTCACGATATATTTTGCTATGCCTGTCCAGAAGTAATGCAGAATTTAACAGAAAACGGTGAAAAATTTGAATGCAGAGCAAATAACCTAGTCATGAAACTAAGGGAAATCAAAATGCATAATATGCTGCTTCAGAAAGAGTTAGAGGCTCTAAAGGAGGAGTCTCAAGCTCAGAAAAAGGAAGAGTTAATATATGAGTGTATCACAAAAGTTGATAATGCTACAAGTGCCTTTATAAGAAGCAATGAAAGTAATGCCACGTTGAAATCAATAAAATGCCAACTACAAGAGGTTCAAGACTCTAGAAATTCTATGATTCAGACAATAAATTCTCTTCAAGACCAATTAGATCATGCCAATGACTTAAAACTAAACGAAATAGAAGAAATTAACGCTAAACATAAACTAGAATTAATTAAAGTCCGAACCATAGCTAGAGAAGAGGTTAAAGCAGTTTACGAAAAGAAATTAGAGGAATTACGAGCTACTTATGAAGATACAATAAATAAAATTCAAGAAACCGCTACAGCAAAAGAAAAAGATTTTATTAAATTAAAAGACGGAATTATTGAGGAGAAAGACAAGCTATTAGAGATGAAAGATGCAGAAATAGCATGTTTAAAGATTCAAAACGAAGACCAGAAAAACAATTTTCACTCGATGTTTAGCAAATTCATGGAAAGATCTAACGCGGATTTGTCAGGCGACAGTTTGAGGTTTAAAGCCCAACAATTAGAGAAACGTCTTAATAAGATGGAAAAGGCAAAGATCAAGACTGCCAAAATCTATGAAGCTAAGCTGGCCCAGTTACAAAGAGAGCAACACTTGACAGAATGCTCGTTACAGCTGCAGTTAGTGAGACAAAGGGCTCAAGTTGTGAGTGAAATGACTGCTGAAAGTCAAGCTGAACTAAACACCTCTCTGGACAAACTTGAGAATAAGTACAAAGACATTGTAGCCAACGTCCAAGCAACCGCTATACAGCGAAGGATGCAGGACCAACTGGCACTGGAGTCGATATTCCAAGTAGCGTGCGGTATGCAAGAGCAGAAACAAACACCCTTTCCTAAAGTACAACGAAATCAGAACCAAAGCTACGAGAGCGAAATTTCAGCTATAATGCGAGGTAATAAAGTAGAAAATGTAATACCCAACGGTAATAAGTCCTTTGGCGACGACAGTGTGTCACGGGGATTCTGTCTCAATGGTGAAAGAATGGGAGAACTATTCGAGAGGGTGTACATACCTCAGAGGGACAACGGGGAGGCAAAGTGAAACTATTTTAACTGTCCTTCGTTATTGCAATTAAAACTAAATGTTTGTGGTCTGTTTATTAAATTTTCAAAATGACGCAGCGTTGTTTAAATCGGTTTTGAACTATTTTGGAGGAGTGTTTAGATATTTAAATATACCTTTATTATTTTCATTGTTGGAGTTATTAGTCTCATCCATTATTTCACATCCATTTGCACAAGAACATTATCACTAGTAATTAAAACCTCTATTGTAAATTATTGTCTCACTGTTCGGTAAATAATCTTTTCATTTTGAGAAGGGACAACCACTAATTACCAGGCTTTGAAAATACTAATGAATTTAAAATATCACAATAGGTATTTCTACAACTTCAAGTCTTAGCAAGAACGTAATCAGGCGGTGCTTATCAATGAGCCAACATAACCCCTCCGCAAGTAAATCCTTGCTTTTACATATTATTATTTGAAACCAATCATGATGAATTACTATGTACATGTTAAGCCTACTGTTGGTCCGAGACATCGTGTCTGTGAGCGGTGTCTATGCCCGCGTTTTTCAAGCGCGCTTTGTATGTAGATTGCCTTCTGTACCTATCTATTTTGTCATCCATCTGCCTAGCCTTTTCCCAACTATATTGGGGTCGGCTTCCAGTCAAGCCGGATTTAGCTGAATACCAGTATTTTACGAGGAGCGGCTGCCTACCAGACCTCCGCAACCCATTAACTGGGGTAACACGGTACTTCATGGCAAGACTGGAGTCAGATTTACTGGCTTCTGACTATCTGTAACGACTGCTAAAGATCTACAAATGACAGCCAGGACCTACGGCTTAACGTGCTGTCCGAGGCACGGAGGAAACTCGTTACGTTAAGATGGTCACCCATCCACAGACCAAACTTGGCAAGCGTTGCTTAACCTTGAAGATCGACCCGTGCGCCTGTTATTATCTAGCCACGAGCTCCTCGTGTCCTATATATTTTGTGCTAGTATGTTATATAAGTAAATCTGTAGGGCTGTAGTGAACTTCCCTATTTCCCATGGGGTCGCGGTCACGGGGTCTGCGGTCATACTCACACGGATAGCTAAAGCGAGTAGCTGCGTTATTAATTAACTTCACATGACGTGTGTTTGATCTCCTTTGCTAATAAGATGGCTATGTTTGTGATGATGTATTTGTATGTTATGCAAGACTGTAGAAGATTTACGTGTGGTATCATCATCATCATTTCTGCCGAAAGACGTTCACTGCTGGACATAAGCCTTACCTGTTCCTTCTTTGCCTACATTCTAGGGTCCCAGGGTTTTCTTTCGTTAAACTCGAAACCCCAGTAAAACAGAGATATCTACAAAAACAATTGAACAAAAAGTCTAATAAAAAATACAACAAATATTCGCCGCAACAGGTTTTTTACTTCCGATAAAAACCTAGTATAAATACGCGGTATTTACGGAACCGTCCCATAGTCTTCCAGCACGTTAGTAGCTAATCCATTAAGTCAACAGAGCCTCGTTTGTTGCACTCTAATAATCTTATGCAGAATGGCTCTCATTAATGTATATTTGGTAGGGTTATCAGACAACCAGTGTGTTTTATATTTGCAATTTTTTTAAGATTATTTTGCAAAGTAGCAACATCTTTTACAAAACAAAAAAAAAAACAGAAACTTGCTCCTCAATAGGAATTACCTCGACACCCATGACAGTAGCTAACTGCTCAAACACAACGTCAACCGTGCCAACTGACTGGCCGCCTATCAACACTGCGTCTTCTGGCATGCAGTTGCCAGTCCAGAATCATTCAGCTCAATCAGGGATCTTATCAGGACAGGGCACGTTACTCGTTGAACAGATGATCGATGGGGCCTAAAGGTTCTGGACAGGCGACCACATTCTGGAAGATGCAGAATTAGACGATGGAAGGCTTTCCGCAAGCTGGACCGATGACCTGGTGTAGGTCACGATATCCGAGGGATGCGAGACATAGAGAGCGAGACTATTCCATGTGGAAACCTAGTGGATTATAAAATAATGATGACATGTTGTTTTTGCAAATAGGTTGTAAATAACACTTTTACACGAAGAGTTTTACATGAGGTCATCCGACTTGACACTAAAATGGTCGATGATTGTATAAAAACTGGAGGCAGCCCTACAATGAAGCCAATAGCTGCAACACTAGGAAGCGCACAGTACATTGTTCTGTAATGTTTGCTGAAAGCTTCACGCCGCTGTTTGGCTATTTCCCTCTAATAATATAAGTAGTAAATAGATTAACATATGGTAATCATTTGGTAGAATTACCTATTGTTTTAACTGTGATAATAATATCAGTGTGTGTGTGGTAATAATGACCGAAGTATACGATGATTATTTAGATTTCTGTGATACGAAGTGTTATGAAATTATGTAGAGAAGCGCCTGAAACTAAAATGATCTCAGGGAAGTATTAAGTTGATGATTTGTATTTTTGCCATTAAAATTTTGGTAGGCGCAAAAAGCTTAAAGTTTTTTTTTTTTTTTCAAAGTCAAAGTCAAAGTCAAAGTCATTTATTTGCATTAAATGCGGTACATGAGATGGTCACACATAATATATTGGCGCAAAGACACATTTTGCCATGAGTTGGCATGCAAATATTAAACTAGGTATCTTATGAGATGCTTATAATAAGCAAAACTCCACAAAACATTATATTTGAGAGAAAACATTCAACCTTCTGAATACGGGCAGTCAAATAATTTTCTACTTACACGTATTATATACACAACCAAAATAAAATATTTATATAAATTAACAATAAGACATTTTTTTTTAAACTTAAATGTAAATTAACTTTTAAACAACAGATAACCAACTTTAGAGTGTAGGATAAAATATAAAAATTAAATTAGGTACAATTTGGTATATTAGTAAGAATCGCAGTGAAAAACAATATAAAAATAGGGTGGGTCTTGTAACATCAAGACAGTACCAAAACGGTCTACAAAACATTTCTGTAATGATAAGATTGGCAAGAACCTTTTTTTAGAAATTCGGCTAACGAATAAAAACTTTGTGAGATGAGCCACTTTTTTAGCACTTTGCAAAATTTTGCGTAAGGAAGGTCAGTGATAAAGTTTGGTATGGAGTTATAAATGAGTGGGGCCATGTACACACAACTACGTCTAAATAGTTCAATTTTTGGCACTGGCAGTTTTAATTGATAGTGCGTGGCTTTTCGTTTTTTATTATTATTTTTTGTTTCAAACATTGAGTAATTACTTTTAACAAATTTGGCGATTTCATATATGTAAATACAAGGAACTGTGAGAAGGTTGTGTGATTTATACACTGGTTTGCAAGAGTCAGTCCACTCCATGTTGAAAATTGCGCGAAGGCATTTTTTTTGTGCTAGTAAGACTCTAGAGACTTCGGAAGAGTTTCCCCAGACAATGATACCATATCGGATGACGGAGCAGACATAGGCATGATATACCATTAGTGCAGTTGGTCTAGATGTCTCGTTTTTAACTTTTTTTAATGCGAAAACGAATCTATTTATTTTCATACATACTTCATCAATATGCTCTCTATATCTCGTAATTATTAGCATGATCAGTGTTTTTAAAATGATATGAACTAGTTTTAAACTGCAATCCCACCTGATGATAAGCAGTAATGCAATCGTTGACGGAGGATAAATCTCTAGCCTTGAAGCTGTGGCGTAGTGAGGTGGTGTGGGTTTTAATACCAATTATTTATGTAATATTATGTAATAAAATGTGTGTATTTTTACACACATTTTTATAGTATTCAAATTGATTTGGCACAACCGTTTCGACGTCTTTTGACGTTTTTGACGGTGTCGCGTCACCGGCCCACGCTGAAAACCAGCGCTGTGGACTAGTCGCACTATAAATTATTATGTGTGCCTACAGTATTATGCTGTTTTTTTTTATTGTTTACATGTTTTGTAAAGCCACTGTTCATGTAAATAAAGAGTTTTTCTTTCTTTTCTTTCTAGGTGACAAACGGCCCTGGGGCAAAAATAAATCTACGGCCCAATATTATTACTTGAGAAATTGACAAATAACATCTCCTTTCCATGGTAGACTGGAAGGAAGTTTCAGACTTTTACTGACTAAACAAGTTGCCATGATTTAATTGCTGCGATCTATTTTATTTAAAAATCGAAGGAGGGAGTATTTTTAGCTACTTTAATAAGAGGTTTGTTAATTAGCCCTTCAGTAATGCCAGTGTCTTGAAGTCAAGACACCTAAATTATGAAAGCACGGGATGGCCGCAGCAGGTAAATTTTCGCTGTCCTACAATGAACGTGGTATAAAAGATGAGATAATTTGGACCGTAGAGGAACACCTGTGTTAACAACAATGTAGGGGTAGGTGTTTAAATTCATGTTACCTGTGTGTCTTTTTGTTTCCTTTAAATTAGTAGTAGTTTTAAAGTTTATCAGGAACGGACAGGCAGATGTAATAATTCGGATAAAATTATGTAGGGATAAGGATTTATGGCAAAACTGCAATCCTGGAAAACAAAGGGAAACTGGAAGAACACGTTTGGGTTTTAGTCAGTCAAAGTTCGATACTCAATCTAGCTCCACTCAGAGTAGTTATATTGATGGTTTTGTACTTAAAAATGATTAAGGATATATGCTGCATAATCAGCCTTTTAATATTTTCACAGCCGGGATTCAGCCTCCTATCTACTTTAAGCTTCCTAATCTGTTTATACTCACTGTTCACGCTACTTTTCTGTTGTGAGTAAGTCTGTCAGTCTAAGTCAGTCTATAGAAATAGAAATTATCAGCACGTGTACTATATATTTCATTTTTTAGTGTTTATGTGCAGGTAAATAAAGTAACAAACAAATATTTAGCTTGAATATTCTAAATACTTGTAGAAGCATTTTCATATATTATTGACAAGTCGGTGGAAAATACGCAACCGATAAGGCAAAATCGTCTACGCAGTAAATAGCGTGGCAAATTACTAAGTGAGTAGGTGCGAAATACGCGTCAGGTATTACGAATTGTGATTGATACCTGTTGAAAATATACGCTTAAATATTCAAATTTTTTAGGCCGAATACTTTGGCAAATCTATAGCAGCGCTAGACATACCTACACGATTATGCCAGAATACCAATTCACCGAAGCACAACACGCATAATTATGGATTGCGAGGAACGGTAGGGTCATTCCTATTTGTCAGGACTCAAATTCTACCTACGGAAAGTGAAACTTGCTGATTTAGTCAAAATACGTTCACTGCTGGATATAGGCCTCTACAGTGATCAGCCTTGTGGATGGATTTCCACGACCCTCAACACCGTCACTGGTTCATTTTATAGGATGCTTACCCTCCAGCAATCGCAAGGTCGCAACTCCAAAATCTGCCGACCCTATCAACTATGTGTTTTGTGAGCAATGTGCCTACTGACACTTATGTTTGGCGATTTTTAGAAATATGTCGTATCTTGTTCTTTTTTGTGGCTCTAAAATAAGGCCTATTGTGAGAGTTTACATTTTGTCAAGAATATTATTGAATTAACAGATACAAGATGGCGTTCGGCCATTAGTCTGTATATTTTAGACTTATCCTCTCGGCTTAAAAGAAAGTACATTGTTCGCAAAACAACTTGGAACCCACAGTCTGCTACTTATTTATTGTCATTCTGGCGATACTAAGAAAGGAAGAATGTTAACTTGAGGAACTAAAATATGGTTACCATTACAATTGTTTAACATTCCTTATCCTTGTTTTGTGTGAAAAGGAAGAATTTTAATTGTTAAGATCTTGTTTAGTGTTCATCTCAGACAATCACGTGAGATTTGTCTTTATTACATACCTCTTTATTATTGCCCTAGGTGTGAATGTTATTATTTAGTCCCGAGACGGTGTTTGGCGTCTAATAAATAAATAATAATAATAATAATTTATTTGACTGCAACATTTTGTACCAGCAAACACTTACAAACACACAAAAACAAAGACATATTGGAAAAAAACAAAAATAATATGTTATAAATGTTCGTAATGAATTCTGGTACCCAAGGAAAGATTTAACTTGTGTTATGGGTACCAGGATTCTCACATAAATGTTACACCAGAAGGAACAAAGTAGGTAATCGGTCAAAAGCCAAAAAGTTCAAAAAGGGCACAGCCCTTTCATGTGTGTGAGTAGTGACTTGTAAAGTGTCCAATTTTTAGAGAACTATAACTTTAAAAGGTTTTCTGTTTCGTCATAGCTCTGCATCTGCAACCAGTCATATACCCTCGCTTTGCATTTGCGTAATGTGGCAGAATAAATGGAGCATTTCTTGTTACTTATATTGTATAAGTGGCTTCCAATGCCGTAGAAATGTCTCCGGGCAAGTGCTGTCCTACAGCTTTGAGTTGGGCATACCCTATAGCGCTGGCGCTTATTTCTAGTGCTAGCATCATACTTCAGCGAAGTGTGCTTATGCATAACAACATGTAGTACATATAGTTGCCTAATGGAAAGCACTTTACAGTCTCTGTACAGATTCAGTGTAGGATACCTAAAGGGTTTGCAGGTCATGACCTTAAGGACTGCCCTCTGTGCTCGCTCAAGATCAATAAGATAAGTCTTGGCTGCACCTCCCCATACAGTGACACAGTACGTAAGCAATGACTGACAGAGAGCGAAATAGACTGTCCTTAGGGTAGTTTGGTCAGCAGAATGCCTCAATTTTTTAAATATATAAATAAGTTTGCGGACCCGAGAGGTGACACTAGAAATTTGGGATTTCCAATTCAATAGACTGTCAATGTGCACACCAAGATATTTAATGACGGTCGATCTCGCTAATTGTGGGCAGGAACATCGTAGATTTGGTGCGTTCGGAGAACACGAATGAGCTTTTAAAGTAATTGTGTCAGGGGCAGGCAAAGCAACGGCTTGCGAGGAAAAGGGTAAGAAGGTGGTCTTCGATAAATTTACTGTGAGTAGGTTATTATACAGCCAGTTCATTACTGTTGTCAACGCGTTCTCGGCATGGTTCTTTGTCTCAGTCCAGTTATCACCATGTACGAGTAGAGCCGTGTCATCAGCATATGCAAATATTCTGCAATTTTTTAGGTTAAATTTGCAGAGATCGTTGACATAAATAAGAAAGAGGGTTGGTCCCAGAATTGAGCCCTGCGGCACACCATAACTCAATATTTTACTGTCGCTAACCAGCCCATCTACTTTGACGCTCTGTTCCCGATCAGCAAGATAGTCCTGGAAGATTCTGAGCGTGTCACCCCTGACACCAATGGCTTCTAGTTTTGATAGTAGCTGTGGAACAGACACAGTGTCAAAAGCCTTGGAAAGGTCCAGAAAAATACCCATACACTTCTTCCCGCAATCGAGGTTAGCCACTGTACAATCTATAAATGAACTAACAGCATCTTCAGTCGATTTACATCTTCTGAAGCCATACTGGTTGTCGGCTAAGAGATGGTGTGATTCCAGAAAGTTAACTAACCTAGTATTGAGAATTTTCTCTAAAATTTTGGATAAGGCAGGTAAAACAGATATAGGTCTATAGTTTGTAACACTGTGTCTGTCCCCACTTTTGTAGATTGGATGTACCAGGGCTTTTTTAAAGGCTTTGGGGAAGCGTCCAGAACTAATGGCACGGTTACAAACATGAGTTATAGCCGGGACAAGGGTACTGGAGCAGGACTTTAAGAGGCGCGACGTTATTCCATCCCAGCCTGCTGCGGCATCCGAACGCAGACTAACAATAATTTTTTCTACCTCTGCCTCGTCAGTTGGTAAGAGAACGAAGGAGTTGACAGGAGTACCGAATGTAGACCCTTTGTTAGAGGACTTCTGGGCAAACTTATCTGCCAAATTTTTACCTATATTCGCGAAAAACTCATTGATACTATTAACTGAAGACATTTTATCATGGTTTGTATCAAGTAACTCGGTAGGCGAGGCTACATTTTGATGCCGGTGAGTTATATTTTTTATAACTTTCCACGTTGCTTTAGGGTTGTTTCCGGCTTTTTGAAGTTCAGTTTTCTCATACATTATTTTTAATCTCTTAAGCAGTTTGTTGCAGAAATTCCGATATCTGGTAAAGGTAAGTTTAAGGGTTAAATTATCAGGGTTATTCCTCAGCTTGCGCAACATTTGGTCTTTATTACGGATACAGCGAAGTAGGCCACTAGTAATCCAAGGTTTGAGGATTCTGTGCCTGGAGGGTATATCCACAGACTTAGAATGCTTTTCTATAACTGATCCAATACCCGATATCAGTAAATCTGCAGCACTGTTTGCGTCATCGACTTGTAGGACTGAACTGAAATCCATATCTACGATCTCTGAGATTACAGCGGGGTAATCAACTGCAATACGTTTAAATTTCGATTTAGTAGGTGCCACTGTTGGTTTAATATCAAGAAGTGTTGGCTTATGATCAGTGATGTGCGTGTCAAAAACCAAAGTAGTTGTATCTAGATCAGTCTTGACCATTACATGATCCAGACAATTTGAGTCTGAAAGTAGGGCGGTCACCAATTGTTAGAGACACTAAATAAGTCTTTAACTCGAGGTAAACACTGTGCTTTTCATTACGAATACAAGGAAAGTAAAAATAATAACCTTATTTCACTTATGATTTTAGATATTTTTCTTCTGATTTTGTCGGTAAAACGTTTACCACTACTGCTTTTGAAGTTAGGACCTGGTTCAATAGAAACGTGAAAATGTTACGTATGATTATTTTTTAAATTATTTGAAAGCTGTCAGTTCAAAGCAATTCTCCCTAGGGATGAAAGTAATACTTTCAAGCCACTCCTCAGGCCACTTCAGACCCTAGATAATATTTATTTTTAAAACTTAAATTGGCTAAGTTACTCCAGATAAAATGAATTATGTGCCAGTGAAAGTCGCGTCAAAAACGTTTTAGTCGTTTCGAAGATTAGTCGGAAGTTTATTTGTAAAGATTTTTAGTACAACGAATAACGTGCAGCCTTAAAAATGTATTATTATACTTTTGTCGCATATTATCTATCTAGAATGTTTAACTAACAAATAACAGTAACTATCCTTAGATAATGACTAACAATTCTTTTGTGAGTGTATAGGTAAATTTAATTACCGTTTTCCAATCTGTGATGTTTTGTTGCATTGTTTAACTATTATATAAGTGAGCTATGAAAATTACTTTCTATTGCTCATTTTTATGAAATAATGGAAAAATTACGTAGCTCTCGGTTTATTGTTAGTTAGAAAGTTGTTAGGTAGGGATTTTCCTGACCAGGGCTTTTTTCATCGTCATAGGTTTTTTAAGGTGGGAAATTATCCAATGATTTCTCCCGCTGTGGGCGAAGCAGGTGGGCAAGTCAGACGTTTACAACTAAAACTTAAAGCCGGTTTCTTTAATAGAAAATGTCTACAGCCCTAGTGGTGGTCTCTACAGTTTGCTGACATTTCTTTGAGATGCGCATGAAACACTACGTGCTGTCGACGACTTGGGCTCGGCCAGGCTTGTAGTCGACGTTAGGGTTTTGATGGCTGGGGCGTGATGATGACAGTTCTTCCACGCGTGCGGCTGTCTCTGCCGTTACCACTATTGCTTCGCAGAAGGGGGATACCGCCTGCAATCCCTCCTCGTACCACACCATGGTCTGAACCAGAGCCCAGTGCGAGTGTTCGCTGCTACCGATTGCCTCCACGAGGACACGACGATGCTTTACCTAATCGGGGCAGACATCCACCATATCTTCTGGGTAGTTCACACAATGGTGCCACCCCCGGGCGTTTCATTAGCCTGAATCCGATGCAGGAATCTCCTGAAGTAACCAGGTAAGTACGGCGAGGACTTGCATTATGCGAAAGGTTAAGACGCGATGCAAATGATGCGAAAGGTGAAGACGCGAATGATGCAATTTTTTTTTTGAATTAACTAGTGCTTGACCGCAATCCCACCTGATGGGAAGAAATGATGCAATCGATGATGCTGAGGCGCATTAGTTTCTTAATCTTTTGAGTACCGTAATTAGAGACATAATAGAAAGACGGTGTGCGGACGCCGGCCGTCCTTTCGGGGCCTATTCACTCTAGCCTTGAAGACACCTAAATTACAAAGGGACGGGGGAAGACCGCAGCAGGAAAACTGTGCCAGTTCTTAATTAATGGATATATACATTTTAGAAGTTAGAGTCTAAAACATAAAAAAAATCCTTTCCCTGATTCCGAGTACCAAGGTAATAAACCCTGTGGCACTTCAATAACCCTCAATCATATTAACTCGTAGATGGTAATCCGATTCGAATCATAATAATTTGCGATCGCTGCTGAACAAATTCCGGGAAATGATCAAGCTTTAACAAGATTTTCATCCCACGGAGAGGGTGTTCCAATATAGCCGTAATTTCATTATGATAAACCTGATATTTTCTAGAAAATAATGGTGACAGGTATTATGTTAGGAGGTAATTATTGTTGAGTAAAATGTTATGATACCTAAAGTTAGCGTTGTCATTATACTGATATTATAAAAAGGAATGTTTGTGAGTGTGTGTGTGTTTGTTACTTCTTCACCCACGAACGAATTGAACGGATTTGAGATAGTATGTCTCAAAAATCTTGTCAGTCTTTATCCATCGGAAATGACCAATTGGAACAGTGTACTGGCTTCTGTCATTTTATAAGCGTTCATGTAGTTTTTAGTACTCGAATCAGATAAACCTTTTACAGATAAACAAAAAAACCTGTTAGGGTCAATGGGTGGACGCCAAAGAGAAACATCGTTTTAAGGATTTCAATAATAACTTTTTGTTATCGTTGTCTTTATGGCCCGGAAGGTGTGTTTCAGCGTACACAATACTAATTTTTGCCTTGACTTGGCCTGCATGAAAAAAGGTTTCTAAATACTAATTTGAACACCCAGTTCATCCCCATAGGGAGTGAATTTTGGACAGTCCTTTCTTAGTGCTCACTTACGTCACAAAAGGAAAACTTGCAAAAGTTCACGCTTCTAATCCCAGTATTTCTGGCTGTGCGTTGATATGTCAATTAGTGAGTTTTTCCTTTTATATAATTATATAGATTAGTTAAGATAAGGTGTTTATTAAACCTACGCAATTAAGTCACGAAGTTTTATTTCTAAGAACGGCGGATTAGTTATACTGAGTTATCAATTATTTTAATTACTGGATTGTCTGCACATTTATCACGTTTCAATTACGCTTGTAAGCAGAAGTCTAGGTTATATTTAGATTCCGTCACGCTTTATAATATCCATACTATGTCAGATATGTAACTTAACAAGGAATTTATAAAAAATAAAACTTATATTATATTTACACTTTATTGAAATTAATTAATTAAAAAACAAAACAAGTAAATAACGAAAACGCAAACCGAAATCAAAGTTATCTTGCATTTTTTTAGTGTTTTTATTTATTAAAAGTCGATTGTATTCTTTAATTATTTTTTTGAATGTGCAGATGAAAATTAGTTTTATAAGGTTTGAGGTAAATAAATAAATCTTATTTTGTGTCGTAATGATAAATGATAATATATACATTGCTTAGAAAAAGCGTGATAACACTTTGGATCTTACTAGTATATAGTTTAGATCAATATAATGTGATACATTCTATAAATTCCCAATGTGAATTTTGCACACAAAATGGTTTAAACTGTGTCAAAAGCACTGCTAACTGCAATTTGTTCGAAAGTAAATACGTCATATTTGTTTAGCGTAAACCGAGTTATAATGTTACGCTTGGCTGACGTTGAATTTATTGAGCGAACCAATCATTAGGTTAATGGCTAATGTGGTTGGTTAATCTACATTATATATTTATAAAAGGAGAAATTGACTGACTGACGCACAGACGAATCAATTTGGTAATAGGAGTGTAAATAATAATAATAATAATTTAAATATAATAATTTTGCACGAAGTTTCCTTTTATGACGTAGGTAAACACTAAGAGAAGACTCCCGATCCAAAGTAGGGGTCCAAAGTTTGAACAAATAAAGCTATTGTCACGCGAGTGAAGCCGCTAGCAGAAACTAGTTAGAATATAGGGCTTCTGCACGCTTAACTTGCAATCTTAACTTAATTCTTAACATAATTCTTAGGTTCTTATTTTTTTTTGCATTTTACAGGTCACTTGAATGTCGATTTTATTAAGATAGGCAATGATAACACGACGTATTTATTTACTGAACTATAATCATTACAATCATCAATACAACCCTCTCGGTCCGTTTTATCCTATTGAATGGATATTTCATGAAAAACTCAAACAATGGGGTAAGAGGAACTAGAAGGTTAACAAATTCTTACGAATATAATTATCACTCATAAATTCAACACTTGGGAGTAGCCCATGTATAGAAATTTAAACTTAATAAAATAGATTACTTCTAGGCAAGCATGCTCCATCGTCCATCGCATTGTCGCTTTCCATCACCTGAAATACTGGTTAAGCGCGAGCCTATCAACAAAATTGCTCTGTCTCACAGCGCCATAGTCATAATGACTGATTTGAATATTGTATTACGCATATACTACGCCATATTGTGGCAACTAATTTAAGTAACGCCACAATGATCAATGTCTAAAATAGTCATCTTTTAGTGCTGACGCTATTGGTTTTTCCCATTTTATACAAGTAATAATAATAAATATAGTACCTACATAATTTATAACTAAATTATGATCAAGAACAGTAAGTATAGATGGGAATGTTATGTGTTATCGGAATGACGTAGACAATACGTGATGTGTATGCTAGTGAAATGGTCAATGACAGGGTTTTTCTACTATTTGCTGATCTAACAAATACCGATATAGGGACGGCAGTTTTATAATCTATAATTAATATACAACATTAATTTTAAATATTGATTAAAGTCCGTTCGCATTGTTAATACAAATCAGATTAAGCAGGGAAACCTATTATTAGCCTTACTAAACTGTTATATCTTTACTTGTATTATATTATATGTATCGCCGTTGGTTTTCTAAATAAATAAAATAAAATAAAATAAAAACATAATAATCGCTCATGGTAAAAGTAGTATGTCATGTCAGAATTGGCTACAGAACCGATTTCAGCTTTTTTTAAATTAGGTATTTTTTTATTAAGTACTTACCTATTCTGATAAATTCTTTGTTCTAATTGTAGCCAAATAATATGGGAAACAACACACAGAGGACGCCCGGGTGTCGCCACTGTGTGGACCGCCCGGAGGACACGGTGGAGCACACGGTAGAAGTGTGCCCCGCTTGGGCGGAGCACCACCGTGTCCTCGTGGAGGCTATCGGGAGCGGCGACCTCTGGCGCCGGGCCCTGGTTCAGGCCATGGTCCGGAGCGAGGAGGGTTGGCATGCGGTCGCCTCCTTCTGCGAAGCAGTAATGCTCGTGAAGGAGGCTGCTGACCGCGAGCGCGTGAGGGAACGGTCCTCACGCCGCCGCCGCCGAGATCCCGATCCCGATTTCCGACCACCGTAGGCGCGGGTTCGCGGACGGCGAGCACTGGGTAGCTCGCTGTCCGGCAGTCTGGAAATAATCTGGACCGAGCCCAGTCGTCAACGGCGCGTTCTGTTCCACGCGCGCCTCAAGAAGATGTCAGCAAACTGTAGGGGCCCGGTAGGGCCGAAGCCTCTGGGGGGAACATGTGGTATTCCTAAAGGTTGACACCGAGTCCCCCCCAGAACGAAGGCAACGAAGGAACGGGGTAGGGGTTTAGTCAGTAAGAGTCTGACATGCCCTCCCGCTCCGCCCAAGAGCGGGGAAAGTCATTCTGATGATGCCCCTACCAGAAAAAAAAACTACTCGTACCATTACTACATCGCAATGGTTTCTACGTAGGTATGCGCACACAAATACGCTAGTGATGCAAGATGCAATCAAGTTTATTAATGTTCAATAAAAAAAAAATCAACCAATACTTACCTATAGGATATAGGATAAAAGCTAATCTATTTAAAAAATTACTGAAATTGATTCTGAAAATACTATACAATATGCATATCCTGAAAGTAGTATGTTTAGAATTATATTCTAAAAATACTATACAATATGCATATTGTATAGTATTTTCTGTACCACAGACTCTCGTAGGTATAATACTGGCTGAATTTGTAGCAGATATCTTTGCTATTCCATAACTTGAGGGTATGAATGAGACCATATCAAAGAATCAATTGGCTAACGAATTATTTTGTTTGGCAACATCGCAAAAGCAAAGATTTGTCATACGAATGACAATTATTTACCTAAACTTAGTTGTAGTTTAGGTGAAAAATTGTTAAGATTGATGATAATAATGTTCGAAACCATACATTTTTTTCGTATTATTTTTCTTACAGAATACCTACTTGAGTTACAGGATATCAAAATAACACATTGTATAAAAGTATACATCGTGAGATAGATTAATGATTCAAATGAATATAAATATTATTAGTGCTTGATTAGATGGAAATCCGATAGCATCGTGATTCAAGGAATGGACGCGAATGTTTTTAAACATAAGTGCAAGTCGTGTTTAGTTTATCGTTGTTAACTACGCAGGTAGTGTCGTGAGGTGACCTATCTTATACCTAGCATGTTGTATTAGGCATACATTGCATTTCTGTTGTTATGAATGTCATCATCATTTCAGTCGAAAGACTTTGTGGAAAGCCTACCGACGCTGCGTCGCCACTCCAAAATCTTCCGATCCTAGCGACCATCTATTCTGCTAGTGCTAATGTGTTCAGGTCACTGGCACTTAGGTTTGGTGATTTTTCGACCAGAACTAATTCAAAGAAGATTTAAGAAAGAAATATAGCGATTTTTGATTTTCTATAATACTAAAATGGCTTTAAATATCACCTTTGTTAGTCAAAGAAATTGAAAGTAAGAGAAAGATTACCCTGGCCCTGGTGCAAAAGGCAACTGAAGGAATACATTAATGTTTTATTAGTCAGTAAAAGTTTGAAAGTCGGAGGTCACGAAAAAAAAAAACCCGAATTTGGCTTTCTGACTTTTAGGGTACTACTTAGGGGCCAGACTATCAAGAAGAATCAAACAAACCCTTTGATGAGGTTGCATCATTTTGCTCCAGAGTTTCCACGGTTATCATCAGGTTCTATTTTATCATAATATTTCATTTCCATCTGATTTGCCTACAACAAATCAGCTAAATTAGAAACCGCAACGTGAGTCAAAGAGTTCTAGGATTCCATTATAAAAAGACATCGGTACAGATAAAGAAAACTTATAAAATTACTCAACAATATGTGTTATTATCAATATTACAATGTTTATAATCAATTGAAAGAAAAATTGCAAAAGGAATTCTTGCAATTCCTTTCGCAATTTTTTGTATTTATTTTGATCTCTGCATTTACTTGTCTCTTGTCTGATGATGAAATATTTTAAAGTGGTTAATGGACTATTTTTTCCTCTTTCAAGACTACGAGTAAGTCATGATTCATCACGATAAATAAAGATGCCTTACATAATATGATACACTTGGTATAAAGTACAAGAATAGTTACGAAATTAGCACGCAAAAAAGTATGCAAAATTTTACCAAGCGTAGCGTAGTAGTTAGGTCTGTATTATAATCTGTTTCTTTGTATTTTGAACCGACTTCAAAACAAGAGGAGGTTTTGAATTCGATTGAATTTTTTTTTTTCATAGGTAGTGATGGTTCTACAAAATGTAAACCAATTTAGATGATTATTGTTTTTTTTGGTTGAAAGAAAATTTGTAGGGGTGGTAAAAACACCGCCTCAGAAACTAAAGTTTTTTTTGTTAAAACTTTTTACCTACATTGATTGATAGACTGACCAGAATGAAAAAAAAATACAATAAGTTTGCTCATCATCATCATCTTCCTGTCAATCGTCACATAATCCGTCCATCCACCCATCACCTTTGTTTACAAATAAATAATTCTCATTCTCATTCATCTTTTCGTGATCTCTCTCTCTCTCCATCTTCTATTAACTTTGCTATTTGTATAATAGTCGTATTATACAAGCGTATTTCTTTCTTAGGTTCCACGTTCACTTCTTTCTCGGTCAATTGTTTTGCTCCACACATCCTTGCCAATATGACCCCGTACATGACAAGTGTACAATGAGACAGTACTCTGTTGTTGCCGCGCTCACCTGCGAATGGAAAGAAAATATCGGAAGCGATGGCCGATTGTTTTCACCAACAACGCGAACAGATACTGGGGAAATTGATACTGAGGCGGCTTGTTGACGTTACGGGAAAGTAGGTACTAGCTACTTTGTTGCGATGTATGTCAGTGCTGAGTATTGAGATGAATCTAACGGTCGATGTCGTCTTGACTGAGCGCTATTTCTATACCTGGACAGCACATCATCTGCCTAGCCTTTTCCCAACTATATTGGGGTCGGCTTCCAGTCCAGCCGAATTTAACGAGGAGCGGCTGCCTACCAGACCTCCACAACCCATTAACTGGGTAACACGGTACTTCATGGCAAGACTGGAGTCAGATTTACTGGCTTCTGACTATCCGTAACGACTGCCAAAGACCTGGACAGCACGTTTCATAGAAAATTTTGTTGATAGAAAACATTGTATGTAGATGTCTCGGTCCACCGTCACGTCATCGTGGAGACGAACGGTAGTAGCGACCTCTCGCACCGGTCTCTTGTTCAGGCCATGGTCTGTAGCGAGGAGGACCGGTTTTCAAAGAAAGTTGAAAAAATTATGCATGGATAAAGTACAACAAAATTATGATAGTTGTCTTCTGAAAGCTGAAATTGACATAATATCACATCTATATACTTTGAAGGGTTAGGCAGATGAAGACAATATGCACACGGAGAATAGGAAATTGTAATTACCCAAATGGAGATTAAATATGGCAAACAATTATTCCTCATAAACAGTCTACTCTTTTATTACAAGTTACAAAAGTCATTAACGGAACTTTTCGAGGAAAAGTTCAAACCCTATATCCAAACGACGACATATTACAAGATTAATGACTACGTTGATGACACGCTTGTTTGGCAATGACTACATCTGCGCTTGTAGCTTCCCTGTCAACTCATTATGTGCATTATCGTGTTAACGTCTATTAACTGCTCCATCATTGTTTTGATGTCATTTTTTTACGAGACATTGTTCTTACAATGTGTTTTTGTTTTATTTAGACAAGAATAGTTTTATAATAATTTTATTTATCGTATCAATTATTAAAGCCGTTCGTTTTTATTTAGACAAGATTAGTTTTATAATTATTTTATTTATTATTTTAAATATTAAAGCCTAGAATACTTAATTAAGTATAAGTTTTGTGTACAATAAAGAATGAAGAATGTGTTTTGTGCCAATGCCTTTATTTATAGAATCATTTTAATTGGGCCCTTTTCTCGCTACCATACTACCATGTCACTATAAAGTTTTAAAATTTATTGCATTTCGAAGGTCATATTATTATAATGTAATTATGGCTACGATGTTATTTTTAGTCGCCGTTTCCTCGAAAATAAATAACCGTTTTTAGTAAGTTTATTTTTAGACGTGACTAATTTAAGAACAGTGTTGCCTTCGCAGACACCCAAATATTATTTTTATTTTGATCCACCGGACCGATGTCTGCTAGGGTTGCGATTGTTTGAAAGAGTTACTGTTATCCTCGCAAAAGGCAACTAAAGTCTTTTTCGAACTCTACCTAGAGCCGTTGTCGATTTATAGAGCTGACTAGCTTTCTTCCTTATATTTTGTTGTAGGCTAGCAGCCTAAGATGATGAATATGTTAGGGCTAATAGGTAGACACCAAAGAGAAACACCGTTTTAAGTATTTCAATCATCATCTGCCTAGCCTATTCCCAACTACATTGAGGTCGGCCTTCAGTCAAGCCGGATTTAGCTGAATACCAGTATTTTACGAGGAGCGGCTGCCTACCAGACCTCCACAACCCATTAACTGGGGTAACACGGTACTTCATGGCAAGACTGGAGTCAGATTGCAGATGCTATCCGAGGCACGGAGGAAACTCGTTATGTTAAGATGGTGACCCATCCACAGGCCAACCTTTTTAAGTATTTCAATAATAACTATTTATTACCCTTGTCTTTATATACCGGAAGGTGTGTTTCAGTAATATCACTTGAGACGTGTGCTCCTAAGCAGAACTAAACGAATGCAGTTACTGTAACCATACTAGGGATTTCAGTCAAGTGTTGACACGGGGCTCAGCCCGAAAACTTTGGTTACGAAAATCTGGGTGCCGGAACAGGTATACTCCCTCAGACCTTTTAAATACAATATTTATTGGTTAGAAAGAGAAAGACAATAGTGTTGAAGGTTGAAGTAAGATTGAGAGATATTTTTTTTATTTTCATGGAGTCACTATCTATCAGACCCACACAACCTAGTAATTAGATAACACAATATACCTAGTAAGACTGGTATAAGATTTTCTGGTTTCATTCTTAATTTAGCTACGAGCTTTTCTAAACCATGTAGGACATCATGATTTGCGGGAATTACATGATTTGATTCTGCCAACACTTTTTTGCCATGGAACACACCAACGCGAAGTACAGTTGACACCCCTATGTTCCAGACTTAGCATTTAATTCGCCTCATCTACAACGCTTACACAGAAGGACTGGAATAATCTTCAAGGCTAGAGTGAATAGGCTCTTAATAAACTAGTGCACTGCAACATCAACGACTGCATGACTGCTTACCACCAGGTGGGATTGCTGTCAAACCCTGGTTATATTATTAAAAAAACAATGCCAAAAATAGAACTGAAAATATCTTAATGCTGAAGTTTTCATTGAAGTGCTGTAAATTACAACGGTATACTTTCATGACGCTAACACTAGCAGGGAAAACCCAAGTTTAAATAGAAATCAATTTGTTTGTCAAATTTATTAACACTGACAATGACGAATATGACGATACAATACAAACCACTCACAATATTTATGTTTCACATCATTTTCAGAAGTTATTTTCACAACTACTATATACGAGACGAGTGTAATCATGACGTCATTGCATTTATTTTTAAACTAGCTGTTGCCCGCGACTTCGTTCGCGTTAAGTTCGTAAAACTGCACATAAGTAACCAATAATTCTATACTTCCGATTTATTCGTTTTCAAACTAGTTAGAAAATTCTTCCGGGAGAAATTATTATATGCTAGCACATAGAATATTCCAGGTCATAGTCTATACATGTTATACATGTTCCAAATCTGATTGAAATCCTTTCACCCGTTTGAGCGTTAAGAAGTAACTGGTACACACAAACGCAGAATTTCGCTTATATTATACAAGTGTGACAATATGACTATTTGCCAGCGGCTACACTCGCGTGATAGTAGAATATTTTGCCAAAAGGCTCCTAAGATAAAAATAATCTATGAGCTATTCCAGGATGTTCCTAGATTGTAGACCATTGGGGCAATGAATTCGCTTCAACTTCGACTAAACCCTTCCTATGTTCCTTGAGTTACCCTTTGCGTTATGGAACTGTGCCATATCTAAGTAAGCTTTGGCTCTGCTGGACCCCTATGGGTCTGCTGACGTTGCTATGAGGAACGAATGGATCATAACGCACCGTCAACGACTCTGATCTTCAACCTTGAATTTACCTTTAATTTTCAGACCTATCAGCCTAACGCAGAGACATGACTGTACCGTAATAATGCATGCTAATCAAACTTGGTGGCTTGTTGAAACTTACTGATTGCTTCATTTCGGTCCACAGTCGGATCAGACGACTGTGTCTGACAAACGAAATGAATTCTCTAAGTCAGATGACAGATTTATTATCTGGTTGATGCTCGTTTAATTGCTTGTTTCATAAGTTACGTTTAATCATTAACTTCTATTCTGCCGTCCAGCCCCTAAAGCGCAGTAAAATAACGTAAAAAACCCATGTTTTAATGCGTTTTAGGGACTGAACGGCAATATTCTACTAGAGCAGACATGGACAATATACTTTGGGTTATTTTTCTGCATCATTAATCGTGCCATATTGAACTATGGAGTGGAGTTTCCTGATGGCTACAACCTATCTACAACAACCTACAAGAATCTATAAGTCAAGAGTGAATAGGTTACTTCTAGGCAAGCTTGCTTGCTTGTCGACCATATCATTGCTTACCATCGGTTAAGATAGTGGTCAAGTATGAGCCTATCTATAATGAAAAAAACCGGGCAAGTGCGAGACGGACTCGCGCACTGATGGTTCCGTACCACAGATCCCTCAGTGCGCGAGTACCACCTATGAAAACAGTTCAATTCTCGAATAGAGTCTTGAAGATTTTTCGAAAAAAAAAATCTTGTGACGTGACTAAAAGTTTTCAGTTTTCAGACTTTTCCCTATATTTGTGCTATAATACCTTGCTTCGTGACAAATTTCAAGATTTTAGGTCAACGGGAAGTACCCTATGAATTATGATTCCTTTAACAGTGTCAAAATGTAGTTTTTTGCAACATAAACGGGCTATCTTTTCTTCCCGTCAAATTATAAGTTTGATTTCACACAGCTTCAAGAGACCGCGGACATAAGTATATGGTTTTAATTTCAACATGATACCTTCACGCGTTCCCGAGATAAAGGGTCTTGACAGACAGATAGACAGACAGACAGACAGACAGACGGACAGACAGACAGACGGACAACAAAGTGATCCTTTAAGGGTCCCGTTTTTTCCTTTTGAGGTATGGAACCCTAAAAAACAATGATGCAACAACTTTTGTATAATAAGAGTCGTCAAAAACTTCGATTTAAAAAACAACAGATGAACTAATAGTCTGAAAGCTGATTGTCATATTTGGCTACCACAATGACCACGATAAACAGACGAATAAATGGTCACAATCTGTTATACTTATTCAAAAAACAAAAATCCTTTACAGTCCATACTTTTCACAAAATATTCAACAATTTTGTGAGATCAAAGGCATGTCTCACACGTGGAGGTAACAAATGCTGTCTGTTTCAAAATGGTGTGTTACGGAAATCTCACAGCGCTTTGTGGTTTCACAGAGCAATGTAACAGAATCGACTGCGCGTAAATCCGCGTGTCCCAACCGAAATGGTCGACATCCATACTTAATATTGTAAATGTGTGTCTATGTGTATGAGGAGCTCGTGGCTAGAGAATAACAGCCGCACGGGTCGATCTTAAGGTTAAGCAACGCTTGCCAAGGTTGGTCTGTGGATGGGTGACCATCTGAATATACCGAGTTTCCTCCGTGCCTCGGAAAGCACGTTAAACGGTAGGTACCGGCTGTCATTTGTAGATCTTTGGCAGTCGTTACGGATAGTCAGTAGCCAGTAAATCTGACTCCAGTCTTGCCATGAAGTACCGTGTTACCCCAGTTAATGGGTTGTGGAGGTCTGGTAGGCAGCCGCTCCTCGTAAAATACTAGTATTCAGCTAAATCCGGCTTGACTAGAAACCGACCCCAATATAGTTGGGAAAAGGCTAGGCAGATGATGCGTCTGTGTTTGTCTGTTACTTTGAAGTGAAAGAAAGAAAGAAGAAGAAAGAAAGAAGTGAACACTGGAATAGGTAGCATCACAGAATTCTTAGTTAGATACAGTATTTGAATAGGTAAATAGGGGTAATCCGTGTCCTGGAATAGGACATTACATTTTTATTAATCGCCAAGGATGTTCTTTTGAGTTGCACGCGAGTGAAGTCCCAGGCAGGAGCTAGTTTCCAAGTAAAGTACACGCTGCTGCTGAAAACATGCATTTTCATTATACCTTCAAAGCAATGTTTGTGTGTTGTACGGTTTATCAACTTGACTTTACACTTATGTAATGTATACTCGTATGTCATCATTTCATTCGAGAGACGTCTACTTTTAGACATAGGTTTCCCCTAAGTGTCGCCAGAACAAACGGTCCTGTGTGTCTCGCATCCATCGGATTCCCTCGACCCTCACCAGGTCATTGCCCCTACTCGTGGGTGGCTTACCAAGAGTGCGACCTACAATACGCAGACGCCAATCCTCAAGCTTTCGGCCCCGCCGACCTTGTGTTTTAGCAATATGCCCCTGCCACTTAAGTTTGGGCCCGTGGGGAATCTTCGAGCTATCTGGTCAAGTCAAGTCAAATCTTTTATTTGCATAGAATGTAGGTAACAATAAAGATATTAAAAAGTATATAGTGAGCCAGATACATTCTGCCTAAGTTTTGACATGCAAAAATTAACAAATGTCAGTTAAACTAGTAATAAAGAAAATTAATATAAAAAAAGAAAATAATATGTTTTTATATCATCAATAATAATTAATCAATTGTAAAGCTATTAATCTGTAAAAAATGAATTTTTGAAATCAAAACATTTAAATAGCCAAAAAATAAAATCAAAAAATTTAATAGGAAGTAAAACTGTCCAATTTAGTAGATCCATAGGATCGCGTTTTTGACCTGTTACAATATTTTGTTAAATGAAACTCGTAAGTTTACGAGAACATTCTATGTTTGAACAGTTCATGAATTATGAAAAAAATAATCGCCATATGTTTGGTGTTACGATGAGCTCCCTCAAGTGTCGCCAAATTGACCGGTCATAATATTATTTATCATCCTCTCATCCATCGAATTCTCACAACCCTTTCTAGACCATCACCTACACTTACATCCACAAGTTATCCAGAAACCTCTCTTTCTTTCTCGCAACCTTTAAAGTAAATGCTCATTTCACAACAAACTCTCAACAAAGGAAAGTAAAAAGTAAAATCACCAGTAAAACGAGTTCCAGTCGCTCACAGAACTAAAAACATTGCCTCTGCGTCATCACTGACCTTGAACTTGACTTATGCACTGTGACTGACTTTGTGTTGTCTACTGTTTCATTTGGACTGTGCTGTTGGCACCTTTATAAGTGCTTCGTTTTGAAATAGAGAACTACGGATTCAAAATATTTTATTTTACACAAGCTGACGTTTTATTTAACTTTTCTTTCTATAAGAACCTTTTAGAAAATATGTATTAGAAAACATAAAAGAAGATTAGTCATCTACCTAGCCTTTTTCCAACTATATTGGGGTCGGCTTCCAGTCAAGCCGGATTTAGCTGAATACCAGAATTTTATGAGGCGCGGCTGCCTACCTGATCTTTACAACCCATTAACTGGGGTAACACGGTACTTCATGACATGACTGGAGTCAGATTTACTGGCTCACAGAACTAAAAACATTAGCTCTGCGTCATCACTTACCTTGAACTTGACTTACGCACTGTGACTGACTTTGTGTTGGCTACTGTTTTTTGAACTGTGTTGTTGGCACCTTTATAAGTACTTCGTTTTAAAACAGAGAAGGTGTCGGATTCAAAATATTTTATTTTACAGTAGCTGAGACGATAGTGTAGGTTAAATAGTCGTAGTTTTGTTTAAGTTTTCTTTCTATAAAAACTGTCTGGAAGATACGTTTAGGAATACTTTAAAAAAGATAATTGAAATAGGTGAAGTCATTTTCAAGTTATGGCGTGACCAATGGAAATAGGAATTTATTTATATGTATAAACCTTACTTATTAAAAACAAACCTCTCCTTTGCGTATGTAAATATGAACGACTCAAAAACTATTTAACGGATTTTTATGCAATTCTCACCAATAGAATTCTTGGAGCAGATTTATGCTATACTTATACATATTATACAGTAAATAAATCCTGAGTATTTTACTGATTTCTGTAAGCCGCACAAATCCATCGAATCTTTAAATATGGGGTTGGTCGCTAGACTAGAATATAAATCTATTTGGGTATTCATGACATATCAAAAGCTAGTGCACGGTTTGACTCAGTAGCTACTTACGAGCATAAATAAATCGAAGAACCAAAAAATAACTGTTTTTTTTTTCAATAATCGTATTGCCTTCTTCTTCCATTACCTACAAGAATGCAGGCAGACCCGTACACGGTGTTATTTGATCTTTCCATAAGGAGTCTCTTGTTGGTAGCTCAGTATGTGGATATTGGCGTACCTCTGAAATCACTTATACTGTTAATTCTCTCCCAGTTGCGTCCGATTGCAATCCAACCGGAATAAGGAATTAAAGGAAGTGAGAATTGACCTCTTTTGTGCACACAATTGTGCAATACATGAAATATCTCCTGTGAACTTAGCTACTAGTCTCAGTTGAGTCTGGCTACCATGATCGGATTCTGGTCGGCAGGATTATGTAAATACCTACCGTTCGTTCTGGATCGTTTCTATCCTGAGCTGTGTTTATTTTGCCGATAGATTCATGATTTTCCACAGTTTGTGTTTGCATGCAGGTTTGAAATACGAGTATAAACTATTATAGATATTATTATAGTTTAAAACTAAATAGAAAAGTTTCATCATCATCATCTACCTAGCCTTTTCCCAACTATATTGGGGTCGGCTTCAAGTCAAGCCGGATTTAGCTGAATTACTGAAACCAGTATTTTACGAGGAGCAGCTGCCTACCAGACCTCTACAACCCATTAACTGGGGAAATATGGTACTTCATGGCCAAACTGGAGTCAGATTTACTGGCCATCCTATCCGCAACGACTGTCAAAGATCTACAATTGACAGCCGGGACCTACGGCTTAACGTGCTTTCAGAGACACGGAGGAAACTCGGTATATTAAGATGGTCACCCATCCACAGACCAACCTTGGCAAGCTTTGCTTTACCTTAAAGATTAACCCGTGCGGCTTAAAGAAAAGTTTATTACACTAATATTATATTAGTATATATGTATTGTGAGTATGTGTATGTATGATTGTTACTTCTTCAGATTCAAACGGCAGAACATGGTACGTGGGCAGACCATATCCTGAAATAGAACATAGGATATTCTTTAACCCCTTGGGATAATTTTCTACTACCACGCGAGTGAAGTCACTGGCTGTAAAGGTAAGTTGAACTTTGCATCGGCGAAGATATGAGGAATAATAATTATGATGACTTATTTGTGGTTTCAAAAGAGGATAAACTCCAAAAACCAAAATCTGAATCATTTCAACTCTTTCAGTATGCAAATCTTCAGAAATCTTCAAAATTCAGGACTGTGGCAACTCTCTTTCATAGTTGTACCAAGTGTCCAATTCATTGTAGGTACGAATTGTACCTACTTAAATGTCGTCAGCACAGTCATAATAGTCAACGATACCTCCTAACGCTATTCTTTTGTTTCCTTTAAGGAACCTAAGCCTTTTATGCCGGTGACGCAAAGCCTTCGGTCACGTCTTAGGTAGACGTGACCGGCGAGCCACCGCACTTACGATGAACAAATATTACTTACACTATGCTTAAACCGAATAGTTTAAACTTAGGTTGCAGTTTGTGCTGTTATCATTGTTTTCATACAGCCATAGACACACACGTTCTTACAAATTTCAGAATTGTCAGTCAACGGAAAGTAACCTATTAACTTTGATTCCCTTGAGAGTTCGAAATATACAGGGTGTAAAAAGACCGACAGCACGCTTGAGTGTGTGAGGCGCTCGTTTTGTTTAGTTTTTATTGCATTTTTGTAACTTCAAGTACTTACGTAATTTATTATGAAAAATTGATAATTTTGATGTTTGTTCGGAAAAAAGTTTACTAATGATACTTAGAATACGATTAAAAAAAAATGAAATAATAATTTTGAATTTGACCTTCAATATCTCCAGAATTAGTCAATTCCCAGGTATGTTCTAGAAGAAAAAAAAACTATCCCAGTGATGAGTAGAATATGGAGTTTTCATTTTCATTAAGGGTCTTTTTATAGGCGATATGTTTTTTGTGACATTAACGTCCGTTAGCATAGAAGTTTGATTTTTTCACAGCTTCAAGAGATCGCAGACTTGAGCTTATGGATATAATTTCAAATTGATACCACCACACGTTTAACATAGCGTTTCGCAACATGCGTAAGTTTTCCTCATAAAATTATCACGCTTGATAGACTCCATTTTGATAACACTTCATACGCAAACCAACAAAGACCAAGTTATCAATTCGTTTTATTGCTGGTTAAATGCCCACTATACACTCGTTAGGTATAATTTGGGTGAATAAGCGTGAATAACGAGCCTGACTCACATAGGTACACTCAGTACCTACGTGAATAATGTGCGTCTTGAGTCATAGCGGAAAGAAATCTTAACTATGTGTGTTTTCTACTGTTTTTGTTTTATGTACTAGATTTTTCCTTTATCTTGGAATATTCCGTTTGTGATTTTTTAAATGTTTGAATATAAAATATTTAAAAAAAACATAAAATGAATACTTGAAAAAATATTTATTATAACATTTGTCATCATCATCTGCTTAGCCTTTTCCCAACTATATTGGGGTCGGCTTCCAGTCAAGCCGGATTTAGCTGAATACCAGTATTTTACGAGGAGCGGCTGCCTACCAGACCTCCACAACCCATTGACTGGGGTAACACGGTACTTCATGGCAAGACTGGAGTCAGATTTACTGGCTTCTGACTATCCGTAACGACTGCCAAAGATTTCCAAATGACAGCCGGGACCAACGGCTTAACGTGCTTTCCGAGGCACGGAGGAAACTCGTTATGTTAAGATGGTCACCCATCCACAGCCTAACCTAGGCAAGCGTTGCTTAACCTTGAAGATCGACCTGTGCGGCTGTTATTATCTAGCCACGAGCTCCTCTATTTATTATAACGTTTGTATGTAGATGTAAAAAGTACAAAATTGCCATAAAAGATTTGTTGGCATTATGCATTTATTAGTTTCCTTAGAAAATAACCCAAGTTCCTTCCTGTAGAAAAGTAGATACCTTTTCTACAGGAAGGAACTTGGGCTTGTGCGTTTGCCCACTATCTCACCGGGTGTGTAACGTTCATATGACATAATTTTCATATGACATAAAATCAAATGACATAAATTCATATGACCTAATGTTTCTTATCATATAATATTCATTTAACATAATAACATTTAGCATAACGTTCATTTTATATAATTTTCAATATGTATAATATTCTTTTAACGTTTGAATCCCCAACCGGTCCTATGAGACCGCGCTGTTATTGTTTTACTATTGTGTCTCGTTTCGCGGGTATCTGAGTAATTAATATAACGTTCGTTTGACCTAATATTCTTTTGACCTAAAATTTTTTAATGGACACAGTTCTAGCCTAACTCAAATGGCACTTAACCAAACCTTAAAATATTCTATGTATGGTCGAGGGTGGGCTTGGTCGACGGAGCCCCGCTACGCGGGGCTCCTACTTCTGGGTGGTTTATAAAAAAATAACAGCAACGAAATAGCATCCAGTTTATCCTGGTAACAATAGTTGAGGGTAGCAGGTGTGATTTTCTAAATTATATTAAAAGTTACTTAGAGATTATGAATATTATAGTAAATAAATAATATGCTAAATGAATATTATGTGAAATGTGCATTATAGGAAAGGTTCATTATGCCATATGAAATTAGGTAAAATGAAATTATATCAACAATTCATTATGTCAACTGATCGCTATGTTAAACAAAATTATGTTAACTGAAATTATGTCAAGTGAACGTTAGATATTTTATTATTATGTCAATCGTTACACACCCTATCTCACCTGATGGTAAGCGATGATGTGGCCAACACAACACAAAGAAGTAACCTATTCACTCTTGAATTAAAGATTCCCAGGCTGGTAGCTATCAGAAAATACAAACTCCGGCAGGGAATTCACCTCCTTAGAACACATTTATAAATAGTATAAGTATAGTCTAAAAAAGTTTTGTATTTAATTTCAGTCCTTATCTGTACGTTTTGTGCGTATGGATGGGATGCCTACCATGTATGTATGTGTTTTAGGCGTAAAAACGATACAAACAACCAGACAGTCAGTTGTAATATTAATGAAACTTAATATTAGTTTGGGTTGTATTCGTACAGCTTCTGTACATTGATTATTCTAAAGAAACACACATCCTTTCGCAGGACTACTAGAAGTTTTTTTTTTATATAAGTACCTTTTATACAAAGGTACTTCTATGTACGTGTTTACATAAATAAGATTATTAAATAAATAAATCAATATTTTTTTATTAAATTCTATGTCAAACTAAGGAACGAACAAAACAAAATAAAGACAGATTGATTGAAAATCTTTTCCCTTCGGAATATTCTAGGGTTATCCCTTAGGAACTTTCACAGGGTTCTTAAGGTGAATACAATAAGATAGTCCGCGAAAATTCAATTTTTTTTTGCTTTTTTTCAGGTCTGCTGTGTACTGATTAAACCCTTCAAAATGTTTTAAGGTTATCCTTTAGGACTTTTCAAAGAGTTCGTAATGTACCCGTGAAACTCCATTTTTTTCAGATTAGTATCAAATGGTATATTTAAACATCACAACTCCATTCATCTTACACCTTTGATTATATACACGTCTAGATGCCACATTGACGGTATTAAACGGCGCAAATAAAGTCTACTAAAATTGGTAGACTCGCTTCTCCCTTATGTCAGTGTCATTTGAAACATCAAACAATTACGTGCTCACGCAAAATAATTAATTATGCCGGTTTGTGCTGTCCGACTATGCCGCAATTATGTGGGAAAACCATATAATAACACAAAGATAACTTTTCATCGTTAAGTTATGCTATTTAACCCCTTATATTTTAATAAAACACCATTTTTAATTCGTATTTTTGTAGGCTATTCTCGTTAGTCAGTGTTGTCAGTTTATTACTAGGGAGATTTGACAAAACTATGGGAGATAAAATACAATATTATTACATCATCGTTCGATCAGGAAAACATATTTTATTTTAAAAATTACATTATTTATTTGATCAGTAAATGATAACTTATCTATAACTGCAAAAGTACTTTCGAATATTTTGGGTTTCAGATTTCCTACGGATCCCATCCTAGCAAATCGACTTTATAATTTGTATTTGTTTGATTTATATACTTACATGCAACTGGAGTATTGTGTCTGCTAAATAAATGTATTTTCTTTCTTTTTTCAATCTACAAAATAATTATTTTATTCAACCTATTTTGTTTAATTTTCGTCGTAATAAATAGTGGGAAAAGGGGAAGTTAATCATTTGGAGCAAGCATCCCTAAATACGCACACGTTGACAGTTTATCGACAATAAGTACACGAGCGGTACTCACATATATCACGCAATTTGCGGACAGTTTTGGTGCGTCGTTTGTTTGCAATGCTCTATCTAGACGAGTATATAATCAAAGTCTTACACTTACATAACCTGTAACCGGATGACTTAACACATAACTACGTACGAGTATAAATGGCCACATAAACGATCACTTAAAATGCATAAAGTTATTAAGTCAAGGAGACAATAATGTGTGTGTTCTAGAGAACAATGATGCGATTATTTTTAATACACTTGTTTGATGTAAGAAAATCTCAAGTTAGTCTCTATATTGATTCTATTATGGCGACACTATGTCGGTCACCGAATTCGGCGACAGTATTCGATTTAACCGAATTAATCAAATTAAGCAATTGTTGTTGTTTTTCTTTCTTTATTTTTCTATTTAGTTACATTATGTCACTCATCAAATGCGGCCACCGTATTCCGTTTACCCGAATTGATTAATTAAATTGAGCTATTTACATTATGACTCTCACCGAATGCGGTGACCGTATTCGTTTCAAGTTTTTTTGGTTAGTCACTCAAAGTTGGACATGTCCTTCAGCTTCACCCTAGAGTGGGAGAAGCCATTGAATGAATTCCTACCTTAAAAAAACCGAACCGATCAAAACGGGCCATTAATTGGTTTTCTAATTCTGTGTAGAATGGCTGAAATACGTGTATAATATGATTTTTATCAGCCAGATTTTATCTGGCCTTTCGTTTATACTATGTAGACTGGTACAAGTGAAAACAGTCATAAATGATTAAGGCTCTAATCGTCTCTTTGATTGTGGATTCCGTCACACATCGGAATCCAATGAAATGGTACTAAAATCTTTTAGCCAAGCGGGCCTATGTTCAGGATGTTCTATTAGACATGGCACCAATTTTATCGGATAACTTGTCTTCTTCTTCCTGCCCTTGTCCCATATTACTTGGGGTTGGCGCAAAACCTTTTTTTCTTCCATTTTGTCTTGTCACCCGTGGAGAGGAGCTCGTGGCTAGATAATAACAGCTGCACAGGTCGATCTTCAAGGTTAAGCAACAACACGAAGGCCTACCCCAAGTAGGTATCGCTACAATAACCAGTCCTGTGCATCTTGCACCAGGTCGTCGATCCATCTTGTGGGGGCCAGTCCATAGATATCATGCTTTAATTTCAATAATCAAATAAGTTACGACATTTAATGTCAGGAACACTTTTCATTACGCATCCGCTATGATAAGGCTTCAAATATCAATAATGTTGTATCATCAGGAAACCGTAGAAATGACTGTCTGTGACTTAAATTAACGCTTGGTTTTGTAACCCCTGTTGTAGGTTACCTTACATAAGTGTAATTAATAACATTGAGTATTTTTAGTAAACCAGACATTTTTTTTTAAGGTGGGAAATCATTTAATGGCTTCCTCTAATTTAGGGTGGAGTATAAAGGCGTGTCAGACAACCTTGGCAACGCTTGCCAAGGTTGGTCTGTGGATGGGTGCCCATCTTACGAGTTTCCTCCGTGCCTCAGAAAGCACGTTAAGCCGTAGGTCCCGGCTGTCATTTGTAGATCTTTGTTTTTCAGTTGTTACGGATAGCCAGTAAATCTGACTCCAGTCTTGCCATGAAGTACCGTGTTACCCCAGTTAATGGGTTCTGGAGGTCTAGTAGGCAGCCGCTCCTCGTAAAATACTGGTATTCAGCTAAATCCGGCTTGACTGGAAGCCGACCCCAATACAGTTGGGAAAAGGCTACGTAGATGAAATGATAAAGGCAAGTCAGACTTCGGAAGCTAACCCATTGTTCCAGTAGGCTTCGGCTCTGTTGGGCTCCTATAGTTTTGCCGACATCGCTTTGAGTCCTGCGTGGAACACCACGCGCCATCAACGACACGAGCCTGGGTCCTGACGGTTATCTGGCGGCCGGATGGCGAGCTACTCATTGCTCGTCGTCCGCAAGCTTACGCCTCTGATAGCTGGAAATTGGGATCGCTCGTCGCTCGAACTCAAACACATGAAGAAGTTTGAGTTTTTTGAACACAATTTATACACAGTGCTTGAGTTTTTTTTTATATTTATTTTTACATCTGTAGTCAAACTTATCAATTACAGAACAAAGAGAATATTTGCTAAATCATTATTGACAAATGTTAATTATTTTCATTTAAAAGAATCGAACTGTGAATAGATAAAACAAAATATTCCATTGAATACTGCACCTATTCATTTTGAAAAGTAAAACAAAACCACATAATAATGTGAGTGATCATCACAAATCATAATCTCAACTGACAATATATGTAAATAGTGAAAATTGTTTGTAAATACTCCTAGTATTCATTTTTTTTTCTCTAAAATATATTTTTAAGCTGATTTTAGATTAATGGCACGGTTGGCGCAGTCTATAAACCATTGGCTGCTGCACTGTAGGTTTGATTCTCGCACGGAACAAACATTTGTTTAGCCTACAGATAGTTTTTCCGGATCTGGTTTCTTGTGTATGTCACTTAACCTGAATATGAGCGCACCCTGGATACAATTTGGGGAGTCGCTGGGCGATCCCGATAAAACAAGCAATGGGACTAGGAAATAAAGGTCCAGTAAGTGGGAGAAGTCATTGGATGATTTCCTTCCTTGAAAAAACCCGTGATATAGGATTCATTTCTAATTATCTACTCCGGAGTGGATGCGGAGGAAAGTTTATTTTCAACGTATGAGACTTATAAATGAGCTCATTATGAGATAATTTTACATAATTATACTATGAAAGACTATATGGCAGTGGGCAGGGCTCGTGTGGCACATCACCTACTTGTAGAACAGATGGTGGACAGGGACGAAAGGTTCTGCACTGGTGACCACATACCGGGAGACGCGTTAGATACCTAGGCTTTTACAAGATGACCGATGACCTGGTGAGGGTAACGTGAATCCGAGGAATGCGAGACGCACAGGAGCGGTCGTTGTAGCGACGCTTGTGGGAGGCCTATATTCAGCTGTGGATGCGGTCTTTTGGCTGATATAATGATGATAATAAAAGGCGACGCCGTGGAAAAAACTTAATCATAACAACTAAAGAAAAGTACAGTCATCACAAAAAATCTGCTGACAGCTCCGCATTCTCTGATGTACCATCGGAAGTGTTAGAGCACGCTTGATTCATTGTTACGTGCGAACGAGCTAATTCTGCTGAGATCAGTCTAGAAGCCGGCCTTACAAGGTCAAGCTCCGTGTCAAAGATCAGTTTGTTTTGATACTGTACAGATGCGACAGTAGGTAGAGTTAAGTGAAGTATTCTGCCTAACCGAACTTGAAACCGAAGTGAAAATGCAAAAAGTAAATCTACATACAATACTTGTACCGTGTAATGTTGTGTAATGTTCCCACTGTTGGGATTAAGGCGTCCTCTTCAGGAGAGGGAACATAATAGTTATCGATTCAGTGTATTTTAAATGTCTTCTAAATGTCGTTAAAATCTTATAGACAGACCCCTATTTCCCAGGAAAAAAATTTGGGGTTCAGGACTCAAACTTACAAGAAAATTTTATGTTTTTATTTTGATGGTAAAAAAAGTTCAATTTGTCGTTAACGGTGAAATATTCTCAATTTATCATATTAGAATCAGTAATTTCACACCTCTTTACAATAATTATACCAGTTTATAAAAGTTCTGTTATGTCTACACTATGTATTCAATCGATCACAAAAACGAGGAAATTGCTCACAAATTACCTGCTGTCAACTTCACTACATCTGCAGGTAGGTAAAACTGGCTGAAAACGTAAATATTTTCCTAAATGCGTTCGAAACATCAATGTTTCCAAACTTGAACATGAATCAAAGGTAAACTTGCGGTTTGTCCTGTTTGTACCTACTGCCGTATTTACATTACAACTCTATCGTCACCGGCGCGATGCGCTTACGCACCCCCCGCCCCACCACCGCTATATAGCCTCAGCGAACCGCGGCGGCCTCAGTTCTAGTTGCATCACCAACGAGTGCACACGTCAATATGTTCTCGCCGCGATTATTTACGGTATGCGCTATCCTAGCGACGGCCGCCGCCGTGCCGGTCACCGACCAGCCGGCACCGCAGCCCATCACTTCCATATACAGTGAAGACTTCGAAAGCCAAAGCCCATGGCTCGGTTTCCCTATCTTCGGAAACCTGTTCGCGCCTCTATGGAAACTGTTCCCGACTTTCGCCGACATCGGACCCAGAATCATCGCCGATGATGACCAGTTCCAAGTTGTTGTGAACGTCAAGGAGTACAAGAAGGAAGACTTGAAAGTCAAGGTGAAGGGTGACTTCATCTTCATCCAGGGTTCGCACGAGGCCAAGCAGGACGACCGTGACATCTTCGCGAGCCAGTTCTTCCACACATACACGTTACCTACAAACTCAAGTGGTGCTGATGTCACCGCTGAACTGACCACTGACGGAAACTTGATCGTCACTGCTCCAGTCAGCTTTGTCACCGAGAAAGCTAAGGAGGTTGACAGGGAAGTGCCCATTGTAGAGACAGGAAAGCCATACAAGGAAGAAAAAGTGGAGAAGCCGACCGCCTCCCCTACTTTAGCGCCTGCTGCCGACGACGAAGACCGAAAAGAGCCTACGACCCCGTCCGACAAGGAAGACGCGACCGAGAAAGATAATGTAATCCCCCACGGAAACGAAGTTAACATTTAAAGTGATAAATTAGCTTAAGTATTTAATTATAAATTAGTATTTTAATAAAATATTTTTTTGTATTACTGGAGTGTTTCTTGTTGCGTGTTGGTATGCGCTGAGCGTGGTAATGGCGCCGCGTGGAATGAATGCGATATGTGGAGACGTCTGCTGTGACTTATGAAACAATGGAGGTTAGTCTTTGTTCCTTTTTTTTAATTTGGACTTTCTGGTACCTACCAGGTATTTCTAAAACGATACCTTTGTTGTGTTGGTCGATCGTACTTTTCTTTTAAGTTTTAAAGAACTTTAACTAAAGTTATTTTTGAGTTTCTGAACCTCCAGCTTCTAATCGGTTCCTAGCTATTGTACAATGTCCTAAACTTTTGAAATATAAAAATGATTGAAATCGTGTAATCATCTATAAAAGATTTGGCAAGTAGATAAGCGCTTATTACCGAATGTAATTACAACTTTCAGAGTAGCTTGCCTTGGCGATTCAAAAGTAGCTTTCAATGATAAATAAATATTTCAATGTTTGTTTTATTAATACTAGATGATTTGACTTTTATATAAACTTTATAATGGTTCTGCCTTTGGTTCTGCTTATAATACTACAGTATTTCGTACTAATAGAAAATAGTTCGCAAACTATTTTCTAAAGTTTTTACTATATTAAAAACTCTATAAAATAGGTATTATCGTCTGTTTTTTATACCTTCAGACTAAATTGACACACGTAATGTCAAACTTACTATAGGAATGATGCCAGTTCTTTTGTGTTGTAATGTCATTTTAGTCTCAAGGTATAAAAACAGACGACAGTTTCACGTAAATCCAATTAAAAAATAACAAAGTTATTTTCCAGAAACAAAAAAATAGTAAATCCAATATGTGAGCTCTTACATAAGCAATATTATGGTTTACGTAGCTCTAGGCATAACCAAAACGTGACGATGAATAAAACATAGCAATTATTGTTCGAATCATACGCGTTTGTTTACAGGAAAAGTAAATCGAATTGGAAAAATACCCTAATGATGTGAAAGCTGTAGTGTTATTGGCGAAATACTATAATATTTATGATTTTTATAGTAGTTAAGGAGAGTTTAAACGATGCTTAGTGAAGAGAAGTAGGTTTTCTTTACATTGCAAGTCGAAAACCGGCTTAAAGTATAGTTAAATGTTACCAGTACCACCTCTTTATAAGGAATGGATCAACAATTTCACATAAGGTAAAAACGACATGCTCCATAGTCGGCCACATCATCGCTTACCATCAGGTGAGATAGTGGTCAAAAGCAAAACTAAAAAAAAAACTGTTATAGAAAAGTAATTTTTCAAACGCACGTATGTACTTTAAAGATATGACAAAGAACTTTAGAATTTGACCCAAATTTTGTAAAGATGCAGACAAATTCTTTGTGTTTTTCTGTAGCCAAAAATATAAATAAAAGAAAAAAAACCTGATTGACTGTATATCAATGCACAACCGAAACTATAGACCCTAGCTAGTGTGAAATATTGCTCAAGGTTTATTTTTATAACGTAAGCGAGCTAAAAAGGATTTTCAAACTCCCTAAGTGGATAAAACCGGGGTCCAAAGTTTATATGGAGAAACCTACTATCACGCGGTACCGCTGGAAAAATCTAATCCTTTATATTTCCTATTTTTTTATGTTCATTTTGTTTTGCACAACGTCCAAGGTTGTGACGACCAACAAAACCTACATAGCTGTAATACGCTCTAATCTTGTTATTCCTGCTAACCTTACGAAGGTCTTCTACCTGGCGTTAACCCCGCCTATTGCCAGGGACGCATAGCGACCTTACTAAAGATATCTCTATGAATAAAAATAAATCTATAAGTTAAAGGATTACTCGTATGACGTTGGAGTAAGTATTACGTTCTTTGTAGAAAAATCGAGAACGGAAAATCGAAAACAATGTAGATTTATGTACTCGTATGTTTATAAAAGGTAACCTTAGTAAGATTGAAAGAAGAAAACTATTCACAGGCTGAACATTGCAGTACATAATAATAGCACCTACTATATCCTGTCTATAACCGAGTGTAGTAAGCGATTTTTCATCTCGACATAATGCTCGAATTCTCTAGCATACGCTACAGGAGCAAAGTTGTAGTAATAGTCTAGTTTCTTATAGGTTTTCGAAGGAGTTCCGCTGCTGACGCAATAAAAGGTAACTGATGGCATACTGTGGGTTTTAGTCACTAAAAATTTAACACTCCCGCTTTACCTGGAGCAAGCGAAATTATTTTTTAACTGACTTCAAAAAGTAGTGCCTGACTCCGATGGTAAGCAATACAATCGGTGATGGTGAATCGCATTAGTTTATTAAGAGTCTATTCACTCTAGCCTAGAAGAAAGCATGACGCTACGCATTTTTTTTCATAGACTTAAAATATCATAAGTTTTATCATTATCAATTCAGCCAAAACATCTACTACTGAACATAAACCTCCATCAAGTGTCACCACAGCAACCGATCCTGGGTCTTGCACCTATCAGATTCCGTCAATGCTCATCACCGCGTCTTCAAAAGCCAGATAACATGACAGAGAAACAAAAATTGTATTTGACAGCTCTTGTATAAACATCATATCAAACCGTCGATTTCATTTTACAATTTTTTCAAATAAATCAGTCTGATGAAATAAATGAAAAATAAAAATACAATTTCCGAATCGTAACGACGAGAAAGCTTATTATCATTGCGCTGAATGTCAGAGATGACAATAGTCATTGTGACGGGCAGACAATATGGCAGACATAATATTCTGATGGCGATCTGACGACGCGATTCATTATAGTTGCTTGATTACCGTAACTATCGCTCGTGTTGATACCCGTTTCGCGTTATGAGTTACATCAACATTATAATTACTATCGCAGTAATTTTCTTTCTTTCTTTAAAATTCCTGAATTTATTTTTTAACGAAATCATTCAATTCACTTGTTCGTGAATGCGCTTGAACAGATGGGTGAAAATGGTCACTCACTGGACTCCTATGGTAGGACGTTGTCGTTGAGGTAGACTGCAGCATAAGGGGTGTGACGATCTGAATATATTCACGGGTCAAACTTGGCTAGAGATTGCCCAAGATAGAAGTTGGGTAGAAAAAGAGGAAGGCCTTTGTCCAACAGTAGATTTGCAATGTTGCTCAACATAAAAAAATTGATTTCAACGTCTTTGAAAACCCAAAGATTTCGACAGAGATTACTTAGCAATTAAAAATAATCCTGTCTACATAATAATATAGTTAATATATCAGCGATTTGAAATCAAAAGTATTTTTATTATTACTGATCGACATCGACATACTGGAAACATTCCAAAGTAAAGTGCTAAGAATAATATTCAGGATACCCCAATGTATTAGCAACAAATACATGTATCTCGACTTAGGCATAAAGACTGTTCGTGAGAAAATAGTCCAGGCAAGCCAAAAATACCAAGAGAAATTAGCAACCCATGCAAACAGACTCGCACAGGCCTTAAGTGGAGAGGGTGGACTACACTATAACCGGCTAAAGAGACAAGACATTCCCAGACTCGCCCAAAGATTTGTAAACTTAGCCAAAAGAAGGGTTTGCTGGAAAGTTCAGCAATTGATTGGCCCTCGAGGAAGTTAGTAAAAATAACCAGGACATGTGGCTCCAACCAAACAAGTGGCTTATTGTTTTCGGACAGATTGCCATAGTGCAGAAAATACACAAAAAAATAAAATATAATATTGATTGGCTCGCATTGATGGATAATGGTCAATCCGTTCATTCATCTAATGGAAAGCGACAATGTGGTCGGCGTTGGAGCACGCTTGCATAGAAGTAACCTATTCATTCTTGACAGAAAGATCTCTAGGTTGTAGCTACCACGAAACGCAGACTCCGGCAGGGAATTCCACTCTTTAACTGTATGCTTAATGAATGTGTTTCCAAAATGTTTCGTGTCGCAATGTGTCCACCACGAGCCGGTAGCTTATCGCCTTGTGTTAAAACTTTGCCATAATTATGTTTTTTTCATCATAACAGATTTATGTCATAAAGCACCACTCTAAACCCAGTCTATAAATAAATCACAACAAAATAACATGACATTTAATTATGTAACACACGGAATGAATGGAAATAGAGCAACATCTGAGGTAATTAAGTTCATTAATTCCAAAACAGTTTTTAGGGTTCCGTACCTCAAAAGGAAAAAACGGAACCCTTATAGGATCACTTTGTTGTCCGTCTGTCCGTCCGTCTGTCAAGACCCTTTTTCTCAGGAACGCGTGAAGGTATCAAGTTGAAATTAAAACCATATATTGAAATCGGCGGTCCCTTGAAGTTGTGCAAAAATCAAACTTGTAAGTTGACGGGAAAAAAAGATACGCCCGTTTATGTTGCAAAAAACGTACATTTCGACACTGTCAAAGGAATCAAAACTCATAGGGTGCTTCCCGTTGACCTAGAATCTTGAAATTTGGCACGAAGCAAGGTATTATAGCACTAATATCGGGAAAAGTCTGAAAACTGAAAATTTTTAGTTACGTCACAAGAAAAAAACATTTAAAAGTCTTCAAGACTCGATTCGAGAATTAAACTGTTTTTATAGGTAGGTTGGTACGAAACCCTCAGTGCGCGAGTCCGACTCGCACTTGCCCGGTTTTTTTTTAGAACCAGACCAGTTTAGTTATGAATCATGGCATAACGTATCATTTAATCAAATGTGACAATCAAGATGAAATCATCTAAAATATAAATCCATCTTCATATTGTCCAATTAATATTGGAGCTTAATTTTAAAAGGCTCTCTGGGCTTCAATGTCAGACCACTATCAAGAGTTATTGATTTCCTCAAAATACGTGATTGGATTAACTATACATTTTAAATTAGGCACGGGGAGACTTATTAGTTTTATGTTTATGTCTTTGAGTCATTTGGGATTTATAAAGATCCGGCTGTCAAGTTTTCGATGGCCTTTTGTGTTTTAAAAGGTCCAAAAATATTTCTCAAAATGTCACGTTACAAACATATTCTAATGTATATTTTTTTAAACTAAAGTTTTACTGTAATCCCACCTGATTGTCAGCGGTGATGCAATCGTTGGTGGTGCAGCGCTTTAGTTTATTAAGAGCCTAGTCGCTCTAGCCTTGAAGGCATCTAAATTATTAATCAGGCGAGTAGACCGCAGTAGTCAAAAATTGTTCCAGTCCTTGGATGTACGCGGTATTAACGATGAGGCGAAACGCTTCTTCCGAACTCTAGGGGTGTTAACAATGTAAGGGTCGATACTTGCCGTCCATCGGGATGTCTGATAGAAAGGTGATGGCATGCAATTGTCGTGAACTCTCCAAAATGTATCCCGTCAAACCCCGAAGGGCTGGCAACCCTACGCATGTGCTCGAGGCTTTGTAGATTGGTCTGACCAACATATTAAAGAATATTTTCTCATTATTTTTTATTATTATATATACTGTCCCACAGCTGGGCAAAGGCCTAACTCCATTTCTTTCATTGTTCCCGGCTTTGAGCCTCTAAATATTGAATGTTTCCTTATTAACCAACAAAGGCACTCTATCACAACTTTTATCTCACAAAAGCTATAAAAACGCGGTTCCTCAATTTGACTGTCCATATAATGCGGGGCTAACCTTGAAAACTTCTAGATAAATTAAAACTCAGTTCACTTTAATCATCCTCTTTCCGTGTAAAAATCAGCGTATTTGTAACTCTTGATACGGTTAGTTCGTGGATGGGTAACCATTTTTTTTTAATATTGATAGGCTCGCTTTGACCAGTATCTCACCTGATGGTAAGCGATGATGTGGTCAACGATGGAGCACGCTTGCCTAGAAGTAACCTATTCACTCTTGACTTAAAGACCCCTAGGTTATTAATACATATCGAGATTCTTCTGTACCTTCGAGAGCATAATTATTATATTATTATATTTTATTTAGGTGAATATTTCCAAGGACTTTACATTTTATATTCTGTAATAGAGTTTAGTATTGTTTTAGAATTTTTAGGTTAGTGTTAGCCTTATGAAGATTTTTAAATTTTTTGTTTTTGAAAATCACTATTGTGTTTGGTTCGGCCTGTAAAGATAGTTTGTGTACGTTCAATTAAATATGTTCATGTTCCTAGCTCGTCGTGCTGTGCTGGTGCTGCCGCTGCGACTGCGGAGAACCTCAAACGGCGAAAATACAATAACCTAGTAGGTAATTATATATTCGAGCCGTTTGGGGTTGAAACTCTTGGACCGTGGGGCCCGAGCGCCCACCAATTGTTTAAAGAACTCGCAAAACGCCTTGTTGACACTTCGCGTGACCCGAGGGCTGGCTTTTATCTTGGCCAGAGAATAAGCATTGCCATACAGCGTGGCAATGCTGCCAGCCTTTTGGGTACATTACCAGTCGACAGCGATGCGGAGGAGTTTTTCGACGCCATTTTTTAGTTTAATTTTAGTTAGTTCTTTAGGGTTTTTTATTTTGTGTAAATATATATCTAGAATGTTAAAAAAAAAAAAAAAAAAAAATTAAATAAATGAAAATGTAAGCTATTAGTCCAGACTGGCATTTGTAAATCTTAGACATTCGGTAGTCAGAAACCTGAGCCATTCTTGCTAAAGAGTATCGCACTACACAAATACGGGTGGTAGAGGTCGCTGTTTCAAATTAAATGGTATCTAATCCAAATACTATTCACTCTAGATAATAATATAATGTATGAACATTTCTTTCAAAATGCCTCATGTTCAAATAGATATTTGATTTGAAATAATTATATTTTTTCCAATAACAATTTGATAAACACTGACAGCATAATATATAAAGGCACGTGGGTACCTATATCAGAATCAATCATCTAAGAGTGGGTATTGTGGGGTGGTATTTTGGAAATAAGTAGATTCGTCTTCGACCAGCAGCCTCGATGGATTTAGATTTGGGACGCAAGTGATCCGTCGTAATCATTTAGTCCACGCTATCGTTCAATTCCAAAACTTTACGAGTACGGTGGTTGTTTTTTATGATTATGACGTTCCACCAGAGTGACAACTGGGTTGTCACTCTCGTCCGCTCAATGATCATTCCATAAATCACACAATGAAGGTCAAAATAAGGTTTTAAATCTCTATGGCGCCTGGTACGCGCCTTCACGGCCGGACTGACAATCGCCCGTCCTCGGGCGCACATGTATTCCTGCAACGAGAAGGTACCATACTTTTAATCGAGCCACCATGCTCGTCCACCCTGACATGAGCCAGTGCATCTTACTTTAGGCCACAGCCTAGTTTCGAACTCACTCTCGCAACTTGCACCACTCTTTTATTCTCATACAATGCATAGCCCGGACAAATGCGTCCCTTCGACTTGCCCCAAGTGCAAGACCGGACAACACCGTCCCTCCGACTAGCCAACTCATGATGCGCAGCCCGGACAAATGCGTCCCTTCGACTTGCCCCAAGTGCAAGACCGGACAACACCGTCCCTTCGACTCGCCAACTCATGATGCGCAGCCCGGACAAATGCGTCCCTTCGACTTGCCACAAGTGCAAGACCGGACAACACCGTCCCTTCGACTCGCCATCACTCACGTCACCAAACTAGATACGTACGTCCCTTCAACCAGCACCGCTAGCCCGGACAATACTATCCATTCGTGACACACTGACGCATGCATCCCTTCGACCTGCTAGCACTCTAGCCAGGACCGGACAACATCGTCTCTGGGTTTGCGTCCCTTCGAATTACCAACCAATAGGCAAAACCGGACAACAACACCCATACACACGTAATCACATCACACAATCGGAACCTACCTTAGGTTCTGAACACTTTGCTCGGTGGATGTCTACTTCTACGTCAAAGGTCATCCCATCATCACTACCGAACCAGCACACACACCAACACTACTTTCTTTTCTTTCTTTCTTTTTTTTTTACCTTATCTACCGAACAGCACTAGGTGTAATCTGCAGTTATGGTGTCAACACTGCGATTGTTGAAGCCGACATAGTCTTAAAGTCGGCATCAATAATGTCTTCTGACTGCATATATACAGCCTTCACGGCTTCCTCGTCATTCATAATACCTCCAGCTAATTCCATTAAGCCCTCGTGTCCTCCGGACACCAAACGCAAATTATCGTGCGAATACTTTAACGTATAGCAAGGACCATCTACACTTTTTACGAAAACATAATCACCTCTATTAAAAGGATTTACTCTAGCTCTTCCGCGATTAAAACGAATAGTATCAGCGTTAGCAGCTTTCTCTATAACCTTGGATGCATTTAAGCGTATCGCTTCTAAATTTCAGCGATCGTGTGGACCATCTCCAGTGGAAAGCTTGGAAATTCTTAACGAGTACGATTGAACTCCAAGCATTAATTCAGTCGAAGTATATTTCGTGACGGTAGACCTTGTACTATTTAGAGTAAGTTGCACGTTGGCTAAACTCATCGCGCCAATTCTTGTGTGGATCATTTTCAATGATTGTAACTAATGATTTTAGAGTTCGCATTAAATTACCCGTTCAACCTAACCGTTTGCTCTACTTGAGCCAGTGGCGAAGAAGTGAAGGTCAATGTGATGGTCCGCACAACTTCTTGAATTCACCGCTAATATAGCAGCGACCCTGATCAACTACAATTCGTTTAGGAGCCCCAAACAAACAAATAGCTTTCTTTAGTGCCATAATGGCACTGGCGGCATTTATAGAGGTGGTGTGTTCTAAAAGGACGTACTCGGTGAACACATCAAATATAACGGAATAGTATTCTTTTTGATCACTCTCACCGGTCAATCTTCCAGTAAAATCTATGTGCAGCGTATGCCAAGGGGTTGGCTCTTTAGGAATGAACTGAAGTCTTACTAGTTGGGCACCTGAGGGACCTTTCGAGGTTTCACATATTATGCATGAGTCGACAAACCTGCGAACACTTTTCGACATCTCGGGGAACCAATAGAGATTGTAATTTTGACGAGAGTCTTATCGGGTCCTAAATGTTGAATTTCCGATTGAATGTGACTGATCAGAGTCCATACCAATGAGCGGGGTACTATAGGTAGCCAAGAAACCGTTTTATTACAGTTAATTTTCCGCTAAAGAATACCAATCCTAACATCATAAGTTTTTGCTACATTTTCCGGTAAATCGCCGTTCGAAGGATTTCAGCGTCGCGCTTTTGTTCGACAGACAACCAACCTCCATGAAACTCTACGAACTTACTTTCTTTGCAGGAGTAGAACGAGGAGAAACAATGATATAGGAACAATGTTCTACAGTTGCGATCTTAGGTAGATGATTACGCGATAGATAAATAATCGTCGTGATCCATGCTTTACCCTTCACGATAAAGAATATCAAAATCGTACGCTTGAAGCATGACCCACCTCCTATGAACGCGGGGTATCAAATCGACCTTTGATTTAGTCGCCTTTAACGAGTTACAGTCTATATAAAATGTGAACTTCCGGCCGTGCAAATGTTCCACCGCTCGAACGACTGCCTGAGTGTCTAGTTCATATAAATGATAACGAGCCTCAACCACAGTCGTGCAGGCGGCTAAAATAAGCCCAGATCAAAAAGGAAACAGATATGCTCACCAGATGCCGTCGTCAGTTTACCTCTCGAAGTCTTGTGCTCACAAGTGTTTACCTCCCTGACGCTGCGCCGCCTCTCTTCTCAGGGCATGACGTAATTACGTGGCCAGGCTTCCCGCAGGTGAAACAGGTGATTGGTGCCGGCTTGTCCTTGACTTGATCCATGTTGAAACCATCAGCTCGATTAGCTGGATCGTCGCCTTTTACACTCTGCTATTTTGTGTCTAGGAACTACACACCGATGACATTATCCATAGAACTTCGAGTCTGACAGGTGAGGTCTTTTTGATTTATTGCCATTACTATCATTATCTTCGGTACTGGTACAATGAATAGAAATCCCACCGAATCTCCGGAAGAGTTGAGCACGAGTTGTGATATCAAAGAAATTCAGTTCACGACGAATCATGTGGTCTTTCGAGCTCAGAGCAGAAATAACGAACCCGGTGATTGCCTCTTCTGACATCTTGACTATAGGGATTCACTCGCTAGGGATTTTCTGCAGACTGCGATGTTTGCTGCGGCATTGCTAACAAACGGGTTAGTAGGCAACTACTCTTCACTGAGCAATCCACTATTGCTAGGTTGATTGTGCGGCTGAGTATCTTTATCCAACTGTTTTTCGTATCCCACTTCTGATAAAGGCACGTGGGCACCTATATCAGAATCAATCATCTAAGAGTGGGTATTGTGGGGTGGTATTTTGGAAATAAGTAGACTCGTCTTCGACCAGCAGCCTCGATGGATTTAGATTTGGGACGCAAGTGATCCGTCGTAATCATTTAGTCCACGCTATCGTTCAATTCCAAAACTTTACGAGTACGGTGGTTGTTTTTTATGATTATGACGTTCCACCAGAGTGACAACTGGGTTGTCACTCTCGTCCGCTCAATGATCATTCCATAAATCACACAATGAAGGTCAAAATAAGGTTTTAAATCTCTATGGCGCCTGGTACGCGCCTTCATATATAATACAGAAAAACCAAGCTGTAACTTTTTAAACTGCTTTTATTGAATAGGCTCCATTTCAATCTAAAGGTGGATTTAATGTTTGAATCCCCGACCGGTTCTATGAGACCGCGCTGTTATTGTTTTACTATTGTGTCTCGTTTCGCGGGTATGTGATAGATTAATGCAGAGGAAGCATATTGCCATTAACGTACCTATTGTTGGCATTTAGTTGATGATTCTCACGTCATGGTCTAAGAATCTTTAGTAGGTGTTGCTATACCGTGGGCTTCGAGCAATTCACCTTAGTCTGGCTACACGCGAGCCACACGCAGCCACAAATGCCGAAGTTAGAAACGGCTGCAAGGATAATGACGCGAGCAATAGCCTTATGTGGTCGGTGGTAGACGCTTGCGGTCAGTGGCTGGTCCGTACTTGACGGGATTGAATTTCTGATATAAATAATTCTACAATGTTTAAGAGAAGCACGAGCGTGCGTTGCCTTCTCTCTCTCTCTCTTAATGGTTAACTGAAGGTAGGTAGAGATATAGCCGGAGTGGTGTATGAACACAATAAGTGAGCAGCGGCTATAGGTAAAACTATATTGGACCCACCTTGGCCACGTACGCTGATTTGAGGGCGTCGGTCTCCATAGATTTTATATGGCAACTAGACTTGTAGAGCTACGCCACGCGACTTAACGCGATGCAGACTCGGCGATGGTCTTAAAATGGAATATAGTTCTCGCTTCTTTTTAGCCTGTGGCGACCACTAGCATCATCGTGTGCGTCGAACCCATATAAAATGTATGAACACAACTAGAAATAGATCGGTTGCGGCGTTTTGTGGTTGTGGTTAGTGGCTCATACGCGGCCAGCCTAAACTGCGACTTGGAAAATGAAACCATTGTGCTCAACGCATACCTAATAGTCGAGAGGCGTGAAGTTTACTTTGTAAGCTGTAATTGTGCGTTACTTTAGCTAGTTATAAAAAGTACTGCTTAGTTCCGCCTCCATTTGAAACCCTTTGAAGGTCGATAACGCATCACTAACCTTTGACAGGGTTATTGGTTAACATCGATGTTTTGATGATTCGATTTAGATAGAAATCTCAAATACTGTTTCAATTGAAAAAATGTGCACTTTTTAATAAGATTGACGAGTTTTGATTGCAATCAAAATTGTATTTATTACATAAGGAATAATACAAAAGCAAGGGAATCCGTGATAGCATGATGGATTAAATGATTTATTTTGGTAGGAAGTCATCCAATGACTTCTCTCACTTTTAGGCCTTCTTTGGATTCTCACTCGTGTTCCTTCTTCGCCTTCGTTCCAGACTCCAGGATTCACTTTTACATAACCAATGGCTTCAGGCTTATCAATAGGCTTCGAACCTGCTGGGCCCCTAAAGATTTCTTAAAGATGGAATGAAGAAGAAAATGCCTATTCCAAGTAATATGAAGCAAAGAATATGATGATTATCCAGCTTCGAGTACACTGGAATTTGCTGATGCGATCGTTGAAAATGAATTTAGTGAATTTTTGATGCTTATCTACTCCTAGATTTTTCCTTTAAGGAACATACGACAGCCCACAAAAACCTACACAAACAACATTCACAAAAATATTTGTTTTAGTCTATTTTAACAGCTGACATTACCTTGAAACCGACAATCTTTACTACCAAAACTCGATTTCCTATAACTCCATTGTAATTGCAAATGTATGCAAATGAGAGGCATCTAATCTCAATTCGTATTCGTCCCGTACGTATCCTACCGATACTATCAATTGGGATGCGTACTCGTAACTAGACGCATGGCCTAATCACATTACTTGGCAGGTGGATTGATGATTGCTGCATTGCCTCGTTAGTTCCCGTCCTCTTGGACTAATCCAATGGACCAACGTGAGATTGACTATGTACGGGTAGACAGGCAATTTTGGAGTCGTTGTTGACTGGAATACCTGATGATTTTGGTCCATATTGGGTCGTCAAAAATTGCAATTATTAATGTTATTATATTACTAGACCGTATTGTCTCACTGCTGGGCAAAGTCGCTCTCCGTTCCTTCCAGCGATTACATTTGTTCGCCTTCTTTTTTCCTATTCTTACGGAAGATATCTAGGTCGTTCCACCACCTCCTTGTGGTCTACCGCGGCACAGTGCTGTTGTACACCGTTGAGTACCAATCCTATGTTTTTTTTGTTTATGGCTCCTAACTCGTCAAGCATGCAGCAGACATGTCTTGCTGTGCGTGAGTCCTAGACAGCTGCCCTAGTGAGTGTCGCGGGAATCCGATGGATGCGAGACGCACAGGGCCGGTCGTCGTGGCGACGACCACAGAACATTTATGTGTTCTGTGGCGACGACGCCTTGGGGAGAAATATGTCCAGGTGTAGATGTCTCTCGGCTGAGATGATGATGATGATATAAGTGAGGATACATAACATTACTAATTATATCCACAGTTATCCACATCCAGGATTACAAACAATATCCCGCATGATAACATTGAAGATTTAAACGTTCGAACAACCTAAATTGGACTTTATTGACGCAGTATTAGGTAACTAGAATTGTATAATATTCATAGCTTCATCTACATTTCCTTATCAGGAAATAAAAGTCAGTGATGTGTAAAGAAAATAATTTGTTTCATCATAAAATTGGGACCTTTATTGACCAAAGTAATCATGGTAATCAACATTTTCGTTTATTAGCGTTATGAAAAAACTTGAAATTAAGACATTCCAAAGACTATTAAGCTATTAATGTACCTACTTATTTTCAACTGTTCTTAGTTTTATGCAACTGCAGAAATAATCTAATTATCAAGCTTCAGATATATTAGGGGACAAAATGTCCCCCAAAGTGACAAGTAATTTATCTGAGACTTATTATAATTATTTTCAAGTCAAAATTTTTTTTTATTTATTTGCCACGCTAGAACATCCTTTCGCTCCACCATTGTGCGAGCGGGAAAAGGCATTGAATGATTTACTTCCTAAAGAAAAAGATGGACCGTGTACTTAGATACAGATTCGGAACAGCTAACTGTAGGTCATATAAATATTTATACTGACGGGGAATCTAACCCATAAACCAGGAAAATGACACGTAGCATAGCAGACATTCAGACCTGACTGCAGCAACAGTTCCTCACCGTTAAAAAGAGTTTTTTACCCACCTACGCTGTACATTCGTGAACATAAGTTAATAATACTGTAATCTGATCCATATAATGAAAGTTTTCACGCCTAGCGACTGTGGTAATAACACGTATGATTTCAATGCGATTGTATCACGTTTGCTCACACATGTAAAACGAACAAGGAGAAATCAGCCTGCGTACAGTTAATGGAATTCCCTACCGGAGCCATTGTTTCTTGATAGCAAAAAAAATTGATAAAAACGTTCACTGGTTGATATAGGCCTCCCCCAAAAGTCAGCAAAACGAACGGTCCTGTCCATCTCGTATTCATCGTATTCCCATCGCACCAGGTCATCGCTCCACCTTGTGGGACACCTTACAAAACTGCGTCTTCTAGTATGCAGTTACCGCTCCAGAACTTTTTTGGCTCCATGAGCAACCATCTGTTCTCCGATCAATCTGCTCCGGTCTCATGCATAGCCCGAATAATCACCCAACTTCACTGGCAGTAAGCAGGACATATTGTTTTTAAGGGTGTTGCAATATTATATCAAGATGATAAAATTGTAGAGCTCAAAACAATTTAGGATATTGACCAACTGATTCAGGATGAGGCTAACACTATCATAACATTTGATACAGCAGTACTTCGCTATTTTAAGTCGTAAGTTATGTTTCCTTTCAAAGTATTGCCTATGTTATCTGATCAAGAATATTTCCCAACTGCATTACCCGTATTCCTTGCACTGTGAATTTTAATGTTAGTTTGTTTATAACATGCTGACTATCAGTTCTATAGGCGCGGGTTTGCGGACGGTAGCTCACGTTCGGATGTCCGAAAAGGTTCCAGGTCGAGTCAACGGCGCGTCGTGTTCCATTCAAAGAGATGTCAGCAAAACAAGGGAATGTTTGAAAAAGTTACCGTGGTCCTAAAACGCAAAGAGCATTTGAAGGAAAATAATGAGTTTTAGTCAGTAAAAGTCTGACATAATTACTCTAGAGCGAGTGAAGTCCGTTGATGATTTTCGACCTCAAAAAAAGTAAGTATCTGAGTGAAAGTCTGGCTGATCAGGTTGAAAGCTTAAAAATCAAATCGATCATTAATGAGTAACGTATCATGAAACCTGAAAACGACTCATTTTCAAGTTTCATCCCAAAACCCTACATTATTGAAACACCACCTTAAATAATACCACAGAATCACGGTGACCTTAGCCTTATCTCCTCTAATCCTTGACCTCTAGATTTACGACGTGGAAGGTGCGTTCATAATCGTAAATCTGGCACAGGTAATATAAGTTAAACGGCTGGACAGGCCGGTATCGGTCACGTCATAAATCAGGAAGGAATCTAGGCTTTGTATTGGAAGCTGAACGTTTAGTGGTTTGAGTGATGGTGGGTTGAAATCATTATGGAATTAGAGGCTGAAAGGAGACGATTGCGAAATAATGTAAATCTAAAAAAAAATTGTCAATGTGCTTAGAAGGAAATTCACGAAACGATACTATTGTTAAGGTAAAAAAACTACAGTGAGGCCAACAGGGTTTAATGATAACCTGATATTGGCTAATATGATATTATTGGTAAAAAAGGGCAGCTCAAAGCAAACAAATGGGTTTTAGTCAGTGAAAGTCTGAGACTTCGTCGCTTCTTCGCACTTTGCCTTTTCGCTCCGATGACAGAAGCGGATGACAGCACCACAGACAGGGAGCAGTTATGAGATAATTTGCCAAATTAAAACAAGGGGTTTTTCATTACTTTTGTCTTATCTTAGGAATCTGAGGTCCTGGATCTTTGGCTGGCGTACTAAGAGCGGTAATCAGGTCGCAGAGATCCCTTTGACACACGTAATAACATTATTACTACTTTCTTATTATTATTAAAAGTCTGACACGCTATCTAGCTCTACCCTAGAGCGGGAGAAGTCATTTGCTAATTTATTACCGTAAAAAAAGTTCTGCAGCAATTGTGTTTGGAAATAAAAATAAAAATTTAAGAAAATTCTGTAAAATAAAAAAACTTTAGAGAATTTGAATTTCACGGGTATCTCTGGCGTTTCTTAAATAAAACTCGCTAAAGTGTAATTTTAGTTAGTTCCATTTACGTGTTCTATAAAATAGAACTCGCGAATTTGTCACTTTAGTGAGTTCGATTAACGTATTCCGAAAATAGAACTCACTAAAATGGCCAAGTCCACAGCTTAGCAACATATATGAGCACCGCAGCGCCGCTGAGCCGTGGTCACTCGGCGTAACGCTGTTTCACCGCATTGCATGCCCACCGGTATTGCACACGACTGTGGCCCACTCTGCGGTACTAACTAACGCATCTGTGCGCTCGACTGTTGCATCGCACAGTGTGATTATTACTACAGATTAGTTTTGATTGATTTGATGATGGTTTTCCAGTGGTGATGCGATTTTGTAACTATGTCAGTTACATTTTACTCTGTAAAATTGTTATAATTTTGGTGCACAATAAATTTTATTTTATTCTACTAGTAGCAGATGAGATTATGTTCGCGATTGAACATAATCTCACCTGATGGTAAGTAATGATGTGGTCGATGATGGAGCACGGTTATCTAAACCTTTTTACTCTTGGCATAAAAATTCCTGAGTTGTAGCAAAAAAAAAACAATGCCTCAAGGGAACATGCTTCCGGAATAAAAATTTATCTCGCTAGTTTAGCAGCCGAAACCAATAACCGATCTATCACATATCGGAGATAGAAAAACAAATGAAACAACAGAAAACATGATAATTTTTTTCGTGTATCATTTGTTTTACAATCTCCAGTATGCCAAAACTGGAGATCGATAGGTTATTGGTTTCGGCCGTATGTAACAAACATGCAAACACTAACTTCATTATATACTCTTTTAGCCTTTATAATATTAGTTTGACATGAAATATAGGTATGACGGCTCTGGAACGCAAAAAGTACCTAAAAGAACAAAATAGTCTGTAAACGTCTGATACTCCTTCTTCTCCAATCCAGACAAGGATGATTCGTTTGATGATTTTCCGTCGAAAACTCATTTTTAAAATGGATCGAACATGTTAATAGTTGTAAAACAGGTAAGTAATTGCATAACCTTTTTACTAATATTCTAGTCGCCAGTACAGGTTTACAATGTTTATAAATAAAACGGCAACATGAGAAGAAACATGAATACCTAAAAACAAAATAAAGTTATATAATATTAAAGGAGATTTGATTAATTGCTCTACCGCTGTAGGTCACGGTAAGGACAATTAAGGTACGGTTTCGATATCTGCGAAGTTTTGTTAAATTTACATTTTCATAGTCTAGCTCTTAATTGTGTTCACCCATAAATCATAATCACCCTTGCCTTTTTTTTAGACCAGGAGTCATCAGAACGATTTCTCGTGCTCTTGATCGGAGTGGTAGGGTTTGTCAGACTTTTACTGACTAAAACCCACTCTTTTGCCTTAACACTAGAAACACGGGGGTTCTAAATATGACCCATTTGAATGTTCTATAAATATAATAAATCGCATTTTTTTATGACTTTGAATATTTTTTGAATTTGATGATTATCGACAAAATTATTTTTAGGTAAAAATTGTGATATTACGCTTAATAAAACATTAACTAGAGCAGGAAAAAAATCGAAATGGGTCAAATTTAGGACGCCCTTGCTTGTAATATTAAAACCTAGATTCTGTATTAAAATATTTCTACTAATTAGTAACACAAATTGGTTTCTAAGTCTGTTGAAGATCTATTTACTCTCAGCCTTCCAAAACCATTGCGCATGCATTACAATTACAACACAATTAAAGAAACAAAAAGACAAAAGTATCTATTCTTAATGATCATAATCACACTGCAATTCAAAGCTCCTGATCGCTAGGCCAGATAAACAAGTGTATCTTTCACTTAACTACTTAAGCAAGGTCATCTGAGTGCAATGCCTCGTAAAATGGCCGACAGACGCGTCTCCACGCATTGGCTTGCCAAGAACTGCTAGCCCTTACTAGTGCAGTTAGGGTTGCCAGATCTTCAAAACAAAAAGCCGGACAAACCAGCCAGTTTAGCCGGACATTTGAGGGAAAAGGCCGATTTTTTTTTATTCCATGCGCGGCAATTAAAAAACAAGTCATTGCTGGTCTGCAAACGCTTGCAATTGCAAGAACACAAAAACCGGACAGGCCGTATTCCACCTAATTTGGCCGGACACATCCCAACCAAAAAGCGTCCGGCTCTATCCGGACGCCTGGCAACGCTAAGTGCATTAATGTGCATCCACGCATTGTTGTGATGTGGGCTTGTTAAGAACTCCTAGCCCTTATTGATGTAGTCGATAATGAGAGATACGACACAATATTAACAGAATGGTGATAAATAAGGCGTGATATTACATTTTTTTTTTCTAGGGACTGCTTTGTTTTAGGTGGGATTTCATCAAAATTACTTCTCCTGCTCAGGGCGGAGTGGGAGTGCGTGTCAAACTTTTACTAACTAAAACCCTTCTTCTTTGTTTTTGTTCTAGTCCCTTTAGTACAACCCAGAGAGTATTTTGACTACTGCTGTAGAAACGGTCTAAATGACAGATTATAGAAAAGTTTATAATATATACCAGATCATAAATAAAGAAAAAAGATGAATATACAGTTCTATATAGCGTAGAACAGAAATGATCATGCTTCTTCTTCTTCTCGAGTCGATAGTTTTCTCTTTCCTCTAGACTCTTGAGTCCAGTAGGCAACCACGTTTATAAAGGCGTTAGTGGCATTTTTAGGTCCTCCAAAACCGCAGATATAGGGTAATAATTATGCAAATGTAGAATTAGTATTCATATTTTAATCTTAATATAGGTAACAACTGTTTGAAAAATAAGGAAATGTCACAAACCTCGAAACTATATGACATAATTTACATAAGATATTTAATAGTATTAATAACTAATTAATATACCAGTTTGTAATAAAATCCCATGATTTATGCTTCTCAATATAAAGGTCCAGTTCACAAAGCAGGTAATCTAGACCGGTTTGGTCGTGAGCTTGCTATCTTAGTCCACAATGCGACCACGTGTTTATTTCTGTACTATTTAGTGACCTTACATTTGAGGCCAAAGTTCTACTAGCGAAGCGAAATGGAGTTTTAGTTTTCATTATATGAACACTAAAAGGATTACAAATACCTGTAGGAAACACATTTAGATCAGAAATGTATGGCACAAGAAGGAGTTCTAGCTCTGTAGTGGATAGAGTAAGACTTGACTTCTTCTTTTTGTGTTGATTATGGATGCTCCATTTGGCCAGATTGTTTTATTTAGGTCCGTAGTCGGTTAAAAGTACTCCAGATTGGCCACTGCATTTGGCGTATAAAGGGGAGATATTCTGATGGGGTGATAAAGTGTAGACGAGTTAAGTTTGACGTCCTGTAATATAAGTCTCCATTACAGCCTCGACTGATAATGATGATTATGATGTTGACGAAAAAAAATATGCAGAACGCGCACAGCAGTCTTTCTGACGATCCGTATTTGTGGCTCTGTCACGCAACAGTAGCAGTAGTAAACTTCTTTTGGCAGAAATAGCGATGCCAAAATGAACCATTGACATAACTTTCCCTACAATAGAATTTAAGTAGTTTTCATTGTGACTCACATTATGACTTTCTCAGTCATAATGTGTGTCACAATGAAAAACACGTAAAAGCAAGTGAACTACATTACTATTATCAAGCCTTTAAAAATGGTCTCCAGGTGTAAACACAGGTGCGATTAAATGAAACGCGACCCGGTTTTGTACAAGAGCCAGCTGGCACCGTGCTGTGCGACAATTGCACATCACATCTACCTAACCTTTTCCCTACTATATTGGGATCCGCTTCCAGTCAAGCCGGATTTAGCTGAATACCAGTATTTTACGAGGAGCGGCTGCCAACCAGACCTCCACAACCCATTAACTGGGTTTTTTTTTTTTTTTTTTTTTTTTTTTCCGGTAGGGGAATCATCAGAATGACTTCTCCCACTCTTGGGCGGAGCGGGAGGGCGTGTCAGACTCTTACTGACTAAACCCCTACCCCGTTCCTTCGTTACCATCGATCTGGGGGACACGGTGACAACCTTTCGGATACCGTGTTCCCTAGAGGCTTCGGCCCTACCGGGCCCCTACAGTTTGCTGACATCTCCTTGAGGCGCGCGTGGAACAGAACGCGCCGTCGACGACTAGGCTCGGTCCAGATTATTACCAGACTGCCGGACGGCGAGCTACCCAGCGCTCGCTATCCGCGAGCCCGCGCCTACGGTGGTCGGAAATCGGGATCGGGTAACACGGTAGTTCATGGCAAGACTGGAATCAAATATACTAGCTTCTGACTATCCGTAACGACTGCCAAAGATCTACAAATGACAGCCGGGAGTTACGGCTTAACGTGAGACAATCGCTCGTATCAGTCGCAAACATCGGAACCACACCTTTATTGAACTTTTTGATGAGCAGTTAAGATTGTGTTGTTTTTGTTTTTTGTCGTGTTATGTGTTATGAGGAAAATGTAATAGTTGACCTTGAGTTGCTTTCGAGATGATTCTATATGTTAACAGATTGGTGAGGGTATGAGGTATATTTAGGTATGAGAGTAAACTGTAAAACTAGTGTAGAAGGAGACTATTTTGACTGTGTAGATATTATTGACGAGATGGTATTTTTAAAGCGCCTCGTAGATTATTATTAGGCTGCGTAAGCTAGACTGTAAAATCCACATCATGCCTATGACTGCAGTGGAGTTGGACTGACATGTACAAATATAGGTCGTCTACTTATCTATAATACACTCACTGGTCCAGTTTAAGTTTTTTTAATTCAATTTGCCATACATAACACTCGTCTGGTCTGAGGAATTCTCGGTTTTCAACGGAGTTTTGTAGAATTTAACACTCTGTGCCACTGAGTAAGTTATTACTTACTATTAGTGCTATAAACCTCTAGAATATTTTAATTATTGAACCCAAAATGAATAATACTAAATTTTGAAACATTTTTTTCAAACTGTTTTCAAAATCATCACCGCTCCTTCCCCTTTCCTGAACCGAGAGTACGAATCAAAATCTTTGTTGCTAATTAAAATACAGAGTGTTTTTTTTGGAAGGGGAATCATCAGAATGACTTCTTCCGCTCTTGGGCGGAGCGGGAGGGCGTGGTCAGACATTGATGCACAAACGACTATTATGTATCCATTACTAGATCCCCTGCAAGTAGATGGATGGAGAGGGAGAGGGAGGCCAAAGAAAAGATGGATGGATTGTGTGAGGAGCGATATGAAGGAAAAGGAAGTTGGTGATAGTCTGACGGATGACAGGACAGAATGGAAGAAGAAAACGTGTTGCGCGAACCCCAAATAATCTATACTAATATTATAAAGAGGTAAAATTTGTAAGTTTGTAAGTTTGTATGTTTGTAAGTTTGTATGTAGGGGGTAATCTCTGGAACTACTGGTCCGATTTGAAAAATTCTTTCAGTGTTAGATAGCCCATTTATCGAGGAATGCCATAGGCTATATACTATCAGGCTACGACCCACGGGAGCGGAGCAGTAATTAAAAATGCGGGTGAAACCGCAGGGGACAGCTAGTATGGGATAAGGGCAGGAAGAAGAAGACTAGATCCCCTGGAGATGAAATTTTTCGTCGTTAAGTTACTTGTCTGTGTGTCTCACTATTCAGGTATCGTGGGTGCATATTTACAAACAAACAAAAATGTTGCTATACACTATAATTACTTCTGAGTAATTTCTAGTCTATTGTTATCATCAGGAGCTCGTGGCTAAATAATAACAGCCGCACAGGTCGATCTTCAAGGTTAAGCCACGCTTGCCTAGGTTGGTCTGTGGATGGGTGACCATCTTAACATAACGAGTTTCCTCCGTGCCTCGGAAAGCACGTTAAGCCGTTGGTCCCGGCTGTCATTTGGAGATCTTTGGCAGTCGTTACGGATAGTCAGAAGCCAGTAAATCTGACTCCAGTCTTGCCATGAAGTACCGTGTTACCCCAGTTAATGGGTTGTGGAGGTCTGGTAGGCAGCCGCTCCTCGTAAAATACTGGTATTCAGCTAAATCCAGCTTGACTGGAAGCCGACCCCAATATAGTTGGGAAAAGGCTAGGCAGATGATGATGTTATCACCCCGGATATGAAAAACTATTACATCGCAATAAAATCCTTAGGCATAAAACTTATGACCTGAAGCCTATCAGTCAAGAGTACTCAATACTCATGTTTTTGCCATAACAAACATGAAAACAAGTTAGATAAAAAGAAAACAAACGAAAACATAAGATGTCCCGTTAGATAATTCTATAAAATCTTTATCACCACTTTTTAGAGATACATTACCGATACCAAGTTCAAACGATGCATACTAAAGATTATAAAGTTCTAAATTGCGTTTCAAGATACATTTTATCAAGACAATCGTTTCCTTATGACTTGCTTTGTATCCTATGTATGTGTTTTCGAGTCATAAAGGCTTGTATGACAGTTATGACCACAGAGATAGTCAACATAGAGGTAGACAGACCCTATAGCACAGCATTCTGCTTTTAGGTACAATATTAACTGGTCTACACTGTCCTCGCATATGTGTCTGTGTTCTAACGTGGAAGTATTGTAGACCCAGGAGTTTTTTGAAAAGAGTAACCATGGAGTTTCTTGCCGGTTCTTCTCTATAAGAAACGACCAATTTGGAATCGTGCACTAGTTTTTGACGATTTATAAGTGCCCATGTAGGCCTATGTAAAATAAAATCATTTTGAATTTTTTTTTTGCATAACATCAGTCTTATAATGTTTCCACTGCTGGGACTCAGTCCTCCTCTCAAGGAGAGGGAATGGCCATAATCCACCATGCGGGCCTAGTGCGGGTTGGTGGAGGTCACATGTCTCACAATTTTTGGTTCTAGGACATGCCGATTTCCTCTCGATGTTTTCCTACCGACCCCATATTGGCAGCAAATAGAGTTACCTAGCATACTGATCCATACTTAAATCTCATAGAATAAAGCTCTAAAGTACACTAAAAAGTAACTTAACTTATAAATAAAGTTACAACTATAGGTACAAACAGTTATATCTTCCAGACAAACATAGATGGATCGTAAGAACTTAATACTCGTATAAATACAGGAGGTAGTCTGCGATGTACTGTAGACTAATTAATCAAACGTTGCGTTATAAATAATGCATTAATATGATTATAACCATTTAAACCACAACACATAACTTTACAATAAATTATGTCCATGTATGTACATAAATATGACTTAACTAACCATAATCTAACTTCTGCTGGTGGCTTCGCTCGCGAGAAGAGAGAACATACTCCTGGTATAAAAAATGCTCTATGTGCTATTCTATGATGTGATCTACGTGTGCATATAATAGTTTCATCAAAATCTACATACTCGTATTTAGCTATAGGAGTAACAATTATACGCACAAAATCTTGGCACACGGGTAGACACAGAGTAGACTACTTTAATATATACCTTTAACCTATCAATACCCGCGAAACGAGACACAATAGTAAGACAATAACAGCGCGGTCCTATGAGACCGGTCGGGGATTTATGAATTAATCAGTGTATTTATTTTTTCTGCTCCGGAAGGAGCATAAGGTTCAAAATCCATCTCTATTTCTTCAAATGCATTTTGCGTTCCAGGGACAACCGTTCTTTCAAACAACCCCAATACAAACCACAAGCATATAAATATTCGTGCTTGCGTAATCGGAATCAAAAATTTTAGTTGTCAGTTTCATAAGCATACGGTGCCGCGCTTGGTTTGTATGGAAGATTTAACAACAACGATACTAGCTTTAGGGGGGGATTCATCAAATAACTTCTCCTCTTTGGGTGGAACTAGAGATAGTCCCAGTCACCACAGCATGACACTTAGAGGAAGACAACTTCACTTGTGTAACTTTCTCACCCAACCCTACTGCCCAGTCTAGCAGCGACCGACAACACGAGTCGTTGCTCTGTGGTCGTGACGTACGTGAATAAACATTCGCCTCACATCCTCACTGGAGGCACCTGTTGCCGACTCATTCCTTGTGCACATCTACTTATCTATTTGTATGTATGTACAGCCCTTTTGTTTGGTTTTGTGACGTTTGGGAGTACTGTGGTTAATGGGTTTTGAGTACCTACTAGTTGGTTAAGCAATGATTTAAAAGGAAAGAAAATAAATATGTTTATTTGTCACACAATGAACAAACAAGTATTGAAAACTTAAATTACTTAAGCATAAAAAATTTGCTTTGCTGCGCCAAAATGAGTTGGTCCGGTTCAGCATAATGATAAATGATATTTATTTTGCAATTAGGTTTCACATAACACTTTCACACGTCAATTTTTTTTGTCATAATATTAATCTAGATGAGGCCGGAGGAGCTCGTGGCTAGATAATAACAGCCGCACGGGTCGATCTTCAAGGTTAAGCAACGCTTGCCTAGGTTGGTCTGTGGATGGGTGACCATCTTAACATAACGAGTTTCCTCCGTGCCTCGGAAAGCACGTTAAACCGTTGGTCCCGGCTGTCATTTGAAGATCTTTGGCAGTCGTTACGGATAATCAGAAGCCAGTAAATCTGATTCCAGTCTTGCCATGAATTACCGTGTCACCCCAGTTAATGGGTCGTGGAGGTCTGGCAGGCAGCCGCTCCTCGTAAAATACTGGTATTCAGCTGAATCCGGCTTGACTGGAAGCCGACCCCAATATAGTTGGGAAAAAGCTAGGCAGATGATGATGATGATGAGGCCGGTGTTTCTTAACTGACTACCCTGAGAAGAAACACCGAAACAAACTCAGGGGTAATGCAAGACAACTACGTAACTACGGCTATAGACAGGTACCAAGGCGTCCTTTCTTTCCACCTGAAGCGGTTTCTCACTGGATGTGGCTGGTTTGAAGAATAAACACTCAGATAATGGAAATGCAGGAGATGGCCGCAATCGTAATAGAACGCACATTCCTTAGGCAGTTTTCGGCCCCAGTAGATGCAAGCTTGCGGACGAGCAATGGGTTTGCCGTTCGGTAAGGACCAAGCCCGACTTAACGGCGCGTAGTGTTCTACGCGCGACTCAAAGAGATATCCGCGAATCATTTGTATGTATATTTATGTGTTTGTTTAAACGGCTGAACGGATTTAAATGTATTTTGGCACACCGGTTTATCAGGATAGCACATATGACAGATTTTGTATTCTAGAAAACACCACAATGTAATTGTTTTGGTGTAGTTTTCAACTTTCAAGCGAGCGAAGTTGATACATTGCTTGTCTATTCTATGCTTAACCTACCTATACAACGAAAGGTTTTTCTTTTCTATCACCTCCTTTCTATTCTCGAAGAAAACACTGCTAGCACACATGATATTGTTCTCAATCTGTTACATCTCTATGAAGTATGTTTGGACAATTTCTGTTCAATATTACCATATCTGCAGTGGAATCCTATTGTATGCACGCCTTGACGCTACCGCTGAACAATAGACGAGGTAATAAGCTACGGGAATGATATGTCTATGTGTGGTTGGTCATATAAGAGCCCAGGTACATGAGTTTAGTCTGTAGAGTGGCGCCTTGTATTGGCGTTTAGCAAGACTGCAGTGCACAACGAATGGTAGAGATGAGATACAAATATGGAATTTTTATTTGAGTACCTATAAAAATAAGCACACTCCCAGCAGGGATGTTGACACTGCCGGGATTGTGCTTATTATTACTGACGCCTCTTCTCTAGGTGAGGGAATGGGCTGTAAACCTCCACGCTGCGGGTCCATGGTGTGTTGGTGGACTTGTCGCCAAAGTTTTGGTTCTAGGACATGCTGGTTTCTTCAAGATGTGTTCCTTCACCTTTTTGAGAGAGTGGTGATGAAATAAATTACACAAAGAAATATGCCTGGCTGGATAAGACCCTGTGACCTCTCAATGTGAGTCGGGATCATTATCTCTGGGCCACAATAATAGATAATGTGCATCTAGAGTTATTTTTCTGACGGGCTCCTGATATACCTACCTGATTTTTATGTGAAGTTATCAAGAATTTAGAAATAGTAGCCTAACATCCTGGGTTGTGCACTAGATGGCTAGATCAGACGGGGATTGGCACAGACGACTCAGCCCCCATCTATATACATCTATGGACATTCAGTAAACTACACTGGATCCACGTGGTTTTGTATGCCCCATTCCCTTTCCTAGAGAGAGGGCCTGAGTATAGAGTAAATATATTATGTGTACTATTTCTATCACAATAGAACTGCAAAGACAGACAATGTAAACGTAAACTAACAAAGAAAGTGTTCCAGCATTGTGTCATCATCATCTACCTAGCCTTTTTCCATTTATATTGGGGTCGGCTTCCAGTCAAGCCGGATTTAGCTGAATACCAGTATTTTACGAGGAGCGGCTGCCTACGAGACCTCCACAACCCATTAACTGTGGTAACGCGTACTGGCTTTTGTCTATCTGTAACGACTGCCAAAGATCTATAAGACTATAAATGACAGCCGGGACCAACGGCTTACTTAACGTGCTTTCCGCGGCATGGACTGCCCTATTCCCTTTTTCTAGAGAGAAGGCCTGAGTATGTATAAATATATTATGATGTGTACTATTTGTATCACAACAGAACTGTAAAGCCAGACAATGTGAACATACACTAACAAAGAAAGTCTTCCAGCATTGTGTACTTGTATGAATACAAAGATGCCTGACGGTATTCACTCGGGAGTTGCTTCGTAAACCGGGAAATAAAACGGTTAGCAGTGTGACGAACAGTTAACTTCGCACATTGTTCGAACTTAGGGGAATTAACGGCTTGAACTCCGATGTTTACAGAGATAACATGACATATTATCATCACGTATATTGTGTTGCTTGAAGATAGGCTGTGTGCTTTTAGAAGTTCCACATGTCGTGGCCGTAATCAATCTTTGTATTCGTAGACATATATACTCGTATGAGTCATATCATCAAATGACTTCTCCCACTTTATTTGAAAAGAGAGGTGGTTTCAGATTTTTAATGACACCACAGTGTTTCTTCAATTGCCAAGTTTGCATAACACCAGAAGATCCCGCAGGAGCTGGGCCGCGACTTATCGTGGCAGTGGAGTATCGTTCACCTCTACGCACTATTCGTTCGAGTGACCCCTATATCTATGGGGGAATCGACCGCGTGAACCCCGGGTAGAGCCTCCAACAGAAGTTGTCTGGTTCCCTGGATTGAGTAGGAGCCACTTGAGTGCAGTTCCAGCCCACTCCTGTCTGGGAGTCTGACGTCGGAAATGCTCCAAGAAATTTTACGAACTGTTGAGGGCGAGTCCCAGAGAACGTGAGTCCTTAGGTTCAATTCTTTGGTCGGGCAGTGTTATTGAGTTTTTCCACTTATGCTAATACCACTGGTCTAAGTTACAGCCCAGAATCTGGGGCTTATGTCCGGTTAATAATAAAAGACATTATTGTGCAAAATGTTTGAATACGTACTTCTTTTTAGGCCCACATCTAGAAAATATACCCTAAGTAAAGTGTAGGGTAGTGTTGGGTAGTGTAGGGTAGTGTAGTGTAGCGTAGTGTAGGGTAGGGTACTGTAGGGTAGTGTAGGGTAGTGTAGGGTAGTGTAGGGTAGTGTAGGGTAGTGTAGGGTAGTGTAGGGTAGTGTAGGGTAGTGTAGAGTAGTGTAGGGTAGTGTAGGGTAGTGTAGGGTAGTGTAGGGTAGGTAGGGAAGGTAGGGTAGGGTAGCGTAGGATATGTAGGGTAGGTAGGGAAGGTAGGGTAGGGTAGTATAGGGTAGTGTAGGGTAGTGTAGGGTAGGTAGGGAAGGTAGGGTAGGGTAGTGTAGGGTAGTGTAGGGTAGTGTAGGGTAGGTAGGGAAGGTAGGGTAGGGTAGCGTAGGATATGTAGGGTAGGTAGGGAAGGTAGGGTAGGGTAGCGTAGGATATGTAGGGTAGTCATTTGACGGGAGCGAAGCCGCGGGTAAAAGCTAGTAGTTTATAAATGTATAACCACACAATGCAGCCTATTAACTACCCAGCATTTTGAATTAGTTCTACACAATATAATATTTATCTAGCAAACAATACAGGCTCTCGCGTCTTCCCCCTGAATGCCCTAACAAGGCCCCGCGGCTCCGTCTGGCGCTCATCCAATGTCTCCTTTGTACATAAACCACTTGATTTCAGAACAACAGCTGCCGCTGATATACGGGGCTGTTTAATTGAAGTCTAGTGGGAGCCATTTGTGTTGAAAAGTTTCTTGGAAAACGTATTGAAATGTTTTCGTTGTGAGCATCATATAAGTGCTGACAGTTAGGTACTTTATTATCATTATCATGATTTCAGCTAAAAGATGTCCACTGCTCGAAATATGCCTTCCCCAAGCGTCGCCACAAAAAACGATCCTGTGCGTCTCGCACCCATCGGATTCCTGTGACCCTCATCTCAGGTCATCGGTTCACCTTGTGGGAGGCATTCCAACGCTTCTGGTACGTGGTTGCCACTCAAGAACCTTTCGTCTCGTATGTGTTAGTTTTGGCAAAGCAAAACGGATATCTAACGTGAGGATCCTGAATTCCCTTACCTACGTCCTGAAAAACCTGAAAGTCTTATCTGTTTTTGGATAAGACCCCGCCAAAGATGGCCACTATGGCCCACGCGCGATGGTCCACATGGCTTTACGGGTGAAAACTAGACTCAAATAGATAGAACTAAAATGGAAATAAATAAAATGGGAAAGATTAGTTACATTATTAGCATTATCGGCCTTATAATGTTCCCACTGCTGTGACTCAGGCCTTCTCTCTAGGAGAGGGAATGGGCTGTAATCCACCACGCGGGCCCAGTGCGGATTGATTGATGTCACATGTTTTCGAATTTTTGATTTTAGGACATGCCGGTTTCCTCACGATGTTTTCTTTCACCGTTTTGAAAGCAGTGGTGATGAAATAAATTACTCAAAGCAATGCGCTGCTCTTAAGTCAAGTCAAGTTATATATGTTACCAGTATTAAGAGAACATACAAGTATTATCATCATCTAGTTTCGAAATTTTATTGTTCGGTATCAAACGTACACCTCAAATTGAATCAAACACATTTTACGGCCTAAATCAATGTTTGTTCAGATGTGATATACCTACTCATACTTACGAAACCAAAGTCCACAGAATGTGTTCAACTTAATCAGTTCATGAACCTGAGTCATTGGTTGAAACAAAAACAAGATTGTAACAAATTCACTGGCATGGGAAAATTCCATCGGTAGAATGAATTTGCACATCTATTTATACGGGTCCGAAAAAAGTCAGCGAGCATCAAGTGCTGAGCATCCTGTTTATTATTTACTTGGACAGTGTATTTCATGTCTTTAAAAGTTTGAGGATTTGTTGTTATAAAATGTGTAAAAAAGGAAAAATTCTTCAAAAAGTTACCGCAGCCCTGGAACGCAAAGGGCAATTGAAGGAACACGGTGGGTTTTAATCTTTAAAATTTTGTCACTGCTTTTCGTTGCCCTGAACAAGATAGACAGTGTGGTAGATTATTTGCTAATTTACCACACTGAAAAAATTAAAAAGGGGTAGGTACTTAAATGTTTGACACATTAACATTCTACTGTGATTCCAATTTTGTAATTTGCAGATTCGCACAAATATCCACTGTTCAAGGCAATCTATTCATTCTAGAACACGGCACAAACTACTAAGACTATGAACGTGAAATTTTGCTTAAAGCTTCTAATATAGGTGAGCTCTAAAGGTTTCCAAAATTTTAATGAAAAAACTTTCCTAAAGCCGCTGGCAGAAGCTAGCAAAAAAAAAATCGTATTTCAAATACCTATTATTAATTTATTTATTGTGCACAGCTACCACAGTTTTATCTTTTAACCGCAAGGCAATCTCTACCAATCAATGGTAGAGATTGCCTTGTTACAAAGAGCCCGCCTATACACTTGCCACAACCGTACATAAAGATGAAATAAATAAATCTTCTTCTTCTTATCGTGTCGATGACAAAACCAGTCAAATACTTCGCTGGGTCCAGAACTCGGCCACGGCAATGCCGTCCACTGAAGCTGTCATTAGATCCTCACAAGAGCAGGCAGTAGGGCAAGTGGTGCAGGATGGAAGGTGGGACATGGTCTGTGGAGAGACGCCGCACTAACACTATAGATCAAAACCGGCCGAGAACCCCCATCAGTGGAGATATACATCATCTGCCTAGCCTTTTCCCAACTATATTTGGGGTCGGCTTCCAGTCAAGCCGGATTTAGCTGAATACCAGTATTTTACGAGGAGCGGCTGCCTACCAGACCTCCACAACCCATTAACTGGGGTAACACGGTACTTCATGGAAAGACTGGTTTCGGCCTCGGTGGAGATATACAAATAAGTAATAGAAATTACCTGTACTGTGAGCTTTTGTACAACACTTTAAAACAAAACGGACTCCAAGGATTCCTTTCCCAATTTACCGATATTGTGGTCTCATTCAACTGTCCTAACGCAGGTCTAGATAATACACAGCCACAGGAGAATGTTACAATAATATATTAATAAACTATTTCCATTCCATAGCTATTGGAAGAAACAAAGATGTCTCAGAATATCTGTAGGCGCATGTTTATTGAATTCAAACGATATTGGATTGCCGACTACCTCGCGTAACAACCTATGGTACCCCAACACATTTAGGTCTAACCAATTGATTTTATACTTTAATATATTTGTTTTTAAGGTTGAAAGTCGCCTGAAAGTGATTTGTCTAAGAAAAAAAATGAAGTTTAGGAAAAACCGACACATTTAGGGAAAACCAATCGATTTTATACCTTAATGCTTTAACTTCAAGGTTGAAGATTGTCCAGCAGTGTCTGTTCTAAGAAAAAAATGTGTGATAGTTTGTTTCTTGGCGTCGAAATTTGGAAAACTCCTTTAGTTATGTGAGGGCTAAAAGTGATCCCAACGCAGTCGCTTTTCTTGGGATAAATAGAAAACTTACGTGGATCAAAGTTGATGTTAGTTTTGTAAAGATACAAATAGAACTCTGAGAAATGAAACTGTTCGGAGGTTTTCTTTTCTACTTTGTCTAGATAATACTGTTCCGTTCTTTATAACCGACTTCAAAAAAAAGAAGGCAGTAAAAATTTTTTTATGTATATTTACTGATTTCTCGATCATTTTGTGTTTTTTTTTTTGTAATGGTAGGTTTGCACTTTTGCGCTTGACCGCTATCTTACCCGAAGAAAAGCAACGGTGTTGTTACCTGGAATTGAGGATAAACTTGTAACTCTGTACTTTTGTGTGCATGCTCTATGATTTAATAAAATAAGGATGGGTGTTAAATTTTAATAACGGAGATAAAACTATTATAGAAAATCCGACTTCCGAAATTAAAGTTATTTTGTAATAATTAGTTTTTTTTTAACATTAAGGCGGTTGTATTTTTTTAAATTAATATAAACTAGTGCTTGACTGCAATTCCACCCGATGGTAAGCAGTGGTAGAGGAGCCTCTTTTTATTATGCATAGACTCGCGTTTGACCACTATTTTCTCCTGATGGTAAACGATGATATGGCTGACGATGGAGCACGTTCGCCTAGAAGTAACCTACTTGCTCTTGACTGACCCCTTCTTTTTGGAAGGTATTTTTAAGGATATCCGTTCAATATTTACGTAATAGCATCGTGAATACGTTCACTCTGCCTAGCTAGAGCCATGCATGTTTAATTCAGCAAATTACTAGTGTACTATTATCTGCTGTGCATAGCGTAACGAATCGAATATATTATTCATTGATTGATTACAGGAAACATTAAGTTTTGCCAAAAACACTGAAATATGCATTATGTATGTTACTGTCTCATTTTAAATTCACAAACACTTTTTCAGGAAGCGAAAGCAATCATATAGGCATAAATAATATTAAACTATAAAAACGTTGGCATAGTTTATATTTGCTTTTGTAATCTATTCGCTAGATGATGTAGACATTAGAAGTTGTAGAGAATTCCTGACTATCACCATAGGCACGGGCTTTGGAGAGCTACCTACTGGTAAAAACCAAGCCAGGTTTGACGGTGCATTATATTCTACGCGTATCAAAAAGACATGTCAGAAAGATGTAGAGTCAGTTAAGACAGATGTCTGCTTGGGCTGCGATTGTTCGTTATAGTTACCGTGGTCTTTGTAAAGGGCAACTGAACAGACATCGTGGGCTTTAATCAGTAAGAGTTTGACACTCTTTCTGGCTCCACCCAGAGAGGGAGAAGTTATTTGATGATTTCCCATGTAAAAAAGTAAAGCTTCTTCTGGCGCTTTGTTTTATTCTTACAGCGGAACGAAGTTTGAATCACGTCAATCACTCTCAGTTACCAGTGCAAGTTAGTTTTACGTTTATGATGTTTGGCGCTCTAATTGGCCCGCTTCTAGTTCTTAACCAATCGGAGAGCCAAACGCGGTAAACGTTTCACGTTCACGTAAAAAAGACTCGTAATCAGTGCATAGATTGCTATCCCGCTACTGTTGCGGTATCTGTATACAATATCAATCGAATAGATATAGGTACTTCTTCTTCTTCTTTTCGAATCGAAGGTCTTTAGATTTTTTGGGCCCAGTAGATAGTTGGAGTGCCCCAAGTGCCCAAACACCTGCACTTTAGAAGATTTAATGAGTGCCACCGATGCTGCAATATAGGTACTGTATACGGTTCTAAATGCTATGCACTAAGTTATTGAATAGGTGTAGGTAGAGTGTCTACCTTTTTTTTTCGGGAATGCATCAATTACTTTTCCCGTTCCGAGGCTCAGCGAGAGGCAGTACGGTATCGGACTTTTACTGAAAAGGGCCGCGGTAACTATTTTGAACAATGGCATAGCTGACCACTAGACCTCAGAGGCTGTAGAATTACAGATAGCCTAAACTCAACACCAAAATGGATCCTGTTCTATTTTCCATTACATTATAAGTTGGCTACCAAACTCTGAGATTACACAGATAAGAATTGTTTCCAAACTGTTATCTGGCTCCAACTAAAACTGTACCTAAAACTGTTCCCAATTCGGCAACAGTTCCGTTCCGAATGTTATTTTAGTAACAGAATAATATCATGGAAGTAAAACAGTACTCCCGTATTTGTGGACTGATAACACCCGCAGTTTGACTGGGATAATTTCAGTAGTTGAAAAGAAAAATGACACGATTATAATAATATTAATATTATTTCAATCAATAACTATAGGTAAGCTGTTATGCTAAAACTTGCCTTTGCTTCGTTTTGACCTCGTCAAAGTAGAAAATGGTCTTGAGTACCTATCCCTTGAGATAAAAAGTATCCGAGTGCCAAACATCCTAATCGCTAACCTGTAAATCCCCGCGCGGTCTCATGCAACCGCGCGAAACGTCATCGCAACATTGGGTTGTGAAGGTCTGGTAGGCAGCCGCTCCTCGTAAAATACTGGTATTCAGCTAAATCCGGCTTGATTTGAAGGCGACCCCAATTTAGTTGGGAAAAGGTTAGGTAGATGATGATTATAGGTACCCGTGACCAAAACCAGCCAATTGCCGTGTAGAAATAGGCTTGGAGATAAGGGGTTAAGCGTGAAGGACTTACAAATACACACAGGTACAAGGAACATAGGTCAGCTCAACAGAAAGCTCCAGTCGTATTTCGATAGCAACAGATATTTAAAATGCTATACTACATTACCAGGATTTGGCTAATACTCCCGTTATCGTGACAAATGTGGCCGACTAATTCGTTGAATCATGAAGTATTCGGTTAGCACAAATACCTACTTGCCGATACACAGCTGCATAGAAATGCAATTGACCGTTCATGTAGACAAAAACATTGTGTAGGTATACCCGAATCCGATGTTTTTGTGGTAACAACGTGATACGGTTATTTGTACGATAATGTAGACCTATCGTTAAAACCATAAAAATAATCGCATTGACAGGTTAAATTAATAGCTATCTGTAACTTCACATATAAAATACGAAATTCTGCATCACGTAAACACATACTTAGCCCAAAATCATAATTATATTGCTCAAACCAGACAACATACCTGCCTGGTTAGAGGCAGATCCACCCTTCTTGATGGAGATATGTGAGACTTTAGTCTCTGTTCCACATACCTCCAAATATAATAAATTATTATTATATAAACCAAAATGGTGCAGGGAAAATCTCGCAGAAAATAGGTATATTATTGGAGTTATCCTCTAGTTACTTTATGTTATGGAAAAACCCACAGATATCAAAAAGATAACACATATTTTTTTACAGAAAACTGCTAAAAATAGTAAAACAGTACCAGAAAGAATCAATTGTTACTAACGGGAAAAAAATCAAAGCTTCACTTCCACCAATCCCTGATTCTTTCAAATCCCATGAAGATCTTCTTAGCCGGGATCAACGTTATGAATAGGGTATGAAAAATAAATCAAGACTGCTTTCGGTTCCTCTTTGTTTACTTGCTAGCATTCAGTTTGTAACTTCACCAGTTTTGGTGTCATTTAATCATTTTAATGACTAGAAATCTACAAGCACTGAAATACGTACGACAAAAGCTGTGTGCGTAGGTGTTGAAGATAACTAAGTTGAAGTTAAAGGGAAAAGGTTTGGTTTTTGTTTGTTTGTCTGTATGTTATGACACGTTTAATAAAACCCCTTTGTCATTTCTTCGAAGACCAGTGAAAGATAGATAGATCTCAATTATATCAGGCGAGAGACAATAAAAAATAAGCTTCTCTCCCACATTAAATATTTATACAATAATGGTGTTCTAACATGTGTGTGCGAGGGATTGCATGATTTGATTCCGCCATCTCCACTCTACCATCGGACAAACCATCGTACAGCCATTATTCACACTTACATTGTTGAAACCTCTAAGTATGGTCTGTTTCGCCTCGTTTTTTATTCCACGTACATCGACTGGAACTACTTGCTCGCTGCGGTTTTCCCGTTCAATTATAATTTAGTTGTTTTCAATGGTAGAGTAAATAGGCTCTTAATAAACTAGTGCAGTCAAGCACTAGTCTATAACAATTTAAAAAAGAGATGTCTTTACTATGCACGCACCTTCACAGCAAAGATCTAGGCTATCTATTATCTACATTAAAGCACATGAACGAACAGTGGGCCTAAAAAGGGTCACATTGAGCAATTCATCTAAAAGCAAATCATATCCTAGAATTCCTAGCAAATTATAAGCAATTCTTCTAATATTTGTGAAATGGTTACTGAGACAAATTAACCGAATCATATTATACAATTCGTTTCATATCGAAATCAAATTCCATGTAAATATTGCCGCATGAACAAAATATGATTCATGTAGTGATCCTAATACGATACAAAAGTGACCTTTTTAGACCAGAAACAGAAACTAATCACCGTAGTCGAAATCAGCAAAGGAGTATAAAATTATATTTTATCTTCTGCTACAATTACGAGGGCTTTTTTCAGTGCGGGGCAGTGGTTCAACTGCTCTGCCCAACCAGTTGGACCACGGGTCTTCACAAGGGGCCATTGTTCAACTTTACAAATAGTTGGACCACAGCACTTTTTGAGAGTTCCGTGGTCCAATCCATTTAAAAATTAACTTGCCCCAACTCTAAAACCCTCAATTGCAACTTTATTGGTTTTGATTATAGTGGTGGCAAAAAGGGCTTTTTTTAAGGTGGTGAATCATCAGAATGACTTCTCCAGCCCTTAGGCAGAGAGGGAGGGTGTGTCAGACGCTTACTGACTAAACCCCACCCCGTTCCTTCTTTGCCTTCGTTCCAAGCCCCGGGTTTTCGGGGAAACAAATCCATGGTCCCAGAGGCTTCGACCCTGCTGGGCCCTACAACAACTACGTGAGTGTGGCGTTCACTAGAAGCACTAGTTAGGGACTGGGGTTTATAAATTAAACTCTCAATTTATCAGTAAGCTGGCACAACTCAAGGTTAACGTCTAGTCCTCCCCTGGGAGGGACCGAGAGTGCCCACGACGTCACTACTGACTTGCCCTACATTTATGATTTAATGTGGGTTGTTGTGTCAATTATATAAGCTAGTAGCTTATAATAATTCCCAAACAACAAGTTTTTCTACGTTAAACGAAATTATTTCGTCATAATCAACCTTATGATGTTCCGACTGCTGGAACTCAGGCCTCTAGGAGAGGAAAGGGCTGTAATCCACCACTCGGGCCCGGTGCGGGTTACTGGAGGTCACATAACTTCGGTTTTTTGGTTCTAGGATGAAGAAAAACCTGTGAGGAAACCGGGATGTTTTCTTCACAGTGTTTTTCTTCACCGTTTTGAGAGCAGCTATGATGACAATAATTACACAAACTAATGTGCCTGGCTGGGTTTGGACCTGTGACCTACAAATCGTAAGTCGAGTCCGTTACTATACTGGGCCACCACAGCTCAGTCGGGGCTGACTGCTCTTCTAAGTCATGCTATCTTGCAACCACGACCAATCTTATAATCAGTTCGCAGAATAATTGCCTGCAAGGTCAGGTTGGAGTCAATTCCGATTTAGCAGCAGGATATTTGTGTTCTTCATGGAGCGACTGCCTATCTGACCTCTCATCAATATTTCAGCCTAAAGACGTCCACTTTTGCACATAGGCCCCCTCCAAGTGTCGCCACAGCCACCTGTCCTGTGCATCTAGCATCCACTGGATTCCCGTGATCCTCACCAAGTCCTCGATATCTACTACTCAATAAATGCGTAACACAAAAACCCTTGCCAAGATTTTCAATACCCAAACCGATCTCAAAAACAGCATCGATATCCACAATTCTGTCATACCGAAACAGCTTCCCGCAAACATAAAGCAACGGACACATTAAAACATCAGTCACGCCAATACATTGTCAACTCGACAATTGATTCACCGTTGGAGCGTGTCACAACAAACACACACTGACCCACATGTGGTCTAACGGACACACGATACGGTCTGTGTGATCACAGCTTGGCGGCAGTGGGAATGTTTATGTGAGGTATTAACGTGTTTGTGTGTTAAGTAGTGTTTGTTGGTAAGCAGGGTCGTTGGGGTGAAGGGAGATTATAAAGCAGTGGTAACTTTAGCGAAGAATTTGCAACTTCAGCTGGCCCTAACAGGCTTCGCAGATGCAGTACTGGAGCAATAATTTATCACATCATCATCATCTACCCAGCCTTTTCCCAACTATATTGGGGTCGGCTACCAGTCAAGCCGGATTTAGCTGAATACCAGTATTTTACGAGGAGTGGCTGCCTACCAAACTTCCACAACCCATTAACTATGGTAACACGGTACTTCATAGCAAGACTGGAGTCAGATTTACTGGCTTCTGACTATCCGTAACGACTGCCAAAGATCTACAAATGACAGCCGGGACCTACGGCTTAACTTGCTTTCCGAGGCACGGAGGAAACTCGTTATGTTACCCATCGTGCATCGTCCACAGACCAACCTTGGCAAGCGTTGCTTAACCTTGAAAATCGACAATTTATCACACAATTACACAATTTATATCAGTAAACACGCCTAGGATGCTTTTCGAACTGGGTCGCAACCAATACACCAAGGCTGTAAATGATTAACGATTCTCTTCTTCTTCTGAGTCGTACACTCCTGGCGGAGTGGTCGTGGTCATGGATCGTCTGATAGTTTGGTTGCAGTTATTGCGAGACTTCTCCATCTCTCTCTGTTCATGGCACTTCGTGTAATGATGGGAATACTTCAAAGACGATTTATTGAGGTCTGTCCATCTGGTAGGTAATAACGTGTACCAACGTTCTTTTATATTACAACGCATTTTCATAAACATTTCTGATAGGTAATCCGAAAGCAATTAACCTATAAATAACCGCGAAACGAGACACAATAGTAAAACAATAACAGCGCGGTCCAATGAAACCGGTCGGGGATTCATGAATTAAATAATGAACGCAAAGGACACTGCATAATTTTTGCGTAAAATGAACCCACCGGTGTAAAACGAGAACTAGAAAGTTTTGAAAAGAGTTCTTATTTTTAGTACAATAAGAAAAATATCTACATAGGTTTTCACGGATAGGTATTAATATCATCATCATCTACCTAGCCTTTTCCCAACTATATTGGGGTCGGCTTCCAGTCAAGCCGGATTTAGATGAATATCAGTATTTTACGAGAAGCGGCTGCCTACCAGACGGACAGGTATTAATATATGTGTATGTAATTTAACATAATCTGGATGACAGTGTCATCCCGCGATCATGGCGCTTGCAACAGCGTCGAAATATCGGGAACTCAAAATAAATATAAATCACGGAAGATATCCCGTAAGTGACAATTTAAATTATGAAACAAACCGTGATAGCCTATGTGTATGTATTATAAAATGCCTAGAATTATAAAGCAGGATGTAACTAGTTTTCTGAGGAGCTCGTGGCTAGATAATAACAGCCGCACAGGTCGATCTTCAAGGTTAAGCAACGCTTGCCAAGGTTGGTCTGTGGATGGGTGACCATCTTAACATAGCGAGTTTCCTCCGTGCCTCGGAAAGCACGTTAAGCCGTTGGTCCCGGCTGTCATTTGTAGATCTTTGGCAGTCGTTACGGATAGTTAGAAGCCAGTAAATCTGACTCCAGTCTTGCCATGTAGTACCATGTTACCCCAGTTAATGGGTTGTGGAGGTCTGGTAGACAGCCGCTCCTCGTAAAATACTAGTATTTAGCTAAATCCGGTTTGACTGGAAGCCAACCCCAATATAGTTGGGAAAAGGCTAGGCAGATGATGATTTTCACAAATATTTCCTCAGATGATACTCCGAAAGCAATTAAATAATGAAAGCAAAGCATGCTGTATAATTTTTGCGTAAAATGGAACCAGCGGTGCAACGAAGACCAGAAAGTTTTGAAAAGAATTTTCATTCTTAGTACAACATGAAAAATAGCTACATAGGTTTTCATGTACTGGTATTAATATCATCATCATCTGCCTAGCCTTTTCCCAACTATATTGGGGTCGGCTTCCAGTCAAGCCGGATTTAGATGAATATCAGTATTTTACGAGGAGTGGCTGCCTACCAGACGGACAGACGGAGATATACGTGTATGTATTATAAAATGCCTAGAATTAAAAAGCAGGATGTAACTGGTTTTCTCTTTTGTTGTGAGGAGACAGTATGTCCCATCTAATGGGTCACAGTTGTGTCTGCAAAACAATGACGCGTAGAAAGTTAGTGGTAAATAATGCTAAACGATGCTGCTCTTAATGCAAATGTGCTGTCGTTCCTCTGAAGCGGTCGAGTTTTGATATGTCTTAAGTTAACAGTAATTCAGTAAACTAGAACATTATTTTATTTTTTTATTTCGGTATAGTTAGATCCAGAAGTGCTGCACGGTTACCATCTATGTATCTATGTATAAACGATGATTGAATAAAAAAAACTGGCAAGTGCGAGTCGGACTCGCGTCCTGAGGGTTCCGTACAAAAATACTAGGAAAACAGTTCAATTTTCGAATCGCGCCTTGAAGATTTTTTAATTCTTTTTCTTGTAAAATTTTCAGTTTTCAGGCTTTTCCCTATATTTGTGCTATAATACCTTGCTTCGTGAGGTACGGAACCCTAAAAATTGCTTCAAGTTATATTCCCGCTTATTAACTGTTTAGCCCAGCAAAATAATTCAAAAGACTATTCTTTTACAATTAACTACATGTTATTTCAACAATATCAGATTTCCAAATACAATTCGTTACACACCCAAACACACACATATTTTTCGCTTAAACCTTTATTTGATTTTTATGATTACGTATAATCGGTTTTTCTCGGCAACCAATGGACTAATTTGTACAGAATTCGAAAAACAGTAAGTAATAATGTTATTACATTATTTGTTTATTCTTAATTCTTTATTGTACACAAACACCGTGATTTCACAATGCATAATACATACAAAGGCGTGCTTAATTCAACAATGAGTTTTTTCCCAGCAAATGCCATGTGTGTTATGTTTATTTTACATGGTAACTAGGGTAATGAATAGATATTTTTTTATTTTAAGTTTCTATACGTATCTACGAGTATATGTGCCAAATAAAATATTTTTCTTTCTGTCTTTTAGGTATTATGGAATAGTTTTGACTTATTGTCCTTTATTTAAAACCTACTAATATTATAAATGCGAAAGATTTTATGTACGGATATTTGTTACTCTTACAGAATGAGTTTCGTTGAAACTTGTTATGCAAGTAGACCATGCCCTGGTATAGCACATAGGATACTTCTTATCTCGGGAGTATATTTCCTTGGGATAATTTTTTACCATCACACAGGCGAAGTCGCTGGCAGCACCTAGCGATAAATAAAGTGTCAAAAATAAAATAAAAATTTAAAAGCACTTTTACGAAACAAAACAGAAAAAACACAACATCAATTTTACCAGACTCATTTATAGTCAAAACGTAGACGGAAATCATAAAACTGTTATGATATAAAAATAAACCTGAAATTGCATCCATTAATCCATTTGTACACCGAAAATTCAATTCGGTTGGGAATTAAATTTCAACAAAACACCGGACAGCCATCAGGCGGGTTATAAACTAACTATTCAATTATATACCGTCAGCAAAAACATAATGTTCTGTCCTCTAAACTAGTTCTGGATATTAAACATCAAGCCTCATGCTCAATTTGCATCCATTTCCGTCCGACCATGATGTTTTTGCTAACCATCCGGCGGCTATTGTGCCTATCGACAGATTCATCGAATCAGTCATTCGATTCGAAGATTAAAAACGTAACAATCGTTGTTGTATAACATGTTACAGGTTACAACGTTTGTGGGAATCATTTTGTCGATAATCGAGTTTTGATGATAAATCGATTGTTTTTGTGTGTTGAAGCTTCTTTCTAGGTTTTATTTTTGGGATGGGAAATGATCAAGTAATGCTTAGTGGAGCTGAAGGGAGTATTAGAATTAGATTGTAACAGCGCACTAGCGGCCAGTCCGCCACGACCTCGCCGCATGGCCTTATACTGACTAAAACCCGCCTGTTTTACTTTGCGTTCCCCCTGAACTTGTGGCCCTCCACAATAACTCATTCAATCACATAGCCCTTGAAACCTAGATTGCCTTGAGATTTAGATTCTCAGGTCATCTTACAGTTAGGAAGGACGATGTAGATAAGAACGACCAAAGCGTCTAAAGGGTTAACATATTTATGTAAACAGATATTCTAATAGTCTAGACTAATTTACGAGAAGTCTTGATTATGTTAAAATTGCTTCATAAATAACTCATCACACATCCAAATGGAGATAAATTTAATCAAAATGAACCTGTTTTATTATATCTTTGATCTAATTTAGAAGAACATTGACATTATATCCATCATCAGGGATTTTTTGATACTAAATTAAGAAAACAGTTTCTTAATTTATTTTTTTAATTTGATTCCTTTTTGTATCTACTTAATATTGTAAAATTAGCATCTGCCAGCAGCTTCACCCGTTTAAAAATAGGTTCCTTCATACAAAATTTGGAGTCCCGCTTCAATCCCTTAGAGGATTGAATTTTGGAAAATTCTCTCTTAGTGCTCGCCAACGTCATCGTCATAGAAACAAACTTTGTGCAAAATTTCAGACTACTAGTCTCAGTAGTTTCGACTGTACCTGGATATGTCAGACAATCAGTTTCTGCTTTCATTTTTCTGATGGAGAGGATTATATTGGCACAGGACGACCCTGACAATGGCCGGGATTAACGCCAGGTAGAAGAAGAAGACACAGATCTTAATTTTCCTACTCTAATAATAAAAAGAGAAATCAAATATTCCGCATAGATTAATTTCACTTCTTGACAAGACACCAAAGTTAAAGAAAAAAACATTTCCGATATTCTTGCCGTAAATCAAGAAATGAACTTCGCCCCAAAACATTCCGTCCAATGAACCCAAACCTTCAAGGCTAACCTCCATCCTATTTGCCCTACAGCGGTTGTAGATTAAACCGGTGTTCCATATCCGCAGCTTTATCATCATAACTACAGTTATGTCATTTGGGTCGGCTCTGCCATGGGTTGTTGATAACCGACAGGGTTTTGGGTATTAAATATTGTGCGGTAATGTTTGTGTTGTTTATATTATTGCCTCTTAGTTGCGCTGAATTTACTTAACTGGATAGAACTCCCATAAATAAATGTATTTTTAAAACTTTGGTAGGCTCGCGTTTGACCACTATCTCACTTGATGGTAAGCGAATATAATATTATGGCCGACGACGGAGCACGCTTGCCTAGAAGTAACCTATTCACTCTTGATTTGAAGACCTGTTGGATCTAACTATCAGAAAACATAGATACTTATTTTACAAATAGGTTTTTAAAATCATTTTTACAAGAATTTTTTTTCGTCATTTTAGATTAGATGAGGCCGGAGTTTCTTAGCTGACTGCCCTGAGAAAAAACATCGAAACCAACTCAGAGGTCAAAGTCTATTTTTAAGTCCACGCAGTGTGTTATATGTAATGGTCAAATCATTTGAGAACCGTGTAAAGGAGACAATTTCTTTTGTTTGGGGAATAGGCCCACTACAAATTGTGGCGTATAGCAATGAAATGCACGTTAGTTTATTGCTTATAATCTATAGATTACAGTGGTAATATTAGCAAAACTTTATGAAACCGGAATACAGTGAAATACGACAGTCAAAACATGACTCTCATAATACTCGTAGCTTAAAATCTCACAAGAGCAGTCTTATGAGTGGATAGGTCTCCTTGGTATTTTAAGTCAAAACACTGCACTTTTCAATAATATATAGTATAAAACAAAGTCACGTCCGTACTACGTGACAGATTTTGATGTGATTTACACGACTTGATAGACTTATTCATGAAAATGGGTTAGATGATGAGATTCATTTCGAAATAGTGCGGTTTTTGCCGGCCAATACTGCAAATCTAAAATAATAAGGTGATGTGTTATAAGCTGGTTGGAAAAAAAAATACATTATAGGTACATCACAAGAAATATTATTGCTGTTTATCTCTTAAAAGCAGTATTTCATCTAAAAAACCGGGCAAGTACGAGTTGGACTCGCGCACTGAGGGTTCCGTACTAAAAAAAAAACTACAAAACAATTCAATTCTCGAATCGAGCCTTGAAGATTTTTCAAAAAAAAATCTTGTGACGTAAATACACATTTTCAGTTTTCAGACTTTATTCTATATTTGTGCTAAAATTACCATGCTTCGTACCATAGTTTCAAGATTCTAGGTCAACGGGAAGTACCTTATGAATTTTGATTCCTTTGACAGTGTCGAAATGTACGTTTTTTTGCAACATAAACGGGCGTATCTTCTTTTCCCGTCAACTTACAAGTTTGATATTTACACAGTTTCAAGGGAATGCGGACTTGAGTATATAGTTTTAATTTCAACTTCATACCTTTACGCGTTCTCGAAATAAAGGGTCTTCACAGACAGACAGACGGACAACAAAGTGATCCTATAAGGGTTCCGTTTTTCTTTTTGAGGTACGGAACCCTAAAAAGATGCAGGTGGCTCGTCCTCACCTTGACGCCGTGCCCAAGATAAATACCACACTATACACATCACATATGCACAGCAACCAACAGCACGTCTGCCCACTTAAAAATTACAACAGTATCCAGCAAGAGCAGCTCTATTGTTAGTAATTGATGGAGTGGTGTCAACTAATATATAAATATAATAAGTTTTCCTACTTGTGTGCCTTGATTGTATCCTATCTTGTAGGAAATAATTATTTGGACCTTAATCATGGATAGGTACCTCGATTTTGAATTGTCCGGAGGCCCTGACATGCTCTCCATAGTATGAACGAGATTGTTTGATTTGATAAATTCCTAGAGAAAATAGAGTTAGGTCCTGGAATGACAATTGAGGAAAATCATCCAGCTCTGGAAGGTTGAAGGCTGCTGCTGGGTGTGGAAACTGGACCACAGAGTATCTGCAACGGGCTATTAATTACGTTTTGTTCCACGGTGATTTTGAAAATAAACCTAAAAACGCTCCTAACAAGCATTTTTTGCCCTAATACTATTTTACTATTATTTCATTATTCCGGTTACGTATCGATATAATTTTTGGTCAGTTAATTATAACAAGATGAACACTTTTTTCATGTGCAATATCATTAATAAACGTTACCGTTTAACAGGGGGCCCAAAAAAATTGTCTCCTTTGTGTCTGAGATATCCTTTTCAGTAAAGAAATAAACCGATTTTAGAGAACCTGTCCAGTCAGTGCAAGCATTTGTGTTGTGTTTGTTTGGTTTGTCTGTGTAGCTTAACTAAGGACTACTAAGGAGCTCAACTTGTCTATCTCGTAGCGCCTGAAAGTAGACTATTTGGCCAAGATAGACATATTATCATTGATAAGAAAAGAAGATCTTTTGATTGCCAGCTAGCAGGCTACAAAATTTTAAAGTCAGTAGAATCATTATAAAACATGATCTCTTGATTGCCAAATCAGTTAGTAAGCTACAAAATTTATAAAGTCACTAGAATCATTATAAAATCTGCAATCCCAAACAGCATAATAATCATATTCCTGCCTGTAATCCAGCATCCGCAACCTCGTTAATATGAGCCCATCGGTAATGAGTTAACATTTGATAATTAGCTGCTATTCGGCCGGTCCCCGAAGCGCTGTAATTCGTGCTGTAGTGATAAATCACGGTGCTTGATAACAATGTGTTATACCTGGGGAATGTGGGCCAGTTGGAGCTAAGCTGGAAATATTTGGAAGATAGAGAATCTGTTAAATAAAATATTTTAGATTTTTACTTATTTACTTTTTAACTAACGACCCGCCCCGGCTTTGCACAGGTGCAAATTTATCAGTGTTACTCTACTATATTATGCATGTATTATACATATAAACTATCCTCATGAATAGTGAACGGATTTTGATGCGGTTTTTTTTTAATAGATAGAGTGCTATCTATTAAAAAAAAAACCGCATCAAAATCCTTTACGTAGTTTTAAAGATTTAAGCATACATAAGGATATAGGGACAGAGAAAGCGATTTTGTTTTATACTATGTAGTGATGCAACATACAGGTACACAGGCGGACTTAATGCCTTATGTATTCTGTACCAGTCAACTATAGGTGGTGAAGAGAAAACATGGCAGGTGTATAAAAAAAATGTTAGTATGCTTACTCACTGGTTTTTAATTTTAAATCTATGTTTTATATGCGGTCGTGAGCATCAGTGCCATTTGCATAAATATTTATTTCATTGATGTTTTTCTTTTCTAAAAAAGACAATAAGTACAATAATAGCTATTTACTTTTTTGTTTAAGTATCGCAAAATAATGCTGCGATTAGTTTTTTTTCCTCGCTAAGGTCTTTTTAATCTTTTTATTGTAATTTAATCTTAATTTAACTATTTCTAGACTAGTTTGGTACTTTTTATTTTATCGGTTGTTATGAAACTCAACAAATTTTTTTATTTCACATAGTATGTCTACATGGGTACTTAAAAAACGTCAGAAGCTAGCACACGGTTCTTAATGGTAGTTTCCGATGGAGAGGAACAGACAAAAAACTCTAGGGCCACTCTTTAAACAATAAAGTCGCTTTTTTCCTTTAATACTATGGGGAATATCATAGAAGCCTTAGCAGCCTACTGAAGTTAGCCTGTCATCGCTTCGCTTGACATACAGCTCATGCCTCCACTACACTTTATGTAGCTACACGCGTGACACGCCGGACGATGCTAATTGCATTGTTATCATGTTATCAGCACAGAGCTTTGTTTTGCTGACTGTACTCGTACTGTCACTGGCTGGTTTTACTAACATTACTGGGATTTTACATAATGATCAGTTGTTGAAGTTGTCACGAAAATGTTACAAAATTTATTAGCTAGTATGAGTAAGTGTAGGAATAATTTGCTTGTTATTATGTAAGTTTTTGAATTACAATGTAGAGGCTTTTTAGTAAGTATAAAAGTATACGTAGGTAGTTGGAAATTCATGAAGGTATGTGTACATGTGTAAATATTACTACTTAAAAAACAATGTAGTATCTAGGATACTGAAATAATATATATTTTTTAATTTCATCTGTTGATACAAAAACGAGCTGAAATGATGATGATGACAGTGTGCGCTAAAACAAAGTCAAAAAGTTGTCGTAGCCTATACCTAGCATACAGAACCAAAACTCCACTTCGTTGAAGAGTACTCCATGTGGAGTTCTCATTATCAAGTATAGCTGGTTTAAAATTTTTAAAATGTTGCTAGCCCAAAGACTATACCTGTAGCATCATGCTATAATCTACAGGAGAACAGTAGTAAGTAAGTTTAGTAAGTAAAGACTTGAGTGAGACCAAAATTGATAGCTAGGAGTAGGTATGTTTGGCCACTTTAATCAAAATTGAGAATACAATTTTTATTAAATTGAATACAGATGTGCTTACTCAGCATAAATCTACCAAACCCATCAAATTCATTCCATTCTCTAATACACCATAGCGGAAGGATACAGGCAAAGGGCACGGAACCCTTACATGACTTTAGGGGTCGATATTTAACGAGAAACCCCTTTAAACCCTGACGAAGCTGAAATGCCGTAATAAAATAACCATTAGGGGCACATCGGTCAAAACATATACGATTTCCAAGTTATGGGGTTCGAAGGTACTTAAAAATACCCTATAGGAATAAAAACAACGCGACAAATCATAGCTGTGTACCTATAGCCTTTTAACCATTCCTACGGAGTCTCCAAAATTCATTCTGTAAGCCCGGTAAGCCAAAGCCTGGAAGACAAGCATAAGCCTGTGAAATCATCAATTAGCCTCTTTTCTCGCCTATCTACTGAGTCCAAATTTGCTAGATGTCATTTTGAAGAACCAGCCCATATGTGGCTGCAGTACTCCACATACAATTGGACCTATGCTTTGTATGATCTTAGAAGATGTCCTGGTGATATATAGCAAAACTCTCTGTCTTTTCTTTGCTTCATTTCACTATTTTGAAACATTTGCCTTACTGTCTTTTTTAGTGTTTAGACCTTGACTGTGGATCGAAACCTTATAAAATCTGTATATTTCTGTCTTTCGCCGCTGTTTTCAGTAATTAGATTAAATTAACCTCGTGACCTTAGCCTTTTGGATATGCAGGTATGGAATTACTTGAGAAGTATCGATAAAATTCTTGTTGTAAAATTAAGTACGGCTATTTCACAAACCGAGATACACGCCAAAAATATTTGTGAACATGAATTTGATTTACAAAAGTTTATTCAACGATTGTTAGACATTTTTGGGGTACCGTACCTCAAACGGCAAAGACGGAACCCTTATAGGATCACTTGGTTGTCCATCTATCTGTCAATATTCTTTACCTCAGAATGCATGGAGATACCGATATTAAAACCATATAAGTATACCCAGCAGGGGCAAGGTCTGCAGTTCCTTGAAACTGTGAAAAATTCAAACTTAACTAAAAAAGAAAATACGGCTCTGTATATCGCAAAAATCGTATATTTCGCCACTAACAAAGGAATTACAATCCATAGGGTGCTTGCCATTAACCTAGAATCTTAAAATTTGAAGTTAGGCCTTATAGCAAAAATTAATTTTAGTGACTCGAAGAAAATTTTTGAAAGTCAATTTCAGAATTGAATCTTTGTTCATAGGTAAGTTTGTAGGGAACCCTTTTTGTGCGAGTCCAACTAGTACTTGCCCGGTTTTTTTATTTCGCCACCTGTAAGCTAGCTACTCGTATTAGAATATTTGGTAGGTATCAACATTAAATTGAATGCTCAAAGGTCGTCATGCATCAACAAAGCGGGGTCAGTGACTCGCAATAATTATAGCCTTCGATGGCTTCGATGTTATTGTCATGCCGATAGAGTTGTCAGCTATGTCACGATGTTTGATTTTCACTATTAGATGTTAGAGAGTGCGCAAACTAAAGATAAGTTGACAATGAAAAACATTTTCTCTAAATTGTTTTTAGGGTTCCGTACCTGAAAAGGAAAAAACGGAACCCTTATAGGATCACTTTGTTGTCCGTCTGTCCGTCCGTCTGTCAAGACCCTTTTTCTCAGGAACGCGTGGAGGTATGAAGCTGAAAATTATATCAATTACTCAGGTCTGCTGTCCCTTGAAGCTGTGAAAAAATCAAACTTCTAAGCCAACGCAATCAAAAGATACAGCCGTTTATGCCGCAAATTTTCGACACTTGCAAGGGAATCAAAACCTACAGGGTACTTCCCGTGAACTCAGAATCTTGAAATTTGGTACGAAGCAACGTCTTATAGCATAGATAAAGGAAAAATTACGAAAACCATAAATTTTTAGTTACATCACATAATTTTTTTTTTTAATAATTTTAAACTTACTACCCATTTCCTCATAAACGCGTAGAGGTATTAAATTGAAATTCATACCAAATACTCAGGTCTATAATACCTTTAAGCTGTAACAAAATCAAACTTCTATGTCAACGCAATCAAAAGAAACAGCAATTTAAGCTGCATATTTTGAAACTCGCAAGTACTCGCAAGGGAATCAAAACCTAAAGGGTACTTCCAGTCGACCTAGAATCTTGAAATTTGGCATGAAGCAACGTTTTATAGCACTCATATAGGGAAAAGTCTGAAAACTGAAAATTTGTTGTTACGTCACAAGAATTATTTTTTTGAAAAATCTTCAACGCTCGATTCGAGAATAGAACTTTATTCATAGGTAAGTTAGAGGTATTGAGTTGAAATTAACACCATATAATTGGGTCCGTGGTCCCTTGAAGCTGTGCAAAAATCAATTTTCAATTCAATTGGTAAAGTGACGGGAAAAAAAGATTCGTCCGTTTATACTACAAAAAACGTACATTTCGAGACTGTCGAATTGTTCGATTGAACTGTTTTTATAGGTAAGTTACTACGGAACCCTCAGTGCGCGAGTCCGACTCGCACTTGCCCGGTTTTTTTTTGTGGTCTATCTTCAAGGTTAAGCAACGTTTGCCAAGGTTGGTCTGTGGATGGGTGACCATCTTATCATACCGAGTTTCCTCCGTGCCTCGGAAAGCACCTTAAGCCGTTGGTCCCGGCTGTCATTTGTAGATCTTTGGCAGTCGTTACGGATAGTTACAAGCCAGTAAATCTGTCTCCAGTCTTGCCATGAACTACCGTGTTACCCCAGTTAATGGGTTGTGGAGATCTGGTAGGCAGCCGCTCCGCGTAAAAATACTGGTATTCAGCTAAATCCGGCTTGACTGGAAGCCCGCCCCAATATAGTTGGGGAAAGGCTCTAGAGGGTTGAGTTAAGTTATGGCGACTCTGAAACTTAACTCCGTAACTTAAAACAATATGCGTGAGTCTCAAGAGTAATAGTTTGACACTCCCTCTCAGTCTACTCAGACCGGGAAGAGAACAGTTATTAATGATTGTAGGAAAGATGAAAATATTTTTTCTTCCAACTATGCTTTAATTTCATCATAATCACACTAAAAACTCAGCACAAAGCGAGTCTTTATAGCTCTAGAGCAATAAAAATGTATGAAATTTCATTATTGCAGAGTTTTTTTTTAATCGCACCATAAGGCACCAATCTCAATGGGTTATAGTCCAGTCATTATAGTACTTTCACCTCGGAATTCGAGATACCCAGCTGTAAGTTTGTAAATAGTTGTATATTGACACCCTAAAAGTTGTCTCAAAACCTACATATGGTAGGGTGTACGCAACTATGAAATTTCAAGGTCAAAGGGCCCAAAAATCGTTTTTTTGCGCTTTTTTTGTAAATATCTCATTTCCTAAAGGTTTTTTGCCATTTGTATATTTCACAATATTGTAGAATACAAAATTCTCTACAAATTTTGTATAAAAACTTTTTCCTACGGTGAACCGTTTTCGAGATAGAGGCCGGAGAGCGCACGGTCACAGCATCACTTCAGGTCAATTGGTTCCTCCGGTCGAAAACGCCCCATATAAGTTGATACTATCGATAAATCAATGATTATAAATATTTGTTAATTTTCATTAACTATTATATTATATTTTATGATTTTTTTCCTAACCTATCCACTTTTTATTCAGTATTAATTTATTTAACAACACTTACCTGGCATGTCAGACGTTTACTGACTAAAGCCCACTCCTGTTCCTTCTTTACCTTTGTTCTATGGCCCCAGTCAGTGTACCCTTTCACATACCCCATGGCCCCAGTGGATTTCGACCCTGCTGGGCACCTACGATTTTTGAGAACTCACTTACTGAGAATAATTAGTTTCTCTTACTATGCTATGCTTTTTTTAACTTAAATATCTCTATCTTGCTTTAATTTTCAAAGTAAATAACTAGGGTATGTCATTCATTAATAGAAATTGTAGCCAGAACCTATTTTGGGCACGTAGGAAAAGTGATTACTGTTAACAATAATTTAAGAAATTAGTTTCTTGTTTTGAACTTGTATGGATATTATTTTTTTGTGGCTGGTTTTATTAAAGTAGTATACCATTTTGGAAACTTGATAAGTTGCAACAATTTAAAAAAAAAACTTGCCATAGTAGTGTTCATACTTTTTTTACACCAGGACAAGCTAAAGTTGGCTAAAAGTAAAAATCTTCAATAAATTTGGGTAATCACATAAGTTTCATTCATTTTTATGAAAAATCTAGAGGAATTTTGGATTTTTTAAGAATAGCAGTAGATAGCAGTTTTATTCAGGTTGTCGCTACAAAAAAAAGAACAGCAATATTTAAACAACTGTGGTAATGGTAGAGGAAAATATCACAACAGATCTAAATTTTAAAAGAATTTATTTGTGTTATTTCACTTATTACTTAAAAAATATTTGTGTGATATTTTTTTTGTACTTTTCTCCGAATAGTCACGACTATTCAGACAAATATTTATAATCATTGATTTATCGATAGTTCATTAACTATAATATGGCGCGTTTTCGACCGGAGGCACCAGTTGACCTAAAGTGATGCTGTGACCGCGCGGTCTCCGCCCTATATCTCGAAAACGGTTCACCGTAGGAAAAAGTTTTCTGAACAAAAATTGTAGAGAATTTTATATTCTACAATATTGTTAAATATACAAATAGCAAAAAATCTATAGGAAATGAGATATTTACAAAAAAAGCGCAAAAACCCGATTTTTGTGACCCCCGACCATGAAATTTAATAGTTGCCTACACCCTACCATATGTAGGTTTTGAGACAACTTTCAGGGTGTCAATATACAACTATTTACCAACTTACAGCTGGGTATCTCGAATTCCGAGATTCTTACCTTAATTGAGCTAATTTGACTGGACTATTAGCTCTATTCAGCCAGCCGATATCAATAATTTTTTTTACGTACGTATTATTTGTTTCTATCCTACTTGTTCCAAATTTAAAAAATGATTGCTGCTAACTCTGATTTAAAAATGAAAGAAATTTAAAAAAGTGATTTGGCGGGAACTTTGTTAATTTTGTTTTGACAATATTTTTGGAAACGATAGTGTCTATCTGATTTTGAGTGCTTCGGCTTCGAATTAAAATGGAATCATCTAGCGACACATTAACTCCGGAAAACATTCTAAATGAAGCCGACAGTGTTATAGAAACTTCTATTTTAACTGTTTGATATGAGTTTCTTTTATCTACTATTCCTATATAGTCCAGTCAAATTAGCTCAATTAAGGTAAGAATCTCGGAATTCGAGATACCCAGCTGTAAGTTTGTAAATAATTGTATATTGACACCCTAAAAGTTGTCTCAAAACCTACATATGGTAGGGTGTACGCAACTATTAAATTTCATGGTCGGGGGTCACAAAAATCGGGTTTTTTTTGTAAATATCTCATTTCCTATAGGTTTTTTGCTAATACAAATAGCACTTAACAATATTGTAGAATATAAAATTCTCTACAATTTTTGTACAGAAAACTTTTTCCTACGGTGAACCGTTTTCGAGATATAGGGCGGAGACCGCGCGGTCACAGCATCACTTTAGGTCAACTGGTGCCTCCGGTCGAAAACGCGCCATATTATATAATGAACTATCGATAAATCAATGATTATAAATATTTGTCTGAATAGTCGTGACTATTCGGAGAAAAATACAAAAAAAAATATCACACAAATATTTTTTAAGTAATAAGTGAAATAACACAAATAAATTCTTTTAAAATTTAGATCTGTTGTGATATTTTCCTCTACCATTACCACAGTTGTTTAAATATTGCTGTTCTTTTTTTTGTAGCGACAACCTGAATAAAACTGCTATCTACTGCTATTCTTAAAAAATCCAGAATTCCTCTAGATTTTTCACAAAAATGAATGAAACTTATGTGATTACCCAAATTTATTGAAGATTTTTACTTTTGTCCAACTTTAGCTTGTCCTGGTGTAAAAAAAAGTATGAACACTACTATGGCAAGTTTTTTTAAAAATTGGTGCAACTAATCAAGTTTCCAAAATGGTATACTACTTTATTAAAACCAGCCACAAAAAAATAATATCCATACAAGTTCAAAACAAGAAACTAATTTCTTAAATTATTGTTAACAGTAATCACTTTTCCTACGTGCCCAAAATAGGTTCTTGCTACAATTTCTATTAATGAATGACATACCCTAGTTATTTACTTTGAAAATCAAAGCAAGATAGAGATATTTAAGTTAAAAAAAGCATAGCATAGTAAGAGAAACCAATTATTCTCAGTAAATGAGTTCAGTTCAGTACGCACTGCTCCTTTCCATCGTACATCCGTTCACAAGCCCATGCTGGCGACGGCGGGCGACGAGCAATGCGTAGATCGCCGTCCTGTCGTCCTATTACCATCCGGATTGCGCTCAAGTCGTCGACGACGCGTAATGATCTATGCGTACTTCAAGAACATTTCAGAAAATCGTAGGGGCCCAGCAGGGTCGAAATCCACTGGGGCCATGGGGTATGTGAAAGGGTACACTGACTGGGGCCCTAGAACAAAGGCAAAGAAGGAACAGGAGTGGGCTTTAGTCAGTAAACGTCTGACACGCCAGGTAAGTGTTGTTAAATAAATGAATACTGAATAAAAAGTGGATAGGTTAGAAAAAAAAATCATGAAATATAATATAATAGTTAATAAAAATTGACAAATATTTTATAATCATTCATTTATCGATAGTATCAACTTATATGGCGCGTTTTCGACCGGAGGAACTAGTTGACCTGAAGTGATGCTGTGACCGTGCGCTCTCCGCTCTCTATCTCGAAAATGGTTCACCGTAGGAAAAAGTTTTTTATACAAAATTTGTAGAGAATTTTGTATTCTACAATATTGTTAAATATACAAATAGCAAAAAACCTTTAGGAAATGAGATATTTACCAAAAAAGCGCAAAAAAACGATTTTTGGGCCCTTTAACCTTGAAATTTCATAGTTGCGTACACCCTACCATATGTAGGTTTTGAGACAACTTTTAGGGTGTCAATATACAAGTATTTACAGACTTACAGCTGGGTATCTCGAATTCCGAGGTGAAAGTACTATAATGACTGGACTAATAGGTAATAGTTGAAAGAAAAGCAGATTATGCACCTCGCCTTAAGTAATTTCATATTGCCCTCGTACCTATTAGATTATAGCCCTCGCTAACGCTCGGGCTCTAAATCAGGCACTCGGTGCAATAATAAATTACTTTGTGCTCGATGCAATAATCTACTATAGTTATTCGACAATTACTAACGTCTGTTTTTTATAACCGGAGACTAAATTGACACAGGTAATGTCAAATTTACTATAGGAATGATGACAGTTCTTTTGTGTTATAATGTCATTTTAGTCTCAGGGTATAAAAAAACAGACGGTAATTACTGTTAAAAAAATGCGAACTGCTATCGAAATATCATTTGATTCATTGAGAGTGTCCTTTAAAATATAGGAATTGCCACTTTGGTCTGTGCGCAGCCTTATAGTAACTTTGTGTGCTTACCTGGGGCATGCAAATATTCAGTATTGGGAAAAGAAATTAGTGTTCGGTCAGGCCACTTTGGTGACGCTAATACTAAGTAGGTAGATCTTAGAACAGAAATTTAATACCAGTTAAGAAATATTTTTTACTTATTATCATCTGTATTTGAAGTCAGAATTTAATGTTTAAGTATTCAATTCAAATTAGAGTTCGAGTTTAAATGTGAAATACCTAGTTCTTGGAGTGATACGTGATCGTATTATCTCATTAAACGAGAGAAAACAAAAATCCGTCCTTATTATTCACCTATGTTATAAAAGGAAGCTACAGCTAGCAATAGTTTCGACTGTGCTTTGACATATGTCAGTCATTCCGTCAGTTTCTCCTTTTATATAGGTACATAAATGTAGATAGATATATACAAAGTCGTCGCGAACTGGACTTGTTGCGCTGTGACCTCAAAGGTAACTTAATAGTCAACACTTAGTTCCGACGGATGTATATGTTCCACTAGTTAGCTACTTGATTGAAATACAGTACTTCTTGTTTGGATGACAAACTATTTACGGTAACCTGCCTGCTCAATTAACAAATGTACATGAGGTCTTTAATTAAGTATATCATCATAAAGTATTCCTGTTTCGGTGTTATGTTTGGATGGTAGTAACCTATATCTCAATCTAAACTAATCCGAAACCTTTGGTGCCAAAAAACTTGGTACCAAAATAGGAATACTTCGTCATCATTTCTCTAGCATAGCCTGTACCATAATCAGCCTTATAATGTTCTCAATGTTAGGCTCATACCTCTCTCAAGAAGAGGGAATGGGCCGTAAATAATCGGAGTGTTTTCATACAAAGCAAATCTAGGTTAGCTTGCCTTAGGACTCTGTGGAACGAGGCCTTTAAACTTGCGTTGTCATGACTTACGCTTTGAAGGAATCGATTTGCCTGGATAAACAATTGACAACATTTAAATTGTTATCTAAGAAAACTGTTCGTTTTTGTTCCAATTTTCATCCTAATGTTGGAAGTTAAGTTTAAATGTGATTCAGCCTTACCTCAAGACTATTAGTGAACGACTTATACTACTTAATTTATTTGCAAAGTCACTACACTAGTGTTATAGGTTGTTTTTAATTAACCATTTTGAAATTGTCACCTTATTCTGACAGCAGCATTTTAATACATGTCATAGTCAAAGGAATGTAGTTACTCAGATACCCGCGAAACGAGACACAATAGTAAAACAATAACAGCGCGGTCTCATAGGACCGGTTGGGGATTCAAACGTTAAAAAAATAGGTTTTTTTATATCACATAAACTAGTCCTTGATTGCAATAAAGGATGCTTTCAGGTTATGAAAATACATACTAAAGCGTGCAGTGTTCATTTCCTGTAACAAAAATATCAAAACCTGAAAAAAATGCTTTAATTATTGTTTTTATTTGTCTTTACAGGTGAGTCAGTCATGCATGAATCATTTGTATAGGTATCGTAAAAGCGATGTACGCAATAAATTAATGTGTTACAAATATGTAATTGCATCTTTGTTTCACCCATTAAAGTAAAATATCGAATCCTGCATCACCCAATCAAAGTTCTCCGCGCGATTTGTATAGCTACAACAGCCCAAATGGCGCAATTTCATTAGTCGTTAACTCGTTCGGTATACAGCATACGGGGAGTCCCCGCAGGCGAGATAACAACCAATGAAAGTTACAAGTCGATACATGTTCGTTATACCGTCTACGGTTCCCCGAATGCGTGCCCTGTGGCACGCATTCCAGACATCTCTCTCTTAGTAATAGGAGTCTTAGTAATAGGGCCTGGCGTTTAAATTTTTGGGTATGGAACCCTAAAAATGAGTAACTACATAACATTCTGTATAACAAAAAATTATAAACAAACTTTAATTCATGAATCCCCGACCGGTCCTATGAGACCGCGCTGTTATTGTTTTACTATTGTGTCTGATTTTGTGGGTATGTGATAGGTTAATATAGCTATTTTGATTTATTTTTTCCATCGCTTCATTGTTAAAACTTCAATTAAATTTATTAGGTACCCAATCTCTTATTCAATGGTGATATAATAGATTTGTATACAACGCAAATGTATGAACTATTTACCTACCTATTTATAAAAGAATGAAAGAAATGAATGAATGTATGAATAGCCATTTTCTATTACGTTTAATGTAAACAGTCTTCTGTTGAATAACACAATAAATATAGGTATGTTTGTTGATTCAACAAACAAACTATACCTATATCTAGGTATTATTATAAAACGTAGTTATGTAATAAGAACTTTATTGAACAATAAAATTGTTTATAATATACAAATAATATGCTATTATTAGATGTTTTAAAAATAACATCTAGGTAATTCTAGTTTGCCACAGAACGCATGCTGGAATGCGGATTTAGGTAACTCATCATTATCATCATCATTTCAGCCGAAAAACGTCCACTGTTGGACAAAGGCTTTCCCCAATAGTCGCTACCACCCAAGAACGGGAGACATGATTGTGAACGGATGCGTTCACAGGCGTAATTCGTAATTTTTTTAAATCCTGACGACAAGTAATGCGATGCTCGCCGTGCACATGTCCGGTAGGATCCGAGCGCGGGTCGTTGACGGCGCGTAATGTTCCAAGCGAACTTTCAAGAGATGTCAGCAAACTGTAGAGACCCAGTAGAGTCCATGACGTTGACGAGGGCCACTGAAGGACACAGATGTTTTTTTAGTCAGTATAAGCAACACGTGGGCTAGTTAAATAAACAAAGATAAGCTGTTAAATACGGCAATTGGTGATAAAAACGTGTGAAAGAGTTGAATGGCTGACATTATAGAAAACTATTGTTTATTGCGCGTTTATTTACTCGCTGTAGCGTTCGCGATGTCACTTGCTTTTCACAGCGGCTTCACTCGCTTGAAAATAGAGTATTGTCCCAAGAGAACATCTATTTTTCAAATAAAAAACACAAATCATAATTATACGAGTATGTTCTATACCAGGACATGATTTAATTGTGTGCCAAATGTCGTCAAAATCCGCTCAGACTTTTGAGCTTGAAGGAGTTACAAATATAAAGATACACACAAAGTTTTGCCTTTATAATATTGAAGCGACATCTTTGGCACCATACAGGAAATAAAAATTCAAAATACTGCGTCGTAGTTAGTACTACAACTGTAATTAGTTCTCTGCACAATTAGCATACCTACGACAGCCCAAAATCGTGACCAAGGGAAATAGAGATTATTTTTTATTTATTTACATATTCAGATATTGTCTAATCCGATAGAAGTTTTCATTAGAAAAGAAATGGAAAACCCGATTGCAGCACCACCTACCGGGTCTAATTGTGTTTTCAAAACATTCTAGCACCCACTCAAATACATACATGTACACATTTGCACATCATACAAATGGGTCAAGCCGTTTAGGAGTTAAGTGACAACCACACTACAAAGAATTAAATACAAAGGTAGATTATTACCTACCTATTCACAAAATAAACATCATCTGTCACTGTATCACTAGTTCCAAAGAAATACAAATTCTCATAAATTGGCTCCGATTTTCTTCGTTTCTTACATTTTATCTCCGAGCTATCGCTCTTTCATCTGTCTGAAGTGCACTTAAACAAACAGTATAAAACCTTTAGACGGAAGAAAACCCATTTATTTTGCTCTTAGTTGCAGTTTCTAAACGTTTTGACGAAGAGCCTTACTATTAATGTAAACAAATATTTTTATTTGCGTTGTTTAAGGTCAAGTTGGTAGTTGTCTAACCTTTAGTCACTTAAGTTGAAGAAGGTAAATTTTTGGTGTTCAACACTACGTTGATTATTACATGCATTTATGTATGTACCTATTGGCAAGAATACCTCCTTTAATTAATTAACTATCAACTATAATACAGATATGATTTGTATGTATGCGTATGTTTGTAACTTCTTGACGCTTAAAAAGATTAATGAATTTCGATGATACACACGGGTGAACCATATCCATAAAATACTTTTTTATCCAATTGTCGTTGGTAGGAGTATGAGGAGAAAAATATAGAATGTGTGAAAAATTATATGAAAGTCAATACAGGCCAATAGGTGAGATGTAATTGAAAACCCAAGTAACACAGGTACCGTGTTATAGTGTGGCCATTAGTGCTGTGCACTCCCTGAGGTATGCGCGGCGAGGTGGGAGACGAAGAAAAAAGTGCATGAGTTCACATGAGATCGATACATGTCGGACAGATCTTACGATTTCAGTGTGCATTTCTAAAGCAAGACTTGGGGCGGGACGACGGTCGGAGGCTATCTGTAATATATTATACTTACTTAGTTGATTAAAATATAACCCAAATATAGTCCTATTTTATTAAAAATGTGAAAATGTGCAGGTGACAAATAAGAACTAAACTTATAATTCAAAGCAGGACTTTTTTATATTAACAAACAATTATATAAACACAAGCGTGTCTGTTCACCGCTAAAAGGAGCCCGTTCACCTTGGCTCCTGCTTTCCGGGATGTATCCCTGGACTGCACCGATCGCCTTCAGCTCTTGGGAGTTGAAATTTCCTCCGACCTGAACTTTGGGCGGTTCATTGAGTCCAAAGCTAAAGTAGCTGCTATGAAACTCGGCGTTCTTGCAAAGGTCCGGCAGTACTTCACACCGGGACAGCTTCTTATGTTATACAAAGCACAGGTCCGATCGTGTGTGGAGTACTGCAGCCACATATGGGCTGGAGCTGCAAAATGCCACCTGGCAACTTTGGACTCAGTGGAAAGGCGTGCGAAGAGGCTAATTGGAGATCCAGATCTAGTTAACTCCAACCTACAAAGCCTTGCGCACAGGCGTAGGGTAGCCAGCCTTTCGGTATTATACAGGATGCATTTCGGAGAGTGTGCGCAGGAATTACACGAACTGATTCCGCCATCCCGTTTTTTCCATCGGACAAGCCGTCGTACGGCGAATGTCCATCCTTTTGTTGTGGAAACCTCTACGATCCGGACTAAGCGCTTCGCTTCGTCGTTTATACCGCGTACATCGAAGGACTGGAATAGTTTGCCTGCTGCGGTCTTCCCGTCCAATTATAATTTGGGTGTCTTCAAGGCTAGAGTGAATAGGCTCTTAATAAACTAGTGCGCCTCACCATCTAAGATTGCATCACTGCTTACCATCAGGTGGGATCGCAGTCAAGCACTAGCTTATACAATTTAAAAAAAAAAAAAAATATATATTCTAACGAAAGTTATTCTGACATAGATTCCGTTTCAACTTCATCTTCGATTTCGTCATCATCTTCATCTTCCACTTCGCCACCGGAACTTGAATCAGAGTCTTGCAAATTTATTATGAATGAATCGATAACATTATCGAACCTACTATCGCGACTCCAGTAATCGTTTTCATTTTTCTGGACATGATCGTCGCATCTCTGCCATTTTTCCGCCGTGAATTCCGAAAACAATTTATCCAATAAGATTATTTTTTCGTCTAGAGAAGAATTAATATAGTTTTGGGCTATGTTGTTTTTAATATCAGCCCAGACCAACTCAATTGGATTTAAATCCGGATAGTACGGAGGTAAACGCAGAACAGTGTGTCCACTGGCTTTCAGGAGTTCGTCAATTCTATACACGGGTTCTTTTTGTGTATTTTTGATAAGAAGTAGCAGTTGAGCCTTTGTCATGGTTCCTGAAAATTCTACATTATGGCGTAGCAACCAGTTCTGCATTTCACTTATGAGGCTTGATATAGTTGGTTTCTTCTCAACCTGAACGCTGTGGTAAGACGCGTTGTCCATTACAACTACAGAATTCGGCAGCAACTTATCTTTTAACTTTTCATCTACCCACTTATAAAAAGTAGGTCCGCTCATATCTCCATGATAGTCACCGGTTCTAGCATCTGATTTGAATATAGTCAATGCATCATCCAATAAGCCATTTCGACACCCAGCGTGAAGAATTACCAATCGCCGTCCTTTCCCAATATCAGCATGAATTCCGGGTTCTGACGATGATTGCCAACATTTGCTGGCATGGTGACCGGCGTTGATGTATGTTTCATCAAGAAAACATATGTTGCGGTTTTGCGTTCTGTAATTTCTGATTTGTGTTAGATATTTTTTCCGCCACACTGTAATATTAGGCTGCTCTATAAGAAGAAGTCTCTTTGATTTGCATTTTTTGAAACGGTAGCCCATTTTGTGTAAAAGCTGTCTTAAATATTCCCGTCCACAAGTCAATATGCCATCCTTTCTCAAACTTGATAGTAACTTACGGACACTTGGTATTTTTTTGTCAACTTCGTAAAACTGATGAATTTTTCTTCTGATAACTCCAAGGTCAAAATCATCCACAACGTGTTTTTTCTTTAGAACTTTTGGTTTTTTTGGCGATTGAAATTTTAATTGGCTTGAATTTTCAATTGATAAATAACCCGCAGAAATCACATTATGCACGGTTCTTTTGCTGTACCCCGTAGCCTCCGCAACGATTTTGGCAATATTCACATCATTTTTAAATTCAAAGCTTTCTTTGTCTGCTTTTCTTTTCATAAAATATTCAGCCACCTTAAAAATGGCAGTCTTTATATCACGAGATAACGCACGACCCATCTTTGAATATTTATCCCATGTGCGTCTGACATAGACAGTCCGATACAGATAACACTACCTGCCGCCACGAGCGTTGACGGCGCACTGACAGAGCGCAGCAGCCAATTCTCCCCCCCCGTCTCGCCGCGCACATACCTCAGGCAGTGCACAGCACTAATGGCCACACTATACTTGGATCGACGACAAATATAATGAAATCTAAATTATTTAAATATCAAAGACATGAAACCTTTTACCAACAATTGAGGTAGAGATCTTTATTTTTTTTTAAACATATTCACATAACCTGTGTTACTCAGTGAAAATATAGCTTTCTGCTGGTAAAAGAATTGTTTAAATCGGTCGAATAGTTTTTAAATTAAATCGTAACATACATACAAATAAAAAGTCAAATCTTTATTTTAAATAACATTAATTTAGATTACTTAAACCTCGAGAATGCTGATGGATTACTTTGCAAGTGACCCAGTATTACGTACCCTGCAAACCCGTTAAGGTGTTAACTATTCGTACTTTTATATAATTTCCTGGATCAACTATTCAATTAATAATCTAGTTATTTCAGCATAGTTTCTACATATCAGATCATTGTAATTGGAGATACACATTGATGTAATGTATCTAAAAGTTTCTGTAATAAGTTGGTATTATTAACAACTCGGTCACATTAACTTGGCGCTTGGCATCGATGAGATAATGTCCAAAAACAATATAACAACAACAGAAAACTAGCCAAATTATTATCGACGAGCGTTTCGATAACTAAAATGCTGACCATACCTGACACTTGCCGGGTGAGCTAAGAGAATGCGGGGGGAAACAAGGGCATGCTGGCATTTCAGAGATAGCATAATAATAATGTTCCCACTGCTGGAACCCAGGTCTCCTCTCTAGGAGAGCGAATGGGCCTTAATCTACCACGCGGGCCCAGTACGGATAGGTGGATGTCACATGTCTTCGATATTTTGTTTCCTAATGATGTTTTCCTTCACCGTTTTGAGAGCAGTGGAATTTCAGAGATGCCTCAAGTTAATGTGACCGGATTGTACAGACTTTCTACAGACAGACTGACATCTTTATTACAATTTTAAAACGTCGATAAACTAAACAATAATTGCCATCGGTTGATAATTATCTTGTTGATTGCTGGTGTAATTAAAATTTATTACTGCTCACTCGATTGTTAGCAGGTTTAAACGTTGCTTTTGATTTTATAATTGGAAAATTTTCCTTAAACTATAAATAGCCTTCTTTAAGCTCCGGTTATATTTAGGCAAATAAAATTATAATGACCAGTGGCCCAGCCATGCTTCGCTTAAAGACAGGGAGTGGGTTTCATCTGCTGTATGCACACTGACCGCTGAGCAAGAGTCTCCACAGATGGGTACCTGAAGATGGATGACGCCGCCGAGGTCGACCCGGGAATAAGTGACGAAATGTTCTAGATACCTACCACGAGGCCAGACCTTATTGTGGCGTTCGAGGTGGCTCGAAAAAGAATACCTGGAAGAAGTTGAAGGGGGGGGCTTTGCCCAGCAATGGAAAAGCATAGGCTTAACTAGTAACGGCCCTAACCTACGAGTTGTAGATTGTGGGTTCCATTTAAGGGGATTTACTGGTTATCAAAAAACCTTTCATGTTATTGGAAATTTTAGTAACAGCCTGGAGATCGGAAGTCGGTGGTGTGATACCTCCGTGCCTTGGAAAGCACGTCGTAAAAGTGTTCTGCTTCTTAACTCTCTCTGTTTGTATTTCAGTCCCATCGAACTTTAGGAATAAAAAAACTGAGAGTGCGTGTTTGCACACACACTTCTGCACTATAATAGGTATATCCTGCTTACAGTACCTACGTAGATAATCTCCATTGAGGTAGGTCAGGTCATCATCGGAATGATTATTATTATAGAAGAATTCAAATAGCTGCATGACTTCTTATTCTTCAAAAAAAACGACATTCTTTTGTCATGTTCCGTAGTCATATCATACAAACGGCCAGGATTTTTTCTCAGTTAAAACAATTCTTTAATTGATGAAAGATTTCTATAAAAAAGTACTTAGGTACGATGTTATTTAAACATGAAAGATAGTTTAAGTAAATATAAAGCACCGCAAATAGAAAGAATATTATTTAAATCTCAACATCTTTAACTGTTTGCCATATTTCTTAGGATACCTAATCTTATTTTAACTACAATTCTTGGGCACACCTAAATTAAAAGGTAATATTTCGTTTGTAATAAAATACCTTCATAATTTCAGTCTGCAATTACGGCTGTGTAGCATTTTCGTAAGAATTTTAATGAAACTCGTTAGGCTAATGTATTTTGAATGTGATTTGTGGCTAGAAAAAATAATTAATTTAAATGTTTTTGGAGATTGTCTTTGAGTTATGTTGCGTTAGATTCAGATGTCTAATTCTTAAAGTAAAATAGTAAAATATTAATATTTTATACACAACATTATAACTGAAATTATAGCATAGGTTCTATTGTACACCCTGGTAGCGACATCTATGGCGTCACATTTTTTTTTTATTGTTATATATTAATATTTTATACACAACATTATAACTGAAATTATAGCATAGGTTCTATTGTACACCCTGGTAGCGACATCTATGGCGTCACTTTTTTTTTTTAATTGTTATAAGTTAGTGCTTGACTGCAATCCCACCTGATGGTAAGCAGTGATGCAATCGTTGATAGTGAGGCGCACTAGCTTATTAAAAGCCTATTCACTCTAGCCTTGAAGACACCTAAATTATAATCGGACGGGAAAATCGCAGCAGGCAAATTACGAACTAAAAAAAAAAACAAACAACAATTAAGAACTAATCCTGCATCGTACAATTAAAGTTATCCGAGTCACTTGACGACGACAGCCCGAAATCATCTATCGGACAGTTGTCCACCAGACATTGCACCCGTCCGGTTGCAGGATCTTCCTTTAAGGTGTATGGGACTTTACTGTCTGTTCCACATACACGTTAAGCCGTAGGTCCCGGCTGTCATTTGTAGATCTTTGGCATTCGTTACGGATAGTCAGAAGCCAGTAAATCTGACTTTAGTCTTGTCATGAAGTACCGTGTTACACCGGTTAATGGATTGTGGAGGTCTGGTAGGCAGCCGCTCCTCGTAAAATACTGGTATTCAGCTAAATCCGGCTTGACTGGAAGCCGACCCCAATATAGTTGGGAAAAGGCTAGGCAGATGATGATGATGACTGTCTGTTCCTCATACTTCCGAACTGGTGACAGATAATAATTAGATATTTATTCAAATTAAAGACTAAAAGTCAACGAATGAACTAATAGCAAAATAATAAGAACTTTATTTAACTTGGAGGTTAAGCTACCCCTGCCGAAGTCAGTCTGTTGATGAGTGACCATCCATTTACTTCCATACCTACCGAGCATAAGACGTAAAGCTGAAAACCTTAAATAGCCAGATAAGAATCCAGGACGAATTAAGATAATTAACGTTCTGGCGTAAGATAATCACACAGATTCCTAACGTTAAAAACAGACACTATTTTAAGGAAAGAAAAACACAACCAACTTATACCCACCGCCTAGGGATCTAGCTAATCTACTAAAAATAATAAATCTAGAGAAACGTGAAATTTGTACAAATTATGGCGACCTTCTCAGTAAGGGTTCCTTGGCTAAGCCTAGCATTAGGCTGGGCTGGATTAGATAGCATTACGCTGACCTTTGCACACCGAGGTATACTTTAAACTAGATAATGTTTATGATTACGTTTTGTTGTTGTTGTGGTTTACGAGTATAAGTATCTGGTTTGAGGGCAGCGGGTTAATAAGAAAATCGGTTTGGCAATGAAAATTGTTCTCTTTTTGTTTTCTTTTAATTTTAGATTTTGACATGTAGATTATAGAATAGAATAAACTTTATTGTACACCAAAAAGTAACGGTACGGTTTATGTGTTTTAGGGGCCTCGACCACGGTGATTTTTTGAAGCGATGCAGTCTAGCCTTTCCCAACTATAATGGGGTCGGCTTCCAGTCAAGCTGGATTTAGCTGAATACCAGTATTTTACGAGGAGCGGCTGCCTACCAGACCTCCACAACCCATTAACTCGGGTAACACGGTACTTCATGGCACGACTAGAGTCAGATTTACTGGCTTCTGATTATCCGTAACGACTGCCAAAGATCTACAAATGCCAGCCGGGACCTAAGGCTTGATCCGTCCACAGACCGACCTTGGCAAGCGTTGAGATCGACCATGCGGCTATTATTATCAAGCCACGAGCTCCTCCATCATCAGAAGTTAAAGTGATTAAGCGCAAAACCGTGAAAAGAAGTTGGTAATTTTAGGAAATCATATCTGTATTCACTAATAGATTGCGATAAAAATAAAGATAAATCTATACATATAATAAAATCGTAGGAAAGTCAAAACTGTACTTTGAATATTTTTTTAAAAGAATACTTGGGGCGTGATCTACAATCGATACCGAAGCCAAAAATATAGTTTTTAGAATACATGTCTGTTTATCTGTATGTCCGGGCTAAACTCAAAAAGTACTGCATGGATTTACTTCAAATTTTGCATGAATATTACTGAGAGGTCGGGAAAACAAATAGGCTACATATTATCACGCTATCACCTACGGGGGAGGAGCTGTGAATCTTTATTTTTCTTATGCATTAAGTGGCAGCGTGTAATCTAACGACGCATATATAAATGTTGTTTTTGAGTAAACCATGCTATTATTTAGCTTTACAATATAAAAACTACGCCATTTAAGTAACTTGGGCAGAAAAAACATCATTTAATGAATGTTAGTAGTATAAAGGAAATTTTAAAGCAGCGCCATCTATGACATTTCATAAAAATCAAATCAAGTTACATATTAACACTTTTTGGAAATTTATAATTAAAATTTTATCATGTTGGCGAGGTTAGTAGTTAGTTATTTTTGAAATTCATAGATGGCATTTTGCATTTTGTTCATAACAGTTGTATCGTATAGTTCGTTTGACAAATACAAGTTCCAACAAAACCCTCAAAATCATGAGCAGAGTTGAGGAAGACAATTTAAAAAAAATGCGGTGTTAAGTATTACAAAAAAGTGATATTCATTGATGATGAAGTGACACTTGCACACAAGAGAACAGCGTGCGGCACAAATAGAATAAGATCGCCTGTGTCGTGACATAAATCAACTTTCGACATCTGATGATGAATCCACGGTTTACGATATCGAAGAGCAAACGACTAAATAAAGAAGGAAGTGGATTTATCTACAATATCGTGATTAACTACGCCGCCCATGGAGATATGTTTGCCTTAGAAGAAGTTTGTACCCACTGCCAACTCCGCAAATGGAAAAGGGGACTACATGGCGAGCATTCGAAGTCCTGCCATTTTTTGAAATACATTCGAGCTTATAACAGCGCCTTATAGATGACTTCGTTTGGTGAACAACAAGCAAGTGTTGAAGTAGACACATCCTCAATTTGGTCTGGTCTGTTCAAAGTTTTGCATAACGTTAATCCGCAAATTAGCAACTTCAAAGCAGCCCTCGCGTCGGTGCCTGAGAACGCGCGCAACCACTTTAAGTTTGTCATCAGAGCAGATAGAAGGCCGATCGCACCCATCCAGGGTGGTATAATGCTCCAACGACGAATGAGGTAGCTGTTGTGTTAGTCGATCAGGAGTGTGATAAAAGAGACATCGTTTTACGCACGCATGATGAACGGCTTCGAAGGATCAGCGAGACTCACCGTGCGTACGATTCTCTTCAATATCCACTCATTTCAGTTCTGTCGCGGAGAGGTTGGCTACCATTTTGCCCACTATAATGTAGACCCCCAGACAGGCACCCCAAATCATAAAAAAACCATCCACCATGCATTTCTACAGCTTCTTGATCCAGCTGAGGGTAAACAATGGTTCTTATCTCCGCCATTATCGTACGCTCTATACTCAGTTTCTTAGGACATGTACGCCAAAATTGAGACAGAGCGTTTGGTATTTATAAGGTCCAACCAAAGAAAGCTCAAAGCTGAGAACTACGTCTATCTCTATGCAGAATAATACAAATGCTCATTCATGGTCATTCTCCCCTCCACCTTCACAAAAGGTCCGTGGTACATGCACGAGAGGACCCAGATGCATTTTGTTACGCGCGAAAGTTTGGTCGCCCGGACCTCTTCACTATCATCACTACCAACCCAAAGTAGCCTGAAATAACAGCTCAACTCCTTGCAGGATAGGCTTCGTACGACAGGCACGACTTGATCTCTCGCGTATAGCACCTGAAGTTAAGTTCAATTAGAAATGCTAATTTTTAATGCTCAGCTTGGAGAATATGCACGTGTTCAGGAATTTTACGATGTCCTTCTAAATCATGGCAAACGCACACAAGAAGAGAGAGGTGGACAGGTGGTGCTGCTAGAGTCTCTCGGTAGAGTGGTACACTCTCTTGGTAGAAGTACAGAAGCGGACTTAATGCCTTAGGCATTTTCTACCAGTCAACCTTTTGGGTGATACAAAAAAATAGTATCCAGCTTAGAAGAACTCATTCGCTTTGTGTACGGGGATGTCAGTCGTATACTGCACCAGTAGAATTCTTGGGTGTGTGAGTAGGCCATTTAGATGGTCATAAATGATCAGGCTGCAGCAATTAACGAATGCATTCTCTGGGAAATTGACGGGAATGATGTGGTCTACACCTCGATAAACACTGTTGTCGAGCAAGATAACGCTACACATTATCCCGTGGAATTTCTGAACACCCTGTCAGCAAGTGGACTTATATATATACATCATTTTCTCTATTTCCTTTCAGCTGAGTTCAGTCACAACTTATGACTGAACTCAGCAGGATTCCCATATAATTTTCTAAACTTGCCTCGCTTGCAAAAAAAACATGTATTTTAATGCTATTTTAAAAATTGTTTACTTATAATGCTATAGCGACATCTTAAGTATTTTTGGTGCTGTAGAGCCTTCACGCAGACGACGTCGCGGGCAGCAACTAGTCAATAATAAAATTGGTTTTCTATCTACCTCTTTCCTAAAAGAGGTAAAAACATTTCTTGTTTTCGGCCCAACACGCAAAATACACGTGTACCTAATCATAGTTCTTACAAAAACAATTTACGCGTCAAACTGAAAAAAACGGGCAAGCGCAAGTCCGACTCGCGCTCTTAGGGTTCGGTACAAATTTTCCTACGAAAACAGGTCAATTCCCAAATCGAGTATTATACCATTTTTTTCCAAATTGCTTTTTTTTGTGACATAGCTACTTTATAGTTTTCTGATATATACTTGTGTTATAAGACCGAAAGTTAAATCCCTAGAATGCCGAAATATAAATTTTTTTTTAAGCGGCCGTAGGTAAAAAGATTTTTATCAAAGTCAAAGTCAAAGATCTTTATTGTGAGACAGCGGTTTAAAAAGTTATTCTACAGATTGTTGTGCTCCTGCACTGCTCCACCATTTTAGGCATACAATAATTGTGACAAAATTATTATTTGTTGTTAATTGCTAAATTATCAATTATATTTAAATTAAAAATGATGAATTACATTATTTATTACAGATTTGTTAATTATGAAGTTTGATTTTTTCACAGCGTCAAAAAATCGCGGACCTGAGTATATGGTTTACATTTCAACTCGATACCTTAACCCGTTCCTAAAATAAATCTTGATGACAGACAGGCGGACAACTAAGTCGTCCCATAAGGGTTCTCATTTTTCCTTTTAAGGTACAGAACCCAAAAAATATATTCCACGAAGCTAAAACATTTACCTCGCTACCGACTTCCTGAAAACCTATGATTACCATCCATCTGCCGAACAAAGGTGACAGAGCACCATTTTGCGCACACAATATACACAATTACAGCATTTGTCACTCCACAATACCGAGTAATATGCCGCTGACTCAATAATTACTATAAATTTAACTGAATTACTTGTTAGTAAGGAAATACGAAAACCTTTGTACCTATATTATTTTGTTAGAAAAGGTGTTGCGTAGATCAGTGAGTGAAAAGGTAGCAAATGAGGACGTTTATGTTTTGTTAGTAGATGAGTTGAGTGATGATAACTGTTACCTATTTGTTACTCTTAATATTATACAAGCGAAAGTTTGTATGTTTGTTACTCCAACACTCTGGAACGGCTGAATGTATTTGGATGAAGTTTGGTATATGGTTGATAAAATATGATCACAGAGAATAAATATTTACTTGTGTTTTACGAGGAGGAGCTCGTGGCTAAATGAGGAGCCCGTGGCTAAATAATAACAGCCGCACAGGTCGATCTTCAAGGTTAAGCAACGCTTGCCTAGGTTGGTCTGTGGATGGGTGACCATCTTAACATAACGAGTTTCCTCCGTGCCTCGGAAAGCACGTTAAGCCGTTTAGATTGAGGAGCCATATTAAAAGTATTGTATTTTCTTTAATTTTAGTGCTACAGAAGCGAAATTTTTAGACGGTTATGTGCTAAATAGCTACTAAATGCTGCAAAATTTTCATAAATGTGCATCCATTACTTAACGAGTTTTCAGGTGGCTCCTCAATCCAGACGTTTAGATTGAGGAGCCACCTTTGCATTAAAATAACTATTTTGCTGCTAAATCTAGAATTCGTGCTGCAAAATAATCTACACTGCTGCTAAATAATGGTGAGATCAAATTTAAAAAATCTGATGTGGCTCCTCAATCCTTACGGACATTATAATTGTTACCTATTTGTTACTCTAATTATACAAGCGAAAGTTGAAGTTTGGTATATGGTTGATAAAATATGGTCATAGAGAATAAATACTTGTGTTTTACGAGGAGCAATTGCCTATCAGAGCTTCACAACCCAGTTACTGGGCAACACGATACTCCGTGTATAGATTAATGGTCAGTCTTTCTTGTGTCTGACATCCTGTAGCCAGAAGTATTAACCTATCAATACCCGCGCAACGAGACACAATAGTAAGACAATGACAGCGCGGTCCTATGAGACCGGTCGGGGATTAATGAATTAAGAGGCGAGTGCCATAACTACTGAGCGAACAAGTTCTATTGGAACAATTTTATTTAGTTATTCACATAGCCAAATCTGGTGGCTGAAGTTAGGCTAACACACTCGTAACTGTTGGGACAGTGTATTAGAGAAGTATGAAAGTGGTTAGAATTCTAATTAGTTTGTACTAAAACGATGTTGGTGGTGTGAAGCCTCCGTACCTCAGAAAGCACGTAAAGCCGGTGGTCCTGATTGATTGATTGATTGATATATACTTTATTGTACACCTTAAAAATAATTTTACAAGGAGTTTAAAATTAGTACGGTGTTACAATGGGCGGTCTTATCGCTAACAGCGATTTTTTACAGACAACCTGATTTTGGTCTTTTTGAGGTAGATAATTAATCATCCAATAAGATCTCCCTCTCTAGGGTAGAACAAAGGATCCTAACAGATATTTACTGACTCAAACCCACCTGGGTCCTTCTGTTGCCCTTTACGTTCTAAGGTCACGGTTAGTTTTTCAAACGTTACCGCAGCTTCTCCATTTGTGTTGGATTGTGAGAGAATTGAATCATGTATGCAGTTCAAGCGTCTGTGTTTGCATACACGCTTGAAGACTATAAACTTAAGATTTGTGGACCTGGGTAATAGGTAATCGCATGAAAACACAACGTATCTCACAAGTAACTAGATTGTTTAGTACGATTACCAAACCAATCTATTTATTTAAAACATACAAGATATTTGCACTTGGTATCACATTGATCTCACATCTTATTACGGTAGAAGAACTGTGTTGCGAGACTTGGGTTTTTTACAAGCTGTGTTTTTGATGGGATTATGTTTTGCAGACCTGGTTAATCTTCGTTGAGATGGCCGTCACGATCGAAATTCGGTCGGGAGGATTATTTTGTTTATTTTCCACAAGTTACTTTATCGCTATTTATGCATTCGACACGACAGGTACAGTCAGCAAAGGAAATAAATAACCTGTGTCGTCAGATGGATGCAGATAAGCAATAGTGTGTCAAGCCACACAGACTTGATTTCGAGAGAAATGCGTCTGAAGCTTCTAGAATTCTGATTTAATTGTTTAAAAACATCTGCTTAGTTGTTTTTTTTCTATTTTTTATAAGAACGTAGAGCTGTTTATCAGCATTCAAATAATTTTAGGTGAAATTTTCATGAAATGAAAGAATTTGAATTTTATGGTAAGTATGAATTTCTTTAATATTTTTTTTTTCCTTTTTATAATTTGTGTTATTTGATTACTATGCGAACCTGTGGTAGGTTCGCATAATTAGCAAATGTTGTCTTTTTTAAACCAAAGGTTGATTGGTAGAGAATGCCTTGATGCATTAAATTCGCCTGTGTACTTACCATCACTGTAGGTACATGAAGTTTAAATAAATTTAATTTGTATCTATCTATCGACTTCTTGAAAACTCCAACTACGAGTGCATTTGATGACCCAGGTAACTTACCTCCTTTGTTGACTGTACCCACGTTTGATTGAATAACTCACTATCAAACCACTTTGTTTGTAACAAACTGCCAGTGAGTCATACAAAATTATAATAATTTTCTGTCTTAGTCACCACAGTTGATCACCAAAATAAAACCTAAAACAAAACTTTGATCTTTCCTCGTTAGGTATTATTTATTGGCCATTCTTTGTGTCTATATTGTTATAGTCCAGTCATTATAGTACTTTCACCTCGGAATTCGAGATACCCAGCTGTAAGTCTGTAAATAGTTGTATATTGACACCCTAAAAGTTGTCTCAAAACCTACATATTGTAGGGTGTACGCAACTATGAAATTTCAAGGTCAAAGGGCCCAAAAATCGTTTTTTTGCGCTTTTTTTGTAAATATCTCATTTCCTAAAGGTTTTTTGCAATTTGTATATTTCACAATATTGTAGAATACAAAATTCTCTACAAATTTTGTATAAAAACTTTTTCTTACGGTGAACCGTTTTCGAGATAGAGGCCGGAGAGCGCACGGTCACAGCATCACTTCAGGTCAATTGTAAACGTCCCATATAAGTTGATACTATCGATAAATCAATGATTATAAATATTTGTCAATTTTTATTAACTATTATATTATATTTTATGTTTTTTTTTCCTAACCTATCCACTTTTTATTCAGTATTCATTTAATTAACAACACTTACCTGGCGTGTCAGACGTTTACTGACTAAAGCCCACTCCTGTTCCTTCTTTGCCTTTGTTCTATGGCCCCAGTCAGTGTACCCTTTCACATACCCCATGGCCCCAGTGGATTTCGACCCTGCTGGGCACCTACGATTTTCTGAAATGTTCTCGAAGTACGCATAGATCATTACGCGTCGTCGACGACTTGAGCGCAATCCGGATGGTAATTGGACGACAGGACGGCGATCTACGCATTGCTCGCCGTCCGCCGTCGCCAGCATGGGCTTGTGAACAGATGTACGATGGAAAGGAGCAGTGCGTACTGAACTGAACTCACTTACTGAGAATAATTAGTTTCTCTTACTATGCTATGCTTTTTTTAACTTAAATATCTCTATCTTGCTTTAATTTTCAAAGTAAATAACTAGGGTATGTCATTCATTAATAGAAATTGTAGCAAGAACCTATTTTGGGCACGTAGGAAAAGTGATTACTGTTAACAATAATTTAAGAAATTAGTTTCTTGTTTTGAACTTGTATGGATATTATTTTTTTGTGGCTGGTTTTAATAAAGTAGTATACCATTTTGGAAACTTGATTAGATACACCAATTTTTAAAAAAACTTGCCATAATAGTGTTCATACTTTTTTTTTACACCAGGACAAGCTAAAGTTGGCTAAAAGTAAAAATCTTCAATAAATTTGGGTAATCACATAAGTTTCATTCATTTTTATGAAAAATCTAGAGGAATTATGGATTTTTTAAGAATAGCAAGAGATAGCAGTTTTATTCAGGTTGTCGCTACAAAAAAAAGAACAGCAATATTTAAACAACTGTGGTAATGGTAGAGGAAAATGTCACAACAGAACTAAATTTTAAAAGAATTTATTTGTGTTATTTCACTTATTACTTAAAAAATATTTGTGTGATATTTTTTTTTGTATTTTTCTCCGAATAGTCACGACTATTCAGACAAATATTTACAATCATTGATTTATCGATAGTTCATTAACTATATAATATGGCGCGTTTTCGACCGGAGGCACCAGTTGACCTAAAGTGATGCTGTGACCGCGCGGTCTCCGCCCTATATCTCGAAAACGGTTCACCGTCGGAAAAAGTTTTCTGAACAAAAATTGTTGAGAATTTTATATTCTACAATATTGTTAAATATACAAATAGCAAAAAACCTATAGGAAATGAGATATTTACAAAAAAAGCACAAAAACCCGATTTTTGTGACCCCCTACCATGAAATTTAATAGTTGCGTACACCCTACCATAATTATGTAGGTTTTGAGACAACTTTCATGGTGTCAATATACAACTATTTACAAACTTACAGCTGGGTATCTCGAATTCCGAGATTCTTACCTTAATTGAGCTAATTTGACTGGACTATTAGTCAAAAAACTTTAATGATCTTAGCGAAAATATGCATTTTTACAGACAATTTGCACGGGTGTTAGAAATTAAAAATGTAGTTAGAGATTTTGGAATTCAATTATTATTTATTAAATACTGCACATAGGTACGGACTTAGTGCCTTAAGTTATACAATTTTTTTGTAAATTTTAACTGTATTTTTTTTTCCTTAGCTGTTAATCTAAGAGGAATCACTGAGACATACTCAAAGCTCAAACTCTCTTTTAATTATGACATAACTGACTATGACATACTAGAACTGTATGGTTTTTCGCTAGAAGAGGTCTTCGTTCACAATTGGACTGGACCTGTGCATTAAGTGCAAGCATTAGCCAGTATTCGTGTAGCTCAACTCAGGAATACTACGTGTATGTGCAGCTTTGGAACGCTTCCCACAAGGTGGACCAATAACCTGGTAAGAGTTGCAGGAATCCGTCGTATCCGAAACGTACAGAACCGTCAATTGTGACGACACTTGGGGGCCTATGTTCAGCAATAGACGTCTTTCGGCAGAAATGATGACGATGATGATGAGTATGGATACTAAATACTCTTCTTCACCCACAGTAATCAGTGTTTCACCCGTGTCTCTAAGCTGATTGATCTGTCACGAACGGGCCACATAAGCCTTGCCTTTACAGCGTTATATTCTCTCAGTGTAGATGATTACAGGAGTGCATTGTATTCCTTTGTCTTAATGCTTATTGGTACATAGCGTAATCACTATAATAAGTATTTTACTGGTGAGTAAAATGGTATGTAATACACCACGCGGGCCCAGTGCCAGACCTCCACAACCCATTAACTGGGGTAGCACGGTATTTCATGGCAAGACTGGAATCAAATACTGGCATCTGACTATCCGTAACATCTGCCAAAGATCTACAAATGACAGCCGGGGCCTATAGCATAACGTGCTTTCCGAAGTAAGGAAGAAACTCGGTATGTTAAGATGGTCACCCATCCACAGACCAACCTTGCCAAGCGTTGCTTGACCATGAAGATTGACCCGTGCGGCTGTTATTATGTAGCCACGAGCTCCTCAACACGTGGATATGTTCCACATACCAGCGTGTCTAAGCTCTTAATTGCTCTGTCACGGACGGGCTACACAAGGCTTGTCGTTACAGCATTATATTCCCCCAGTGTAGATGGTTACAGGAGTGCATTGTATTCCTTTGACCAAATCATATGAGAACAAAGCAGATTAGCATCTGAGTTGGCTTTTGAAAGTAGAACCATAAAGATTTGAGTGCTAGCATTTGTCAGTATTCGTATAGCTTAACTCAAGAATACTATGTTGTATGTGCAGCGTTGGAACGCCTCCTGGAAGGTGGAACGATGACCTGGTAAGGGTTACGGCGATGATGACTATGTGAATAGATGCTAAATGCTCTTCTTCACCCAAAGTAATCAGTGTATCACATAACCGTGTCTCTAAGCTCTTAATTGCTCTGTCACGACCGGACTACACATGCCTTGTCTTTACAGCATTATATTCCACCAGTCTAGATGGTTACAGGAGTGCATTGTATTCCTTTGTCTTAATGCTTATAGGTACATAGCGTAATCACTATAATAAGTATTTTACTGTTGAGAAAAATGGGATGTAATACACCACGCGGGCCCGGTGCCAGACCTCCACAACCCATTAACTGGGGTAGCACGGTATTTCATGGCAAGACTGGAATCAAATACTGGCTTCTGACTATCCGTAACATCTGCCAAAGATCTACAAATGACAGCCGGGACCTATAGCATAACGTGCTTTCCGAGGCATGGAGGAAACTTGGTATGATAAGATGGCCACCCATCCATAGATCAATCTTGGCAAGCGTTGCTTAACCTTAAAGATTGACCCGTGCGGCTGTTATTATGTAGCCACGAGCTCCTTAAAACGTGGATATGTTCCACATACCCGCGTGTCTAAGCTTCTAATTGGTCTGTCACCACCGGGCTACACAATACAAGCCTTACTAGCATTATATTCCCTCAGTGTAGATGGTTACAGGAGTGCATTGTATTCCTTTGTCTTAAGGCACAAAGTAAAGGGATTACGTGCCTTTGCGGACAGGCATTATCCCTGGAGCACTTTGATCCAGTTTGTGCTAGATTTAGTGTGTTGAGAGACTGGTGGATTGCATATTTGGTGAACTTTTGTGACAATGGAGTAGTAAATGGGATTAGTTTGAATATTTTATGTTGTTTTTTTTTTTGAGATGAGAAATCATGAATTTACCTCTCCTGCTCTACGACAAACTGAGAGAACATGTTCGACTTTTACTGACTAAAACTTTACCTGTGTCTTTCAATTGCCATTTGTGTTCCAGGACTACGCTAGCGGACCTCGACCCTGTTCGGCCCAACAGTTTTGCTGACATTTTTTCGAGGCTGTGGTCACTTCGCACTGTTGATGAAGCAGGCTCAGTACATACGGTCACCGGATGGCGAGCTACCTACTGGTTGTCGTCTGCAAACCCACTCCTACGGTTGCCGGGGATCGCCCTTTGACTCCTAATGCTCGGAGCGTCTCCTCTAGAAGCAGCGAATATTATTAGGCTAGACAATGAAAAAAAATTCTAAAGATATGATGACATCGTTGGATGTTTAGAATATGTTTGTATGTAACTACCATATCCTTATTTATGAAAACTAGCTGCTGCCCGCGACGTCGTCTGCGTGAAGGCTCTACAGCACCAAAAATACTTAATATAAACAACTTTTAAAATAGCATTAAAATACATGTTTTTTTTTGCAAGCGAAGCAAGTTTAGAGAATTATATGGGAATCCTGCTGAGTTCAGTCATAAGTTGTGACTGAAGGAAATAGAGAAAATGATGTATGTGTGGAATATCAGTCTTGCCATGAAGTACCGTGTTATCCCTGTTAATGGGTTGTGGAGGTCTGGTAGGCAGCCGCTCCTCGTAAAATACTGGTAATCAGCTAAATCCGGCTTGACTGGAAGCCGACCCGAATATAGTTGAGAAAAGGCTAGGCAGATGATGATGGTGATGTATGTGTGGAATGTATTCCATTCCAGGACACAAAAGTGTAAAAATACGTACAAAGATATCGTACCTTACAATACTTCCCTATAAATTACGTTGCCAGGTGCCAAAATGTAAAGAGAACCAGGACTGGTGACGCGGGAGCAAGCACCGTACAGTTGCCTTTGTGAGAAGCAACTCGTCCTGAGAACTGTACGCGCTTGAACTGGAACGGGAAGTTGTAAGGTAGGGGGGAAATGCGTGGTATAAATGCTGCCTCGCCGATGCCACAATCATAAAAATTTCTGCTCCAATGGTGTGTCTGTGGAGTGAGACGACTTTAAGGCGAGTCTCGTTACACAGCTCTGGAGGAGATAGGTTCCGAAGAAGCACAATTGGGACACAGACCTTCAGCTGGATGATACACAAAAAATCCACTTGCTGACAGGGTGTTCAGAAATTCCACGGGATAATGTGTAGCGTTATCTTGCTCGACAACAATGTTTATCGAGGTGTAGTACCAAACGCTCTGTCTCAATTTTGGCGTACATGTCCTAGAAACTGAGTAAAGAGCGTACGATAATGTCGGAGATAAGAACCATAGTTTACCCTCAGCTGGATCAAGAAGCTGTAGAAATGCATGGTGGATGGTTTTCTTATGATTTGGGGTTCCTGTCTGGGGGTCTACATTATAGTGGGCAAAATGGTAGCCAACCTCTCCGCGACAGAACTGAAATGAGAGGATATTGAAGAGAATCGTACGCACGGTGAGTTTCGCTGATCCTTCGAAGCCGGTCATCATGCGTGCGTAAAACGATGTCTCTTTTATCACACTCCTGATCGACTAACACAACAGCTACCTCATTCGTCGTTGGAGCATTACACCCTGGGCTGTGATCGGCCTTCTATCTGCTCTGATGACAAACTTAAAGTGGTTGCGCTCGTTCTCAGGCACCGACGCGAGGGCTGCTTTGAAGTTGCTAATTTGCGGATTAACGTTATGCAACATACTTTGCAATCCTTTGAACAGACCAGACCAAATTGAGGATGTGTCTACTTCAACACTTGCTTGTTGTTCACCAAACGAAGTCATCTGAAAGGCGCTGTTATAAGCTCGAATGTATTTCAAAAAATGGCTGGACTTCGAATGCTCGCCATTTAGTCCCCTTTTCCATTTGCGGACTTGGTAGTGGGTACAAACTTCTTCTAAGGCGACCATATCTCCATGGGCGGCGTAGTTAATCACGATATTGTAGATAAATCCACTTCCTTCTTTATTTAGCCGTTTGCTCTTCGATATCGTAAACCGTGGATTCATCATCAGATGTCGAAAGTTGATTTATGTCACGACACAGGCGATCTTATTCTATTTGTGCCGCACGCTGTTCTCTTGGATTCTGTCACGTTCTTGCGATAAATGAGCTTCAATGTCACTTCATCATCAATGAACATCACTTTTTTGTAATACTTAACACCGCATTTTTTTTAATTGTCTTCCTCAACTCTGCTCAAGATTTTGAGGGTTTTGTTGGAACTTGTATTTCTCAAACGAACTATACGATACAACTGTTCTGAAGAAAATGCAAAATGCCATCTATGAATTTTAAGAATAACTAACTACTAACCTCGCCAACATCATAAAATTTTAATTATACATTTCCAAAAAGTGTTAATATGTAACTTGATTTGATTTTTATGAAATGTCATAGATGGCGCTGCTTTAAAATTTCCTTTATACTACCAACATTCATTAAATTATGTTTTTCTGCCCAAGTTACTTAAATGGCGTAGTTTTTATATGGTAAAGCTAAATAATAGCATGGCTTACTCAAAAACAACATTTATATATATGCGTCGTTAGATTACACGCTGCCACATAATGCGTAAGAAAAATAAAGATTCACAGCTCCTCCCCCGTAGGTGATAGCGTGATAATATGTAGCCTATTTGTTTTCCCGACCTCTCAGTAATATTCATGCAAAATTTGAAGTAAATCCATGCAGTACTTTTTGAGTTTAGCCCGGACCTACAGATAAACAGACAAACAGACATGAATTCTAAAAACTATATTTTTGGCTTCGGTATCGATTGTAGATCATGCCCCAAGTATTCTTTAAAAAAAATATTCAATGTACAGTTTTGACTTTCCTACGATTTTATTATATGTATAGATAATGAATCGTTGACCTATTCTATTGGTAGGATAATGGCCAGCACCCACCTGTTGGAAAAAATGCTTACGTTGAAGACACACTGGACGAATATTTTTTGTATTTCTGCGTTAACAACAGAAAAAAATAGGAATTTAATAATAACAGTAGTTTGATAGTATGTATGTTTATAGTTAAATTCATTTGTGAATTCTTCAATCTGGAGTAGATGATCGGATTTCAAGGATACTCACGTAGACCATGACCTGCAATAGCACATATAATTTTTTTTATCCTCGGATAGTTATCAACAATCTCGCAGGCGAAGCTGCTGGCAGTGGTGTGTGGATAAGAGGTAAAATTTGTAAGTATGTATGTAGGGGGTAATCTCTGGAACTACTGGTCCGATTTGAAAAATTATTACAGTGTTAGAAAGCCCATTTATCGAGGAATGCTATAGGTTATATACTATCACGCTACGACCCACGGGAGCGGAGCAGGGGACAGCACAATTTTTGTCAAAACTTTCAGAAAAACTTCTGCCAGCCGTTTCGCCTGCGTTAAAGTGGAAAAATATAACTTATGTTTCTCAGTGATAAAATAACAACCTACTGGTAAGAGGTCCAGTAGTTTTTGTTTCCATTCATTACAAACAAAAATACAAATCTCTCATCTTTTCTATTATTATAAAAATAATAGTAAAGAAAGAAACAAAACAAACTATATTATATTCGATTTTTGTGATTACGAGTATAACATTAGCCGAGCTCCCAGTAATCTGCCACGAACGGATGCCAATGATTATTGTATAATGGCAGTCTGCCAGAGTTTGTCAATAAGAAGTGAAGTAGTACTTATAGGTACACAGTTTTGTGCAGAAATAAGTCTTAATTGACTGCAAGAAAAGCTATGGAAGTTAATGATCTAAAACCCAAAATAAATACAACAACATAACTATAGGTAATCATTTCCCAACTAGCTTAAGGTCAGCTTTCGGCCTTACAGGATGCGGCTGAATACCTATATTTTACACTAGCTGTCCCCTGCGGTTTCACCCGCATTTTTTGTTACTGCTCCGCTCCCGTGGGTTGTAGCGTGGTGGTATATAGCCTAAAGCATTTCTCGATAAATGGGCTATCTAACACTGAAAGAATTTTTCAAATCGGACCAGTAGTTCCAAAGATTACCCCCTACATACAAACTTACTTTTACCTCTTTATAATATTAGTATAGATGGAGCGACCACCAACCAGACCTCCACAGCCCAGTTGCTGGGCGTACCGAAAGACGTAGCGTTAAAAAGCATTCTGAGGACTGCGGTAGACCTTTGGGTATGAGAAGCCGAAAGGATCTGAAACGATAATCATGATTAATGCCACAAAACGACCTCAAAGCCAAAATATATGGTAGAATACTATGTATAGGAAACCTGAAGGACCTGAAACGATAATAATGATTAATGACACAACACGACCTCATTCCCAAAATATATTCCAAAACAGCCAATCCCCGATTAAAATTTATAACCACAAATCGCATAACACTCCCAGCTTAGTATTACACTCCCACACAATCACAGGCACATTGTCATTTGATACCGCTATTCTGCCATGATCCTCATTGAAATAATCACTAAATGAGCCACTTATAGCTCTGCGTCAGCTGATCTGTAGTAAAGTGCTTCCGAATTAGACATTGTGAACGCGTGCTGCATGAAACATGAGCTCAGTGAAGGCACGTTCGTTCTTGTGGCTTTTATACCTATTGCAGATAAATTATTGTTGGGTGGTTACCTGAATTTAGGCAATTTTGTTAGCAAAATTTTGTAGCTGTCCTGTTGGCCATTTAGAGAGTAGAAGAGCTTTTTTGTTTGTTATTGATTTTAATGAGCATGAAAATATTATCCTAGAGATCCTTGGTTAATAGTAGAAGTATTACTTGATGGACTGCTTAGATCAGATATTTTTGTATGTTCGTATTCGCCAGTATACTCGACAACGTCATGCTGTCTGTCGTGTGGCCGCCGCTTCGTCGACAGAGTTTCATAGTTTTGCATTTAAGCTTCAGGCCTCTTGTATTTGTCACCGTATGTAGGCACGGTCAGTAACACTGGCAACCCTATACACCGTGAAATAATCACCGTGTATACGGTTTTCAGTGTTGTTTGAATCCCTAGGGGAGCTTGTTGACATACACGGCGGCGCTATGGCCATGCCACCTTAACCTATCACATACCCACAAAACGAGACACAGTAGTAAAACAATAACAGCGCGGTCTCATAGGACCGGTCGGGGATTCATGAATTAATATTTTTCTTTCTTTTCTTTCTTTCTACCCTTGTTTTATCAGTGTTGTATCGCAGACTGTGGGCTCTTGTACACTAAAACGTACCGTGTTCACAGGCGTTCACCAACCGTATGATGACTTAATGACAAACACGTGTCTATGAAACTACGCGTCCGCGAACAAGTAGGCTTAAATAACACTCCATAATAAATGGGGATTGTCAAAGCCTCTATTGTTAACACTTAGTGTGCCTCAATTTGTACAATATTTCACAACAAAATCTTCCTAATGATGTAAAGTCTGTTCAATAATTCCGGAGACTAAAATGACATTTCAACACCAAAGAACTGGCGTCATTCCTATAGAAATTTTGACATTACTTATGTCAATTTAGTCTCCGGGTTTATTGAACAGACCATAGTCAACTATTGGATGTTCTGTTAGTTTATTTAGTAGGCACTGACTAAACATTATTATTCATACTAATTAGAATAGTCTACGATTTATTGTTCAAATATCAACGTTCAAGGATACGATTTGAATATTAGTTATATAGTTAGGTATAAAGTTTTGACTAGGTACATCATTATTATGTAGACGTGTCAAGATATAAGGAGAGCAGTGGTGGCCCAGTGGTAACGGCCCCCACTTACGAGTGGTAGGTCGCGGGTTCAAACCCAGCCAGGATGCGCCTGTATAATTTATTTCATCACCACTGCTCTCAAAACGGTGAAGGAAAACATCGTGAGGAAACCGGCATGTCCTAGAACCAAAGATTCGAAGACATGTGACATCCACCAATCCGCACTGGGCCCGCGTGGTGGACTACAGCCCATTCCCTCTCCTACCGAGGAGGCCTGAGTCCCAGCAGTGGGAACATTACAAGGCCGATAATGCTAAAAAAAATGCTAGTGCCAAGATATAATAGTGAAATATACGAATGTATAACGACATGTATGGCGTCACATAAGATTATTTTTTGCCACAGACAAATAAACAAGAAAAATTCCCTACAATTAGCTTCACTAATTGAAGGGATGTAGGTGATCCATTTTGTAGGTGAGATTGTGGACACATAGGTGAATCCAGAATCAGCAGTGAATTGGTAAGTACAAAAAAGTTTTAGTCAGTAAAATCTGACAATAATTGCTAATGACTTCTCCCGCTTCACTCTTGAGCGGGAGAAGTCATTAGCTGATGTATCGCCTCTAAAAGGGGTCACTGTTTAAAAATCAATTTGAAAGATTAAATCTAAACAGATGTATACAAACAAATAAAAATAAACTTGTAATACCGGCCAAGTTGAGACGGACTTGTGCAAAAAAGGTTCCGTACCGTTGAAAACGGTAAGAAAGAAACACACTTTTTGTACGGAGTCCTCTTAAATATTAATTTTTTTGTATTTTTTGTTATAGCGGTATCAGGATACCCTGCGAAAATTGCAACTGTCTTACTATCATGGCTTGTGAGCTACAGCCTGGTGACAGACAGATGGACGGACGGATAGTGGAGTCTTAGTAATAAGGTCCCATTGTATTTCTTGGGTACGGAAACTTAAAAAAATAGACAAATATACAGGGTGGGCCATAAGGGTGTTGGCGGTTTCAAAATTCAATTAAAAAAAAACTACGAAACATAACAAAAATATATTTGTATTTTTAAAAACTAGAAACATAGGAATTTTTAAGACCTAAAAATAATGTTGTCCAAATGGCTTCCCTTGGCTGCTTGGCCCTCTTGGAACCGAAGTCGCATATTTTGGAAAACTCGTTGAAAAGTTGTTCTCGGTATTTTGTTACTTTCCAGAATAATATTCCTCTTCAGCTGCTCTAAATTGGGCGGATTATTCTCGTAGACTACCGATTTGAGGTAGCCCCATAGAAAATCATCGCATGGAGAGAGATCGGGGCTACGTGGTGGCCATTCAATATCCCCCCTTTTCGAAATGAGTTTTCCGACAAAACATTTTTCAGCAGCTCTATGGATACCCTAGCCGTATGACATGTGGCCCCAACCTGTTGAAACCACATCTTCGAGGTATTGCCTTGAAGTTCTTGCAAAGCTGGCACCAAAAAGTCGTTCTTTTGACATCCAAAGACTGACTTGTCTTACGTGTTGACTGTTGCGGATTTCGCTGAACTGGAACATGAACACGCTCCACAATGTCGGCTGATCTTGCAGAAACTGGGCGACCACGAGCCGTAATTGGTACTATTGAGCCGGTTGTTTCGAACATTCTGATCCATATTCATATCACATTGGCGCTTGGAACATCACTTAAATCGCGTAAACCGTGCTCATGTCGATAAAAAGTCTCTGATTTATTGTTTTCGTAATACGCTCGGACACAAAATGCACGCTGCACTTCCGTATGCGGGTCCATGGTGACAAAATTTCCAGAAACCGGCGCAGCTAACAACATATCCCACCGCCAAACTGCGCCGCGCGTTACCGAGAAATTGAAGAATAAAATCGCCAACACCCTTATGGCCCACCCTGTATTATGTCTACCATAGCATAACACTAATTCATAAATCCCCGACCGGTCCTATGAGACCGCGCTGTTATTGTTTTACTATTGTGTCTCGTTTTGCGGGTATGTGATAGGTTAAACAATCAGTCCATTAATTTAAATACATAATACCTCGTCTGGACATACGATTACCTATGTACACATTACTGTTACGTGCATAGCCTCACGTTCAGCCATTTTGTTACAGCGAATGATCCAAGGCCGCGTATTGTCGCTGCGTTTGCGCAGATTAATTTATATTGTTACCTAAGTTGATTTATTTGAATACTAGCTGCTGCCCGCGACGTCATCTGCGTGAAGGCTCTACAGCACTAAAAATACATAAGATGCCAGTGTCGATATAGCATTATAAGTAAACATTGTTTTAAAACAGCATTAAAGTATGAGTTTCTTTTGCAAACGGAGCAAGTGAAGAGAGTTATATGGGACTCCTGCTGATTTCAGTGTTTGAATATGTCACCGGACGTTGCATAATATAAGTGCATTTATAAATATTTACGTAATTCTCATAGTTTGTGCTATGGTATTGCAGCGCCATCTATGACGTCAAAAATGAACTAAGAATCGTGCATCGCGCAATCAAAGTTATTCGCGCGATTTGTAGAGTAGTTACAAGAGCTCGTTGCCCAATCAGTTGCCTACCAAACATAACACCCGTCTAGTCGGAGGATCCTCCCTTTTCAACTGAGGTATGTGGGGTTTTACTCTCTGTACCGCATACCTCCAAAGCATAACAGTAAAAATTACAGTCAAACGGGGGGAAAAAGCGCAGGTAAATAAAGACAAAAAGAAGGGGATTTCGGGGGCAGCCGTCTTAAAGTCTAACAGTTTTTTCCAGCATCAAAGCACTCCAATCTATTCATTAAATGTAATAAAAGTTAAAGCTTTGACAGAAATCAATGGTATAAATTAACCTATCAATACCCGCGAAACGAGACACAATAGTAAGACAATAACAGCGCGGTCCTATGAAACCGGTCGGGGATTCATGAATTAAATACCAAAGTGAACATCCTTTTTAAAGTTTTATTTCGGTTCTTTCGTATACTCTAAATAACATAACACTTTACTACTAAATAAGTGAGAATTACTAAATTTTATAAGACACCTATAAATCTAACAAAAGTTGTCACTGAAAATTGGGAATCTATAGTAATTAGTACTCCGTTCGATTTAATGTACCTAATCATAATGCAGTGTGCACAAAAACAAGATAGGTACTCACGAAGTTAAATGCACCAATAATAAAAAACTAAGGGTTCTGTACCGTAAAAAAAAACCGGGCAAGTGCGAGTCGGACTCGCGCACTGAGGGTTTCGTACCAACCTACCTATAAAAACAGTTTAATTCTCGAATCGAGTCTTGAAGACTTTTCAATTTTTTTTTCTTGTGACGTAACTAAAAATTTTCAGTTTTCAGACTTTTCCCGATATTAGTGCTATAATACCTTGCTTCGTGCCAAATTACAAGATTCTAGGTCAACGGGAAGTACCCTATGAGTTTTGATTCCTTTGACAGTGTCGAAATGTACGTTTTTTGCAACATAAACGGACGTATCTTTTTTTCCCGTCAACTTACAAGTTTGATTTTTGCACAACTTCAAGGGACCGCGGATTTCAATATATGGTTTTAATTTCAACTTGATACCTTCACGCGTTCCTGAGAAAAAGGGTCTTGACAGACGGACGGACAGACGGACAACAAAGTGATCCTATAAGGGTTCCGTTTTTTCCTTTTGAGGTACGGAACCCTAAAAACGGCAAAAAAGGCTCGTTAGTTGGATTAGAGCCCCACTTAAATATTTAATTCTGTTTTTAGTATTTGTTGATAAAGTAGCAACAGAAATACATCAACTGTCAAAAACAATCACGTTCCTTTCTTGTATGGGAGAGCCCCACTCAAATATTAATTTTACTCTGTTTTTAGTATTTGTTTTTGTGCAGTTAAAAATTGCAACTGTCCACTTGTATCACGGTTCATAAGATATAGCCTGCTGACAGACAGATGAATAGCGAAGTCATAGCAATAGGGTCCCGTTTTTACCCTTTAGGTAAAGAACCCTAAAAATTGCATCGTTAATACTTCGTCATTAATGTGTACGTGTCGCAATGTAACATGACCGCAAACTGTGTTTTGACAGATTGAAGTAGTCTTAAAGGTTATCTTCAAATAACATTACAAGCACTACTTGTAGATTATGCAGTCTTTCCTTTTGTATAGTCAATAATGACGAAATAACATGACAATGTACAGCTGATGCAAAAGATATGTGTGCACCATTGCAATTTTGTGACCATTCGGATAAAACCGAACATAGGTGTGGGTTTTAGTAAGACAAAGTCTGACACGCTTTTCCGCTCTGCCGAAATGCGTGAGAAGTCGTTGGACGATTTCCCAACTAAAAAAATATGTTGTGTCTGTGTGTGTCATCCCGAGAGTACTCGTATGTTCCCTTGGGATTATTTTCTACTTACGCGCGGGCAAAGTCACTGGCAGTAGCTAGTTATTTTATAAATACGTGTGCAGGTTTGTCATATTCAATATTTTCCTGTTTACATTTTTCTGTCTAAAAATAAAATACGCAACTTTGCGAAAAATGCAGTTCTCGTAATAGGTACTAATATAACTGTTTCTTGCATGGTTATGTGGGTTTACCAACCACTCAAACTGTCATTTTGACTGTACAAGTTATTGCGTATAGCACAGTATGCGCCATTGTGCAATAATTTAATTATAATAGCGTTTGTCCAATTATAATAATAAAGATATGAAGTCAAGTTCAGAGAAAATAGTTTTATTGTTTGAGATTCCTGTTAATTATTTTAATGAAAAAACTATTTGATTGTTTATTTTTTACTTGCTTCTGCCAGTGGTTTCGTTTGCGTTAATGTTGGTTATTGTGGAAGTGAAGTAGAAGTTGAAACCTGATAAAAATAAGCCTACGTTCATAGCTAAGGCGTGTAATTCCCTGCCAGAGTCTGTGTGATAGCTACAGATTAGATGCATTGTCTTTAAGTCAAGAGTCTATAGATAAATCTGTGGTCAAACGCGAGCCTATGCATAATAATAATTAAAAAAACAAATGACACTACTGGACATATTCTTCCCCCAGTTTTAGCCGTGTCACATAATTGTAGATGCATATTTAATGTACTAATATTTAAATCATAAAACTGACAACTAGTTGGTAAATGATTCATAAAAAAATACGTTCGAAGTGACAACAGCAGGTTTGAAGCATCGTCATATATTATTTCCTACACAAGTTTGTGACGATATTGTGTTCCATGTCAGTTAATCTCAGGTTACGACCAAGTGATAAAAGATCTATGAAATCACCTTACCTACATAAAGCAACTCGTATACAAAGTTGTTTTCATTTACCAGATATGGTATGTCATTCTCCTTTCTCAAGTGCCACCTTTAATAAGTTATAGTGCATCGTAGTAAACATCTTTCTATATTCTTAAATGGATACAATCTTGTTGCAATGTAGCCTTTTGTAGGTCTTTGTTTTGGATATGTGGAGGTCGTGCCTCGAAAAGCACGTTAAAGCCGTTGGTCCTGCGCCTGATCTCTCTCCGGTCGTGTCGGATTGCCGTCCAATCGGGCTATGAGAGTAAAGAAACGGAGAGTGCACCTGTGTTTGCGCACACACTTATGCATTATAATATCTCGTGCGCACTTGGTTGATCTCTGCTGAGATTGGCCACCATAATCAAAATTCGGTCAGAGGAGTATTATTATTATTATGTGGAGGAATACGGAACAGAATATGAAGTCCTGCAAACCTCTGTTGAAAAGGGAGGATCCTCCGGTTGTTATGTCTGGAGGGCAATTGACCGACCCATGATTTCGGGTAGTCGTATCTGATCTGTTCATGACGCGGTGAGAACTTAAAAATACGCGATACAGGACTAGTTCAACTCTGTGACCGGTTATTTTGTGATAGTAGTACTCATTATTTCAAATATTAATTACTTTACTAAATATTACCCTCAAATCACTCATAGAGTTCCTTTCTAAGAAATGCGGTGTATGGTATTCATACTGATCACTAATGCACTCAGTCTGGTCTACTCAGATAAGGCATTCTTTAGATATGGAACTAATTTAAAATAGATTACTTCATCCGGCTCGAAGGACCATATTTCTTCTGGATAGGGTTTATATTTGTTTGTAAGGTGATCGTTTAACTTAAAAAAGTGTTCATTAGGCTCGAAATGTCATAATAATAATTATGGCTTTATTGTCAGGGTCACTTAAAGAGATGATGTTTCTAAGCGATTTATTTCACTACAAATTAGCTGCTTTGTACGGAGGTTTTAAGGAATGTTTCTAATAAACATCATCATCTACCTAGCCTTTTCCCAACTATATTGGGGTCGGCTTCCAGTCAAGCCGTATTTAACTGAATACCAGTATTTTACGAGGAGTGGCTGCCTACCAGACCTCCACAACCCATTGTCTAATACACATAGATTAAAAAATAGATACACGCGTGACGCAGTATTGATTAACTGGTTCAAACACAAATATAAATATTGAAAAAAAATTGGTTCCATCCATCGGCGTATTTATTTTTTAAACTCAACCAAAACAAACGTGGAGGGTTTGTTTTGGTTGAGTACGAGTAGCACAACATTTTAATTCTCCAACCCCACAGTTGCGTGCTACGCACAATAAAAATAGCCCATCTGTCAGCGGTACAGGGTTAAGTCGACCTTCATCAGTTACTCAACCCTTCGCCACCGCAGCCTGAACGCGAGTTAAAATTGTTTATTAAACGCCATTATCAAAGTTAACCGCAACTAGTTTGTAAGTTGCGTTAGTACGTCTTTTTGTCTTGTTAGGGTTAACTAACTCCCATAGTTAGTTATACGTATAAGGCTTGGTTTAGTAGGTTAGTGACGTAAGGCGTAGTATAATGTATTTATTTGGTGTCAAAGTAAAAAGCAGTTGGACTTAATTTAGATCAACCATTTAGGAAGCCTAGTTGCCAAAATTGACAACCCAGGACGGACTATCCTGGCGCAGAACTATGTGGAGACCCGACCACAGTTATTGAGAGCAGGGACGGACGAAGAAGAAGAACCAAACAAAAACGAAACCTAGATGTAGCATGCATGCTTAAAGGTCGCCAGGATCAGGATTACTCATTAGAAGCAAGATTAAAAGATGTTTTTTTCAGATTATATTTTTTTGAGGTGGGAGTCATCCTATTTACTCTCTTCGGTTTGGGTAGAGCGAGAAGGAGTGTCAGACTTTTACTAACTAAAACTTTTTCGTGTTCTTTTAGTTGTACTTTGTGTTTTAGAAGCCGCTGGCAGGAATGAGTAGTGAATATAAGAGTTTTAATGTTGAAAAAGTACAAAACAACATTGAACCAACACTAGACAAGGTAATCTATCGAAGCCCATATCTGCGTAACAACTAAATGTCCCAAACTTCTAATAAATCCGTTGCCAGTCATTTGGTAGGCTGCAATTTTATAGGCACTAAACTCTGGGTGTTACAGCCTATAAATTATTATTCTGTTTACGTTCCACTGCGGGATTTTCCATAGGTTTGCTGTTACCCTTTATAGAAGTTTTGTTAGTCTTGAGCGTTTGGAGAAGTTTTCCTGTATTTACAGGCTGCTATTACTGGTAGTGTTTTATACCTTCCTCCCAGTCACCGTTGATGTGGGCTTGCGGACATTATACAAAGTGATCTTATAAGAATTCTAAGTTAACCGACTTTTTTTAGGTAGGAAATCATCTACTGTCTTTTTCTTATCCCGCTCTTGGGTGCAGTTGAAGGGCGTTTCACCACTTTTACTTACATGTATGTTCCTTCTTTGTCTTTCATTCCAGGGCCTCGGGGCTTCTTTTCAAAAACAAACTCATGGCCCGACTAAGTTTCGACTCTATTAGGTCTCTTTGGTTTTGCTGAAATTTCGTAGAACTCTTCGCGCCATCGATGACTCGGGACGGTCGGAAGGCAAGGTACCCGTTGCTTGCCGTCCGCAAGCCAACGCCTAAGATTTTGTACTATTTAAATACCTAATTTACATTCACATTTCATTCCAGAAAGTTTCCTTTTATGTGACTTCACGTTATCCTGCAGTCATAAAACTAGTGTCAGCCGTATTCAGCAGAAATGAAAATCTTTGTTTTACGGTCGCGACTCCATTATAATATTAAAATCCCTTTCGTAAGGTTTGCTGGGGAGTTTCAAGAGGCCATTTATGTATGCAGGTCGTATTCATATTTAATTTTGCTCTCAGCAATCTGAAGATGGAAGGAAAAGTCTTTATACAGACGTGACGGCCATATTTTAGTGTTGATTTTTTATAATTTTTATTATTAATGGGCGTGCGTATGACCACTATCTCCCTTGATGGTAAGCGATGATGTGGATGTGGTTGAAAATGGAGCACACTTGCTTACATGTAACCTGTTCAAAATGGATTAGGAGGATAGAAACTCGTCAAAATCTTGCTGAGTAGACAGACCAGTTAATTTCTTTGTTCTGATATAGACACGTCTTGATCACAGGGCTGTTTTAGTGAGCAATATTGAAGCATAATACGTACACTGACACGTAGTGGACATTTTCATCAATATTTAGACACAAAACGGTTCTAGGAACACATTCGCTTTGTCCATGGAAATTGTTTCTTGATAGTTGCAGCCTGCTGTTCTTGGAAGTCAAGAGTGAATAGGTTACTACTAGGCAAGTATGCTTCAATGTCGATCACATCGTCACTTGTCATGGTGGTCATCTAACTAGCCTTTTCCCAACTTTATTGGGGTCGGCCTCCAGTCAAGCCAAATTTAGCTGAATACCAATATTTTACGAGGAGCGGCCGCCTACCAGACCTCCACAACCCATTAACTGGGGTAATACGGTACTTCATGACAAGACTGGAGTCAGATTTACTGGCTTCTGACTATCCGTAACGACTGCCAAAGATCTACAAATGACAGCCGGGACCTACGGCTTAACGCGCTTTCCGAGGCACGGAGGAAACTCGTTATGTTAAGATGGTCACCCATCCACAGACCAACCTTGGCAAGCGTTGCTTATTCTATTGAATTAAACGAATATCTTTAAAAAACAATCAAGTAAAATCTATATCATATACCAGCCCAGGTAAATTAAAAACGTTTCCTTGTCTCCACCACTAACCGCGTCGCCTAGTTAATGAAAACCGGGATATTTAACGGCGACGCACGATTAACTAAAGCACTCGTTTTAATACGGAACCCGAGGAATTCGGAAAATGCTTCGTTATTGGAAAAGAACTGATCGGTTTTGGTTGGTGGATAGAGTGAAGTATTTTGTGCTTGGTGAGCTGGTTTAATTTCTGAATTAATCTTTTTGAATACTTTGGTATCGAGTGTTCAAAATATCGAATGTTTATTTGATCGAGTCTTCAACGCATCGATGGATAGGGTGTATATGCGATGTATTTAATGTTAAAATTTTTAAACTAGTCGGTATTTGAGTGACTATTTATTCGAGTATTTATTATTCGAGGACAATCAATTGATATTCGATAATATTAAATTCGATTATGCTTTGTACACGCACCTAGTATTGTATGGGTCATTGTTCAACCTTGGGAAACCTTCCAACCTTGTATTTTCAGATACGCGATTGCCACTCCAGAACCATGTAACTTAACCTTTTTGGCTGACCGACATTTTGACTATTCAAAGGTATAAATGGTCTATATGAAATAAATGCTTTTGACTTTGACTTTGAACTTGAAACCTCATCTTGTAACCTGTACCTATATATAAGGTCGCAGCAATCCGATGGATGTGAGATGCACCAGACCGTTTGTTGTGGCGACGTAAGCCTATCATCATCATCTGCCTAGCCTTATCCCAACTATATCGCGGTCGGCTTCCAGTCAAGCGGGATTGAGCTGAATACCAGTATTTTACGAGGAGCGGTTGCCTAACAGACCTCCACAACCCATTAACAAGGGAAACATGGTACTGCATGGCAAGACTGGAGTTAGATTTACCGGCTTCTGACTATCCTATACAGAGTTGATTAATGTTAATTATGCATTTTTTATGTTAACACTAAAACGAGACGAAACTTTTCTAATCTTAAAAACATAAAATTCTCTTGTCCACCACAACAAGAAAACACCAAGACATTGTTTTATCTCCACTAAATATTAGAGCAGTAAAAGGGAAAACTGTGTCATCTCTGCTTATTCCCCTGGAGAGTCGCCGTGAACATTCGCAGCCCTTCACCAATTTATAGCCCTTTAGTGTGCATAGTAAAACATGTTTTTCTGGTAGTGAAACGAATATTTTTATCGTCTTCTATTACGTAATGTTAGAAGTTTATTGTGTCAGTTGACTGTTTTCCATTGATTAGGTTTTGTTAGTAAACATTGGTCGTGTAGACGTATTTTGGATGGTTATAGATGAAAATAAAAAATCGATCTTCAAGGTTAAGCAACGCTTGTCAAAGTTGGTATGTGGATGGGTGACCATCTTAACGTAACGAGTTTCCTCCGTACCTCGGAAAGCACGTTAAGCCGTAGGTCCCGGCTGTCATTTGTAGATCTTTGGCAGTCGTTACGGATGGTCAGAAGCCAGTAAATCTGACTCCAGTCTTGCCATGAAGTACCGTGTTATCCCAGTTAATGGGTTGTGGAGGTCTGGTAGGCAGCCGCTCCTCGTAAAATACTGGTATTCAGCTGAATCCGGCTTGACTGGAAGACAACCCCAATATAGTTGGGAAAAGGCTAGGCAGATGATGATGATGATGATGATGGATGAAAGTTTAAAAAAAAAATAGTTTTTTTTCCCTTTCTTTATATAAATTTTTTAACTTTGGCTTCGCTCGCGTTAAACTTTCATGCAAACCATTAACCCTTTTTTTTCACCCTTTTAAGAACTAAGTCTCAAAAAAAACCTCGTCTTCGTCTTAAAAACAAGACTTGTGGAAAAACTGTTGATGAGTTAGTCAGGCATCTTCTTTTTACACATTATAGATGACAACCTTGAATGTACCCAATGCTGAGCTACAGGCCTCCCTTTGTTCCTTTTTATATTTAAAGAAAAGAAAGTAGATAGGAAGAGATTTACAAAACTTTTGCTGAATTTTTTTCCGTCTTTTTTCGGTAAAGTCCTTCATTAAGAAAATAAACTGTAACAGCATTTCTTATTTTATAATTTCTGTTGAGTAAATCTCAGTAACCTAAGTTGAAAAGTATATAATAATAAATGTCTTGAGGAACTTTAAAATATGTTGTATTATACGAAGAATAATGTGAATGGATGGATGTAGAAGGAGAGGGAGGCCAAAGAAAAGATGAATGGATTATGTGAGTCCCAGGAATGGGAACGTTAGAAGGCTGAATAATTATGTTCACGTTAAACCAAACTATATACATAAGTACAACACATCGAATAGTAAACACATATCCTGAAAGTAATTATTTAAATATTGGTATGTAGAAAAACGGGACTTTAGTAAACAAAATATTGACAAATTTAAACAATGCATATCTTCTCTGACATTTTGTGATATTTTTAATTGTAATGACCCTAATACCGCATTTGACATGTTCCATGAATTATTTTCATTATTTTTTCATTTGTGTTTCCCCATAATTGTTAAAAAGAACTGAGAAACAACCTACATGGATAACTTCAGGTATAAGAAAATGTTGTAAACGCAAACGCCAACTGTTGTGGAAATATAGGAAGAATCGGACTGAATTAAATAAAAATAATTTCAAAGCTCTTTCATCTAGACTAAAACGTATAATTAAAATCTGACGCAAAAATGCCAAAATGACAATTTTATAAACACTGCAGTCAATAAAGGTAAGGCTACTTGGCAAATAATAAATAGTATAAAACACAAGTTACCAAAGGCCGAAATAGAGGAATTGGATGTAAATGGGAAAATTATTAGTGATCCTGTACAAATAGCAGAATCTTTCAATGACTTTTTTATCGACCAAATATCAAGCAATACAAGTAATACCAAGTCACACCACCCTCATAGACTTGTTAATTCCCTTTTTATTGCACCTACAATCCCTGCTGATATAGAAAAAATTATACTTTGTCTGAAAAATACATCTAGTACAGGTTACGATCATATAACGACAAGCGTTTTAAAACACGTGGCAAACAATATATCTCCGGTATTAAGTCATATCATTAATCTTTGTATATCAAATGGAATCTTCCCAGAAAAACTCAAAAATACAATTATAAAGCCTATGTTTAAAAAGGCAACTTAAAGGATATGTCATGTTACCGACCTATTGCACTTGTTCCAGTTCTATCTAAAGTATTTGAAAAAATTATTTATAATAGTTTATATTCCTTTTTTGAGTGTAACAATTTATTTGCTGATGAACAAGTTGGCTTTAGGAAAAATAAAAATATTAATATTGCGATTTATAAGCTTCTTCAAGTAGCTATGACAAACGTAGATAATAAGATTCCAACGTGTGCCTTATACATGGATCTAACCAAAGCTTTTGATCATGTTGATCACACTCTGCTCTTGGAGAAACTTAATGCTTATGGTGTTAGAGGAACGGTTCTGGATTTAATTAAATCATATCTGTCTAACCGGAGACAATCCACAGTAATTACAGCCATATGTAAAAAGCAAAAAAAGGAGATAAAATACATGTCGAAATTTAGAAAAGTAAACGTCGGTGTGCCTCAGGGTAGTGTGTTAGGACCTTTATTATTTATCATATATATTAACGATTTTCCAAATGTTACCCAACATCCGACAATATTATTTGCTGATGATAGCACAGTCCTTTTCCAAGGCAAAAACCAAACCCTATTAGAAGAGGATATAAATAATACCTTAATAACTATTATTAACTGGTTGACGATTAATAACTTACTAATAAATTTGACTAAGACTAATTTAATGACATTCAAAAATAGAAAGGAATTATTATGTAACATTTTAATTAATTATTCAGGACATTGATGGATTGAACCTCTTGTATTTGAATACAAGAGGTTCAATCCACGAAGATTCTGGGACTGCATATAGATAATAATTTAAAGTGGCAAACACACAGTGAATACATAAGCTCCAAAATTAACCAATTCTCATATGCGCTGTTCAAACTCTCTAAAGTTGCGAATGTCAGAACACTTATGACTGCATACCACGGACATGTTGTTTCTCTTCTTCGGTACGGGATAATCTTTTGGGGCAACTCAACTTCCAAGGAAATGATATTAATAGCACAAAAGAGGTATATTAGGGCTATTTGTAAATTGAAAAAGACTGACAGTTGTAAACCATATTTCATTGAATTGAATATTTTGACCGTGCCATGTATTTATATATATGAAGTGTTAGTATTTGTTAAGAATAATATTAATTTGTTTGAAAAAATGAGAAGTACACGCTATGAGAATCACATACGTTTCCCTTGTAATGTCAAACGAACACATTTTTTGAATAGTAGTGTATTCTGCATGGCTCCAAGATTGTATAACCATTTGCCTAACGAACTGCTACAGATACAATCTCTAAAGGTTTTTAAAAGTACTGTAAAAAAGTTTTTGATTTCTAAGGCCTATTACAGTATCACTGAATACTTAGAATATAAAATATGACTAAATAGTGGATTTTGTACTTGATAAATATTGTGACATTTCAAATTTACAATTTTATGTGCTGTAATTATTAAAGGACAATGGGCAAAAATGTATGGGACGTGGTACCCGCTCCAATAGTCATTATTAATATATCATTGAAAAGACATTTCGATGCACAAAAACGTCTACCATGGCGCTTGTCGCTATTCACATTTGGGAAGCAGTAATCTCACTAAGTTTTATAAATGAGAATTTACTAAAAAATATTTATATTAGTAAAAGAAAGCTAGGATAAGATTGACTTAGACGATGATATAACACACTTAGGATTCTATTATTAAAAGAAATAAGAAAACAAGCGTTCTTCAAATAAAAATCATATATTTTAGCAATAAGTGAGTAGATTTAAAACATTACATATCGCCATCAACTATAACAGCATTAAGGAAAGAGCAGTAAATCCCGTATGCCTCGCATAGCCTAGGTACCATACGATGGACACTATGTGTGCACAAGTACCCATCGTACGTCGCCCGGTTAAACATGTGCAATATTGTTGGACAATAGTATTTGCACTGTTGATCAATATGTAACAAAAATAATTATGTTTTTACACGGACATGTCGCGACTGGATTCGTCCACGCAAAAGCCAGGCATCTTCGTGTATACCATAGTCTGGCAGATCTTCAAGTACTCCCTCTCTTTACGTTTCAATTATATACAGACCATTTGATGAATGCTCGGCACAGTAAGATCTTGCCAGCTTGAGTTGGTATGTACCTAGCGCTAATAGAATTATATCCTCCTCCGTCATTGAAGGGAAGTTTCTTATCTGGCTCGCTTCTATCCTCTGAAAATCTACTCTTCTGTGATTAAGCCGTTTTCTCTCTACATACATATGCAGAAGATTCGGGGTATCTATTTTCTGCCTTATAATATTCCCGAATTCGCCTGCGTGTATGCTATCCACGATGGCTTGGTGGAAGTGGTTCGTCATAGCTGCGGCTATCTTAAAATCGGTGAACATATGGGGCAGTGACTTATTAAAATATTTTTGCCGCAAGAGCTTAAACCGGCCGTTTGTTTACCACATCCACAACCCACCGGCATAGCGTTACCGATCGAGCTTCGTTGGATTGTTCAGTGGTCCAGTGGTAAAATCGAGTTATGAAAGCACAAAAGAAACTCAAACAGCAGCTAAACGTCGTCACAAGCGCAATATGAACGATGCAGACACCGACGCCTCCCTCAATGCTCCTGCGCACACCCCGCGCTCAGGAGCAGCGGGGCTCGAGTTAAAAGGAGGCCGGGTTCATGATGAAGTCTTACGTAAAAACATAGAATACATGAACGGAAAAATGCAGAAAATATTATCTTGGTACCTACTCATTTTTTTAAGTAGAGTAAGTGGTACCTAATATACTCGTATATGTATGTTTATCGCCGGGGGCACGAGACTGTCTAAACAGGTTACCATGACCCGGGAACGCAAATGGCAACCGAAGGAATAGGGTTTTTATTAGTTAGTAAGACTGTCGTTTATCTCCAAACGCAATCAGATTTGGGACTGGCGGCTATAGTAAATATTGTTCCTCTCGGTAAGACCTTTTAAACGACACCACAACCATATCTATTGGAGCCGGGTACCATTTTGCTCATTCTCCTTTAACCTCGACATTGTGTATGAATTATATGACATTTTAATTGTTTAATATTGTGACATTTCTAATTTATAATTTTATGTGTTGTAATTATTTATAACTGTATTGACATTGTGTGTGGATTATATTATGAAATTGGTCTTGTTTAATATTGTGACATTCCAAATTTATAATTTTATATGTAATGAAACTATTGATAATTGTAATTGTATTGACATCTTGTAATAATAATTAATTAATCTAATTTATTAATCAATTTGATATATTTGTATGCTGTTTTTGGCTAACATAGCGGCAAAAATGTTATTTAAGACCTAATGTTACCTATGTCTACAAAAGAATAAATGAATATGAATATATAATTATGTTCAGAATCAGTTAAAATAATCAAAAAGAATAACAATATAAAATTCTTGTTAAATTTTGAACGCGCCACTAATGTTTTTTGTGTGTAACAATACCGATGCGCTACTAATGCAGTATGGCGATGCTCAAATTACCTATTTGAATTAAAATTACCAGTTTCTTAAAACTAAATACTCACGTGAAATTAAGCAAAATTTCAAAGCTTTAATTACGATTGTAACTTAATTTTTTATTTGGCGTGTGTAACAGTGTGCATTGTAGATTAATTTAATTCATAATTAGCAATTGATTTTAATGTAGGTAATTGTATTAGTATGATCCAATGCTGATTGATATAAATACCATACAAAAAAATATTCCAGTCACATGTTGTACCCAGTAACAGGAAGCTTCTCAATATTAATTAATTACAATTAATTACGCTAACTTAGGATAACAAATCACATAACAATTAACTTCCGGATTACTCGTAAAATCAGTGTTTTGGAAAAAATCTGATTAATTTCTTTCTTGCCTGGGCTAGTGAAGCGTTGCAGGCTGAGAATGGAACAGTAAACAATGTTGTTGATGACGTCAGATTTTGCAAACTTAATTGAATCTTTTTTTTTTTAATTGTTATAAACTAGTGCTTGGCTGCAATCCCACCTGATGGTAAGCAGCGATGCAATCGTTGATGGTGAGGCGCACTAGCTTATTAAGAGCCTATTCACTCATGCAATTCCCGCGCACACTGTCCGAAATGCATCCTGTAGAACACCGATAGGCTGGCTACCCTACGCCTGTGCTCAAGGCTTTGTAAATTGGTCTTAACAAGATTTGGATTAATTATAAACACCACAAGTTATTTAGACACTGAAAAGTTCAAAGGAAATCATCATAGTACCTATGGTCATGTGAAGAGGAGGGAAACGCATGTTACTCAAAGATTTCTGAGTATACATGTAGACAGATGTAGATAGAGTCCAAAGAAAAGATGGATAGATTGTATGAGGAATGATGTGAAAGAAATGGAGTTCGTCATAGTTTGACGGGTGATGGTAGTTTTTGTTTGACATAATCCGTCACAAACTTATTATGATATCCACCCAACGCATTCTCTTTTCGAGTAATGTCCGAGGTCTTTTAGTCAAGAGTAAGGGCCTGTTTCACCACCTATGATTAAGTTTCGAGTAAGTATCTTACTTGACAGATAATTTCATACGAATTCTGTCACATTTTTAGGGTTCCGTACCTCAAAAGGAAAAAACGGAACCCTTATAGGATCACTTTGTTGTCCGTCTGTCCGTCCGTCCGTCTGTCAAGACCCTTTTTCTCAGGAACGCGTGGAGGTATGAAGCTGAAATTTATATCAATTACTCAGGTCTACTGTTTCTTGAAGCTGTGAAAAAATCAAACTTCTAAGCCAACGCAATCAAAAGATACAGCCGTTTATGCCGCAAATTTTCGACACTTGCAAGGGAATCAAAACCTACAGGGTGCTTCCCGTGAACTCAGAATCTTGAAATTTGGCACGAAGCAAGGTACTATAGCACAAATATAGGGAAAAGTCTGAAAACTGAAAATTTGTAGTTACGTCACAAAATAAATAGAAAGAATAAAAATAATAGAAAAATCTTCAAGACTCGATTCGAGAATTGAACTATTTTCATAGGTAAGTTGGTACGGAACCCTCAGTGCGCGAGTCCGACTCGCACTTGCCCGGTTTTTTTAATTTATTCAGTGAGTAGTGTCTACTCGAACATTGTGAAACAGGCCCTAAGTCTTTCCTAACCCGGTTACTACTAGGTAAGCATGCTTCATCATCGACCACAACATTGCATAGTGCATACTATCTGGTGAGGTAGTGGTCAAGCATTTTTATTACTACCCTATTTTTCCTCTCTTTTTTTCAACTAAAACATACCGGTGTAATAATACCAAAATATCTTCCCATTTCACTCTACTTTCACAACTTAATTAGAGAGGAACAACAAACAAACAAAATACCACACTTTAGCCAAAAGCGCCGACTAACAAAAAAAAAACAAATAGAGAGCATTATGAAAATGCCGGGTGTTCCAAAATCTCAAATAAGCGGGACTTGCTACATCTAATGTAGACACTCGCCAACACTACGACAGTGCTTATTACCCCGGGGACCTAAATATCTGGAAACTAGACGTGTAGTTAGTGCTTACGCTGTGTAGTATTCAAGTAGCAACTTAGAGTTATAGTAATTGACAGAAGAAGAGTATCGTTCTATTAGTAAGGCCTTTATTTTTTGGATCATCTAATGTTCTGGTAGCGGGAATCCGATGGACGGGAGACGTACAAGACCGTTCGTAGTGGCGACATTTATGAGAGGTCTATTTCGAATAGAGGAAGTCTTTTGGCTGAATAATGATGAATAGGTAATAGAGCTGATTCCACCGTAAGCATATTGCGGATGGTGAGCAATTGTTAACTCGCCGAGCCCAAGTCGTCGACAGTGCGAAGTTTTTCATGCACTTCTCAAGAAAAGAAGGCAGTAAAACCGTAGGCAGGGTCGAAGCCAACTGGGGTTCGCTTTTGAAAGGAAAACGAAAAGAAAACTTCTGAAACGAAAAGAAAAAAAAGTAATTTTATAATAAATTGACAGAACAATATCACCATTGGCCTGGCTTTTAATTTTTGAATACTCTAGAATTTTTCGGTCGTGGGTGGGGGATGGATCCGAGACGTGTACAAGACCGGTCGTTAAAGGCCGGCGCCCACTGCCGTCATGGCATAGCCTAGTACAGTAGATTGTGCTTTAGCATGCCGTGGCATGCTACAACATGCCGTGTCATGCTATAGCATGCCGCGTCATGCCACAGCATGCCGCGTCATGCCACAGCATACCGCGGCATGTCGCAGCATTGTGGTATCGAAATAAAGTAACATAAACTCTAAAATCATTAAAATAAAGTTCAAAATAACTTGATTAGTATTATTGGCTGGCGTGAATATGTTGACATGTCTAAGACAACACTTGGGAGAACCCTATGTCTAACAGTGGACGTCATTCGGTTATGATGAAATTGGAAGACCCGTCAAAACACTACCCACGAGTATCTAATTCAGTTACAATTAACATGTTAGTACGCCTACATTTCAGTAATTCTCGAACTATGTGTTCCACTCTGTTCCTAAGTCAGTCAATTAATTCCAGCTTTGTTACGTCACTACCCACGCAGTTTAGTACGTAGGTACTATTACTAATGTAAGTCCGAAGGGACTACCGCTACCTCGCATTTAAGCCATTAGCCACGTTTCAGAAGTCGGTTAATTGAATATTATGCCGTAAATTAATAATGGTATAGTAGTATCTTGGCAACAAATCTTTAGTTTTATGAGCAGCAGAAATGGTTTCATATAATTTGTTAAGGGTCAATAGGGTGCCTTTAACGAGTTTAGTACCTACCTATTAGCAATAGTGCAGTGAGAGAAGAGTTGGCCTAGTGGTTACGGCCCCGATTTATGAGTTGTAGGTTGAGGGTTCAAACCCAGTCAGGCGCATTACTTTGTGTAATTTATTCTATCACCACTGCTCTCAAAACGATGAAGGAAAACATCGTGTAGAAACCGGCATGTCCTAGAACCATAAATTCGAAGATATGTGGCATCCATCGTACTCTTAGGCAGGCCGCACACCGGCGCCACATGCTACATGTATCGAACATTTACGTCGCCACAATCGTTGCGCTACAATTCAGCTTACTACAAATGTATTGTATATACCCACATCGGAAGCACAGATGTAGCGTGGCACCACTTTCAGCATGTCGACGTCATCTTCTGATACGCGACACAAAAAACGAACAGGTTCGATCTTCAATTATTGTAGCGCGGATGACGTCTCGCCACAAAGTGCGCCCGCTACAAATGTTTCCTCGGTGTGCGTGCTCTCGTAGGAATATATGGGGGCGTTAAATGTGTCGCATTTCAAATGTGGCGCTACAATTGTGGAGAAACAATTGTATGCCTGGTGTGCGGCCTGGCGTACTGGACCCGCGTGGTGGATTAGGTACGATCCATTCCCTCACCTAGGGAAGAGGCCTAAGTCCCAGCTGTGGGAACATTATAAGGCTGATGCTATAGCTACACACACATCCTCACTGCCTATATAAGCATCCCGCGGTCATCTCCCGCCACGATATTTGAAGAGGCAGTATTCAATTATCGTGAATTAAAGTGATTTTGACTTTTACATAATGGCTTCACTTCAGACTGTCCCCTGAGAGAAGTCCTCTCAAAAACTTTTTTTTCGGAACAGTACCTAATACTTTGAACTTAGAACTAGTGTTAGTAACATGAGAAAAATAGGTGTTGGTTCTATGCTGGGGATAGCTGAAAACAGTCGTATCCACCTCCCTAAGATCGGAGAGCTCCACCTGTCATACTCAATAGTTTTTAGGCTGAAACCCAATCCTGCTTTTTCTTTCTTTGCTGTAATTCCAGGGTCCCAAGGTTCTCTTTCGTCAACCCAGGACCCCAGCATGCTTCGCTACGGTTTACTGACATCTCTTTGAGGCTATGTTTTAGTATGTGTTATTTTATTAGTAAACTTGGGTTAACAGAGTTCTTATTTAAGTTTTAAGTTGTTTATATAACACTTATAAGCATGCTGTGGCCTCTTATAAATAATTAATTAACTTGTGCTTTATATTTTAGTGCACACATCTCTTGTTGGAGGTACTTAATAAATTAATTAAAACTTCTCATATGTGCAGTATACTACACTTTCAGCTTTTATCGCTTGGTCAAAAATAAATTCGTATTTTTTGTGCCTTTCTATGTCATTATCTCTACTGATATTTTGCCACACATTATCTTATAAGACTGAAAATTAGCAGCAACAGAATTTAAAGTAATAAGTACTATCTTTTGCCAGCTGCTTTGTCCAAAGCTTGAGCTCGAGAACTCGTGTCCCCCAAGATCGAAGGTAACGAAGGTATGGATTGGGATTCAGTCAGTAAGCGTTTGACACGCCGCCGCTCCGAACAAGAGCAGGAGAAGTCATTCTGATGATTCCCCACTTGAAAAAAAAGGTTTATCCGCATAAAGGTAAAAAATATAAAGAGAGAACATACTTCCGGGATAAAGTATCCTATCTACTTATTTAGATCATGGACTACCCTTGTGCCAAATTCCATCCAAATTCGTTTCACTGTTAGAGCACGAAGGAGCATCAAACATTCACATTGCGTGATTAGTGTCTTAAAACTGTTAACAATAATTCGGAAACTTCTTGCAACACAAAACTTACTACCAAACAGAACACAAGAATGATGTATGTTCCTATTACCCAAACTCAACATCTCCTTGTGTTCCTTCGCTCCTGGTACGTCTAACAATGGAACACCTCCTCAAGGGAGTGATCGTTCGATCTAACTGCTTAGTGGGATAAAATAGTAGATTATGTAACTAGGGAGTAAAGCAGTGTCTTTAAGGCGAGGGCGGCATGTTGGATTCCGAACAAAACGAAGGTTGCTAAGTTTTAATCCCGAACGTTAGTGAGGGAATTATATAATTAACTCCCGAGCATTGCGAGGGAGTTAATAGAGAAACCTGAGTGAAGTGCGGAATTAAAGCCGCCCAAGACAAAGACAGCTTTACTCCCGTGTTGGATACTTTACTTTTTACACCATGTGTGAGATAATTACAAGTCTACTACGATTAATTAACTAGGTACGGTAAAATCGTATAAAACAAATTATAAATAAATTAAAAAATATGCAACATTATTTACACGTTAATCTCAACTCCAAATTCGAAGCAAACAAAATTCAATACTTCAATATTACTCTATAACTTTACTCTTTTTTAGAACCTCCTTAACCTTTTCCTCAGTATGTAACCACATTTATTATTCTTTTTTTTTGTTAGTGGCCAGTTTCATTTTTGAATAAATTTGTTTGAGGCACGTACATTTTAAATTACTGAAGGCGTATTTGATGTTCTAAATTAAAAAAAAAACCATTATGCCCTAGGGATCGGCCATACTGTATTATCTCCCTAGGTGATAACGAGTTGCTTTAAGTGCAGGTTACATGACATATAATAGGGTCATTATCGAGCAGGTGGTGTAAAAAGAATGTTATATACTAATCCAGAACATGGCCTACCCATGTGCCAAATCTCCTCCAAATCCATTTCGCTGTTTGAGCGTTAAAGAGTAACAAACGCACATTTCATAGTGTGTGATTAAACAGTATCTTAAAACTGTTACCATAAGTCTGAAACTTCATGCAACACAAAACCTATTACCAAACAGAACACAAGAATGATGAATGTTCCTATTACCCAAACTCAACATCTCCTTGTATTCCTTCGTTCCTGGTACGTCTAACAATGGAACACCTCTTCAACGGAGTGATCGTTCCGCGCACCTTTCATCCAAATCCATTTCGCTGTTTGAGCTTTAGAGTAACAAACATATTTACATTAATTTCATGGTGTGTGATTAAATAGTGTCCTAAAACTGTTACTATAATTCTGAAACTTATTGTAACACAAAACCTATTACGAAACAGAACACAAGAATGATGAATGTTCCTATTACCCAAACTCAACATCTCCTTGTATTCCTTCGTTCCTGGTACGTCTAACAATGGAACACCTCTTCAACGGAGTGATCGTTCCGCGCACCTTTCATCCAAATCCATTTCGCTGTTTGAGCTTTAGAGTAACAAACATATTTACATTAATTTCATGGTGTGTGATTAAATAGTGTCCTAAAACTGTTACTATAATTCTGAAACTTATTGTAACACAAAACCTATTACGAAACAGAACACAAGAATGATGAATGTTCCTATTACCCAAACTCAACATCTCCCTGTATTCCTTCGCTCCTGGTACGTCTAACAATGGAACACCTCCTCAAGGGAGTGATCGTTCAATCTAACTGCTTATTGGGATAAAAAAATATCTCATACTATACTACTCCAGAACATGGCCTACCCATGTGCCAAATTTCCTCCAAATCCATTTCGCTGTTTGAGCGTTAAAGAGTAACAAACGCACATTTCATAGTGTGTGATTAAACAGTATCTTAAAACTGTTAGGTACTATAATAATTCTGAACTTCTTGCAACACAAAACCTATTACGAAACAACACAAGAATGATGAATGTTCCTATTACCCAAACTCAACAGCTCCTTGTGTTCCTTCGCTTCTGGTACGTCTAACAATGGAACACCTCCTCAAGGGAGTGATCGTTTAATCTAATTGCTGGGAAGGTTTATCATTCTGATGAATGTTTTAATATTATGTTCCCTTAACGTATGGGGGCCTGGTATGTAAGTTTAATATTTTATGGTTATGGGTTGCGGGCTTAATGTGTGTGATTTGCAATGTTTACTTTGAAATTACATAAGACCTCTTTTACTATGGAACGAAGCCTTCATAAACTCGATTTTTGCAACAGCAACAAAATACACCATCTGCGAAAATTGCTACTATCTATCTATCACGATTCATGAAACACTTCAGGCGACAGACAGTCGGATAGTGGAGTCTTAATAATAGGGTAACGTTTTACCCTAAAATACTACTAACCTGTGATGGAATAATCATTCCAGCTACATGTTGTGTACCAAATATACCAATAAACATACGAAACTAATTAATTACCAAAGATTCATTTCTTATCAGTTTTGGTGATGTCGTCTAGATAGAACGTTAGGGACCGAATGTGGGTGTTCCGACAGACACACTTCTGGCTAACCCTGCGGGGCGTACATGTCTGATCTTGTATCCTGTGTTAAGAAAAACAAAATAATATTGTGATACTAAGGCGCCCCGCCTTCAATTTTGACGTTAGCTCGGGTTCTTGACAAGTATCTCTCTACAACTGTGCTATCATCTGCATACCCAGAGATATCGGGCATCAGTAGATCGTTGATGTGGAGCAGGAAGAGACTTGCAGAGAGAACATACCCCTGAGGAACTTCGGCATTAGTCATCATGGGCTCTGATAAGCATCCCAATGCTCTTGGACGAACGTCTTTTGGGGTTCCGTGTCTTGTTATTTGTTGTTATGGCGTAACCGAAATACGTCATTTGTTTCACAAAATTTTAACTGTCTAGCTATTACGGTTAATCAGATCCATTTTGGTGATAGACTGTGTTAGACGGGCAGACAGACAGACAGACGGACAGCGGAGTGTTAGTTATAGGGTCCCGTGTAATCCTTTGGGTACGGAACCCTAAAAACCCACCTGACTTTCTTCAGTTAGCCTTTACGTCCCAGGAGCTTGGTAACTCTTTCGAACAATCCTGCAGCCCTATGTTTTCGTTCCTTTCAGTAAGGACATATTTTCGTTTTCGCGAGTCATAGCAATATATCAGATAGTGTAATTTCATGCCTGCGTTCATAAATTTATGTTTATAACCCAAAAGATAAGTTATTACCTGTCAGACTTCGTCTCGACAAGGTAATCAAGATGTTATTATTTTTCCATCGGCCTTTTTTATATTGAGTATACTTATATTTTAGTACCTACATGTTTTTCTAGCGTCCTTGAGATGAGATGAAAACATTTTCAATATAAAAGTAGGCAATTTGATAAAAGTAAATTGGCTGTTGCGAGGTTCGATTTCTGAACGGAAATAAATATTTGTGTGGCCTAGTAGTTTTTCATCAAATCTTTACCTTTAAACTAGTTAACTAGACCAGTACAGAAAAGTGATCTTCCAAACAAAAGTAAAAAAAAATAGAAATAAAACATGCACACAGTCGTACTTTTAAACTCTTGCTATTTTAAAGTTAATTAATAATAAGTTCTTATTCCATTTGTAAGTTTTATGTATATCATCATCTGCCTAGCCTTTTTCCAACTATATTGGGATCGACTTCCAGTCAAGCCGGATTTAGCTGAATACTAGTATTTTACGAGGAGCGGCTGTCTACCAGACCTCCACAATCCATTAACTGGGGTAACAAGGTACTTCATGGCAAGACTGGAGTCAGATTTACTGGCTTCTGACTATCCGTAACGACTGCCAAAGATTTTCAAATGACAGCCGGGACGAAGGTCCCATTTGTAGATCTTTTGCAGCTGTAGAGCTTAACGTGCTTTTCGAGGCACGGAGGAAACTCGCTATGTTAAGATGGTCACCCATCCACAGACCAACCTTGGCAAGCGTTGCTTAACCTTAAAGATCGATCCGTGCGGCTGTTATTATCTAGCCACGAGCTCCTCAAGTTTTATGTACATATAACATCAAAACCATACAATAGACCATCGATTACAATACGTGATGGGACTCCACTGGCACAGCAATCACTCCACATTAAGGATGTAACGCAAATGGTTATAGTAAAACCGGATTAAGAATCGGTACCGGGATTAGAATCGAAACCGGAATCGGAGATAGAGGCAGAAAGTTCAAATGAAATAGGCCAAAACTAATCAAAAAGAAGTGTGCACTCAGAACATGCCAAATACGAAAAAAAAAAAACAAGTGAAAGGCGAAGGATGTTTCCCGTGTGACAAGTATAAACTTTTTTATATCTGCGATATAATTCACGATTAAAATTTAAAATCCGAATCGAAGGTACGAAATCAACGAAAGGACATTGTCAATCTTTGTATGGAAGTTGGACTAAGTGCTTGTTTCTCTTGACTCCTGGAGCAGATTTTGAAGCGCTTTGATTTGCTGATTAGTATTGGCCTGAGGAACAAAATGCACTAGGAGTTAATTCTGGGCAGCACTTGGTCCACACCTTGTCAATCTCCTTTTGAAACCGGAATAGAATCTCCGTAACATCTCTGCTCCACACTTGAGCAAGCTACAGTATAAATCAATACAGTCTACAGTCTACACCCAAAGTCGTTAGGTTCTCGGAACCCTGTTATTTTGTCCCGGTAATCACTTTAGGGTTCCCTGTCTGTAACTCGGTTACGGGGTAATCGGGAAACGAGTTTCCAGATTAACTGTTGATTGAGGAACTAGAATTGGGTTTTAGTTCTATAGGAAAGAGTTTGTGACAATCTTTTTTGAAAGTCTTTGATGCTAGACGGTTTCACGGTGACGGAAGTTCAATGGTTGTTTTAATTATTCGGGTTTTAATTATTCGGTTAAAGGGTTTTGATCGGCGATTAACTTTAGCCAAACATATCTTACGAAAAGGAAACCAGTAGGACAGTTGTAAGAATTCTCTGGCTCTTGTTGCAAAGATCACAACTAACTTATTAAGTAACTTACTATATTTATTAAATCAGTTCAGAACAAGGTAACGGACTCTATCAAAACTTAGAAAAAGCGTATTTAAATGCATCCTTACCGTCTAGCCAACAATTTAATGGAGCAACTTCAGAACGACACTTTGCAAATATTTAAGAGAACAGCACCACAAGATCTTATATCGACATAATATTATGATGCCATAACTAAATAATTATTAAAGGGTATTAATAAATGTACCTCACACCACTAAATTCAATATCTATATTTAGTTAAACGACAGTTAGCATAAGAGGAAGGAGGGAAAGGATTCCTCCTTCCTCTTCTAAAAGTTTTCTGCAGTTTTGAGCTAATCTTTTGCGAAGGAGTCCAACTCATCTCACCATCTCTTTCTGGGCATGTCACTTTGTCGTTTCCTTGTGTTTGGGATCCACTGTGTGGAAATCTTCGCCCTTTGCTCCTTTAATAAGTGGCAGATGTGTCCTGTTTAGTTTGATTTTACATTCGCAGTTGTGTTGCCAGCGCCCGGTATTTTCGTTTGGAAGTATAGTCTTTTTTAGCACACTTTTTTAATCTGTTAGCTTGATGTCTATTAATTATACAACCTTTCGTAGCATTTTGGCAGTCTCGAAGTGTCAAAAACAAAAACTAGCGGCTGAATGTATAACCGAACGTGTCAGGCAGAGACATACGAGGCCTTAGTTTAACATATTTTAAATAGAAAAGAAGAAAGATCATATGTTAAAGATGATATATTATATTCTCAGTGAATAAATTCAATAAAACAAATAACTCGTTACGACAATGTCAAGTTCAAACTGTGAAGGTTAATCAACTCTTAACATAAATATGCATAGTCAGCCAAAACTTGAATCTCTTAAACCAACATAGGCACCGCCGATAAAATACAAACTACATAAATTGGCCCTAAAACTAGAAAATTACATAGATAGTAAATAAAGCCATTGGTATACTAAACCAAAGATAAATATCAGAAAATTGCAAAAGTAAAATATTATTACACTGGCATGCAAAAAATAGTAGCCGCAAGTTTTTGTTGAAAAGAAAATATGCAAGGAAAGTTAAATGGAAGTCAGGTAGTTGGAAGTTGAAGTTGTTAGTAGGAACTTCCAGTTGTTGCTAAGTTATTCTTCTTTTAAAATTAATTATTAATCTAGGGGTTGGAATGATAACTTTACCGTTTGTTTCTCTGTGTTATGGCTGAAATAAGTAAGTAAGGAGTAAATTGTTAAACGCAATTTCTGTCAAAGAAAAAGAGATAAAAGTCTTATGTATCAACAATAAAGTATCTATTGTACTTATTTTTTTTGGGTGGAAAATCATCAGAATGACTTCTCCTGCTCTTGGGCAGAGCGGAAGGGCGTGTCAGACTTTTATTGACCATTCCTCTTTACCTTCCACTATTCCTATCTATTCTTTGCCTTCGTTCCAGGGTCCCGGATACCTTTTGTATGCTGTGGTTTTATCTATACTAATATTATAAAGAGGTAAAAGTAAGTTTGTAAGTTTGTATGTAGGGGGTAATCTCTGGAAGTACTGGTCCGATTTGAAAAATTCTTTCAGTGTTAAATAGCCCATTTATCGAGGAATGCTATAGGCTATATACCATCACGCTACGACCCACGAGAGCGGAGCAGTACATGCGGGTGAAACCGCAGGGGACAGCTAGTTTCTTATATTAATTACCTACTACTTGGTGATTTGTCTGTATTATTTTGTGATTCTGCTTCCCTTTGACCAGTCTTTTACGTAATTGGCTAACGCTTGCTTTTGCGTTGCAATGCTACGAATTATAATGTTTTAATTGCAAAAGAGTATTTTTCTTGATTTAATTAGTTACTTTCAAACCCAGCCGTGTGATTTTTTCCGCTTAATGGAGCTGATCCCACCATAAGTCTGCTTGATGAAGTACGGTGCCAGTAACTCATCTATCTAGCCTTTTCCCAACTATATTGGGATCGGCTTCACGTGCTATCCGAGGCACGGAGGAAACTCGGTATGTTAAGATGTTCACCCATCCACAGACCAACCTTGGCAAGCGTTGCTTAACCTTGTAGATCAACCCGTGGGGCTGTTATTATCTAGCCACGAGCTCCTCGTACGGAGCCACTAACTCATCATCTGCCTAGCCTTTTCCCAACTATATTGGGGTCGGCTTCCAGTCAAGCCGGATTTAGCTGAATACCAGTATTTTACGAGGAGCGGCTGCCTACCAGACCTCCACAACCCATTAACTGGGGTAACACGGTACTTCATGGCAAGACTGGAGTCAGATTTACTGGCTTCTGACTATCCGTAACGACTGCCAAAGATCTCCAAATGACAGCCGGGACCAACGGCTTAACGTGCTTTCCGAGGCACGCAGGAAACTTGTTATGTTAAGATGGTCACCCATCCACAGACCAACCTAGGCAAGCGTTGCTTAACCTTGAAGATCGATCTGTGTGGCTGTTATTATCTAGCCACGAGCTCCTCGTACGGAGCCACTAACTGACCATCTTAAAGTTCTTGACATCTAGGTATCTTTAATTTTAAATCAAGTTACCAGTTCATCGCCACGTCACGTTATATGCCAGGTTTTTTAACGAGGTGTAGAATAAGTTTAGTGGACTGAAAAATAGACAGAAGCAAGTCTTGATAAATCCAAAGTGTCCAACACCAACAGCTCTTTTGAAAAAAAAGGTTAACTTTTTTTAAGGTTTTTTTTTATGGTAGGGGAATCATCAGAATGACTTCCCCCACTCTTGGGCGGAGCGGGAGGGCGTGTCAGACTTTTACTGACTAAACCCCTACCCCGTTCCTCCGTTGCCTTCGTTCTGGGGGGGGACTCGGTGTCAAAACTTTTTTTTTTTTTTGGAAGATCATTAAAATGATTTCTCGAGGGCGTGTCAGACTTCTACTGACTACCCACTCCTGTTCCTTCTTTATCCTAATTCCAGGGTCCCGGGGTTCTCTTTCGTCAATCCAGAATCCTAGTAGGCTTCGATCGGTAACGGTTTGCTGACATCTGTTTGTGGCTCACGTGGAACAATGTACGCCGTCGACGACATGGGCTTGGTCCGGACTATTGATGATGATGATGCCATCTAGCCGATTTCGGCCACAGCGACCGCATTCGATGACTTCTTATGGTGGTTGTGAGCTCTGATTTGCTGCTCTGTTATGCGCCCTCATGTGGCTTGCATATCCAACTTTGGCTGAAAAACTCCGAGCACAAAGCGGACATGTCAGAGCGCCATTAACAACATGATAAACTATAGCTACTGGTGGTCTAGCTTTGAGTTCATCGCGTTTCCGGTCCAATTCCAACCTCCTCTTATCTTCAAAAGCGTATACGCTTTGCTGTACATGGCGTCTCCATTCAGACCGATCTTACCGGACTATTACTGGAAGAACTGAAATGCATACGTTATTATCGAAATTGCTGCCGCAGATCTTCCACAGCTCTATGTAAGTCTCTTTAAAGATGTTCACTAATACTATGATTGCATTTGGCACCCAGGAGTATGTCACCTTCTTCTTTAGGTTATTTGTCTACCTTGTGCGATATCTGTCTCTACGTCTTCTGGTACCTGAAACATATGGCTACTAACTTCTTATATTCATATAACATGTACGTGCAGTAATATAATTACTAAGCAGTAATTAACAAGCAGTAATTGTAGTCGTAATTTGTTTACGAGTAATTATGTTATTGTTCCGTTTCAGATCAATTAACATGACTGGTCGTAATTTGCAATGTCCATTGGGAATTTAGAATTTATTATATTATCGTTAGTACCTAACTAATGGTTCTTTGAAAATAAATAACATGTCCTAATCTTCTTAGTTTTCCTTGCTTTGCTTGGCTTTATAAGGATTCTTTGACTACATATACTCGCCTCTAATGCAGCGATTGCGGGTTCGAAACCAATCAAGCACCAATGTGAATTTTTCAATTCGTTGTATACTTTTCCAAAATTTTAGATATTAGTGCCTCGGAAAGCATGTAAAACCGTTGGTATTGGTTGTCATCCGTAGATCTTTGACAGTTATTACAGTAAGTCAGATGCCAAGATGCAGACATCTTGGCATCCTTGCCATCTTGGTCGTTTTTTGTAGTCTGGTCAGAACCAGACTACAAAGGAATCTATTCAAAGAGAGGAGAGAGAGAAGTTCAAAGAGTATTCAAGGAGTACACTCCATGTAAAACACTTGTATTCAGCCGTATGCGATTAGACTAGAAGTAGACCTTAAGCTAGTTGAGAAAAGACTAGGGAGACGATGAAACGGAGCCACTATAAGTTTTGAAGCAAACTGAGAGTAGAAGATCAAGTCTGAAAACCAACTGCAATTCTTTCCACATCTGTTGCCATCACTCTTAGCGATGAATTATCTGAATTTTACCAAATTTACAACTAATAAGGCATCGTTTGCAAGGTTTTGCACCTAATTGATTACAACTCATATTTCAATTTTACTCGAACTGGCATTAATTTTAATCCAAACTGATTAGTTTACTGGACTAGGCAATCCCGTAACACGTCCATGAGTGAGACCGTCATCAATCATAACGTGAGCGCTCTCAATCATGGTGGTGATCATAATCTGAGATTAGACTATTTCAAACTAGAACTCGAATTAGTAAGTCTCTAAAGGCGAAGAAAAAAAACGTATTTCTTTACTGCGACAAAAAGAGAGTTACTGTTTAGAATTATGTGATTTTTTAGGTGCTCAATCATCAGAATTACTTCTTCCGCTCTTGTGCGGAGCGAGATCCTAAATGGCTGGTTGAATTTTAGTTTAAGAGATGAGCCGTCCTTGGGGCGGCTTGAAAACTCTGACACCAGGTTGGCCACTAACCGTACGATAAGAAGAAGAAGAAGAAGTTTAAGAGGTGTCGTTAGATTCGTCTTTGTTTGCGAGTGGCACTGGGTACACATAAAAATAATAAAAAAATGGCGAAATTTTTGCGCCCAATTACTAATAAACTGTCAAAACGATTTTTTCGTGACATAGTCATACTGGGTATTAAAATAAAGGTCTTGAGGATGCGATTTCAAACGAAAACTCATAAATAAATGTAGGTAATAAAAAAAAGTTGAAACGTCAAAAAACTCGACCACAAGAAAATACTAGTCACTTTTAAACAGTCTGATGCAGTAGGTGGACTTTATTTCAGTCCAATCATAGAATTGACGTCATCAACTGCATCAAACTGCTTAAAGTGTTTTTTTTTTCAAATATTGCAGTCGTTTTTCGAGGTTAGTTTTTTTTTGACATTGCCAACTTTTTATTTAATTTGATTTTTATCTAGTATAGCGTCTTCTTCCTTCCCTGATCTAAGTAACAATAGCTTATTAGCAGTGATAGGAATAGGTAGTGCCTATTTGCCTAAACTTCTAAGAACAGAGACAAGAAACGGAGACTTCCTTAGGACTAATTTTTTTTCCGAGACATCCGTCCCGAAATTTCGAGACAACACTTAAATACATTTAAAAAAAATTGTTATTTGGAATAAGTAATACCTATTACGATCAACGAGTCATTTACAAAATGTTCTCCAAAAAAAAATTCTGAAAATTTTGGTGGTTGTAACGAGTTAACGACTGTGTGTGTTATTTATTATGATAGTCGGAAACTTTTGGTAAATATTGACGAATTACTTTTTCCACATAACAATTTTTTTTAATGTATTTTAAGTGTTATCTCGAAAATCTCTGTTCTTCGAAGTTTAGGCAAATAGGTACTACCTATTCCTATCACTGCTTGTTAGAGACCTGCATAGCTAATCTACGTTTATTTTTCATCTGAAATCGGATAAAGCAACTTTAAGCCGTAGGTCCCGGCTCTCATTTGTAGGTCTTTGGCAGTCGTTACGGATTAATTAAAAGCCAGTAAATCTAACTCCAGTCTTGCCATGAAGTACCGTGTTACCCCAGTTAATAGCTTGTGCAGATCTGGTAGGTAGCTGCTCTTCGTAAAATACTGGTATTCAGCTAAATCCGGCTCGACTGGAAGCCGACCCCAATATAGTTGGGAAAAGGCTAGGTAAATGATGAGAGATCTGCATAGCTAGTCTACAATTAATTTTTCACTAGAGATTTGATAAAGCTATTTTATACGGGGTTATAGTTTTGCTGACCCCTTAGTTACAAATAAAAGCTAGAACACTGTATAATTCCAACAAAAACTACTATATTTTCTACTTTACCCTACATTTCCTGGTGGAGTGTTTCTCTGAGCGCAGTTTCCTCATTCTACTTACGTTTTAATTAATGTATGGTATGTACCGCTTCCACTCCCGGGGGTAGGCAGAGCTCTTAGTAATGTGCATGCGTTGAAATTACTTGATTTAGGAGGAAAGCTTTGTGCTATCTGCTGAAAATTACTGTTAATGGGTGTTCTTGAACAGAAGCTTGGTTTTGAAAGTTATGATCTAAAGTTGCAAAGTTTGTCAGTTTAATTCATTGCATAAGACTTCCTTAATTCATGAATCCCCGACCGGTCTCATAGGACCGCGCTGTTATTGTCTTACTATTGTGTCTCGTTTCGCGAGTATTGATAGGTTAATATTATTATTTTTAGGTAGGTAATATATAATTATAATTTGTGTGTTTTCCATGCTAGAGAAAATGGGCTCTTAATAAACTAGTGCGCCTCACCATCAACAATTGCATCACTGCTTACCATCAGATGGGACCGCAGTTAAGCACAAGTTTATGTAACAAAAAAAAACAATGTTTTCTCCAGGGGCGTAGCTACCGCCGTATCTGCCGTATCAATTATACGGGGCCCCCGGGCCACGGGGGCCCCCAAAGTGTGTGAGGAAAAAAAATTAAAAACTTTCTAATTTATTTTATTTTACAAATGACAAAATTAAAAAAAGGAAAAAAAATAAAAGAAGGCAAGGAGAGAATCACAATATTTTTTTTCTTTAATTTGTGAAAAATCTTTACCCCCCTATAAGGGCCTCCAAACAAATTTTTTATACGGGGCCCCGACAAGACACGCTACGCCACTGGTTTTCTCCCGCTTTACGGTGAAGTGGGTGGGCCTGTCAGATTTTAATTGTCTAAAACCCACTCCTATGGGAAGAAAAATAGAGAGATAGAAGGAATTCTTTGCCTTCTTTCCAGGGCCTTAGCGTTCTATTTATCACAAACCATGGCCCCAGTTGTATTGTGAATGAGTACTTATTTAATTAGAAAAGTGTTAAAGAAAAACAGAACTCCTAGTAATTTTGGCCGCATGTGTAAAAACTTTTCAAATCGACGGGAGAAATATCAATCAAACGATTGAATTTCGATATTTGTGTTTGTTTTAATCCCTTTTAAACTGGTAAACTATCAGTATAAAGTAAAATGAAAAATTGGTTTGTGCACAACCAATTACTTTGTAGTTTAATTTGACTGACTTGATTTGTCTACTTTTTGTTAAAAAAAAATCTCATAATATTAATATTATTTGAGGAATTGATTGATATTATTATTGGTCACTTGGTTAAAGATAGCATGATAATAATAATATTCCGTACAATATTACAATATTAAATTCGATTCAATAACGACAACAAAATAATGTTTCTTGATTCCTAAAGTACTTAATTGTAGGTAAGTAAAAGTTCAGTCATTTGATAGTTTTACCGAGAAACTATTTCATAAGTTTGGAAAATTTGTTATCATAAAGATTTTGATGGGCTCTTACAAAATTTTAACTTTGTACTTCGTAATTTTGCCGCTCGCGCCACCATATTGTAAAATAGCGCCTAAAAGTAGTTTTTTTTTGGCAGAACGTCTTTCCCCACATATTTTCAATCACATTTCCGATAAAAACAGTAATGATTATGTACTCGTATATAAAATGCAACTTCAGACAATTGCCTACAAGTTCTGTATGGTAATCATTTAAGATCAAGCACAAAATATTTAACGATATTAAATATAATATTAATTTTATTATGAACTAGCTGTGCCCGCGACTTCGTTCGCGTGGATGTCGGAACATAACAATGTATTTTTTAGTGCGAAGCGCTGTTGGAGGATACCGATACAAATATAATTTATTCATTTTAGTTGTTCTTTATAAACAACATTAGTGGTGGAACCATCTGAAGCGTACAAAAAAGATTATTGGGGTTGTTTACCCGTGAAAGAGCTACGTATAGTTGACCATGGGAAAAGCATTCAATCATGTGGTATTCCTAACGGTTGATACCGAGTCCCCCCCAGAACGAAGGCAACGAAGGAACGGGGTAGGGGTTTAGTCAGTAAGAGTCTGACACGCCCTCCCGCTCCGCCCAAGAGCGGGGGAAGTCATTCTGATGATTCCCCTACCAGAAAAAAAAAAAAAAAAAAAACCCCCGCAACAGATAATTTTTGGCCCTGACTTTATTAATCGTCATGGTATAACAGACACTAACTGGGAATTGCACTCGTTTGAAAGAGAAAGGAAAGTTGTTAGGAATTATAAGTATTCTTGGAATAAAAATTATATCATCGTCCCGCCATTTTGCCTTACATCCTGTAAAGTTCTATTCACTGCTTCTACAACTTTGCGGTTTGCCATTGTGCACTCTGTGGTGCAGTCAACCCAAATAATTAACACACAATCGCTTAAAACCCTTGCTTTATCGCTATTTCGCGATATGTTGCAAACCGGGCTTTCCGTACGGTCTAAGTCGATAGGAATTTTAAATGTTGTGTGTGTCGTTTTTGTTCCAGGCAATAATATGTCTGCTAGCCCTGAAGAGGCGACAGCAAGGGCAATTTTATTTTGGTTCCTTATTTGAGCCAAAATAACTTTGGTTAAGAAAGTATTACCTGTTCCGCCCGGTGCGTCTAAAAACAGGATTTCACCCGAGACGTTATCTACACTGCAGCATAACCTATCAAACGAACGCTCTCGGTCAGCTGATAAACGCGCTTTGCAGTCCTCGCTGGTTTCTTGGGAGCGCAGTAACAATTCTTTGCGAATTTAAGCGCAACTCCCTTTCGGTGAAAGTTTCATCTCAGACTCGCGTGAGAGGCGTAACGCTCTTTGTCGGCCGATAAACGCGCTTCGCGTTCCTCCTAAACTCTACTGTGATAGAGAAACTGCCGTAAGAGAACGCTGTATACTAAGTCGTGACTGACGTTGGGTAGGCGTTTCTGACGGAAGAGTTCTGATTTGCCTAGCTCGAACTGCTGATACCCTCGTCACGATCTTCTTCTAATTCTTGGGACGTACTTAGTCTCAACCTTTTCGCATCTCAAAAGGCTAGTTTTTTTTCTAGAAGGCATTTAAAAAAAAAACTATTTCAAACTAATAAAATATTGAACCAAATAATTCACAACAGCACAATCTTTCAAAATGAGAATAAAGTTGAAGACCAGCAAAATATCCAAAAATCCAATCTAAGCAAATATACCTATCTTGCTTGACTCAAATTGCAAGATACAATTTACTTCGCACTTCAATACTTAAACCGAATGTAAAACTCTGTCTATCTAACGATTTAACGATGTTATCCAGTCAAGACCTTTTCAAAGACAGAACTGTTAAGACACCTAATAACCTAAGAGCCTGTGGACCCCAGACTTATTTTATAAAAGCTGAAAATTTGTCAGTGCAGTGCAGTGGTCCCAACACAGACCTAGCAACGATGGCCAATTATGAAGTTTGGGTTGCAGTGACTTTGGTAGGTACACGGTACCAAAATTGTGTAAAATACCGATCTAATTACGTCGAATTATAAAGATTTATGTTTTGGTATTACCTTCAGAATATTATTAAAAATCACGTTATTCATTGCCAGACACACACATTACATAGTAGAAACGCCTTGCCAGACGCCTTCAATGTTCATGAAATTATATAATTGTTAATTTCGCCATCTATCGGTACAAAATTAACAAAAGTTAATTTTGTACCGATAGATGGCGTTGTTAGCTGAGCCTGTTATCTTAGGCGCTTCACACACTGCTCCGCGTCCCGTCGCGTAGTGCGGGATGGCAGATTTTACCGTTGTATGCAAGTATCTCAATTTGTATAGAAATCAGCCTAGTACAGCACACTGCCGACGCGGATCTGCACGGGAAGGCGTTCCGCGCGCAGTTTGTAGTGCCGCGCGGTATAACACAATGGCTCTGCAGTCCCGCGCGTGATTTGATATTGTAAAGACGTTCGTAAATAGGGATATATCCAAAATCTTCTATGGACGCAGTGTCTTAAAAACTAAAATGACAATAATATAATTGCAACATCTTGAAATTTAATCATTTCGTCCATTTTCTACGACGATCGACAGCACAGTGAACATATGAATTTATTTAGCGAGAGGCCGTCGTAATCTGTTTCACCGCGCGGGGGAGCAGATTACACCGCTAAGTAAGGCATATCTGCGCCTCCGTCGCGCGTCGCCGCGCGCGTTAACGCACCACGGCGGAACGCGGTGCAGTGTGTAGAGCGCCTTAACATCGTGATTCAGAATTTAGTGTCAACTAACAACGCCATCTATCGGTACAGAAGTTAACAATTAAAATTATAATTTTATGAATTATATGCTCACAAAATTTTGACTTTATGAGTGTGCTATAGGATCAAGAATTAAATTCGTAATTGAATTGGTTTAAAATCAGTTTTGATTTTCTAACAATGCTGATTATTTATAATTAATACACTGCACGCAGTTGATCTCTAAGTTTGATAGATGGCGCTGTTTCAATATTTTACTTCGAAAAGACTATTAATTTTTTTTTATTTTATTGTAAGATATGAACTGATTACGATGAAACAAAAAGCTTAATATTACTACAATTCCCACAATTTATTGTTATGTATAAAAGTTACGTGAAGTAATGAGACCAAGTAAACATAACCCTAATTTTACTTCTGGAAAACTTTAAATTCAAATATCTTTTGTTAAACTGAACCGATCGCAATGAAACAAAAACTAAATGTTACTTCAAGTTACGCTCAATCCTTGTGTCTAAAAATTACCTACATTGCTTTCGTAAATTTAACGTGATGCCCGAACAAATAAACAGACAAACAGACAAACAGACAAAAATTCTAAAAATGCTGGAAATGGGTTCTGTTGGTTGTTCTTTAACACCCTAGCTATTTTTTTTTATTTCTTTTTCATGTACAAAAACCATTTTTCTACAGATTTATTATATGTATAGATTTTACTTTTTTTAATATAAGTGCTATTATCCAACCAGTTTTAATTCGATTTGCCAGCGTCATCTGTCGCGACAAATTACATAATATTCTGTAAATATTTTATGTCGGTAATAGAGCAAGATCCTGAAGCCCTAGATATTTCTTATTTTCCTTCTAACAAAACTAGCAGTAGTGACTGGGGCCTCTGGGATACTAGATTATAATTGACACTGACAAGAACCAAGACAGCTTTCACTAATCCATAATCACTAAAGAAAAAATAGATCTGATTCACTGTTACTGAAATTATTATACCGTAAAATGAGGTGAATAGGAACAAAAAATTGTTGGTTTGTGTCAAGTGGGTTTTCTCGTTATTTAACCTGTTTTCCCAGAATTTAATTCATTAATTGTATGAAAAGAAAATGCTGAGATAGAAATCCGTATAAAATATTCAACCAAATTAAAAATCCTAATCAAAATTTTGTTCCTAATAGCATTCACCCTTGCATTCCTATTCACCCCGTTTTTCTAAACCGAATCTTTAATTTCTATTATATACACCACGCACAATGACACGGCTGACATAGAACAAAAATGGTAGAAGCAAATGTCAAGTTTTGTTCAAAAAGTTCACGGAGTATACAGTCAACAGTGAAAAACAGAACGTAGATAAACGACGAAAGGAATGGAACGTGTAAAGCTAGGTTTAGTTAAGTCAAGTAGATCTTGACACTTGCAAGACGCATCCAGTTAAGTTTAAGTTAAGCTTGTTCTGTAACGCGAGTTTAATAAAATCTAGTTTTAGAGGGTGCAAAGTGCAAATCGTCCTTAGCATGACAGAAAAAATGTTTAGTCGCTCGTCACCTTCTCGTCACACAATCGTATATTAGAGGGTATTATTTATAACCGACTGCACCAAAATGAAGATTATGTTTTTCATTAATAAAAATATTCCCTGCCTAAAAGACATAAAAATGCTTGGAGACAACTTCCTGTATAAGTATGATCGGCTAAGGAAACAAATAAAGGAATAAATTGGACTAAACGTTGCTGTAACTTCACTCCTATTTATTAGTTAGGGGGACTTTCGTATGAAAATTGTATGAATATCGTTCATTTGTTTGTGTAAATGTTATTGGTATAAGGGAGGTTTTTTGCGAGATCCTTGTAGCATATTATTGGGAAAATTATGGGGTAAAAAGGCATGTTAAAAGTAATTGGAAGGAATGTAAGTTTATATTCAATGATGGCAGTGTTGTTTAGGCTGCGCAGTAAATTTCAACACCACAAAATAAATTTCTTTTTTAGGCTACCGCTTAAAGAATCGCCAGACTTAAGTGGCAGTAGGCAGGGTACATTTCTGGCAGAACAGATGATTGATGGGGTTGAGAAGCCACAAGGTGTGGACCGATGACCTGGTGAGGGTACACAGAATCATCATTTTGTCGATACTTTGGAGTATATCAAGTTTAAGGATTGAAACTGAAATCTATAATAACTGAACTTGAAATCATGTTAAAGGTTTTTGTATAAATAAACATAGTATTAGAGAAGACCAACGATGGAAAAACATTAACATTTTGTCGTAAAGAAAATACTGGAGATCCAATTTACTAAGCGATGATTTTTTACTCAACTGCGTCAGATGGCGAGTTATATTTTTTTTTATACGGAACTTTGTAACGACATTTCTATACCGCAGAAACTGGTTTTTGAAACTTTTTATCGGTACTGTAAAAAAGCCAGGACAATGCAATGGTTCGATTTGTTTTTTGATTCATTAAAACTTGGCTGTATCCAGTATTCGTTTGTCGTTTCAAAACTATTGTCGATCGTCCTGCGGCACCATGTGTAGAACAGTTCCCATTTTTCAAAACTTTTGATGAGTCAATCGTACTTCAGTTATAACTTTTTGAAAACGTGCCGTTAACGACTGGTTTCGTGGTGAAAAGGATTGGCTCGTTAGTAAAATTTCAATTGACTCACATAAAACAATATTGATACAGCTTAGTTATTTAATTTTATAATGGGAATCTTTTTATATTCTATGAAAAATATATCTGTGTCATTTGTTTTGTAACTCTCATCGATTTTTTTGAATATCAATATCTATATACCTACCTACTTTTAAATTTTTCTCAAAAAACTAAAATAAAATACAATGCTTTTTCTACAAGTCAACTTTTATGCTAAGAAAACTACAACGATACGATATCCAGCAGTAAATAAATAATAAATATTTAAGTCCTATATTACCTTTTTGGCAATAAAACACACAAAATAAAATACAGACAGGAGATTAAACAAAATACTGACGGAAGATGACCCGTAAAAGATGAGCTATATATTTTGACGTGCGTATTTTTAGGTACGGTGTACGAAAAAATAAATTGAATACTCTGCAGCTTTTGTTTTACCCTGATAATAAATTGACAGACATAGGAAACTGTGTCTTCGGAAAATGAGCGAGGAAGCGTTATATGAATAAAAAGTAGACTGTGGATAAAAATATGAATAATGTATTTTTTTCAACGCACTTACTCCATTTACGTATCTTCTTATAAATGCTTTTATTTTGATAAGTCATGATGACCGATTTTTGGGAAAACATGATTTTGCAACAGTGACTTGCAAAATGAACTGACCTTTATAACTACAGCAATAAGAGCTGTTATCGTTTAACTAGTACACAGTACAAATATAACGCAATTCACTGATCATAACTCAGAATCTCATCACCCCCAATTTCCGTATTGTAGTCAGATTCAAACTAACTAAATGGCTCTAATAACAATATTTTACATGAACCGAAGCCGATGCGGGCTGACCTCCACAATCCAATCAGAGGCGACGCCAATAAAAGCCGATTTGCATAAATATCTGTACAAATAATACTCGCTCATTTTACAATATGACCACGGCCTAACGGATTATTTACCTCACTTGGACCGAGTGACGTCGCGTGATTTAATTAATATAGCTTTTTAAGGATTGTGCTGTTTATTGGATGTAGGTACTGGAGTATTTATTTGTTTTACTTCCTGCTACGTTTTTTGAATTTGTTTTATTATGTTGGATTTAATGACAAAGTATGTAGCAGTAAATTGAGTTTTTCAATTAGTATAAAAATCCCGACCAATTGTTTTTTTTATTATTGATAGGCTCGCGCTTGACCACTATCTCACCTGATGGTAAACGGTGACGTGGTCATCGATGGAGCACTTTTGCCTAGAAGTTACCTATTCACTCTTGACTTAAAGATCCCTAGGTTGTAGCTATCAGGAAACACAGACCCAGGCAAGGAATTCCACTCTTTAGCTGTACGCATAATAAATGTACTTCCAAAACGCTTTGTACGTATGGGTGGGATGATTAACAGATTTTAATCCCATCAGTTTATTAATTTCGGAGGTGGGTTCATATCTCGTAAATTACACTGTGTAGGTCGCCCGGAGGTCACGGTGGAGCGTACGGTAAAGGCGTGCCCCGCTTGGGCGGAGCACCGCCGGCGCCGTGTTCTTATGGAGGCGTTCGGCGGCAACAACCTCTCGCATCAGACCCTGGTACAGGCCATGGTCCGGAGTGAGGAGGAATAGCAGGCGGTAGCTTCCTTCTGCAAGTTAGTACAGCTAGGAAAGTAGGTGGCTGCATGCGCGAAAGATTGGCCCTCGCACCCTGCTGCCTATAGTTCATTCGCGTTAAGAATGCAGTGATTTATCAGTGCAACTGTAAGATAAAGGTGTATTTACAGTGGTCTTAAATCCAAACAAATTATATTTGAAAAGATTAAGTTTAATGAATTTATAACAATTCACTTAAACAGCTTTGATTAGTTAGGGGGCGGGGCTAAGCCGACGGACAATGATGACTTTACTGCAGTTTTAACGCGAATGTACTATAGTTAATATTCTGACCCCGATTTCAACCCATTGTAGCGCGAGCTTGCAGACGACTAGCAATAGGTAGCTCGCCGTCCAGCCGTCCGGCAATAAGGAGATGTCAGGAAGACCGGGCCTAACAGGGCCCCATGGGGGTCACGCGTTCGCTTCTGAACGGATAACCCGGGGCCCTGGAATGTAAGGTAAAGAAAAAACATAGGTCTGGGTTTTAGACAGTAAATATCTGACACAACCTCTCATCGCTCCCCGCCCGGGAGAAGTCATTGAAAGATATTCTACAAAAAAAAAACTCGTGAATTAAACTTAGTTCATAGGGTTAACCAGAAGACACTTAGCAGGTAAGTACCAAAATGTAGTCCGTCTAATGAAAGCGCGACCTGAGAAAAAAAAAGGTTAACTCCAAAAAAAATGTATGTGGTATTACTAAATAGTAGGAGAATCATGTCTTGACACTTAACAATTTTTTTATTTCCTAAAATTGCGGCTGAATAATGGAGCCAATTAAATTTAAAAAAAAACTCCAGGTCGCGCTTTCATTAGACTCACTCTATAGAACTATAATAAAAGAATAATCTTCCAACACAGGCATGTTGATCCATAAATCCGTGGCACTCAAACTTTCCTTCTTAAAATATTTTTATGCGCCTGTAAAAAGAGGGTCCAAGGCTATGCTTCCGAGAACAAATTAAAGAGATGCGCTAAGAAACTTTGACTTGTTAGCTTTACACTTTGTGGAGAGAAGAAACATATTAAATATTGAGAGGACTTTAGTTTGCTAATAAATATTTCTTAGTAACACTATTGTGTCTCAAAAAGTTTAAGTTAATCTAAATGCCGTCCGCCTTCTGGGCACATTTTCAGATGACAGCGATGTGGAGGAGTACTTCGACGCCTGAGTGTGTATTTTATATTTGTATTATATGTACATAGCTAGGTTTAACTTAAGCTTTTTATTAAAAAAAATAGTATTTGTATATAAATTGTATTAATAGTTTTAAATAAATAACATTTTCTGAAAAATAAAACTTTTGCAATATAATAAACGGAATTTAAATAGATTTATAACATAAACTCTTATGACAAACTAGTGTGCGTGGAGACTGCATAATGTGCAAATTTTAGAACAAGTTAATTATTTTACAGATCAAAATAAACACTAGTTTATATCGATTTAAAAAAAAAAGACACACACATTCACCAAAAGTAAAGACCAAATCAACGCAAGCTTAAAAGAGATGTCAGCAAAACAGTACCGGGTAACCGTAGAGGGTTGAAGCCTCTGAGGCCATGGGTTGACTACGGAAAGGAAAACCCGGGACCTTAAAACGAAGGCAAATAAGGAACAAAGGAGTTGTATTTAGTCAGTAAAAGTCTGACACCCCTCAGCTCTCCCGCTTAGCCCAAGTAAAGAAGTAATTTTGATGATTTTCCAACTTAAAAAAATAAACACCAAAAGACCAAATATTTTGTTCAGAATATAAAACAAGGTAATTTAGTCATCCATCTTAATTTTTCAAGTCTCAGACTAGTGGACTAGAATTTACTTCACTGACGCTAAATTACAGTAATTTTTCTACAAATGAAGAAAAATGAAACTGGAATACATTACATTGTTCGCAAACATTCACTTATTTTCTTTCTTTCTAGTTTATTAATAATTTGTAACAATAGCTTGCTAAGAACTTCGTTAGATCTTGCAGAATAAAAAATGGCGGTGCTTGTTTTGTAGCCTGATTCACATAAAATCAAACAAATAAAATATCGTTGAAGTTTTATCGTTGTTTGATTGCAGTCCTACTCAAAATCGGTATTCACATGTTCCTTGAAAGGGATACGATAGAACGACAATTCAATTGCCTTGTTACTAAACGATCTATCAACAACTTATTGCCAGTTACATTATTATGTATTCTATTAGGATAATTATGGACATAGCTGAATATGCGTCAACGACAATTCAATCCAATAACTTGAAAATCGGTGTACATGTGTATACGATAATGGTCTAAACGACTAACGCCCGAAACCAATAACCTATCTATCACATACCGGAGATAGAAAAACAAATGATAAAACAGAATACATGTTTAATTTTTGTATTGTATCTTTTGTTTTACTATCTCCAGTATTCCAAAGCTGGAGATAAATAGGTTATTGGGTTCAGCCGTAAGTCACAGCGATATCGTTATGATTTTGATTACGTGAATCGGACTATTGAGCTCTTTTTATTATTTCTGCTGTCGGAAAAATTGTTAGCATTGTGTGGTTTGCAGATTTATGTCTGAAATGTATAATGAAGTGTAAGTTTACAATCCAGTAGGTTTTACTTTCGCTTGTTTTATTACCAGTGACTGCTCGTGTGTAGGTAGAAATTTAGACTAGTCTACATTTTTTTTATAGAGAGATGTGGTGGCCGAGTGTACTTTGTATAATTTATTTCATCACCGCTGCCGCGTTGTTCTCAAATTTCAGGATTCTTCTATTAAGGGTTCTGATTTAATGAATGCCACCGATGCTGCAGTTAGCATAGTCTACACAACATAAATATATAGTTTGGTTACATAGTTTATCAAGTTTACCAACGTTTTGAAAAGAAGTACAAATATTCTGTTGGCTTAGATGCGGAACCCTAAAAACATTAAAAGCGAATATTATGTAGACTTGTTAAACTTTCAAATTAATTAGGTACTATAAGAATAGTTCTGCACAAATTGCTTTATCTTACTGCGTATAAATTAAACATTTACCAGCTACTTCAGAGTTTAATAGGTAGTTAATTCCTTTAGCGCCAGTTTTCATGATTGCAGTCTAATATAGAAGTGCTTATTATATTTTATGAGATAAAGAAGCAGTTGAGTATAAAAGAGAAGAAGTTTAATAAATAGCTCTAGGGAAGTTTTTAAGTGGAATTTTAGTGTAAATAGGTACCTACTAACATTTATTTAAATTCCTACATTATTTAATGTGCACTTAGCTAAGTACTCGTAGCTTGTAACAAGAATCACGCTTTGGCATATAGCGCCGTCCAATTTTCCCAGCAAACTTGAAATAAAACTCTTAAATCGTTGAGCAACCTGAGCAACAGAACAAACCAAACCATAAACCCAATCGCTGATTATGTCATAGACTATGTTTTGCATGGCGGTCCCACAGATAACAAAATATGTGAGACGCCACAACATCATTACATATTACGGATTTCGCTGGCCCTCACCAGATCATCAGTCCAACTTATGGCAGGCCTTTCAACGCAGTGCCTTCTGGTACGCGCTACTCCAGAACTATTCAGAGCCATCAACCATCTATTCTACGAGCAATGTGCCCTATCCACTGCACTGAAGTTTGGCGATAGGGACGAAAAATTCTCGAGTGGCGACTACACTCCGGAAGACGCATTGTTGTCAGGCCTTCCAACATCAAGGTGGCACTAGTGAGGGTCGCAGGAACCCGATGGATGCGAGATGCACAGGACCGGTCGTTGTGGCGACACTTGGAGCCTGTGTCCCGCAGTGAACGTCTTTCGGCCGAAATTATGAATGAGTAAACACAAAAACTACCACAAAAAAGACACAAACTAATCGATTTCTCTACATTTCAAGCTAATTTCCTCATAAAAAACGTTGAACAGAAATAAAAAAGGGTCGGTGCAATTTCCCCTTTGATTACACTCTGCGGCCGGGAGTGGCCGCAGATGCATCGCCGATGGAATAGGGTGGCCATTAGTTACTGCGAAGAAGGATGAGTACATGCGTTAGAAGAATTTCCATGAAAATTCTTGCACGTTCTTATGCATAAAGATTTACGGTTTATTGTATCTGTGAGCTTTATTTTCCTGACTGACTGATTTTTTGACAAGGTACCTAATGATGTACTTATTGAGTCAAAACTCAGTGCCGATGTCGAAGACTTTGTCTTCGACATCGGCACTGAGTTGCAAGCCTTTTGGTCACTTCGGGGAGTGTGCACTGAATTTGCACAATTTAATTCCGCCAAGTCCATTCCGTCATCGGACCACTAGACGTACGGCAATGCGCCACCAGTATATGGTGAACATTCCACCCATACGCACAAAGCATTTTGGGAACATATTTATAGTGCGTACAGCTAAGGAGTGGAATTCCCAGTCAGAGTCTGTGTTTCTTGATAGCTACAACTGAGAGGCCTTTAACTTAAGAGTGAATAGTTTGCTTCTAGGCAAGCGTGCTCCATCATCGGCCCCATCGTAGCTTATCATCAGTTGAGATAGTGGTCAAAGGCGAGCCTACTCAAAATAAAAAAAAATTACGTAAAGATTTACGGTTTGTGATGTTTTGTTTTGCTTTATTTTTCTGACTTACTTTTTGACGACGTCCGTCAATATAAAAAGAGACATACTCGTACATAACAATCATATTCTTAGTCCCATTAGGAAACCTTCATTATTTAACTAACAAACGCTTCCTAATCCGCATATCTCACACAGACCGATTCGAGAACCAATCGGAGCTTTCACAGTTTCCTCACATTTTTCAATATTCCGAACAATGAGGACCGCCGCTCGAGATAGCTCGAGAACCGTTCGCCAGCGCTCGAGATTAGCTTTAAATTCAAATATTCAATGGTTTTTAAAGCACCACATTGAGGAGCGTTATTTTCAATTATTCTTTTCGAGCGGGTATGTGGGACAATCTGCGGTGAAGCCGTGTGTGCAGCTGATCAATAATCTGGAGCGGAAGGTTCGTTAAGAGTAGTGTAAGGATGAATTGAATTTGAATTTCTATTTGAATTCGTGTTTTTGTAAGGTTTTAGGGGAATTAGATAAAATCGAAAGTTTGGTAAACAAAAAGTTAGGTATTGCATCAGACGATTTAGACGCTTATTATATTCCACACGTAGATGTTGGTGAAAATTTTCGTGCGGAATTCTAACTCGTTAACCGTAGAAAAAAGTAAAATCAAAGTGTTTACACAATTTAAAGAGTGCACTAGTGGAATTTTTCTATTGGATGATAAGATTGATAAGAATCTTTTAATTACAGTACATGATGACAGCGGTGACAAAACCTTTTATTTTCGATCAAGCACCTATACCTGTACATCTAGAAAACAAAACAACTTTCATGCAACTGGCATGACCATTCTTGATTGAAACTGTATTGAGCTCTGCCAATCGAAATGGTCGTCAAAGAACTGAAACAGAAAAACCTTAACAAAGAGTCAGCTGGGTAGAAAACTGAAAACTAACAACGCCAGTAACGTTCGACGAAATTGATGTTACCTTTGCAATATTTTTCAGTACCTGTGCCTCGTTCACGTAGGAATCTAATGACGGCGTTAACGGACGGCTATGCCCGAATACTGGACTAAGCAAAGAATTAAACTGGCAAAAGAAAAAGAATAGTTTTGCCATTAACACGCTTTTTAGGGTTCCGTAAGTAAAACGGGAAAAACGGAATCCTTATAGGATTATTTTGTTGTCCGTCTGTCTGTCTATCTATCAAGACCTTTATATATATAATACCATATTACTCAAGTCTGTGGTCCCTTGAAACTGTGCAAAAATCAAACTTAAGTTAACGAAAAAAATACATAACAGCAAAACATAGCACCTCCTCTTTTTTAAAGTTAGTTAAAACCCACCTTCTAGGTACAGTCATCATCTGCCTAGCCTTTTCCCAACTATATTGGGGTCGGCTTCCAGTCAAGCCGGATTTAGCTGAATACCAGTATTTTACCTTACCTTCTAGGTACAGTCACCAGCAAAATTCATAACCAATCTTCAAATTCAGCATTCTCGACTAATAACACTCGTAAGTACGAGTAGTTCCACTGTCAACTAAAACATTATTGAGCTGACAAGCGGTCAGTGTGGTTGCAAGCCAGCTGTCGCCATTTTGGATCTGCGGTCTTTATTCACGAGTGCAATTCTCACTGACGAACCTAGGAATTGGTTTAGAGTAGTCCTAGAGTTATTTACAGTATCACGGTCCAGTGGTTCAATCGTAGAATTGAAACTGATATTGGTTCAATTAATTGGATTTCATTGTTCTTGACGTTTCTCAGGAAGTGTGTTAATTAGCTTGTATATAAATAGGTACATTGGTAATGCGTTTGACATGATGTCAGCCGCATTAGTGTTTGACTCTCTATGCCCATACATAGAGCGTTATTGGCCTATGATGTAGCCACTACTGCTTTTCGACGTCTTAAGAGTAAGTAGGGAGCGCTAGGACAGCCCGCCAAAATAATTTATTTTTAATTACTTTACATTTTACAAACTAGTGCGCCTCACCATCAACGATTGCATCACTGCTTACCTTCAGGTAGGATCGCGATCAAGCACTAGTTTATATAAAAAAAAATACAGGTCTTTCCAAGATGGAAAGGCTTTTGCCCTGCAGTGGGACAAAACGGGCTTATAATAAAAAAATAAGTGAATGTCAAGTTGTATGTTGATTCATTTGACTTTGTAGCGACTACGATCATCGACATCTACACATGACGTCACAGAATCCTGCATCGCGCAAGCAAATTTCTCCGCGCGATTTGAATAGATACAACAGCCCGAAATCATCTATCGGGCAGTAGCCCACCGGACATAACACCCCGTCCGGTCGGAGGATCCTCCCTTTTCAACGGAGGTATGTGGGACTTTACTCTCTGTTCCACTACCTCCAAACTGGTGACCCTCGAGCATGAACGTCAGCGCAGCCTTCGTGCAGCAACCACGTCGTGACGTCATCATCACTTCCTCAAGCTTTCGAGCAGCGAGCCACGCAGCCAGCACGGCACTGAGGGTATCATGACCACCAGCATGCCCACCTGGTCATACCTGGTCATCACCTTCAGCCTCATCATCGACCTTGGCGCACTGCACCTTCGGCCAGTCACATGAAGAGCTATGAAGAACCTCTCCTGGTCGATGCCAGCAATCAAGCCCTACGTCGCACAGTCCAGCTCCGACTCACTGGAGCCAACTGCATAACTCCGACCCACTGGAGCCCGCAGCATCATCCCGACTCACTGGGACATCATCATCCCGACTCACTGGGACATCATCACCCCGACTCACTGGGGCATCATCGCAGACAGTTCCGACTCACCGAGAACTATGCGATATCCGGTTCCGACTCACTGGAACCAGCAGCATTACTCCGACTCACTGGAGCCTTGCAGCATCGTTCCGAGTCACTGAAACGACACCACCCCGATTCACTGGGGCATTACCGCAGTACAAAGTTCAGACAGCAACCCACTGTGAACTATGTGGTATTGGGTACCAACCCACACAAAAAGCAACCTACCGCTGGCCTGGCACGCATCATAAGAAGCATCAAGGACTATCGATCTCCGATCTCCGGAGGGGAGTGATGTAGCGACTACGATCATCGACATCTACACATGACGTCACAGAATCCTGCATCGCGCAAGCAAATTTCTCCGCGCGATTTGAATAGATACAACAGCCCGAAATCATCTATCGGGCAGTAGCCCACCGGACATAACACCTCGTCCGGTCGGAGGATCCTCCCTTTTCAATGGAGGTATGTGGGACTTTACTCTCTGTCACACTACCTCCAAAACTTTTTCATGAAAAAGTTGTTCAATAGGATAAACTGAGAGGGTTGTATAGATGATTTTAATGGACCCTATATATTTCCTAATTGAATCCTGTTTATAATAATTTAGTATCTAAATAGTAACCCGTAGTGTAGTGATTTCCGTAACTAACAGAAGTCGGATAGTTTCCCGGAGTGCGGTCTGCGGTTCGGTGCAGATGTAGCCAAACTATGAACTTTGCAGTTAGCTGCAACTTTGTGGGAGGCTGCAGCTAATAGGATATTAATTTATTGTGGTAATCATAAAGAGATCAGACGTTAACAGATGTGTTACTTTTTTGGTTACTTGTTCCTTTTTTTTGAGATAGGACATTATGAAATAAATTCTCCCGCTCTGGGTCGAGCATGAGGAGTCTTAAACTTATACTGACTAAAACCTACTTGTGTTTTTTCAGTTGCTTTTTCCATTTCAGAGTCATGTTGACTCTTTCAAACATTCCCCAAGTTAAATCTCAGACCAATTTAAAAATAATCTTAAGTTAAGAGTGTTTTTTAATTGTTTTTCCATTCAACAATCATCATCACCTCAGCCAAAAGACGCCCACTGCTAGACATAAGTCTCCCCCAAGCGTTGCCACAACGACTGGTCCTGTGCGTCTTGCATCCATCGGATACTCACCAGGTCATCAGTCCAAAGGTGGACTGGTGACCACAAGGTGTGGGAGGCCTTACAACGCTGCGTCTTTCGGTATATGCGATCCTTTCGTCCCAATAAACCATCTGTTCTACGAGCATTATGCCCTGCCCACTGCCACTTCATGAAGAGTGTGTATTAACGTTTGAATCCCCAACCGGTCCTATGAGACCGCGCTGTTATTGTTTTACTATTGTGTCTCGTTTCGCGGGTATCTGAGTAATTAAACATCCACAAAACAAACGATCCAACACGAACCCAACATAAATCAATCTAATATCCCAAAAACAATGTCGCATCCTAATTTAATTTCCTGAAGACGGATGAGCTTTCAATAAAATAAATCATTTATCAATTTTAAATGCAAATCTGTGAATTACTTACTGAAGAAGATCAGGGAACGTGCCAAAAAGCTGCATCGACTAATTGGCTAGCATCCATAAATTTTGTCGCAAATCTGCATTTTGAGCTCAATTTTTTTGCGATTCTGTTAATTTGGTCGGTGTAACTGGCTCTCCGGAATTTGTTTTTTACTCTGTTAGAAGTGACTCCTCTAATGAGTATTTGATGTGCAGTTAGCAATCGGTATAGTTGCTTTAGTTCTTTTGAAGAAACTACTGCGATGGAGCATGAGCAGTGGTGGCCGAGTGGTAACTGGCCCTGACTTACAAATTATAGGTCGCGTTTTAAACCCAGTCAGGCGCATTACTTTGTGTAATTTATTTAATCATGGCTTCTTCTGGTGAAGGAAAACTTCATGAGGAAACAGGTATGTTCTAGAACCAAAAATTCGAAGACATGCGACATCCACCAACTGGCACTGCGTGGTGGATTACGGCACATTCCCTCTTCTATAGAGAAAGCCTGAATCCCAACAGTGGGAACATTATAAGGGCGATAATGTTAATGTTAAATGTGTCAATTGTACGTTTTAACCTTCTAGTTCTAGGTATAGCAGCATCCTTCCTAATCAATCAAAGAGTTATTGACCCTAAGGATACAATTTCCACTCCGAAGCGATTGTTTCCAAAGTTACGACTGTTTGTGTTAGGTTACGCTCGAAGTTACAATCTGACATAACAGTATTATGGAAACTTCGGTGAGTTTGTCTGTTTAATTTGTACCAAATAACTATGATATTGAATCTACTGATAAACTGATTGAGAGTATCCCTCCCCTCCTTCCCTAACCTTATACCAATTCATTTTAGTTCAGAGCAGCATGGTATATACAATGTCAACATCGTCATCATCATTTCAGCTAAAAGACGACAACTGTTGGACATAAGCCTCTCCTTTGACATGTATTGTATTTTTAATTTGGAATAATTATAATTTAAATTTGACATTTTAATGACATTAATTCATAATTTTATTGACTAATTTCCGTATGGTGTCTGGAACCGAAGAATTTACACCATCCCATCTCTTCCCGTGGGTGTCGTAAGAGGCGACTAAGGGACACACCAGAAAATGGGCAGCAGCATTTTCTGTGCATTTCAACATCTACACTGCGATCGCCAACCCGCATGCCAAGCGTGGCGATTATGGCAAAAACCCCCCAACAATGCAGACACGCAAAACAAAACGGCCCCTAGTACCCGGCAGCCCGTCTAACCTTGACTACGGTAGCGGTCAAGGCTACGGCGAGGCAAGGGGTGCGAAGAATCTCCGGAGGAGGCTAGGCTACCCCTTACAACGACTCGACCTGGCAACATACAACACGCGTACACTGCGGACCGACGAGAAGATCACCGAACTTGAGGAAGAGTTGAGCGGGGTACGATGGAGTATTGTGGGATTATCCGAAGTCCGAAGACAGGGGGAGGACACGATAATTCTCAAATCCGGTAACCTGCTCTATTTCCGGGAGGGCGACCAGCAGTCCCAGGGTGGTGTCGGGTTTTTCGTCCACAGGTCCCTTGTGAACAATGTGGTGAGGATCGAGAGTGTGTCGACCAGGGTGGCTTACCTTATACTCAAAATATCGGCAAGATATTCGCTGAAGGTCATACAGGTATATGCCCCAACCTCGACACACTCCGACGACGAAGTAGAGACCATGTATGAGGATATATCCAGAGCCATACATGGTTATAAGACTCACTTCACCGTGGTCATGGGGGACTTCAACGCTAAACTGGGCAAACGAGACGGTGATGAGCTGCGAGTGGGGCAATTTGGATTTGGACGGCGGAACCACCGGGGACACCTACTGGCTAGCTTTATGGAGAAGGAGGGCCTCTACATGATGAACTCTTTCTTCAAAAAGCGTGAGCATAGGAGGTGGACCTGGCAAAGCCCCGATGGTGCAACTAAAAATGAGATTGACTTCATCTTGTCGACGAAGAAGCAAATATTCAATGATGTCTCTGTGATCAATGCAGTGAAAACTGGTAGTGATCACCGCATGGTGAGAGGCACATTGAATACCAACATCAAGCTTGAAAGGTCTCGACTGGTGAAGTCTACGCTCCGTCCAGCACAAATCCAGCTCCAAAACCCCGAGAGCTTTCAGCTCGAACTCCACAATCGTTTCGAGTGCCTAGGTAGCTCCGTGGACGAATGTAACGATGGGTTCGTGGAAACTGTCCATACGGTCGGGTCTAAGTTTTTCAAGACCCACCGTACAAATAGGAACAAGAAGCTCTCGGATCCGACTCTCGAGCTCATGAAGAAGAGGCGTGAGATGATTCTGCAGTCTTCAGACGATTTGTGCAGATACCGTCAGCTCAATAGACAGATTTCGAAGTCCTTAAAACGCGATCTTCGCCACTTTAATTCCGAAAGGGTTAAGGACGCGATAGAGCGGAATAAGGGCTCCAAAGTTTTTGCGAGGGATCTGTCTATTGGGCAGAGCCAACTCACGAAACTGAAGACCGACGATGGCAGAGTCATATCCGCTAAATCGGAGCTCCTGGGAGAGATCGAGGCATTCTATGGACAGTTATACACGTCTATCTCTAAACCCACGACAAATCTAGCGAGTGATCCAAGAGCTAGATTGACCCGACACTATACCGAAGATATCCCGGACGTCAGCCTGTACGAGATTAGGGTGGCTCTGAAACAACTTAAACACAATAAGGCGCCGGGTGAGGACGGAATTACGGCCGAACTTCTGAAGGCGGGTGGAAAACCGGTCCTTAAGGCCCTTCAGAAGCTATTTAATTCCGTCATACTCGAGGGCAAAACGCCACAGGCATGGGGCAGAGGTGTGGTGGTACTCTTCTTTAAGAAGGGCGACAATGCCCTCCTTAAGAACTACAGGCCCATCTCACTTCTGAGCCATGTCTACAAGTTGTTTTCCAGAGTCATCACGAATCGTCTCGCACGCAGGTTCGACGACTTCCAGCCTCCTGAACAAGCCGGATTCCGAAAAGGCTTTAGCACCGTAGACCACATACATACGCTACGGCAGGTTATACAGAAGACTGAGGAGTATAACCTGCCTCTCTGCTTAGCGTTTGTGGATTACGAGAAAGCCTTCGATTCGATCGAGACTTGGGCTGTACTGCAGTCTCTCCAACGGTGCCAGATTGACTATCGGTACATCGAAGTGCTGAAATGTTTGTACAAAAACGCCACCATGTCAGTCCGACTCCAGGATCAGACCTCGAAACCTATCCTTTTACAGCGGGGTGTGAGACAGGGAGACGTTATCTCTCCGAAACTGTTCACGGCCGCATTGGAGGATGTCTTCAAGGTTCTGGAATGGAGAGGGCGAGGCATCAATATCAACGGCGAGTACATCACTCACCTTCGGTTTGCCGACGACATAGTAGTCATGGCTGAGACTACGGAGGAGCTCAGTACAATGCTCGGTGATCTCAGTAGGGCTTCCGAAAGAGTGGGACTCAAAATGAACATGGACAAAACCAAAGTCATGGTAAACATCCATGTAGCTCCCACTCCTATCAAGGTCGGAGACTCTACACTCGAAGTTGTGGACGACTACGTCTACCTGGGACAGACGGTCCAGTTGGGTAGATCTAACTTCGAGAAAGAGATCAATCGTCGAATCCGACTCGGCTGGGCAGCGTTCAGGAAGCTGCACGGTATCTTCTCGTCCAACCTACCGCAGTGTCTCAAGACAAAAGTCTATGACCAGTGTGTGTTGCCAGTGATGACATATGGCTCGGAAACGTGGTCGCTCACAATGGGCCTCATCAGAAGGCTTAAAGTCACCCAAAGAGCAATGGAAAGGGCTATGCTCGGAGTTTCCTTGCGCGATCACATCAGGAATGAAGAGATCCGCAAGAGAACTAAGGTTACCGACATAGCCCGAAGAATCGCCAAACTTAAGTGGCAGTGGGCAGGGCATATTGCTCGTAGAACAGATGGTCGATGGGGACGGAAGGTTCTAGAGTGGCGGCCACGTACCGGAAGACGCAGCGTCGGAAGGCCTCCCACAAGGTGGACCGACGACCTGGCGAGGGTCGCGGGAATCCGATGGATGCGAGACGCGCAGGACCGGTCGCTGTGGCGACGCTTGGGGGAGGCCTATGTCCAGCAGTGGACGTCTTTCGGCTGAGATGATGATTGACTAATTTATATAATGACTTATGACTACTTAGACATTGAATTATAATTAAAACTATGCTCGTATAATTTTGATGTTTATATCTCTCATCCCAAAAATTTGTACGCCGCGAATTATGCGGCTGAACATGCTAGAACTTTTTTTATTTTTTTATTCAACTATTATAAGTATTGCATGCAATGTATCATGTACACCATGTTTAAACAAATAAATTTTTACTTACTTACTTACTTACTAAGTGTCGCCATAACTACGGCCCTATGCATTTCGCATCCATCGGATTCGTGTTCAACGTGTGGAACATTTTCTCTATTTACCGTCAAACTCAAAGCATTTAGTATAATGAAATTATCCAGGGCTTTTTTCAAGGTGTGAAATCATCAGAATGACTTCTCCCGCTCTTGGGCGGAGCGGGAGGACGTGTCAAACTTTTACTGGCTAAAACCAACTTTGTTCTAAAATAAAAAAAAACAAAATCGATACGAGTACCTGGGCATTTATAAAAGGCTTAGCGGTCGAGGCGCGCGTAGAACACTACGTTCCACGCGCGCCTTAAAGAGATGTCAACTTAACCGTAGGAGCTCAGCAGGGCCGATGTACACTGAAGTCACAGGGAATATAAGGCAACCCAAGAATGCGAAGGGCAACAAAATAACATAGGTGTCGTTTTGTTCAATAAAAGTCTAAGACCTCCCGCTACATTCTAGAGCAATAGAAGTCATTGGATGATTTTCCAAATTACAAAAAAAACACTATACAAGCAAATCACTCTTTACCGAAGACTAACAGATAGATGTTGACTTAGTTAACAAATGAACCCATAATGTTACCAAATCAGATAGGCCGAAGGTACTTGATAAAGGGAATTGATAGGGCGGTTTCCTCGACTCCTAATGACCGGAAAAACTAATGGACGAGGGCCGAAATAATCGGTAGAAGAAAAACAGTGTTTATGGACGAAAATGGTTTAGGTGTTCATTTGTTTACATTACCGCCATCTAAAACTATTGCTAGAGGTGAATTCTTAGTGTGTCATGCTTTAAAGACTGATGACCGACCTTGAATTTGATGTATATAGGAACGAATAGCATAGCATAATAGCATCAGCTTTATAATGTTCCCAATGCTGGGACTTAGGCCTTCTTTTTAAGAGAGGGAACCCAGTGTGGGTTGGTGAATGTCACATGTCTTCTAAATTTTGGATCTAGGACAAGACGGTTTCCTCACGATGTTTTCCTTTAACGTTGTAGAAGTGATGTAATAAATAACACAAATTGATGCGCCTGGGTTTGAACCAGTGAACTGCATCGTGTAAGTCATAGCAGTTACCACCGGGTCATTACTGCTCAAAACCACACCATATAAGACAAAAATGGTTAAGATGTTTATTTGTTTGCATTACTGTCATCTAAAACTATTGCTAGATTCAATCTCCAGTGTGTCATACTCTAAAGATATTTAATCCCTTCTTGACTGCCGACCCTGATTTTAATGTGTTTACGAACGAATAGAGTTCAATAATGCACGTTTATCTTATGTTCTATGACAGAAAAAATGTGAAAATGTCGAAGTTCCATACAATTTTAAATTATTTATTTATTCAAAGTTATGTTATTCAAACATGCTAATGTAATAATCGAAATCATATTTATTCTAATATCCTATACTACTGTCAACTCATTGTTAAAACATGGAAATCATTAATGAATTATGTGTTAATTAATGACTTCCATGTTGCAATGATAAATAATTAATGTATTTGGATTTATTTTATTCATTACTAGCATTTTGTCTGCGACTCTTTCAGGAGAGTTGTTATTTATTTAGTTTAGAATTTGTGCCATTCTGTGAATTCAAGTTTAACTATAAAAAAGAATTGAAATTGTCTATAAAATCTTTAACATCCTCCAAAACGTTTCATGGAGGTAACTTTGAAAGTCGAATGAAAACTTTTAATATTTACTTTGACTATTATTTGTGCTATGTTTCATGTAATAAAAACCTCTTCTAATCTTGTTCATACCTGTATATCTTATGTATAAAGCAAGAGTAAGATCTTCATCTAAATTCTCCGTCATTTCCTCCTCTAAACTTAACTTAGTCTACTTTAGCCTAAGTTAACAGTGGTACTAGTTCTCGGTTCGATAGTTTAATTTCGTTGTCATGGCGAATGTTTCATGCGGAATAGAGGATGGTTCCTGCAAAAGTTCTTATAATACGGCTACTAATGAAATCGTGTATGTCTCTTTAAATTATTAAATTTATTTAGTAAAACGGATCCCTGTTACTAAGATTTCTTTGTCCGTCCTTCTGTCTGTCTGTCTGTCACCAGGCTGTACCTCATTAACCGTGATAGCTAGCGCGATAGGCATTAAGTCCGCCAATGTACTTATATGTTGCATGAAGTATCAATAAATAAATAAATAGCTAGACAGTTGAGATGATCCTAAATTATGTATTTGTGTTGCTGCTTAAACAACAAATACTAAAAACAGAATAAAATAAATATTTAAGTGGGCTTCCATACATTAAACGTGATATTTTCTGCTCTTTTTTCGCTAGTAACAGTACAGATTCCTTCATGCGCAAGTCGGAGTCCGCTTGACCGAGTTTTAGTTCTGGTAAGCGGACAACCACCTCTCTTTCCGACTTTTTTTGAAGGTAGGAAATCATAAGAATGACTTTTCCCGCTTTCGGACGTAGCGGGAGGACGTGTTAGACTTTTATAACTAACTAAAAACCACTCCATTCCTTCATTGCCTTCGTTTTAGGGTCCTGAGTTTTCCTTTCAAAAGCCAACCGATGGCACCAGAGGCTTCTACCCTGCTGGGCCCCTATGGTTCAACATCTCTTTGAGACGCGCGTAGATAATCTCTTTCTTACTCTGATTGATATTCAGTTCAACAGCAACAGAGTAACAATATGATTTTCCTCTTATCTATCCATATCGAGCAAGCCCTCGAGTGTGCCGATCGGTTTAAGTTAATACCAATATAATGTATGTTAAAGTCACGTAGTCACGTATACCAGAGATACTGGAGTAACGTGCAGGATTATGCTTATACTAATTTAATTTATATCAATTTCTAAATAAAGAAAACTGTGTCGATCTCATCAAATTCTGGAGTTGTTTATAGAAATATATTTTTTATCGCTAAAAATATTTAGAGTCAAATAATTCTTTTTCAAATTGGAAAAGAATTGATATTGCATCATTTGAATTCGAGTCACATGATAAATCCAGACAATGATTACCAATCAGACAATCACCAAGAAATAAATACGTTTGTGTTTGCTGGGAGAAAACTCATTGTTGAGTTAAGGTCGCTTTTGTATAAGAATTGTTAAATAGCTGACTTTTAATGATAAATTTTGTGTTCACTAAAGACATAAGAATCAATCTGATAAAACACACTTGTTACTTCCAGTCGTCAGCGATCTGGAAGAATTTTTTGACGCCATAGAGGTATAGGTAGTGTAGAGGTAGTTTTAATTAGTTAAGTGTTTTTATTTTTCATGTTCTATCTATGTTTAATAAATATATTATTGTGATACAAAAAATCTGATAAATAAATCCTGCAAAAAGATAACTTCTCCCAACAAAGTTTCTTCAAGATCCCACAAGTTAACAGATACGAGTAGATTCACACACTTATAAGTATTCTCCCCAAGTAAGACACTAAGAATACTAATTAATCAAACAAGTACTTCATCTTATTAATTTAGCGGAACACCAAGAAAGTGTACCGCTAAACACAGCGCTATGAAAGCTCGAATAAGAAAGAGAACTACCATTAATTAGAGCAAGCTACTCCGGGGTAAAGATGCGGACACACTGAAGCTTAGCTGCCGGTCAGTGGGGCGGAGAAAAGCACCACATCAAAAATACTCTCCGTAATAAACTTAATTTTATAAATAATCCAAAGAGATTCAATGAGAACAGTGGTAGTCTTTAGTAACGGCTCTGACTTACGAATTGTAGGGAGCGGGTTCACTCCCAGCCAGGCGCATTAATTTGTGTAATTAATTTCATCACCACTGCTCTCAAATCGGTGAATGAAAACATCGTGAGGAAACCGGTATGTTGTAGAACCAAAACTTTTAAGGACATGTGACATCCACCAGCCCGCACTGGGCCGCGTGGTGGATTACGACCCATTTTCTTCCTAGAAAGGATGCCTGAGTCCCAACAGGGGGAACATTAAGAGGCTGATGCTATGCTAAGGTTATCTGGTAGATATTGCTGTCAGTGATGAAGCCGCCATTGTACCCATAGATTTAAGTTTCTGTAAAATGGTTACTATTTTGATGTATGTACCTACAATAAAGTTTTTTTTATTCTATTTTACACCGTTCCTAGTGGATATTGCGAGCAATGTGACTGACCAATTCCCGGTCCGCTCGACTCCATTCTATCCAGTTCCCTGTCAGTGGGACCACACCCTTTGGCTGCCAAGGAGTTGGTCGGAAGGAAAGTTAGTTAGCGTAATGCTAAGATGATTTAATTCGGTTCTCTGGTCATTGAACTGTGTGCTTTCGGTTTTGGAATTGTTGCCACTGTGCTTTTGATACCTTTGTTGCTTCGTTTTTGCTTTGGTGAACGACTGGTCTAGAGGTTAGTGGCCCTTACTGCTATACTGGAGGTCGTGGGTTCAATTCCCCCCAGGGCAAATGTTTGTGTGATGAGAATAACTATAGAAAAGGTAAAAAGTTAGATCTTAATGTCTGTAGCGACATTTATTTTGCCTCATATGAACTAAAGTTCAAAATCCTGCATCACGCCATAATCGTTCTCCACGCCATTATAACATATTGAACAGTTTGAAATCATCATCTATTGGCTAAGTTTCCCAGACCAGGCACTAGAGTCTTCTGGTCGGAGGATATTTTCTTTTCAATAGAGTTTTACAGAACTTTACACCCTGTTCAGTATTCCATTGAAGATCCAAGAGACAAAAATGTATTTCCGTCCATAAAATGTTGTACAGACGTAATTGCGGTTATACTCGTAGCAAAGTAAGCATACATAGGGACAGACAGTCAGACAGCAGGAAGTGACTTTGTTTTTATACTATGTAATGAAGAAGTCAGAAATAAATTATTTTTAGCAACAGGATTCAGCTGTCACTTTTCAGGTGCAGAACCCTAAAAATCACACTACAGTTACATACTTACACACCAATTATAAAAAAAAAATCGTAATGACCATTGAATTCCCAAATGCCTTCCGCACCCTCTCAAGTCGGCGTAAAAGCCACGTTTCCTTATAAATTAGCCGACAGCCCTAGCCGCATTTTCAATGGAACATTAAGGAAATTGCTCCGGGCAATGAGCTATATTATATGGTGAAGCTATTAGTATGCAAGGAGCGAGCTATTTTGGTAGTCGGTCACCTTATCGGGGTTTGACGTCAGTGTAATGTGGTATTGTGGTTCGAAATGGTGGTTGAAGTGCATTGTCGCTTTTTTTGGAGGATTTATAGTGTATAGTGGATTGAGGTAACAAGAAATATTATTTGTTTTTTATACAGTATGGTGTAGAGACATCTATGACATCACATGAGTGTCACATGAGTCTGTGTGTTTTCTGATGGCTACAATCTGGTAAGGTTATTTCTAGGTAAGCGCGCTCTATCGTCGACCGCATCGTCGCTTTCGATCAGGTGAGATGGCGATCAAGCGCAAAACAAATAAAAACTATAAATTCTGCATCGTGCAATCAAAATTATCCGCGCGATTTGAATAAATGCAACAGCCCGAAATGATCTATCGGGCAATCGCCTATAAGACATAACACCCGTCTGGTCGGAAAATCCTCCCTTTTTAACGGAGGTTTGCGGGACTTTACACTCTGTTCCCCATACCCCCTAAAATGGCATTTGCGAGCAACTTTTGATAGATTATTCCAACTCACTAAGACAACGTTGAAGCTCATAATATATAATCTAAAAATATAGACAGGCGTATAAGATCTTCGAAATTTTTCAATGCAATCCTCTTAGATGTATTACTTTGCAGAGATGCCTTGGATTTAACTCAGCTTAAGCTACATAACGAAAACGTCATCCATGTCTTAAATCTAGACAGTTGAACGTTACTTACGCCCGTTTTCAATAACCTACCGCAGTTCATACATAGATTGCTATCCCCGATAAACAGTAAGATTCTGTCAATCAATATTTTGCGTTTCACAATAAAAGATAAGAGACAGCTATCTTTATTCAATGACAGACAGCTTTTTCCCTCTCATCTATCTAAGCTTCTCGAAACGTTTAGTTCTATGCTAATCACTAAAACATTACATGCTCACAACAAATGTTATTTATTTATTCATAATTAATAAATGTATTTAATTTGTTAACAGCATAAATTTCATTTAAATAAATAAAGAATTTATCTATATTTTTTTACAGAACGATTACGTTTCGTTCTGTAAAAAAATATAGATAAAGTGACATTTGTGACAAGTGATAAATGTGTTCAATACGTCAAAACTGTAAAAATTTCAGATTGAAACAACAAACCAAAAATGTTAGACGTAATCTTAATATATATAAATCTCGTGTCCCAATGTTTGTCCTCAATGGACTCCTAAACCACTTAACCGATTATAATAAAATTCGCACACCATGTGCAGTTCGATCCAACTTGAGAGATAGGATAGTTTAAATCTAAAAAAAAAAAAAAATTGGGTAAAGTAGGGTAGTGTAGGGTAGTGTAGGGTAATGTAGTGTAGTGTAGTGTAGGGTAGTGTAGTGTAGCGTAGTGTAGTGTAGTGTAGGGTAGTGTAGGGTAGTGTAGAGTAGTGTAGGGTAGTGTAGTGTAGTGTAGGGTAGTGTAGGGTAGTGTAGTGTAGCGTAGTGTAGTGTAGGGTACTGTAGGGTAGTGTAGGGTAGTGTAGGGTAGGTAGGGTAGTGTAGGGTAGGTAGGGTAGTGTAGGGAAGGTAGGGTAGGGTAGCGTAGGATATGTAGGGTAGTCATTTGACGGGAAAAATTTCAAAAATAAATAATTGTCTACCCCGTGCGAAGCCGGGACGGGCTGCTAGTACGTAATATAAAAAAAACGATGACCTACATACAAAGAAAAATTATATAAATACCTATGGACTAAACAAACCAATGGAAGTATCATGATGTTGCACACTCATTTCGCCGGCTTACGAGTTCTCTTTTCTGGCATTGGCTTTGCTGGTACGGCGGAGGACTCAGCAACGGGGAACTGGGCAACAAGTTCTCGATAGTCCGAGGTAGACTCGAAGTCAATGTTTACCAAACCAGACTCTTGATATCAATGAAATCCTTGGAAAGGCTGACAATGGTTTTGTGGGAAGCTTCACTACTGGCATTCTTCATGTCTTCCTCATACTGTGTCATTCGTGAGGCAAATGTAGAAGAAAGTTCCTCAACACAGTTTGACAGTTTGGAATAGGTCCATAATAGTGAGATGCAGTGCTGGTAGTATATATGTGTTCCGAAAGAGAGTTGATTTGCAGAGAGTGTGTACCAGATGTTAACAAAGAACCTTAATCAGAATTCTGCATGTAATTACTGTTTTTAATATTTTTAATTAATAAAAATATAAGATCTCAATTTTTTGTGTTCAATTAGAGACTATCCTCAAGAAGAAAAGCAAAGTTTGTATGTTATATTAAGTGTAAGAGTAGTTTAAGTGATATGAAATAAAAATACAGTTAAAATATTATTATTGTATGTAATTTATATAGTAAAGTAATTGTTTATCAGTAGGGGAGAGGTGGCATGAAAGGGACGCGTATTGAAAGGGACAAGACGAATATCTTGTAAAATAAGAAACTTCTAGAAACGAGAATATTTTTGTTCTGTGGCAATCCCGAAGCCCAACCATTCGTACCTAACGTCCCGCTTCTATCATTTCAAACATGGCGACGGCGAGCAAGTGTTCGTAATCGTATACAAAAGTAAATTTTTCGTTATTCTTTAGAAGTGTTTTGTGAAATGTTGTAATTAGATAAGTATTGTTTTACCAGTGTTTCCGATCGACTTAGTTATCGACAAATACGAGAACAAAAGGTCAGAAAACATTTATTAATTGGTAGTAGGTTTTAAATTAATTTTTATTATTTTTGAGTCATATTTATGAAAGGGACACGAAAAATGGTTATGAATGGGACGTCCCTTTCATAACTGTAACATTCATAAACAGTACTTTAATTAGCTAATTAGTACAAATCTCTGTAACACCTAGAATCTGGCTAAAGAATGACTAGTTTTAAGCTTTTCTTATCATCATGTTTTGCAATAAAAAGTATTCTATTTATTTGTCTATCTATTTTGTTGATTTTATAGTAATATTTATGTTATTATTATTTTTGCAGTGTAAATATACCCAGAACACTTGTAGAAGTACACAAAATAGAAGAAGTTGTGAATGAAACTGTATATAAGCATCATTATTGTCTTAGTCTCTCTTATAAATCTTAGTTGATGATTAAATGTAACCAAGAAACCAAATAAGTCAAGACAATTGAGTAAAACTCATATAAAAAATATAAACACTAGTTGTTTAAAAATAAACAATTATAAAACGGTTAATTACTGTTTAATTTCAGTTTCAGTGATTTCTCTAAATAGTTTTTAGTGAAAATTATTGGTTATTATTTTTTTGCTAGTTGCATTACTAGTCATCATTTTACGATTAGCACCAAGTGGGTTTATGTTAGGATAGCCAGATAACCAAACTTTAAGATTGTTGTTTGTTTGTAACTTAAAACACTAGATTTTTAAACATTACCAAACTAGTATTAATATATTGTAAAATGATTTTATATGGATATTATGTACTGTCCCTTTCATAAATGAATTCGTCCCTTTCAATACAGCACATTTATGAAAGGGACAAAATCCACATTTTTTTAAATCGTTAATATGAGTACCTAAGAATAAGGATATATTCATTATTTACTTTTATTTCATTAGAAGATGAATGTAGGTTTTTCATTCAGGTTCAACCTATTTAAAATATTATATAGAGCGTTCACTAGAGCCACTAGAACAAAAATGTCCCCTTCATGCCACCTCTCCCCTAGTAACTATTCCGATGCCAATTCTGAAGAAGAATTTTCATGAACAGTTACATCATTGTCGTGAGAAGTGTCTGGAATTGATACTTCTGGCTCTATTTCTTCCAGGTTCAGATTTCTGGCAATATTATGCAGTACTGCAGTCGCTATAATAACTGCTTGCATATTTTATACTTTTAGCCTACTTTTAATTAAGGATAATACAGGGAATCGTCACTTCAAAACTCCAATGCATCTGAAATAAAATAAGTAGCTATAATTAATAATTTTATCGTATACTAGCTTTAGCCTGCACCTTCGCCCGCGTACATAAAATATAGCTTATATCACTCAGGAATACAGCAGCTTTCTATTGGTGTAAAAATATTAGCAATCGGACCAGTACCTCCATAGATTACCTCATACAAACAAAAAAACAAACTTTACCTCTTTATTATATTAAGTATAGATAATAATGTTAGATAGACCTTTCATCGAGGAAGGGTTTTTAACATCATGCTATGACTAGGTACTAGCAGAGGAATAATAAAGAGAGATGCAGATGAATCCACTTCACAAACTAATGAAAAACAAATTCTAGCTGTTCTTAGGCCCGAATTCCTCTGTCGCTGATGTCGGTCGCGCGTACCGTTGTGTTCTATGAAGCACCACACTGTGACGCTGACATCAGCGGCGCGCAAGTTGCTACGCGCCGCTGACGACGCGCGTCGGTCTCGCTCGTCAGCGCCGCGTTCGTCGGTCGACTGACGCGCTATCATAGTACGCACTAGCATAGTACCCAATGCATAAAATCGTAGAGCCAGAAGTATTTGATGAAGTGAGGATATGCCATGATTCCTGTAAAAAATAAAACTTGATTAAGCTTGATATTAGGTAAAAGCAATAGTGCACTAGCGCGCGCACCTGTGGCCGCTGCGCTGGCCGCGTGCGCCCAGGTGCGCGCGCTATATGGCGATGTCATACTAATGTAGGTATGTATCTCGATGGCCGCCGCGGCCCGCAACCTGGCCGCTAGTGCGCTATTGCTCTAAGAACAGACACTAAAAGAACATTTGTGAACCCATCCAAATTAATACTTAATTTTACGTACCTTTTAGATGTAGCACAATAAGGGTGTATTAAATTAATTAACTGACACACAGTCACTTTATTTAGTCTAAATCTGTAGGCAAATTCGTAATCATTACCTCCTCCCTGCGTCGTATTCCTCAATGCTTAGGGTCGTGACCTCACTGCTTCATCACCTTAGCCCTTACGATGTTTCTCCATCTGTTCCTATCTTTGGCGTTGTGAAGGGCACCGTAAATCGTAGAATTAAGAGCGGCGCGGATCTGGTCGGACCAACGTATTGGGCTGCGCTCGTGAGCCCTTTTTCCATCTACTTTACCGGTCACAATGAGCCTTTCGAGGTTGTCACTTTCTTTCCTTGCAATGTGACCGAAGTATTGCAGAATCCTGCGAAGACACTCGGACGACAGCCGTGAGGAGATTTGAAGCTCTTGCAAGATGGATACGTTGGTCCGAAATGCTGTCCAGGGGATACGGAGCATCTTTCTCCAGCACCGTATTTAGTTTAGATAAATAATTCACCCGTGGCTTATATTCCTTCTGCAACGGTATGATATCGGTATCACTGTCTTCATCGCAATCTATTATCATTTGGAATAATTCCACATCACTATCATCACTGCTATAATATTCCATTATTACAAGAAATTCTACAACGCAACAAATATTTTTCAAACGTCAATTCCCGTTACTGACCGATAATGACAGATACGCATATGGCGTTACTAGAGTTAGCTCCGCCTACCGGAGAGTAACTTCAAACTTATATTGAAATGCAAGTAAGGGAGAATTGTATGAGCGTCCTAACTCTAGTAGACTATCCGACCTCCCGAAAATAGATTGACAACTTTGATAGGAACTGCTGTCGGTCGGTAGGTTATAGGAAAGCAAGTAAGGGCAAAAGGATAGATTTGTTTATCTTTAGTAGCTCCAACTGAAGTTAGATAGCTTATTGAAAACGGGCGTTAGTCACTGTCTCTAACACATAATTATGACGCAAGATCGCCGACACATCCAGACAACAGTATTGGACCCACTGTTGGGTGTTGTCTGGATGTGTCAAGTAGTGAACAAATAGAAACGCCCAGAAAACAGAAGTAAACCGTCTGGATCGTGCCCTAGTTATCCACTGTGCTTAGCACACGCTCCGCACGCTTCTCAAAGAGTAGGTAAGCAAACCGTAGGGTCCCAGCAGGCCCAATGCCCAAATTTTTTAGAAAACATAAAATATTAACATTGCCATGTATTTATATATTAGAATCTTGTATATTTGTTTTCAAAAATAAAAAACTTTTTGAGCAGGCCACAAGCTACTATGCCCCACGATCTATGTACACTAATAAGTTATTTAAACCAAGGACTAATCTCACATGTACAGGTAACAATAGTTATATTATGTGTATAAAATTATATAACAAAATTCCAAATTCTATGAAAATGTTACCCTTTTCTAGATTTAAAAGTAGCTTGAAGAGGTTTTTAATTGAAAAGTGTTTCTATAGTGTACATGAATTTTTAGGTTACAAATTGTAAATCCTGACATATAATCAACATGGATATTATTTACATGATTATTTTTGACATTGTTATTATTGACATGATTATTATTGACATTATTATTATTGACATGGTTACTTTGGACATTTGTAATTATTATCGGTTTTGGTGATTAGTTGTGATGATTTGACACTCGCTAACAGTATTGACATTTATGATTATTTTTGACATTTGTGATTTTTATTAATTTTCATTTATGATATAATACAATTTTACTTTTAATGATATGAATATATGTGTAGTGTAATGAATGCATGATTTTAAATCAATAATTAAAATTACTATCAATTCCTGTTTTATATTTGCACGCCGAAATGAAAGGCAGAATAAGAGATCAAATATTTTTATGTAACAACTTTCTGTACCTTATTTACGCAAATAAACGATTTATTATTATTATTATTATTAATGCCTGCTAGGATCGAAGATTTTCTGAAAAGGAAACCCGTGGTCGCAAAGCACAACTGAAGGACACAGGTATGGTTTAGTCTGTGAAAGTCTGACACGCCTTCCCATTACACCCAAGCGAGAGTTCTCCCACCGCAAAGTTATGAAATGATCACTGTTTTAGGCTATCACGGTTTATTTCACAATTTACAAACAATCAAAACAATTAACAATCACGGAAGATATCCTGTAAGTGACATTTAAAATTATGGAATGGATTTTCCAACTAAAAATAAAGCTTAATCACATATTCATTTAGCATGTGTTACTCAAGACCAATTTACAGAAACCAAAACAATTTCTCACAATCAAATATTTTCAATCCAATCTCCAGTCGTCATTACCCGCAGCTGGTCTGAAAAAGCTGTTCCAAGCTATCAACATTACAGTAGAAGCAGAATTTAATAAAATTCCGATATCCAATAATGTTTCAGACCGGTACAGTAACACGACTTTCTCAATGTGAAAATTCACTGAAAATTTTCTCGATACAAAATCATTCTGCGTTTAAGTGTACAGTTACAATTGTTAGGAGCAGTGTGCACGAGCGGAGTGAGCCAGTTTTAGTCTGAGTGAGTGCAAAGCTTTTGCTCGTAAAATAGGTTAGGCATTTTTCTTTTCGCAGACGAATGGTTGTAAGATAAAAAGTGGCGTCATGTAGTCAATTGATTTGACAGTAGTGTCAGTTCTATTAAGATTCTCGTTAAGCAAATTCATCGCTATTTGTTACGTTTTCTTTACATCCGCTCTAAGGTGGAGATGCAGGGCGTGTCAGATTTTTACTGGCTAAAACCACACCTATGTATTTCAGCTTCTCTTTACGTTTGCTTTAGCACCACGGTTTTGCTGGTATCTCTTTCAGGCCCGCGTGTGTCACAACGCGCTCTTCAATCGCTCAATGACTTGGGCTCGATCCGGTCGGTTGTACGATAGCCGGACGGGGTGCTACCCATTGAGGTGGTCATGCGTAAAATGGTGGTCAGGCGCGAGTCTATCAATAATATGAATAAAATATTGATTAAGCACCGTATTAATTGTGAAACAATAGCCATAAAACTTGGTAACGATCTACAATCCTGCTGTAAATTGTTATTAAACGACGAACTTTATTAGTGGCTGCCGGTCATTCTCCGAATTCAATAGCTTTATTCGGCAAATATTGTAATATGTCCACTCTTTTTTTTCAAGTGGTGAATCATCAGAATGACTTCTCCCGTTCTTGGGCGAAGCGCGAATGTGTCAGACTTATACTGACTACCCCGTTCCTTCTTTGCCTTCGTTCTGGGATCTCGAGCTTTCCTTTCGGAATCCAATCCATGGCCCCAGAGGCTTCGACCCTGCTGGGCCTCTACAGCTTACTGACATTTCACGTTGTTGAAATTTGTACGGTCCGGACTAAGCATTTCACCTCGTCGTTTATAACGCGTACATCGAAGGACTAGAATAATTTGTCTGTTGTGGCTTTCCCGTCTAATTATAATTTGAGTGTCTTCAAGGCTAGAGTGAACTGGCTCGTGCGCCTAACCATCAATGATAGTTTCACTGCTAGCCATGAGGCGGGGTCGCAGTCAAGCACTAGGTCTGTTACATAAAAAAAATGTATTCTATTCGTCACGTACCGAGAAAATATCAGAGCAAAATGAATAAAGAAAAGTTTTTTTTTCCGCTATTCTAAACCCGCCTTAAAAGCTTAACGCTTACGTAAGCGCTATTGCTTCAAACGTCATCAGCGATTTTCCGTCAATGTACTCCTATCCTTAAGTTGCAGCGAGATTGCGGAGTACTTTGCATGCAGGTGTTACTGCAACGGAAACGTACGTACAACGTTTTAAAATTGAATTTCGAAGCGAATTCCGTGGCGCATACATTTTTTTGACTATTTCATAAGTAGAACGACTTTTTTTTATGATCCATTTGCTAGTGACGGGTTACTTTCGGGAAATTTGGTTTTTGCCAGTTTTTTAGTGCTGGCAACTTTGATGTTGAAGTTTGGCGACTGTGGGTGTTCAGCTTAAAGGAACTGAGAAGTTTTGGAATGTTAAATGGTTGGTGTGGGACGTCTCTGGAGCGGGAAGTTTGATAATACGGTTATAATAAACTCGACGTCTCTTATATTTGGGAGAATGTATTTGTTCCTTTTTTAGGGTTCCGTACCTCAAAAGGAAAAAACGGAACCCTTATAGGATCACTTTGTTGTCCGTCTGTCCGTCCGTCTGTCAAGACCCTTTTTCTCAGGAACGCGTGGAGGTATGAAGCTAAAATTTATATCAATTACTCAGGTCCACTGTCCCTTGAAGCTGTGAAAAAATCAAACTTCTGAGCCAACGCAATCAAAAGATACAGCCGTTTATGACGCAAATTTTCGACACTTGCAAGGGAATCAGAACCTACAGGGTGCTTCCCGTGAACTCAGAATCTTGAAATTTGGTACGAAGCAACGTCTTATAGCATAGATAAAGGAAAAATTACGAAAACCATAAATTTTTAGTTACATCACATAATATATATTTTTTTAATAATTTTAAACTTACTACCCATTTCCTCATAAACGCGTACAGGTATTAAATTGAAATTCATACCAAATACTCAAGTCTATAATACCTTTAAGCTGTGACAAAATCAAACTTCTATGTCAACGCAATCAAAAGAAACAGCAATTTAAGCTGCATATTTTGAAACTCGCAAGTACTCGCAAGGGAATCAAAACCTAAAGGGTACTTCCAGTCGACCTAGAATCTTGAAATTTGGCATGAAGCAACGTTTTATAGCACTCATATAGGGAAAACTCTGAAAACTGAAAATTTGTTGTTACGTCACAAGAATTATTTTTTTGATAAATCTTCAACGCTCGATTCGAGAATTGAACTTTATTCATAGGTAAGTTAGAGGTATTGAGTTGAAATTAACACCATATAATTGGGTCCGTGGTCCCTTGAAGCTGTGCAAAAATCAATTTTCAATTCAATTGGTAAAGTGACGGGAAAAAAAGATTCGTCCGTTTATACTGCAAAATACATTTCGAGACTGTCGAATTGTTCGATTGAACTGTTTTTATAGGTAAGTTACTACGGAACCCTCAGTGCGCGAGTCCGACTCGCACTTGCCCGGTTTTTTTTAAATAAGTTGGAATTATGCTAGCTGTATACTACAGCGCCTTTTACCTGCTTGGTTGAAAACTGTAACGTCTTTTTTTTTTATAAAAAAATTACCCAGCATTACGAATTCTTTCTACGCTGTGAGTGCGTTCACGAACATTTATACTCACACACATAATACACCAAAACCGATTATCAGTAGACCACATTTACATTTGCTCCATGCGGAAATCGAAAGCAAACTTATGCCATCTGGTACTTATACCACAAGGTATGCAAAAAAGTGTAATAACCAAAAAAATATCTGTAAAGCTATAAAAAAAAACTGACTGACGGATATTACAACGGACACAGCCCAAACTAAGAGCGTGAAATTGTACATAATTCTTTTATAAGAAACACGAGTACTAAGAGAGAATTTTCCTAAATTCACTTCTTAAAGGGATAAAATAAACTTTATTGTACACCAAAATGTGCAATGCAGTTTATACAAAAACTTAAACCTATGGTTAGTAATGGCGGTCTTATCGCTGACAGCCATATTATCTACCAGACAACCCTTAGGATGAAATGGGAGTCCAAAGTTGGGATAGAGAAACGTACACTCACACGGGTGAAACAGCTGGCACAAACTAGTGTACCTACCTATAACATGCAACGTAATAGGGAACAGCTGTAGCAATTTGGAGGCAATTATGCACAAGCACTTAATTTAGGAGAGAAACATGATTTACAATGTAAAATTATACGCTCATGTAGCAGTGATTAGCCCCCGGAGCACTTTATGGGGAGTTATGTGTTTTCCGCCACGTTTGATGGTAAATTTGGCAGAAGGAACCTGCGGATATAATATTGAAATAGGTTGTGAAAATATTTCTATTAATAATAATACTTTAAGCCTCTATTCAGACAAGAAAATATATTAACATAAAATATACTGAAATTATCGACTCTTTTTTCCAACTTTGTCTGTTTGCCCCGCCTTGGAAAAGGTATACTCCATTTCTTTCCTCTCTATTCTGTCTATCGCTTTTTTAGTTTTCTCTGTTATTGCCTTTATCTCTTTTCATCTTTGAAACTGTCGGTCCCGTTTCCTTTTTCTCTAAATATTTATTTAATGCAAAGATGTAACCAACCTACCCTGCTGCCGGACCTATTGAGTTACGGCCCTTTCCCTCTCCTCGAGAGGTGGCCTGAGTCCCAGTAGTGGACAAATTTTAAAACTTTATTTATGATGGGAAATCATCTAGTGACTTCTCCCTCTGGGTGGTACTGATATCATCATCATCTGCCTAGCCTTTTCCCAACTGTATTGGGGTCGGCTTCCAGTCAAGCCGGATTTAGCTGAATACCAGTATTTTACGAGGAGCGGCTGCCTACCAGACCTCCACCACCCATTAACTGGGGTAACACGGTACTTCATGGCAAGACTGGAGTCAGATTTACTGGCTTCTGACTATCCGTAACGACTGCCAAAGATCTACAAATGACAGCCGGGACCCACAGCTTAACGTGCTTTCCGAGGCACGGAGAAAACTCGTTATGTTAAGATGGTCACCCATCCACAGACCAACCTAGGCAAGCGTTGCTTAACCGTGAAGATCGACATGTGCGGCTGTTATTATTTAGCCACGAGCTCCTCTGGGTGGTACTGATAGGTATGTTAAAATATGGTGGACTTGGATGAAATAATATCGCATTTTATTGATCTGATTCATCAACGCATCAGACAGTTTAATATGACACATTTATAAACCTTATTCTTTAGTCTCAGTCCTTTCCTTTTTGGACATACGATATCCCCAATTTAAAATCCTACATGACAAATTTGGTATAAAAAAAACCTAATATTGAAATCTTTTTATTTGGTCAAGGAATTTGAACTCACTCACAAAGTTCACTAAACTTATTATGACGAAATCGATGATTCAATTCACAATATCTATGTAGGTACGAGTATGTATATAAAAACAGGAACTGACTGATATATCAACGCACTACTGAAACTACTGGGACTAGGAACTTGAAATATTGCACAATTTCATTTATGACGTAAGCGAGCTATAACTAAGAGAGGATTTTCCAAAATTCACTCTCTTCTCTTAGAGGGATCGTAAACCTCAGTTTATACCCGAAATCCCCACTAACAAATCCCAATCAGTGGGAATTGTTATGTTTTTCCAGAAATCCCCACTAGTTAAATTCACTCTGCTAAAAGCTCTGAAATAATTAAGTTCATTTAAGCATTTTATGTTTTATACTCGTAATTTAGAAACAAGAGCATCTAGCGGGGATAGAACTTCTTTTTCCAAAAAACTTCACTAGACTTGGATATTGTTAAACTAGTCAAATTTCTGAAAAAAAAAATAACAATCCCAAAAGTTTGTATGGAAAAAAATTAACTTCGCGCGGGCAAAACCGCTGGCAAAAGCTAGCAAGTAAATAAATGACTGACCGTATGCATAATAAACCCATATTTATGGTTTAATCGAACTCTCTTCGGCAATTTTTTTTTGCATCCAATAAAACCTTTTTTCATGATATCGATCCCTTCCTTTTTGATCGGACATAAATTATTATAAGGGTCAAAGCGGGGTCATACTCATGGGGCCTGGTTTTATTGACTGCTTGCAATGTTGTTAAAACGTTATAAAAACGTTGAAATTTTATTTCTTTATTATACTTTTATACAGATGAGAACGCGAATGCTGCAGAGTATTCAATTTATTTTTTCGTATACGGTACCTAAAAATACGCACATCAAAATAAAAATCAGCTCATCTTCTCGGGTCATTTTATATGATCAACCGTCAGGATTTTGTTTAATCTCCTGTCTGTATTTTGTTTTGTACTCATTATCGCCTATAGGTAATCTTCTTCTTCCTGCCCTTATCCCATATTACTTGGGGTCGGCGCAACACGTTTTCTTCTTCGAACAGAGGAGTAATATATTTAGCATTTTTTTTAGCATTATCCTTGTAATGTTCCCACTATTGGGACTCTGACCCCTCCTCTAGCAGAGGGAATGGGTTGTAACCACAGAACAGTTGAATGAAAACCTCTTTCAACTGTTCTGTGGCTGTAACCCACCACGCGGGCCCAGTACAGATTGGTGGATGTCACTTGTCTTCGAATTTTTAATTCGTTCCATTCTCATCCATTATCCTATTCTAATCCTAATAAGTCCTATCAGGATTAGATTATTGAGTTTTATTATTTGATAAGACTAAAATAAAAAGCAGGTCGGTACTTTAATCCAGTAATCTCATACATGATAAACATCACCACAGAATCCGGTACATTAATCTCAACAGTGTCTGACACCGCGTCAACTAGACACGGCGGTACATCTACACACTATCATCAATTTCATGTACATACGATGTGACACGACAGAGACCGGCGTTGAACATGAAAAATTACCTTACTACGTGTATATTCTATGATAATATACGAGCTAGGATGTTAACAATAATACCTGTGTTTGTATTTGAAAAAATAGAAATACAAGTATAGACTGTGGTAGTCTCTGTGGTCCCACTAATAACATAAAGGCAAGGGTTTGTATGGACGTATGTTTTTTTTTTAATGAGTGACCGTCAAACTTGGCGTCCCACCGTGTTGGCAGAAGCGGCGAGCAACGGAATGACGTGGAACGAGGTGAAGCGTCAAGACCGTTCGCGATGGAGGATTATTGTGGCCACCCCATCTAGGGGACATAGAATTGTCAAATAACTTTTCCCGCTCTAGAGTGGAGCGGGAGTGTGTTAGACTTTTACTACTTCTTTGTTTCACATTCGACTGTGAAATAATGAATGAAAGTAATTAGTAAAATCTAAAATCGCTCTAAGGGCACACATTAAAACATAAATTAGCATTAATTAAATATAATAATTTGGAGGAAAGCTATGTCCAGCAGCGGGGTTCTTTTGGCTGAAATGATGAAGGCATAATTTAAACATTACCTCAGTCAGTCTAACCTGTCCCACACAACCAAAACTGCAGTCTAGCGTCTCCAATCATAACTTACAAAGTTAACCCCGACCTTTAAGTTATATCATCAAAGACAAGCTTCACAATATAAACGAATTTACAGCGCACCTTATTAAATTTCTTATTACTTTCAACAGCAAGTCTCATCTTTATGCAAAATTCTGTTGCCATATGGCCAGGTGCACACGAGAAAGGAAAACAGAAGATACACTCGGTTCAAACCAAGAAAGCTTGTGACTTTATTTATTTTCAGTGTCAGTGGCCATATAAACTTTGGACTCCCCTTTTATCCCAGTAGGGGGTGAATTCTGAAAAATCTGTGTTATTGCTCGCCTATATCATAAAAGAAAACCTCGTGCAAAATTTCATGTTTCTAGTTCCAGTAGTTTCGTCTGTGCATTGATATGTCAGTCGGTTTCTCCTCTGATATAATATTTACATAGACTTAATAGACTAGCTTCTGCCAGCGGCTTTGCCCGCTTGAAAGTAAGTTTTTCCTTACAAATTTTGGAAAGTCTATCATCCCCTTTTTGTAGGAGAGTTTTTTGACAATCTTTGAAAACTGAGTATGAACTACTTGAGGAATTCAAACTTTTTTTTTCGTCTATTTAGTTCATGAATCCTCGACCAGTCTGATGTGACCGCGCTGTTATTGTCCTACTATTGTGTCTCGTTTCGCGGGTATGTGATAAGGTAGTTAGTTACTTAGATACCCGCGAAACGAGACACAATAGTAAAACAATAACAGCGCGGTCTCATAGGACCGGTCGGGGATTCAAACGTTAAAAAGCAATTCATTTCTTTATTTATATTTAATTTAACATAACACGGCCAATTAAATACATTAGTTAAAGACATGTTTTTGAAAATTAAGAACAAAATTAAAATTATATAATTATAACTAACTACACGGCAGTCGTATCTCACAAAAGTCCTGACGGACAGACAAGATGTTTGTCCATATATTAGCTATCTTAATTTTGCTCAAGTGATCCTTCTGCACATTTTTACTTTGGCATGAGGTCAAAGACGAGTGCCATACTATTTTTGGAACAAGGAAAATTCCTGGCGGGATCCCACCGCTCTTAAATTACAGATAAAATACGTCTTGGAGGATTAAAACAGACGTTAGCTGTGTTGTGATTTTGCAGGTAAATGTCGTTGATTTATTTTGTTGAATTTTTGGCGCATATGGACTATAGAATAAATTTCTATTGATATAAAAATGGGTGCAAAATCATGTATGCGTTTTAATTTTCAAACATAATTTTATTTGTACATCCATTATTGAATTGTTATACATCTCTTACAAAATTAGGTGGGAATTTAAAAATCGGAAGTAATAATAATGGCAATGGATAATGGACATTCTGGCGACTCTAAAGGAGACTATACTCTATGTCTAACAGTGGACGTCTTTAGGCTGAAATTACAACACAAAAATGATTCTTCTAGACGTCACAAAAAAAACTCTCTCAGTCAGAATTTTAAATGTCAATGTAGTTACATTACGTTAAGAAATTCAGAACTATCTCCTTGACGTAAAGAAGCTGAGAGTCAGTTTTTCTTCAAGCGTAAAATTTGAAACTACTTACTACGGAAATTACGAAATTCGTCTCAAACTTAACTAAGTTACTTTACTTAGACGAAACTTAGTCTTCGTCATATTTATCATATTTTGAGTTCTCTTAATTATAATGTATCATAGTACGGTATTTGTTATTTTAACATTTATATATTATGCTCTGATCCGCCTCATCAGAAGGCTTAAAGTCACCCAAAGAGCAATGGAAAGGGCTATGCTCGGAGTTTCCTTGCGCGATCACATCAGGAATGAAGAGATCCGCAAGAGAACTAAGGTTACCGACATAGCCCGAAGAATCGCCAAACTTAAGTGGCAGTGGGCAGGGCACATTGCTCGTAGAACAGATGGTCGATGGGGACGGAAGGTTCTAGAGTGGCGGCCACGTACCGGAAGACGCAGCGTCGGAAGGCCTCCCGCAAGGTGGACCGACGACCTGGCGAGGGTCGTGGGAATCCGATGGATGCGAGACGCGCAGGACCGGTCGCTGTGGCGACGCTTGGGGGAGGCCTATGTCCAGCAGTGGACGTCTTTCGGCTGAGATGATGATGATGATGATGATGATGATATTATGCTTCTTATTGTTATAAGCACTTTCTTCTCCTTTGCGAATGGATGGATTTTCTTCGCCCTCACAGTTTTGGGTCATTGTACATTCGTCACATTGTCGACTCGCCACACTTTTGAAAATTCCCATACATCCATTGTTAACTCGTCACAACCACAAAAAAATATTATTTATAAATAAAACTTGTTGTAAACTCGACACACATTTTAATTTCATGCTATTTTTAAGGAAAGTAGCGTTAGCAAGTAAAGTTCTAGCTTTTACATAATTTTAATATGAAACTAACTCACATCCAAATGAGTTATTTGGTTAGCAATAAAACAAATAAGGAAATAATTTAAATTGTCACTTACGGGATATCTTCCGTGATTGGTTTTTGCATCGAGTTCGCTGTTGCAAGCGCCATGATCGTGGGATGAATCAGTCATCCCGCGATCATGGCGCTTGCAACAGCGTCGAAATATCGGGAACTCAAAACAAAAACCAATCACGGAAGATATCCCGTAAGTGACAATTTAAATTATGAAATAAACCGTGATAGCCTAAAACAGTGTTTAAATAAGGAAATATATCAAAAGTTTATATAATAACTTTAAAGTAATAATATTCATTTTTTTCTATAACTGTTGTGAAGTAAAAATGTAAATCAACTGAATAGAACAGCCTAAAACCTGGAGTCATAAAATTATAAGCATGCCGCCAGTTGCTTACTGCTAAATGAAATTACAGCATTTTTTTGGACTCATCAGAACGGGAACCATCAGAATGACCTCTCGCTCTTGGGCGGAGCGGGAGGGCGTGTCAGACTCTTACTGACTAAACCCCACCCCGTTTTTTCGTTGCCTTCGATCTGGGGGACACGGTGAGCACCTTTCGGATTTTCCGTGTTCCCCAGAGGCTTCGACCCCACCGGGCCCCTACAGTTTGCTGACATATCCCAGAGGTGCGCGTGGAACAGAACGCGCCGTTGACGACTAGGCTCGGTCCAGGTTATTACCAGACTGCCAGACGGCGAGGTACCCAGTGCTCGCCATCCGCGAGCCTGCGCCTATGGTGGTCGGAAAATGGGATTGGGATCTTGGCGGTGGCGGCGTGAGGGCCGTTTCCTCACGCGCGCGCGGTCGGCAGCCTCCTTCGCTAGCATCACTGCTTTGCAGAAGGAGGCGACCGCTCTCTGTGATTATTGCGCTAGATATAAGTTAAATTTTTGAAAATATTATTGTGATTATAAATAATTATTCGTAGAGTTATGTTTTCAATAATATTTTGCCCGTTTAAGTAACTGCTCATTTTTAATACTCTTAATTTTTTACTTCTCAATGACACATTTATGTGTAATATTTTTTAACTTTATAAAACTGTTTTTTCAATTAGATTTAAGTTGAATTAATAATAATAGTTCTGTGATTTGAGAAAGTCATAAGAGAAATATTATTATGTTAGTGGTAAATCAGCAAGTAGTGATGTAGATTTAGCTGCGAATTAGATACTGCAATTAAAACAGTGATTTTTTAAAGAATATCTATAATTTAAAAAAAAAAAACTTTTTTATTCTTGTGTTTGATTTCTCTGCTGTCCGTACGTAGAAAACACGTGTGACGAGTTTACAATACTCCAAAATATTTTATTAAGAAAAAATAAATTTGTGGCGAGTTTACACATTATTTTTAACAATGGGGAATGGAATGTGTGGCGAATGTACAATGACCCCAGTTTTTGAGCTCAGTAGATGGCCACGTTTAAAGCGGCGTTAGTGGCTTATTACGTCCTCAAGAATACAGATGTAGGGACATTTTGGGTACTCTAAAAAGTGGATCATCATAATCAGTGATTGACTACCTGGGTGCATTAAATCCTGAAAACTCAATTATAATATGGGTATCTTCAAGGCTAGAGTGAATAGGTTCTTAATAAACTAGTGCGTCACTGCTTACTATAAGGTGGGTTTGCAGTCAAGCCTGCTGTTTTTCCTTTAACTGACTATGTAGAGTACCACTAATGTGGTATCGAAACAAACCGTATGAAAAATAGCTTTTGTTAATTTAACCTATCACATACCCACAAAACGAGACACAATAGTAAAACAATAACACCGCGGTCTCATAGGACTGGTCGGGGATTCATGAATTAAGGACTATCTACACAATTAGGTGTACTTTACCCCTAAAATACTATTCAAAACTTAGTACTAAACTGTAGTTCCTACTAATTTAAACACGAACAATCAAGTAGTTTTAAATTAATCTACAATATCGATTGAGTATCGCCGCTTAGTTTACTCAGGCGGCATGCCAAACGATAGATAAAGTTATCTTAAACCACAGTTTTGGTCGTGTACTGAGTTAATATTCACGCTGCATTCCGATAAGGGACCGAGTAGGGACTGTTTATTTTAAGGATAAGATAAGTTTAGAGTCTAAACTTGTTCCTATGAGTCTTAAGTGTTTACTTTGGAGTATTGTAGGCAAAGGGATTCAGGATACTTTTGCATTTTATTTAAATTAGTAGCTGCTGCCATTACTCATAGAACAGATGGTCGATGGGGACAAAAGGTTCTAGAGTGGCGGCCACGTACCGGAAGACGCAGCTTTGATAGACCTCCCACAAAGTGGACCGATAACCTGGCGAGGGTCGCGGGAATCCGATGAATGCGAGACGCACAGGATCGGTCACTGTGGCGACGCTTGGGGGAGGCCTATGACCAGCAGTGGACGTGTTTCGGTTGAGATGATGATGATGATGAGCTGCTGCCAGAAGCTTCGCTCGCGTTATAGTACAAAATTTTCCCAAGGGAACATACTTCCGAGATAAAGGAATCCTAAATACTATTCCGGGATATTATCTATCCATGTACCATGTATGATAGAAATCCGTTCAGACTCATGATAAGCATTCGCCTTAATAATATTGGTGTGATTTTCTTTGGAAACAAGGTCGAAGCCTACTGCCGCCCCGGTATTGCTTCTGAAAGGATAACCCGAGGCCAAGGGATGAAAGGCAAAGCAGAAACATAGGAAAGGGTTTTATTTTAGAGACCTAAGTTTCAAAACGGGCACGTGTATAGCAATTACAATAAAGATATACTTTATTATGGATTTTTTTTTAAAGAGACTGTGACCCCTGAGTTGGTTTCGGTGTTTCTTCTCAGGTAGTCAGATAGGAAACACCGGCCTCATCTAGATTAATAATTATGACAAAAGAAAATTGACGTGTAAAAGTGTTTCGTGAAACCTATTTGCAAAATAAATATCATTTGTTAGGGTTCAACGCAAATTCGAGTCAAATTGGTTGTTAAGATTCCAGGAAAAACTCTATCGTGAGATATACTTATTACATGAATTTTCTGAGTTGATATTAGAAATTGTTCACAGTTGTATTCACATTTAACCATTGTTACACGTGCCGGTACAATTTGTACATAAAATGCTAAAATATTCCTAGAAATAAAAAAAAATATTAGTTTCCATTTCTGTGTAAAATGGTGGTTAAAATAGAGACTGTTATTGCAGTAGGTTCAATTAAGTGCTTCTGTATAGATACTGGAATCAATAGCGGCCGATGTTGCAAGGAAATGGTATTACACAATCAAAATTTAAGTTTTTAAATTTGATTTAAGGACGACCAATAATGCATACATTATTAAAATCTCGTCACCTATCTTTAATTTTTTTTATATTTTTGCTACCCCCGTATCATGAACTTGTGGTTTTTAGCATCAGTTTAAGGCGCAAATGGTAACAGTATGTATTTTTTTATTGTTATAAACTAGTGCTTGACTGCGATCCCTGATGGTAAGCAGTGATGCAATCGTGTATGTATAGCCGATATTAGTTTAATAAATAAGTGTGTACATAACCAGCAGTTGTAACAGACGTTGACCTGTTCAAAAGCTTTCCTCTCGTCAGAAAAAAAAATTAAGTCCTATTGCAGCGCCACCTAACGCGCTGTCCGATTGTATTTTCAAATAATTCAGAGACCCATACAATTTTACCCAAATCGATCAAACAATTTAAAAGTATTTAGGTGATAAACACATGTACAGAAAAAAATACTTATATACAAATAAGATAATTGTGCGCCCGTGCGAAGCCGGGTGAATATTATAATAAATCAATTAATTGAAATCCAATTCAATTTCCATTATTGGTTTTGAATAAAACCAACACTACGGGGTGTATCAACACTCAGAAATATTGGCTTTGGCAGCCAAGTAATAACGTTTATAGAGCGAATGTTCCACGTGTTTGTTACATATAGGGGTTGTAATAGCTCAAAAATAAGGACATAGGTGTGGTCTTAGGCTTCTCTTGTTGTGGTCAGTCAGTAAAAGTCTGACACGGGTGTGTTAGGTAATGATTGAGGTCATCTGCCGCTCCGCCTTAAGCGAGAGATGTCATTTGTAACCTCAATCAATAAAAAAGATTGCTTAACTGTAAAGATGGTGACTAGGTACTGGGTTGTTGTGGATTCTAAATCTGCCTTTACAAATACTGACGTAGAACTAAAGTAGTTACTTAAAACAAAAAATATACTCTTCATCCTTATTTGTATACATCTAGCTATGCATACGTATGTTGTAATGCAGTGGCTAATCAGGTGGGATCGCAGTCAAGCAATAGTTTATGTTGTTTACATAAAAAAATCTCTTAACTAACGCTAGACGTAGGTTGGTGCGATTGTTCCACAGAGTTACTACGGCCCTGGAATATTAAGGGCCACTGCAGGACACAGGTTGGTTTTAGTCAGTAAAAGTATAACGCCATTATATTTTAACCACACCTTAAGGCGATACTATTTGCCAGCGACCTTGCGCGATCGGGCCGTAGCTAGCACCCGCGTCCCGCGACCGCGCATGCACCCCTCTTCGTACGCTCGTTTCGTCAGTTTCGTAGGGTAACCATCCGTTTCAAATAGAAAGGAATTTATTGCCGGATTTTTTATAGCTACCTAACATTTTTTTATAATCTACTTATTTTCTTAGTTACATATTTTTACAAGTAAATAATATCTCATAATAATAAGTTAAAACCTAAAAATATATACATAATTATATTTTATTATTTACCTCTAAAATACGGAGTAGTTTAAAACCAAAATTGTGTGTTTCAAGTGCAATTACTTAAAAGAAGTAAAATTAGTAGGTACGTAAGGATCGTAATGCTGGAACTTGACTTGACGAAATATTCGCAGTGTTAAAATAGAATAGAATAAACTTTATTGTACTTACACCAAAATAAGTAGTAGCAGTGTTATCGGGATAAAGTTCATTTTATATACCACTTATAGCTTTACAAAGCATGCCTCGTTAAAACCCCATGGGATGTCATATTCCCAACTTCCATACTCCAGACTGCTACTAAGAATCATTATCATCATAATTATTCATCATCATTTCACCCAACAGACGTCCATTGTTGGACCACAAAACCGTAGTTGCCCAGCAGGGTCGAAGTTTACTGAGGTTATGTTAAAATGAACCCCTGAGCCCTGGATCGAAGGCAAAGAAGGAATAAGAGTTTTTTTTTTTCAAGTGATTAATCATCAGAATGACTTCCCCACTCTTGGGCGGAGCGGGAGGGCGTGTCGGACTCTTATCGACTAAAACGCACCCCGTTCCTTTGTTGCCTTTGATCTGGGGGACACGGGCTCACCTTTCGGAATTACCGTATTCCCCAGACGCTTTTGGCCCTACGTGCCCCTACAGTTTGATGACATCTCCTTGAGGCGCGCGTGGAACAAAACGCGCCGTTGACGACAAGGCTCGGTCCAGGTTATTACCAGACTGCCGGATGGCGAGCTACCTAGTGCTCACCGTCCGCGAGCCCGCGTCTACCTGGTCCCTGGTATCCTGGTTGGAAATCGGAATCGGGATCTAGGCGTCGGTGGCGTGAGTGCCGTTCACACGTTTGCAGCACTGGGTTGCGACAGTCTAAAAAGGCAATGAAAATATACAGGCAGTGAAACAGACTTCAATATGAAATAATTTATTTTGTTAAGAGTATAAAGGTACAAAAAATGGCTTAATCTAGAGGCTAAATGACTTTTGCTTAGATTCAGGTTTTAGACAAAAAATAGTTATTGTGACATAAAAAAATGTTGTGCAAAGTTATAGTATACTAGCTGTCCCCTGCGGTTTCACCCGCATTTTTCGTTACTGCTCCGCTCCCGTGGGTCGTAGCGTGATGGTATATAGCCTATAGCATTCCTCGATAAATGGGCTATCTAACACTGAAAGATATTTTCAAATCGGACCAGTAGTTCCAGAGATTACCCCCTACATACAAACTTACAAACTTACAAACATACAAACTTACAAATTTTACCTCTTTATAATATTAGTATAGATTATTTTTTTCTATCAACAATATTTTTATCACACGATGTAAGGAGATTTAAAGGTAATTTATTTACACTTTATCTTATTACAGCTTTTGTACGGAACCCTATTGTTTTTTTTTTTAAATAACATATAATCAGAGTCATAAACTAATTTTCTACTACTGATAAATGATATTTATTTTGCAAGATGGTTTTTCCACTTTTCACGTCATTGTTTTTTGTCAGTTTATATGTACTAGATGAGGCCAGTGTTTCCTAGCTAACTACCCTGAGAAGGAACACCGAAACAAACTAAGGGGTCACAGTCTCTTATAAAGTCCATACAAAATGTACCTAATGGTCAAAACACATTAATTTCCTTAAATTTATCTCTGAGGGAGTATCCGGGACTTAATTTATAAATTGAATTAATAGCCATTTTCTGTAAATAACACGGCTTTTGTTCAAACTTTATTTTGATGATTTAAAAATCCTTAAAATTGAGCACTGTCACACACACAGAATCATTTGATTGATGTGGTGTCTCTTGATTGTTATCGCAAAGTGGTTTTTGCTTTTTTGGAAGTTCTTGTGTGACTTGACAGACAGACTTCTTGACAGACAGACGGACAACAAAGTCGTACGGAACCCTAAAAACTGAATTTTTGTACGCGATTTTCATCAAATCGGTAAGTTTTACATAAAATTAATAAGTACATACAAAAATTACACAGTGCAGATAATTATCTACAAAAACGTCTAAAAACATTTTTCCTCAGTGCCACCGTTTTATTTTATTTTTCACATTTTAGGAAGGCTTACAGACTAATAACAACATAATGACTATAGTAGGTAATTACATTGCTTAATTACAAGCTTCCTCATGTATGTAGTTATAATGACAACAAAAAAAAAGTTTTTGAGATATAACGATTTCAAAAGTTGAAAGAATTGTAATTCTTATCACTAATTTGATATATAATGTATATGATAAAACTTACCGTTTTGCTGAAAATTGCAAAAACTGGAATAACCAAACACTACTCTGTAACAACCAATAACAGCTCACAACGCAGAAACCACCAACACTATGCAACAATAACACCTACTACAAGTCAATAAAAACCAATAAAAAAATAATAATAACCAACAACAAACAACAACAACATCCAACAGTAACTCAATATTAACCAACTACAACTAAACAACAGTCACCTACTACTCTACAGCCAACACAATCCAGTCAACTACACAACAACTCACTAACAACAACAACTCATTTAATTAATCGGGAATGCCCCTGACACTAAAAGCGTCCGGGTTTCACTCGGACACTTTTTGAAACCCCGCCCGGACGCTCCCCGGACGCCCTCTAAACTAGGACAAATCCGGGGAAACCCGGACGGATGGCAGCCCTATCTTCACATATCTTTGGAGTGCATTCTTTCTGTTTGTGTCTTTTATCACTTTACGCGACTTTTTTCGCCTGCGTTGTTTATTGCCCATTATAATTTATAACTGAAAAGCAACAAATTCTCAAAAAGAGATGATTTGGTGCGCGTAGTTGTCGCTGAAGAAATTGACACAGGTCCGTCGTCGACAAGCGCCAGCGCGCGACTGAACGGACCTGTCTGAGCCGCCGCGACCGCTTTTAATTCTTATTAAAACATAGTAATTAAGAAAATCATTTTATCAATTCAAACTCTGCGAATTTGTTTGTAACTAATTAGTTTCTTTATTAAAGTACAAAAATGAAACGTAACAAATTAGTAATATAGTCATACTATTGAAAAAACGTTTTAAAAAGGGGTAACTTTGCGATTTTTTTCTATCGAGTGAAGTTCATCAGGTCTTGCAACTGAATGCGATTTTAACTAGATAAGATCCCTAACTAAAACATATATTTTTTTTTTAATTTAAAACACTGTAGTTTTTGTCTCAGATTGTTTTAAAAAACTAAAATTTGGGCCCACCTCGTCTTAATAATCTGAAGTGGCGCCTTAAAACGTTGCAACTACTCGTAGTTTCGTTTTGACAGCTGTTGTTATAGTCAGTGTTACTCTGTCTAACTAGATACAAAACTTCTCGTCAAAATAAGGGTTAAGGTAACGTTTGATTATTCTAACGAAACTTTGTGTTATGCATTCGGCGTCTGCCTGTCTGTGTCCTGCAAATTGCTGTGACCTACTAAACTAAAAAGTTGCAAGGAAAATGCGTGCTTTATACTTACCACTAAGGTTAGAAGATACTAAATAATCTGCATGCGAAGTTAATTTTATACCATTCATACATTTTTTAGGGTTCCGTACCTCAAAAGGAAAAAACGGAACCCTTATAGGATCACTTTGTTGTCCGTTTGTCTGTCTGTCTATCTGTCTATCTGTCTTTATCTCGAGAACGCGTAAAAGTATCAAGTTGAAATTAAAACCATTTACTCAAGTTCGCGGTCCTTTGAAACAGTGCAAAAATAAAAGTTGTGAGTTATCGAGTTTATGTCGCTAAAAACGTACATTTCGACACCATCAAAGGTATCAAAATTCATAGGGTACTTCCCGTTGACCTAGAATCTTGAAATTTGGCATGATGCAAGGTCTTACAGTAGGTACAAATATAGGGAAAACTCTGAAAACTGAAAATTTGTAGTTATGTCGCTAGAAAAAAAAAATCTCCAAGACTCGCTTCGAGAATTGAACTGTTTTCATAATGTAAGTTGATATGGAACCCTCAGTGCGCGAGTCCAACTCGCACTTGCCCGGTTTTCCATGCATGCAGTTGTACAGAAATTCTAAAACTACTAAGTACGAGTTTATCTAATGGGTACACATCGTATTAAAACGGTCAAGTTGTTAAGTACCGACTTGTGGAAAGATACTATCTAATCAATATTAAAAAGGGGGTAAAATAAAAAAAGGGGTATACAATCTAATTACCTCTATGCTATCTATGCTCCTTTAGTTGCCCGTTGCGTTCTAGGACCACCGGTTTCCCTTTCAGAAGACAACTCATGGCCCCAGAGGTTTCGAACCTGCTGGACGAAAGATTACCCTACATCTAACTTTCTTAGGCGACAAAATATAAGGGCTACAGAATTGTTGAAACGCACTTTCAGTAAGAAAAAGTATGAAACTTTCTCTTCCCATTCGCTTCGCCTATATCAGGAAAAGTTATTTAATGATTAACCTCACTTTTACCTTGAACTTTGAACTAAGAAACTCTGTAGTTATACATATATTATAGTTAGTGGCTACGAAAAGATTCTAGAATTAAACTAATTGATTTTATGCCTAGAACGTGAAATTATGTACATATATACCTAGATGTAACCTAAGGAAATAATGAGTGTATCTGCAGATGTTATAATTATTTTTCTTAGTAATTTTCCAAGAATCCCACTTCCGTTGACTCGTAATTACAATAAGTACTCATTTACTTTTCAATTATATCTGTATTGACCGACACTGACACATGGTAACTTACTTCATATTAAGTTTGACTCACCTTTTACTCGGAAAGCTGATATGAAAACGTAAACATGAGTTGCAAATTATTATAATTTACATTTTGTCTTCAACGCTAGAGTGAATAGGCTCCTAATAAGCTAGTGCGCCTCACCATCAACCATCAACGATTGCATCACTGCTTACCATCAGGTGGGATCGCAGTCAAGCACTAGTTTATAACAATGAAAAAAAAGTATACCTACACTTATTTTTTTGAGGTGGAAAATCGTGAAATGACAAACTTATACTAACTAAAACCACCGTTGGACCTTCCTGGGCCCTTAACTGATTTTTCTTTGAGGCGCTCGCGGAATACTACGCGCTGTCATGTAAAAGGGTTGCGGAGAAAGTTTCATATGAAATTCAATATAGCGGGCCCATATATCATTCACCATGACATGGCTATTGCTCTTGGGGTAGGAGTTTGCATGACGAAGGACTCATACAGCGATCAACAGCACAAACACGATGCATATACAATGTATACAGGAAAAGTTTTTAACCACTGCGTAAATTTTTTTTGGTGGCTTAGGGCCTGTTTCACAATGTCCGAGTAGGCACTACTCACTGAATAAATTCAAAAATGGAACAGAATTTGTGTGAAATTATCTGCCAAGTAAGATACTCGAAACTTAATCATAGGTGGTGAAACAGGCCCTTAGTGTAAGTAATAGAACACAAGTCGACTTCAAGGTTAAGCAACGCTTTCCAAGTTTGGTCTGTGGATGGGTGAGCATCTTAACATATCGAGTTTCCTACGTGCCTCGGAAAGCACGTTAAGCCATAGGTCCCGCTTGTCATTTGTAGATCTTGGGTAGTCGTTACGGATACTCAAAAACCAATAAATCTGACTCCAGTCTTGCTATGAAGTACCGTGTTATCCCAGTTAATGGGTTGTGGAGGTCTGGTAGGCAGCCGCTCCTCGTAAAATACTAGTATTTAGCTAAATCCGGCTTGACTAGAAGCCGACCCCAATATAGTAGGGAAAAGGCTAGGTAGATGATGATGATTTACTAGCTGCTGTTAGCGGTTTTTTGCCCTCGTAAAAATAGAAAATTCATCGTCATCAACATCAGTTTAGTCGGAAATCGTCCATTAGTGGACTTTGGCCACCCTCAATAGTGTCGCTACAACAAACGGTTCTGTGCGTCTCGTATCCATCGTATAACCACGACCCTCACCATGAAAACTTTGGTGCATCATCATTATCACCATTTCAGCCGAAAGACGTCCACTGCTGGACATAGGCCTCCCCCAAGCGTCGCCACGACGACCGGTCCTGTGCGTCTCGCATCCATCGGATTCCCGCAATGCTTGCCAGGTCGTCGGTCCACCTTGTGGGAGGCCTTCCAACACCGGAAGATGTAGCATAAAGGGTTATTTCAAAAATATTTACTTTACTATTATTTTTAGAGATCATTTGCAGTAGCGGTATACCAAAATCACATTTCCTTACATATTGACAAGTTTTTGTTTGCAATTCAGACTCACCTGATACTGTAACTTTATACGAATCAGCTTCCGATATTATTAATACCTCTCCTTGAAAAGCACAATTACGGAATGAAAAGAAAAGTGCACGCCAATTTTATTCTCGATAAACTCAATCCTGGTAACTCGCATCAATCCATCAGGGATATCGGTTTTATCGTCGCCATATAATAGCGAACGTTTTCAAGATGTTGGTAAATGTGTAAAAATTCACTTTACACACGGAAAATGTATCCATCAAACTGTCAGCGAGTGTGATTCGGTTCTTTTGTAGAAGTTTAGCCACGTTCGGGTTTTTATGTAAGTGAAGAGAGTAATAAAAACGATCATCGTCTGCAGGCCTCCTGTTTGGGAACGGATATTGTTCAAATAATATTTGTTCATTTATTTTCTTGAGATCGAAACGACAAAATCGGATAAAACCTCTTTACTTTTTTTATTTTTGATAGGTTGGTGCTTGATCACTATCTCACCTGATAGAAAGCGACGATGTGGTTGACGATGGAGCGCGCTTATCTAGAAGTAACCTATTCACTCAGCAGCTAGAACTAGTGCATTCTTTCTGGCTCTTTTGGTGTAAACGAAAGCTCGTTTTTAGCGTTTACACCAAAATATCAACGAGCAAGAACTAGAACAGAGCAAGAACACAAGAACGCTTTGAAGAGACCGCTCCGGGGAGCGAGCACCTCCGAACACGGAAGAACGCTAACAAGCAAGTGTTCACACGTTCTAGTGCCGTTTACATCAAGCGAGCGAGCATTCTATAGAATCTTTGCGAATGCACTAAGAAAAATGAAAGAATGCTCTACGCCTGTTTACACTAGATTAATTTGATGTAGCGGGGATAGAATGAGCATTCACTCGTTTGATGTAAATCGACCTTTAAAGATCCCCAACTTGCTGCCATCAGGAAATATAGACTCAGTCAGGAAATAAATACCAATCTTATCTTATTAATCTTATCTTTGGCCGTACTTATGCATAATTAAAGTGTTCCCAAAACGTATTGTGGGTTTGGGTGGGATGTCAAACCATGTACTGGTGACGCATCGCCGCACTCGTGGTTTGATGATAGAACGAGCTTTGCGGAATTAGGCTATGCAATTCCGACGCACACTCCGAAATGCAACCGGTAGAAAACTGACAGGCTAGAATCCCGGTATCAACGCTCCAGACTTTGGTGCCTCGACTCGATGAGTGTATCATTTCTAAATGTTAATCAATCCTAAACTATTGTCCTGTTACCTCGTGGGAACAAATCTATTGCAAATAACTTCTGAATAAAATTAATAATGCAATACAGACAATATGATCGGTCACGTTTTATGCTACGAGTGAAAAATATCGATAAAATGATTTCCCTAGCGGGATCGCTTGCAATTGTGTGACTCTGTCACTAGGCACTGGCTATGGAGATATTTTTGTAGTTTTTGTCGAATGATGTGATTAAAAGATTATTAGAGATGCCAATGTAATTATTATTACGTGAGTAATCCCGCTCTGAAGGCGTGTGTAGTGTAGTGAGTGTTAGGCTTAACCATTCAAATTATGTTAGCGTTCTAGGACCACTAGTATCCCTTTCAAACTGTTCCCCATGGCCCTAGCAGTCATCGACCTTGCTGGGCCCCTGTGGTTTGCTGAAATCTCTTTGAAGCACGTTCGGAATACTACGCACCGTTGATGACTTGAGCTCACGGTTAAGAAAGAAAAATATCCAATTTTCCTCTAACCAAGCGTCAGTGCGTAACACATGGCCCGCGTGGTAGATTCCGGCCCGGATACTCTCTCCTAGAGATGAGGCTAGGGTTCCAGCAGTGGCATTAAAAAACTGATTAAACTAAGCAGAATACAGACTCTGTTCTGCATCTACAAGCACAAACAATCGCCTTCTTTATTCCTACAGCCAATAGTAGTCAATCAATGTATTCCAACAACCTCATCAGTCAGCACTTCGCATCTAAACGCAACAACCAACTGTACCGCTTAACAAACGACCATCTCCCAAAAAAGACCAGCGTTCAGCGCATATAATTGATATCCTCCTCCTTTGTCCTCCCTGACAACGATGACAGCGTGACACTGTAGAATATATTGGCAGTCAGCCAACCGCTGTGTAATATGTAAGCCATTACTCATTGTCCCACGCGTGGCATGTAGCTACTGACACTTTTAACTACTGGGAATATTGAGTGACCGATTGTGTGTGGGGTGGAAGATAGTTCTTGAAGTATGTAGTTGTATTAATTTGCTAATGTCCGAAAAAAATACAGAAGGTTTTTTTTTTAGGTGGGGAATCATCAAAATGACTTCTCCCGCTCTGGGCGGAGCGTGAGGGCGTGTCAGACTTTTACTGACTAAAACCCACTCCTGTTCCTTCTTTGCCTTAATTCCGGGGCACCGGGGTTCTCTTTAGTCAACCCAGGCTTCAGCTCTACCGGGGCTGAAGCCTCCAATGACATTAGTCTAAAATTACAGAAGGTCCTGGAATGGCAATCACGTACCGAAAAACGCAGCGTTGGAAGACCTCCCATAAGGTGGACTGAAGATCTGGTGAGGGTCGCTGGAAACCGACGGATGAGAGACGCACAAGACCAGTCGTTTTTTAAACGCTTGGGTGACGCCTATGTCCAGCAGTAGACGTCTTTCGGCTGAGATGATGACCTAAAAAGAGATATTTAAGGTTGAAATATGGGCACGAGCGCCCATGCATCATTACTGTAGAATAGCTATACTTAAGAATAGTGCTTTACTTATGCATTACAGTGAGTTTTTTTTAAGGTGGGACATTATCCAATGGCTTCTCCTGCTCAAGAGGTGGAAGGTATGTTAGAATTTAAGGGACTAAAATCACACCTACTCGTGTGCTACTTCTTTACCTTGCGTTCCAAGAACCCGGGGTTTCCCTTTCGGAAGTCAACCCTAGGCTTCGGCCCTGCTGGGCCTCTACGGTTTTTTCAAATTTTAATATACAGAAGCATACCAAGTTTCCTCCGTGCCTCGGAAAGCACGTTAAGCCGTTAGTTCCGGCTGTCATTTGTAGATCTTTGGCAGTCGTTACGGACAGTCAGAAGCCAGTAAATCTGACTCCAGTCTTGCCATGAAGTACCGTGTTACTCCAGTTAATGGGTTGTGGAGGTCTGATAGGCAGCCGCTCCTCGTAAAATACTGGTATTCAGCTAAATCCAGCTGGACTGGAAGCCGACCCCAATATAGTTAGAATATATAGAAGCATCCTACTGGTGAGAGAGAGGGGGCTTTATATTATAATCCAGCAAGGATAACCAAAAATTTTCGAAGGCTATAATTACTTTAATTTCAATAGATAGAGCCAAGAAGTAGGCTTTTTGTTCCAGTTTACAAGCAAAGCATTGCAATGTCATGCAAAGGCTATTGTCAATTTTACTTCCGTTCCGATTCAAGATAGTAGTCCAATGACGATTAATTTCATTGAACGGAACAAAGTGTCTCTTTGATTAATTAATTTGTGTAATACAATACTGGTGTCCATTGCTGACAGGTTTGTGGTAAACACAGAACAAATATTTTGCATCTCACACAGATTTTCCCAGTAGGCAATTAGCTTACAAATATCAATTAATGACTGAAATTTGCGGTTAAATAAAATATTAATGCGTAATTAAAATATTTGTGTGGTTAACTTATTGGCCAAGAGTTGTTGAAATTAAATAATTCGATGTAAATTGGTGTGTGATATAAAATATTGATTGTGGCGCCTACTGTGGCGAACCAATATTTTGCACTATTGACACATTAATGTTACTTTTGTTTTAGGCGCTATAAAAAAAATATAATCCAGTTTTCCCAGAATGCGATGGCAGTTTTTTACATAAGTTTAATCTTATTATTAATTAAACTTGATTGACTCGCGCTTGGCCACTATCTCACCTGATGAGAAGCGATGATGTGATCGACGATGGGGTACGCTTGCCACACACTCACCACTCGCCATTCACTCTTGACTTAAAGACCCCGAAGTTTTAGCTATCATGAAACACAGGCAGAGAATTCCACTTCTTAGCTGTAAGTATACTAAATGTATTGGCTACCTGTAATTACATAATTATGTCGCTCACTCGAATATTTCACATTTGTTACAGAAAATACGTGTTTCTTTTACACCGTACACCTTTATAAGTTTGTAGAAAAAGTTCAAAAGAATGAAGTAGGTATTTTCTTTACTTTTTATTTTATGAGTACATTATGAAGGGCTCGTGGCTAGATAATAACAACCGCACAGGTCGATCTTCAAGGTTAAGCAACGCTTGCCTAGGTTGGTCTGTGGATGGGTGACCATCTTAACATAACGAGTTTCCTCCGTGCCTTGGAAAGCACGTTAAGCTGTAGGTCCCGGCTGTCATTTGTTGATCTTTGGCAGTCGTTACGGATAGTCAGAAGCCAGTAAATTCGACTCCAGTCATGCCATAAAGTACCGTGTTACCACAGTTAATGGGTTGTGGAGGTCTGGTAGGTAGCCGCTCCTCGTAAAATACTGGTATTCAGCTAAATCCGGCTTGACTGGAAGCCGACCCCAATATAGTTGGGAAAAGGCTAGGCAGATGATGATGATTATGAAGGGCCAAATTTCACGCAAAATAGCAGATTTTCAGGAGTCTTTACGGGTTTAGTTTTACACTTAGTGATTTGCGTTTTTAATAGAAACCTAGATAATAACCGCAAGATATGGATGTTTCCCAAAATATCAAGATGTAAAGCTAATAACGTCATAATCACGTAACCGCGGCTATATAGGAAGTCGTTACGAGTTGGGTGTTCATAAGCGGCAACTGTAGGATTAAACTTGATATCGTCGCATTTACGTAAACACATATTTACTGATCCACCTCAAGATATGTAACCATCCACCTCTATTTAACTGCATAAACAGTTCTCACCGCAACCACGAAATCGTGTCTTAGATACAAACACAGATTCTCGCAATTCCCTCGCTCTTCCGACTAAGGGTCAGCTCACAAGGAGACGCGACACTGCGCGTACATTTTAATAGAGTGACTCAAAATAGAACTTTATTTACTACGCGAAAAGATACACATTTCATTGTAAGACTTTAGAATACTTTGCCTCCGGCCACCTCGTGATGGCGCGCGGCGTCTCGCAGCGCCTCGTGAAGCCGCGCGGTGTCTCGCTGCGCAGCGGAACGTTTTTACATTCGCGTGTTGCCAACGATTTTACTATGCGGCGCGCAACGTTGCGATGCGTCTCGCGGCGGCGTGTGGCGCAGCGCGAAATCACTAGCCTTTTCCAGTATCGTCGTGTCGCGTCGCGTTTCGGTGTGAATTGACCCTAAGATATCTCTACTTCCTCTGCAAACTAAACCGAAGTTAAACAGTCAGTATTTCGTAGTAAACCATATTCAGTAGAAGTTAATATGAATGGTGTATCAATAGCTAATTCAATGCCAACAGCAGCTCATTAGCGCGTCGTGTTTGTACGACGGTAATGATTGTACTCGCGCTGATTTAGTTTAGTGTATTTGGAGAGAATGTGTCGGGTTTCATGGTTATGTAATTCGGGAATTGTTTGTATGTTTGCAGGTTTGCAGTAGGTAATGTTTGATCGAGTTATCATGGCAGATGCGATAGGTATTGTTCGACAGAGTTACTCGTTCCACAACTCGGGAGCACAGGTGGTTTCCAGTCAGAAGTCTGACTTATACTGTCACTTTACTCAGAGCAGGAAGACACAACTGGAGATATTCCACCAAAAAACCACATTGCGTAAGAGATGTTGTTAAGTTGCAAAAGACACCGGGATAAGTGATGCTCAGAACCGGCTAAAATGGTAGAAAAAAAGAGGGTCTGAAGTAATGGGTGAATCCGGGTTGAAATAGTGATGATTTTCTTGGATCATATACCTTGATACAAACATTAGAGAATTAGGATTTGTAGTGACAAAGTATTTTTTGTAATATACACTGTCGTACATTAAGAATTATTCTTGTAACGTGGGTGCATTTACGACCATGTTATCTGACATACACAAAACACAAATCGAAAACTCGACACGCAACGCAGTTGCCAATCACTCAACCACTGTGCCAACCGTGCTACCAAGTATTTACTGGAATAGATTCTGACTGGAGTCACCCACCCATTAATAAATGCAATAAAACACTGCTTAACCTATCAATACCCGCGAAACGAGACACAGTAGTAAAACAATAACAGCGCGGTTCAATGGTCCAGTCGGTCGGGGATTCATGAATTAACCCAGGTTCCTACTCCAAATCACGCTCGATTTGACAACTTGTTGCTTCTACTTTAAAACACAAACATAAAATTATTTATCTCCCAAATAAAAACCCCACGAACAACAACACAAATAATCTCTTCAATTTCCGCTCCAAAAATCCTGACCCAAATTCCTTTAAAAAGTACAAAATACCTACATTTCTTTCTAGGACATCTCATTAATCTCTAAACTGGACTTTTAGAGCGTTCATCTCCGTCCTACAGTCGTCATTTACGTCGACAGCCCATCGTTTACAAAACAAGTGTTGTAATGCGTAGTAATGGTAAACATTCCTTTTTCCGCTGAACCTGCTTGTTCATTGAAGTGCAGTGAATAAGCGAGGACTTTGGGGCATAGTTTGGTGGAGTGTATTAGTGAAAGTATTGAAGTAGAATGGTGCAAAGCAAAAATGTGCCTGAAGTGACTAGGTATTAGAAGAGGTGAAAATCAGTAACGGACATTTCACTGTTTTTGTACTCCATAACTCAAGTAGCAAATGTTAAGTAAAAAATTACCAAGTTGAAGTGGAAGTAGGCAGGGCAATAGTCATGTTACACAAATGCATCTGGACAGATGAACGAGTGTTGTCAATGTCAGGGAAAAAGCAGCCAGGCAAAAGTGGGAATGAGCTGCACACGTCACACGAATGCACCCGGACAAATGTGCGAGGACTGTCACTCACTGGACGCCTGAGGGAGGTCGACGCCATTGAGATCGACTGGGGTGAAAGTAGTTTGACGATCTGATCATTTTTCAAGGGGCAAACTTGGCTAGAAATCGCCCTAGACTGAAAGGTTTGAAAGAAGAAATGGGGCCTTTCCTGAACAGTGGCGTACAAGATAAACTATTAAAAGGAATTTAATCCTACTTGGACTAAACCAGTGCTGGATAAAGATCTCTTTTCTTTAATGCCAATCTGCCTGGTTGTAAATATACTGAATCTTTCACCTAAATATTTGCTGCATAGGTACATCCTGATGTATAAACGTGTTAAATTAATCTCTGTAACTGAAAAAACGGTCTAGAGTGGCAAGGTATAAGAATTTCGTCAAAGTTAATTAGTTCATATGACATGACAGCTCTATAGCTTTTCGCTTTAATGAACGTACAAGCCAAAACACGTGAGCGCGTGAAAGCTGCAGGGTAACGTAACACTGCAATATTGTATAGACACACGGTTTTGAAACCCATAATGACCAGAGGTAATAATACCCGTAGACAGCCATAATTATCTCGTATTCGGTCATTACTTACCGCCTGGTGTCTATAATTATTGTGCCGTAAATACTGAATAATTGTGGCTAGTGCTTGCAGTACCATTACAGCGAATTTGATACAGGATACTACAATCAGGTTTGCCGAAAATTTCGGAGAGCTTGTTAAGGGTTGTTAATTTTGTCAGTTTTAATGATGAAGTGTGAGACTTAAATGGGATAGTGGAATGGTTTATTACCTGTAATTTTCTGAAAACGCAATAATAATTTGAACAAGTGCATCAAAAGTATAAAGAATTAAGTCTAAACCGAGGATTTGATAACAGGCAATGGAGCGCAGCATAATAGTAGTTGAACAAACACCTTAGAAACAAATGCAAATGTTGGGGAAAAATAGCCAGGCTTTAGAGTGTGTTTAGTCCATTCTCTATCAGTCAACCTAGCGAGATTTGATAGGTGCATAGAGAAGCCACAATACACAGTCCTGATATATACGAGAGAAACACTAAAATGTATTAAAATTACTAACACAATACAGGACCTCAAAAAAACAGAAATTACCTCTCCGTTGTTTTGTATGTATATTGCACCTTTACAAACCAAGGGTTTAATAGTTCACCTGGCAGGCTACCCTACGTATTTCTTATAGTCTCTAACCAAATTTCGCGTTGTCATTTTAAAATTTCTTTGAACCTAGACCAACAAAAGCCGTTCCGGAATATGTTTCTACCCCCTATTTTTCCGGCCGGAGATCCGTCCAACCTTCCCGGTTTAAATAAAATTCGACCACGAGGATTATTCGGGTTTTTCGGACGAACAGTCCCGTAGGGTCCAATGATTACGTTAGGACTGATACTAAATATACATTTTCTTATTTACCTTTGAGAATTTGATTTATTTTAAGCGACATTAGCTTTAAATGTGATTTGCTGTTTCTCCTGGAATTTTTTTTTTCTTCAAAGAAGGAATGATGATATTTCAGGAAATTGCGTTTATTTATGATAAACTGATTATTCGTTGTTAGAGTGAAATGTTGTGTGTGGGCCAAGAATATTATATTAAGTGTAGGTGAAATTTAGCGGAGTTTTATTCAATTCTTACTTAATATTCTATCACATACCCGCGAAACGAGACACAATAGTAAAACAATAACAGCGCGGTCTCATAGAACCGGTTGGGGATTTAAACAATATACTTACAGGGTTATTTGTAAAACACTAACAACTTTGCAGTACTGTATTACTGATATCATAAACTACAACTATTGTTCTACTATAAATAACCCTGTATACTATAATTTACATAGTTGGTAAAATATACACGAGTACATCAAAATTTCCATTTCCACGAAGCCTAAAAGTTCCTAAGAAACATTTTCAGTACATAAATTTTCACCTGTTCCTGTAAAAGCCGTTTGAAGCGAGTCGAGTGGACAAATTAACACTCTGAACTGACAGCGTAGCGTACGTTACATGCACGGGAATTTTCACTAGCTTTTCGGATTTTTTCAGCCTTTTCCTGCATATAGGGTTCTTCATTCTATTAAACAATCACTTTTAGTTTCAAGTAAATTAAGCTTTCAGAATTCTTAATCAAATGAAGACATAGTTTGACTAGCCTGTTGGTCTGGTAGTTAGTGGCCCTCATTGGTATACCGTAGATTGTGGGATCGATTTCTACAAATCAAATCGCAACTTCGAAGAAATAGGGTTACAACTTGAAAACCTTCTTTTGAAATGAAAATAATAATTAATAATTCACGGATTTATTAATAAAACAAATTAAGTATTTCTGTAATGCTAACTCAAAAACGGACTTTTCAAGTTGTCACTCTATTTTAGCGAAGGTTCGAAATAATATTGTGTGATAAGCATGATCATTTTCCAACTTAACGTCGTATCATCAAGTGGCCTTGTAATTAGTTTGCATATTACTTACGTAGTTTTTAGTAGTTCTATAAGAAAGAAATAAAATAGGTAACAATTATTATTGAAAAAAAAAGATAGCAATACAATAACATTTACATGTTGGTAAAATTGCTAATAAAAATTAGATAGGCGAATGATTATTGCAACCTTTCTCACAACATTTCAAATTAATGTGAATAATTATTATAAGTACACATCTGAAAAAACTCTGAAGTCCACACATGTTGAAATATTATAATAACGTAGTTCCAACAACATAACACAGTGGATATATTAAATTAAATCACAAGAACTTAAACATGCACTTTAATTAACACTTTCCACATTCTGCACCGATTCAGACGCAGACTGTATAATCTACAAGACCTTCGCTAAGATACACATTCAAGTTTTAATATTCATATCAGAAGCATGTTATTTTTCTTCGTAAAGCGAAGATTTTATGAGTTCTTCTTTTTAATAAACTTTGATATAGACGGTGGATTTATTTTCTATTCTGTGCGTTGGTTTATTTTTTGTTTTCTCTGTCAGATTCAATGTATAATCAATGAAGGCATTGCGGATAACATCCCATCCGTGTATTAATTATGTTATTGTAGCTTTTCAATCATTATTTTTTTATTATGGATAGGCTATCGTTTGGCCGCTATCTCAGCTGATGGTAAGCGATGATGTAGCCGACGATAGAGCGCGCTTATCTAGAAGTAACCTTTACAATACGACGGCAAATTTAACTCTTGAGTTAAAGATAAAATGAGAACATCTAGTATGATGTTATTAGAAAACAGAATATAAACCAGACATAAATCTGAATCGACGTTTTTGAACTAAAAGAACTTTAGTTCATTGCCTGACTTTGTTTTGGTGTTTCTTCTCAGAGTAGTCAGTTAGGAAACACCGGCCTCATCCAGTTAAAAAAGTTAAAAAAAATTGACGTGTAAAAGAGTTTGTGAAAACCTATTTACAAAATAAATATAATTTATCATTACCGAAAAATTTACTTGGACATAAGTGAATATCGTTCATAATTATTCCTGAGAAACTAACAAATTAAACAATATCAAAGAAAGAACAGTGTCGAGATATAAATAGGTACTTGGTTTAAAACTGTAGCTACTTTACTAATTTGCCCCAGGAGATCTGTTGGATCACCAACTTGAAGTTACATAACAGTCACAGTATTAATACGATACAAGAATAACTAAGTACGGTTTTCTAACTTTTACTCTGAACATTTTCATTCATCATTTCATTGTCTACAACAAGTCTAAAACAACTTGTTTTTTAAATGTTTTTCAGTACATTTGAAGGCTCTTTAGTTTAAATTCGAGAGTATTAAAATTCGATAACGTCTAGATTTTCAGTTGCATCTCAGTAAAGTTTCTCGAAAATTGAAAGAAAAATTCTCTTAACAATTTTCATAAGATAAAACATGATCAATGTTTATTTATGTCAACATATAAACCGGAAGACGTCCACTGTTGGACACGCAAGCATCACCACAGCAACCGGTCCTTTGCGTCTCGTATCCATCGGATTCCCGCGACCCTCCCCAGGTCGCCGTTCCACCTTGTGGGAGGACTTCCAACGAGCAACGTATGGTATTCCGAAATACCGCTCACCGAAAGGACGGTTTTCCGATAACACTCTACTCCGACGGTTGCTAGTCCGAATGAATCCTTCGCCGATGAACGGTTCACCGAAAACACTCTTCAACGACGATTGGTTAAACGAACGGATCTTTCGCCGATAGCATTCAGTTTACGCTAGCTATTATATTTTATAACTAGTATTTTATAATAATGTGCAATGCGGCTAAACAATACTCGAGTCCCATGTTTAATTTTATCAGCATAGATGAATAAATAAATACCGGGAGCTTCCGTATTAAAGGCAAGTCCCTAAATGTAACAATATAAATTACATGTAACAAAACAACAATAGTGTTTATATAATATGTGTAGGTACTAACAATATAATCACGTACAAGTACTAGAAGTTTTTTGGGGAAGTATCACGGGTTAGGCGCTCTTAAACGTCATCGATCTAACTCATTGCCTAACTACTTCATTGAGTGGTTTAATATCATTTAGGTTGCTAGTCAAACGGCTTCTATACATTATACCTATCTAATCTAATTCTACACATTATACCTATATAGCAGCTAAAAATTGTTAGCTCAATGTGTTTTTAAAATACGTACATAATAGTCTTACATACTTTTTAATAGCTTTTTTGAATATTAAAAGAAAAACAGATAAGATACTGAACACTGAAATAAAATTACATAAGTTAGATAAGTTCTAAAATAGAGTGTCAATTTAGTTTTTGCGAAGCTTTTTTATTTGTGTTAGAATTACTTGTTTAGACTAATATTGTTAAAGACAGCGGAGAATAAAAAAATATTGTACTGATAACTTTTGTCAGTTGCTTCGCTCAAGTAAAAGGTGAAAATTATATCCAAAGGGTATATACTCCCGGGATAAAAAGTTCTATGTAGTGCAAAAAATGGTCAACCTATGTATGCAATTTCATCCAAATCTATTTAATTGTTTGAGCGAAAAGGAATCACTAACACTTATAGAAGCTTTCGCCTTCTTCTTCTTTTCGTATCGATATACGCCTATAATTTTTTTTGACCAGTATTTCGCCGACCCCAAATAAAATGGGATAAGGGCAGGAAGAAGGAAGAAGAAGATTTGGCAACCTGTAGCTCTGCTATTAGCCTCGGATAAAACCTCAAAAGTGAGGTGTTTGTGCAAGATGGGCAGCACAGTAAGTGACGCATGTCCTGTGTAGCGGCAATTCAGTAATCTGTGGTAGCGGCTGCTCACTGGCACTGTGTCAGAGATGGATTGAAGAAACGCCATTTGGCCAGATTGTTTTTATAGCTCCTACAACTTTCGCCTTATTACATTAGCGTGATAAAAAAACTAGCTTTTGCCAGTTTTGTCCACGCCAAAAATTATTCCACACACAGTAACGTTCCTACTATCTGGAAAAATATGTCTTATGGCCGTGTTCCAAATCCATTTAACCACTCTTTGTCGAGTCTTTCGTTCAGATCAAACAAACAACCAAATTCACAGATGCCACTGAATATTAGAAAAAAGAAAAACTATAAAAAGTTGACCCCAACATATTAAGGTTTGGCCACAGAAGTTTTGAAAGAGATACCATGGTCCTGTCATGCGAAGGAACATTGACGGACGAAAGTGGGTTTCTCACTTAAATTCTTACATCCCTTTCACTCCACCCTAAAGCAGGGCAAGTTATTGGATAATTATACAGCCACCGCGGGCGTGGACTTCCGTACGACGAGCAAGCTCGCCGTCCGGTCATCAGATAACCGCGAGAGCGAGAGAAGTTATGATGATTTCCTTGAGACAGATTTCTACTAAAACTCGCTCGTGATTCTTCAGTTTTCCTTTGCTTTGATGAATGACCCGATTTTCGAAAAATTCCGCAATTGATACTGCCTAAACTTATGCAGCTATAGATTTGTACCTACAATCCGTCGAAACAACAAACCAAAATTGGTATTGTACATTTAAATGTACAATACCAATTTGTCCCGTGTTTATTTCAAACCGTGAATTGTTAAGCTTTCAGACGTCAGGCTTTTTTTGCAGATATAGGACACATATATATTAACCTATCACATACCCGCAAAACGAGACACAATAGTAAAACAATAACAGTGGAGTCTCATAGGACCGGTCGGGGATTCATGAATTAATTTCATTATGGACACCTGTTCACCTGACCTACCTCACAAAAACTATTTTTTTTTGGGCCTCAATCGGTTTGTACATTTAGCCAGTCTCAAGTTTAGAAAGTATTTAGTTTTTGATAAAGAATATAGGGACCGCCCAGTCTTTATTTAAACATAGTAAAATATACGCTGGACCAAACATACACGAAGTACCAGCTCCGCTCAAGCAAGGCACACCTCTACCATAATAATATACTCCACTGTATCCTCCGAGACAGTATTGACCGGTTACATTATGTTCATAAAATCAAATATGTTTTTATTTTACTTGGACCTAAATGGGCGCTTAAAAAACGTCAAAAGCTAGTGCACGGTTCCTATTGGTCGATTCCTATGGAGTTTACTGGCAAGAAACTCCAGATATTCAAATGGGTACACAGTGTATACTCAGTTCCCAAAAGAACAGTCTTCATCATCATCTGCCTAGCCTTCTTCCCAACTATATTGGGGTCGGCTTCCAGTCAAGCCGGATTTAGCTGAATACCAGTATTTTACGAGGAGCGGCTGCCAGACCTCCACAACCCATTAAATAGGGTAACACGGGACTACATGGCAAGACTGGAGTCAGATTATTTACTGGCTTCTGACTATCCGTAACGAAGAACAGTACCTCAACTTAAATACTGTTCGTTCAGTTGAGGTCAACCAAAACCACATAAGTTTCACTTTACACTTTCAAATACATACAGGACCTAAGCTAAACACAATAACACTAACAGCGATGCCGTACAAGGGCAAACCGCGGGGCAAAGCTCGTTTATTACAAAGTTTACTGAACGCTACACCAACTGAAAAGTTAACCAATAACTTATAAGGGAGCTAACAAAGTCTGGACTGATATTTACTCAGCGTTAGGTATTGGAGTGGTTAGGTCTAAAGTCTAACCAGGTGTTCTGTTTATTGAAAGTTCGTTGAGTATCGTGAGACCTTAAAAATTAATGTAACGAAGGTCAGGTTTTCATATTGCCCAACTCGGGAGTATAATGTTTCAAAAAAAAAAGTCGATTCACAATTGGCCGAGACATCGGTGAACAGGCAAAAAATATCACAGCGGATCATGAAACCTCTTCCTTTTCTGTCGGTTAAAAAAGTATAAGAACAAAAACTTGTTACTCAGCGCCAACTCCAAATAACACGGCACAAGATCAGAAGGATGATAATGAAGTAAGTTAGATCCCTTTCAATCTGGTAAAAGGGGAAACTGTCAAGTAGCAATAATATTATGCACTCGCTGACATGTAGATAATGACACCACCATTAGGAGGGTTACAAAAGAAATAGCTAAAATGTCAACCACGCCCTAACTCTAAAAAACGAAATTCATTTGAAATGCAAATTGTTGTTTCTTTTAACAACCAATTTTAATGATGTTTTTAGAAATAGATCATCAAATGTTAAGCATTATGTAAAAATCAATTATGATTTCAAATGCTCCTAATCTAATCCGACACGACGACATTGTCCTGTACATTTATAAACATACAATCTACCAACAATTTGGTTAGCACCTAACTCTACTCAAATTGCCAACTTGCAGCTATTCTGCCCGAAGTGAGTACGTTATTACCACAATAACAATTATACATGCATTGCCCGTCCACTCTCTGCATTAGAATCTGTCATTGCTTTCTGACTGTTCTGTTGTATAGTCCAAATGAAGTTATAATCTAGGCTTGGAGTGAACTAGTTTTCTTTTTAATTAAAAGTTTTAAATATCCCAGAAGTTTGGCGCATTATTGACGGTTTTTAGGGTTCCGTAGCCAAATGGCAAAAACGGAACCCTTATAGTTTCGCCATGTCTGTCCGTCCGTCCTCGCTTAATCTCTGTGACCGGTAGCTCTAGAAAGCTGAAATTCGGTACCAATATGTATGTCAATCACACCGACAAAGTGCAAAAATAAATATTGGAAAAAAATGGTTTTATTAGGGGGGCTCCCCTACATGTAAAGTAAAACGCGATTTTTTTTTAAATTGCAACGCTGACGTGTGATATATTGTTAGATAGGTATTCAAAAATGAATAGGGGTTAACTTAAATCATTTTTTTATAATATCAATAATTTCGGAAAATATCGCTCCAAAAGTAAAAAACAATGTGTGTCCCCACTCTAACTTTTGAACCATAAGTTTAGAAAATATGAAAAAAATCTGGAAAGTAGAGCTTTATAAAGACTTTCTAGGAAAATTATTTTGAACTTGATGGGACGAACAGTTTTTGAAAAGTTGGGGACACTTATTGTGACGGACGGGAAACTACGGAACCCTACACTGAGCGTGGCCAGACACGCTCTTGGCCGGTTTTTATACTATTGTGTGAGGCACAAATAAACGTTTTTCTTTCTTTTATTATAGAAAACGTTGGCTACTGCTAAATGCTCAGTGATTTTATTAGCAGGGTCATTTGCTAGATTAACATTTCAAATTAACATACCTACATATTCATTTTGAAAACCATCTAGCTACGAGTATTTTAAACGAATACGGACCAAATAGATTTTCTCAGAATTCGATGTATTAACCAACGCTGGACCAGAGCAAACTTCTTGCCCAACTCGCCAATGCACCAACATTACCAACAAGTTGTAATGCTCACACAACTAGGAGACGACCTAGGCTAACAAGTACAATTGCACTTGGAGGTAATAGCTTCGTCGCTACATGCCGATATATCAGCGCGTCTTACATGCCTGTCTATGGATTTAGAGTTGTTTTTGTGAAACGAGACGGAGGCGATACGAGCTAATTTGACTTTGGTTCTAGACCTACAGAATAGATAGGACTGCCTGTCTACAGATAGCTATATACTTAGTGAAGGTCCGATCACACAGTGTCTCGAGAAATGTAGAAGATTGATCACGTGGCATTTCGGTAAGGTATTTCAATGTCACATAGGATCATTCGATATGGTTAGCTTTAGAAAAAGAGAGTGATTTAAAACTAAAGGCAGTCAGTGTTTTCGTACCTATTAGTAACGTATAAAAATAGATTACTAAGCTCACTCTAAAAAACCTACGAAATCAAAAAACACAAAAACCAAATATGAAAATTTAAATCTTTAAAAAACGGAGCTATCCAGGATGTGTGGCACTAACCCTTTTTCATTCCGGAATTATAACTACATTAAGATTGCTACTCGAATAATATGACTAAATAAAAATATTCAGGCTTTTACGAGTAACCCTATTATAATAGGCTTTTTATTAATAAATTACAAACAGAACGACACTCATAAATTAAATACTTAACTAAAATGTCATTACAGATCACATTATTTTAAACACACACGCAAAACCGTTTTGAAATAAATCACACACCATTTTGCGCACAAAAACGTGTCGGATCCGCCCCGTCGGTATGTAAACGGACCTGCATAACGGTACGCGTACACCGAATCCGTCATCGGCCGAAGTGTGCTCGGGCGTCATCGGCCGCACTCGGCCGATCAAATCAAACGTAAGTAAATGGAAGAGAGCGCATATACTGCTACTACCGACGACGTCGTCCGATGACGCTCGAAAACGGACGATCAAGTGACGAGTCCGAACGTGTTTTGATTTTTTGTCAGTTTTACTGGCTTCTTTCTGCGATCGAGTCGTTATTTGGATCTGTAGTTGCACAGTTCATAGTTCGTAAGTTCCACCGACAACGGTCGTTATCGTCTGCAGTGTATTCAGTTGAACGTCCGAGTTACTCGTCCGAGTAGTTCTGTCCGCCATCGGCCAACAAAATCGGTTTAAGTGTACGCGTACCGTTACGGTTATGAAGTCTAAACTGTGCAAATAACGACTCGATCGCAGAAAGAAGTCGGTAAAACTGACAAAAAATCCAAACGCGTTCGGATTCGTCAGTTGATCGTCCGTTTTCGGGCGTCATCGGACGACGTCGGTAGTAGCAGTGTATGCGCTCTCTTCCATTTACTTACGTTTGATTTGATCGGCCGATTTCGGCCGATGACGTCCGAGCATACTTCGGCCGATGACGGATTCGGTGTACGCGTACGGTTAGACTAGATTTATGCCCGGAGCTGTAGGCCGGTGCAAGGTATGCAATTTATCCGGATATGAAAAATCTCAGTCACTTTGAATTTTCTAACCGATTTCGAAATGATTTAGGGCGGCTCTTAATCAAATCCAATGATTTGAAAGTAGATTTAGTTTTCGACTGCTACTTTCTTGAAAAGAAGGCAAAATTTTTGGTCCATTGGACGCAACTTTTGTTGAAATATTATTCTAACCAGTCTCTTGAGCGTCAGAAGTAGCTAAGTAATTGTCTTGCATGATTGCTTGCAGACTACGAGCAATAGGTAGCTCGTCATCCGCTTCTCCGAAAAGTAGAGCACAAGTTTTCGACTTAGTGTTCAGCTCAGCAAAGCCGATGCCCGCTAGGGCTAAAGGGGAATTTTTGAAAAGGTGACTAAAAAAGGGTAAGTAAATAAACATTGGTGGGTTCTAATCAGTATAGGTCTGATAAGGCCTCTCACTCTCACCCTCGAGCAGAACAGTCACGATATGTAGTGGACTTTTAGATAAATTAATGACGATGGTGAGAAACAGACTTTCTGACGTCTTGTATCGATGTTTTGTTATTTTATATTCAGTGGCATGACTGATAGCAACTTCTGAACCTGATAATGTCATAATGTTAATAAATATCTTAGTAATATTAATGGTACTTAATTCATTGACTTACTAGTTAATTATTTTTCGTGATAAATTAGACCCTTAGTGTTTACCATTTCTGCGACTTAACTTTAAATTACTTACTTACGTATGAAAGAATAGCTGTGGCCCTGAAACACAAAAGTCAAGTGAAGAAAACAGGTTTCAGCAGCAGGACACGCAGTTTCGCTCTACCCTAGATAGGGATAAAAACAAAAACACAAAAAAATATCTTACAAACAATCATAAAAAAATCTAGTGCAGTGTATGTCGGACTCGTGCAACGAAAGTTCTGTACAAAAACTTACCTATATAAAAAGTTCGATTCCTCAATCGAGTTCCAAAGATTTTTAGGAATCACAAAACGTAAGTACAAAATATTTTTGGCATAAGACCTTACTTATTGTAATATCATCTGCAAGTTTCATATTTTTACTGCTTTAAGCAATAGCAAACCTAAACATTTACTATTTTTTTCAGCTTAATGTATTCCTAAGAAAAAGGGTGACAGACGAGCAACTAAACGATTCTTTAAGGTTTTATGCAACAACTGCAGTAAGAAGAGGTTATTATTAAAAAATATTGCTAAAAAACTATGAACAACTCCTCCAACCAAAAGTCGCATCGTTAACGTCTCTTTCCTATGTAAATGCACACGAGTAGGCGAGCCAGTCTAGATTTATGCCTAGAATTGTACCTAGGCCCACCGCAATGCACTGCCAGCAATCTTCTCGAGTATGAAAAATTGGCTCGGCTTGGATACGGTGGACGCTGGCGAGTTCCCTAAGTGTGCTGGGAAGAGGCAAATAAATTACTCCGGTTTATAAAGTGCTTGCCCAAAAGGCCAACTATTCCTATTTGTCTTCACATTTTCTGGCCCTTTACCTATATTAACTGTCGCTTGTGATGTAGTATTCGTTTGTATACTTGGGAATTAAGTAGTTTTTTTTGTAGGATATCATTTTCGTAGTTTATTTTTTTTATTGTTGATAAACACTTCAATTCACCTGATGGAAAGCGTGTTTGACGATGGAGTTGACTTAAAAGTTCCCAGGATATAATTATCAGGAAACATAGATTCCGACAAGAAATTCTGCTCAGTAGCCGCTCGTATAATGAAGTGATCCCAAAACGTATAGGTGGGATATCTACAATTGATAGGGGCTTATACGCATATTGTGTGTCAGTCCTTTAGTAAGGAATTAACCTGCGACTCTCGGAACCCTTAGAGGTAGTTATGGAAAACAGTTTGTGTCGTTAGTTAGATTTTATAGTAAAACTGTTTAGTAAAAGGCTGTGTCAGCAATAAATTAAGATTGGATTTGATAATTCTGATACGCATGGGCGTACCTATCTCTGGTCTTAGCCTGTCGGGTTTTAGCTTTTCTGTATAAAATCAGGGCATTAGCGAGTTAAGTGAGCTTAAAAATGTATGCACTCAATGGAACTGATAGATTTGAACTGATTTTCAAACAGTTAGAAAAAGTCTGTTCTAAACTAGTGCAATTATTTTTCAGACGTCATTTGCCTTTTCTTTCAAATACCAGGTTTTTTGAATATTTACACAGATAAGTTTGAGAATGTTAAGATGCAAGAACGAACAAAGAGAGTTTGATTTTTTTTGTTTCTTTCTATACATAGGTTTTTAGCTGTTATTGAGTTGAAGGAGGCAAGTTCCTCTGGGAACCCCCTTGCTGCTTGCTGAATATTGGGCAAAGTTTAGTGAGTAAAAAAAAAAAAACAGATAATAAAAACAGATAATTCGCGTTGGCGATATTTGTTGAGATGAGTGCGTGCCAACTCTCATGGCATCCTGAGCGTGTTGTGCGGTAGATGATATTGCCCAATGCTGTTTTACTAGATCGAACTTCTTACGTCTTCGAGTATAGATCCAGCCGAACAGCTCAGCCAGTCAGCTTCGACAGATGTTCGACGAGGCTTTTTGCCATCAAGCCGTTGCCGATTACGATAATCGGCACAATGATAGCCGAGTCTACATTATGTATGTTGATAATTGTTATAATTAAAAGGTAAGTCACAAAAAATCAAGGTTTTTACTAAGTATTATGACTAGTAGTACCTAGACTGAAAATTAAGATATCTAAAATAAAAATTAATATATCAACTTTAGTAGTAATAGCACTTTTCCATCATATTATCAAAATTCTGAGAGACACATCACAGACATAATTTGATAAAGACTGATACGTATCACAAACTTTTGAACCCTCATACATGTCTACTGCACTTTCACAAAGAAAGAATCATCTTCCATTACTTAAGCCGTTGCTTTTAAAGGACAAAGTAGCATTATTTTATCAACTTTTTGAAGAGAAGGGTTATTATCAGATGGAAAACCACAAAAAGGAGAAGTACAGAAGGACTAATTCATGCAATGTTCTAACTGCGAGCATAAATAACATGATAAAAGAAATTAATCGTGACCACTAGTTTTAATGTCCGGCTAAACTGGCTGGTTCCGGCTTTTCGGTTTGAAGATCTTGCAACCCTACATCGATAACACATCCCTGTAAATTTACAAATTCGAAACACGTAATAATAAATAATGCAAGCTAACACGTAAAATTTAACGTCGTAGCCATGAGATTTATAATTACATGATTCTGTAATAAGATGTCCCCGTAGGTTTACTAATCCTAAACACTTAACAATATTAATAATCCTTGCTCTCTCTTAGCAATCTCTAATGCACCAATGCGAATCACTTAACAAAAATGCGTACTTCTACAAATAACTTATCGGTAAAGTCAAGCGACCTCGCTTTAACCAAACCTCTAACAAAAACGCATGTTAGCGATCAATTTTTACTCTGATATGATATTAGTTATAAATTTTTGAGAGGTTACCTTCCATTTAAGTAATTCCTAGTGTTGGGCAACATTATCTTTTTTTTTTTTTTTCTCGAAATATCGTATTTTTCGAACGTTTAACCTTCTATAATTCAACTTTATTTTGACACCGGGCATATCAAAGTCAACTAATTCTTTGTAAGTCGTATATTTTTAGCCCACAAATATTCTCGAATTACACATGCCTTTGTTATTATAATGTCTACCTAAAAGATATATATATTATTTGGCTTAAAGATTTGGCTCTTAAAATATTGGCTTTATAAATTTGGAAAGAGATAAGTTTCTTTTTTTATTACAATAAGGTGAATTTTGATCGTAAAGAGTGAATGGTAGACTTGTATTTGTGAGTCTAATAGACTAAGCAATGCATTGAAAGTTGTGTTTTTTTGAATGTTTGAATCTACATTTTCTGTAAGGTATTTTGAGCAAGATAGGCACCAGAATAATACAAAAAACACACACACATATACAGTGAGTCTAATGAAAGCGCGACCTGGAGTTTTTTTTTTTAAATTTAATTGGCAAGATTATTCAGCCGCAATTGTAGGAAATAAAAAAAATTGTAAAGTGTCAAGACATGATTCTCCTACTTGTTAGTTTTGCAACATATTTTTTTTTTGGATTTAACCTCTTTTTCTCAGGTCGCGCTTTCATTAGACGGATTATAATATTATAGAGACGTGTAATGCAAGTGTACGTAGGAGTTACCTACATTTTGACGAGTTTTGAGAACTTAAAATATAAGGAACAGCTGACTTTTTTTTTGTTTTCTTGTTTGGCCACGTACTAACAGATGTTCATAACGATAAGTCCAATGCAACCTTAAAAGGTTATTCATTAATTACTTTTTATTAAATATGTTCCAAGTATGTGTTAATGATAAGCTTTTTATAAACTAAAATCTTCTCAACACTGGTAAGGATTTCTGGAAAAAATCAAATTAAACTTTTTATAACCCTATATTCTTCCTTTATGAAGTTAATTGTTTGTAATTTAATGAGGCTAAATTTTAGTCCGCCGTGGGTAAATTTTCTATAATAAGTTTCACAAAGTTCTCTGCTAAGAGTTTTAATACAATCCTAATCAAATATCTTTAGATTTCCAAAAATCATGGTGTATGCTTTCCATTACCGTAATTGTTCGTAAAAAAATTCATCATGAACAATTTCTCAACATTTGCCTAATGGCGAGCGGTTTAAAGCAAGGAACCATTAGCTTTCACAAAGATTATGTTAATTTTCTTAAAATTCATAACATTTTTTTATATTGCTTCTATGGAAAAATGCGAAGATTATTTTATAATTTGTATTTTTTTATTCCGTTTTTGACGACTATGAGGATGTCGACAAAGATAAGTCTTTGTCGAAATCACAACCTTTTTAGATTCCGACTACAAAAAACACACACTTTTTATAGCAAAGTGCAAGGAATGTAATTCCACTCCTTAGCTACCTACCTAGGCCTTTTCCCAAGTATATTCTGGTCGGCTTCCAGTCAAGCCGGATTTAGCTGAATACCAGTATTTTGCGAAGAGCGGCAGCCTACCTGACCTCCATAACCAATTAACTGGGGTAACACGGTACTTCATGGCAAGACTGGAGTCAGATTTACTGGCTTCTGACTATCCGTAACGACTGCCAAAGATCTACAAATGATAGCTGGGTATGTCAAGATGGTCACCCACAGACCAACCTTGGCAAGCGTTGCTTAACATTGAAGATCGACCCGTGCGGCTGTTATTATCTAGATTACACTCCTTAGAAATTCGCATAATTTAATAACGTTCATTTGTGTTTCCTAAAAAAATGGATTTTTTATCTTAATTTCTTGCAGTTATTTATTGATTATCAGGTAAACATCGTCGTCAACAATTAGATCACCATTATCTATAGATTTAATTTTGTGTAAAATAATTTTACTATTTTGGTGTACCTGCATTAAAGTTAATTTGATTCTATTGTAGTAGTCATTTTTACATTGTCTTAATTTTGTGGTCTGTATAATTTGTCTTGTGCTAAACAGAGATCCGTAAAAAATTGGATTAATGTCATAAAATAGCAACACGGGGTAGTGAAATACCACAAAAAAGTGACGAATTTAAGTGGCACAAAATCATAACTGATTGTAATAATGGACGAAGGACTACCCTAGTGTGGATCAAATCATTAAGCAATGAGATATAATGATTGAAAGTGTATTAAAGAATTAAGGTGCACATTTAGATTGCAAATCTAATGCTAATTCACAAAATTGTAAGCTGTTCGGATCAGACATTTTTATCCCAAAAACCACCCACGAGAATAGTAAAAGGATTAAAATTAAGCCCCGTGCACCTTTAAAAACTTGACAATTATAATGCATTCAAAGTGAAGCGCGAAACGATTTAGACTTTAAAGAGGAGCGTTTTTGTGTTCGCCTCGTTAGGCAAAGTGGTTAAAAGTCTAGCAGCCAGCGATGCGTACATGAGCCTCCCAAATGCGGCTACTTTCGCTTCTTATTAAAATTTTATTCGAAAATTTCTGGCCTTTATACAGCGAAAAATATTATGGGCTGGTTAAGCCGGGCTGCCAGCTTTGTGTTCACTTTATATGTTATATTTTGAATGGTGATAAGTATCACTTCTTTGTAATTCAGAGTTTTTTATAAGCACTAAAGCTTTGGTCTAGATTTCGGCTTTTAAAGGTATAGAAATAAGCCTCTTTAAGGCTTATTTTGATGTTGATATTTATGGTCTAAGTGATACATTAGGGTCAGTGAATAAATAATAATCTCAAGCATAATTTAGCACTAAAAATATCGAACATTATTAAACTATTGAATATTGCAGTATAGTTGTTTTGTATGCAGTTTTTATATACGTTTTTACATACTTTTATTTTAAGTTTAAATTTATTAGTTTAGTTGTTTGTATAGCGAAATCAGTAAGGATGTAAATATACTCGTTTAAGAAACATTAATCAAAATACAGATTTTTACAAAAAAAAAAAAAACAGTTTTATGTTCGTAATCAGACCAAAAAATCTTAGGAATCTAGGACATCCAACTTAACAAAATTAAGTATTCTTTACCAACATTAACTCCAGACGAAATGGCCGCTGAGTACGGATTAACGGCACACAAATACGGGTAATTAGATCCTCAGGCTATAAAATTAAAACAGGCGTCCATTTGTGAAGAATTCAGCCTTCAACACTAGATTGATGAGTTTGTTGGCACAAAAACACTGAAGCTGGTCCTCCATAGGAATTTAATGCAGGGAAAAATAGGATCTAAAGGACATTAATCGGTTTTAGGTAATGACATGGATTAGTCGTTAAGACTATTTGAAGTTTTAAGAAGATTATATTGTCGATAATTATTTATTTCCCAGGCCCAGAAGGAGATGGCGTGACGACTTGGACTCCTTCCTGGAGGATTGGTCAGCAGTGGCTCAAGATCGAAATGAATGGAAAAATGGAAGGGAGGCCTTTGCCCTGCAGTGGGACACGACGGGCTCATAATAATAATAATAATAACTGCAACTCTACGCACCTTCCTCGAGTCATGTATGGGGCAATGGAAAACAGTCCTTCGCTATCCAGGGTGTCGACGAATCCGAGAGGACGATGAGCCTATATGGATTAAACGGGGAATATTCCAGGGCGACAGTCTGAGTCCACTTTGGTTCTGCTTGGCTCTGAATCCTCTCAGCACACTACTAGAGGAATCAGGCTTGGGCTATCGGTTGAGAAGAGGTGGTCAGGTTCTATCTCACCTTCTTTACATGGATGATCTGAAACTCATTGCCCCCAACAAATTGCGACTAATGGAACTACTGAAGGTAACTGAAACCTTTAGTAGTGCCATCAGGATGGAATTTGGTGTGGACAAATGTGCAGTCATGCATGTGAAGCGAGGAGAGATTATGGAATCTGAGGGGGTTCAACTCTCGGATTCCATATACCTTAGATCCCTCTCCTCGACCGAAACCTATAAGTATTTGGGTATGTCGGAAGCGTTAGGCATTAAAGTAGCTGACATGAAGCAATCATTGCAGGAGCGCTTCTTTAACCGCCTGAAGAAGGTGTTAAACAGCCTTCTATCGGGTGGAAATAAGGTGCGCGCCTTCAATGGTTGGGTCATGCCAGTTTTAATGTACTCTTTCGGCATACTCAAATGGTCTCAGACTGAGCTTAATGCTCTGGATAGGCGAGTCCGTACATTGCTGACCGCAAACCGGATGCATCACCCACGATCGTCGGTGATGAGACTGTACATCCCGCGGAAGTGTGGAGGTCGAGGTTTCTTGAACGCTAAGACCTTGCACAACCGCGAGGTGTGCAGCCTCAGAGAATATTTTCTCAAAACCGACGTGGGTATGCACCGCGATGTGGTCGCAGTGGATATCGGACTCACCCCGTTATCCATGGCTAAAGAGGACTGGCGCAAACCTGTGATACTTACAACTGATGACCGCAAGGAAGTATGGAAAAGCAAGGAGCTCCACGGGCGCTTTTATCGGGCTCTTCATGAGCCTGATGTAGATTTTGCGGCATCCGTGGCCTGGCTATCTCATTCATCAATGCTGCTGACGTGAAGCGATCGTTGAGGGAGCGCTTCTTTGGCCGCCTGAATAAAGTACTGAATAGTCTTTTATCAGGCGGGAACAAGGTGCGCGCCTTCAACGGTTGGGTCATGCCGGTATTGATGTACTCTTTCGGCATACTTAAATGGACTCAGACGGAACTCGTCACCCTAGATAGGAGGGTCCGTTCACTACTTACTGCAAACCGGATGCATCACCCACGGTCATCGGTGATGAGGCTGTATATCCCGCGGAAGTGTGGGGGTCGTGGCTTTTTAAATGCCAAGACCCTGCATAACCGCGAGATATGCAGTCTCAGGGAATATTTCCTGGCTGTGGACGTGGGTATGCATCGCGCTGTAGTGGCGGTGGACAAGGGCCTAACCCCGCTCTCCTTGGCTAAGGAGAACTGGTGCAAACCAATAGTACTGGATACTAATGACCGCAGGGAAGTATGGCAGAGTAAGGAGCTTCACGGACGCTTTTACCGGGCCTTACATGGGCCCGATGTTGATCTATTAGCGTCCGTATCCTGGTTACGCTTTGGTGATCTTTTTGGAGAAACCGAAGGTTTTGTCTTTGCAATTATGGATGAAGTTATGATGACGAACAACTACCGGAAATACATTGTGAAGGATGGTACGGTTGACATCTGTCGGGCATGCCACCTGCCCGGAGAATCAATCCGGCACATAATTTCTGGGTGTTCTTATCTTGCTAACGGAGACTATTTGCATAGACACAACCTAGTGGCCAGGATTATCCACCAGCAACTTGCTCTTAAATACAATCTTGTGGAGTCAGAAGTACCGTACTATAGGTATGTGCCCGACCCAGTTCTCGACAATGGCAATATCACGTTGTATTGGGATCGATCTATCATCACTGATAGGACTATTGTTGCCAATAAGCCCGACATAGTGGTGATAGATCGATTAGAGCGTCGCACAATGATTGTTGATATAGCGGTCCCTCATGACGAGAACCTCGTGAAAGCTGAAAAAGAAAAGCAAACTAAGTATCTTGACTTAGCTCGCGAGGTTGTCGACATGTGGGAAGTGGACACAGCAATCATTGTGCCGATAGTCGTGACGGCCAATGGCTTAATAGCCAAGAGCCTCGACGAACACCTGAGGAGGCTCTCGTTAGGCGGCTGGATCAAGGGCTTGATCCAGAAAGCTGCACTCTTGGACACGGCGCGTATAGTCCGGAGGTTCCTCTCTCAGGAGCCCTGACCGCCGGTAGCTTGGACCCTGTTCCCGATGCCGGTGGGCTACTATTTTTTATATTTTTAAATGTTTTTTTTTGTGTTTTTTAAGGAAATATTTAAAAATTGTAAAAAATATGTAAAAATGCTAAATAAATGAAATAATAATAATAATAAATAATTTATTTTAAAAACTTTAAGCATAACTTAATGTACAAAGGCGGAATTATTACCTTAGGTATTTTCTACCAGTCGAACTTAGGGTGGTGCAGAAACAACATAGTAGGTGCAACTTCAAGATATACAAGTAAATAGAAAACAAACACAAAAATAAATGTATACAAATAACCAAAAATAAAATGAGAAATGAATCCAACAACTCATAACAATTTCATAGTAACATATTGGTTTTGTTTATTTTATTTTTTAATAATTATATAAACCAGTGCAGGTGAAATCGCAGTTGTCATCACTACAAGCAGTGATGTAATCAAGAGAAGAAGAAGATGAAATAAAATACAAGAAAAATAGAGAGATAATAAGAAAATACATATTACTCGCGGTTGGCATAACATGTTTTTTTCTTCCATTCTGTTCTGTCATCTGTCATCACTCCCGTTTCTCTCATATCACTCCTCACTCAATCCATCCATCTTTTGCTTTCTTACTACTAATGAAAAATAGTATAAACAATAATCATATTAATTCATAACAAATTAATATGGTAACTGGTGTAAGTTACCAAATTTTTCTTTTGTCAATGTAAAAAATACGACAAAAGTCGAGATAGAGTCAACACTAAATAAAGTACCATTTTCAAAACCGATAATTTTCACCATATCGTTTTCAACAAAATAGGCTACGTGCGCAAAGCGTGGCAACTTTTAACGCTAAAGTATGAAAGTTAGCTTTAAGTTTCGTGTTTCACAATATTCAGCTACAAAAGCTGGCAAACTGTTGAAATAACTTGAAATATAACACTGACTCACCCTTTGATATTAGATCGTGTAAAAACTATGTGAAAATTGATCGAGGGTTTTTGGTATTGAAATTTTTAATACCTTCGTATAAACTAGAGAACATTTATGTTAGGTCTTTAAAATTATTTAAGTATATTTTGAAGTAACTTTGATGTGATAAGATGTGATAGATATCTTGTTTGGCGCAGTGTCGTGGGTTTGATACCCGCACAGAACTAGAAATTATACTATCCATATGCTCGTGACTCGGAGCCATTACCACTGGATCACAAGTAAGTGCTCTTTCTGAACACTTATTTTAAAACAGCACATGAATACTTAAATCCAAGTTTATTTACTATTTCTATTGTGTTGTTGGGTACAATATTGACTGGTCTCTAAACTCTTTTCCCACTTATTAATATTGTTACATAAAAATATTGTAAATCAATAATTGTTTTAAAAGAGTTACCATGTGGTTTCTTTCTAGTACTTCTCCATTAATGACCAATAATAGAACTGTGCACTAACTTCTAATATTTTATGAGTGCCCATGTAGCCTATGTGAAAAAAAAAATCATTTTCAGTTGATTAAAGCTAATTAAACTCCTTGGCTGCTTATGCTAACTACTTTAGCGACCGCCACAGCTACAGGGGAATCAAACAGCCTTCTGAAATACTCTTAATTCTGCTCAGGCTACCAGGCTGTCATAAAAGAGAGAAGATCGCTAGGAATCACAAAGGGTTTGTTTGGTGTAAGTTATGAGAAAATAGCACTATTTATGACTGTTCAATTAACTGGCAAGATAAATCCTAATTTGTCTTAGTTCATGAATCCCCAACCGGTCCTATGAGACCGCGCTGTTATTGTTTTACTATTGTGTCTCGTTTTGCGGGTATGTGATAGGTTAAATAATTGAGAAGCATCAGCAAACTCCCTCTTCGTTTGCCATTTACGAAGGCAAATAAAGAGGGAGATGGCGGGATTGTGTGAGATGTGATATGAAAGAAAAAGAAGTCATTAATAGCGTGATGGTTGACAGGACAGAATGGAAGAAAAAACGTATTGGCTCCAAACAAGAGACAAGGGCAGAAAAAAAAGTATGTTCTAGTGGTCGCTGACACTTCAACTGAACTTGATAAAATAATAAATACAATTTAATTTTTTTTATAGTATAAACTAGGGCTTAACGGCCATCCTACCTGATGGTAAGCAGTGATGCAGTCGTTGATGGTAAGGTGCACTAGTTTATCAAGATCCTATTTACTCTAGCTTTAAAGACACCCAGTATTTATTAATTATTTTAGGGATCGATCCGTATTGCGTTATAAATCTTAAGGTTAGTATAAAGTTCGCTCCGGACTATTAACTTGGATCTTATACACATAATCAACTACTTTTCAGGTCGAGGATCTTTCCATTGAAATCGCTCTAGCTTATACTCGTTCCACACATACAAGTAGTAAATCATATTCTCGGCCGTCCTATCTATTGCAGCATTCATTGACCGTTAAATCTTTTTACTACTTCTCCGGCTTGAATCTGATTCAGCTGTCCAAAGTCACATAAAAAAATCTAAGATATTCTGTTAGAAAACATCGTCAGAATATCAGTTTGTTAGAAAATGTTATTTTTTCTGCTGATTCCGCATTGGACCCTTGTTCGGTTGAAAGTATTTATGAGCTGTTTGTCATCTTTGCTGGGTAAGAAAAAGTTTGCTGTATTTCGAATACTATGTGGTAAGCAATTAGGTATAGTGTTGTGACTGCTCAATTTGATTTATGACACTCTCACTTTGTATGAGTATATATTTTTGTTTTTTTTTTTTGGTGACATGTTGACTTATATCACAACTTGTTTTCATAATTTATTCAGGTGGGGATATCACTCGTTATTATCATTTCAGCTAAAATACATCTACTGTTGGAAATAGGTCTCTTCCGAGTGTCGCCACAACGCAACGACCAGTCTTATGCGTCTCCCATCTATCACAATTCTCCAACTCTAAATCTGGTGGAGGTATTCTTTTTTTATGAGCCTATTCTGTCCCACAGTTTGACGAATTGGATAGATTCCGCCAGAACTGGCAAATTCGTCCCGCCATCTCCTTCGTGGTCTGCCGCGACCCCGTCGTACTGTTTTCAGGGCACCAATTCTGTGCTACTTTGGCCCATAGTTTGTCGGGCATGCGGCTGACATGTCCTGCCCAGTCCCATTTCAACTGAAATGGTGGAGGTATAGAAAATATTTTTGAAGCCGGAAAAAAATGGATGGATTATGTGAGGAAAGATATGAAAGAAAAAGAAGTCAATGATGGTGGTTGACAAGACAGAATGACAAGGGTAGCAAGATTAAAACATCATTTATCACTTTTTAATGACGACAATCTTGATGAACAAAATATTAAAAAGAATACTTAAACAAAGTAAGACACTCATCGTGCACCTAACTACATTATCCGTAACAACATGAAACCCCCCAACTAGCAAAGTAGTCCTGGAATGTAATTTTATAATGCTATGTGGACTTATATAGCTCCGATGATGGTTTTAGTATTTGCTACTGCGCTTTTAACAGCATTAATGAATGCCATTTTTACTTCAGTACGATTAATCCTATAATTTGAACTTATATCGGTATATAGGACCATATTTCGTGGCCACTACTGGATTAAGACTCCTATAAAAGCTAGGAACAATACTAATTGCACTCGGGAGTAATTAATCTGGTAACTCAGACTTATAAGCGCCTATAAGATAACATTTTAGGAGCATTTAAATATTAAGACTCCCAGAGGAGCATCTACCAGGAATATATACACTGAGGCGCAATCAATCTTGTTATTTATACTTATAACCTCATATAAGCTATTTTTCATGGCCAATATAAGTAAATTCAAGTTAAACTACTGAAAAGCATTTATATTTCTTGTCTGGTTTTACATTATCTTAGAAGTGTATTTTATATCCCCGTTTCAAAGATAATAAAATCACTAAGATTATAAGAGCACGCAGTAGGACAAAATGTTCACTATATAGATTTATCGCATGCCATTATAAGCTTAGATACACTTATATAGGATTCCATAGTAGTGTTATAGTCTAAGTAATCTCAAACAATCCTGGTCAAAACTCTTATAAGGTCACTTTTGCTTGAAATGACCAATATAGGCTAAAACACGCTTTATATAGTTTCTAATAACTTTATATAGTTTTAGTTTAACAATATGGCGATTTTTTTTCGGTTTTAACACTCGCCAATATAGAACCAATATTACTTATATTGGCGCTAAGCTAATGGGCTAAGGCTGATAAAATATATTAAAATGTAAATAAGTAAATTACAATAAGCGCTTTAAAATTTTAATTAAAACCATGATAGAATTATTTGAAAATTCAAATTCCCCTACGAATATACCCCAGACTAAAAACTATAAGCTTTTGATTTTCTACTATGGTTGACATTTATTATTAATAACTTAAACTTAAGTAATATTTACACTTATTCAAACAGTTTAAACAATTCCTGGACCGACAGAACATAATACAACTGTTCACTAAATGTGAGCTTAAAGAAGCATTGCGGGGCGCGTATTCATCTCAAATTTTCCTATAATTTACTTATATTGGCATTTGCAGGACTAATTGCATTGACGTAATTCTATTACAGGAACAATATAGGCGTAAACGACATCGAAACGGTCTATTATAAATACGATATAAGTAAAAGTTTACTTATAAAGTGGGCCCTTTTCCGGACTTATATGCGGATAGTTTATCCGATATAATTCTATTTGCTGATGACACCTCTCTTATTTTTAAAGTAGACAGAAAAGATGCTGATGTCTTGCATGTTAATGAAAGTCTGGCTGTTCTTTCGAAATGGTTCGCAGCTAATAACCTCTTACTAAATGCGAACAAAACTAAATGTATAAAGTTTTCATTACCAAATGTCCCTCAAGTAGGCCTTAATTTAATGCTTGACGGTAAAAAACTTGATGCTATTACGGAAACTGTGTTCTTAGGTGTAACAATAGACTCTAAACTGCAGTGGGGTGTTCATATTGGAACTCTAAGAAAAATTAGGCAATTGACAGATGTAGCCACAGCCAGATTAGTGTACTATGCTTATTTCCACAGTATTATGTCCTATGGCATCTTACTGTGGGGGTCTGCGGCTGATGCGGAATCAATCTTTATATTGCAAAAGAGAGCAATCCGGGCTATCTATAAAATGGGTCCTCGCGAGTCCCTTAGAAATATATTTGGAGAAATTGATATAATAACTCTGCCCTCTCTTTATATTTTAGAAAGTATATTGTATGTACGTAAAAACTTAGGACTTTTTAAAATTAGAAGTGATTTACATGACAAAAATACGCGTAGGAAACACGAAATCGTGTTACCTAAAGAGACTAGCGAAGACCAGCAAGTCATTCCTTGTCAATAGTATACGCTTTTATAATAAGCTGCCCAAGTCCGTTATAGAACTTAGCGAGGGAAACTTCAAAACGCATATTAAGCGTGTCCTAACCAAAAAAGCATATTACAAGGTTAGAGACTACGTCGAAGACACGCTTGTTTGGCATTAACTGCTTCTGCACATGTGGCCCCCTGGTAACTCATTAACTGCATTATTGTGTAAACATGTCTATTAACTGCTCCATGTTTGTCTTATTTTATTTATTTACTCAAGCCATTGCTTTTGCAATATTTTTATATTATTCGGATCCCAATCACCTTAAATTCATTAAGTCGTGATTTTTTTTTTGTGTTAACATCTCATTCGTTGATAAGTTTTATAATTGTTTTTTTGTTCTTATATTTATATAGCTTCTTTCGTATAATGTGAATGAGAGGGCACTGTAGACTACAGATTTTACACATCTGATTCTACACTGTCCTCGCATAAGTGTCTGTGTTGTAATATGGAAATGTTGTAAACCCAATAGTTTTTTGAAAAGAGTAACCATGGAGTTTCTTGCCGGTTCTTCTCCATAGGAAACGACCAATTTGGAACCGTACACTAGTTTTCGACGTTTTATAAGTGACCATGTAGGCCTATGTGAAATAAAAATATTTGACTTTGACTTTGATATAAGTCTCATATAGTGCTATGGAAATGATCTCCTGGAGATAGTTTTAAAACCACTTTTTGCTAGTTTGGGGCCCCTCTCGTCAAAACCGTCGATCGCCAAAATATCCGACAAAAGGCAACCACTAATTCACGTTCCACGCATCAGGCAAGCCAATCTGCATAGCCAGCAAAGACTAATGCTACGCTGTAGAAAGAGATGAAACGCTAAAAAAGTTATGAGTAAAAATGTGGATATGGAATGAAGAAGAAAGCCATAGAAAGAATGGATGAATGAGGAGAAATATGAAAGAAAAAGAAGTTGGTAATAATGTGACGGTAGACTGCACACTATGGAAGAAAAAAAAAACCTGTTACGTCGACCCTAAAGAACATGAAACAAGGACAAGAACATAATGATAAATAATTAATTAAAATGATCATTTCTCTTTTTTAATGATAATGAACAAAACATCTAAGAGAGTATCTAAGCAAGGTAACACACGTATCCTGCACCTAACTACATTAACCGTAACAACAAGAAACTCCCCCTCATCAAAACCGTCGATCGCCAAAATTTCCGACAAAAGGCAACCACTAATTCACGTACCACGCATCAGGCAAGCCAACCTGCATAGCCGGCAAAGACTAATGCTACGGTGTACGCTGTGCGGATTACGTGGACAAATATTCCATATCAGCCGGCATTAGCCCGGCCTAGTTTCGACCCGATTAATAGCTTTGTGGGAACGGAGGCCAGAAACTGGGATTATATGAAGACAAACTGTAACTGGACAAAATGCGGTTTCATATAAATATATGTACACGTATGAACGTAAATTTTGACTGTTGATTTGTAGTGTGTAATTATTTGGAAACTCTGTTGGTTTTGGTAAGTTATTTAGTGTGTATTATTTATGTTTGCGTGTATTGGTTTAGTGCCTTGCACCTTGAATTTATGGAGTAGATATGTGGTATATGTACACATAATGTATTACGTGTTACGTGCTGGATATAATATAAGCGACATGTATCCAGCACATACTCGTATATGATGTCCCTCACATCGTTCTGGGTTTATCCAATCCTTCGTCTTTGTCCAGGTGATCTCTCTTTGGAAAGCGCTTCTACTGACTGGATCAGGATGACATTCAGCCGGTTCTCTTTTCAGATATGTAAAGGTACGTGGATATATTTCCAAGAAGTTGGAAAAATCGTCACAGCGTTTATTTTGGTGGATTCGTTTTCTATCTAATTATCTATTTGTTATGGTATTACTTTTCTATTTGCTAGTTTGCCAAATTGTACCTAGCATGGAACATTTCTCCATCACCCTAAAGTCAAAAGTAGCAAATATAACCGTGTTTAGTATGGTATAAAGTTTGAATAAATAAAATACGAATCAATAATTTTATATCACCAATATCTGTTTAGATACCGTTATAATTTTAAAATGAAAACATTTCAGTTAGACTTACTTTATTTACATTCAGAAAAAGAATATTAGTAAAAGATTCCTAGGAAAGCACAAATAAAAATCACACCTACCTCAGTCAAGATCTGAAGCCAAAAGCCTAAAATGGAAATGGAACCCACTGACCCGAAGTGAAACCAATATTTCAAATTCAATGCTATGGAAAAAATGCGTAGTAAAAAATCTAGGGAATCATTCTAGATTTTTCTACTGGAGTTGAGCTCATTTTTCAACAAAAGCGTGCGAATCGAAAGATAATTTAATACTTACCTTTTAGGGTTCCGTGGTCCTAATGTTGGATATATCTTTTAAAAATTTTGGGAATGTTAACAGTATTGGAGAAAATTTGAATAAGTGTGTGTGTACGTTTTTTGCTCAAATGGTTCCATAGATTTAGAATTTATTTTTGATTTAGCACACGACTAGACCATATTTTGGAATAGAATATAGAATATTTTTATCCTAAGAGTTTTTGCTCTTGGGATAATTTCTTACTTTAAAACCACTAGCAAAAGCTAATAGAGACTATTTTTTTCAAACTTCCTTTTTGAAGCCGGATTTTACAACCCTTTCAGTTACTTTCGTCTTGTGTAAGCACGTTTTTAAACGTTATTTATTGAAAGTTAAACCATTATCTTAATTGATGAGGTCATAGTAATAAAAACAAAGCCTTTTTCTTCTTCCGTAGGTTATAATGGGTCACTACGAAACCTATGCCCATATGGCCCAACGCGTTGTTGACCGGTTTTTCAAATTATTTTTTCCGTTGCTATAAGCCTTGAAAAATCTATCTGCTGAGGTTTTGTTTGAAGAAATTGGTTGAGAGCCAGTTTTCTAGCTTTTATAAAAGAAATGGGAAGATATTATTGTGATGCCTTCCATAATCACATTATTTCTTTAGGCAAAGGCGTTGTTACACGGTTGGTGGATGGTTTAGAATTTGCTCTTAAAATTTTTCAGAAGTTTTCAATCCATCTAGTTATTTCAACTTTGCTATATCATGGTCTATAGAAATATTTTAGAAGAAAATATATTTATATCCCTTAGAAGAAAACCGCTATTCCTCCTTTCAGCCGAAAGACGTCCACGGTTATTACGCTGGAAATAAGCCCCCACAAGCATCGCCACAGCGTTTCATCGGTTCATCTTGTGGAGGAAGACTTTTAACACTGCGCTTTCTGGTATACAAGATCTTTTGACCCCATATTGAGAATATCATCATCATCATCATCTCAGCCGAAAGACGTCCACTGCTGGACATAGGCCTCCCACAAGCGTCGCTACTGCGACCGGTCCTGTGCGTCTCACATCCATCGGATTCCCGTGACCCTCGCCAGGTCGTCGGTCCACCTTGTGGGGGGCCTACCAACGCTGCGTCTTCCGGTACGTGGCCGCCATTCTAGAACTTTTCGTCTCCATCGACCGATGGGCAGTGCACATTACTCGTAGAAAAGATCTACGAGCAATGTGCCCTGCCCACTGCCACTTAAGTTTGGCAATTCTTCCAGCTATGTCGGTAACCTTAGTTCTCTTGCGGATATCTTCATTTCTGATGTGATCGCGTAAGGAAACTCCGAGCATGGCCCTTTCCATTGCTTCCATTGCATTAATGAGAATATAGATTTATATATAGGTCAAATGGATCGTAATTGGTAGAAACAGATATTATGTTCACTAATTAATGAAACATAAAATATCGTCAACATAGCCTAAAATAATCTATTATGTACGATTATTTTTCTCCATCAGTTAATAACAGATCTAAACTGGCACAAATATTTAATATGACAACAGAGCTAAGTAAGAAACCCAGTCGCCTGTTAAAAAACACAAAAGCTGAAGGTCTATAAATATCCCAGTGGCTCGGTACAAGAGAAGTCACTTAGTCGGCAATATCTCTATCATTGGACGAAATCTATTATTAATATTGAAAGGTAAAGACAGTACTCGTGAAAAAAATAGATCCATTTTTAAATTATTTGTTAGCGTCTTTTCTTAGCCTTAATAAAACAATTTTTTTCTATATTTGAAATCTGTCTACAAAATTAATGAACATTTTTATTATATTTTATTTCTTATTTACACAGACTTCATGACGTGTTGGACTACACGAACACTAATTATAATAAACCTACCTACTTATAAATAACTAGGAAATAGAATATAATAGAAAAGAATACTTTCAACATAGACACAAAAAGACTATTACTTCACTACGTAATAGTACGTTAAAACTGTGTTAAGCGTATCTGTACAGAAAGATTTATAATTTTAGCATTTGCTAGATATCAGACACCAAGCTCTATTTTTCAGGTGGAACACTCTAAAATAGTGTAGGTACTTAATTATACTTTAATTACCTTTTTTGATTAATTTAAATGACGATGAGTCATAAGTCATTGGGAAAAGGCTAGGCAGATGAGTCATAATTCAAATTAAAATGTTTACCTACTTATAGATCTATTGCTCATTACTACTATTTATTTATTTAGCCCTTACTGTCTCACTGCTGAGAAGGGCTTCTGTCAAGTCCTTAATTTAGTTCATGAATCCCCAACCGGTCCTATGAGACCGCGCTGTTATTGTTTTACTATTGTGTCTCGTTTTGTGGGTATGTGATTGGTTAAAGAACATTTAAATATTATGTTAAATTCAGAATAAAAAGCTGGCAAAGGCTAGCGTATTCTGTTTCCGTCGCCATGTCAGTTCATTTAAGGGGCGTCTAAACGGGCTATATTTTGCGACAATTGTGGCTGCAATTATTGGCAAACATTGCCCAGCCATCAAAAAAACATTTTAGTGCATTTTATGGCTGAGCAATCAATTGCAGGTAACATGTTGCAATATGGCTGCAATAGTATGGCCCTTGATTCAGAACCCTTTAATGACACGCCGGCTACACATAAAAACATTTTGACATACCAGAAAATATGTGGCTATAATGCCGGGCCATCCTTAAAATATTGCATAGTGTGGCTGGTATTGCTAGCAATGTTGCCGGCCACAGTATTGCAGCCACAAATTTTCGTAAAATGTGGCCCGTTTAGACGCCCCTATACATTCGACAGTTACAAATGTATCATACTGATATTTATGACAATAAATTCTAGAAGAAAAAAACTAAAGTGCATGAGGCAGTAAATAAAAGAGATGTCAGCATAAATGATGGAACTGTTAGGACCGATGCTAGCCAGAGCAGCCGAATAGTTCGAAAAAATTTGCGGGCCTAAAGGAAATGAAAAGGCGACTTAGGAACACAGGATTGTTGTTTGGTGAGAAATCGTCTAATAACTTCTCCCACTTTAGGGAGCGAGAGGGCATTTCAGACTTTTACTGACTAAAACCCACTCCTATAGGCATATAACCTAGGGTATGGGTCGTGCGATTCAGGACCATGCGGTTCTTTGTCGCACGGCCCATACCCCAGTAGGCATTAGGGTTCTACCCTGCTGAGCCCGAACCGCTCAAGAAGATGTCAGTAAAACGGGTAGGTTTTATTGACATCTTCTTGAGGCGCGCTTAGAACACTAGCCGTCGACGATTGAGGCTCGGTCCTAGCAAAAACCAGACGGACGAATGGTGAGCTACTCATTGCCTCTATCTACAAACCCAAAAGTTTCAGTTAAAATTAGACACTCTCTAGGACTCTAGTCAGAGCGATATAAATAATTTGATAATTTCCTACAAAAAATACTTCATTAGAAATAAGAATATTGCCTCGAAGGTTGTCTGTAAAAAATCGCGGTTAGCGGTAAGACCGCCCATTGTAACACCGTACTAATTTTAAGCTCCTTGTAAAATTATATTTATGGTGTACAATAAAGTATATATCAATCAATCATTCAATCAACATTGTCACATTCAACCTGTCGAACAAACTAATCCAAATAATTCACAATACACTATCAAAGGCTACAATGTCAACTTGAACTAAACTCCCTTCAACATTCGAACATTTAATGAAAACCAACAGTTTTAGAACTTCATAAATCCTGTGTAGAATTTAATTAGGTAGTCCGGGAATGCCGCTCTTGTACATTAATGTACATTTTGTACATTTATTATCGCACTCAACTGCCGGGGTCGGCGGTTGATGGTAGATTTGAAATAGTATTTTACTAATGTTAAAAGTTGGGTCGTTAAGTTGTATAGATTTATTGCAGTTTGATATTGGAGTTTTTAAAATGTGTGGTGGTAAAAATGTTAAAAATCCCAATTTTAAAATTTAGTTAGTTACGCCCGATGGCAACGGGTCTAGTAGGTACCAAATCATTCAAGTCGGTTCTCTAACTGTACGGAGTGCTGAAATACGATGATAAAAATAAGCAAGTAAGAAATAAAACTTCACTATCGTCATCATCATTTTAGCTGAAAGACATCCACAGTTGAATATAGACCTCCCCTACGTTTCGCCAAAATGAATGGTCCTGTGCATCTCATATCCGAAAACGAAAATTGGGAATCGTATTTTAGTATAAATTGTAGTTTAACTAACATTCGAATTTCAATGAGGACCAATTAGGATGTAATTCATTCTTGGGTTGTCATCTACCCTAGATGCCAACCCAAGCTCCTCGGGATTGTTAGAAATTGTCACCTTGCTTCGGGAACGCAAAACACAACTGGAGGAGCACAGGTGGGATTTAGTCAGCAAAACGTTGACATTCCCTATCGTTCCACCCTGAGCGAACGAGTTATTCGATGATTTGATCTCAAAAAGTAAGTAAACCCCAATTAAACATTTTGGAAACGAATAGTCTCTTTAGGATCACTGATTAAATTGTTCTTCGAATTCAATGTAACTTGGAGTTCGCAAAGTCCTCTAATTAAGACATCATAAAATAAGTGCTAGATCAAAAACGAATGCCAAGTCCAAAGTCACTAATTGTGATCATGTCTGAAACCAGCCTAAAGCCCTAACTACACTCCTTTCCAAGACTTGAGCCTTATCAAATAATTTAAACGGAGGCTAAAGATCCTAAGATTAAACTTAAGTAGCCAACTTTAAAAGTTGTTTCGGTAATTAATCGTTTAATATCTTTTAGTTAAAAGTATAATTCTCTTACTGAGACAATTGAAATGGTTTCCAAGTTTAAGCGTTTGAATTTTGCCGAAATTATGTTTTATTTTATTAGATAGGCGGTGTCGTGGATTAAATAAATGTTTTGGTTTTGCAAGTACCGAACTTATTTAATTTGATGTTCACCTAATTAGTAATCAGTAACTGGAACTACTGCATACTAATAACAAATAACTAATAATTTTACAACATTCAATCCGGCTCGAAGGACCATTTTCGTTAAGTTGTAAATAAAAGAAAAAATTAAGACTGTTTTTGTCGATAAGTACGGCTAACAGCTGACATAATTATTTATAAAACAAATAATAATAAAACTGCCTGTCACATTAAAGGAAAATTATAATGCTTAGTTGAATCACTTTTATTAATATCAATAAATTGATCTTGATCCAATAAGAAATTAATTTTATCAAATTACACTTAATTTTTATGTAAACCCTTTATCAATTAAAAATAATAAGACACCAATCATTTTGGCACCATTTCATCAATCACAAAGAAATGGTTCATTTTTCTTAAATTCGCCGACGCCTTTTAAGACGCATCAATCAGGCGAATATTGATTCATTCAAGATTGAATGTTACGAAATTGTTAAAAAGAGGTTTTAAACTATCAGCGTATATTATTGACATTACTAGTATCTGACCCTTCTAACCTCGTTTCCTACAATCGGGATTACACCTTTTTCTTCTTCCTGCTCTTATCCCATATTATTTGGGGTCGGCGCAACATTTATTTTCTTCCGTTTTGTCCTATCACCCGTCATGCTATCATCAACAGCTCCATCCATCTTTTCTTTGGTCTCCCTCTTCCGCTCCATCCGTCCACATGTAAATTTATAACTGCTTTCGTAACATGCATTTCATCCCTCCTTCACACCATGCGTCTAATTTTAATCCAGGTCATCGTTTACCCTAAGACACGTCGTGGTTGAAATATAACAGTCTTCAATATGTTATTCATATTTTCACAGAAAGATTATTTTTTGGCTTATGATATTTCTGAACTTTTTTATACCTAACATTGACTAGTGCTTGACTATCCCTAGTGATGGTAAGCAGTGATGCAATCGTTAATGGTGAGGCTCAATAGCACTGATTAGCGTATCAAAATATAGTTCAAGCTGCTTACAAGAAGACGCTTATAGTAAAAGTGGATAACAAACATAACATATATACAGGATGTCGCATATTTTCGGCCATCAGTCAACGCTGTGGCCCGCGTGGATCCACACCTCATACTTACAGTTAGTTTCCCTTCCTAGTAGCAGATTACTTCAGGGAATAGAGCCAGGACCTAGTTTGTTTCAAAACTTATGTAAACTACTGTAAACGTATTACAAAACTTTCCAGAATGGAAACAAAGCCCGATTTAGATCAAAAGATACTCCTTTTGAATTCTCAATCGCTTTTTGTATGAATTACTGTACTGACCAAAAGTTTTACAAAGGTTTCTACTCTGAGCACGTGACCGACAGACTAGAAGTCTTTAGAGAATTGATAAGATCTTTTTTAAGATAGTTTTGATTTAATGAATCGGCTTTTAAAAAAATCTGCTGGTATAACACCCGGCAAATAAGTTAGCAAGAAATTGATGTAGTGGGGGTAATTTCGAGCATGGTGCACAAAAAAGCGACTAAGCGAACGGGACGTAACGCCAGTGCGGAGGCAAAAGTCGACTAACGCACCAATAATAAACTACTATTAAAATACTGCACTAATCGCGCGCTGGATCGGCACTACCTCATACCCCGCGTCCCGCTTGACCACCTAAAAGATTTAAAAAACGATTTCTACGCAATTAACGACTCTTGCCAAGTTACGTGCCGCCGGTTATATTTACTTATTGAAATTATCAATCTCTCCTCCTTGCGTCGTATTCCTCAATGCTGAGAGCCGTGACCTACTTGCTTCATCACTTTAACTTTTATGATGTTCCTCCATCTGTTTCTGTCTCTGGCGGTGTGTGCAGGGTATTGTAAATCGTAGAGTCAATAGCGGAGCGGATCTGGTCGGACCAACGTATTGGGTTCCGCCCGCGAGGCCTTTTCCCAACCACTTTGCCGGTCACAATGGGTCAAGGTTACCATCGTCTTTTCTTGAAATGTGAACGAAGTATGGTAGCTTTAATAGAAAATTTACTAATCAATAACTGAAAAAATTCATAAAAACTTATAGAAAACCCTGGACCAAAAATAAACCATCCTATCACATAACCACAAATCCTAAATCAAGTCATAAATAAAATCCCAACCACTTGTTAAAATTAATAAACGTAAACAACATCTCATATTTTATCGTCAGTACAAAATGGCCAAAAACAGAACCTTATGGCCACTTGGCGAAGAAAACCGAGAACTTATGCCATCAACAGTTCATTAACATTGTGTTTTATTAAGATATTTACAATTTATGACAATGAATTCTAGAAGAAGAAAATTAAGTGCATGAGGTAGTAAATAAAAGCGATGTCAGCATAAATGATGGAACTGTTAGGCCCGTTGCTAGCCAGAGCAGCCGAATAGTTCGTAAAAATTAACGGACCTCAAGGAAATGAAAAGGGCGACTAAAAGAACACAGGTTTGTTTTTTGGTGAGAAATCGTCTAATGACTTCTAACACTTTAGGGCGGAGAGTTAGGGCTTTCAAGACTTTTACTGACTAAAACCACTCCTATATTCCTTCTTTGTTTTCGACTCAGGACCACGCGGTTCTTTTTCGCACGACCCCTACCCAGGAGTCAGTAGGGTTCTACCCTGCTGGGCCAGAACAGCTCAAGAAGATGTCAGTAAAAGCGTAGGGTCTTACTGACGTCTTTTTGAGGCGCGCTTGAAAGACTAGCCGTCGATGATTGAGGCTCGGTCCAGGCAAAAACAGACAGCCGGATGGTAAGCTACTCATTGCTCTCTATCTACAAGTCTAAAAAGAACATAACTAACGGCCGAATCCAATTACCTATCGATCTCCAGTTTTGTCATACTGGAGATAGACAAATTATACAATACAAAAATAATTATACATGTTTTCTGTTGTTTCATTTTTTCTATCTCCGGTATGTGATAGATACCTAGGTTATTGAGTTCGGCAGTAAATCGGTTTCTGTAAAAATCGCACACTCTCTATCACTCTACGCAGAGCGAGATAAATAATTTGATAATTTCCTACAAAAAAACTACATTATCACATTCAACCTGTCGAACGAACTAATCCAAACAATTCACAATACACTGTCAAAGGCTACAATGTCAACTTGAACTAAACTCCCTTCAACATTCGAACATTTAATGAAAACCAACAGTTTTAGAACTTCATAAATCCTGTGTAGAATTTAATTAGGTAGTCCGGGAATGCCGCTCTTGTACATTAATGTACATTTTGTACATTTATTATCGCACTCAACTGCCGAGGTCGGCGGTTGATGGTAGATTTGAAATAGTATTTTACTAATGTTAAAAGTTGGGTTGTTAAGTTGTACCTATAGATTTATTGCAGTTTGATATTGGAGTTTTAAAATGTAACTGGTGGTAAAAATGTTAAGATCCTGATTGTAAAAAAATTGATTTAGTTAGTTATGCCCGTTGGCAATGGGCCCAGTACCAAATAATTTAAGTAGGTTTCCTAAGCAAGTAAGAAATCAAACTTCATCTTCATCATCATTTTAGCTGAAGGACATCCACTGTTGGACAGAGGTCTCTCCTAAGTGTCGCCACAATAAACGGTCCTGTGCGTCTCACATCCCTGCATTTCCGCAAGTCTAATCAGATCGGTCCACCTTGTGAGAAACTTATTTTAGTATAAACTTTAGTTTAGGTAACATTCCAATTTCAATAAGGATCAATTAGGACGGAGCCCACTAATGCCGAGGCCTATCGGGATCGTTCGAAAGAGTCACCGTCGTGGTTCTGGAAAGCGCCACTGAAAGAACACAGGTGGGATTTAGGCAGCAAAACGTTGACATTCCCTCTCGTTCCACCTAGAGCTAAACGAGTTACTTGATTACATTGATCTCAAAAAGTAAATAAAACCCAATTAAACATTTTGGAAACCAATAGTCTCTTTAGGATCACTGATTAAATTGTTCTTCGAATTCAATGTAACTTGGAGTTCGCAAAGTCCTCTAATTAAGACATCATAAAATAAGTGCTAGATCAAAAACGAATGCCAAGTCCAAAGTCACTAATTGTGATCATGTCTGAAAACAGCCTAAAGCCCTAACTACACTCCTTTCCAAGACTTGAGCCTTATCAAATAATTTAAACGGAGGCTAAAGATCCTAAGATTAAACTTAAGTAGCCAACTTTAAAAGTTGTTTCGGTAATTAATCGTTTAAAATCTTTTAGTTAAAAGTATAATTCTCTTACTGAGACAATTGAAATGGTTTTCGGAGTTTTAAAGTGTTTGAATTTTGCAGAAATTATGTTTTATTTTATTAGATAGGCGGTGTCATGGTTTAAATAAATGTTTCGGTTTTGCAAGTACCGAACTTATTCAATTTGGTGTTCACTAAATTTACAAATTAGTAATCAGTAGCTGGAATTACTGTATAATAATAACACATAACTAATAATTTTACAACATTCAATCCGGCTCGAAGAACCATTTTCGTTAAGTTGTAAATAAAGGAAAAAATTAAGACTGTTTTTGTCGATAAGTACGGCTAACAGCTGACATATTTATAAAACAAATAATAATAAAACTGCCTGTCACATTAAAGGAAAATTATAATGCTTAGTTGAATCACTTTTATTAATATCAATAAATTAATTTTGATCCAATAAGAAATTAATTTTATCAAATCACACTTCATTTTTATGTAACCCCTTTATCAATCATAAATAATAAGACACCAATCATTTTGGCACCATTTCATCAATCACAAAGAAATGGTCCATTTTTCTTAAAATTCGCTGACGTCTTTTAAAACGCATCAATCAGGCGAATATTGATTCATTCAAGATTGAATGTTACAAAATTGTTCAAAAGAGGTTCTAAACTATATAAGCGTATATTATTGGCATTAGTAGCTTCTGCTTACCCCCCTCTACCCAGCAACCCGCTCATGAAAATAAGCCTAAATAGTAGTCTGACATAGGTACCCTTCCGCTCCGCCCAGAGCGGGAAAAGTCATACCCATGATTTCATACCTTACAAAAAAAAATGAAAACAACCAGACTGACTAAAAATTCTAGAAGAATAACTTTGTTTTGTTTTAGTTTTACCTGAAACATTATACCCCTTTCATGCTGTTCAAGGAGTGCGAAAGTTTTGTCTATTCATAATTTTATCTCAATAAATAATAAATATAAAATGATGTCAGTTTTCAAAACTATTAAATTTAGATTATAATAGAATAAACTTTGTTGTACACCAAAAAGTTTACTACAGTTTATACAATAACTGAAATCTATGGGTACAATGGCGGTCTTATAACATTTATTTATTAGTTGTTTTATTAGTTTACTTTATGATATAACTAGCTGTCCCCTGCGGTTTCACCCGCATTTTTCGTTACTGCTCCGCTCCCGTGGGCCGTAGCGTGATGGTATATAGCATTCCTCGATAAATGGGCTATCTAACACTGAAAGATTTTTTCAAATCGGACCAGTAGTTCCAGAGATTACCCCCTACATACAAACTTACAAACCTACAAACTTACAAACTTACAAATTTTACCTCTTTGTAATATTAGTATAGATTAGTTTTATCTCAAAACTTATTAGTTTCACTTCCTTGTAGCAGATTACTTCAGGGAACAGACCTAGGACCTAGTTTGTTCCAAAACTTATGTAAACCACTGTAAATGTATTACAAAACTTTCCTGAATGGAAACAAAGCCCGATTTAGATCAAAAGATACTCCTTTTGAATTCTCAATCGCGTTTTGTATGAATTACTTTACTGACCAAAAGTTTTACAAAGGTTTCTACCCTGAGCACGTGACCGACAGACTAGAAGTCTTTAGAGAATTGATAAGATCTCCTTGAAGATAGGTTTAAATTTTGGTTTCATTAATCGGATTTTTTAATAATCTAACCTGCTAGTTTATACATATTAATATTGTCAATAAGTAAAGATCCATTCTGCTTAGCTTGGGACTAGATCGCGTTGTGTAAAAGTTGTGGAATATATATATTATATATATATAAAGTATCAACGATTGCATCACTGCTTACCATCAGGTCGGATCGCGGCCAAGCACTAGTTAATATCAATTAAAAAACAAATAACAGAAAATAAACCAATCAATAATTTAAAATTTTCTCAAAACTATAGAAAATCCAGGACCAAAAATAAACCATCCGATCAACCACAAATCCTAAATCACATCATAAATAAAAACCGAACCACTTGCTAAAATTAATAAACGTAAACAACACCCCATATTTTATCGTCAGTACAAAATGGCCAAAAACAGAACCTTATGGCCACTTGGCGAAGAAAACCGAGAACTTATGCCATCAACAGTTCATTAACATTGTGTTTTATTAAGGACATAATTAAAACTTAATGCTGGCCCAAATTGTGTAAGTTTTCCTTACTGGCTAAATTATAAAGGAAGTATTTCATAATTTTCGTGCAAAAAGAAAAATATGAGTGACATTTAAATGTTTAAAGTTTGGGTAATGTTTTACTTTTGTGACTGGGGAGAATTGGTTAACGACTTTGTGGCATAGAATGATTAATTAAGTAAAGGAAATGGCAAAATTTGTAAAAAGTTATGACGATGTTATACTCGTTGCAATTTTGGAGAAGAAAGATATCCGTGTTATTCAAGTCTATAATATTGAAGAATTTACCGGTTACTAATAAAAAAACCGTAATCTTTTAGTAATTTTTAACAAAAAAACCTGATATCTGATATCATTGATTCATCTAAAATTCGTAGTTTTCTTCTTTATAAAACTTACTGTCTAAGTTCACTAGACTAGAAATATGAATAAATCTTAAGGTTGATTTCAAAAGTTTAGACTTAAGAAATCTTATTTATTTTAATCTAATTAGTTAAGGCGCTAAGAATCAAAATACGAGTACTATGCCAAGTCAAAAAACTTTCTAAAAAACAATGAACCTACAACATAGTCCTTAAACGCCGATTGTACATACCTACGTTTTGTACATTCATTCATTCAAGTACGAATGACCTTGAAAAACGCTAAGCGCGTACTGTATGCAATCAAAAATTTTGGTCTTGGTATCTTCGTTTTTCAAGAAAGAAGGAAGTGATGATGATGATGGTATCTTTGTACCCAAAACGATATTTTTCTAAAACGTAGTTTTGGGGTTTTATTAAAAACCACACAATGAAGTAATTTATTTATTTCATAATTTATGTCAGAACAGAATTCCATACAATATTGATAGTAAAAGGCTTACAACTATGTTAAAGATAAGTAAGTAAGTAAGTAGTGTTTAAGTAATGATAATACGCGCAGAGAAATGTCAAAAAAAATTGCATCTCCATAATAAACGAGATTCTATCTCCTGAAATAACATAGCGACTGGATAAAACAGACGCCATCGTTCCAGTTTGATATATTACTCCTCCGTTTCCTCATTTTATTATACCTGATATTTAAAACGAAGATAATGGAAGAAGCAGTGATTTAAATTATGAGCAAATGGAGATTATTGTAAGTACAAGCGGTTTAGAGTATAAGTAATAATAGCAATTAGGTTTTAGTCCAGTGAACGTGGTTATTAAAGTTCTGCAATATTTAGCATTAGCATTATCGGCCTTATAATGTTTCCCACTGCTGGGTCTCAGGCCTCCTCTCTTGGAGAGAGAATGGGCCATAATCTACCGTGCGGACCCATTGCGGATTGGTGGATGTCACATGTCTTCGAATTTTTGGTTCTAGGACATGCCGGTTTCCTCACGATGTTTTCCTACACCGTTTTGAGAGCAGTGGTGATGAAATAAATTATACAAAGTAATGCGCCTGACCGGGTTTGAACTCGCGACCTACAACTTGCAAGTCGGGGCAGTTACCACTGGGTCACTACTGTTCCAATATTTCTGCTGCAATATTTAGTAGTAGGTAATACTGAGGGAAACAATAAGAAATAGTGCCGTAACTAGGGCAGTGCCAGCGGTGCAGTCCCTGGAGAAGCGCAAAGCTTCATCGTCAACATTTCAACCGAAAAACGCCGACTCTTGGTCACAACAAACGGTCCTGTGCGTCTCGCATCCATTGCGTTCCCGCGACTTTCAACGTCCGCCTTGTGGGAGGCCTTAACTGCGCTGACTATGCTAACTGTGCTGCGTATCCGGTGATGATGAGCACTGCAAACAAACTTTCTGGACTTGTATCAAAATGTACTTTCTATTGTCTATGGGCCTGTTTCACAATGTCCGAGTAGCCACTACTCCCTGAATATATGTAAAAATGGAACAGAATTTGTATAAAATTATCTGCCAAGTAAGATATTGGAAACTTAATCATAGGTGGTGAAATAGGCCCTAAGTCTACAGGTACTACAAAAGCCAATTAGGTACTAAAAACATCGTAAAAACAGTCGAAAACCTTTTACCAGGCGAGTTAATCAGCATAAGTTTACCAAAATCATTTGGTAGGACTAACAGTATACAATTTGCGTAAACTCAACATCATTTACAAACTACATAGTCATCTGAAAAACGTATCAATTTTATTACTATGATGCGATCTACTTTACTCAAATTGAATACTATCATATCACGGCATCAAATCGTTATGTAGGTACAGAACAAAGTTATTTCATCGCGATACGATTCATTTTACTGAATAGGTATACTGACAATCATGTGAACTCGTTTTGTGTTAGCGATTTTCCGAAACACTTTTGTATTCGATTATGGGATAGGCATTTCGGATTTCTATTCAAATATCTGGTAGCAAGCACCTGGATAAGTGGATATTATCTACCTTTTTGTGAAGTTAAGTAGGTATTAGACACATGCTTTCAGAAGTTTCTTATTTATTTTTTGTTGTATGTTTGATTAAATTCACTTTGGGTTTGAATCTGATAAGATAGGTACTTACTTTCAATATAATATAATTGTTGTTCAGTGGTAGCTCAGTGGCCCCGACTTTTAGGACGCGGGTTTGAACCCAGCCAGGCACATTACTCACTTGAGCAATTTAATTCATCAACACTGTTCCAAAAACCGTAAAGGAAAACATATTGAGGAACAACTGGGCGCATTAGTTTATAAGAGCCTAATCGTCAAATTATTTTACCCATGTGCCCATGTAGGCAAATGTCAAATAAAAAATGTTTGGTTTGATTGATTTTCAGCCTAACCTTGAAGACTTCTACGAAATTCTAATAGTTTTGTAAATATTGAAACAGGGCTAATAAATTAAATATTTCATGTAGGTAAATATTTATGTATATTTTATCAAATTGTTTACTGCTATCAACAAATTGATATTTATTTGTATTTAAACATCATGTTTATAGGTTTTTAAATATGTTTACATTTGATATTGTATGACATGCCAAAATATTTGTAAAAATGTATTGATCCACAGTATTACGCTAATGAAATTTGAAATTTTATTTACAGCAGACCAAACGTCGTAAGTGGAGATGGATTGGTCACACTCGATCGCCCGTTTTCAATAACCTAACGCAGTTTATAGATAGATAGCTATCCCCGATAATTTTACTGTTCTATCTATCAATCCACAACTTTTGGTAGGAAAATAATGCTATCCGTTGGTAGATTATAGGAAAGCAAGTAAGGGCAAAAGGATAGATTTGTTTATCTTTAGTGGCTGCAATTGTAGATAGATAGCTTATTGAAAACGGGCGTTAGAAGGGATTCCGATCATGTACCTAAACATGCTTTGAATTGGGAAAAAGAACCGTGGCCGTTCTCGACAGACCTGGCGAGGCACCATGTTGGTAGAAGCGACGGCCATCGGACTGACATGGAGCGAGGTGAAACGTAAGGCTCAAAAGACCGGTCGCGATTGATGACTAGTGCCAATGACCTCTGCCCCAGCTAGGGGACAAAATATAGTCTAAAGACACTTCTTGTATGAATTCAATGAGATCAATACCTACCAGAAATTAATTACAATTGAAAATGGATACTCCTGATAATCTTAGTGTAACATCTCGCATGACAATACCTATCAAGTAAATGTTTATCGAACCCACATAATACCTCCATATTGACAATGGGCCCTCCATCTGGGAAACGGTACGTTTCATCTGAATGCCGACAATTAACAGATATATTGTAATATTCATTTTCAATAGAACCGTATCAGTAGTCTGATTCACGTTAAATCAAACGAGTCAAATATCGTTGAAGTTTTATAGTCGTTCGATCGAAGCATTAGCATTATTGGCCTTATAATGTTCCCACTGTTGAGATTCAGGCTTCCTCTCTAGGAGAGGGAATGGGCCGTAATCCACCGAGCGGGCCCAGTGCAGATTAGTGGATGTCCCATGTCTTCGAATTTTTGGTTCGAGGACCTACACCTAGACCTACACAAAATTGGTATTCACGTGTTTCTTGAACATAATTCGATAGAACAACAATTCAATTGGCTTGAAACTAAACGATCTACTCGTATCAACAGCTTATTGCCAGTTACATTAATTCATGAATCCCCGACCGGTCTCATAGGACCGCGCTGTTATTGTCTTACTATTGTGTTTCGTTTCGCCGGTATTGATAGGTTAATACGTATTATTCTACCAGGATAATGAATGACCTAACTGAATACGCATCAACTACATTTCAATCGAACGATTTTAAAATCGGTGTCGTTCAAGCTCAATTAATAAAATATGTGAATACGATAATGGTCTAAACGACTAAGGGCCGATTTTTTCAATAGTCGAATAACTTTTAATTGAGAAATTAAAATGGTGATTTGACAGCTTTTGCATAGAAAATATGTCAAACAACCATATTTATTCTTCTCATAAAAGTTATCCGACTATTGAAAATCGGCCCTTATTCGCTACGATATCATTACGGTTTTGACAACGTAAATCGGCCTACAGCCTACAGATATTGTACGAGTGACACGTGTAAGATTTACGGAAACCCTAATAAGAGTCTGTGAACAGGTCAAAGGGAATCGGTACCGGGTACTTTTCTGTACAAACACTCAGTAAATTAAATCAAGATTCATATTATATGAAGCGAAATAGAGACCATTTCTGAATGTACTTATCCAATTTGGAGTTCTATCACAGATAGAATTCATTAAGTGTAGTACTTATAGAAGTATATCGAAGTGCCTACGCCATTATACATAGAAGTATATATGCGTTAAGTGACAGTGACCGGCCTCATCTAGTTACAAAAAAAAAGGTAAAAAACATAATTGACGTGTAAAAGAGTTTGGAAAAAACCTATTTGCAAAATAAATATCATTTATCAGTGAGTATGTTACTTCTTCACGCCTGAACTGCTGAACGGATTTCGTTGACAATTAATATACGGGTCCTAGAATATCGAGAATATGTTCCCTTGGGATATTTTTTTCTACAATAAATGACGAAGCCGCTTGCAGCAATTAATACGTCATAAGTTTTAAATATCTAATTGAATTGATTACTTTATAATGTTCTAGCGTATAACAGTCCACATTTAAACATTTTCAGATATCTAAAAGGTTCCAAAACCCTACTTCATACTTTTAAAATCCATAATGTTCTTCAGCGAAATACTTTAAATTCATATTTCTGCGGAAAAGTGGTACGGAACAAGACGCATTGCAGTTTGTTCGTGTCTTTTTAAAGGAAAACGTCTACAGTTACATCTTGTATGATGTATGGAACACTACTTACTTACAGTATTGCAAACCCTCAGAGGTATATCTCTCAATTTCACGATACACTATCTCTCATGTCTGTCGGTCTGTTTATTTGCTTGGCATGAAATAAATTGAGTTGAAAGTCGATGTAGTGTAGAAAATGTCGTGAGATTTCAAATAAGCTGCTTGGTTTCTTTTCGTGGGCGTTTGACTGTACTGTGAGAAATGAAAGGTCAGGTAGCAATCAGCTTATGGTAAAGTTTTACTGGTCTTTAAGCCTGTAATGGAGAAGAAATTGGTTTGTTTACGAAGGTACACCTACCTACTCATCATCCTTATTTCAGCCAAAACCCTGTTTGACACAGATCTCTACCAAGTGTCGCCACAATGACTTGTCCTGTGCGACGCGTATTCAACAGATTCCCGAAACTTTTACCAGGTCAAACAAAAAGGTGGAAGGTCTATCAATGGTGCATCGTTTTGTATGCGGTTGCCACTCCAGAACCTGCTTCCTCCAACGGTCATCTATTCTGCCACTTAAGTGTGGCCATTTTTGGGTTATGTCGTTAACTTTGGTCCTTTTGCGGATCAGTTAACGCAACGAAACTCTGAGGGTAGTTCTTTCCATTGCCTTTTGGTTAACTTTACGCATTTTGTTACGCCTTTTGCGATGACCACGTTCTAGAGCCAAATATTATCACTGGCAATACGCACTGGTCATGGACTTTCGTCTTGAGACACTGTGAACTGTGTATGTTGCCTACTTGCTTACCTACTTACTAGCCTACTACAATGAAACATGTAATATTTACTAATCTGCTCCTATTTACAAAATCGCGTAGTACTACGCGGTTGCGAGCTGATGGTTACCATGCACAAGCTTCATCATAGTTTTGCCTGCGCAGGCCGATTTGTAAACGGAAAACTGTGCGTGTGGTTGGTAGCTCATACTGTTTTATAGGCCTATTGCACGCACAAGCTTCATTCATAACAGATTAACTGGATTGCCGGCTCTCGTACTAAAAAAAAGTTTAAAAGTATCAGTCAATGTCAGAAAGTACTGAAATTAGAAGAGTTTTTAACAGATTGCAAATGGATACAGATCGACATTTAAAAAAAAAACAGCAAAAACAACTGAAAAAAAAAATTGATACCTAGGCTCTCACTTGACTTCTATCTCATCTGAAAAGCAATAATGTTAGTGAAGAAGATAGCCGCACTATTAGGGAATGGACATAGGTACGCCGCAGCTGCCGTGAGTCCGACACCGACTACTAGCCTCAGTAGACGTGGGTTTTCGGACGACGAGCAACGGCCAGCTTGGGAAATTGGCCGAACCGGGCCCAAATCGTCGACAGTGCGCAGTGTTCCACGCGCTGCTCTAAGAGATGAATACTTACAATGACTGTATTCCGAAAATGTGTTGACGTATAGGTAGGAAATCCATCATGTAGCGGCGGTGCAAAGCCGTATTGACGAAGATCCGATGATGGAACAGGCTTGATGAAATTAAGTTGCTCACTTCCGTAATTGTTCGTACATTTCAGACTTTCACGCTAAAAAGATATTGCTACATCTCCAAATTTTACATTCCTAACAATTACAATAGAAAGAAATCTCTTTTCACAATATAACAAAGTTGTATCATTCACTGGCAAACTATATACAAAAGTAATAGCAATTCTGCCAATACACAATGAAGAGTATAACAAGCGGCGTATTACGTCCGCCGGGCCGGGCTGGGCCGCCGGCCGGCCGGTCGGGTCGGTGCCAAACTTTTCAGGTTCACTACACATCGATACTACAGCGCGTAACTGTGTTTGGGGGACGGTTTTGTTACATTTAATTTCGGTATCTTTTGCGTTCTGTAGTCATTGACAAGCAATCTTTATAGTTTGAACATCACCGTCTATCTGATGGATCGTCCACGGTTTAACTTACAAACCATAATTATAAAAAAAAAACTCAACGACCAAACTGTAAAATAAAGTCTTGAATTTTTTTTTTCAATGATGTAAACTACCTGATGGTAAACAGTAATGCAATCGATGATGGTGATTCGTACTAGTTTATTAAAAACCGATTTACTCTAGCCTTGAAAATTCCTAAATTATAAACAGAAGGGAAGATCGCTGTGCCTATGTTCTATAGACGACGACACGGAACGCTTAGTTCAAACCGTAGAGGTCAACAATATAATATATTATATTTATGGCGTTAATTGATTATTGATTGTTAGAGTCCATTGCCACTAAAAACCTAAACAATTTTTGACCTTTAAACTAATAGTTCAATTATCATTTTCTTTGTAATTAACAGCCCTATTTTCCAGTTTAAATGCCAGCTTTTTGTATGGAGCGACTACCTATTTGACCTCTACAGCCCAGAAACTAAGGAAGGTGACCTTGTTACTTATAAAAAAAAATACTATAAAACGGGAACAGCCATTGGAACAGAAAACTTCAAATATCTTGATTGATTTCATAATATCGTGGCGAACAAATTCGACAAGGTAGTTAGTTATAATTTATAGAACAGAACAAACTTGTTAAATGTTCCGTTCATATTTGTAGAACTGTGGTTTATAACAAATATACCTACTTTCCCAAGAACTAAACGATATTTTTATTTCATGTACCTAATTAAACAACTTAACCAACGATAAAAGCGCCCGATAAGAACTCAAGTCAGCTAATCCTACGTGACATTAACGTTAAAATATAATTTAAAAAAAACCTCCTTTCAAGGAAATACAGAAAAGGGTTTCATTTCAGACGAAATACAAATAATGAATGCGGGTAAAGTCACGGTTGACCTTTGTAAGATACTCTAATAAATCTTTAGCTTGCCAACCTTTTCGCACTCTCTGCGTTATGATTTATTATGCCAAGAATCGACTCTTGATCTTTTTGTCCTGTTCTATCGTTGCAAAATTTTCATTTATCTCCCTTGCGTTATACTTTATCACCATCTTTATGCCCTTCTTGTTCCATGGTATTTGAGGTTGGCGTAACATGATTTTTTTACTGCCACGCTATCACTATTTTCACATAATTCACCCATCTTTTCTTTATTATTATTCTAAAACAAAAACAAGTCTACACATTAATAAGTATCCAGCTTATTGACATATTTAACAGCTCTTTAATCATCATCATCTACCTAGCCTTTTCCCAACTATATTGGGGTCGGCTTGACTGGACAAGCCAGATTTAGCTGGATAATATCAGCTGCTTAATCAATGATTATTTATTCTTACTAAAGTATTATTGCTTATAATAATTTAACAAAAAAAATCAACCAAATATAGTTTTTTTTTGCTAAAAACATCAGTATGAAAACCAATAAAACGTGAGATTGCAGCTACTTTTATTACCAATCCTACTGCCATCAAACCTTTACAAATACAAAAAAATACAAAACCAAAACACAGCTTCAAACACCCAGCAAACAAACACAATCTTAACAGTACATTAAAAGATAAATTTCCAAATCCCATCTCAAAAATTAGGCAGAAAACTAGTTTTCGCCAATTACTTGGGCCTTACTCGGCAGTTTGGGTGTAAGACAACGGCAAAAAGCAAAGGGTACAATTAGCTGAAACGCCAGAGGTACCCTGGCTGTGATTAAGGCTATCTGCCATTATCGCCAGCAGAATCCCTGAATCACCAACGGCGAAGGGTCTTCATTATAAGGCGGGTTGAGGTATAAGCGTGCAGCGAGTTTAAGAGCAGCACGTGGACAAAAATATTCTTCGTTGAGTGTTAGTAAGATTGGCATTGTAAATCAAGTATCAGGCAATTATCCAGAGCAGTATCGGGCAATTGCTCCGTTCAGACCATTCGTCTAATTGGAGTATCTGACGTTTTCAAAGGAAGTTTGCAGGATATTATACCCTGTTTCGTATATTTTTAAACTGGTGAACCTCAATAGTGAGCGTCAGCGCCGCCGCTATAACAGCTCTAAGTAGTGGACTGCCACTTATTTACTCTCTCGTAAAAAATCTTTCTCAATGCTTGCCTACGTCACAAAAGGAAATTTTGTGAATAATTTTACGCTTTTATTTCTAGTAGTTTTGGCTGTTGATATGTCAGTCAGTCTCTTTCTCTTTTTGTTTATGTGTATAAATGGATAAATGTTAAAACTTTTAGACATTTGATTATTTTTGGGCAGCATTTCTTATAAAACTGGCCAAAAATGATCAAATGGGTCTCTTTCAAAATCGCTCCCTCTTACACCTTGAAGACCTCTTCACCCTTCTCTTGCAGAACCTTACAATGGAGATGTTCTTACTTGACTTGCATTTTTGTACTCAAGCCGCTTTTGTTATAATGTTGATCTGCAGTTTACTTTTAATCTAAGGGGTTTTTACTTTACCGAACTTGCAAGAAGCCTTTAATGTTTTATTAATGTACCTGTGTAAGCTTGAATATGTAATTTTAAAAACGTTGACAGTCGCCCAAATAATAAGTGGCTCAAAGGTAAGCAAAACATAATATCGTAAGCATAATAATTATGTATTATACAGTCGAATAGGTTCTAAGTTATGAGGAGCTCGTGGCTAGATAATAACAGCCGCTCGGGTCGATCTACAAGGGTAAGCAACGCTTGCCAAGGTTGGTCTACGGATGGGTGACCATCTTAACATACCGAGTTTCCTCCGTGCCTCGAATAGTAAGTTAAGCCGCAGGTCCCGGCCGTCATTTGTAGATCTTTGGCACTCGTTAAGGATAGTCAGAAGCCAGTAAATCTGACTCTAGTCTTGCCACTCCTCGTAAAATACTGGTATTCAGCTTAATCCAGCTTGACTGGAAGCCAACCCCAACATAGTCGGGAAAAGGCTAGGCGGATGATGATAGTCGAATAAGTTCACTGTATAAATTGCGATGTTTTTAATGATGTTACAGTTGGCGCAGTGGTTGAGAGATTGACTAATCCGCTGTGTGGATTTGATTCCTTCACAGAAGGAATATTTGTATAGCTTACAGACAGCTTTTCCTGGACTGTGTGTTTTGCGTTGGTGAGTTTACATGTTTACAATCGCACCTAACGTCTGTTTTTAGGGTTCCGTATCCAATTGGCAAAAACGGAACCCTTATAGTTTCGCCATGTCTGTCCGTCCGTCCTCGCTTAATCTCTGTGACCGTTAGCTTTAGAAAGCTAAAATTTAGTACCAATATGTATGTCAATCACGCCGACAAAGTGCAAAAATAAAAATTGGAAAAAAATGTTTTATTAGGGTAGCCCCCCTACATGTAAAGTAAAAAGCGTTTTTTTTTTCATTTCAACCCTAACGTGTGATATGTTGTTGGATAGGTATTTAAAAATGAATAGGGGTTTACTAAAATCATTTTTTGATAATATCAATAATTTCGGAAATAATAATCGCTCCAAAAGTAAAAAAACATGTCCCCACCCCCCCCTTTCTAACTTTTGAACCATAAGTTTTGAAAATTGACGGACGGGAAACTACGGAACCCTACATTGAGCGTGGCCCGGCACGCTCTTGGCCGGTTTTTTAAACCTTGAGACTAAAATGACATTACAACACAAAAGAACTGGCATCATTCCTATAGTAAGTTTGACATTACTTGTGTCAATTTAGTCTCAGGGTATAAAAAACAGACGATACGATAGAAGTAACGTACTGATGGGCAACGATTAGATTATTATAAAAACAAAAAAACGTGCCGCTATAGTCTGATACCAAATATGTTTCATTATTGTTTTATTATGTTTAGAAATAAAACAATTCCTCTAAAAACGAGCCAGATAAGCCTGCCAGAGTGAACAATGTTAAAATAATTCGGGATATTAACGATCTTTACGTCAAGATAGATGTATTTACATGTCATTTGAGTGAATAGATTAGAAGGCTACATGTTGTTATTTTTATATTTTAAATATTTAATTCTTTTGCATGGAGTAAGAAGTATCAAACTTTTACCGATTAAAATCTACTTTTGTTCCTTCACTTACCATTGGCGTTTTGGGTTTTACAATTCCACAGCCCAAATTAATTGCATGCAAAAACATTATAAAAAAGCCAACAAAAGCATCATAATAAACATACATAATTATATTATCATCATCTGCCTAGCCTTTTCCCAACTACATTTCGGTCAGCTTCCAGTCAAGCCGGATTCAGCTGAATACCAGTATTTTACGAGGAGCGGCTGCCTGCCAGACCTCCACAACCCATTAACTGGGGTGACACGGTACTTCATGGCAAGACTGGAATCAGATTTACTGGCTTCTGATTATCCGTAACGACTGCCAAAGATCTTCAAATGACAGCCGGGACCAACGGCTTAACGTGCTTTCCGAGGCACGGAGGAAACTCGTTATGTTAAGATGGTCACCCATCCACAGACCAACCTAGGCAAGCGTTGCTTAACCTTGAAGATCGACCCGAGCGGCTGTTATTATCTAGCCACGAGCTCCTCGAGCGACACACGAGCTACATAATTATAATTATAATTATTTTAAATTTATATTGATAAGGCAATTGGACAGGAATCCAAACATTATCGAATCGACCACAGGCATCGACCTTTGAGCTAAAAATAAACATTCGCAACCATTCCCTGATTCCGATTTGACCTGTTACAGCTTGTTACCCTTTTCGGCAACCAAAACTAACTTCACCAACTTTTGGACACAAACGACAATTTGAAGAGTATTTCAGAAACCTTTTGTCAACGACATTGGGAATACTTTTCGCGTTTTACACATGAACGATCAAGAAAGACTTCGCTAAGACGCTTTGGCTAGTTCCTCGGCATACGCAAGAAAGGTTTTCGGCTCAAATTATTCGGAAAATGTCGTAGAGCCGGGGTATAATTATTTTCGATTCATGGTATGTGGGAAATATGGAACGTTTGTTTCTGAACAAGTAAATAAAGGTGGGTTTTCGGGAAATGAACGGAATTATTGTGCTATGGGTTTCCTAAAACTACGGGGTAGTTTTTGTGAAATAATTCGTCATTCAAATACAATGAACCGTTTATATTTATTTAGTCGTTTATGTTTGATTGAATTTCCACGTGTATGCGGATATTTGAACTTGCAAGAAGCCTTTAATGTTTTTTTAATGTACCTGTGTAAGCTTGAAAATGTAATTTTAAAAACGTTGACAGTCGCCCAAATAATAAGTGGCTCAAAGGTAAGCAAAACATAATATCGTAAGCATAATAATTATGTATTATACAGTCGAATAGGTTCTAAGTTATGAGGAGCTCGTGGCTAGATAATAACAGCCGCTCGGGTCGATCTACAAGGGTAAGCAACGCTTGCCAAGGTTGGTCTGCGGATGGGTGACCATCTTAACATACCGAGTTTCCTCCGTGCCTCGAATAGTAAGTTAAGCCGCAGGTCCCGGCCGTCATTTGTAGATCTTTGGCAGTCGTTAAGGATAGTCAGAAGCCAGTAAATCTGACTCTAGTCTTGCCATCAAGTACCGTGTTACCCCAGTTGATGGGTTGTGGAGGTCTGGTAGGCAGCCGCTCCTCGTAAAATACTGGTTTTCAGCTTAATCTGGCTTGACTGGAAGCCAACCCCAATATCGTTGGGAAAAGGCTAGGCAGATGATGACAGTCGAATAAGTTCACTGTAAAAATTGCAATGTTTTTAATGATGTTACAGGTGGCGCAGTGTTTAAGAGATAGACTAATGCGCTGTGTGTTGCGGATTTGGTTCCTGCACGGAAGGAATATTTGTATAGCTTACAGACTGTTCCTGGTCTGTGTGTTTTGCATTTGTGAGTTAACAAGTTTGTGAACACTTCTAGGATACTTGTGTTATTCCTAGTGAAGGGCACCGTTTTTATACAAAAAAAAATGTGCCTACATAGTCTGATACTAAATATTTTTCATTATTGTTTTATTGTGTTTAGAAATAAAACAAGGCCATTCAATACTAGGCAGATAAGCCCGCCAAAGTGAACAATGTTAACATAATTCGGGATAAATTAACGATCTTCACATCAAGATAGATGTATTTACATGTCATTTGAGTGAATAGATTAGAAGGCTACATGTTGTTGTTTTTATATTTTTAATATTTAATTCTTTTGCATTGCTAAAGTAGTATCTGACTTTTACCGATTAAAATCTACTTTTGTTCTTTTACTTACCCTTGGCGTTTCAGGAACGCATTGTTATCTTTTGAACAATTCCACAGCCTAAATTAATTGTGTGCAAAAACATTAACAAATCGACCACAGGCATCGACCTTTCAGCTAAAAATAAACATTTGCAACCGTTCCCTGATTCCGATTTGACCTGTTACAGCTTGTTACCCTTTTCGGCAACCAAAACTAACTTCACCAACTTTTGGACACAAACGACAATTTGAAGAGTATTTCAGAAATCTTTTGTCAACGACATTGGGAATACTTTTCGCGTTTTACACATGAACGATCAAGAAAGACTTCGCTAAGACGCTTTGGCTAGTTCCTCGGCATACGCAAGAAAGGTTTTCGGCTCAAATTATTCGGAAAATGTCGTAGAGCCGGGGTATAATTATTTTCGATTCATGGTATGTGGGAAATATGGAACGTTTGTTTCTGAACAAGTAAATAAAGGTGGGTTTTCGGGAAATGAACGGAATTATTGTGCTATGGGTTTCCTAAAACTACGGGGTAGTTTTTGTGAAATAATTCGTCATTCAAATACAATGAACCGTTTATATTTATTTAGCCGTTTATGTTTGATTGAATTTCCACGTGTATGCGGATATTTATTTTTAGTAAAACCGTACCTACGTTAAATCACACCAATATTTTACAGATAAGTTTGTTTGTACTCTTAAGTGTGTGTTTATGACTCTATAAGGCTCAAACAGTTACCTCCCACCCAGTTATTGAAAATTGCGGGTCACACAATACATTTTAGCATGACTAGCGTCATATTTTCTGGCTTCTAACATCTATTAAAATTAGAACTAACGGCTGCAAACAAATTTCATTGCATCTATTGGTGAGTAAAAACCAGGCCACTAAAGAATTAAATATTAAAAAAAAACGGAATTCTTGAATTAGTTAAGCAAATTAGCTACCATAAGTTTTGCATAAATACCAACTATTTAAAAAAAACCGGAAGTAACGAATTAGCCCAGCCAATTAGCAAGTATAACTTTTGCCAGTCGGAAAAAGCTTAGTATTATATGCCAATTAGAAAATATAGAAAATTGTTATTTAATAATACGCTAGCACAATTATTACAGAGAACGTTGCAAGGCTATCGCTAACGATATAGCAGCAATACGCCATTTCTTTTCATTGCCTCTAATAACTTGCACATGCTTACAATTATCCACTTAACTAAATTAAAAGGGCCCTTCCCTCACTCATCAAGCCCACGTTGACAAGAATAAATTAGAATAAATTTTATTGTACACCAAAATAGAAACAATTTTGCAGATTCTTTTTATGGGTACTTACAGACAATGGTGTTCAAGCACGGTTTAAAACCTGGTAGTTTTACCTAACGTAATTTAACGCAATGGTCGAATATTAAGAACTCACACGTCGTTCATGGAAATACGTGTTTTTTTAAACACCCTAAAAGTTTTATAATAGTGTCGTCATTCAGAAGCTTAATTAAATATGCAAGTTTTCTATGTTTATATTTACTTAATTTTTTCAATTTGTGAGTTCATTATCAAGGGCTGAAATTAATGCAAAATAGCAGATTTTTAGAGGTCTCTACTTTTTTTTTTTTTTTTTTTTCTGGTAGGGGAATCATCAGAATGACTTCCCCCGCTCTTGGGCGGAGCGGGAGGGCGTGTCAGACTCTTACTGACTAAACCCCTACCCCGTTCCTTCGTTGCCTTCGTTCTGGGGGGGACTCGGTATCAACCGTTAGGAATACCACATGTTCCCCCCAGAGGCTTCGGCCCTACCGGGCCCCTACAGTTTGCTGACATCTCCTTGAGGCGCGCGTGGAACAGAACGCGCCGTTGACGACTGGGCTCGGTCCAGATTATTTCCAGACTGCCGGACGGCGAGCTACCCAGTGCTCGCCGTCTGGATTTGTCTTACACAGATCTTAATAGAAATCATCAAACTTGCCCAGTTCCATTTTATACTGTTAGTACGATGGGTGGTAGGACAATATTCACACAATATCTGTGTTTCCAAAACATCCAGAGAAAGATGTGAAATAACGTCATAATCACGTAAGAGCGGTTATGTGAAACCGTACCTCGGGAAGGACGCTCTTTACTGCAAACTACATTGTAACTACCACAACGGTTGCGATTATTTGCTAAGTCAAGCCTTTTTCAAATTAACATTCAATCCCTGGAAAGGCCCCTTTCTTAAAGTGGTTGGAAAGATTTCCCATCGGGCGTGTTTCTAATTATCTAGTCTTTTTGTTAAACCGTCGTTGAACCTTTCTTTGGATTGTTGCTTTGAATTAACACGGTTTATTTTAGTTTGTTTAGATTCTTTTGCGTTTAAATTTAAATTTTTAGAATCACATATTTTTAATAATTCTTATTGGCTAGGTGTCTCACGTGATTTCACTTACGTGTTTGGTTACTACTACTCTACCATGGGTCGTAGCGTCATATTATATAACTTCTTCAAAAATTGGGTTATATAATACTAAAACACTTTTTTATGGAATTAGTAATTCGTGTGATTAGCGCGTTCAAACAAATTATTCTTCAAAGTGTAACGTCTGTCAAAGATCTACAAAGACAACCGGGACCAAAGGTTTCCGAGGCACACAGTGTCACTTATATCCTAGATGAACTTAGAAAAGTACGTTTATTATGAATTGATAAACTCACATTGGTATTTGCGCGATTTTGAACTCGCAACCTAAAAGGCGGACGCAGCGCTGCGGACTAATCATACTTTGTGTGTGGCTACGGTATTATGCTAAGCGGCAGGCTGTTTTGCGCGGACGTGGCACATATTTCTTGTAATATTTTTACTATACGAGTATATAATAGTAATCTAGGTACTGTCCCGTAAATAATAGGTATTTCTTTCTTTAACGATTGGGCAATCACAACCAAAACCTACCTTGACGGCTAAGAAAACTAAATTTTGATAATATCAAAATCTATCATACGCAAACCCACCCCATCAGTTCGAAAGCATGATGGTAAAACTTAATTAACTAGTCCAGTTAGATTGGAGCAGTTTTTGCGCCGTCATCATCGAAGCCGTCAATGGACTGGGTTAATAGGTCAGCTCCCTTTGTCGCTCGGTCATTGGACTTGTTAGGGACATCAGCTTAATTGGAATACGGATGTTTTTTTTTTCTGTTATCACAGGAATATGAAAAGTTCTTGAGTTTGGAAATTAATTTAACTGGGGCTCGTTAAATGTGGTGATGTAACTGCAAGCGCGGGTTATGTAATTATGTGTTACATTATTGGTGACTGTTAGCTAATTTAGAAGGAAGATCAAACAAAAAAGTTCTACAAAACCTTCAACGAATAAATTTTAGATAATTAAATAAAATAAGAAAAAAAAAATATAACGTCGTGAGGAAACCGGCATATCCTAGAACCAAAAATTTGAAGACATGTTGGCCCATTCTTCTCCTAAAGAACCCTGAGGCCTGAGTCCTAGCAATGAGAACATTATAGACTACATGCCATGCTATTCTATTATGCTAATCAAATTCCCTTTATCCATCTGACACTTTTTCTGATTAATTTCATAAAGTATCTCTTCAAACTGCAAAAACCAATTTCCACTCTGAAATTCTCATATTTTTTACAGCAACTGTGAAGTTTCTCCACTAAAATTAGGCGTCCAAACTTCATGGCACACAGATTGCAGCCACACTTGACTTCGCGAGCTCTCGAGATGGTCAAAAAATGCAAGGACTGCCACCACAGTTTGCATTTAGGGTATGACCAAACCAACGCGAGCAACTTGAGTTCGTGTTGGCGTCTTTTGTAGCGGGTGCTTAGTTGTATTTATGATGGGTTTCATCAACTTCATTTTAGCCTAAAAACGTCCACTGCTGGACATAGGCCTCCCCCAAGCGTCAACACATATGACGGAAGGCCACAACGACCGGTCCTGTGGATCTCGCATCCATCGGAATCGTGCGACACTTACCAGGTCATCGGTCCACCTTGTAGGAGGCCTTCCAACGCAGCGTCTACCGGTAGGTGGCCGCTACTCCAGGACCATCTTTGATCCCCATCGAACATCTGTGCCCTACCCACTGCCACTTAAGTTTGGCGATTCTTCGGACTATGTCATGACTATGGGTATAGGTCAAGCGAACGAATCATAATTATCGATGGGACCACATACTGGCTTGCCTTTATACACTCATTCCTCTCAGTGTGTTCATTAACGTTCGTTCGTCTGAATGCGGTAGAAAGCAAAAAACCGTACGTTGTTCATTACTTGTTAACGTTTGTCAGCAGGTTTGTATGATCTGCAGTCAGCATAACAAACTCAATCAGTGTTTCACTGGCACTTCTTGAGATCACCGTGATCATAATGAACTTTAATAAAAGTATAATAGAATATTATTAATTCGTGGAAATATGATATCATTTACACGACAGTATATGGGGATAGTAAACGCGTTGGTTTAACCATACCTTTATTTTCTCTTCCACACCACTCAAATTACAACTTTTCAGACTCTTGGCCGGCGTTATTTTAACAAAATTATTCTCATATTTTTTTCAGAAAATATGGGATTTTGAGATGGAGTGTATGCTTTATGAGTACTTGCAGAAAATGCTTTTTGTTTTGACACCACTAACGTTACGATTTTCAAAATTATAATCTCGCATCCATCGGATTTTTGTTCCCTTCACCAGGCATTGGTCACCTGACGGTAACTCTGTCATTGAGCAACCACCTGATCGGCTTTCTAAAACCTTTCAACTCCATCGAACGTCTGTTATGCGAGCAATGTGCTCTACCCACTACCACTCAAGTTTAGCAATTCTTCGGGCTACATCGGTTACCTCAGTTTTCCAGCGGATATCTTTAACTCTGTTCCTATGTGATTTATGTGTGTGTGTGTGTGTGTGTGTAGATCCAAATACCAATGGGCTATTGAAAAAAATGAAAAAATGAATATAACAAACTTAGAAAAACTATTTATGTGAAAGAAAGATGAAGAGAAAGAAAGAAAAGTGTATATCAGTAAAATTTCAGTACCTTCTTAAATAACCATCACAACTTAATTTTCTAATCGTGGTGTATTATTCCTTTTACCAGCAGGCACTGTTTTTGTAAAAGCCAAACTCAGGTTGTTTCTAATTTCCAACCGTAATTGCGTGGCTTTCCCCGGCCCTTATCAGTCCACTCAGCACTTGATAGCGTGTAAACGCCCCATTTGACCCTACTATTCCGATGCCAAATTTAATAGCGTTCCCGTATTACAATCTGAATACAAAGCAGAGTCGTGCTGGCACTGATTAAGAGAATGCGCACGTTTCCGATTGCGACTAGAATCAGAACAACAGATTAAGTTTTTTTTTTATTAATATAAACTAGTGCTTAACCTGCGATCCCACCTGATGGTAAGCAGTAATGCAATCATTGATGGTGAAATGCACTAGTAAAAATATACTCATAGCTTCATGACTTTTTTTGGGGTGCAATATTATCATTCAACTTAGAAAATTCTCCAGGGTGGAGCAGGGTGATAGACAGTTGCCTTTTGCGTTTCAACTTGCTCTTCCGAACAATTCCGCAGCTGCATGGAAAACACGCAAAAATAACCTAAGGGACATAGGTGCGTTTTAGTCAGGGAACATCTGACAAACCTTCTCACTCCACTGTAGAACAAGAGAGTTAATTGGACGATTGCCTACCGCAGACCTATCTTAAAAAAAGAACACGTTTTTTTAGGGAAGAACAGCTGTAATAAGAAAAAATAAAACTGTGAACAAAATACATATTATTTACTAAAGACAAGCTCGAATCTCTCCACAAAATGTTGGTGTACACCAGCCCTACTCTGAGGTTTAGACCGTAGGCCAGCTGCACAGCAATTCTGCGATAAGTGCCGCATCTGGCACTATTATGCTAATGAAGGAAGTTTGCGCAGCCACCATGGCGGTAAAAAACGGAGGGTAAGCACAAGTTTGTAGACAAATGTTTCTAGCGCGTTGTATGGGGAAATTATTTTGACGATGAAGGATGTTAGTTAATTTAATGTTGATGGCTGAGTAGACATTTGCACTTCTGCTTTTTAAATAGATGTTTTTCTGTTTCCACAAAGTACATATTTGGGCTCAGTAGCCACGTTTTTAGTCGCCTTTCACTGCAAACGGATAATGAGTGGGAAATAGCTAAACTGAAAGGAATTAAATAATAACAGCCGCACAGGTCGATCTTCAAGGTTAAGCAACGCTTGTCTAGGTTGGTCTGTGGATGGCTGACCATCTTAACATAACGAGTTTCCTCCGTGCCTCAGAAAGCACGTTAAGCCGTAGGTCACGGCTGTCATTTGTAGATCTTTGGCAGTCGTTACGGATAGTCAGAAGCCAGTAAATCTGACTCCAGTCTTGCCATGAAGTACCGTTTCACCCCAGTTAATGGGTTGTGGAGGTCTGGTCGGCAAAGGCTAGGCAGATGATGATGACCTCTTTAAGAAACAGTTAAAGTCAAAAATGGGTTGGCAGTTTGGTATGGAGCTAGGCGGAAAATTAGGAGAGTCAGGTGAGCGAGTGGTTTGCTTTCCTTATAGCGTCGTTGGTGGGATTTCAAGGTCCTTCAAAGTGCACAGGTGGGGACAATGGGACACTTTAAGCACTTTGTTAAGTGGTCCATCGTCTGGTCAGGAGCACCGCACTCACATTGGGTGTATGGGTCTATAATACCGCATTTGGCCAGGTTGTGTTTGCAAAGGCCTACTTGGGTTTTCGTTGCTTAATACAGGCCATTTGAGACCGACCACAGTGTAATGTTATGGGCAGGACACCGCTCACTACCGTCCGACTTTGTCCAACCATAGGACAATCTGTCACATGACTTACGAATAGACTTTAATATATGGAAAGCGAATAGACTGTGCCGTTTGCACACTGAGAATATCTTACCGACCTCGTTTCATTACGGGGAAAAAACCCTCACCCTTTCATTTCCAGGCAACTTTTAAATGAATTCCTACATAAAAGCACTCTTTCCAATTTTTAACGTTTGGCCCAGCGCCAAGAGTTGAAAATCTATCAGAACAATAAAATATAGGCTTTTGTCTAGGCTTAAAATGCACTAATAGGCGGCTTGCGCCTAGAGCCTAGCTAGTTACTTAGTGAGTAGCGAAGAGGAATGTCATCATCATCATTATTTTAGCCGAAAAACGTCTACTGTTGGATATAGGCCTCCCCCAAGTATCCTTTGCGTCTCTATTCCATCGGATTCCTGCCACCACAGCAGGTCATCTGTCTATCTTGTGGGAGGTCTTCAAACATTGCGTTTTCTGGTACGTGGTCGCCACTTTAGAACCTTTCGGCCCCGTCGACCATCTGTTCTGCGAAGAATATGCCTTGCTCACTGAATCTTAAGTTTGAAGACTCTTCGGAATTAACGGATCTTCGGGTTAACGTTATAAAAACTGGCCGCACTAAACCCTTAACACCCTTTTAATACGCCTAGCGTGAATTAGTGCGACTAGTTAAATGTTTTGTAGTGTTACTAAAAACAGGCATTATTTTAATAGTAAAGCGTACAAAATAATCCAACCATTAGCATTAAACATTTAAAGCTAACACTAATGACTTTCCGATTGTGTAAAAATAACAACCAAGTACACAGGTCAATGATTTGTATTAGAATAGCATAGAATATCGTTTATTTATAAAAGTGGCACGTTGATCGTAAAATAAATAGAAACAATTGTGAAGCAAACTTTACATTTTTGTTTGAGCTAAGTGGGACTTGTATTTCAGGCTAGAAAGTACTAAAGACCTTAAATAATAAATGGACTATAATTAAATTCACTATAATTATATACATGTTTTATTTACAAACTAAAAAAGAGACTGAGTAAATATAATATTTACAATAATATTTTTACAATAAGTTAGTTTATACAAACGTAATTTTCTACATTTTAATTTATTGCATAAAATTGTATGTTTAACTCGCGCGGAGAACTTTAATAATGTGATGCAGGATATGAGTTGAGAACATAAATTAATAAATGAATTTTGGTGTATACTCGTATATAAGCGTAATTACAAAGGTCGCTTTGAAGAGTGCTGGACCCTGATCTGATTTTTTCACATCTTCAACATCTAATTTTGTAAATGAACAGATAATATATATTCATTTATGCGTCTATAAAAGTGAGTTCTTTTTTTTCTGAAACACCCAGTACTTATTTATTTGAGCAACTTAGTAGATTTTTCTAACACAAAAATAGTAGAAATATTCGTACTATTTTATAAAAATAAACGAAAAGGTTAATGAAACATAATTTCATCACGCTTAATACGTCTATCAGATAAAAATAAAAATAATGAGAGCAAATTAGATAGAAGGCAAAAATATTCTCAGAACCGTTCTCTAACGAGATCAAGTAATTCCAGGATTGACCTTTCTGTCTAGACAGTGATACCAGATCTCTAGATGTAGGTGTGGGCACAAAAAGATTCATTTTAGTAGTCATTTTGATATTCTTTTTCTCAGTATTTGAGCGTTTCGTAGTTTGGTTCAAATGTTAACTAGTTTTTTTTTAAATTATATAAATAATACAAATACTTATAATTTATTTTCAAACCCTCAGGGGGTAGAACAGGGGAGCAGATTTTGTGTAGAGAAACCTACTTTCACGAGGGCGAAGCCGCTGACAAAAACTAGTGAGATATACAAACTCTAAAACATAATTTTAGTGCCACAACACTGCCGCAGACAACGAATCACAGAATACAATAAGGACTTGAGTTTATTGGTCGTAAAGATAAGTTTAGCCACAAATCACGAAGATAAAGATATTTTGGTATAAAATCAGCAGATTGGAAATATAAAATAACCCTAAAATTTAAGGTTTTACAAGAGTAACTTGTTTCAAAACACATGGGCGGAATGAGTTATTAGATTTTTTTATAAGGGTTGTCGAAGTTGATTCTGGGCAGAAAATAAGAGTTAGGTTTCCCTACTTGATTTATTTATTGGGGTTGTTTGAAACTGGTATTTTAAATTATTTTCCGACCGATTGAAAATTAGGGTACGAAGGGTTTAGAGACTTGGGGTTGAATATAAACCACGCTGATTGAGCAACCTGTGTGATTGACTGGCCCATTCAGATTGGGCTACATTTTAAGCACATTTATAGATATAGGAACTGATTCGTGATTTAGAAAGCATTTCTGTCTAGTCGTAGATTTTAAATTAAAGCTGACATTTTGATTAAGACTGACATCATTTCTGTAAGTATTGTTTGTTCAATATACTCGTTACTCGTACATCACTTCATCTTGGTATGATCTATTTATGTGTACCTACAATTGCTTTCTTTTACTTAATGTGTTATGTATAATTTAGTATCAATTTAAAAATACTGTTTCTGTATCTTTCACCCACTTCTCCCGTTGTAGGTCTACTAAAAGAAAGTTTTGAAATAAGCTACACTTATATACTCTTCTAACTGTACGATATTTTTTCTTTTTCATGTGTTTTTGTCGTGGACCTAAATAAATAAGTATACGACCGAATATAGTTTACTCCAAGAATATGGTAGGACAATCAGATTATCATTTTATTTGTGTTTGTGGTATTCAAAATCAATTTTGTAATGATAATTTAAATAATTGTAATCACTGAATAAACAGTTTACAATATTGTAATTAACTAGTTTCTGCTGGCGGCTTTGAGCGCACGAATGAAGATTTCTCCATACAAACTATGGAATAAAATGGAAGCGTTTCGTTTTCTTATGGGGTAAAGTTTGAAAAATCCTCAATCTTAGTGCATGACTCCGCAAAAATAACCGAATCGAAACCCGAAGTACTGAATTTCAGCGCAGTTCGATCAGTAACATCGCCTTTTACATATGTCAGTATAATGTAATTTATTATCCAACATTTTTTGTGAATAATAATCGAATATACATTATAATATCAAGTATACATTGAATATTAAGAACATTCGACGTATTCACAAAACGCCGTATATTTTATGGCCGACATGATAAATGGCGCTGTTTTCTACCTTTTTTCCAATATAACATGCGTTATAGTTCGTTCTTATTTTGTAACTTTTTCTAGGCTGTTGCCAAAACGTATTGTACTTAAAACCTTTGGTCATTTGATAAGATAAATAGTCATAGTAGTTTATTGGTAAAAGTTTCTTAAAAGTCATATACAGGTTACTGAGTTTTTAGTTATGTGTGGATATACACATAATTTGGAAATCTCTGAACGAATTGTAAGCTAGGTTAGCCACAGAGATAATCTGGTCAAATGGGGTATCCTTGATTCATCGCAAACACATATCAGTGTAGAGCCAGAGCCCTTCCAGAGGATATGCATCACTTCTTTTTTTACTCAGCATGATATGCATGCCATCTGCATCTTCCAGGATTTGAACGAGATCAACGACAGAACTACCCATGTAGCTATTGACCTCTCGCGTCCGGCCCTAGTTCAGGCCTGTATGATTGTTACTCTTTCACGTTCAAAGAGCTAAACTAGGGCTAAGGCCCATGGTAAGCCATAACGTGTTAAAATTTCAAACGTACGAGCAAGAAAGAGGGATGGAGATTGAACCCTATATAGCTCTATCGCTTTAACAGTTCAGTTTAGTTCGTCAAATGGATCCCATTAAGAGGCCCTACGCCTCTGCTTTGGCTTAAACTTAACACTCGAATAGATCATGCTCTAGAATAAAATATGAAGTAAATTTTATTTCGAGAGTAATTCCTTTGAAATCATTTTTGAAGGTTGAAGCCTACAAAGTATTTTAGCAATATAATAAACATAAAACCAATACCATATCAAAATTAATAAAAGCTTTATGAACCCGTTACCACCTTATACCAAAATTTTAAGTAGATACTTAACTCCTCATATTTAATACTGAACCTTTTAAATACATATTCTGTATACTAATGTGTTATTAAAAGGTAACAGTTATTGTGGGCATCACTTATCAGCAAAGAGCTCAGCTTTAACCAGTAACCACAGTATTGCGCAGTAAAATGTGTTTCTCTTTGAAATAAATTGATAAAATAAACACTGAATTTTGAATTAGGTTTCAGATTATAATTTTAGGCTGGCTGTCGCTTGTGGTTGTAAACAGATATGAATTGAAGACTGTTTAATGTTTGAATTATAATTTTCATATTTTGTTTTGAAGTAATTTAATCTTTGTTTAGATTTATTTTAGGTGGCAAATCATGTAATGACTTCTCGCACTTTAGGCTTAGGCTACATTAGACCGCGACACGACTTGCGATTCATGAGCGATTAAAACAAATAATTAAAATTTACGTTTATGGCTACACTGTTCGCTAAATATTAGTCGAGAGATTTGATTCGCTCTTCCAGTCGCATCGCAAATCGCTGGTCACTCTAGCCTCAGCCTTAGGGCGGATCGGGAGGGTATGTCAGACTTCTATCGACTTAAACCCACTCCTTTTCCTTCCTCTTTGCCTGCGTTGCAGGACCCCAAGTTTTCTAAAATTAATGTCATCACAGTAATATTATTTAGGCGAAAGTTTGTGAGTGGGTGTATATTTGATACTTTTTCACGATCGAAAAGGTATCGAACAGATTTCGATGGATCTTAGTATATGGGTAAATCAGACATGGTTAGAATAGTACAATTTTCTACTATCACGTAGACTTATCCACTAACAACATTTATTTTATCGTACTTTATAAACTAAATATATATACGGCATAATCATGTTCCTGCTCTTGTTCCATTTTATTTGGTGCAACATATACTTTTTTATTCTGTTCTGTTGACCATCACGCTGTCACTAACTTCCTTTCCTTTCATATCATTCCTCACACAACCCATCTATCTTTTCTTTGACTTTCCCCTCTTTTCATATACATGAATAAAACACAGTACCTAAAATTCACGCTTTCACGAACCGAAAACCAATAAAGTCATAACTAACCACGAAATTTAAATAAAATTTCGTGCAATTTCATCGATTTGGTGCATTGTACTCGATTTGTCGAACCGGGTCGCGCGTCGCGTGCCTGACTATTTGTAATTTCGCAAAAATAACAGTTTTCTCCATACAATCCGGCAGGCTAGCGTGACGTATCCACTATTTACATATTGACTTGGAATTGGCCGAAAAAGTAAAAAAAGTCGCTCCGATTGTTTTGGGTTAGCTTTGCAAACTAGAGGGTTCATCCAATTCTAGGTTTTTGGTAGACCTAATCCGATTTGCAGTAAAATTGTAGATCGACATTTTTTTTTTGTTTTGAAAAACCTTGTGTCACACGAGGAATTACTTTTTCCATTATTTTGCCGACAATATTTTTATGCTTTGGAATTAAAATATTAAAAAGCGTTTTCCCAGAAGTCAGCTGTATGGGATAACTTGTTGCCACTTGTCTGTGTCCACTTATAATCTATGAAACTGTATCAATGCATTTGAAAATATACTGTTCTTCAAGGTACAGGATTGTTTCTTAGTGTGGAGGACAGTGATCTTATTTATGTGAAAGGTAGGTTTATTTATAACTTCATCGCGTTTGAACGGCCAAACAAACTTTGATGAAACTTGGTTCACGCCACGCAGGTAGACATGTCCTGGAATAACAAATAGAATATCTTTTATTTTGGGATCAAGCTTCCTTGGGACAATTTTCTATTTTTACACGCTAGTACACAAATATTGAGAAGTCTCATGTGTTTAAAAGATTACCTAAGGTAGAAATACTAGTACAATCATCATCTACATCTACCTAGCCTTTTTCCCAACTACATATATTGGGGTCGGCTTTCACTCAAGCCAGATTAAGCTGAATACCAGTATTTTACGAGGAGCGGCTGCCTACCAAACCTCCACAACTTAACTCATAACTGAGGTAACACGGTACTTCATGGCAAGACTGAAGTCAGATTTTCTGGCTTCTGAATATCCGTAACGACTGCCAAAGAGATACTAGTAAAATATTTAATATTAAAAAAAATATCTCTTCACCAGACAAGTCTTCATACACATCTCTACTTTTCCAAACTGAGCGTACTGAAAATTCCACAGTCTGCACGAATAACAATATATTCCAAACTCATTACATAACAATTTTAATATCATGCCGAATAAGCGAAAAAACATTCAACATAACATAGACCTGCCACGTCTAAAGAAAGATATATTGCTTGAACATTTCACTCGCAGAGCTACCGTTGAGACCTATGTGTGTATATGTTGATGTCAAGCGAGACTATAAACTAATATAGCAACTAATAACAAAGCGTCTTCGCGCTGACAGTAATACACACTGTTGTATCTGGAATATCTACATTGTAATCAGCGCTGTTGGGTTTAAGATCTACAGTGAGGACCGACGTTTCATATATATACGTAGTTGATGTTAGGACTTGAGGATTGCAGTGCTTGGCTACGTCATAAAAGTAACCTTTGTGCAAAAAGCCTTCTAAGCCAATTAAAAGATTCTGCATTTTGAAGTGTATAGTGTTTCGAACACAATTCGTTAATTTAACATCAAGTATACTGCGCAACACATCAAGTTCACAATCCCAGAGTTTTGATTTTTGGATGTTAGTCAAAGATCCTAAAGCAGCAATTTAGGTACATAATTATCTTCACTAACCACACGGCACAATGTACCTATTGGTGTTTAATAATTTTATTGTTAGTCCACCAAAAACCTATATCTATAAAAGAAGAAACTGACTCCTTGACATATCAACCACCAGCCAAGACTACTTGGACTAGAAGCGTAACATTATACACAAGCTTTCCTTTTATGACGTAAGCGAGCACTACGAGAGGATTTTCCAAAATTCACTCCCCAAGCAAATGAAACGGGGGCTTAAAGATTGTATGGAGAAACCTACTTTCACGCGGGCCAAACCGCTGGCAGAATCTAGTGTAGCGACATCTATGATATCACATAAGAACTACAAATACTGCATCGTGCAATTTAAGTTCTCCGCGTGATTTGAATGGATACAATAGGCCGAAATCATCTATCAAACAGTAGCCCACCAGACATAACACTCGTCTGGTCGGTATTTGGGACTTTACTCTCTGTTTCTAGCAACCAAACTAGTCTTGAATAAAGCTACTCAAGAATAGAAGATTAATAGGTAATATTGTTATTCTCTCTTCAGTCTCACAGCTTTTGTAACCATGATGCTTGGTAATGCCAGCACAATGCTTGATTCAGACACACTATTAACACTATGATTGTGGAACTAGAGAGACAATACGATACTAACAAAGAGAATTAATAATAGTTGTAAGCCTTTTAACTATACTTCCAACTAAAAGCCTGTGTTGTGTTAGTAACTAAAGTATGAAATTCATTTGTAAAGTCTACGTGACAGTCTTATCGAGGTTACTGTATCAAATATAAATTAAAACGTTTAAAAATATTCAAGAGATTTTAATTTTAGATTGTTGATTTTTACATAAACTAGTGTTTTCGTTTTAATTTGGTTTAGATTTTTATACAAACTTATACGGTCAGCATCATTATATTATGTTAGTGACTAGAAAAAATATCCCAAGGAACTCTTGGAATTAATGGCTTTATTCCATGAGATGTTATATTCGATTGCGAAATTTTATCTAGAACCTACCTATACCTATGCAAACTTTCGCCTCTATAATCTATATTAATATTATAAAGCTGAAGAGTTTGTTTGTTTGAACGCGCTAATCTCAGGAACTAGGTACTGGTCCAATTTGAAAAAATCTTTCAGTGTTAGATACTCGTAGCCCATTTATCGAGGAAGGCTTCATATCATCACGCTAAGACTAAACTAGCTCTACAGGCGGGCGAAGCCGCTGGCAGAAGCTAGTTTTCGTATAAAACTATTGCTATGCCTAGCTTTGATCCACTTCTTCGTTCCTAGAGACTTCTCGATCTTGCAAGAATCTTGATTTGATTCTAAGAAAAAAGCCTGTAATAAATTACAACTTTTTTGTAAGGTGGCTCCCTTTCGTTCAAACCAGGGCCCTAGTAGGCTTCGATCCTGCCAGGCCCCCTATGATAGTTATGAGAACTTCCAAAGATTATTTTTTTACAAATAATTAAGAAACAAATTGTTTTACCTCTTTATAATCTTTTGTTTAGAGTTTCATCTATAGATATTTATATTTATTTATTTTTATTTTATAGATGATGATGATTTATACATATCCTAAATAGATCTGACTGTTTCTATCTAGGCTCACAAAGGTCAGCTTTGTGTGTTATATGAGAAACTGTGACCACTTTGAAAATTGAAAACCGACGGTTTGCCAACGTTTTATCAGCGTGAAGGCTTGAACTAGAATTATTATATTTATTACTCTTGTCTAACAAGGTAGTTTCCTAGAAATACTATCGTTTTGTAGATTGAATAGATTGCGTTGTACGAGTAGAATAGTACTTCAAGAGGCTTCTTTGTTAGCGTTTATTTTATCGGTATTTTTTCAGTTTTGAGAATACTTGTTACTAAAGTAACCGTCATGAGAAGCTATAAATTTTGTAAACAAGTGTTCAGGAGTTCACAACATTTGGACTAACAAAAAAAATGAATTTGTTTAAGATTTAATAAATTATTAAGTAACAATATTAATTAACATATGTTATTTAGGAATAATTATTCGTTAGATTCAGATGTTTCCATTTCTGTGTCAGAATCAGTGACATGTATCACGAAGCTGTCTACAGTTTTATCAATCATCTCATCGATTTATAACAATAACAACCAGGTCCGCGATATATGCAAAGCAATGAAACAAACCCGTACGCATTCGAAACTCGAATGACGCGTTTATTTCAAAATGGTGTCCTGATAGTTTACAATCCCTGCGACGGACCAAGAAACAAAAAACGATAGCGCTTTGAGTCGTTAAAATATGATCCGACTAAATTAAATAGGTTGTTACTTTCATATAACCCGTCTATATTTCATGTCGATTGAATATGGTTACTTAGTAAAAGATGTTTGTTTACATAATTTATAGCTTCTCGTGACGGGTACTTTACGTTTTTCTCTTCAATGATAAAGATTTGTGATACATAATTATGTATTTTTTTATTAATTTAGTTATCTATAGAACAAGATACAAGATATATTGTTTTGTTAAACATGAGTATAGTTTGTAGGTCTTAAAACCTACAACTGAGAATCAAGCATAAAAATCGACCGTTTAAAACTGATAAATTAATTGAAAACAAATAAACGAAAAGATAAATACCTGCTCAGTTAGTCATAAAACAATGAAGACAATATTGAGTTAACAAGTTTAGTAGTCCCCGGTGCGTCATCCATGTACAGGTACTGGGCCATGGATTGTCATGCAAAAGATACAACACAAGGGCAAAGAAAGAACATTAGGTATGGTTTTAGTCAGAAAAGTTTCACAAGCCTTCCAGCTCCATTTTAGGGGGGAGAAGGATACATTGGAGGAATTACTTTGTTAAAAAAATCAATGTAACTAGAATGCTAAATATTGTAAAACCAAATTATTATCAAACAAAGCCACAAATATTGCTACCTCTATATACAATCGCTGCATACGTCAGACCTATTCAAAACCACAAACGAAGGCGTTGGCCAGTTATCGAGAGGAAGCAAAGTCTGTGTGCCTCCTGTGAACTATTGCGGCGAACCACATTGCTACTGCAGATTAATTGGAGAGCACTAGAAGTACTGGGTATGGATAGTAATGTTAGGATTATTTATTTATTTACAAGTACCTACATACAGAAAATTATAAAGGAAATTGTAGGAATTGTACGCAGTTAGTTACGCAATGTACGCATTGGTAAAGTACGCATCATACATGTCAACAAAAATATTTATGTGCATTTAATAAAACAATTATACATAAAAACGATAAAATAGAATTAACAAATTAAAATAAATACACTACCAGTAAAACAATAAAACACGTAACAAAAAAATAAAAGTACAAAAAAAATTAGTAACCTTAGTTTATCAATGAACCTAGTAGTTCATTGATAAACTAAACAATTAAACAATCATTAAAAAAACCGGCCAAGAGCGTGTTGGGCCACGCTCAGTGTAGGGTTCCGTAGTTTCCCGTCCGTCACAATAAGTGTCCCCAACTTTTCAAAAACTATTCGTCCCATCAAGTTCAAAATAATTTTCCTAGAAAGTCTTTATAAAGCCCTACTTTCCAGATTTTTTTCATATTTTCTAAACTTATGGTTCAAAACTTAGAGGGGGGACACACATTGTTTTTTACTTTTGGAGCGATTATTTCTGAAATTATTGATATTATCAAAAAATGATTTTAGCAAACCCCAATTCATTTTTGAATACCTATCCAACAATATATCACACGTTAGGATCAAAATAAAAAAAATCGCTTTTTACTTTACATGTAGGGGGGCCTAATAAAACATTTTTTTCCAATTTTTATTTTTGCACTTTGTCGGCGTAATTGACGGTCACAGAGATTAAGCGAAGACGGACGGACAGACATGGCGAAACTATAAGGGTTCCGTTTTTGCCAATTGGCTACGGAATCCTAAAAAAGAGAATTCCTCAAATAACTTTTTCTTCACTAAGTGGAGCAAGAGAGAGTATCAGACTTTTATTAACCAACATTTTTTTTAGGGTGAGCTAAGCTGTGTCCATGCCAGATGTCGAGCTACCTATTGTTCGCCGTCCACAAGCTCATGCTTACTGTACCTTGGGATCGCCTTACAACTCCCGACACTAGGCGCATCTCCAGAGGCGGTACACAAATGTTTTGTAAGTAATATCAAAGCGTGTCAAAGACATGCTAGACAAGAAACTTGGTTGACAAAGTCAGCGGTGTAATGTCGCAAGTTTTCTACAAAGATATAAGTACAAACACTAAGTACTTAAGTATCGAGGCTTCGACACAAAATGGATAGCTGGTTCAGAAGTCAATCTCATATAGGTACTTCACTTTTCATATCAACGCGCGGTATGCTACGCCGCGTAGCAACTAGACCGCGTAGCCGCTAGACCGCGTAGCCGCTAGACCGCGTAGCAGCTACGCCGCGCAGCAGTTAGATCCTGGCTATAGTGGTTTAGATTTTATATATTTAAACTTCATGTACAGTGGTGGAACATAGGCAGACTAAAATATGGTACTGGGGTAGGTCTGCACAATAAATAAATAAAACAAAAAAAAATTAGGGATAAACTAAGTTGATTATAATGATAAAATACGTATATTTATGCTAATATTATAAACTAATAATTTAAAAAGGTGAATTTCTATAGTTTATATTAGTTACGTGTGAGTTGGCCTATTAGTGACGCTACTACTGAGCATGAGGTGTTTTATTTTTTTATGATGAGAAATCATTCAATGACTTCTCCCACTTTAGGGAGCACTGAAAGGGCGTGTCAGACTTTTACTCAATGAAACCACAGAGCTGTGTAATTTTGTTGCCTTTTGCGTTTTAGAACCGTGGTTTCCTTTTGAAAATCCCCGGGACCCTTCCGGGCATTGGCTTTGGGACCCAATGGTTATGCTATTGCGGTTGACATCTCTTTGAGGAGCACTTTGAGAACGCACCGTCGACAATTCGGCCATACCCATTACTTGTCCTTCGCAAGAATGTGCCTAGGGGAGCATGAGGTATTGAGTTCGATTTCCGGATTGGAAAATAGGTTTTCGTAGTTTTCTTTAACCTATCAATACCCGCGAAACGAGACACAATAGTAAGACAATAACAGCGCGGTCCTATGAGACCGGTCGGGAATTCATGAATTAAAAAAGAAGAAACCTGAATAATCTAACATAGCTAATCGTACATAGCTCACCCCCCTCAGACTTTTGCATAAAATAAAATAAAATAAAAAATGTTTTTATTTTACATAGGCCTACATGGGCACTTATAAAAAGTCGAAGCTAGTGCACGGTTCCGCATTGGTCGTTTTCTATGGAGAAGAACCGGCAAGAAACTCCATGGTTACTCTTTTCAAAAAAAATGATTGGGTTTACAATATTTTTATATTACAAAACAGACATAACGCTTCAAGTAATAGTAGTTATCTATAATATATATTATAAAGCTGAAGAGTTTGTTTGTTTGAACGTACTAATCTCAGGAACTGCTGGTCCGATTTGAAAAATTCTTTCGGTGTTAGATAGTCCATTTATCGAGGAAGGCTATAGACTATATATCATCACGCTAAGACTAAACTACCTCTACACGCGAGCGAAGCCGCTGGCAGAAGCTAGTAGTTGCATAAAGTTATGATTTTATTTTCCTTTCTTTTAAAGAAACCGGACACATAATGATAAATTGGTTTGCCTGAGATATTTTTGAAATACTCCCAGGAGTCTCGTAAGATTCTACTTAACTCTAGAAGATAATGTTCAATAAGAGGAACTTTTCACAAAATCCAGGTTTCTAAGTACTATAGAAGTATTCCGCTTCAACATTCTTGAGTTTCCTCTCTCCAGAGCGATCCTGAGAGGACCTGACGTCGCGAAATGAAACACTTATCCAACGATCGCTCCTTTTATTGAAAATTGAAAATAAAAGGTATATATGAGACTATGAGGTCGATGGCTGATATCAGGAGTGTGGTTATTGGCAACTGATATAGGTATTAATAAAGCCGGTTGAAAGGATTCGCGGTGAAGTGTTTCTAGGATTTCGGGTAAAACTGTGTCTAAATATTTCTGTGAATTTAACCTTTTTGGTGGTGTTTTTGGTTACCTGCTTGATATGACATCGATATTCATTCGTGTATATGATATGTAACTATAAATAAATTCACTATATGTGTATGTTTTTTTATGATTAATCGGCTCGCGTTGGACCACTGTCCCATCTGGTAAGTGATGATGTGATCGACGATAGAGCACGATTGCCTAGAAGTAACCTATTCATTTTCGACTTAAAAGCCCGTAGGTTGTAGCTTTGGTAGGGAACACACGCAGACTTTGGTAGGGAATTCTAGGTACTATTTAACTGTACGTACAATAAATGTGTTCCCAAAATGTTTTGTAGGGGCGATATGTCTATCATGTATTGGTGGCGCAACGCCGTACGTCTAGTGGTCCGATGTTTTTTTTTCAGTTGGTGTATCATCAAAATGACTTCTACCGCTCTTGGGTTACGCGGGAGGACGTGTCAGACTTTTACTGACTGAACCCTACCCCCGTTCCTCTGTTGCTTTCAATCTGGGGCACCGAGTTTACCTTTCGGAATACCGATCATGTCCCCAGGGGCTTCCGCCCTGCCGGGCCTCTACCAGTTCTCTGATGACGAAATGGGTTTGACAAAATTAAATCGTGCAATTCCAGTGTACACTCTCCGAAATGTAAACGTTGTTGGTTAAGCCAAACTCGAATGATGCTTTAATTAAAAGTGCTACCATACCATTGACGAATTCTGAAATTAAACCGTGGTTGTGAGTTCATACTTGAAAATTTAACTTATTTTGTGTATTTTTGAATCATATTCTTGTTTAAATTTAAATTTTGTTTATATCAATTTAAAAAAATATTAAATAGTTTTTACCCAATGATTAGCTTTTTAAGTGAAAATCTGCTGTACTACCAAAAAAAAAACCCACTAATAAATAGTTTCACTTTGAAATCTATTATCAACCGACCAAGGTTTTATGAAAATTAATATAGAGCGCTCTCTTGGTGCTTGCGCCCCTGAAAAAATTGCAAAAGCATAATTATTATACATTTTGTTTTAATTTTACTAAGTTTTGCAAAGAACGAAAAACAATAAGACAAATGAAAATCAGCAGCATTCGTAAAAGGATATCAATCAAACTTAAAAAAAAATTACACGAAATAAAAGCCTTTTGAACACCCCCGAAATCTCGAAGTACGTAGGTACTCACAAAACAAAAAGCCACATATCTCACTCAAAATCGCCACTCAAGTAGCAAATTACAAAGCTGTCACAAAATAGTGTCCATAATATCATATTAGCAATAAAAAATAAAATATTCTGGCGTACAGCACTCGGTTGGAGTGGGCGATCGTGCTTAAGCATCATCAGGGCCATCCCATCGAGCGAAGGTCGATTGACTTCAGATCTGGCGAGGCACGGTTGAGGTCAAGCAACCGGCATTCAGGTTCGATTATATCTGATATGCGGTCATTTTCACGAGATTTGCGGAACATAGCTTTAGATTTTTTTAGTTTAGTGATTTGGAAAATAGTCTGACGGATGACAGGAAAGAATGGAAGAAGAAAACGTGTTGCGCCGACTCCAAATAATATGGGATAAGGGCAGGGCAGGAAGAAGAAGAGTTGGGAAAATTATCCAATGACTGCTTCCGCTCTAAAGCTAAAGGGTAGGACGTATCAGACTTTTACTCGTACTGAATAAAATCAACTTTTGTTTTAAGGTAGGTAAGTAAGGTAGGATCTTCAAAATGGTTATCCCGCTTTGGCCAAGTCGGAGAGCGTGTCAGACTTCTACTGACTCAAACCTACTCCTGTTCCTTCTTTGCCCGGAGTTATTTTTTGTCAACCCAGGACGTCAGTAGGCTTCGACCCTACTGTGCCCCTACAGTTTGCTGACTTTGAAGCGCGCGTGGAACAATACGCACCAACGACGACAAGGGCTTTGTCCGGACGGTTATCGGACATCCAAACGGCGAGCTACCCATTGGCGTCCGCAAAGCTACGCCTACGGTGTCTTGTTTGCCCTTTGCGTTTAAAGCTCACATTCAGTACATTTCTTAGTACTTAGGTAAGTTCAAATTAAATCGTACATACACTAATTCATAAAAATAATGTTAAACTATCGCTCTGCAAATGCTATTTCAAATACAAACAAGTGAAAATAAATTTCTCTGTTTCAATAATATATGTAATTGAAACAAAACTCAATATTATTACAATAGAGTAACAAAATAATAAACTGATGTTTAAAATATTATGTTGCCGTGTTTCCTGTGAAACGTGAATGGTTAATATTATAGTGTAGCGCACATATTTTCATATTGATTTTGGATTGTATTTAACGAATAGTGGGAAGTTAGTTTTGTAATGGTAAATGTGTGAAACTAAGTGCTGTGAAAGAAGTAGATTTTGTAGGGATCAAAACATTTATTTGAAATAATCCATTAACATCCACTTTTTTTTCAAGAAGTCATTCAGTAAGAAAAAATGTATATTATGCTACTTGCACATTCCAAAACGTAGAGCTCTATATACAAGAATGTAATGAAACTATGGAAAGTTTAAATAATGTTACGAAAAAAAAAAATCTAGGTTTTAAATTTCTTATCTTACGTGATAAAAAAGAAAGAAAAAAGAAAAACTCTTTATTTGCACAAAACAGTGGCAAAACGATGTAAATAAAGTAAAAAAAATATACGGAAATAATATTCAAGAAAAAATATTAAAGACAAGAATCTACTGGCATTTAAAAAATGATCAGCTGACAGTTCGTCCGTTCGTTCATGGACATGACGCATAAATTATCATCACTCAGATCTACAGTTTTGCAAAGAACCGAATGATCTAATACACGTACAACTATCATTGTCGTTTGTTATCCGTTCAAACTTCTACATGATGAAGACAGCATAGCAATAACGTACACAGATGTCTAAAAATAAATTGAAGACATTTTCAAGACCAATTTATTTCATAATCGTATCCCAAAAACCACTATACAGCACAAAAACAAGAAGCGTCGTTCACAAGAAACTTTTTGAGGCTTCACAAAAGAGGCCAAACCACGGTTCTTTGATCAAATCACTTTTACTTGAAATATACTTCACTGACGCGATTGAGTTTCAAAATGGAAATTATTTAAATCGCTCCCATCAAAGTGGGAACTTCGTCAAAAGTCTGCGTTAGTGGTTTGTTTGCAACACACACAAAGTTCCAAGTTATAATTTGATCGCCTGCAGTGATGATGATAAGGTTTTTTTTTTGTTTTAAATTAGGTAGGTAGTGCATTAATTATTTTGAAAAACGAAGTATAAACGAAAATATTTTAGCTTATGGACCGGAAAGCGGTACCTTTCTCGTATATTTAGTAATAACATTACGAAAATTTATAAAAAAAAAATGCTAAGGCAAAGCGTTGGTTGGCAAGTGATAATAATCTGTCAAACAATTTTCAGCGAAAAGGCATGAAACCCTGTTTGTTCCGTCACGTCAGTTGTACTTGGCGTTCTAGGACCACGGACGTTCTTTTCAAAAAGTCCTCATGGTCCTAGCGGGTATCGGACCTACCCCCTACGATTTTACTGACATTTCTTTGAGGTGCGTTTGAAAAACGGCCGAACAGTTAGCTATGTGGATGATGAGCTACCCGTAGCTCATCATCCACAAGCCCGCGCTTACGGAGGCCAGTAATCACTCAGCACCCGAAGCCCAGGGCATTTTCTGTCACGGCGGCTGGGGCTTGAGCATGTACGTTCCTTTACCTTGAGAAAATTTTCCGCTTTCAGATACCAGACTATAATTATTATCACTTTTAGCTTGCTTCGTGTTATCACTAGTTAGGAGAGTATTAATCACTTCATTGTATAGTTAATTATCCAACACCTATTCAGTTTACCTAACTTCCAATTCAATTTATTAATTTTCACGTAAAGTTGCGAGGTAATCAAGTTAACTCCGTTTTGACTCAAGAGATTATCTAATGAGATTGAGTGTGAGTTACAAAACAGTGAGTGAAACTTTACTAAGTTACTTTACTTAGTTTGCAGACAGTTGTCTGGTGAAAAGTATGAGTAATTGTGGAGTTTGTGCTTAATTATTTTGTATACAGATACTGATTTAGTTGTTTTGTTGTTGTCAACCGTTTTGTCGCAATCGGCTGATCGATCTTGGCTGTTAATTCAGTTGATCTTGGCAAGCAATAACTTATTTCGATGGTCCCTAGGTAAAGTATCGAAAGTGAAAATCGCTACTTTACAGGAGAACGATTTAAAGTTTATTTTTTGCATAATTTTGTCACGGGTGATTAAATCTTTATAAAAATTAGGATAAACATTTGTGTTGACCCTACAAATTATTACGTATTTAAGCTAAAATTGTAAATTATGAATAGTTTTCGAGAAAATTGAGTTACCATAGTATACTTCGTAACTAAACTTGCTTTTTGCGTCGAAACTGGCACTTTCGATTATTTACAGCGAATTACATTTACAAAACTTTATCACATCTGCCTATTTCGATATTCTACTTTGGATTATGTTAGGAATAATTTATTTAAACTGTCACTTTCGATTAATTACTGCGTAGATTGCTTGTACTTACCATTATTTTTTAATAACAACAACAGAATTTACATAAAACATCTTTATTAAAGTAGGTATATATGTTAATATAAATTGAAAAATAAATTGAAAACTGTCTAAATTTAATCAGTCTCTGTTACCTTGATGTAATTTCCTTAATTTTAAAATCTGAGATCACGTATTATTTTTATCTAGGTTAAATTTAAACAAATACAAATCGTAAGTACCTTCTATAAACTAAAATAATAGGAACCTTAAAGAATGAAATTACAATTAAAACACAGCTACTATAAAAATACAAAATTGGTATGTAGTATAACTTCTATGAGAATAATAGTTTTGAAATAAAAGTGGTACGAAAAATATATCTCAGAAAATAATAAAATAAGTTTAACAAGTGCGTTTAATCGTAGTGTGTGCTTAGCCTAACTTAAGACAAAAACAAATGCAAATAAATTGTAGTTAAAAATAAGAATATATACTTCCTGAACGCTGTCCAGCCGAGTTGGATTCGACGATTGATGTTTGCTCGAAGATAGATCTACCCAACTGGACCGTCTGTCCCAGGTAGACGTAGTCGTCCACAACTTCGAGTGTAGAGTCTCCGATGTTGATAGGAGTGGGAGCTACATGGATGTTTACCATGACTTTGAATTTGTCCTTGTTTATTTTGAGTCCCACTCTTTCGGAAGCCCCACTGAGATCACCGAGCATTGGAGCATTGTACTGAGCTCCTCCGTAGTCTCAGCCATGACTACTATGTCGTCGGCAAACCGAAAGTGAGTGATGTACTCGCCGTTGAAATTGATGCCTCGCCCTCTCCATTCCAGAACCTTGAAGACATCCTCCAATGCGGCCATGAACAGTTTCGGAGAGATAACTTCTCCCTGCCTCACACCCCGCTGTAAGAGGATAGGTTTCGAGGTCTGGCCCCGGAGTCGGACTGACATGGTGTCGTTTTTGTACAAACATTTCAGCACTTCGATGTACCGATAGTCAATCTGGCACCGTTGGAGAGACTGCAGTACAGCCCAAGTCTCGATCGAATCAAACGCTTTTTCGTAATCCACAAACGCTAAGCAGAGAGGAAGGTTATACTCCTCAGTCTTCTGCAAACCTGCCGTAGCGTATGTATGTGGTCTACGGTGCTGAAGCCTTTTTGGAATCCGGCTTGTTCAGGAGGCTGGAATTCGTCGAACCTGCGCGCGAGACGATTCGTGTTGACTCTGGAAAACCACTTGTAGACATGGCTCAGAAGTGAGATGGGCCTGTAGTTCTTAAGGAGGGCATTGTCGCCCTTCTTAAAGAAAAGTACCACCACACCTCTGCCCTCTGTTGCGTTTTGCCCTCGAGTATGACGGAATTAAATAGCTTCTGAAGGGCCTTAAGGACCTTTGCCTTCTGCCGGTTTTCCACCCACCTTCAGAAGTTCGGCCGTAATTCGCCTCACCCGGCGCCTTATTGTTTTTAAGTTGTTTCAGAGCCATCCTTATCTCGTACAGGCTGACGTCCGGGATATTTTCGGTATAGGGTCGGGTCAATCTAGCTCTTGAATCGTTCGCTAGATTTACTGTGGGTTTAGAGATAGACGTGTATAACTGTCCATAGAATGTCTCGATCTCTCAGGAGCTCCGATTTAACGGATATGACTCTGCCATCGTCGGTCTTCAGTTTCGTGACTTGGCTTTGCCCAATAGACAGATCCCTCGCAAAAACTTTGGAGCCCTTATTGCGCTCTATCGCGTACTTAACCCTTTCGGAATTAAAGTGGCGAAGATCGCGTTTTAAGGACTTCGAAATCTGTATATTAAGCTGACGGTATCCGCACGTAACGTCTGACTGCAGAATCATCTCACGCCTCTTCTTCATGAGCTCGAGAGTCGGATCCGAGAGCCTCTTGTTCTTATTTGTACGGTGGGTCTTGAAAAACTTAGGTACCCGACCGTATGGATAGTTTCCACGAACCCATCGTTAGATTCGTCCACGGAGCTTCATAGGCTCTCGAAACGATTGTGGAGTTCGAGCTGAAAGCTCTCCAATAATCCACGTTTATTAATTATACAAAATAGATACTAAAAAAAGCAAATTTGTACTTCATTTTTAATTAAGGACTATCGAATCTTTCCAAAAAATTTATTATTTCCATCCAAAAATATCGAAAGTGGCACTATCAGTAAAGATTTTAATTTATAATACCACGTATAGTATCGAAATAGTCATTTTGGATACAAATAAGTTATGAAAAAACAACGTACATCATCGAAACTGGTACTTTCGATACTATTTGGAAACGACAACGCGCCGTAAACAATTGAATCTGCCCGTTTCGATCATTTACGCGGTAAACATTTTTAATGCTAGTAAAACTGCATTTATAGATAAAGTTTATAGATAATTTAGATAACCTATAGACTAAAATCAAATATTGTATCAGTAGTAATATAAGTAAAATAAAATATTTAAAATATTACATAGTAAAACTTACCTGGATTTAAAATTACTGACTCTGTTTCAAGGTTTTGTTGTTGTTCATTCTTACTGTTTATTTCCATTAAACCAATAATTCTCCTCGATTTTGAGTGCATTTTTAAGGGTAATTGACTAATTACTCGGTATTTTAGGTATAGTATTTAAAAAAAATGAATGAATTACTTAGTATTACGCAAACGCAACGCCGGACGCGCATGCACGGCGGGGCGCGGGGCCACCCCCGCGTACACTCGCGATAGTGGTAGTTCCGTCCTTTTCGCGCTCTCGCCGATACAACGTAAACTCGCGAGAGTTAACTTTCGTTGTTATACGACGGCTAGACTATTACATTTCGATAACATACGTCTCTAAATATCGGGAAACTTAAGAGTTTTCCAAATTTTTGAAGTTGTATTAAAAAACATCCTTTAAAACGAGCTCAAAACAGTAATAAAAAAAAATGCTATTTTGTAGATTCGATACTTTACTTAGGGACCATCGATTTACTTTTAAACTAGGAAGAAGTGAAGTGGCTATTGTTGGCCTTACGAGATTCTATCACCTTGTCGCCCCGTAACTTCTTGATATTACAATGAAAATCATTGATCAAGAAAACATTCGTGTCCACAATGACTAATTACTTTATTGAGTGTTTGTTAATATAATAGCATGATTTGACCATCATATTTTTTCTGTATAGACTTTAAGAGACAATTTAGTAGCTATTACCGTAACCACAATATATTGTAAAATTTTGTTTTTTGGTTCCAATAAACATTTATTATTATTATTATTTGTTATTTTTATACTTTTCTTCTCATTTAAGAGAGATAAACCTTATATACGGGTCGGGACCAAGTATATAAGGTGCAGTTTAAATTGAAAAGGTAGATGTGAGTGTTGAAGAAGTCAGGAATTTTCTGGTGATACGGCAGGTGTTGAGGATTGTGGCTTTAAGAAGCATGTAGTGTATGTGAGCTGGTATCTGTAGAGTGTTGAGGCTTTGTGTTAATGATTTTGGTATTATGCCAGTAGACGAAAGAACAATCGGTACAATATGGACAGTTCGTGCTTTCCATTGGGTTTTAATTTCTATGGCGAGATCTTGATACTTACTAAGCTTTTCGGATATTGTGGTTTGAATATTATGTGAATTAGGTATTGCTATGTCTATCAAATAAACTGTTTTATTGGTTTTGTCGTGAACGGTAATATCGGGTCTGTTATAATGTATCGTTTTGTCTGTTATGATTGTCCGGTCCCAGTAAATTTTGATATCCTGACTTTCTAAAATTGTTTCTGGGGTATATTTATAATACGGTATCATATCAGTTACCAGTTTATGTTTATATGCTAGATTTTGGTGTATAATTGCAGCAACTTGGTCATGTCGGTGTTTATAATCAGTTTGGACTAACGATTTACATGCTCCGGTTACATGTTGGATGGTTTCAGAGGCACTGTTGCAATGCCTGCACAAATCAGTCGGCTGATTCTGGTCTTTCATGATGTATTTTCTGTAATTACGAGTGGCTACTATTTGATCCTGTATGGCTAGCATGAATCCCTCAGTCTCTGGAAACAATTCGCCTCGTTTGAGCCATTCGTTCGACATTACTTTATCGACGTGTGGCTGGCTCAGGGAGGCTCGATGTCTTCCATGGAGGGCTTTGGCAGACCATGCTGCAATTTTTTGTTGTGGACTTACAATGTGTTCATTTATTTGCGTGTTCCTATTTTGGAGATTTAATGGTGTTAATTTTTTATCTGTTTCTGATACCTGTTTGTGTAATAATGAGTTTTCTGATTTGCGATGGAAGTATGCTCTGAGGGAATGTATCTGTTTGTTATGTAAGTTGTGTATATCTATCAGGCCTCTTCCTCCTTCCTGGCGTGGTAGTGTAAGTCGTTGTATGCATGATTTTGGATGATGTTTCCTATGTTTGGTTAGGAGTGTATGGACAGTGCGCTGTATTTTTTTAATGTCAGTCTTGGACCAGTGTAAAATTCCAAAAGAGTATGTGAGTATAGGTATTGCAAATGTGTTGATGGCTTTAAAAGTGTTTCTAGAGTTTAAATTACTTTTTAAAATGAGGTTGAGGCGATGTGAGAATTTTTTCTGCAATTCTATTTTTGACAGCTTTTGCTGTATCTGTCTGGACTGTTTGAAACCTAAATATTTGTATGTACTGTGTTCATCCATTGGCTCGATCGATTGACCAGATCTAAGTAAGTAACTATTATTTTGAACTCTACCTTTCACAACTGATAAGATTTTGCACTTATCCACTCCAAATGACATACAAATATCATCAGAAAATATCTGTGTTGTATCAGCTAGTTGGAAAAGTGCTTCCATGTCAGATGCATATAGCTTTATGTCATCCATGTACATTAGGTGTGTTAGGCTGTATTGTGTATTATTGTTTGTCAGTGTGAATCCTACGTCTGCTTTATCTAGCAAATGTGATAGCGGGTTGAGTGCCATGCAAAACCATAAAGGACTCAAAGCGTCTCCTTGAAAAATTCCACGTTTAATATGAATCGGTTGAGTAGCTACTGTCGCTGATGATGAGTTAATTTTAAGAACGGTTTACCAGTTCTGCATAGACATTTCTAAAAATTGCTTAAGTGTTGGGTGAATTTTGTATAAGTCTAGGACGTGTAATAACCAGCTGTGGGGAACTGAATCGAAAGCCTTTTGGTAGTCAATAAACATAGTATGGATATCCTTCCTACTTTTAACGGCGTTGTTCATAATTATCGCGTCAATGGTTAGTTGTTCTTTACATCCTTGGCTATGTTTACGACATCCTTTTTGCTGTTCTGCTAGAATGTTATTCTTTGTTAAGTGTTCATATACTACTTCACTTACGCAGGCTGTAAGTATTTTGTACAAGGTTTGTAGGCAAGTAATTGGTCGGTACTTCGCGGGATTTTTGGTGTCATTTGTATCTTTAGGTATCATATAAGTAACTCCCTGTGTGATGTATATTGGAATTAAATGTGGTGATTTTATGAATGTATTTAAGTGGTTATATAAAAAAGGATGTATACTAGAGAATTTCTTATACCAGTAGTTGTGGATGTTGTCGGTGCCTGGCGATTTCCAGTTGTGTGTGCGCTTGATGACTTCTATGAATGTTTCTATGGGTATAAACTCAAATTCCATATCTGGAATGTCTGAAGTTGTATCGTTGATCCAATCTGCGTGATCATTATGGTTTACTGGATTTTCCCAAATATTGGCCCAAAATGCTCGAAGTGATTCAGATGAAGGTGTATCTAGGGTTTGGTTAGTGGTGTCTCTGTTATTAGATGTAAGGTTCCTATAAAATATTTTTTCGTTATTTTTAAATTTTGCGTTTTGTACTTTGCGATTAGTGCATGTTATGTATCTTTTAAGTCTACTGGATGCTGCACTTAATTTTTGTTTTAGAGTGTCCAAAAAGTGTTCCAATTGTGTATTAGAATTTTCATGTTGAGCGTGTAATTGATATATTAATTTTATTTGTTCAACTGCTGCTACTAATTTTTGACTCCTACTACCATTAATAAACTGTGTCAGCCTACCTATATTTGCTTTTAAATGTTGGATTTTCTTTTCTAATCTAATTTGCCATTTTGGTTTTTTAAATGTATATGTGCGATGTTCAGTTTGTATTGAGCTCAATATTTTGGCTCCGTTACATGTAGCTGCCGTCCATGCTGCACAGTAAATTATTGTCTGCAAGTTAGTAAACTCAGTATCGCCATTTACATGTTTAGGCAGAATTACGGTATTTATGTACGACACTATCGCAGAAAACTTTTTAGATGTCTTCTGCTTGGGGATGTATGGCCTATTAGTGGGTTGTGTATTATTAAAATTTACTTGAGCTTGTTCAAATATGGCTTCTATTTCTGGACTACTTTCTAAGATAGAATTAAGATTGGGTTGTATAGGCTCAGATTGTACAATATCGATGTTGTTTAAGGGATTATCTTCTGTATTTACTTGCGATTCAAGAACAAAATCTGAGCCAGCGCAGTTTAAGAAAACGTCTGATGTGAGAGTATTTGTAGGTGTGTCAAAGAAGTTAGCATTAGTACCAGATAAATCTATCTCGGTCTGTGCATGTGTATTCAAATGGTCACCATTTGTTTCGTCAGTATTTAGGTTGTTGGTGCTTGAATTTTCTAATTCTATTGCTACCTGATCTCTAATTTCTTTTAATCGTTTGGTGTCTATGTATACATTATTTATAATTGCTCTCACTTGATCAGATAATCTTTGCTCCGTTAAATGTGTTAAATCTGGGTATATATTTATAAATTCGTCACGTAGATTTTTCCTATAGGCTGTTTTATTAGTTTCTAATTGTGTGACAGTATAATATATTCTAATTATAGCTTCATTGTGTTCGTTCGTCCATCTCATGCGCTGGCTAGACTGGGTGTTAGATTGTGTGGAGTGTTGCTGTATTTGAGTATGAGACATGTGTAGCTCAGTCCTGACTTCTTCATAAATCTGATCCATTGTGTCTTGTGGTAGCAATTTCTTCTGAACTATGGCTCTACGCTGGTCGCCTATTCTTTGTCGACTAACTTGCATATCTGGGTATGCTTCTGAAAACTTAGTGTGAAGTGATGGTAAATATGCATTTCTATCTGTGTCCATGTTAGTAATATAAAGATAAGTGCGCAGGATGAATTTATTCATTTCAATACTCCATTTCCTGCGACTTTTTGCAGTCTTTGCAGTGGGTACAGTATTATCGACAGAATTTGTCTCCTGTACAACATCCGCTGACTGTATTGATGATGAAGATGGCGTTGGAGTGACGCAAAAAGATTGTGATGATGAGGGGATTGATGAAAAAAGAGATGAAGAAGATAACGAAGAAAATTGTGAGGTTTCGTCATCTATCTGTGGCTCACTTGCCAGAAGTTGTTTTTTCGTTTTGGATCTAGTATTCATAATATTCCCACGAGTAGCTAGGGACTTAAGAAGTCAACCACAGCAGAGCCCTGCGTTCACTGTGGCAAGGGTGAATAAAACTGGAGGTCCCCTATTATCCAGAGTTTGTACACTAGCGACTAGCGCATTCCCCTAGCCATGCAGCCCTCGGCATGTACAACCTTGGCTTGGATTGTATCTCTCTTAGTCTGGCCCTTCCCCCTAAGCCTGTCGCGACAAAGTGAACTTTGTCGTCCCATGCCCAGGGCTCAGAGCACGCAAGCCCCATCACGGCGTCAACGTAGAGATACGACGATGGGGTATTATTATTATTATTATTTGTTTACTTCTTTATAGTACTTCCCGTATGAGGGAGATTAATAAACCATACACACGGGCCGGGGCCAAGTATGTAAGGAGGGATTTAAATGGAAAAGGTGGATGTCAGTGTTGAAGAAGTCAGGAACTTTCTAGTGATACGACAAGTGTTAAGGATGGTGGCTTTTTGGAGCATGTAGAGTTTTTGAGCTGGAATCTGTAGGGTATTGAGGCTCTGTGCGAGAGATTTTGGTACTATGCCAGTAGACGAAAGAACCATTGGGACAATATGAACAGTGTTAGCTTTCCACTGGGTTTTAATCTCTATGGCGAGATCTTGGTACTTACTGAGTTTTTCAGATATTGTGGCTAAAACATTGTGTGAGTTAGGTATTGCTATGTCTATTAAATATACTGTTTTTTTGGTTTTGTCGTGAACGGTAATATCGGGTCTGTTGTAGTGGATTGTTTTGTCTGTAATAATAGTCCGGTCCCAGTAAATTTTGATGTCCTTATTTTCTAAAATTGTTTCTGGGGTGTATTTATAATATGGCATCATTTCATTTACAAGTTTATATTTGTGTGCTAAATGTTGGTGTATGATTGCAGCAACTTGGTCGTGACGGTGCTTATAATCAGTTTGAACTAGCGATTTACATGCTCCTGTTATATGCTGGATGGTTTCGGAGGCACTGTTGCAGTGTCTGCACAAATCAGTCGGCTGGTTTTGGTCTTTCATGATATACTTACGGTAGTTGCGAGTGGCTACTATTTGATCCTGTATGGCTATCATGAAACCCTCAGTCTCTGGAAACAATTCGCCTCGTTTGAGCCATTCGTTCGACTTTAATTTATCGACGTGTGGCTGGCTCAAGTCGGCTTGGTGTCTTCCATGGAGAGCTTTTTCAGACCATGCTGCGATTTTTTGTTGTGTACTTGTAATGTGTTCATTAATTTGTGTGTTCCTATTTTGAAGATTTAGTGGTGTAAGTTTTTTATCTATATCCGATACCTGTTTGTGTAGTAATGAATTTTCTGATTTATAATGGAAGTACACTCGAAGTGAATGTATCTGTTTATTGTGTAAATTCTGGATGTCTATAAGTCCCCTACCCCCTTCCGGTCGTGGCAGTGTAAGTCGTTGTATGCACGATTTTGGATGGTGTTTTCGATGCTTGGTAAGGAGTACGTGGACAGTGCGCTGTAATTTCTTGATATCAGTTTTTGACCATTGTATAATTCCGAAAGAGTATGTGAGAATAGGTATTGCAAATGTGTTGATGGCTTTAATTGTATTTCTAGAGTTTAAGTTACTTTTTAATATAAGGTTGAGGCGGTGTGAAAATTTTTTGAGCAGTTCTTGCTTAGAAAGTTTTTGTTGTATCTGTCTGGACTGTTTAAAACCTAAATATTTGTAAGTACTCTGTTCGTCCATTGGTTCGATTGATTCCCCGGATCCTAATGTGTATCTATTATTTTGTATTTTGCCTTTCACAACCGACAAGATTTTGCACTTATCCACTCCGAATGACATACAAATGTCATCAGAAAATAGCTGAGTTGTATCAGCTAGTTGGAAAAGTGCTTCCTTGTCTGCTGCATATAACTTTATATCATCCATATACATTAGGTGTGTTAGTTTATATTGCGTATGATAGTTTACTAGTGTGAATCCAACGTCTGTTTTATCTAGCAAGTGTGATAATGGATTTAGTGCCATGCAAAACCATAAAGGACTTAGAGCGTCTCCTTGAAAAATTCCACGTTTAATAGAGATCGGTTCAGTAGCAACTGATGTTGAAGATGAATTAATTTTAAGGAAAGTTTGCCAGTTTTGCATAGATGTTTCTAAAAATTGCCTGAGTGTTGGGTGAATTTTGTATAAGTTTAAGACGTGTAATAACCAACTGTGTGGTACTGAATCGAAAGCCTTTTGATAATCGATAAACATAGTGTGAATATCTTTCCTACCTTTAACGGCACTGTTCATAGCTATTGCATCAATGGTTAGTTGCTCTTTACAGCCTTGGCTATGCTTTCGGCATCCCTTTTGCTGTTCTGCCAAAATGTTATTCTTTATTAAATGTTCGTATACTACTTCGCTTACGCAGGCTGTTAGTATTTTGTACAGGGTTTGCAGGCAAGTAATTGGTCGGTATTTTGCCGGATTTGAGGTATCATTTATATCTTTGGGTAACATATATGTTACTCCATGTGTTATGTATTTTGGAAGTAAATGTGGTGATTGTATGAATGTATTTAAATGGTTATGTAAGAAGGGATGAATGCAAGAGTATTTTTTATACCAGTAGTTGTGGATGTTATCGGTGCCTGGCGATTTCCAGTTGTGTGTACGCTTGATGACTGAAATAAATGTGTCTATGGGTATAAAGTCAAATTCCATGTCTGGAATTTCTGTACTTACATCGCTGATCCAGTCTGCATGATCATTATGTTGTACTGGATTTTCCCATATGTTGGCCCAAAATTGTCGTAGTGTTTCCGGTGAAGGTGTATCTAGATTTTGGTTAGTGGCATCTCTGGTATTAATAAGGTTCCTATAATATATTTTTTCATTACTTTTAAATTTTGTATTTTCTACTTTGCGATTGGTGCATGTTATGTATCTTTTAAGTCTACTAGATGCTGCACTTAATTTTTGTTTTAATGTATCCAAAAAGTGTTCTATTTGTGTATTTGAATTTTCGTGTTGAGCGTGCAATTGATATTTTAATTTTATTTGTTCGACTGCTGCTACTAATTTTTTACTTCTACTACCGTTAATGAATTGTGTCAGCCTACCTATATTTACTCTTAAATATTCAATTTTTTTTTCTAACCTGATTTGCCATTTTGGTTTTCTATTTTTGTATGTGTGGCGTTCATTTTGTACTGAATTTGATATTTTTGCTCCGTTGCAAACAGCTGCCGTCCATGCTGCACAATAAATTATTGTCTGCAATCTGATAAACGGGGTATCACCATCAACGTGTTTAGGAAGAATGACCGAATTTATGTAATTAACTATTGCAGAAAACTTTCTGGATGTCTTCTGCTTGGGAATGTATGGTCTATTAGTGGGTTGTGTGTCATTAAAATATAGTTGGGCTTGTTGAAATGTGGCTTCAATTTCTGTATTACTTTCTGATATAGAATTAAGATTGATTGGCTCAGATTGTGAGATATTTATATTGTTCAAGAAATTAATATTGTCTTCTATACTTACTAGCGAATCAAGAACAATGTCAGTACCAGTTATGTCATTTACGGCCGCGTTTGTAGTGAGGGTGCTTGTGGGTGTGTCAAAAGAGTTTACATTAGTGCCAGATAGGTCTGACTCTATTTGCGATTGTGTATTTAAATGATCGCTACTTGTTTGTTCAGTATTTTCGGCATTGATGTTGGTATTTTGTAATTCTATAGCTACCTGGTTTCTAATTTCTTCTAACCTATTGATGTCTATATATAAATTATTTATAATCGCTCTAACTTGATCAGATAGTCTTTGTTCTGTTATATGTGTTAATTCTGGATATATATTTATAAACTCTTCACGTAAATGTTTTCTATAGGCGGTTTTATTGGTTTCTAATTGTGTGACTTTATAGTATATTCTAATTATTGCTTCATTATATTCGTTCGTCCATCTCATGCGCTGACTGAGCTGGGTGTTAGGTTGTGTAGAGTGTTGCTGTATCTGAGTGTAACACATGTTTAGTTCAGCCCTGACTTCTTCATAAATCTGATCTATTGTGTCTTGTGGTAGCAATTTCCTTTGGATTATGGCTCTGCGCTGATCACCTATTCTTTGTCGGCTTACTTGCATATCCGGGTATTTTTCTAGGAACTTAGTATGAAGCGATGGAAGATATGAATTTTTGTCTGTGTCCATGTTTGTGAGATAAAGATAAGTGCGTAGGATGAATTTGTTCATTTCAATACTCCATTTCCTACGACTTGTTGCAGTCTTAGCAGTGGGTACAGTATCGTCGACAAAATTTGTCTCCTGTACAACATCCGCTGACTGTATCGATGATGAAGATGGCGTCGGAGTGACGCGGAAAGATTGTGATGATGATGGGATTGATGAAAAAAGAGATGAAGAAGATGACGAAATGATTCGTGAAGTTTCGTCATCTATCTGAGGCGTACTTGCCAGAAGTTGTTTTTTAGTTTTAGATCTGGTATTCATGATATTCCCACGAGTAGCGAGGGACTTACAAGGTCAACCACAGCAGAGCCCTGCGTTCACTGTGGCAAGGGTGAATAAAACTGGAGGTCCCCTATTATCCAGAGTTTGTACACTAGCGACTAGCGCATTCCCCTAGCCATGCAGCCCTCGGCATGTACAACCTTGGCTTGGATTGTATCTCTCTTAGTCTGGCCCTTTGCCCTAAACCCGTCTCGAAAGAGTAAACCCTGTTGAGACAGGATCAAGGCTCAGAGCACGCAAGCCCCATCACGACGTCAACGTGGAGATACGGCGATGGGGTTATTATTATTATTATTATAATTTGACCTCTGAGTTAGTTACAGTGTTTCTTCTCAGGGTAGTCAGCTGGAAAATCCCGGCTTCATCTAATTTAAGTACCTAGACGAAAAAATTACATGTAAAGAGTTTCATAAAACCCTATTTAGAAAATAAATATCATTTTACAAATACAGGCTCATTACAATGAGATCATTACTACGACTTTTCAAGAGTAACATTAGAATGAATACTAAAAATCTGAAAAAAATCACGTTTTTACACGTAAATAGAATTCCATTTCGGCTGTGACACATCCATGAATAACTCTGCGTCAGAATATAATATTCAAATGGTGTCGAACGAGCGGCTTCAGTAATAAGCACCGATGATATAAATCTGATGTGTTTCACGCCTGAGCAAATGCTTTGCGTTGTAAATGAATAGTTTTGTCCTTATCTACACTAATAATTATGTTAAAGAAGTAAAGTTTTTTTTTTGTCGTTAGGCCAACCCATGCCGTCTCAGAGCTCTTGTACTCGGAACGTAAGTACGCACGGTTAATTCGCCGTCCGTAGGCACGGCGGTCAGTGTTGTATATATCACTAAGGGAGATTGTTGACATAAACGGTGGGGCTACGGCACGGCCCCGCCGCCGTGTGTCATTATTATTCATCAGTGTCCGTCAGTATTCGAGGAGCTCGTGGCTAAATAATAACAGCCGCACAGGTCGATCTTCAAGGTTAAGCAACGCTTGCCTAGGTTGGTCTGTGGATGGGTGACCATCTTAACATAACGAGTTTCCTCCGTGCCTTGGAAAGCACGTTAAGCCGTTGGTCCCGGCTGTCATTTGTAGATCTTTGGCAGTCGTTACGGATAGTCAGAAGCCAGTAAATCTGACTCCAGTCTTGCCATGAAGTACCGTGTTACCCCAGTTAATGGGTTGTGGAGGTCTGGTAGGCAGCCGCTCCTCGTAAAATACTGGTATTCAGCTAAATCCGGCTTGACTGGAAGCCGATCCCAATATAGTTGGGAAAAGGCTAGGCAGTTGATGTTGTTGTTGTCCGTCAGTATTCGTGTTGTATCGCTGTCAATGGCCTCTTGTACACGGTATCTTTTATTTGCCGTGCCTAAGTAAGGGAAAACGTGCTGTGTACAAGAGGCTTCACTAACACACATAGCCTAAACCAAAGCTGGATGTGAAAGGTCTGCGCTGCTGATAGTAATAGACTGGATTCCTGTTATTTAAATCTGCTGAACCTATTAGGGAGAACAGCCATGATTGTTATCTATAAGATAATCCAAAACAGACCCGGTGACTGTTTTGGGTTACGGAACCCTGGAACGAAAAAGGCAACTGAAAGAACACGGGTAGAATTTAGTCAATAAAAAATAATGGTGCGTGAGTGAAGTAACAAACTTTTCTTTTTTTAAATTTTACAACGACTTTTGACAACTACCAAGAAACAGTTTTATGGAATACGTACAAAATACAAGTAGGTAATACTCGTAAATGCATGAGCCACCGTGGCTTACTGTAAAACCTACTCTGAATGGAACAGACCGCGGTATCGTGAAACCGCACGGCTATATGTGCATATGTGGGTAGGTAGAGGTATAGCTGTACTTACGGTTCACGCAGCACAAAGCGACCGATGCAAGTACGATTAAACTTGTGGTTGCATTTCCATGCGACGTTTGTATGTTAAGGTTTTCAATACGTTTGATTTAAATGTTTTTTTTTATTATTTTATAGGCTAGATACTGATACTGTCTCACTGCTGAGGAAAATTCTGAGCCATTTCTGGCCGATTCCTAAGGAAGGCATAAATATATCTTCCATTCATGGATCCCCGAAGGGTCCTATGAGACCGCGCTGTTTTTGTTTTACTATTGTCTTTCGTTTCGCGGGTATGTGATAGGTTACGAATCGGCAAGAAGTGGCTCAGAGCCGGGACTAGACTTAAATAAGTCGAACTACCAACTCCTTTTTGGTTTACCGCAACCCTGCCGTGTTATTTCAGGACACGTTTTAACAGTTTTAATAGGCAAATAGCCAAAAGACTTAATAAATAAGTGCTTTCAAATTCGATTAGGTCATATGTAGACGAAATACTACCTATATTCTAATTATGCTGTGCAAAATACGATATACTTATAATGCTGTAGAATAAGATTGCTTTATGCAAATCTTTCTCTCTTTTATCTTTCTTTTTTTCACTTTACATCAGATCATCTATTCCCAGTTAGAATTAAACCATAATTATTCGAGTTCCCCAAACCCCCAAATAAGATTAACTGGCGCATATTAGGAATTGCACGGATAGTTAATAACTTCGAGATGACGTGTGAAAGAGGCAGCAGCATTATCCTCAACGAGAGTGAAGAGGACGGAGATAGTGCTGGTGACAATGACGAATGACCATGGAGAGAAACTGATCACCATTTGATGTTCCGTATTAGAGGAGTTTGGATGGAATTGTTATGATTTATACTGGTGTTATTGTTTTGGCGCTGCGTTGTGTTAATGATAAACAAGAATAGATGGTATTTTAAAGGATATTTATTTATTTATAGTTTTTGTCAGGGGCTTCACAAAAGGAAATATAGAATACTTCCGGGATTAGAATTATCCTATGTGCTTATAAACTTGGTACATGGTTAGATCATTTCCTGAAATATAAGGACATGATCTAACCAAACCATGTACCAAGTTTAATCGAAATCCATTCAGTATCTACATTTTGCGTGATCGAGTAACAGTCGTCCATACATACAAACGCTGTTCACATCGCCAGAGAACAAAAAAGATGGAAAAGAAAGTTTTTAAACAAGGAGGTCACTACTCTAAATATTGAGGAATTCATGCAATGTATAAAAGCATAAAAGGGAGCTAGACATTGAAGATACAAATTACACAAATTGTTCATCACAATATTCACCAGGAATCTACCAATTTTCACTCCAAAAAATGTCACCAAAATCCTCAATTATTTACCATTGTACAATAGGAAAGATAAAACACGCTTGCTACAAGTTCCACCGGTCTAAGTGACTGGAAGACATGTAGAACGAGATAAACGTATAATTGGCACAGCTCCTGGTTTTTAGGAACACGATACGCTGCCGTCCATTCCTGTCAGGGGTGGAGATAACAAACAACAAGATTCGTTTGGCTTCTAAACTTAAAGCAGTAAATGTTTCCGTAAATAAGAGTTCTTTTAGAAAACCATTCCATTTGATACCATAATAAGCTTTGACTTTTTTAAATAGGTACCAATAAAATTGATAGAATAGAAATAAAGAATAATACTGCCTTATGGGTCGCATGCACTACTGTTAAACATGAGGTTTACATTTGTGAACATTTTTACTTGTAATATCAGCAAATGACTTCTCACGCCCTCGGCGGATCAAAAGGGAGTGTCAGATTTTAACAGATTAAAACCCACAGCGTTCCTACAGTAGCCCTTTGCAGCGGCTACGGTAAGTCCTTCGAGCAATGTGAAGCCCTGACAGGCCCTTATTGGCCCCATCAATCTTCTCTTTAGCGTGTGTGGAACACAACGCACTGTTGACCGGGGCCTAATCATTCTCTACCAATTGCTCGCCGTACGCCCGCGCCTACAGTTGCCAGATATGGTCCTCAAATTCGCCTTCGTAGTGGATGTAAGTCTGGTGGAAAGAGAGGATGCCGTGATGCTTCTGTAGTCACTCGTCAAATGATGGCCTTACGCGATAGTGATATTAGTTTATCTGTTTTTCTTATAACATAAAAGAGCACAAACAACACATTTGATTTACTGAAAAAAAAACTGTCGTCATATAAAGTGGTATCTTTCGCATTGATTAGTTCTACGTGGAATTTTATTTTAATAAAAGTTTTAGTTTTAATTGACTTCCTGGAAGAGACTTTAAGACCAACTTATTCTGCACTAGTGTAGCGCCCTTAAGACGGCTTTTGGCACAGCCATTTTTCAATGATAGCTAATTTAACCTATCACATACCCGCAAAACGAGACACAATAGTAAAACAATAACAGCACGGTCTCATAGGACCGGTTGGGGATTCATGAATTAATTAACTTGTATTCAAGTACTTTCTTTTGCGCCTATTCTAACTTTATATGTGTAGAGTGACTTGTAGTTAACCATTTGTCAATATTACACTCTTTATATCATTGTTTTGTTAGTCTACAGACTAACAATAAAATAATACCTAAGTAATTCTCCAATTTTGTCATTCTAACTTACAACTAAAGTAAACAAAATCTAGATACAAGCGGACACAGTTTCAAATCCTTCGTTTTCAATATAAATTCAATGAATAAAAATATGCTTAATTCTGTTTCAGTGTCTTCCAAAGCCAGTCTGTTGAGAGATACATAGAATATTCTAAACAGAGTTAGTTTTCAGTGAAGTTGGAACACATTTGTGTGAACAAGAAACGTTCACTATTAAAGGTAGCATTCGGTTCTTAACGACCGCGACACGTGAACGCGACCGGTGCCATACTGCTGGAGAGCGCGCGACCCGGTCGCGATCGCTTGGTTACCATCAACTATCGACAATTTGCGCGATCCGTAAATGTCTCATGCAACGTTGGGCGACATCGCGCGGGAACCGTGAATTTCGTGTCAAGCGACAGAATCGCGAAACCAATATCCCCCACTAAGCAGTGGGTCGTGCGACTCGGTCGTGATCGTGGTAGCGGTCGCGGGTCGCGGTCGTATGTCGCGATCGCTAAGAACGAAAATCACCTTCAGTTTACCTGCAACTTGTAGGGACATTATTCTGTTGTGTTGTTTTAGAGATTGTATTTAAGGATATGCTTTAGGAGTGAGAAAAGTAACCATGCGCGAGTACTTTTGCAGTATCGACCCTTTCCGCTCAAAAAAGCAAAGTAACTCTTTCATACTTTTAGCATTGAGCGAAATACGGAAAAGTTTTGTGAACAAGTGTTTTACATCTTTTAAGGTAAAAGAACTTGCGTTGCCCGCAAAACTCAAATTTTCTTTAAGTTTTTTTGCATTTTGAAAAATTCATTCATTAGGGTTGACTGAACTTGAGAGAGTGTTTCTTTTTCAGGTGGAACATTATCAAATGACTTCTCCCGCTTCACGGTAGAGTGAAATTAGACTTTTGCTGATTAAAACCACACTCACCATGTCCCATCTTTGCTTTTGCATTTCGAGTTTCTCTTTCGCAAGTCCACCCATGACTCCAGTAGGCTTCATCCATACTGAGCCACTGCGGTTTTTCCGATATCTCGTTGCAGGCACGTGTGGAACACTACGAGAGATCGGTTCGAATATTTACTGGACCAGCGGACGGTGAGTTACCCATTACTCGTCGTCCGCAAGCCCACGTTGACGGTGGCTGGAGGTCGGGGTCTAGATCCTGGCGCATGAGGTATCCCTGCACTATCTGGATGACCCTGAATCTAGAGAGGTTCCAGAGGAAACGGGTTCACCTTGGCCACTAGTCGCTCTCGCAGCGACACGGCTCACACTGGCGCTCCGTAAAAGGCCATGGACCGAACGATCCCCACCTAGAAAACTTGAGAGAGTTGTAATGATAATTTTCAAAATAAAATTCCGGAAATAAATACGTCTTAAACCTGACATTCACCTGCATTTTTGAAGATAGATTGAACTCTAGCGATTGTAGTAAAGGCGGCCTATAATCATTATTATTTTCAACTTTATTTGAGAAAACTGCTGTACTACAACTATTTTTAAAGAAATAACAAAGCATGAAAATAAGTATTCGCAAGCCAGAAGAATTTTCATTCACGCCTCAACTTTATACAAAACTGAAAAACAGATACATTGTCGAATTTGGGTCGAAAAGTCAATGCAGACTTTCACGAAAAATCGTAAAAACTTCATAAACAGACCGCTGCAATGAAGGTGCATCGGAAAATTTCTCAATTGTTAAAGGAAAAATGAGAAAAAAACGCACCGAAAACCCTTTCTATTTTCTACAGCTCTCACCGGCTATTGTGCGAATTCACTTCCGTTTGACTCATCGTTGCTTTACACCAACTTAACCAGCAACTATAAAACTAAAAATCACGCAAATTTCGTCTTTATTTAAGTCAAAATAAGGATGTACAGTTTATCTGTTAGCTGTAAAAGATAATTTGGAAATATTGACGTACTTCGAAAATTGGAGTTTTCTACTGGAATTCTTTTCTTTGTAAAGGTTGCATTGTGGATAAAAAATTGGTTTATTTCCCCGTGGAGGCCGAACGGGGAGTCCCATTAATTTGCTATTTACGTGTTTCACAATACATGGGAGTTTGCTGTATTTTAAAGAAGAATGTTTCTTAGATTTCTTTGTAGGTATCTAAGCAGAGCTCTTTTTAGTGAGAGGAAATCTATATTGGATGGAATGATTTTAATCTAGATTTTTTAATGGGTTCTGACTTTTGGAGTCTGTTTTCCGTATTAAAATTAATTAATTGTTATATTTTATGTATATCGTTTATGAAATAATTCCAATATTATTGTTCTAGTTTGGTTTGTACATTATGGGACTGAACTTTAATTTTTTTCATTTCAGTTCTTATTTAAAGTATTTTTTTTACTCAGTCGGTTTTTTTATTTTTTATTTACTTAAACAGTATACACACACACGACAGAAAACAGTTCCACAACCGACAACAATAATAAAAGTAACGACAAGAAACAGGAGTATAGTCAGTAGAAGTCTGACACTCAACATAATCCCAAGCAAACAACATAGGACAATAGCAACAGTTTATTTTAATCATCATCTGCCTAGCCTTTTCCCAACTATATTGGGGTCGGCTTCCAGTCAAGCCGGATTTAGCTGAATACCAGTATTTTACGAGAAGCGGCTGCCTACCAGACCTCCACAACCCATTAACTGGGGTAACACGGTACTTCATGGCAAGACTGGAGTCAGATTTACTGGCTTCTGACTATCCGTAACGACTGCCAAAGATCTCCAAATGACAGCCGGGACCAACGGCTTAACGTGCTTTGGGCGGCTGTTATTATTTAGCCACGAGCCCCTCAATTTATTTACAGTTTATTTTAATATAATTAGTTTATTATTTTGTAAGATTATTTATGTATTTTTTCTATGGGCCTTAGTTGCTTGAAAATAAAACATTATTATTATTATAAACGCATATCCTCTCTCAAGGCAGTAACTTAACAGAACACCTGATATATTATGCTATGATCTGGTCGTACATCTTATGCATCCATTACGTTCTCCAGCAGTAAAATGCAAAGGAACCTATAACATATATCACCTGTCATATTTTCTACAGTAATTTATAGCTTCTATCAAATGATGACCTAATGGCTTGCGAGGATCGAATAAAGGAGTAACGTGATGCTACAAGTCGTTAGAAAATACTTTGGGTTTAATCTTCAAAGCCAATCTTAGTATTACCTGGAAACTTAGGCTAATGTACGGTTCAGTTCAATTTTAGACATGAAAAAAGTAGGCAAAATAAAAACTTTCAAAGGTATAAAACTTCAATAAAATGTTTATAGGACTAACTCTGAACCAAGAGTGCTTTTAAGAAAGACACTTTAGATGCTATAAAATATTGGTTAATCGTATTATTTTACATATTTAAGAAAGTTTTGAACTACTTTTCCCCAAAGAGTCTGGTAAAAGTTTACGTTTATCTCGTCAGTTATTTGAAGAATTTAAGTCGTAAGTTATGTATTTGTAATAGGAGGTTAGCCTATTGCCACCACTTGATCATAAATTAACAGGTGAACCAAAGTCAGACATAGCTCGTAGAATCGTCAAACTTAAGTGGCAGTGAGCCGAGCACATTGCTTTCAGAACAGATGGTCGATGGGGCCAAAACTTTCTGTAGTGGCAACCGCGTACTGGAAAATGTAGCGTTGGTAAGCGTACCACAAGGTGAACCGATCTTATGGTTAAAAACGCAAGAGGCCAGTCACCAGATGAATTGCAGATAAAAAATCCTAGGTACACTTTACCTGACTCAGGAATCAAACTCAGAAGTGTGACCAAAAGACTAACGAGGCAGGTTTTATTTTCCCGATGTGCCTGAACTTAACCCCGATCTTGCCTAATGGCATCGTAGATGAGGTCCATGAGCTAGCTAACCCTGAATATATGCATCTGTTCACCCTTACTATGAAGACGAGTGGGTGACTGGTAGTGCAAACACAGATGCTGGTAGAGAGCCAGCTAGCACAGAAGGTAGGGTGTGGTAGGGAACAGAGATGCTGGCAATTAGGTTAACAAAGTATTTCTCCTTTATAATTTTCATACAACGCCTTGCCACTATATTCAAGCCAGTATATTAAATTTGTATTCGTATCTAATGAACTATGAAAGGTGATAGCGAACGCCGCCTGCCATACAGAAAGCGAACTATCGACTCAAAGGCGCCGCCGACAGCGGCATTCATTGGTGACTGACACTTGATTAACCAGCCTTCCTTTTGCAGGCATCCGTTTGAATATGATTTATTTTTATAGGCTTGCCTGTATGACAAGCTCGTTGATCTAGAAATCTGATTACAGTATCACATTTGTGCCCCACAAAGTAGTAGTAGGAGGCGCTCGTGGCTAGATAATAACAGCCGCACAGTTCGATCTTCAAGGTTAAGCAAAGCTTGCTAAGGTTGGTCTGTGGATGGGTGACCATAACATAACGAGTTTCCTCCGTGCCTCGGAAAGCACGTTAAGCCGTAGGTCCCGGCTGTCATTTGTAGATCTTTTGCAGTGGTTACGGATAGTCAGAAGCCAGTAATTCTGACTCCAGTCTTGCCATGAAGTACCGTGTTACCCCAGTTAATGGGTTGCGGAAGGCTGGTAGGCAGCCGTTCCTTGTAAAATACTGGTATTGAAGCCGACCCCAATATAGTTGGGAAAAGGCTAGGTAGATAATGAAAGTAGTAGGAAGATTTTTCATTGTTCAAAATAAAAAATATTCTTCTACCCTTAAACCTGCTAAAATTACAACCTCACAATTTAATACACTTTAGCCATAAATGAAAAGCGTACGCAAAAATCTTTTTACAGGAAAAAATAATTTCTGTAAAGCCTCTCGCCTCTGCCTCATTGAAACGTGAAACTGAAACTGAAATAAGTTTAAACGGACTTTAGGATTCTGTAAGTTCAGGCCTAAACGCGTAATAACTCTCAAAAAATGCTATAGATAGGTTATTTACAGCATTGATAGCTATCGGACAATTATGGAGGTCTGGTAGGCAGCCGCTCCTCGTAAAATACTGGTACCCAGCTAAATCCGGCTTGACTGGAAGCCGACCCCTATATAGTTGGGAAAAGGCTAGGCAGATGATGATGATGATAGCTATCGGACAGTCTTTTTTCACCTTCAAGTGCTTTAGCATGACGTGTTTAAATATCAGTAAAGCGAGCGAGAAAGAGTTATATAAGGTATATTATAGCTCTATCCCTTTTTTTCGGCAGGGAAATCATCAGAATGACTTCTACCGCTCTTGGGCAGAGCAGGAGGGCGACTCAGACTAAACTCCACCCTGTTCCTTCGTTGCCTTCGATCTGGGTGACATGGACTTAGCTTTCGGAATTTCATTATTCCCCAGAGGCTTCGGCCCTATCGAGCTCTATCCCTTAGACATCAAGGTACCATTTTTTGTGACTTGCTGCTTAAGACTTACCTGTTCTTTGGATCGTCTCGCTTCAAGCCCCTATTTTTATGGTGGGAATATTCAAAAAGTCCCGCTGAGGAGCTCGTGGCTAGATAATAACAACCGCACGGTTGCCGCTCCACATAAAATACTGGTATTCAGCTAAATCCGGCTTGACTGGAAGCCGACCCCAATATATTTGGGAAAAAGGTTAGGTAGATGATGATGATGATGACTCAAAAAGTCCCGCTCTGGGTGGAGCAAGATGGAGTATCAGATTTTTATTGATTAAAACTAACTAGCATTTTTCTGTCTGGCAACATTACTGTTTGCAGCCGTGAGACACATTCAAGACGTTCATTTTTTATTTTATTCATGATGTATGAGACTGTCATCATTTATCATTGAGACTGTCACCGAAAAAAATATATTTATTCTTATGTCCATTCTTCTCTAAACACTTTAAATGCCAAAAATACAAACAAAAGTAGCTACAGAACTAGAATATCAAATGCGGTTTACATTTAAGCTAGTTTTAGCATTAGCGGCCTTCTAATGTTCCCACTGCTGGGACCTAGGCCTCCTCTCTATGAGAGGCGATAGGCCGTAATCCACCGCGTGGGCCCAGTGCCTATTGGTGGATGTCACATGTCTTCGAAATTTTGGTTCTAGGATATGCCGGTTTCCTCACGATGTTTTCCTTCACCGTTTTTAAGAGCAGTGCAGTAGTGATGAAATGAATTACACAAAGTCATGCGCTTGGCTGGATTTGAACCCGCGACCTACAACTTGTAAGTTGGGGCAGTTACCACTCGACCACCACTGCTCTCATTTCAGCAAGTAGATTGTGTAAATATTTAGGGCCATATTTAAAATACTTATTCAACATTCCAGTCCAAATAAATAAAAAAGTATTCAACCTAGCGAAACGATCCGTCTATCCAAGAAAAAAACAAAACACGGAACCCTCCGAGCGAGATCAACGCTTACCTACCCGTTTGTTTTTAAATAAAACGGAAGAGAAAATTGCATTAATTAAAACGCTTTTAATTAAGATGTTTCGCGCATTATTTGATCACGGGATAATCGTCGGGGCCATGTTGTTTGCGACAAGTTCTAATTAGGTTATGTCATATTGTTTTCGTTTGGTTTCATAACGTAATTAGGTAATTTTGGAATGACTTGGTAGCTGTATGTTTGAATTTCTGAACAAGAAATGTTTGGAAGTGAAGTGTTTTGTAATTTAGTGTGTAAAATTTTCTGACATTCGTAGCAAAACTAAAGTTACACATTAGGAAAAAAATTTTTTGGGAACACAATTTATTATACGTGCAGCTAAAGAGTGGAATTACCTGTCAGAGCCTGTGTTGTGTTGTCTGTGTACTGTCTGTATTGTGTGTGTGTTCTTTGTGAGAGTTGTATTTTAGGTCAAGATTGAAAGTCAAGGTTACTTCTAGGCAAGCGGAACACGCTTGCCTAGAGGTAATTATCGACCACATTATCTCTTACCATCAGATAGTAGTCAAACGCGAGCCTATCAATAATGAAAAAAGTTACTGATGATCTCACACTTTCTCCTAAAATAGAGTAAGGTTGGGCATGTTGTGAGGTATATTGTTGACCGATGGACAATAAGAACTAGTAAATGGTCAGGTTCAAAGGGATCTAGAAGCTGAGGCTGGATGGTGGCAGGATGAGATTTTTGAGAATGCTGGCCACGACTAACTTGTCACCGCTTGAGATAGAGAAAAGTGGAATTGTTTCGAAAAGAATTCTACAATGATAGTCAGATGGTCGTTGGGGCCGAAGCGTTCTGAAGTGGCGACTGCGTACCGGAAGACGCAGCGTTGAAAGGCCTCCTACAAGGTGCACCAGTGACCTAGTAAGAGTTGCGGGAATCCAATGGATACAAGACGCACAAGATCTTTCATTGTGGCGATACTTGTGGGAGGCAATTGACTAAGAGTGGACATCTTTCGGCTGAAATGATGATGATCAATATCCAATATTAGCCCGAAATATCCCAAGCCTCCTAAACAGTATTTTAAAGCCAACCACCAAATATAATACAGAACAGCTTAATAAAAACACCGACACGAAACTAGGCAAACAAACGGAGGGCAATATTAAAACAACTCTGTTACACAAAATGGACGCGAAATATTCAGACATGACCAGTGTGGAAAGTTCGGTTTTTTTCCCGAACTTATAACAAATTGTGTTTTCAATTCGCGCGTTGAATATTAAAATGTAGTGTTGCCGCAGTACCCTGTTCTATGTAAAGGTTAACTATTTAGGTTAGGTATTTGTTATTCGTATATAGTAGACTGAAATGTATGACATGACCTGATCCGACAGTCGTTGAGCCGCAACGTTGACGGATGGTCCAAGCACCTGAAGTAAAGGGGGTAGAATTCTCTTCCGGCGTCTGTGTTTTGTATTTTTTCTAATAGCTAAACTTGGGGGTCTTTCAAGTCAAGAGTGAACAGGTTAATTCTAGGTGAGCGCGCTCCGTTGAAGCTTTTTATCAGGTTAGATAGAAGAGGTCAAAGGCGAGTCGAAAAAATAAAAAACACAAGGCATTTTAAACGTACTTTTTTTATTTATATAAACTAGGGCTTCACTGCGATCGTAACTGGTGGTAAGCAGTTATGTTATCGTTGACTGTGATGCGTCCTAGTTTTTGAAGAGCCAATTCACTCTAGCCTTGAAGACACTTTAATTATAAAAATTCGACTAAAATTTCGAGCTTTTTGTCATAAGAAACAAGGCAGTATTATGAGATATTTTAATTTTACTTAAAATGAACGATGTATGGATATTTGTTGTTCTTTAACGCAAAAACACTTGATACAGATGAAGACCATGTCCTGAAATAGACTATAGGATTTTTATCCTCAGAGTAAGTTTCCTTGGGATATATTTATTACTATCACTTGAGCAAAACCACTGGTAGCAGCTAGTACATTACAATTTTGTAGATCTCAATAACGAAAATATGCCAGTCGACCACCACTCACATTTTTCGACCTACAGAAACCGCTCGATTTCGTAACTAATCAACATTAATCAACGGATTGACTTATTAGAATTCAAGACGCAGTTTCACCACCTTTACTTTTCATCACGCAATTCATCAAAGGTCAAATTCAACGAGTAGATCCTACAAACCAATTCATTAATTTTCTAGGAAAAAATACCGTTCAAAATATGCCACATCACTTAACAAAAACTGGCTACTGAGAACACTACCAATTACTAGATATAAAATTACTCCAGTACGAGGAAAAGTCCAAAAAAAACACAAACTTTTTGCTATATGTAACCAGCAAAAATTGTTTGCAGTTCACAGAAATGGTCCGTATCATACGTTAAATTCAATTTACATTTGAATTACGAACTGAAATATTCCAAATCGATTTTTACAGTGCATTTCTTGTGTAATATAGAGGATGAGATGAAAATGGACAGTCCTTGGGTAAATATACCCTGTCAAGGCAAATCCTACTTTAGTTCTGTTAAATCAAGGTTGAATTTAAATTTGCTGTTTCTCGGTGAACCACTTACAGCTTTCCTTTGTGATGGTCCTTGGAATATTTGAATTTGTTACATCGAATTATGTAACGGTTTTGCCGATTGTGGCGTGAAAGGTTATAACTTTAATTTGAGAGCTGCAGAAGGAAAAATGTTATTTGTGGATAATAAACTGCAATTTACGAGGACAGGAACGTCTCTCATGAGGTGGATTTTTCAGCAATGTTTTAAGGATTCGATGTATTGGTTTCTAGACTTAGTGTAAATGTTTTCAGACTGACTTTAAATTAATAAAAAAAATATTAACAAATAAATATAAAAAATCAGGCCTTTTTTAGGTGGGAATTCATTCAGTGACTTCTTTTGGGCGGAGCAGGATCAGACTTATAATGACTAAATCCCACTCATGTTCCTTCTTTGGTTTCGTTCTAGGGTCCAGTAACCTATGGCCTCAGTAGGCTTTGTCCCTGTTGGGCCTCTACGTTCCGCTAACTCTTTGAGAAGCGCGTGGAATACTACATGGAGTGAACAACTTGGGCTCAGTCCGGATGATTACTGGACGATTGGCTGTACTTAACTTTAGAATCTGATACAATAATGGTTTGATTACAACAACTGTTAATTGTTGGGCACTAACGATCCGCAAACCATACCAGACCATACCAATTTACATGTACGAACAATAAATAGAATGAAGCAATAATTAAATACAATAGTCCAGTTACAACCACTGTCAAACAATTTGCCGAACGCACGAAACCGGATCGTTTTTACATGTTTTTTTTTTTTTACAAAAAGTTATTTAAAACATACAAATGAAATGGTGTTCAAAAATCAGCCTTAAAACGGTGGAACAAGGTTCATGTTGATAACTAGTGAGGCGGAATCGGCGTGTGACTCGCGAACCGTGTAACACCTTTGATATGTAGCATTTGACATTCCATTTCTAGCTTTAACTAAACTTTTTTGTTAGTTTGGCACGCACCTAAACCGGGTTAGAATTTCGAGACCGTATCGGTGGGTAAAAGGCTACTTGACTACAGTGACATTTTGGATGATATTTACACATCACATAAAAAGTAAAACTGATTGACTAACATATCAACGCACAATATTATTCATACATATTAAATAGTAGTAGTAGTAGTGAATGCAAAATTTAATCTATCTGTCTATTAGTTTGTTTGACTTAAGTGGCACTGGGCAGGGCAGATTACTCGTAGAACAGATGGTCGATGGGGACCAAAGTTCTGGAGTGTCGATCACGCACCGGAAGACGCAGCGTTGGAAGGGCTCCTTCAAGGCGGACCGATCACCTGATGAGGATCGCGGGAATTTGATGGATGCGAGACGCATAGAATCGGTCGTTGTGGCGATGCTAAGTTGAGGTGTATGTCCAGCAGTGGACGTCTTTTAGCTGAAATGATGATGATGATGATTAGTTTGTTACCTTTTCACGTCTTCTGAACGAATTGGAATAAAACTTGAAGTAGACATGTCCTACTATCAGTCAGTATTAGGACACAAAATACAATTTATCGAACCACTGTGTTCCCTTGGGTTAATTTTAATTTTCCCACAGGGGTAAAAGCTTTATAATTACAACGTATGAGCTGAGTTTTCGTGACGCCTTAGCATTTACATCACAGAATTACGTGATTCTTTGAGCTTTGGCAAAATGGCGTGTTGTCACGTTGATGAGGTAATAACGCCCACATGATAATTTATTACGGACATAATTTATGTTAAGTCAGGGTTTTAGACGACCAGAGGTAGGAGATTGTTCAAAAGAGGCGTTGTGACTCTGGAATGTAAAGGGTGAAAATGTAACTGAAAGAACATTGGTGGGATTAAGTCGGTAAAAGTCTGACACTCGATTTTACTGTACCCTGAGCGGGAAAAGTTATTTGATAAATTCCCACCTCAAAAAGCGGCTCTATACTACTAAGACTCCGCTGTCCCTCTGTCTGTCTATATGTTTGTCCGTCTGTCACCAGACTGTATCTCATGAACCATGATAGTTAGACAGTTGAGATTTTTACAGTATTTCTGTTGCCGTTATAACAAATAATAAAATGAATATTTAAGGAGGTATTTATACAACAAACGTGATTTTATGTTTGTCGTTTTTTGCTACGGAATATACGGGACCCTTTGAGCGCGAGTTTGACTCGCATTTAGCCAGTTTTCACTTTTTTGGGCTCTTATGAAGCTAGCCTTAATTTAAAATCATGTGTTGTGTTACGACTTACTAGATGCTTGGTTTTAAAACATCACTGAGAACAATAATTTAATTTTGTGATTTCTTCCTAACAATTGGAGTTTAGCTAGCTGATAAGTACATGGTTTTTGATGAATTGTTTAAATAAATCAAATCAAAAGACTTTTATTTAAATTAGACTAAGATGTTCTTTATTACACTGTTTTTAATTTATAAAAAAAACACCCTCGCAATTAAAACGAAGTATGATTTCGAAGAAACTGAATAAACATCACTTTCCTTCGCCTCCTCTTTCTAGACTGAATGTAAACACTTTTTAAAATCCAGATCTTTACCACTTCTTAGTATTTATCTCTTTCTTGGAAAAATAATATACACTGAAGTTGCAAGAACTATCTATTTGCACTAAAGGAAAAATTTAGCTTATTTTTTGCTTATTGACAACTGAAATATACTGTTAGGGAATTTTATTACAAAGAATATTTTCTTTAGATTTTTTTGGGTTCGAAATCCTCCAGTTACTTCTCCCGCTCTTATATGGAGTGGGAGGACCTGTCAGACTTTTACTGACTCATTCTTATGTTAAATCTTTGCTTTGCATTTCTGGGTACTGGGTTTTCCTTTCGTGTTTCACTGAAACTTTTCAATAAAACACAGTCTAATAAAAAATACACATACGATTTTATTACGCTCAAGTGCACATTAATTTTCATTGAAAAAGCCACGAAAACAAAAATATAAATTTCCCATTTACTACGACAATCTTGATTATGTCGTCCGAAATAATGGGAAATCATGATTTCGTGCGGGACAATGGGGATCTCGGTTCAGTTCATAATACGGAAATGACGATTAATTTCAATGAGATGTCGATCGAATGGTCACGAGTTCATTTTCTTTATTATTATTTTGGTTTTCACATTAAATGGAATACCTATAAGGAAATAATCTCAAAAATTGCTTCGGTATTGTTTGATGTCGATGTACCTAGACTTGTATGTATTTAATTCTACCTTTGATAAGTGTTTAATCATCTTGTGTCATCATCATCATTATTTCAGCCGAAGGACGTCTACTCTTGGACAAGAGCTTCTCAATGTTTAATCATCTTGTGTCATCATCATCAAATTCAGCCGAAGGACTTCCACTGTTGGACATAGGCCTCCCCCAAGTGTTGCCACAATGAACGGTGCTATTCATCTCGCAACCATCGCAATCCCGCAACTCCCACCAACACATCGTTCAATCTTGTGGAAGCCTCTAGAACCCTAGGCCCTATCAACCATCCGTTTTATGAGCAATGTGCCCTGCCCACTGCTACTTAAGTTTGACGATTATTCGGGCTATGTCGGATCTTGGTTCTCCTGCAGATATTCCCAATCCTACTAGTACCCTCCGTAGAATGAAATGGTCAATAGCACTGAGGTGCTGCTGGCCTTCCTTAGGGACCAGGAATGGACCGAATGATGCAATAAGCGTACACAAAATACGCGCTCTAGTCATAAAGTTGCAAATACTAAGCCAAAATACAAATACAATCTTCATTCCTGATGCGATCACGCTAGGAAACTCCGAGTATACCCCTTTCCATTACTCTCTGGCTGACTTTAAGCCTTCCGATGAGGCTCGTTGTAAATCCTTTTAATTTACCCTCTCCATTACTGTACATTACCTTCAATTATGGAATTAATCGAAGGTTTTATTCGGTTCGTTGCCTTATTAATACGCCAACGTTAATGTAATATTCAAAACTAAGTTAACGCTAATTAGAAATACCGTTCAACTACATCGGGTTCATAACGGCCTGTTGGTCTAGTAGTTAGTGGCCCTGACTGCTATGCCGGAGGTCGCGGGTTTGATGCCCACCCAGGATAAATCTTTGTGTGATGAGCACGATCATTGTTCTGTGTCTGGGTGTAATTTATCTATAATGTGAATTTAATTAGAAATATATAAGTATGTTATCAGTTGTCTAGTACCCCTAACACAAGCTCTGCTTAGCTTAGGACTAGACGGCGTTGTGTGAAAAAGTTGTGGAATATATAAGCCTATTTTAAAATGCTTTAACGGTTCCAGTACTCCTTTATTCAGTTCCGTTTTCAAATTTGTTTAAAGTTTAAGTAAACCGTTTCGAAACGAGCTCAGATGATACTCTTTATGCTGATCTCTAGTTCGTGTCTTCTGCGGTCTCGCCACAAAAATATTATGTGAGCAAATATTTTGTTTCCTCGACCCGTTATAAAATGCTGCATTGTAAGCCACTTTTAATAATGTAACGTAAATAATATCTCTTGAATACAATCGATTTCTCAGTAGAAAAAACGTAGTAGTTGAAAATTAAATCTGTAATATCTCAGTTTCATTTGCCCCACCTGTTATAAAATAGATTATAAAACGAATAAAGTATGAATAGGCTCATATTTGGCCCCTATCTCACTTGATGGTAAGCAATGATGTGGGTGACGATAGAACACACTTGCCTAGAAGTAATCTATTAACTCTTGATTTAAAAACCCCTAGGTTATAGCTATCAGGAAACATAGACTCCGGCAGATAATTCCACTCTTTAGCAGCTCAACTAATTTTATCTAAAACGTACGTATGGGTGAGATTTCCACCAAGTACCGATGCCACCGACCGTGGACCGAAGACCTGGCGAGGGTCACGGGAATCCAATGGATGCGAGACGCATAGTACTGGTCGCTGTGGCTTGGGGGAAGCCTATGTCCAGCAGTGGACGTCTTTCGGCTGAGATGATGATGATGATGACCGAGGCTATAACTGAATGTCGCACGTCTGGTGATCCGATGATGGAACAGACTAGGCAGAAAAAAATTGAGAAATTCCAATGCAATCCCTGAAATGTAAACGACAGAAAACCGTCAGGCTAGCTACTCGACGTCGATCCTCAAGACTTTGCAGTTTTGACTTTACAAGTGCATCATTGCCATTTACTCCCCAAAAAGACCTCAATGGTAAAATACCTTTTTGTTTTTTAATTGTTATAAACTGATGATAAGCAGAGGACGTCTTTCGGCTGAGATGATGATGATGATGATAAGCAGTGATGCAATCGTAGATGGTGAGGCGCATTAGTTTATTAAGAGCCTATTCACTCTAGCCTTGAAGACACCCAAGTTATAATCGGAGCTTGAACTTAATCTACACTAATGTAATAAAGAGGTAAAGTTTGTTTTTTTGTTTATATGAGGTAATCTGAGTAAGGACTGCTCCGATTGCAAAAAATTTTTCACTAATAGAAAGCTGCTGTATTCCTGAGTGACATAGGCTATATTTTATGTACGCGGGCGAAGCTGCGGGCTAAAGCTAGTAAATTAATAAACTGCATTTGTTTTATAATGTTTAATGGTGATTTTTATTGAGGCTAATGAGAGTACATCTTTATGGTCAATTTACTAGAACGAAGCTTGATAAATAATATCAGCGTATTTTCTCTTTTCACGAGTTTATGCACGCGAACGAGTAATTTCGCAGTGGCTATAAAGTATAAATAATTTATTTAAAGTCTAACTGAAGGCTTTGGAACGAGCTATGGCTTAATTAAGAGTGCTTTAGATAATTAATATGAGATAAAGTTTGTTTAAGACTCTTCTTAGGACTTCCGTGGGGAAATATTGAGTAGGAATATTTTTATAATTGCGAGGGTGCAAGTTAATGCTTTTGAAATTACTTGACTGACTATGTGTCCTGGTATCATCGCCGGGCCTGCTAAAAGCCAGCGTTGGGTGTCTGATGCCCAGCAATTGTTATGCCATTTCGGGTTCGGGCATACTCAGCGCAACTGAATTGTATTCTTGAACTCTCTTTTTAACCAACGACGAACACATAGCTCCCACCGGTGCAAGAGTCTGGTGTAGCAATTGCAGGCTTCAACTAGTATATAATATACTCTTAAAAACAGTTAAATATTTTTTTAAATAACAAACCATAAACGACGAACGATGAACGACGAAAAAAATGATGAACGACGAAACTCGGCACACAGATAAATTATGTGTGAAGGAATACAGTTCTGCTATCTACCCAGAGAGAGATGAGTAACTTGATTACCCACCCCAAAAAAAGCCGTATATTTACTGAAAAACACACGCATAATCAAAATCCCAACACAACGAACAACCTCATAATATACTTGCCTCCAAAAAATACGGCACGGTTAGCGCAGTGGTTAAGCGATTGACTGCTGCGCTGCGTGTCCCGGGTTCGATTCCCGCACGGAACAAATATTTGTATGACTACAGATAATTGTTCCCGGTCTGGGCGTATAAAAAAAGCTAACCCATACAAATATTACTCGAAGAAGCGGTTGCCTCGTAGAAGTTACTACATTTTTAATTTTTACTCGGGTAAAACTACAAGCAGGAATTACCGCCATGATTATGGCGTGTCCAAAAGAACATTATGTAGGTTTTAATCTGTAATAGTCTTACATTACGAGTACTTCTAACTCCAACCAGAGCGAAAGAAGTAATTTGATTACCCATCCCAAAAAAAAAGCCTTTATATTTACTGAAAAACAAACGCATAATCCAAATCCCTACACAACGAACAACCTCATAATATACTTGCTTCCAACAAAAAGCTAACCCATGCAAATATTACTTAAAGAAGCGGTTGCCTCATAGAATTTACCTAAAGGTGGGTAGTGACCAACGTTACGTGGTGTAACGTAACATTCGCATCGAGCATGTTACGTTGTGTTCTAAAGGTGGGTGCTGACCAACGTTACGAGGTGTCATGTAACGTGTTACATAGCGAGCATTCGTGCAGTCAGTACGTCTTGTTAGGGGGAAACCAACGAGCAACGAGCCGCTCGTTGCTGACGAGCATGTTACGCCGATATCATAACACAGCGTTTACAACAGGCTCGATGCGAATGTTACATAACACCTCGTAACGTTGGTCAGTACCCACCTTAACGTATCGAGCATGTTACGCTGTGTTCTGATATCGGCGTAACATGCTCGTCAAAACTCTATACTGAACCGCGTAACAGTCAAAAGATTCGCCAAAAAACCGACAGCCAGGTGGAGCACTCAAAGCGAGCAACAAGCGGCTCGTTGCTCGCTGGTTTCCCCGTAACACGACGTACTGACTGCACGAATGCTCGCTGTGTAACACGTTACATTGCGCCCCGTAACCCCGGTCAGTACCCACCTTAAGGGGTTAATACACGTTACTCACAGATAACCGTAAGGCTTTCGTGGTGGCTTATTGTTCGTCTATTGTGCCTTAAGAGGGTAGATAAGTAGCTAATAACGCCAGGAAGCCTCGTATATTGTTTGATGTGCATTTATTACAATGTGTTGGTCTTTCGATGGGGTTAGGGAATTACACACATCAAAAGTGTCTAGGGATCAAGCATTTTTATGCGGATTTCTTGAGATTGAGATGTGGCTTTGTAATAAATTTATGATTTTATAAATTTATATGGATCCTTTTTGGTGCATTTCATAATTTGAATCAGAAACTGTGAATCAAATTCGAGTAAAAGATGAAAATCAGCTGTCAATATTTTCCCTATAAAAACATACAACGCATTGAAGACATTATTAGTGCTACTGTTTCCCTACTACTGATTAAAACCAACGTTATTATGGAGCGGCGACGTCATTTAAGCAGGGAAGAAATGCTCAGAGCCGTGGGAATGATAGAAGCTGGTTCCCGGCAACGTACTGTGGCTTTAGCTCTGAATACAAGTCAGAGTGTTATCAGTCGACTTTGGACACGTTACCGAAGCACTGGTACCGTGGCTGAGCGCCATGGAGGACGGTATCGCTGCACCACACGGAGACAAGACCGATACATTCAAATCTTAACTCGAAGAGCTCCAACAATAACCGCCATGATGTTAACCGTGAGGCTTCATCACTCTTCAGGGAACTTAATTAGCGACCAAACAGTCAAAAACCGCTTGCATGAAGTGAACCTTCATTCCCGAAAACCGCTACGGGTACCACCTATAGCAATGCACAATCGTAGGATTCGATATCAATGGGCTCTTGAACACAGAAATTGGGCAGAAGAACAATGGCGTTTCGTGTGCTTTTCTGATGAGTCTCGTTTTGGTATGAGACCGAATATAAGACGTATACGACACTAGAGAATCCCTGGACGCCAACAGCGATTAAAATCCTGCCAGGAAGTCCATCCTTATAGTGGTGGAACCATCATGGTATGGGCGGGTATTTGGATCGGCGGAAGAACTGAGTTGATTTGGATCAGAGGCAACCTCAACGCTCAAATTTATGCTGAGACGATTGTATCAGACGTCATCGTTCCTCTACAAGTGCAAATCGGTCCCTTATTTCAGTTAATGCATGATAATGCACGACCGCACACCGCAAGAGTTGTAAGACAGACTCTCGCCGCAGCTAACATCAATGTCCTGCCCTGGCCTGCTCAGTCGCCAGACTTGAACCCGATTGAGCATGCATGGGATATGCTACAGAGAAGAGCTCTGCCGAATATGGAGGGTATCCAGTCGCAAGAAGACCTTTTTTTGTTGTTGCAACGAACATGGGCAGCCATTCCACAGCGTGATTTGGATGAACTCATTTTGAGTATGCCAAACCGATGTTCTTCTGTTGTTAGTGTTCGCGGTAGAAACACGGATTATTAATTGTTTAAGTTACCCAATAAAATTTTAAAGAAAACTGTTATTTCAGTCTTTTTTTCGAACTTTAATGTTAGTGGTTCAAATGTCAAAAATCCCTTTATTCGGAAAATGGCAAAGAAGATTGGCAAAACCCCATGTACTTTCAGTATCACATACAGGCTTAACGTACAATAGAATGAATATATGGATTAGAATGCTACAATAGAGTATAACAAAATATGTAAAGGTAAGACATACATTAGAGTTGGGGATATAAAATGATTTATAGACATAACCTCAAAATGGACCACCAAAAATAATACAAGGTACCTACCTAATTATGTAACTTAGAGTTTGACCAGAAGGGGCGAATTCATCGAAGTTCCGCGTGCGTATCACGCGCGACCGTTGCGCCCAGACAGAGCGTATCAACGCTGGAGCATTCAACAATTCCGTATCAAATGTAGGTGCTCAATTTCCCTGGATATGTGCACTCACTCTGGAGTTCGCGCGTTTAACTGGACGCAACAAGGTGTCCCTAGTATCTCGACTCGTGTGTAATACGCGCGAGTTGAGGGTCTGGCGTTGTGCACGCGATTTGCGCGCGTATTTTGAATTCGCGCGATACTTGTGGACGCGACGTATTTGTGCTAGTATCTTACTAGTATATTACTAGCGCGCGAATGAATTCGCGCGAAACGTTTCTAAACGAATTCTCGCTTCTTCTGGACAAGGTTTTAAGGCAGACCCTTAATTAATTACTCAGTTACCCGCGAAACGAGACACAATAGTAAAACAATAACAGCGCAGTCTCATAGGACCGGTTGGGGATTCAAACGTTAAGCGTCGTCCTATTTAGGTAACTATCATACGATTGAACGATGTGATTTCGTCGCACGATGAGATTAGTTTTATCGACGAAACCCTGTGCTCATGCGATGATTTACAAGCTTCTATTAGGACAGAAGCTGGGCTTCTAAAGAATTTGTGTTTAATCACATCGTTAAATCGTACGATGGTTAGGGTCAGCTCACACCGAGACGCGACGCTGCGCGCACATTTTAATAGAGTGACTCAAAATATAACTTTATTTACTACGCGAAAAGATACACATTTCATTGTGAGAATTTAGAATACGTTGCTTCATGCAGCGCTGCCCCTCGTGATGCCACGCGCCGTCGCGCTGCACCTCTTGATGCCGCGCGGCGTCTCGTAACAGGTAAAAAACAAAACCATAGTATTTATAACATTTTTTTATTATAATTGTAACAATACATTGTCAAGAAATACCGCAGGGAGATTGTTCCTTCGTGTCGATCGTAAGCTAAATACCAGACTACACTCATGACATGTAAACAATCGTGAACAAGCCCACGGTTCTGAGTCATACTTTACAATTACAACAGTAGCCGATAATGGCTTCGGTTTTCTCCTTTAAACTGGTCAAATCAAGACACGTCGGCGAAGGCGTGATAAGCGCACATAACAGTTTATACACCGAAGATCAACTGCTAACATTGTTAAAGCATGAAAAACATTCACAGAATAAATAAGAGTCCTATTTCAGTCCTGCGCAGGTTTATACACTAAACGCAAATTGTAATGTACTAAAGTAACGTGGCGGCACAAAATAAGAGTTCACACTTCATTTATAGATGCAGACAACATTACAAATAACACGAACGACGAATTATGTTTAGGCAGGGTCAAACAAAAATATCATGACAGTTTATATTTTTTTTGTATTTGACATACCTAAGTAACAGCTGACGCAATAAGCCTATTTCATGCGTTTTGTTTTTACGGACTTCACAAAAAGGACGAGGTACTATTGCATTATTGCGTTTTGTTTCCGTAACGGGACTGTACCCTAAAATCATGGTTTTTTAATTACTCCGGACTGCTAATATTGTATTTTAGCTTGGAAAATAACTAACGATATATGACCCATAAGTTGCATATAACTAGATTTGTGTATGTTTGGATTTTGATGTGATACCCAGCTCGCCAATCTTCTTTCTTTATTAATGTAAAGGCACGTGGGTACCTATATCAGAATCATTCATCTAAGAGTGGGTATTGTGGGGTGGTATTTTGGAATAAGTAGACTCGTCTTCGACTAGCAGCCTCGATGGATTTAGATTTGGGACGCAAGTGATCCGTCGTAATCATTTAGTCCACGCTATCGTTCAATTCCAAAACTTTACGAGTACGGTGGTTGTTTTTATGATTATGACGTTCCGCCAGAGTGACAACTGGGTTGTCACTCTCGTCCGCTCAATGATCATTCTATAAATCACACAATCAAGGTCAAAATAAGGTTTTAAATCTCTATGGCGCCTGGTACGCGCCTACAAATGCAAAGGTGACTTGGTTTATCGTTACTGTGACAAACGAAAACACTTTATTTGATGAATCCTTAAAGAAAATTTTAATTAATATCAATCAGGAGAAAAGTGATTGCAAAAATATATGTTGATCCCTAGACACTTTTGATGTGTGTATTATTAGCGGATTAACTGTGAAAAAGGGAATTTTGCTTTGAAAATAATGATTTTAATTTGTTTCCTAAATGACATTAAGAATTTTTGAACTTAAGTGGTAGTAGGTAAGGTATATTGCTCACAGAAGAGATGGTTGATGGGGCTGAAAGGGGCTAGAATGACCGCGTACAGGTATCTTCCAATACTGTGTGTGTTGAAAGGCCTCATTCGCGGAAATGCGAGACGCATAGGACCGTTTGTTGCGGCAACATTTGGGAGAGGTCCTTATTCAACTGTGGACAGAACTACCGTGTCTCGAAACGCTTTTTAAGCCATTCATCCTCTCACTCGTAGATGACAATCCTTCCAGACATTCACATTAATTCCAGATAGTTGAAAGTCAATAAATCTGACCCCATACGTAGCAATCTTCTAAGCTCAAGTAGTTCAAGAAAAAATAAAACGCGCAAGTACGCGGTCGCCACTCCTGAACCCCCCCAAACCAGCCACCTGTTACAAAAATTAATTCTTTTCTATTTTGGTGAGTTTGCAGATGTTTTAAGACACTTTTATAAACGTTAATAAAAAGTAATTAGACTTTTTACGAGTCGTAAAATTACCGATTCGTTAAAAGAGGTGTTGGTAATAAAAGGGTAAAAATGCTAAATTCGTAAAAAGTGACAAAGTTTCAACAGAACAGCAGTTTTTTTCTCTAATTTGGAATCGCTCTCGTTCAGAAAGTTCGTCTCATTAATGGTTGCGTTCGACCCTTTTTTTACCTTTTGTCACCGTTTTTTTTTATCTCATTTTAATTTAACATTTTTAACGCGTAAAAAAGTTACTCGTAAATTATTATTACTTGCATTGTAAAACTAAACCAGTGGTGACACAATGGTAACAATATTTCAATTTGTATTTTGAAATCTTAGGTATAAACACTGATAAACATTTTGTATATTAATATTTTATCCTTATTATGCAAAGCCTTCTGTTTGACCACTGTCTCGCCTTATGGTTTTTTTTTTTTATGGTAGGGGAATCATCAGAATGACTTCCCCCGCTCTTGGGCTGAGCGGGAGGGCGTGTCAGACTCTTACTGACTAAACCCCTACCCCGTTCCTTCGTTGCCTTCGTTCTGGGGGGGACTCGGTATCAACCGTTAGGAATACCACATGTTCCCCCCAGAGGCTTCGGCCCTACCGGGCCCCTACAGTTTGCTGACATCTCCTTGAGGCGCGCGTGGAACAGAACGCGCCGTTGACGACTGGGCTCGGTCCAGATTATTTCCAGACTACCGGACAGCGAGCTACCCAGTGCTCGCCGTCCGCGAACCCGCGCCTACGGTGGTCGGAAATCGGGATCGGGATCTCGGCAGCGGCGGCGTGAGGAGTCTCGCCTTATGGTAAGCAATGATGTGGCCTTCGACGGAGCACGCTTGCCTAGAGTAGCTTAGTCCTCTTGACTTAAAGACCTTTAAGTTGTAGCTATCACGAAACACAGACTCTAACACGGAAATCCACTCCTTGGTTAATTATTTCATCATGAAGCATGGTTGTTGTACTTTATGTTAAACGTGTTAAATACGCAAATTCTATAGCACTATAAGACTCCTTCAATCACAGTTCACTATCAAACACTATGAAACTAAATCTTCAAACTACACTACAAAATCCGAACCCGAAATTCTTGAAGCCTATAAGTGTCTATAGAACTGCCGAATTATCTACGATAGCTACGCCGTAGCGGTATCTCGTAGACTCGTAGCCTCGTAGCAGGCTACGGAAGCGATAATGACATTACTACGGGCGGGTAGAATTCAGCCGTATATGTCGTGATAAAGGATAATAAGAAAATATATACAGAATGTTAACAATAATTATAATTTGAAATTGTTAAGAAAAACAATTATAAAATGCATTCACTAATTTTAAATATGTTTTCTAATTTTTTTTATTAAATTGTAAATATTTCATACTAGCTGTTGCCCGCGACTTCGTCCGCGTTAAGTTCGAAAAACTGCACAAAAGTTACTTATAACTAATCCTATACTTCCGAAAACCATCTGATTAATTAATTTTACATAAAACCTGTTTAAGTTAAAACTCCAATTAGTACTTTTTTTAGTTGGGAAATAATCGCTCTTCTGTGAAGCGGAAGTGCGTGTCAGATTATTACTGGCTAAGACTCCTTCTATATTCCTTCCTTGCCTTACGTTCCAGGGTCTCCCTTTCAGAAGTGAACCCATAGCCCCAGTAGGTTTCTTTTTAAGGTTTTATAATTCAGATGGGTAAACATCAGAATGACTTCTCCTGCTGTTAAATGGAGCGGGAGGGCATGTCAGACTTTTACTGACTAAACGCCACCCCCGTTCCTGTGTTGCCTTCAATTTTGGGACACCGAGCTTATCTTTCGGAATACCGATCCACGTCCCCAGAGGCTTCGGCCCTGCCACGGGCCCCTACAGTTTGCTGACATCTCCTTGAGGCGCTCGTGGAACAGTTGACGACTTGACTCGGTCCGGGTTATTACCGGACTGCTGGACGGCAAGCTACCCAGTGTTCGCCGTCCGCAAGCTTGCACCGGAAATGGTTCTCGTGATCCTGACGGCGGCGGCGTGAGGGTCGTTCCCTTTCGCGCTCGCTTTCGAGGTCGGCCGCCTCCTTGGCTAGCATACTGCTTCGCAGAAGAAGGCAACCGCCATACCTCTACCGTGTGCTCCACCGTGTCCTCCGGGCGGTCCAGACAGTGCGCCCAAGTCTGGCTGGGGCGCCCTTTTCCCCTGAATCCGATGCAGGAGCCTCCCGAACTTACCGTGTCTGGTGAGGACCTACGGCATACGGAACGTGAGGATCTCTTTCCAACCACTCCTCTAAGAGAAAACTTACCGCCGCAATGACGGCGTGCCCAGGTTTCTTGTTTAGGTGGAAAATCATCAGAATGACTTCTCAGAAGGTGAGTCAGACTTTTACTGACTAAACCTTACCTCTTTACTTCTTTGCCTTCGTTCCAGGGTTCCGGGTTTTCCTTTCGGAAGCTCGCCCATGGCCCTAGAGGCTTCGAACCTGCTGGGCACCTATAGTTTGCTAAAATCTCTTTGAAGCACGCGTGGAACAATACCCACGGTTGACCGTCTGGATTATTACCGGACAGCCAGATGGTAAACTACCCATTGCTCGCCATTCGCAAGCCACTCCTACGGTGGCTCTAAATTGGGGTCGGAATCCCAGCGACTGGGGCGTGAGGGGACTACTTGCCACTACTCCTCGCTCTGGATCATGGCCTGTACCAGTGCCCAGCGCGAGAGGTTGCTGTCACCGATCGTCCCCACAAGGACACGGTGGTGCTCCGCCTAAGCGTGGCCCACCAGTACTTTATGCTCTAACGTGTCCTCCGGGCGATCCACCCAATGGTAACACCCGGGTTTTTCTTCCGCACGACGTCAATTGCCTTAAAAACATCAACGAAGTACAGAGCCGCAGAGTTCGCATTCTAAATAGTTGCCTACTCTATGGGTAAAGTCGTTAATTTAGTTCATATTGCGATAAAATCAAAATTAAAATGATTTGTTCTTCAAAAAACCAAATTAGGGCAGATAACCGCCTTTAGTATTTGCCTCTTTTTTTGTTGGGTAACCACCAAATACCTTCTCCCACTCTAGGTGGACCGAGAGAGAGTATCAGACTTTTACCAACTAAATTCCACAGTGTTCTTTTAGTTGCAATTTACATTCTAGGGCGACTAATTTTTGCACACCACGATTATTACTATTATAAATTCACTCTTTAAAGAGAGACTACAGAGTCATGACGTCCTCACCTTGCGCTTTACGCAGGTCCTAACCGAACATGAGTGTTTCGGGAGGTAGATGTTTTAGATTCGGCGGGAAGACACGGTGGACCTTACGATCGAAGTTATCCCGCAGGACATCCTTAGGCCCCTCCCATCGCCATTTGGACACTTCCCAGGTGTCATATGTATAGGGCGTTTACCGATCACCATCATTTTTTTGTGTTTATATGACCTGTTTATTGAGGCAGGAATTTTCTGGTGCGGTATTTGACTGACACCCTAATACACCAAATAAATGTTTTTCTTTAGTGAGAATAATAAACGAATTCTTGTGTGCGAGTATTTTCACCTAGCCGACTTCACATGCTGATGATCAAACGCAGTCTGTAAACTCTCGATTTTTACGGGTAGAGCATGCAGAGCAGTAAAAAATACCCACTTTGTTTCTTTAGATGCCCTATACGAACAATTTTCCAGCTATCGAAGTCCGTTAGGGCCGTTCGCTTATGGTATCTCTTTTAGGTGCGCGTGGCACATAACGCAACGTCAGTCGACTAAGACCAGTCTTTATTCAACAGCGAAATGCCAATAGTGCACCGTCCAAAACTCCGCGCTAACGGTAGCATGGAATCGCCCTGCGACTCGTAATGCCAAGGGCATCATCTTTGCGCTTTCTGCTACCTTCTTCGCTTTATTTGCGGAAGGAAGTGATGACTGCTTTCCATACCTTCTTTCTCTATACCAGGACCGGACGTGAGAGGTCGTTACTGCTGATCACCTCCACCCGGAGTCCTGGAACGCAAAGCGAAGAAGGAACATACAAAGGTGTGGGTTTTGGTCAGTGAAAGTCTGACATCCCCTCGTGCTCCTTCCTAGAGTGGAAGAAATCACCTAAAATATAAATAGCCTTTAGTTAAAAAAAAATAAATGGATGTTTGTATTTTGAAACGAAATCGTTTGTCTTAGTGTGGTCATGCGAAGAGGAGAAATTAAAAGCACGTTACTAAAAGAGTTCTTGAGAATGGAGAGGGAGAGGAAGGCCAAAGAAAAGATGGATGGATTGTGTAAGGATTGATATGAAAGAAAAGGGCAGATGATAGTGTGATGATAGTGTGACGGACGACAGGACAGAATGGAAGAAGAAAACGTGTTGCACCGACCCCAAGTAATATGGGATAAGGGCAGGAAGAAGAAGAAGGATGTCATTGTTTGTATTTTGAAAACGGGGTGCAACTCCGCAGTTGCAAAATTTGTCTCCATGGGTTGTTTTTGTTAAACAATAATAATAATATCTTTTGGTAATATTTTTGTTAAAAAAATTGTGAGAATGCAAAAATATGTGAAAAAAAATGTTACAAAAATAAAAAAAAAGCTTTTTCTAAAACACCTCTTGGGATTCGAACCACCACCGTGTTACGTCCCAGTCTAGTCATTAATCGATCGCGCTGCAATGTTCGATGAAGATTGAGCAAAATAGACGTTCTCATATAAATGTCATAAATGACTGCCCCGCTCTTCGTCCGTGATAGCGTGATGATTTTCATTTCAGTAGATAAATTGGCAGCTAAATGGACTAATGTAACATTGTAGTATGTGAATTTCGTGGACGCTTGGATTTTATAACGTGTTTTGATTAGTTTTTACAAAATATTTGGGAAAAATCAAATAGCAATGTTGATTTTCTTATGAAAAATGGTAAAAGTATTTTTTTTTCCAAAAACAATAAGATAAAACATTGACAGAAACATAAATTGTAGGTGGGATTCGAACTCGGGGCAACTCGTTCAAAACCGACAAAATGCAATATTGCTCACCCCCCATAGCAAATAGCGTGATAAAATATAGCCTATATCATTAAGGGTCCTATAAGGATTATGTATGCAAAATTTGAACAGGATCGGTTCAGTGGTTTTTGCGCCAATTAATGCTAACAATGTACAATTTTACTGTTTTATTATATGTATAGACTAGCTGTCCCCTGCGGTTTCACCTACATTTTTCGTTACTGCTCCGCTCCCGTGGGTCGTAGCCTGATGGTATATAGCCTATAGCATTTCTCGATAAATGGGCTATCTAACACTGAAATAATTTTTCAAATCGGACCAGTAGTTCCAGAGATTACCCCCTACATACAAACTTACAAATTTTACCTCTTTATAATATTAGTATAGATTTATTCTGAGTTTCAGTAATCGTACAAACTTGGTTTTCTGTACTATTTCTGTGTATTTAAGACACGTGCTAATATTTGTCGGTAGTCGAGTATTATCATATTTATAGGAATATACGAGTATCACATGGATTCTTAGACTATACCAGAGCAGAATTATTGATATTTTTGTTTTAGCTATATTGGGAAGGAGATTTGGGTTTATTTATCCTTGTTTTATTTTCATACTTCTCGCATCCATCGGATTCCCGCGACCCTCGCCAGGTCATCGGTCGTTGTGACGATGCTTAGGGGAGATAGACTCAGTATTGGACGTCTTTCAGCTGAGATGATAATGATGATGGTGATGATTTAGATACTTATTATTCAGGTTTGTAAATATATCAGTTCTAATTACAAGAATACTTGTATTTTGACTTTTAATTGTAGTATTACTGGACTCATTTGAGGTCTTTATTTACACCGTATTTTTGTCCATTTTTATATAAATATCAATTATAGATATTTAGATATTTAAATATATTTACCATGAAAGTTCTATAGTTTATCAATTTTCAACTTTATTACTTTAGTCATAAGGCTGAAAACTGCGTGACTGGAACTTATTATTACCTGGGTAGTTCTACCTACATAATAATTATTATGGTGATGATACGGTAATATTTGTGTTGTGTCACTGTTTATCTTCTGATAATATCATAACTATGTTATAATTACTCTATAGGAGCTTGGTGTTTACATGCCATGTGTCAGACATCGACGTATAAACGAATATTATGGATCCAGTACATGATACTGGATGAAAAAATATAATTAATTAGGTACATTAACTTTTTTTTTAGTTCTTATGGTTCCGTAGCCAATTGGCAAAAACGGAACCCTTATAGTTTCGCCATGTCTGTCCGTCCGTCCTCGCTTAATCTCTGTGACCGTTAGCTCTAGAAAGCTCGATCACGCCAACAAAGTGCACAAATAAAAATTGGAAAAAAATAACTTCTCCCGCTCTTGGCCGGAGCGGGAGGAAGTGTCAGAATCTTACTGACTCCGTTCCTTCGTTGCCTATGATCTGGGGGGGACTCGGTGTCAACCTTTCGGAATACCACGTGTTCCCCAGAGGCTTCGGCCCTGCCGGGCCCCTACACGGGCGCGCGTGGAACAGAACGCGCCATTGACGACTGGGCGTTCTGTTCCATGATAAAGTCGTTATTCTAATCAACCCCAATGACATTTTTAACCAAACATTTCAACGGGGTTAGTTATAATTACGATTGTATACAGTTTAAAAAGTAAAGATTGAAAAAAATAAGAAGAAGCCGATGATAAATTCCACCAAGGCGTCCAAAATACTGGATACATGGTATTTGTTTGTGCATCAGTGTCTAACATAAGGTGTATATGTGTTTGTTTAAGAGCAAACATATAGTATTCTTAGTTCGTTGCTGTGGTACTAAACTGTGCGTAGGTTGTATTGAACTTTTAACAGCAAGTCAAAGCAGGGTAAAAATAAACATGCAAACAGTTAACACTTTGCTTTGAACTTACTACTGAAAACATTTCTATTTATACATGTGCAAATAAAATATTAAAACTGTGAACGAATTATTTATACGTTAATTTGGCAACTTTATTTTCTGTTTTTTTATTATCCTGGTACCAAATATTATACAAATGCATGAAAGAGTAACAAACAAATACACATACATACAAACTTTTCTTTCATAATAATATTTATATCCAAATAAATTACTACTGTTACTGTATTTTTTTCTTGTTGGCTCTAGAACGCAAGGGGCAACTGAATAAACACAAGCGGGCCAAACTTATCAATGGGTAAGTAATTATTCGCATAGCACATCGCAAAAGATAGTCGATGGGACCAAAAGGGTTTAAAGTGATGAACATATTCCAGAAGATACAGCATTGGCTTGCCACAAGGTGGTCTGAGCTGAAGATTGATCGATGCAAAACTAAAAGGACTGGTAGATATTGTGACAATTGGGGCAGGCCTATTTCCAATAGTGGACGTCTTTGAGCTGAAAAGATGATGATGATAAGTGGGCTCGGCCAGGGCAGCAGTTACTTACAACTCCCGCCGGCAAAGTCAGGATTTAACTAGTTGCTATTCTGTGTTTTTTTCTCTCCCCGTATGAAAAAGTGTTTAATGATTTCAAATCGTAAAAACACTTTTATTTTTCAACCATTTTCTTTAAATTCTTAAAGTTTATTTCATTATTTTGCAAAAATACTAATTTTACAAAATAATAAAAAAAAAAAAAACGACTTTCTAATTAGAAAAACATGGAATCATGTTACAATTGTATTTAAATTACATAGATAATTAAAATAAAAACTAATATCGCGAATATATTTACATTCCTTGCATTTTAATCATCTCTGATATTTAATGTTTACCTTCAATGTAAAATGAAAATTGACGTAGGTGGGAGTTCAATGACCTGTCTCTATTTCAAGTCTACAAGTATTATTAAACTTTATACCATATAACTTGTTTAAACAACATGATTGACATTGTATCATAAAACTATTGTGAGTAACCCACGCAAGAAGCCTAATAAAAGAATATTACAAACTTAATAAGTGTTTATTTTGGGTTGAGGTACAAGTCTTGGTCAAGAGGAGCTCGTGGCTACATGATTACAGCCGCGTGGGTCGATCTTCAAGGTTAAGCTACGCCTGCCAAGGTTGGTCTGTGGATGGGTGATCTTAATATACCAAGTTTCCTCCGCGCCTCGGATAGCACGTTAAGCGGTAGGTCCCGGCTTTCATTTGTAGATCTTTGGCAGTCGTTACGGATAGTCAGAAGCCAGTAAATCTGACTCCAGTCTTGCCATGAAGTACCGTGTTACCCCAGTTAATGGATGGTGGAGATCTGGTAGACAGCCGCTCTTCGTAAAATACTGGTGTTCAGCTAAATCCGGCTTGACTGGAAGCCGACCCGAATATAGTTGGGAATTTTAGTTTAATTTAGTGTATACGTTATTGTTAGAATACAGAATGCGTATTAACTAGGTAATCTGTAAATTACTGGGTACAATCCGTTAAAGTGTGAAATTTGACTTTAAGTAGCAGAATGTCCACTTTACCTAGTTAATCTGCATATTAACGGATGTTACCTCGTTGAATGGCAGGAGATACTGAGCGAAACACTTTTGTCCCCTTTTAGCTTGACGAAGCCCCACTTCAAAGGGCTCCTAATTCAAGGTGGTTTAAAAAAAAAATAACCACAAAAACCAAGGTGTTAAAGATTCATCATCACCATCATTTCAGCCGAAAGACGTCCCCTGCTGGACACAAGCCTCCCAACGTCACCACAACGACCGGACCTGTGCGTCTCGCATCCATCGGATTCCTCAACCCTTACCACGGATCAGGTAGGTCATCGAGTAAAGATAAACAAGTTAATTTGCACTCACACAGCTTGACGAATATAAGCGATATTTATAAGGATTCTTAATTAATATATCACAAACCCGCGAAACGAGACACAATAGTAAAACAATAACAGCGCGGTCTCATAGGACCGGTTGGGGATTCAAACATTATAAGCATTATTTTGACGCACCAATTGAATCCAGTAAGTCCTCAAAGCACTCAATTTTTTTTTCATATTTCACTTTTGACTAATAAATCAGTTATTATAACTTTTACGTAGAATTAAACAAAAAGACCATTCAACTAGTACAAAGGCTCTATTTATTTTACTCAGTTTCTCAGAACCCGCGATTTTAATATTAAAAGTCAAAGTCTATTAGAATACGTACTATTTAACAAAAGCCAACTAAATTGACAGAAGTCAATAGAAAATATTGAAAACTTATTGTTAATTACGCGTTAAATCCTTTCATTTACACTAGAGAAACTGAAATTACAAGCTTGGTTACTAATTAAAAGAAGGCCCTTGAGGTTCTCAAGGACTCGATAAAAGATAGTATTAAATAAGCAAAACATTAACTAAAATTAGTTATTAGTGAAATGTTTGCAGCTTCTTTGATTAATAAATTAATTTTGATATAAAAAGTAAAACTTCAAAGTCACTATTTCAAAGAAAAACAAATATTTCCAGCCAGTACTTGTCTCTTAGAGCGCTAGATTAAACAAAAAAGTATATTCACCAAAGCAAAGCTAATCTTTGCTTTCCATTCTCCTTTTCAACCCAAAAATAATCTAAATTCAAAGATCAATTTCAAATTCCGAAGTCAGATTCGAAAAATAAAAAAAAATGAGTCCCTCTCCGAATGGAAGTATTCAGTAGTAGCCGTGCGGCCGTCGAGAGCGCACGCCACGATGCTCCAATAATGCGGACGCTAATATTAATATACATCGCGACGCTAGTGCAGTGCTATAGAAGTGAAGTGAGGGGTGTGCGACATGGTGGCAGGAGTCTCATAAGACATGGCAGGTCCAGGGTTCACTTCGCGCGGATGCATGGCCGGGCCCGAGACCTGGTCGCGCAGATTGAAGCTGAGAGGAGTAGTGAGTTAGGTAAAGTGCTACTTTTTTCAATACTTAGGGCCTGTTTCATAATTCAATAAGTAGTCACTACTTTCTGAATAAATTCAAAAATGGAACGGAATTTCTATGAAATTATCTGCCAAGTAAGATATCGGAAGCTCAATCATAGGTGGTGAAACAGGCCCTAAGTGATCTATCTATAAGACAAAAATAAAACTGCATATTATACGTGTATAATCTACTCGTAAATATGACTACATAAATTTAAAATATTTGACATTGTTTTTCACAAGTTTTTCTCGTGACAAATTTCTCTCGTTTGATAACATTACGCCGGACATTTTAAGCACTTATGAAAATGATACTTCTCATCAGTTTTTATGAGAAACTTAGGTTTGTTATGATGCTAATAAAATTATGTTACGGTAATTTAATGACTATTCCTAGAGCATCGTTTAGAATTTAGCATACATTTTATGGCCTTACGATGAAATTTTAGAATTACCAACGGTATGTTTATTATCTTGGTTAACTACGTTTGTTAACTGTTATCATATTACTAGAAAATAGAGCAGATAATTTTTATTGATTCTTATCGCATTAGATAATGATATTAGATAAATTAACTAATAAACGCCCATCGCAAACACAGTGCCAGTGTGGAGACGATGCTCTCCCTCCTTTTGATGATCTTCTACCTTAAAAAAAGTACCAGTATGGAACCGCTGCACAGGACATACGACACTTACTGTACTGCCCATCCTGCATAACCACTTGCACTTTTCAGGATCTATACGAGACTAATAATAAAACCGTACAAGTTTGCTAAATACTGGACTCAGACAAAATTTAGTAAGAGTACATCGACGTGAAAAGAAGAAAAAAACTGATAATAGAATATGATTTGATACATTATAACGAAGTCGTAAATTTATTTAAAACAATATGATAATAATTATTGCAACACTAAAATATTTCCTTGTTCATCAAAATAGAAAATCCATGTCTCAAACAGTGGAAACAATTACAGGTAGCCGAAAACATCAAAACATTATCTTATCCCCAGGTAAGGACCCTCATAATCCTCCCAAAAGAAAACGATCCCCCCTGTATCCACTGACATAATCAAGACTAATACCAAAGGCTTGTCTTTCAGAGATATGAGGCTATTCATCATTTGTCAGGCATAATCTCATCGTTCCTCCTTACGCTCTCCAACACAAATCATATCACGTACTCTGTTACCATGAAGAAGACAATAGAGGATCCTTCCAGACATTCCAATTTTAAACTAAATAGCAACCCGCCCCGGTTTCGCGCGGATGCAAAATTATCAGTGTTTTTCTACTTTATTATACATATAAAAAAACACAAAACACATAAAAAAAACACTAACTATTAATTAATCCCCGACCGGTCGCATGTGACTGCGCTTTCATTGTCTTACTATTGTGTCTCGTTTTGCGGGTAACTGATAGGTTAAAAAAACCGCATCAAAATCTGTTGCGTAGTTTTCAAGATCTAAGCATACATAGGGACAGACAGACAGTGGGAAGCGACTTTGTTTTATACTATGTAGTGATGATGAAGTGTTTTGCTGTCAGTTGAGACTGGTTATGTCTTGGCTGCCAGTAGCTCAAATACAAATTTTTAAATTTCGAATCTTTATTTTTGCTTTATTTACATTGTTCTCACTAAAGGGAGACGTCAAGAATTATGTAGGTAGATAGAGTGCGTCTAATGAAAATGCGACCTAAACACATACCCACAAAACGAGACACAATAGTAAAACAATAACAGCGCGGTCTCATAGGACCGATCGGGGATTCATGAATTAATTGGCAACATTATTCAGCCGCAATTGTAGGAAATTAAAAAAAGTGTCAAAACATGATTCTCCTAGTAGTTAGTAATACCACATACGAAATTGTTGGATTTAACCTCTTTTTCTCAGGTCACGCTTTCATTAGACGGACTATATGTAGGTAGATAGATAAAATATTTATTCGTTACAACACAAAACATACACCAAAGTGCAACTAAATTATAACAAAACTAAATTATATAAAACTAAGCACAAGCTATCAAAATCAAACGTAGCGTGGTATTTGTAAAACACAACATGATTTAAAAGAGTATCCATGGAGTTTCTGATACATTCTTCTCTATAGAGATCTACGCTTTCGAATGTGCAATTAACATCATTTCTCTGACTGTCTAAAGTACCAGTAATTCTATTTATTTATCAAAACTTTATGCACTAGTAAATAACTCGGTTCAAAGACGGATTTAATGTCTTCGGTATTTTCTATCAGTCGACTTTAAGGTGGTGTAGAAACATAACATGGCAGGTGCAACTTCATAAAAAGACAAATAGAAAAGAAATATATTCAACAATCATGAGATACTTACTAAGATACCTACATGTCATACGAATTAAAATAATAAGCAATATTACTGTGAAAAATTTATTCTGGAAAATTAATGGTGTGATGGTTCTAACAAATTCATTTAAGTAAATAGTTTATTTTGAATTCGATGTTTTGATGCTTCATTGTTTTTACCTACGTAATAGCTAGCTTCCCTAGCAAACTCTGTTCCGCTTTAGAGGCAATAAACAAGCACATTTTGGTTGTTTTTTTTAAATAGATAAAAAGTATGCTATGTCCGTCTCCTGGTTCTTACCTACCCGTCCATCCATTTTTAGCCAAATCGGTTCAGCCGTTCTTGAGTTATAAATAGTTTTATTTTACATACCATAACCAGTGCTTGACTGCAATCCCACCTGATGGCAAGCAGTGATGCACTAACACGGCTTTCTTTTATATTATATACAGATAGATACCTATGTGGCTTTATAAACATAGATCAGTGTTTCTTCAGTCTCGTTAGACATGATGTTACAGATACAAGTCTCTCATAAAGTGGTTTCTTTGGTCTGGGTTCCTATATCATCACAAAACGAGGCTGTAACATTAGGATCTTGGCACTAAAGTCAAGGAAGTAATGTCGAAGAAACGACTCGTTTAACATTATCTGTTTTATACCTTTCGTCGTTATCTTGTCTGGAATGTCATGTATGGATTTAATAATGTTCTATTATTCTTTGGAGGAGTAACGTTTCAGTTAATGCAAGTTGACTTTTGTTTAAAATTGGCCATCTTTAAGTTAGTTTTTTTTTATTGGTATAAACTAGTGCTTGACTGCGATCCCACCTGATGGTAAGCAGTGATGCAATCGTTGATGGTGAGGCGCACTAGCTTATTAAGAGCCTAGTTTTTAATAGATCATATTTTATTATTATTATATTGTTTTTTGGAAAGATGTGCAACCAATATCAATACTTTCATCACAATTATTAGGAAGCTTACAAAGTCTTGGAATTAGGGTTTTAGGTCCGTAGTAATTTGATTTGACGCTGGACTCTGTTATCATGCTTTTAAATTAAGTTCCTTTGTATTGTAAACCTTTTTTTAGTGGTGAGAAATGAACAATAATTATTGATTAATGACGCCAGTGCTTGCCAGAACTGCGAATAGTTAGAAAGAGTTGCCATGACTCTTGTAAAAGGCTCCTGAAAAAAACACTCTAAGCCTTAGTCATATTCAATCTGACACTTCATCTCGCTCCACCCAAAATAGAACAATTCATTTGATGATTTCCCACGTAAAAGAATCTGTAATCCAATCTAATTTCACCGAACAATCCTAATTGGTTGCGGTTTTAATCAATTTTGAGAAGGTAACGCGAGATTTGACATTAATTACTGTTCACAGAATTGATTACTGTTCAATGATGAGGCTTCCTGAAATAGGAGGTTAAACCCATGTCAGTGAAGTGATCTGACGTGTAAGGGCTTTTATAACATTGTTCCTAATCTTTTTAAGACTGGGGACTAACTTTGGTTGCTTTGTTTAGAAATTCAAAAGATAACTTTTAACTAAATGTTTTTTTAACTAAATGTTAGTGTTCAACTGTTTGACAAAGATTTTCCTTGCATCATAAGAGAAAATGTCTGCAAAAACGTCCTTTCAGACAATTTCTCTTACGTTGTCTACAACCAATCGTCACATCATAATCTACCTAGCCTTTTCCCAACTATATTGGGGTCGGCTTCCAGTCAAGCCGAATTTAGCTGAACCAATCGTCATAGTACTACTAATTTAAATCATCTTACCACCTCTTTCTGGTTCGGCCTCAACAGTACTTTTTCTTTGCAAGCAACACTTGCCCAGCGATCATTAGGCATACGGCTGAAGTGATCCATAAAATAAAACTTACCTGCCTACGTTTTTTTATTAGTCTGTATTGTGTCCAACTATTGGACAAAGGCCTCCCCTTTTCCTTCCAAACCTCTCTATCTTAAACGATTTCTGGCTGTATTCCTCGCGAACATGATATAATCGTCACACCACTTTCTCCGTGGTCGAGTGTTTTATTTTTAGTTGTTAATTGTTATAAATGATATCATCCTCCTCAGGCGTCTAGTGAGTGATGATCTTCGACCATCTGCCCGATGCATTTGTGTAACGTGACCAGCCCACTCCCACTTCAGCGTGCCTGTTATTTCCCTAACACCTGCTACTTGAGCTATGGAGCGCAGGGTGGTGTTTCTACGACTAACACCATCTATTCGCTTAACATCTATATACTGCGCTACATTACCTATTATACGAGTATTTTATAACTATGTTGATAAATTATAATTCCTTATATCAAAAACTCAAAAGTTGTAGCAAAACCTATTCTTCGTATATAAAACGCAAAGAGATCTGTCATGACAACATAATATAAATGTCTGTTGTCCATCATGTCATGTATTTTTTTAAATTATAGAACCTAATGCTAGACTGCGATCCTACCTGATGGTAAGCGTGATGCAATATTTGATGGTAAAGCTCACTAGTTTATTAAGAGCCTATTCACTCTACCCTGAAAACACTAAAGTTAAGATATGTAATTTTCAGTTGAAAAGTTTGAAATAGATCTTTCACGGAACATACATACCAGTATTTATAGAGACCGCTGCTTTATAGAATAATATAATTTAGATGCTTTTGAGATTATAATTCGTGTCGTGTTTATAGTAATTTGATATTCAGAAGGCCAAATCTAATAGTACATTATGATACAAATGTGTAATATGGGTCATTATCGTCGCGGTGGTATTAAGACCCGAGCCATGGCGAGGGTCTTAAGAGAACCAAGAACGATAATGACTAATTACTCTCGTGTATCATACGACGTTTTTCGACACACTTGTGAAGAAAATAAGTTAAAAATCAACTTTATTTAGTAGGTATATGAAAAGTTTATTTAGAGAAACCATTGACATATATATTACAGAGAAACAGTTCGTAAATGTGCAGTCAGTAAAGTTATAATTAACTATTTTGACTGTATAGTGGTCCCATGACATAGATTTTCTACTTGAAGGCACAAATTATTTTCCTCATAAATAGTTGTTGTAGACATTTTTGTAAAATCTGTATTTTATTTTAAATTATGGCGGCTAAAAAATAGACTTTTCTAAAACGCGCGCATGCGCGAAAAATGGCAGCCATAGACTAGCTACTCTAGCTCTTGGTTTAGAAAAAATAAGAATGAGGTTGCATATAATCAGAAAATACAAATTTGATGAAAGATTTAATTAATTAAATATGTAAAATTTTAAACAGTTTATTTAAACACGAAATTGCATGCAATAAGTATGTAAAACACTAATTTATGCTATTAAACGCAATAATATTTTTTTTTTTTTTTCTTATAACTCTTTTTGACAAAAAAGAGGTTAAACAAAAAGGTTCTAACTACATTACCGCACATGTGCATAATAGTAATCAAAATGTCACAGTTTGGTAACGAGCCCCTTTATATACCTAAGTGCAGTGCAATAATAGCCACTTTATGAGCAAGTGTGTCGAAAATAATATTATAATCAAAATCCAATTTTGTCAGCAAAAATAGAACTGCTATAGGATCACTTTGTTGTCCATCTGTAAGTCAGTCAAGACCATTTTTCAATGCGTGGAGGAATGAGGCTGATAAATATCAAACACTCAAGTCTGCTACCCAAAACAGCAGAGAAAAAAATTATACAATTTGAAAAAAAGGCCACTTTTATGCACAAAATAGGTACCTCTTTTGACATTTGCTAGGAAACCAAAACTTCTAAAATCTGTTTTTAACTTAATTCAAACTTACAATAATAATGATGCCAGTACTTTTTTGTTGTACCAAGTGTGACAACCCAAGTAATGTCATTTTAGTCTCAGAGATTAAAAACAGACTTTAGGGTACTTCTCATTAACCTAGAATCCTGAGAAACATGAACTAAGATCACATAGCACAAGTATAGGAACAATACTGAAAACTGAAAATATGTATTATTTTAAATTTTTGATCATAATGTGTGTAGGTAATCTAATATTGCGATTAAAACTTGGCGAATCGACATAACGTAAACAAAAATCTAAATAAAATAAAGGAAAAAACACAGTACCCACTGAAAAATCACTACTAAATCAGTAAAAACTGATTTTGACTCACAGGTAAACAACTTTTGATGTTTTCATTAATCATTATTTTCACGGTAAACTATCAATTTTTCTTTCCCGTATTCCAACAGTTGACCTTTGTAGTCTTAGGGCGCGGTTACTCTTTCGACCAATTGTGCAACCCTGGTAGATATCAGCACTGATATCTTTTTTCGGGTCACTGCCCTTAACCACGATTTAAGCGCAGTCAACGCCTCCGCTACTGAAACATGCAATTTTCGCAGCATAACACTATAACTATCACGTTTGGCAAGAAATTGGTATTCACAGTATGGTGTAACCCATTCATTTTATTTATTACCACTTAGTTTCTTGCTCGTCATGTTAGATGAAAACTGGTTGGGTTAGTGAATTGCAAACCAAAGTGGATGAAAGTCAGGTAGCTTCACTGTGATGGTAGGCTATATTAGTCACATCTGAGTTCATATTTGTGTATAAATAAGTCCTATATATATTTGCCCTACACATTTTTAGGGTTCCGTAGCCAAATGGCAAAAACGGAACCCTTATAGTTTCGCCATGTCTGTCCGTCCGTCCTCGCTTATTCTCTGTGACCGTTAGCTCTAGAAAGTTGAAATTTGGTACCAGTATGTATGTCAATCACGCCGACAAAGTACAAGAATAAAAATTGGAAAAAAATGTTTTATTAGGGTAGCCCCCCTACATGTAAAGTAAAACGCGATTTTATTTTTTAATTTCAACCCTAATGTGTGGTATATTTTTGGATAGTATTCAAAAATGAGTAGGGGTTCACTAAAATCATATTTTGATAATACCAATATTTTCGGAAATAATCACTCCAACAGTAAAAAAACAATGTGTCAACCCCCCCCCCCCCCCCCTCTAACTTTGAACCATAAGTTTATAAAATATGAAAAAAATCTGGAAAGTAGAACTTTATAAAGACTTTTTAGGAAAATTATTTTGAACTTGATGGGACGAACAGTTTTTGAAAAGTTGACTTAAGGTCCTAAATCCCCTAGCTGGGGCAGAGGGCGTCCACAGTAGTCACCCAACGCGAGCGGTCTTGCGCTTTATGCTTAAGCTCGCTCCACGTCAGTCCGATGTCTTTCGCTTCAGCCAAAACGGTGCGTCGCCAGGTCTGCCGAGGACGGCCACGCTTCCGTTTCCCTTGGGGATTCCAGTCCAGTGCCTGTTTAGGTATATGATTGGAATCCCTCCTAAGCGTGTGACCAATCCAACTCCACTTGCGACGCTTGATCTGGTGGTCGATCGGGCTTTCGCGGCATTTCTCCAACAGCTCTACGTTAGAGATGGTCTCGGGCCAGTAAATTCCGAGGATACGGCGAAGGCATCGATTCACGAAAACCTGGATTTGTCGTGAGATCTCCTTTGTCACCTTCCACGTTTCGCACCCGTAAAGCAGCACGGATTTGACGTTTGACCTGAAGATTTTTAGCTTAACTCTTCGAGTCAATTTCCGTGATTGCCAAACCGGTCTCAGCTGTGCAAAGGTACCGCGGGCTTTGGCGATTCTAGAAGCGACGTCTTCTTCAGTTCCACCAGTTTCCGCCACGACGCTTCCGAGGTACGTGAATTTCTGGACGCGTTCCACTGCCTCAGTGCCGATTAGCAGCGGCGCAGCATTAATCACCCCTGTACGCATTTCCTGGGTCTTCCGCGAGTTAATTTTAAGCCCAGTTTTCGCTGCCTCTTGACGCAGGTCGTTCAATTTTGCTGGCATGTCGGCGTGCGTATGACTTAGCAGGCATAGGTCATCGGCGTAGTCCAAGTCTTCTATAACGCTGGACAATCCCCATTCTATCCCGCGGCGCCTCTCATTGAAGATGCGAAGCAAAATTCCGTCAAGAACGACTATAAAGAGAAGAGGCGAGAGGAGGCAACCCTGACGAACACCCGCGTGCACTGCGATGTCCTCCGAGATGAGACCGTCGTGAACCACTCTGCAGGAATATTTCCGATATATGCTCTGTAATAAGCGGACCAATTTTGGTGGCACTCCCATTTCCAGCAGGCGAGACCAAATGCTGGACCACTTCAACGTATCGAAGGCTTTTTCAAAGTCCACAAAAGTGAGATATATCTCCCTTTGCCATTCTGATGCCTGTTCAAGAATTATACGTAGAGTGTTAATTTGATCCGTGCAAGAACGACTCAAACGGAAACCAGCCTGCTCCCTGCGTAGTAAGGGTTCCAGGGCCCTCGATAGCCTATCCAAGATTATCCTGCAAAAAACCTTAGAGGGAATTGACAGCAGTGCAATGCCTCTCCAGTTATCGCACTGACTTAGATCACCTTTTTTAGGCACGGTAATTACGAGCCCTTTGTTCCAGTCGTCCGGGAGTTCTTCAGCAGTCCAGATCTTTTCAATTAAAGGCGTCAGTACGTCGACGGCGAAGGTTAAGTCGGCTTGCAGCATTTCCGCAGTAATCAAGTCGAATCCTGGAGCCTTCCCTGTCTTCAAAGAGAGGACTGCTTCAGCTACCTCCGATTCTGACGGTGGTTCCGAATTGATATCGAGGAGCCGGGGTGGTGAAGAACTAACCAACAGTGCCTCAGGCGTCGAAGTCGCTGACAATCGGAAAACCTCCTCAAAGTGTTGGTGCCAGCGTAGAAGTTGCTCTTCCGACGTCACAATGAGCTGCCCCTCTTTGGATCTAAGTGGTTTTCTTTTGCGCCTGTTGTCTCCTACCAAGGTCTTTGTGCTTCTATACAGCTCCTTAAGGTTGCCGGTGTTCGCAGCGTGTTGAGCATGATCAGCTATGTCATCGGCCCACCGCCTTCTATCCGCACGCGTGCTCCGATAAATAGCCTTGCGTATTCGACGATACTGTAAAATGAGGCCGGCTCGCTCGTCAACATTACGGGTCTCCAGAAGCTTTAGGTGCAGATTCCTTCTGTCCTCGATAAGACTCCAGGTGTGTTGAGACATCCAGTCCTCGCGAGAGTGTGACGATTTGTGCCCTAGAATGACGGAGCTGGTCTCTGTGTAGGCCATTTTAATGCGATTCCACTCCTCATCCAGTGAATCCGCAACTTCTTCGAGTCCGGAGAATCGATTTCGCAGCTCAAGACGAAAAGCCCTACGGGTGTCCAAGTCAGACAGTTTGTTCACGTCGAACCTCCTTCCCAACCTGCCAGGTCCTCCAGTTGCACGGGCTACTGCAACCTTAAGCCGAACTTCAGCAACCACCAGATGATGGTCGCTATCTATATCGGCGCCCCTACGGTTGCGAACGTCGAGCAATGAAGAACGCCATTTAGAACTAATGGCAAGATGGTCAATTTGGTTCTTTGTGACTCCATCGGGTGAGTTCCAGGTGTATTTGTGGTGGTCGCCGTGAATGAACAATGTTCCTCCGATGGTAAGATCATGGTTCTGACAAAAATCGATAAAACGATCCCCATTATCGTTACAAACTCCAAGACCCTGAGTCCCCATATGCCGCTCACGGCCCGCATTAACCCTCCCAACCTTAGCATTTAGATCTCCCATGACGATGACGATGTCTTGCCTCTTAATACTCCTAAGGGTGGCGTTCAGGGCGTTGTAGAAATCGTCTTTAGTATCCTCGGATGATGCATTGGTTGGGGCGTAGCACTGTACGATGGAGATTTTCCGTACTCTAGAGTTAAAGCAAGCGTACATGATCCGGTCTGAGATCGGTTTCCAATCGACAAGGCTTTTCTTCGCTACATTAGAGAGGAGAAGCCCCACGCCGTACTCGCGCACATCTTCCTCATTTTCTTTACCTGAATATAGCAAAGTCAAGCCCCTAGATGTTCTCAGCTCACCAAAGCCGTGTCTTCTCACTTCGCTTAGACCCAATATCTGCAGGTTGTAACCAAGCATGACTGCTTCTGCCTGTGCTAGTCGGCTGTCATCACTAAGCGTACGCACATTCCAAAATGCAATTCGTGTCCGTATTTTCATGCCAAAAGTCGTCGGTAAAGTATCGGTCCGGTTTTCTACTGTTTCGGTTTCTTGAATCTATAATTGTCGGGCAAGCGAGTGATTAGCCCACTGTGCCTTAATCCGCTAGCGGGGCTGCCGCTTTAGAGCCTACGGATATGCTCGGGTTTCTTTCGGGTTCTCTCCCTGGTGAGACGATTCTGTTTTAAGGCGCAGAATACTCGCCCTTCGCCCTGCATCCGTTAGCTCAGCTGCACCACGAGGTGGCGGTCGCGCGGCGGCGCGGGTGCAGCAGGTCCCAGGGAGGACGGCGGGGACGTGGATGACTCGGACTGGCTAGGGCTCTGCTTCATACGGTACTCCGCCACGAGCACAGCAGATGGTTTCTTGACATTTTATAGGTAATGCTGCCGTCACCTACAGCGATTCCCACCAAGACCATACCCTAGCTTCCCCCCCTTTTGAAAAGTTGGGGACACTTATTGTGACGGACGGAAAACTACGGAACCCTACACTGAGCGTGGCCAGACACACTCTTGACCGGTTTTTAATTTAGTTATCTGTCAAATTGTATCCTTTCCTGGAAAGGTCTAGCTTGACGTATTACCCTATCAATATTTTCTATTAGTTTTGCTTCTTATAGATGCTACAAATTAATATCAAAATACTTTTTTTTTTCTACATGCTAATGAAAACCTACTTTTCAATTCCCCCAGGATCATAATTTCATCATATCTACGAAATAGATCTTCAAAAAGAATGAACAAAATTTAACAGGATTTTCACTGGGATATAGCTAATGTTATAATGAGCTTCTTTTTTATTTTACCCCCGCAACGGGACTTAATGCCCAGGGACATATCTTAATTCCTGGGATATTTTTTTTTTCCAAAAAAGGAGAGTAATGTCCCTAAATTCCACCCGGATGTAAAGATAAACGCATACTTGGAGCACCTGCATTAAAAAGATTAGAAAATTAACCTTCTTCTTTTTTAATCCATGATTCATTCACCAATTAAATTATTTTCTGGATATCACATATTTATTTTTAGTTCTAAAGGGTCTTTATTTTATTTAGTGTTATATACGAATACGTCACTGTAAAATTGTACATAACGTTAGATTACAATATATTTCGCGAGATTTTAAACTATCGAAAGTTTGTGAACCTTAATAAGCAGGTCACTATTTTTTGAAGCAAAACTGCTGAATTACAATTTGTCGAGCGTAAAATTGTCAACTGTTCGAAGGCTGTCCCTGATTGGTGGGTCTTACAATGAAACAGGTTGAGCAGTATTAAAAAGTTTTGATGCACACTCCCCAAAATATTAATGATAACCCGACAGGCTAGCAACACAGCGCATATGATTAAGATTATGGAGTATGGACTCTACAAGTGCATGATTTTCGATGATCTTACTAGCACACTTCCAGTCAAATTATTCGTAATCATTGATTATGTATCGAATGAGAAAATCATCATCTGCCTAGCCTTTTCCCAACTATATTGGGGTCGGCTTCCAGTCAAGCCGGATTCAGCTGAATACCAGTATTTTACGAGGAGCGGCTGCCTGCCAGACCTCCACAACCCATTAACTGGGGTGACACGGTACTTCATGGCAAGACTGGAGTCAGATTTACTGGCTTCTGACTATCCGTAACGACTGCCAAAGATCTACAAATGACAGCCGGGACCTACGGCTTAACGTGCTTTCCGAGGCACGGAGGAAACTCGTTATGTTAAGATGGTCACCCATCCACAGACCAACCTAGGCAAGCGTTGCTTAACCTTGAAGATCGACCCGTGCGGCTGTTATTATCTAGCCACGAGCTCCTCATGTCGAATGAGAAAATAATTATATCTAATTCAGCTTGTTTCCCAAACCAGTAGCATAATATGACATAGTAGGGAAATACAATATTAATGTATGTAACATAACGATGTTTTTCCTGGAGTTCTGTCCGCATAAAAGCTTCTTCGAAACACAGAATATTATATTCAACCATTTCCTCACACAATACGGATGTTATTAGAGTTCCGTAAGTCGTTTCTAAGAAAATCTTCATTTTCAAAATGGCATACCAAAAAAATTTTAGAATAGAATAAACTTTATTAAACACTAAAATAGTTAAAAGAAAAATGGTACACTAACCCAAATCTATGGGTACCAGGCGGTCTAATCGCTGACAACATTATCTACCAGACAATCTTTGGGTGGAAGTGTAAGAACTGAATGAGGTGCCTTGACTAAAGATAGACATGAACATATTATTTATTAAAACAGCTTTTGTATAAAAAAAAAAACACAAAACTTATGAATATTATACAGTGAAACCTGGATAACTTAGACTAAAAGGGACGTGCAAAATGTCTCACTAACAGAGGTAAGTATTACAATTATACAAGTAACTATGACGATAAAATTGGAAGAACTAATCACAGATAAAAGATAATTCGGTGCTAAAGTGTCCTGACCTTAAAATGAAATCCAGCTATTGAGGTTTCTCACTTATCCAGGTCTCGCTTTACCGATATAAACTCGTACATAATATAAGTTACCCAATTTCATACAAAGAAATGGAAAAAGAAAAGGTCAATACGGTGGATTAGTAACGGAAGAAATGTACTCGAAATTTTCAGAATAAAATTTCTACGAAAGGAAATATTTAGAATATCGACCGGTGAGATTACTAGAAAAATACAGAAGTCAAAAAAGTGAATTAGTACAAAATAACATAGTGAAACAAATAAATACCTTTTTGAAAGTTCAAGATTGATGATAATAAAGTTACGTAAGTTACAAATTAATGTGCGTGATTAATCAGGGCTAAGAACGAATCAATCATCAAGACTTTTGAGCTAAGTAACTATATTATAGAAGTTATATTATATTGTATAAACTCTTATCTTCAATGTAATCTTCCACTAGAAAAATGGCTGCCTATTATTGGCTACATTCATTTGAAATAAGTTAACCATATTATATAAATATAAGACCTAAATATTTTAAATTAATTTTAAGAACCTCCACTCAATGTAGTCGTCCTGATAAGTATCATCATCTGCCTAGCTTTTTCCCAACTATATTGAGATCGGCTTCCAGTAAAGCCGGATTTAGCTGAATACCAGTATTTTCCACTCCACAACCCATTAACTGGGGTAACATGGGACTTCATGGCAAGACTGGAGTCAGATTTGCTGGCTTCTGACTATCTGTAACGACTGCCAAAAATCTATAAAAGACAACCAGGACCTACGGCTTAACCGTAGGTACTATAAGACCTAAATATTCTCAGTTAGTTTTAAGAACCTAAACTCAATTCAGTCTTCGTGATAACGGAAAAAACCTTCGTGTAATAAATAACATGCTATACATTACAGTCAATTTTGGGTCGATGTGGAGGCGACTTACAGAACATAACTTAGATGAAAAAGGTAAAAGAAAGATAACTTTGATTAAATGGTTAGTCTATCAATCATATTTTTATATTAAACATAGGGTTGGGAGGAGCTGGAGTATTATAAAGAGACCTAGATAGAACTACAATCTATTATTATCTTTATCACCATTAAAGTTGAAAGATGTCCTCTGTTCAATATTAACACAAAAACCTCCTGCGGGGTTTTTGGCCCACAAGGTTTTTGTCCAGCAAGTGTAAGGTTGACTGCCAGAAAATGCCTAAGGCATTAAATCCGCCTCTGTACTTCTATGTGCATAAAACATTTAATAAATAAATGTCACCGCAACGACCAGTCCTGTGCGACATGCAACCATCAAATTTCTACGATACTCATCAGATCATCGGTCTAGGTCCATCTTGTGAAAGGTCTTTCAACACCACGCTAGAGCCTTGGTATAACAGGCTGGTATCCGCGACTCTTCGACTAAAACGCGCATTTTGCGTACGGACGCTGGAACCTTTTGACATCATCGACCATATATTATTGTGTTTTGCGAGCAATGTGCTCTACCAATGGCAGTTAAGTTTAGCAATTCGTCGAGGCTAAGTCGATTACTTTAATTCCCCTGCGGATATCTTCAGGTATAATAATATTTCCCAAATGTATTTTTTTTACAATCATGCGACATTTTGCTTGCCGATTGTGTTCATAAAAATAAAATTAATAATTTGTATAAATGAACTTTTGGTAACACTTTCTCATAATATAAATTGCAAAATAATGTTGTTCAATTTCTATAGCCACCTTTACTTTATCATAACGAAAATCTAAAGAAACACTAAATTGTTATTCAAATCACTCGAGTAGTTCTAAATTACGTGCCAAGTACCACGAATTGTACCTAATGAGTATAAGCCAAATAGTTTTTGTTGCGGTCTAGTAATTTTTTTACCTAAAACTTCATGTAATTCAATAGAAATTAGGTAGGTACTTGGCTTTTATTTGGAGCGAAGAAAATAGTTTGCTTGTGTAAAAAATACAATTGTATGAATTACCTTCTCCTGTTCCGCCCCTTTGCTTCGAGAGTTTTCTTCGATATCAAACTAACATTTTTTAAATAGCAAACATAAAACTAAACTCAACACCCAAAGTGCTATTTTTATAATTATTTGTTTGCAAAATCTCTGAATACAGACGAGTAACGTAACAGTACAGTCTTTCAAAACAACAAAATATGGAATCAATCAACTTTATAAAAATAAAAACAATGTATTGGTTTAGATTGACTCTGTTGTAAGACTACAATTTTATTGATATTTTTTCGTATAAAATACTCTATAACTTCCGTTGAAAAAAAGTAAAGTAACTACCTATCATAACAAAGGGAAGCTACAATAGTGGAGCCTCCTGCAACCTTTTCAATGATACAGAAAAAAGTCATGAAATTTATAAAACTATTTTATCAAGCAAACCCTGTACGAAGTGCTATTGTTTTCCTTTACAAATTGAAACGAGAGAAAAAAAGCTAGACTAAATTAACATTTTGCGCACAATCTGAAATAAAGAAATCTGTATAGAGAGTTCGGCAAAAAACAACAACGTTAAAATTTAAAATTGTAAGAGATGTCTAGGTAAAAGTTTACTTTGTAATATATGAAACTAGTTGTCCGTCGCGGTTTCAATCACGCCTTTGGTTAATGCTTCACACCCGTGTATGTTCCTGTAGCATGATTTTATACAACAACCTATGCTCTATAGCCTTCTTCAATAAATGAACTCCTGAGACAATATGTATTCTCCACCGACCCATAGCTTAACAGCTGCGTATTCAATTTTTACACGCTAGGTGTACAACTATCCACAGCTTCAACGAAGGGGCAATACGCCTAATACATTGAAATAAACAAACTCTTTATTTTTATCACGTAAAACAGATAATGAACTGAAAATAGAGTATTCAATCTCATGATAAAACCTGGTAAATACTCGTATAACCTACCATATATGTATTAATCACACAAGGATTAAACAAAATGATTGTTTCAATGGAAAATTCCGCTAGACTTTCATCACAAAGCAACCCGGTTACCGAATTTTTAACTACACGCCCAAACGCACACACCTCTCGCAACCAATTTGAAAAATAAACATTGGGTATTGATAGGTACCCGTAACATTGTGCCGAAAGCCTACTTGATCCCATACCTTGAAATTGAGTTCAAATCTCATTACATTTTCATTCAATCACGTTTCGAGCAAGATGATAAAACTCCCCAGATTATGTCACGGACGAAGTTACTTATTATACTGGATTTCAGCTTTCCAATGAGTAAGGAGAAATCCAACTTTCTGAAAACTTTGAATTTATTCCGTGGCTCGAAATACGGTCGTGTATGCTTTTCCCATTAAACTGTACCCTGTGTTATTAGTGGTGCAGTCCCCAGCAAAATAGGCCATTCCCTTTGAGAGGGTTAGAGGATGGGGGTATCAACTTGGGTCGTCTTCGAGTTAGAAATCGCGAAAATGTTTTATTTGTTTATGTTGTTTAATGTGTTTACGTTTTCTTGACAAACGATGTCTTTATCAAGTGGATATTAAACAGATCTAAAAGTGAGTTATTTATTTTGTTTCAAAATTTAGTTTACGTACGTTCAGTTCTAGAAAAGGAGGTAAAGAGTTTGTAGTTGATTTATCTCATAATGATGTTCATTTTATCAGATTTAAGTATCATCAATAATAATTACCAAAACCAAAGTCACCACACCCAAAGGGGTTTAACGAATGGTTTTGGGCGTCTCTCATCCATCGGATTCTCCCTTACCAGTTTATTAGTAGTATTCTATTCTATTCTATTCTACCATCTGTTCTGCGAACAATGCATTCGGGTACTGCCAATTACAGACGTTTCTTCTGGCTATGTTTGTAATGTAGATTCTCCATTCATCTTCATTCCTGACTAGATCACGAAAAGAAACTCTAATAGTAGCCCTATCCAATGCTTTTTGTATGACTTTAAACCTTCGGATGATAAAAAACCCCATGCCCTATTCCAGGATATAGAAATATGAATTAGGGGTGTATGTTAAACTTTATCCAGATCCATCCAAATTATTATTGTAATACTTACCTTAAATAAAATTACAGACTATTTAAAATTCGTATTTTCTATAAACATCAGAAAACAGCGTTCAACTTGAGACGTACCTGCTGTAGACATCAACTACTTTCATAAGTCCCAATTGATTCTAGACTATCAATTAAAACTATTTAAACAGCCAATTCCAATTCTAACTTCAAATAAAGAAAATACTAAGTTGTTGATATTCGACTTTAGACGTCAACTGCAAAATATTTGGGTACTCAATAATTAGAAATACCAATGAAACGAATAATTTCTTCGAACGTATTTTAATCGCTAAAATTGTGAATTTCATTAATATCTTTCGTTTATTAAGAACTAAATTGAAGTTCTACTTTAGTCTGCATGTATATAAAAATAATTAAGTATGTATCTATAAATTATGTTCTATTATATCATCAAAAATAATTAAAATAATGTCGAATTTAATCACACTAATACAAAGAGGTGAAAAGTTGTGATGATGATTTGTATGTTTGTTACTTACGAGTATTTACGCTCGAAAAAGTTGAACAGATTTCGATGAAATTTAACACATGGGCACACTACGTCCTGAAAGCACATAGGGCACGTTTCTAACTCTAGAGTATGTTCCCTTGGGACAATTTTCAAAACGAACAATGGCGTTGGCAGCAACTCAAACGGTCAACAGGCGATTTTTAGTATAAAAGCTATGTCCTGTTGAGTAATATATGACCTGTCTAATTTAGTTCTTGGACAATTTTACCTTTATATTGGTTTAAAAGTTCAGACAATTACCTACCTTAAGGTAAAGGAATAACGACGAAATTACCTTAAAACTAATGATGATTTAATGCCAAATGCCTGAATACTTACAAAATTCTATAGAAGAGAATTTTCAATTGTAAATTTTTAAATGAAATTCAAAATCTAGCCCCAGAAAACTATGCAGAAACAGACTTAGCAGGCTAATTTGAATAATTAGCACAAACACAAAGCAAAACATTAATTCTCATTCCAACCTACGTACATGAACTAGTAACACAGAATTCATTACCCAAATTACTACTCTTTGAAGCGTCCTAAAATTCATATTCCGCCATTTCTCATTAGAGCCAAAATACGGACGAAAAGCCTGGGATGATGACCTTAAAATGCTTTAAGAGGAAATTAGATGTCTAGATTTCACAGGAGGAATTAAAACTTTTTACTAATCCTTTTAACGAACATTTACGACATGTGAGCCTTTCTCATAATTTTTAGATAAGCCTTATTCAAAGTGAGAACTTTAGTAAAAAGTTATGAGAATAAAGCCTTCTACTTTTCGACTATGTCCTTTTTATACGACTTTTAAAATGAAGAGGTTATAATTATGTTCGGCTATATGTATTTTTTATGGAGAAGCTCGTGGCTAGATAATAACAGGCGCACGGGTTGATCTTCAAAATTAAAGCAACGTTTGCCAAGGTTGGTCTGTTGATGGGTGACCATCTAAACATACCGAGTTTCCTTCGTGCCTTGGAAAGCACGTTAAGCTGTCGGTCCCGGCTGTCATTTGTAGATCTTAGAATCTATTGTTTTATAAGTAACCATGTACGCCTATGTAAAATAAAAGCAATTTTGATTTTGACTGATTACCTTTTTCAAATGATCAATTTTCTCATTCGTTAGGAAAAAGTTAATACTACTATTTTTGGACAATTCAATTTACAACTCTTAAGGTCATAGCCAAAAATAATATTCGTCAAAAACAACAAACAAAAATCTATTCTTCACACATCTGAGATTTGAGCCTACCTTTCCGATGATACTGAATTGTTAACAACAAACTAAAATATTTACAGAAGGAAAGGATTCCGGCCGGAGGCGGTACTTAAAGGCGTCAAGGTGGAAAACCTTAAATACTTAATGTTTGTCGAAATATTCAACACTGTTACTGCAAATGGGAAAGTAGGTTGGCTTGTTTTATTTTATTTGAATTGATTGTTAAACTTGTCGACTTGGGAAGAGGTGGCGAGATGACCTAGTAGCTTACCGCAGGGACTGGTTTGAAGTGGCTCAGGAAAAGAATACCTGGAAGGAGTTGGGGAAGGCCTTTGTCCAGCTATGGGAAAGTCTGAGCTCAATAAAAAAAATGTTTAACTTCCAGATCTGTAGCCTTGGACATACCTAAATAAAAAATAGTTTTAAAACATTTATAAAAACCACTATATCATAGCTATCCTAAAGAGAAATGCAATCTTGTAGGTAGATAACCTTTGAATAGACTCGAATGGATGGAGAAAGATTTGTGACTGCATTTATTTTGTCATCTGAAGGTAAAAATATAAATATTATTGTTAAAATATTATTGTACGGTTTTACACATTTGCTACCAACTGTCAATTTTCTTTGTACGGGTTATGCTGTAAGTGCACCCAAAGGCAACTGGCGGTTGGTAGGAAACTATTGCTACATATGGAAACCAAAAACAATAGGAAAGTGTTTGGAGTGTTAATACTATGGTCCCAGTCAGAAAAATGTTATTAACACCCATGGACAAACAACAGGGGGTTATAATAATTATTTTTACTATCGTTTTCGTTCCAACCATAATAATTGCTAAATATTAATTATTCAATCATCCGCAACCCATAATACAATACAACTAATATTGTACCCAACCACCTACATCAAGACATTCACAATTTTCTGCAGAACCCACTTCACAATACGAACAAAAGTAACTTCACAACGCAATTACTTCCACTACCAACACACAATTCACTTCACAGAATATAATCCCCGCTGTATTATTATATATTATTCTATACACAAACAGCCGGCTCCGTCCCTCATTGGAGATAGTAGCCGTTTCTTGATATTCTATCAAATTGGAAGTCGACGTGAAGGCCGAGGATCTCTTATCGTAGCCTTCGGTAAGTTTATACGTCTATTTATTGTGAAGTATTAATGGTCTGTATATTGGTCTGTTTATCCAATTAATTGGTTAACTCATTTTTTCTTAATTCATGAATCCCCGACCGGTCTCATTGGGCCGCGCTGTTATTGTTTTACTATTGTGTCTCGTTTCGCGGGTATTGATAGTTTAAAAAAATATTCGCACAATATTAAAATGTAAACATCTATTACTATATTGGACTTGTGTGTACGTGAATAATTTGTGCGTTACGTATCTACAGAGCATCGCGCTTATTGGAGAACAAGTTCACGTCAATATATGTACAGGTGGCTCGCTTTTTATCAGTACACATTATTTCATCTATTGTGTATTAACTAATGTTAAACGTGATTTTTGTTTTTTTTTATGCTTTTGTTAATTAAATTCCGATCGGTTCACATTGAGATTGTGATATTTCGTACTTTTACGTTCAATGTTATCGACAAATTGGTTAAAAATTACGTTAACATAGTAAAATTGGGATTGGTCTTGACGAGCGCTAAACAGTACGAAATGTCAGAATTTAATCGCAATGTCGACCAATTGAAATCGAACTTAAGAGAAAAGGTAAGGTGGGTGATCATTAAAATGACTTTTCCCGCGACTCTTACTCTTCACGCTGACTTACAGTAGTTTTACAGTCACAACAAGGGGAAATTGCCCATTTATTTTACCATAGCATCGTAATCTGAAGTTTTCTTGTGTTTTTACTTATTCTGTAAGTTTGTAACTAGTTGGAGATTAAATTCTTGGTTAACTGTTTTAGGTAATTAATTCTTTTTTTGTGTGAGAAATCAACATAATAATTCTCTCACTCTGGGCGGAGGGGAGGTCCCAGGTTTTCCTTTCGGAAGCCCACTCATGACCCCAGAGGATTCAACCCTGCTGGGTACTTACAGTTTGTTGATATCTCTTTGAGGCGCGTGTGGTGACTTTGCTCGGTCCGGATTATTACCAGACTGTCGGACGGCAAGCTACCCATTGCTCGCGCCTATTATAAGCTACTCTTCCGTCTATTTGCTGTGAAGTATTAGTTGGTATATCAGTCTGTTTATTCAATTAATTGGTTAACCCTTGCTAGACATTGAGGTAATTCAATTAGCAGGCTCAGTTAACTAATTAAGGCGAGAGCTAGCTGTTGGTCAGGTGATTATGTGTCTCTTGCTAACTAAATCTAAATACTGCCGCCGGCCACGGCTGCGTGGAAGTCGAAATTCGTCTCAATTGAACATATTCCTGGAATAAAAAAGTATACTATGTACCTTTTCTAGATATGGTTTACCCGTTTGCCAAATTTTATTTAAATCTGTTCAGCTTTTCGAGCATGAAGGAGTATCAGACAACTTTCACATTTAAGCCTCTGGGGCGAGCCGTATTGTAATTGTCCTTATGGCAAGGGTCAGTTTGTTGTTTCGATTTATTTATGAGGTTTGCTGTAAAAAACCTATTAAACTTTTAAACCTTTTTTGCAATTATTGTAATGCTTATTAACTGTGTTAAAGTTAAACTGTCTCAGCAATTCAAATCTGTAATTGAGACACAGGGGGTGTGACTAATACGGGATTAAATTGAACGGGTAATAACTGTTCCTACTCAAGGTCGTTTTCAATTCCTTTGTAGATACAGTTCCTAACTGATAATGAATATTCATTTAAGAGCGAACCAAAAAAATTATGGTAAGTAATCTATGAAACATAGGTATTATACATGTTTGTACAAAAAAATTTCTTTATCTTTTTTAAAAAAAGTATTCGGTTATTCCTACAAGGTGGACCGATTACCTGGCGAGGGTTGCGGGAATCCGTTGGATGCGAGACGCACAGGACCGGTCGTTGTGGCGACGCTTGGGGGAGGCCTATGTCCAGCAGTGGACATCTTTCGGCTGAAATGATGATGATGATGATTCGGTTAACTCGCGAGAAAGAAAGTCGCGAGTAAGAAAGAAGAGAATCCGCAAACGCGACTGTATCGCTCGACCCAGTGCTTACTATGGATTTGTATGGCATGGTTTGTTTAACTCTCCATAGAAAACCATACTAAGCAGTGGCTTGCGTGACCTGACCGCGGTTGCTAAGAACAGAATGCTACCTTTAACAGTTTTAAAACCTATACAACTCTCAAAAACAATACGACAGCTAAAACAAATGAACAAAAACAGTTAATCATGTATTTAAGGCGGCAGCGACGTTACAATTATCCATACAAACGTAATACCAAAATTATTTGCAGTTTAATGTTGAAAAACTTACCCCAAACGAAATTTAAGCGAATTTAAATTTGCACATTTTCACAGCGAAAATGTCATGTTTTTATTTTGTTATTTCTATATATTACACAGATAATTATTATCAAGTTATAAGAAATAATATACTCGAAACAATATTGGAAATACATTAATTTAATTGTTCATCTCCCAAATTTCCAATAGCTTGTATTGCTATCACAGCAAGCAACTGTCAGTGTGCGGATGATGACTTTACTCCAGTCAAGTAAAGTGTGTCCAAGAATTGTTTATACTATCTGAATTGATTCCATCAACCTCAAAAACGTATTTTATTTCGTCTCAACTCAAGATAGCGCGCGGTGTAGGCAGGCCTCGAGACCAGACACACAAAACAAGAAAAAACACGAGAAAACTTAAAATTACCATGCTATGGTGAAAGCAATGGGCAATAGTGGCTATAATATTTATAATGGCTTGTTGTGGCTGTAACACTACTGTAAGTCAGCGTGAAGAGTGTCCGATGGGGTCGTAACTCAGAGTGTTATTTGCACTTGTGCAACTTTATGTGAATCGGGTTTATTGGTCGGAAATCGGAAGCTAAGCTAGCGAAGCTAGTTTGTTTCCTGATTTATTTGGAAGTTTAGTATAGTGAGCTTCCTGCGGGTAAAATCATAAACTAAAATGGTTTGTTAGTCGTAGGTTTAAATGCAACCAGGCGCATTACTTTGTGTAATTTATTTTATTGTCATTGCTCGTAAATCGATGAAGGAAAACATCGAGAGGAAACCGGCATGCCATTCGACGATTTCCCATCTTCAAGAAATAAAGAAGTGTGCCATAGGCCTATACGTATACCCAAATTTTGCCGTTAGTGTTTTAGTCCTAGGTAATACTCGTACAGGCAAGACTGTTGCCATCATCAACATGAACCCGGGACCATCAACTTGCAAGTCGGGGTAGTTACCACTGCTCGTGGAACAAACAATAGCATAGCATCAGCCTTATAATGTTCCCACTGCTAGGACTCAGGCCTCCTCTCTAGGAAAGAGAGAATAGGCCGTAAACCACCACGCGGGCTCAGTGCGGTTTGGTGGATGTAAAATATCTTTGAATTTTTGGTTCTATGACGTACCGGTTTCCTCACGATGCTTTTTGTCACCGTTTGAGAGCAGTCTGTGGCTGTGAAATAATATACACAAAATAATGCGCCTGGCTGGGTTCGAACTCGCGACTTACAACTTGCATATCGAGACAGTAACCACTAGGCCACCAGTGCCCGTGGAACAAACAATATTTGACTGATAATAGCAATAATAAGATTATTCTTGTTTACGCCTGTAATAATATTTTAGGTCGGTTCAGAGTTTCCCAGTAAATTATTTATAATAACATTTTGACCGCCTGAGGCCTGTCTGGCGTCTGAAATTTTCCATGATGAGCTTCGGTATACACTCTAAGGGCCTATTTCACCACCTATGATTAAGTTTCGAGTATCTTACTTGGCAGATAATTTCATACAAATTCTGTCACATTTTTGAATTTATTCAGTGAGTAGTGCCTACTCAGACATTGTGAAACAGGCCCTTAAAGTAATACGAGTAACTACTAGATATTTTTTGAACATACGAGTATAATTGAAGATTTTGCACACTCTCAAAGTAATTGTATAAGTAGCTACTAAATATTTTTTTAACACATGATTGAAGTTTTTGTACTATTTCAACACCTAACCTACCACAAGTTGTTTTTTTTTTACTCAAATTTTGACTGGTAGAGAATGTCTTGTTGCATTAAGTTCGCCTATGTGCACCTATGAGTAAACGAAGTTTAAATAAATAAATATACAATTGGCCGCATGAGAAGGCTTAAAGTCACTTAAAGCGCAATGGAAAGGGATTTGCCAGGTGTTTCATTGTATCAGTTATAAAGATATTCGCTGGAAAATCAAGGTAGCCGATATAGCCTGAAGAATCGCTAAACGAAAATGGCAGTGAGCTAAAGCACATAGCGTGCGAAATAGAGTAACCATGGAGTTTCTTGCCGGTTCTTCTCCATAGGAAACAATCAATTGGAACCGTGCATTAGCTTCGACTTTTTATAAGTGCCCATGTAGGTCTATGTAAAATAAAAACATTAATTATTATTATTAATCTATCACATACCCGCGAAACGAGACACAATAGTAAAACAATAATAGCGCGGTCTCATAGGACCGGTTGGGGATTCAAACATTAATAGATGATCGATGAAGCTGAAAGCTTCTGTATTGGCAACGGAAGATGCAGCGTTAGGGAGGTCCCCTTACGGTGGATCGATGACCTGGTAAGGGTCGCGGGAATTCGAATCCACACGCCTGTGAGAACGGACTTCCTCATGCTCCAGTTGCTAGAATCCCGTACTCAATTTCAGCAATGGTTAGCTCTTTCTTCGGTCGTCTAGTAATCGTCCGGAACCAGCTCGAGCCGTCGACGGCGCGGATTTTTCCACTACCTCAATATCTAGCAAGGCTTAACCAATTAATTGCACAAACAGACCAATATACAGACTAATACTTCACAGTAAATAGACGTGGCTTGCGTCGAGGCACGAGCAATGGGTAGCTTGCCGTCCGGCAGTCCGCTAATAATCCGGACCGAGCAATGTCACCACGCGCGCCTCAAAGAGATGGCTGTAGCCTGCTGGAGCCATGGGTCGACTTCCGAAAGGGAAACCCGTGGTCCTGAAACCCACCTAAAGTCTGTCACTTCTTCCCGATCCGCATTAGACAGGACAAAGCCATTTTTTCATAAAAGCTTGTGTTTACTCCTAATTCCTCACCACACAATCTGTTCTAAAACTCACTATTTGCAAAATCATTCGCAAGACAAAACTAAGAGAGAAACTAAAGAAAAGTAGATAAAAAACTAAAGACGCAGACGTTGTTTGAGTTCGGTCTCAAATTGCGAAAGTTGCCCTATTTCTGAAAGTTGTGTGACAATATTTGAAGTTTACGCTTTAAGGATCTATCACGTAAGCGATTTTTGAGTGGCGGCGATGAGCGAAAGATTACCGCCCGCCGCGGCGTTTCATCCGCGGAATAAGTTTCACAAGATGGCTGGGAAAAAAGCTGTACTTACCTAACGAGATTTTGTTAAGAGTATGGCAAATACTCGTAGTATTTCTTTTGTTTATGAATAACACAGAATTACGTTATGATGTTTACTTTATGATACTTTTTAGTTACTGAAGCTATTGTTTATTTTTTTTGGTTTTTATACAGTATAGAATTTTTTTCCTACTACGGCAAAGCCAAAGAAGTGTTATGATTTTTATTGTTACTTTTAAAAGCGGAAATAAATAAGGTTTGAACTACATAAATAGCGCGAACCCATCGTGCGATTTCAGGGCACATACCATGTGTTTTACTGGCTCAAAGCTCGATCGGCATGCGGAATATATATGCATATGTTTAGGCCAGTTCCACTTAAGCTGGGTAGTCTTCTGTGTCACATCAGTGATCCGCGTTTTAAATCGCAGTATAGTGTTTCGAACGCGATCCTTCATTTTAACACCTACTATACTGCGCTCCATACAAGCATACCATCATCATCAGCTGCCTAGCCTTTTTCCCAACTATATTGGGGTCGGCTTCCAGTCAAGCCGGATTAGCTGAATACCAGTATTTTAAGAGGAGCGGCTGCCTACCAGACCTCCACAACCCATTAACTGGGGTAACACGGTACTTCATGGCAAGACTGGAGTCAGATTTACTGGCTTCTCGACTGACTATCCGTAACGACTGCCAAAGATCTACAAATGACAGCCGGGACCTACGGCTTAACGTGCTTTCCGAGGCACGGAGGAAACTCGTTATGTTAAGAATGTCACCCATCCACAGACCAACCTAGGCAACCGTTGCTTAACCTTGAAGATCGACCTGTGCGGCTGTTATTATTTAGCCACGAGCTCCTCCCATACAAGCATACCATGCTTTAATAAAGCACATAGGATAGATATTTTTCATTCCTGAAGTTTTTTCCTCTATGATAATTATCTTCGTGGGCAAAACCGTAGGCTGAAGCCAGTATTCAATAAAAGCAAGATTTATTACTATGTCAACTGCCTAAAAATCTAGATCTTGTTTAAGTTTTGGCACAGTTAGTTGGATGGGCTAACGATTTGTTTACACTTTTTTTATTGAAGTTTTAGCAAAACTTAAGTTGCTTTTTGTTGGAGTTTTACACGCCTCGGAGTTTTAAATTGGATTCAAAGAAATTACCTTGATGCTCAGATTAAACTGAGCAATTTTATTTTATTTAATCTGAAAACAGAACTAACTTTGGAATTGTTGTTTCTGTGTTGGAAAGTACCAGACAGTTTCAGATATCACTTCACATATCAAATGCATATTAGAATGCGCATTTAGTTACATTAATTAAGTAAGACTGAAAGTTAATTCTTAAAGAAGTTGAATTCTAAAAGTGTTTTTTAAATAACAACAGGTTTTATAAAAAACACTTTTAGAATTCTAGAAAAAATATTTTATAGTGAATTCTTGATTTATTACTCGTAACCCAAAAAAAGAAACAAATAATCAACAAATACAATTATGCCGACATTTTTTCTTGGAAAAAAATTAATGTAAATTATTATTCCTATTAAAACGATCGTTTATCAAAGTAGTTTACCAGTAAGTAGCCACTAATTGCACGTTTGACAACACGATTGGTGCAGTAGTAGTGACTGGCTGCAGTCTTGCGTGTCACGAGTTTGAGTCCTGCATGGAACAAATAATTTTTATAGCCTAGTGATAGTTATTCCAGGTCAGAGAGTCATGTATCATCATCTACCTAGCCTTTTCCCAACTATATTGGTGTCGGTTTCCAATCAAGCTGGATTTTGCTGAATACCAGTATTTTACGAGGGGCGGCTGTCTACCAGACCTCCGCAACACATTCACTGGGGTAACACGGTACTTCATGGTAAGACTGGAGTCAGATTTACTGGCTTCTGACTATCCGTAACGACGACAAAAGATCTATACATGACAGCCGGGACCTACGGCTTAACGTGCTTTCCGAGGCATGGAGGAAACTCGGTATGTAAAGATAGTCACCCATTCACAGACTAATCTTGGAAAGCGTTGCTTAACCTTGAAAATCGGGCTGTGCAGCTGTTATTATCTAGCCACGAGCTCTTCTACATCCTCCTCACATTATTATCTAGTCAGAGAGTCATGTATGTATGAAATTAAATGTTAGTGAAAGCACCGATGATACCGAAGTAATTTCTATAGCATAACAGAATTAACAGCATTTTTTAATATAATTATGGGAACATGCTGCGACTCAGGCCTTTCTAAGAAGAAGGAATGAGTCGTAATCCACCACGCGGACTCAGAGCGGGTTGGTAGACGTCGAATATCTTCAAATTTTTAGTTTTATGACATGTCAGTTTCCTCGCGATGTTTTTCTTTACAGTCTTGAAAACAGTGGTGATAAAATAAATTACACAATGAAGTAATGCGCCTGGCTGTGTTTGAACTCACTCTGGACAATTACCACTGGGAAAGTAATTCCTAGTGCGGGCCAATGTTTCTTTTAAAACAAATATAGCAGAATCTATTCAACGAAGCATATAAATTAAAAACAATAGTGACGCACTGCAGTTTTTGTGCAAAAGCGAACTTGAACAATAGGGCAAGCTATAGGAAGCTAAATTATTTCACGTTTCCGGGAAACGCTGCTCGAAATAGTACAGTTATTCTTTCAGTATTTTATTGTAACCGGTTCAAACAGTTTCGTGGTACTGTTCAACTGTGTCAAATAGGAAGTTATAAATTCAATTATATGTTATTGTACTGTGATTTATAATGGCACGAGTTATTTTGCAACATACGGGTTTTCTGTTAATTCCTTATAGATTTTTATGTGCTTAAAGAACTCATAGAATATTTTTAAAAATCTGTCAATCCTGACAAGTCTGTTCCAGTGAATAAAGCCACTACTTAGCAATCTTCCTCTTTCCTAATTTTGCTGCGTCCGAAAGAATTTTTGACAGGATTTATTTATTTATTAATGCTTCATGCACAAAGTACATTGATCTATGACAATTTCCTACACCATCCTTGTATACAAATGGATTGCAAAAACATATTGAGTATAAAAACACCCTATTGACTCTTTAAATATAAAACACATAAATCTGATTTTTTAAAATATTACTCTCTTATAAGTGTTTGCTGTTTCAGTAGATAGTGTGTCGACAGTCAGTAACAAAAGTATTGATGAAGATAAAAGAGAACAAACTAAAAATAATAATTATTTAATACAAATCTTATAAATAATAATTGAATGACTCACCACTAAACAGTTAACAATATAAAAGAACTTCATTTTAAAGTACTCGATACAAAGCCTTCGGTATTGAGATAGATATTTTGCTGAATAGAAAATATCATCTGTTCTATGTACACCAGGACTGATGTTCTATATGAGTGCCAAAGGTTATCGAAATCTATTTACATTTGAACGCACGAGACTATCAAATATGCACACACACGTGTCATCATCATTTGCCTAGCCTTTTCCCAACTATATTGGAGTCGGGTTCCAGTCAAGCCGGATTTAGCTGAATACCAGTATTTTACGAGAAGCGGCTGCCTACCAGACCTCCACAATCCATTAACTGGGGTAACACGGTACTTCGTGGCAAGACTGGACACACACGTGTACGTGAATATATTGATACAAATTTTTGTATTTGTGTTATTAGTGTGATTGGTTGTAAATGTTGCAATGTGTGTCATAAGATTATTGAAAGTAAGATCAACCTATCAATACCCGCGAAACGAGACACAATAGTAAGACAACAACAGCGCGGTCCTATGAGACCGGCCGGGGATACATGAATTAATACACTTTGTTGAAAACCTTCTTGCATCACGTACCCTGTTACCTGTTTATGTAACCTCAAGAACCTAATGTCAACATCAGTGGATGGCATTAGCATGACCAAATACTGGGCCAGGCCAGGTATTTAACTAGTTTTGCCATTGACACGCTAAGAAGAAGAAGAAAAATAAAACCTTCGGTAAACTTTTAGGTCAATGTTAATGAGATATCGAAGGATACTACAATTTGTATTCTCATGGTCAGCGTTCAGCTGGATAAACAAAGATATTCAAGTATTGAAATAAAAATGGAAAGCTACGTAAAACTAAAAGATTTTGATTGAGGTCGTATTGAAGAACTTTACTTTTTTCTAACCATAACACTGGTTTTAGAGCGCTTTATAAACTTTATCACGTTACATTAAAAAAAGCAAATAGAAAAACCATTTCTAAATAAATCTGCACGTATTTTATTTCTGCCCTAGATAACGTGAAAGTTTACAGTTCACGTTTTACAAGCGCGGGTGAAAACGTCGTACTCGTAGATATTCTTTTGTGTGTCAGATACAATGGTACTGTGTTAGAAAATAAAAATGAAATGGATACTACGACGCGTAGCACCGGCGTATAGGTTTCGTAGCAGCGTAGCCGCGTAGCGCTTTCGTAGCAAACGTAGCCGCGTAGAACTTTACCTGTGATTGAAATGCATTCAGTTTGTAGTGGTAACTTTATCGCTGAGCCAGTGTGTATCATCCATTTCTTTCGACCAACGTAACACAACATTACACTGTAAGTCAGTGACATTCTTACACAGTTTCAAGGGACCGCGGACTTGAGTATATAGTTTTAATTTCAACTTGATACCTTCACGCGTTCTTGAGATACAGGGTCTTGACAGATAAACAGACAGACAGACGGACAACAAAGTGATCCTATAAGGGTTCCGTTTTTTCCTTTTGAAGTACGGAACCCTAAAAAGGAAGTTCTCAGCTCAATGCAAAGTTCCTTCATTTACTAATCGATAAGGACAAATATTAAACTGTTATTTGTTATTAAACAAAAGTTTATCTAGTGATTTGTTTATTAATTCATGAATCCCTGACCGGTCCTATGAGACTGCGCTGTTATTGTTTTACTATTGTGTCTCGTTTAGCGGGTATCTGATAGGTTAAATGAGTTTATTCAGAAAACTTGTTGTATAATGATGAAACAATGAACAATGTTTTTTCCAATCATTGTTTGTCAAGTTAAAATTTGTTAAACCATTTTTCGGTGAATTTAGAGGGTGCCGGTGTTAGTACACTGTGCTCTTAGTAGTAAAGGGCGGGCCAGACTGTTTTAAACAAGCTTTCAACAGGGGTCACCTTGGTGGGTAGTTTGTGGAGATCACGGTTGGTGTTTGCGTCCACACTGTTTACAACCAGGCTCCCACCTCAGTTTGTTGTCGATTCTTTTTTGGAAGCACGCGTTGCGATATGGCTCCTTATTTAACTAAACTTCAAAAAGTTGGCGTGGCATTAGCACCTGTGTGCGCAAGTGAGGACAATTTCCTTTAATTTTTCGGTAAAAATTTCCCACCCAACTTTTTTTTGGTCCATGTCCTTATACGTTTCTGAAGATAGGTCCTAAAGACAGGGCAGGTCCCTGTAGAGTTCTCTAAATTCACTAATAATTTATTTTTCCCGCGTAGACGCCATTTTCGTAAACACAGTTCGTAAATATTATGTGCGTAACGTGCGGACACAACGGTTGCTGCTGCGCAACTGCCCTTACGTGGTTTACAACAAGCGTTTACACTGTGGAATACGTGTTTACAACGGCGGCATCCACACGCGGTTGGCAACGCACGTCCGTCCACAGAGGTTGTTGAAGGTCAAACGAATTTTTGTTGCAAACAAGTGTTTACACTGTTGTAAACCGCCGGTGGAGATCGATGTGGAGGGCTTGTTTACAACAGTCTGGCCGGGGTTTTACTCTGAAATATAAAACGTAATGGAGTTTAATGTTTGCACGTAACATTTTGTTGCCATATTTCATGTGTTCGCTTACGAGCATCGTTAGTTTTTATCATAGGAATTGTTAACCTCACAATATAGTTTGTCCAAATGGACAAACCACATTGTGAAGTAGAGGGATCATTTTTATTCCTTTGGGTGAAACCTTTAAAAGGCTCCTCGGTGAGGGTGCCGGGTTCTTATCTTACTAAACCACCTTGAAACCATAGGTGTAGGCTTGCAGACGGCGAGCAATGGGTAGTTCGCCATCCGGCTGTCCGGTAACCATTCGAACCAAGCTTAAATCATCGACCTCGCGTAGTGATCAACATGTGTCTCAAGGCGATATCAGTAAAGCCGTAGAAGCCCAGCAAGTTCAAAACCTCTGGGGCCATTGGTTCGCTTCTGTAAGGAAAACTCGGGACCTTGGAACGAAAGGCAAAGAAAGAACAAAGGAGTGGGTTTTAGTCAGTAAAATCCCAAGAATGGAGGAAGTCATTCTAATTATTTCTCACTTGAATAAAACTAAACCACTCTGATGATCATCATTCGCACAAAATACATACTCGTGCAGTCTATCAAAATCATAACCCTCCTTCTCACTTTGCCGTAGTCGGATAAAAAAGGTTCTCACTAACAACATATTGATCTGTAAATTTATACTCGTCTAAACATTATCGCAGCTGTATTCAAACTCATACGCTTTGTACTTCTAACAGCAAAGCGACACATCTCACAAACGAACACAAATACGCACATTAATACTTTAGTACCCAATTAAAGTGTAAGGCGATATTAATGTGGGCGTCGGAACGTTTCAGCTGTCGCTGCGTAAGTATTGTCAACAATCTTTGAGACTGTATTAATTACTTTGAAGGGGGATATAAACTGACAGAGTACTTTGGAATTTGCTCCTTTATTAGTCAATAAAGAAGTGAATTTTGAGCAAAGAATTTTAATAACTTTGCAATGGGAATGGTACAGGTTACATACCATGGGTTTTACCAAAGAGCACTGGAACGTAGGTAGAAAAGGAACATCATCATCTGCCTAGCCTTTTCCCAACTATATTGGGGTTGGTTTCCAGTCAACCCAGATTTAGCTGAATACCAGTATTTTACGAGGAGCATGGCAGCCGGGACCTACGACTTAACGTGCTTTCCGAGGCACGGAGGAAACTCGTTATGAGAAGATGGTCACCTATCCACAGACCAACCTTGGCAAGCGTTGTTTAACCTTGAAGATCGACCTATGCGGCTTTTATTATCTAGCCACGAGCTCCTCTGTAGGTAGAAAAGGAACAATGGGTTTTAATCAGTGAAAGTCTGACGCACCTTTTTGCTTCGTCCTAGAGCGGAAGAAATTATTCGATGATTATATCACCTAAAAAAGAAAACAAATACATGAATTATTTATCCAAATGTAATTCAATATGTATACCTCGTGTGATGTACAACCAAAAAATTACAGTAGTGTAGTAATACTTCCCACCGTTATTTTTAGGTTAACACTTCTACATAACTTTTTGGAAATACGCCCAAAGTTTGAAGTGCTTGTATCTCGAGATCGAATAAACCTACAGAGCTAGAGTTTCGTTGAAATGTTAGCAAATATTGTTTATTTTATGTTTAACAGTAATAAGCCAAAGTAAAAAACAATATAATTTTAAATGACCGACATAAGCTTCCCCCAAATATGAACAGGCCTGTGCGTCTCGCATTCATCGAATTCCCGTGACCGTCTCCAAGACATCGGTTAACCATATAACGCTTCGTCTTTCGGTAGACAGTCACCACTTAAAAACTTTTTGGTTCTAGCAACCATCTGTTTTGTGAGCGATATGTCTTGCTCACTGTCATTTAAGTTTGGCTATCCCGGTAACCTTGCAAACTTGGTATAACACTATTGGTTTATAAAAACATATATTTTTTAAACTACTAAAACAATACAGTGCCATAAAACAAGACTGAGAGCAGCGGTGGCCCAGAAGTAAGCACTCTGACTAACAAGTTGTAGGTCACGGGTACAAACCCAGTCAGGAGCATTCCTTTGTGTAATTTATTTTATCGCCACTGCTCTCAAAACGGTGAAGGTAAACATCGTGAGGAAACCGGCATGTTCTAGAACCAAAAATTCGAAGTTCAGAACATTCACCAACCACTGGGCCCGCGTGGTGGATTACAGCCCATTCCCTCTCCTAGAGAAGAGACCTGAGTCCCAGCAGTGGGAACATTATAAGGCTGATGCAAAAAAAATATAGTGCACTTATTTGCAATCGAATAGGTACATACTAATCTATCTACAGGTCTAAAAGAGAAATGTTTTGCAAAATTGTCTCAGCTGTGGTAATTTATTGATAAGAAAGCCATCCCTTTTCAAAGTCGAAACTTTGTTTAAAATTTCTTATCTCTATAATTGTCAACAAAATGTCACTACCCTCATCACAATTAACTTAACTATGTCCTACTTTACACCCACTCACAAATCGGAATAAATAAATAAACACCGGCATTAGAATTACACAAGTGTTTAAATAAACATTGCCTTCAGCCTTCTGTTACAAAATTACTTTCAACTTTGGCAGGCTTTCACAAAAAAGGTTACAACTTGTTTAGAAAATTATTCGCTTGATATTGTTTTTGTTTGTGTAAAAAAATAAAAGAAAAATGAATAGCCAGTTTTCGAGTGTAAACAAGTTACTTTATACCTCGAGTATCGTTCTAATTTTATTCAAATAGTAGCTTATGCCAGCGGTTTCGCCCGCGTGTGTTTATATATCTCCTTGTACACATTTAACCCCCCTTTCAGCGCATTATCGTCGGTTTTTTATACCCTGAGACTAAATTGACACAGGTAATGTCAAACTTACAATAGGAACGATGCCAGTTCTTCTGTGTTGTACTGTCATTTTAGTCTCAGGGTGTAAAAACAGAGAGTAGGTTAATTTTGAAATGCCCTCTTTTAATGCTTGCCTACGTCGTAACTGACTGACTGACGGGTTGACTGGTACAGAATGCCTAAAGCATTAACTCCGTCTTTGTACTTTGTGTGCATTAAGATCAAATAAATAAAAGAAAACGTACTACAAAATCTTACACTTTTAGTTCCAGTGGGTTTGGCTATGCATTGATATACCAGTCAGATAGTTTTTCCTTTAGTATATATAGATGCCATAGGACAAAGACTGGTTGGTCGGTGAACTGGCAAAGAATAGCTACAAGGAAAAATTTGGACAGGCAAAGGTCTTGATTACAAAGTTTGAGTAATTTTATTGCTACTTCCTTCTCTATGTTTTATTTTTATTTTCGGTGCTATGGTTATCGCAGTTGTTGAGCGATTGTAACTGCTGCTCTAAGTGTCGCGGGTTCGATTCGGGAATCGGGAACTAATATTTGTACGACCTACAGATAGGTTTTCTGGGTCTAGATGTTTTGTGTGTCCATGTGAGTTTACATTTTTGGTAATTCTAATATGGGGGAAAGTTTTATTAAAATAAAAAATTATGATAATGAAGCGAATTCAAAAATACAAGAATCTAGAGACAGAAATAACAATAAAAGATCTATTTATTTCTCATGAAAAATTAATTAATCTGACAAACTTATAGTGTCGATCCTTGGGGATTTTATACGAAATATTTTTTTCAGTGCATGTAACATCAAATTACTCGTAGAATGCAAATGCACCGTATTAAAATACAGAAACTGTTCTGTCATCACCATATGGAGAAGACCTGATGTACGATCACTTTAAAAAAAGCAATTTTACTTCTAAGTTCAAAAAAAAATAACTTACTCATCTTAGACCACTGCAGGGCATTGACCTTCCTAATTGCACCCACTTAGCAGAGATCGTCGCTCCATTTTGCCCGAGGGCATCTCACACTACACTGCCAATTCGGTCTCCACTCTAGAACACTTCTCTCTCAAATGTCATTAGTTACACGACTAACCAAATTATCTTGATTGTGTTAAATATTGATATTATATTGTGCAACTGTGAATAATAAGAATAATAAATCTTTTATTTGCTCTTTTTACATGAAATAGCTACATGGAAATCTTAAACAAATAAATAAGGTAGTGCCCAACGATATATGTGTATAGTAGGGATAACAAATAAGAAAAAACATTACATTCAACTTTATAATATTCCCACTACTGGGCCTCAGGACTCCTCTCTTTTAGAAGGATAGGGCCATAATCCAACTGTTAAGCCAAGAGTGAGTTGGCCAGTTAGGCCAAAATTCAGGACATGGACAGGATTGACAGGATGTTACAAGTCTTCGAATTTTTGTTTTAAGGACATGCCTGTTTCCTCACTATGTTTGCATTTCCACCTACCACTAATGTGTATAACTAAACTATCAATATTTAAGGAGTTAGGGAAATTTACTTTAAAACTAGAATTATGTATAATTAGTGACTTACTCAAGCTAGGTTTATAAAACCGCTGTTTCTAAACTCAACTCTAGAAAAGGGAAAGGCGGTCTGAAGGCTGAAAGGCGATCGTTGCACTCGTTAGTGATGTTAGACGAAACAGTTTGAAAATTGTTAACGTTGCGAAGGTAGGTACGATATGGAGTGAGAAAATTTTATATAAAAATGGTACAGGATCGCACGATTCCTTGACCTTATGCAATAAGGTCCACAATCCATGTAATTTCTGCTTAAAAAACTCTGATCTGAATAGAAAATTATGAAACTCTGTCGACGAAACGGCAACGTTGTGCCGTCGTGTTGCTTCGTCGAAGAGAGAGTTTTATATGTAAGCTACACGTAGACGTACAATAACGAATACGCGTCTATGAATCTACGTGTCCGTGGAGTACACTTGACTCAATAGCAATTTTCCACGATTTTCATTTGTTTTACATTTAATTTGTCACATAATCTGCAAGTGACACTTCACAACAGCGCGCAATTCGCTATTTTTTAATATTCTAAATTCGAAAGTTCTCATTCCCAGCCAGCCAGTGCTACTGTCCTACTCACACACGAGTAAAAGGTAATGTGCGGGAACGAGATGGCGATAGGGATATGCAAACGACCAACCTAATTTGACTTTCATTTACCAATGTTATCAAAATTAAATGAACCGTGCGAATAGTAGAATTTTAATCGGACTAGCGCAACCAGTGTGTGTTAGGCTTAGATGCCTCAACGAATGATCGGATTTAGATGAATTTGAATGACTACGGCCTGTAATATAACATAAAAAATATTGTGATACATTTTTGTCCCGGTATTACGTTTCTGGTGTATAATTTTTGGGCGAAGCTGTTAGCAAATGTTCGGGAAAGGGCCATATTGTATGCAAGAAATACCTGAAACAAAGGTGAAATATATGCCATAATCTACTTTAAATAGCAGGAACTGGACCCACTATAAGTTTTAATAATTATTAATAGACCAGGTAGAAGTCACTTTAAAAAAATCTAAACAAAATCAAATCTATGAACAAAAAGCAAACGACGAGTTGGCTTTTTATTCTGTCAGACTTTAGACAGTATTTAAAAATTGTTCCTATGTGAAGAGGAAAACATCGAAATCTATAGAAATACCCACAGTATTATCATTACATTCAGTCGCATACGCAAAACATTAAATTAAGTACCTACATGATTAAAAAAATAAATGGAGTAATGTTAAATTTATTAATCAGGCAAATTACATTTATGATTAATACAAACAATCAACGATACATTTTCTTGTATGAAAATAATTGGATTTTAATTAATATTGGCATTCATACATTATTTTGATTACATTTACGTTACATTTAGGTCAAATTATATTAAATTGATGAAAACACGGTGCACTAATTCTATTAAAAAGTTTGTAAAGGCTCATTTGACCGTGCCCGTTAGTAAAATTAAATGTCACCCCGTCATGTCAAGTAAACATAGACTAACATCAAGTTAGATATTAAAATATTCGTTATATTTTTTTATCCTAGTTAAATAGTGCTGACTAGCTTTTGCCAGCGGCTTTGCCCACTTAAATATAGGTTCTCCATGCAAACTTTAGATCCACGTTTCAACCATTTAGGGGGTGAATTTTAAAAATCCTTTCTTAGTACTCGCTTTACGTCATAAGAGGAAATCTTGTGCTAAATTTCACGTTTCTAGTCCCAGTAGTATCGGCTGTGCGTTGATATGTCAGTCAGGTAGTATCTCCTTTTATATATAGGTATAGACGCATCGTTAGAAGGCCTTCCACAAGGTGGACCGGCGACCTGGCGAGTGTTGCGAGAATCCGATGGATGCGAGACGCACAGGACCTGTCGTTGTGGCGACGCTTGGGGGAGGCCTATGTCCAGCAGTGGACGTCTTTCGGCTGAAATGATAATGATGATAGATAATAACTCATTTATTCATATTTCATTCTATAGAATTTAGAACATAACCTACTACTAGTTTCTATCTATCTCACTCTTTTATTGAGAATTACTCTTTGTACAGCGATCCTTTTATATATTTATTTGGAATCTGAAGACTTCAATGCTATAGAGTACCGTCCTCATTGCAAAGAGTTGCCCTCGCTTCGATCCAATTGATTGCACTAAACTTTGTGCACAGTTCTGCATAAAACTTTCGCGACCATTTTGCATAGATATTCGTGATCAAGAAAGTATAAAAAGTTGAATAGTAATAAAGCCTTGCCTGTTTGTAGGTTCACGTTTATGTATCTGCATTTGCTTTTAGGGAGTAAATGAACTCGTGAACCACTTTTAATATTCCAACTCTGTTAAAAAATACAATCTGCTGTTTCCTAAATCAATTTTACTTTATCATAATCATCATAATTTCAGCCAAAAGACGTCCACTGTTGGACATAGGCCTAGATATAACGACCGGTCCTTTGCGTCTCGCATTCTCGCATCGGATTTCTGCGACCCTCGCCAGATCGTTGGTCGACCTTGTGGGAGGCCTTCCAGCGCTGCGTCTTCCGGTAAATTTCGCAACGCAATGAGTTGTAAGAACCTTTAGTAAAATTTGATCATATTCAGTGAACAGTTAGCCGCAGTTATTTGCATCTGCTACATCTTTGCAAAGACTGCATAATTTTCTACCGACAGTCACCGAGATTGCGCTTGCTCATTCTTTTTTTCTACTCACCTTGATTATGCTGATGCCAGCTGTCTGGATCTCACTGAAGTACAACTGAATAAACTTGGGTGAGTTAATTTTTTTTGTAAAAGTTCATATTCGCCTTGTGTAAATATGACCATGTTTCCGAGTTCCAAGATAATGCGTAATGCAATAAGGCCGCCAATTGTATGTCTTTTAATTTACACAAAAATTGTCCCATTTATTATTTATTTATTTATTACTTTATGCACAAAAAGGTATAAAGGCGGACTTAATGCCTTAGGCATTTTCTACCAGTCAAGCTTGGTGTAAAATAAAAAAATATTCAAGACTGGTTTCATGCCCTGAACTTAAATGATATTTACTTTGCCAATAGGTTTTAAAAAACTCCAGAGGCCAGTGTAATGTAAGCCAACCATTACAAAAACACTGTGTAGTGTATAGAGGTAGGTCATAATTGAAAGGTTCTCAGTTTTCACTGTAAATTTAAACTCTCACAACATGTAATTAGGGTCGAACTTATTGTTATTTTCTGGGCACCGTTCCAAATTCTAGGCTGACTTGGAATTTCATAAAGATCCACTTCGCTGTACGATCTTTGTTACTTTTAGTTTGCAGATTTTCATTTTAATCCTTTCTGTCTTGGAGAGATTTAACGTAATAATATTAGTTAGTAGTAGTTAAAACTTATTATTATAAAAAAAATGTAGGACCTTGCTCATCTCTCATTTATTTAGTAAATACTCGTATAACACATTAGCCATACTTGTCTAGGCTACGAGGTTATTAGAAAGACTTACCATGTCTCTGGAAATTAAAAAGCAACTGAAGGAACATAAATGGGTTTTAGTCAGTAGGTATATGATAATTACAATTACTGAACATTCTCCTCCTCCGCCTTGCGTCGTTTATCTTCAATCCTGAGTTTCGTGTCGTTTTGTGTACTATATATTTTTGCCATATTGGCTTATCTCTGTTGTCTGACCAACGAGCCAGACTTCTGCCTCTAGGTCTTTTCTCATCTACTTTTCCTGTCAGTCAGCATACATCTGTAACAAACCATCCTTACGTTGTTCAAACCTTTACGGTCCGGACTAAGCGCTTCGCTTCGTCGTTTATACCGCGTACATCGAAGGATCATCGTCCGATTATAATTTGGGTGTCTTCAAGGCTAGAGTGAATAGGCTCTTAACCTATCACATACCCGCAAAACGAGACACAATAGTCAAACCATAACAGCGCGGTCTCATAGGACCGGTCGGGGATTCATGAATTAATAAACTTGTGCGCCTCACCATCTACGATTGCATCACTGCTTATCATCAGGTGGGATCGCAGTCAAGTACTAGTTTATATAACTTAAAAAAAATTGAATAAATGATTGATACTCTCTTTCGTTCCACCCAGGGTGGTAAAAGCCATTAGATAATTTCTCAACTTAAACTTGTCAGCTCTTCTGATGTTTTTAACCTACCCCCAAAATATAGGTAAAATATGGGGCAATTTCCAGTTTAATTTGATTCACGAAACTTTTATTGCAGATCAACCATCATCTCTAAACTTTGTAAAACTTCATGAATTTTGTCAGAACTCCCATTTACATGGTAATAATTTTCGGAGGGAAATGATGAATCTTAAAACATGAGTTTGTGAATAAATCAAGTTTAAATTTTGAGACGATAAACATACATGCTTACCTGTTTTAAGGGCATGGGTTGTATGTATAGGGTCGGTATTTAATGTGTGAGTGTAGAAAAGGTATGTAGTACACACCCTCTCTATAAAGTCTTCAGTAAACACAAACTTTATGCCAAATGAGACTTTGATATCATTTCCTTCTCTGAAACACCAAAATTGGAGAGTAATTGCTTAAATACAAAGTTTACAGAATTATTAATCGCAAACATAATTATGAAATTCAAAACTGTAAATAATTCCATCCATTATAACTGCAAAAATTGGTCAAAAGAAATTTTCATCAGGTTAAAGTACTTTAAAATTACTGCCTGTTAGGTTTATAGGTTTTTTTTCTGACCATTCTGCAGTTATTCCAGGTAGTAAATAATAAAACAAGTTTAGACCAAAACAAAAATAAGCCTAGTAAAATATATGTAAACAGAACGACCCTTTTCACAAAAAAATGCGAATTTCGAGTACTACCAACAGAAAACGTACAGGGGTAACATAATTATAAAAACAAAAAACAAATAACGAGGTGTCTAACATCACTAAAAAAACTCACGAACACAAATCCTCGAGTATTTTTTAATTACACACATGTCATTCAATGGTTAGTTATTTTATCTCTTGTGAAAGTTTTAACAGAAGTTTATGACCGCGGAACGAACTAGGAGTTGTTATGAAAAGTGACACTTTTATATTGCTGGTTCGGAATTGTTTTTATGTCACTGCACAGCTTTACGATATGAAAGTTTTGATTGTCGCAATACCAATCTTTATAGATCTGTCCCAACTAAGCTGAAGTTGGGTTACTTTCAAGCTGAATGCACCTGGGTACCAGATGCATTGATTTGGATACTTTTTCTGGTCTACGGTGAAGCGGGAGGGCGTGTCAATCAATTACTGACTAAAACCACACCTATGTTCCTATGCGGGAATAGAGGGATATTTGGGTGGAAATAAACTGGATGCTCAATGCAAGTTAGATGATATTTTAATAGGTGTTCACAGTTTTTAGGATTTTGAACAAGTGAGATGTCATTAAACCGGGCACATTACATAGCTAATTACTGCTGTGATTTACACACTCGTCATTCAATGGTTAGTTATTTTATCTCTTTTGTAAGTTTTAACAGAAGTTTGTGACCGCGGAACGAACTGCAAGTTGTAATGAAAAATATGACACTTTTATTTTGCTGTTCAGAGGTTTATGAAAGTTTTGATTGTAGCAATATCAATCTTTCCAGCCTTTTCTCGACTAAGCTAGAGTTTGCTTCTTTTCAAACCAAATGCACCTGGGTACCAGAAGCATTGATTTAGATGACTTCTGGTCTAGGGTGAAGTGAGAGGGTGTGTCAGACGTTTCCTGAGTAAAACCCACTCCTATGTTTCTTCTTTGTCTTCGTTCTAGAACCCCGGGGTTCTCTTTTCACAATCAATAGGCCTAGTTGACTTAGACCCTGCTGGGTCTCTAAGGTCTTGCCAATATTTCTTTGAGGCGCGCGTGGAACACTACACGCCGTCAGTGACTTAGGCTCGGTCTGGATGATTACCGGACTGCTGGACAGCAAGCTACCTATTTGCTCGCCGTCCGCAAGCCTGCGTCTACAGTGGTTGGAAATCGGACTGCAAATATTTACAAAATGAAATTAAAATTTCAACAATACCATTTCTTTCTAGTCTTTTCAACTCAACTAAGCTAAAATTTGCTTCCTTTCAAAGCAAAACCATCTGAATACCAGTATTTTCGTGGAGGTGTCTATGTATCTGACCTCTACGACCCAGTAACTTAGTTACACGAGACTCCTTTGGCAAGACAAGTGAAAAACTTTCTTGCTTCTGACTATCCATAACCACTGTCAAAGATCTATAGATTACATCCGGGATCAAAGGTAATAACAAGCTTTCCAAGGCATGGAGGAATCTTGAGATAATGGCAATTTTAACCATCAACGGACCGACTTGAGAGAGTAATACTTAACCTTGGAGATCTGCCCGTACGGCTGTTATCTTATAACCACTAACTCCTCGAAAATCAATCAAGCCAGAGCAATACCAGGAGATTAAATTTCAATTAGTCTGGCAATTTTGTTAATATCGAAGCTAGATGTTGAGAAATTTCTGTGCGGTTGTTTTTAAGGTAGGAAATCATCCACAATATGACTTCTTCCACTCTATGTGGAGCGGAAGAGCGTGTCAGGCTTTTACTGACTAAAACCTGTTTATTTTTTGCTTTCATTCCAGGGTCTCGGGGTTCTTCGGGGTTCTCTGTCGGTCAACCCAGGGCCACTAACCCCCAGGCTACATACTAGTACTATAAAACAAAGTCGCTTCCCGCTGACTGTCTGTCTGTCCCTATGTTTAAAATTTTCTCTTTATAATATTTTCTAAAAAAAATCCTTACGACACTTTTTACACCTGGACTCTCATTACACCTGGACACTCTTCTCAAAGCATATTTTTTTACTTTTAAGCAACCGAAACCGCTGATAGTAGCTAGTATTTCGATAAACAGTAACGAAATTCATTTAGTTAAATTAATAACGTGTCATGTTGACCACAAGTCATTAATTTTGCGCGTTCGTAACAATATAACAACATTGTTGTAAACGTTGAATGACACGCGGTAAAACAATCATTTGCATGTTACAAATTGTGTCCGACTTTAAAATTAAAAAACTTTTTTTTTAAATGAGTAAGTATTTTCTTTTACACACGTTTGTTTTTGTGACATAACTACAAAGCAGTTTTCAGATTTCATCATTTACACATGCTATAAATAAATAAATACATTAATTAAAATTTTCAGGCTTGGAACCCATAGTAAATTACAATTTGAAATGTTTAAAATAAATAATAATAATAACACAAAGTCAACATTAATACAATGTCAGATTGATGATTGGTTGATTGATGTGAGATTTTTTTGATAGCAGTTCGCAAACATTGGTTAGTTGAAGGAGATAGGTGTGTTTTTAGTTACTCAAATTCTTATTGTCTCTGTTGCTTCACTCTAGAGCAGGAGAAGACATTAATGATTTCTCACCGCAAGAAAAAAGTGTGTTGCGAGATTGTTAGACTTGAACCTTTATTCCTTTAATTGCTCTTTTTGTTTCAGTCACTCTTTGATGACTCAATTCCTCCCTGCAAAGATTGTGTAGACCATAATTATAGCTTTAAATACGTTCTATCCTCAAATAGACCTAGATACTCTACTGTATTCCCAGTTGAAATCTACAGAGACGTACCTTAGGCATCACTTTAAGTGCTAAACTATCGCCTAAGATCAAACGATGTCTGCCTGCTCAACCCACTAAGACTAAACATTTCAATTCTACCCTCCTAGGGACAGAACCACAAACGGACATCACAATCAAGGCATCTCTCGCCAACACGACAAATCAAATGGTTCGCTAAGACTGCTATGTCCCGCTAGGGAATGTCCCTAGATTTATAGTCTGAGAGTCTTGGGCTTTGGGCTGTCATGCCGAAGCGAATCTTGGAACGGGCTCTTAGACTAATTGTGGAGTGTATTTTGTTTTCAGTGGAATTCTTTTGCAGTCTTGACCCTTTTCATGTGTCGGAAGGAAATGGCTTTCCCGAGAGTGCAATAAGAATATTTAGAAAGTGGTTTAGGGAAGTGTTTTTCTGTTGGCTTATAGTCAGTGCTACCTACATACAATGTATTCGTTTGTTTTTGCTAATTATTCGTGGGCTCGTGCTTGAAAACTATGTCACCAGGTGATGTGATCAACGATGAAACACACTTACCTTGAAGTAATGTACACTTTACAATTAAAGACTCCCAAGTTGTAGCTATTTAGAAATAGTCTCCAGCAGGAAATTCTACTTCAGACTTAGCTAAAAGCATAGTAAAAACTGGGTGTGGGTAAGATTTCCAAAGGACTGAATTTTTATTTGTCTTATTTTCCTGTGCCAAATTGTTACCTCACATAACTAGGTAGAAAAAATCAACAATAAGGATAAGATAGAATTCTAAAATAACCGCAACAGCTCTATCAAAAGCGACAACATAATTTCAATTATAAGGTAATTAATCAAAAATGTGTTTGTAATGCTAAACTCACGGTATGCCTGTCCTTGATATCCTTTTAGGGACAAACCACGACAACTATATACATATGTTCTATGAAATATATGTAGCAGAGAAACACAATGGATATATTTGAGTCCTGAATTTATGAGCGTCACTTGTGTGTAAAGCCGCAGGGCAAACTAAAGGTAGACGCATGTTTGAACACCTTTCTCGATCTCTAATAATAACCATTGTTGTAGGTGGGGATTGAAATGTCTGTCGAAAGTTTCAAAATTTGTCAAGATTTCCAGTTAAATATAGGTTTATTATTATTAATTTAATAGTGTAATAGAAGAACGTTGCTAGTATTCTTAGGTAGGTACTTAAATATATTATTACATTAATAAAGATTTAAAGGCAAAACATAACTATCATGTCATCAGGTATCTTTTTAGCAACAAGACTGCGAGATTATTTGAATGAGTTACCATGGCCTTAAAAGTAAAGAAACAAAGGTGGGTTTTAGTAAGTTAGAGCCTGAAACTCTCTCTCACGCCACCTAGAGTGGGAGGAATAATTATTATATTATTTGAGCATTTCTCATCACAAAAAAAAGATGTTTATATCTGTTATATGCATTTCTGTACGATGAATAAGCAAATGCATTTTTCGAGACACTCTTAAAGAAGACAGAATAAAAAGGTTCCATAACTCAGTTTCTTGTTTAAAATAAAATTTTAATCACAAAGGAAGAACACTGACAAACCGCGCCATTTGAAGATGAATTTAAAAAGTATTTCTCTGTCTCTTTTATACGAGGGCAAGGCTGAACAAAGTTTGAGCAAAAAACAAGGTTGTTGAGAACTTTTCAAGTCACATTTAAGATGTCGCCCCGTTTACAAGATAGAAACCGTCTGTATATTATGGTAATGGGATGGCTGTTTTTCTGTCTGCTTGCACTAATCTGAAATGTTTTTACCGTAGTGATCATTATCAAGAATGCGTTTGCGTTCGTTCTTTTGGGAAACCAAAATGACGTTCATTTAGTATTGAGGCTCACTCCGACTAAAGTTATGAGTAATTGAGTATGTATAAATACCTATTCAGGAACTGGGTTGTAGAGGTCAGATTGATAGACAGAACATCCTCAACATCATCATCATCATCATTTCTGCCGAAAGTTGACTATTGGACATAGGAATCCCCCAAGCGTCATCATAACGATCGGTCTTGTACGTCTCCCATCCATCGGATTTCCACGACCCTCACTTGGTCATCAGTCCACCTTGAGGTCTTCCAATGCTGCGTCTCCCGCTACTACAGAATCTTTCATCTCCATCGACCATGTTATACGAGCAATGTGCTCTGCCCACTGCCACTTACGTTTGGCGACTCTTAAAGGCAGTAAAACGTAAAATTGTGCTATTCAGCTGTATTTAGATGATCTGGTATTGATACACCGGTACATACGTCCCATCTATACGCACAAAACGTTTTGGGAACACATTCATTGTGCATACAGCTAAGGAGTATAATTCCTTACCGGAGTCTGTGTTTCTTGATAGCTACAACTCGGGAATCTTTAAGTCAAGAGTTAATATAAATACATGCGCCTCACCATCAACGATTGCATCACTGCTTACCGTCAGGTGGGATTGCAGTCAAGCACTAGTTTATGGTATAAAAAAAAACATTAAGTGATCTGGTAGTCACCACCACCAAAAATGATAGGATCTAGTCAAAATTCTCACATACTCCAAAGAAACCTCATAAATGATATTTGTAAAAAGATTCTTATTAACCTATTGAAAATAATAACAGGCAAGAAACCTTATTCTTAATTGCTTCTACGTAAAGGTTCCCGGAAAGCTAATGAGGCCACTCATCTAAAAATAATTGTTTCCTTAATCACCTGTAGCCGACCCCAATATTTTACGTGCACCAACAACCTGCTTTACCAATACTTTCCTTATCCCTAAACAAGAAGAAACGTGATTTCCCAAAGTAATCAGATAATATCGAACAAACTGATACCGCACTTGTTATGTTTGGGGTAATAATTTATTTAACTACATCAGAACATGGTGGTCGTCCCACCTATATGCACAAAACGTTTTGAGAACACATTTATTATCCGTACAGCTAAGGAGTGAATATCTCTGTCGGATTCTGTGTTTCTTGATAGCTTGTAGCTGTTAGCCTGGAAATCTTTAAGTGAAGATTAAATAGGTTACTTCAAGGTAAGCGTGCTCCATCGTCAACCGCATCGTTGCTTTCCATCAGGTGAGATAGCGGTCAAGCACGAACCTGGAAAGTTCATAGCATAATCAGAGTACTAATGGTCCTACTGTTGGGACTGAGGCTTTCACTCAAGGAAAGGCAAAGGGCTGTGTGTCCACCACTTGAACCCGGAATGGGTTGGTGAAAGTCACATGTCTTCCAATTTTTGGTTCTAAAACATATCTGTTTCCTCACGTTGTTTTACTTCACCGTTTTGCAGATAGTGGTGATGAAATAAATTACACAAAGGTTTTCGGAAACAAAAAACCCATTTTTGTTTCCGAAAACCTTTTAAAGTTGAAACCAAATCACTTATTTCCTGGTACAAGTTTTGTGAAATATTCGAGTGCATGATGGAAGTAACCGAGTGCCGACAGAGCATTCAGTTGTGTTACCTCTTTTTTTCGCATTTCCTCTTTATCAAACGTTGCGTTTGATGAAGCAATCGAAAAGGGCCTTTTTTAGTTTAGGCTTTATTTGTGTTAAGTACATTTTATTTACTTAGTCAATAAATTATAAGTATTCACATATTTAATGTGTATAAAATACGATCCGATGGTAAGTTCATTTTGTAATTAGTAGATCCCACAGGGTCTAGTTAGTAAACTGCACATCTGACCCAAGATGATTTGACCCAAAATCAAGTTGGATACCTTTGCTCTATCAGATGACATGTAATCAAACGTGACCCTATTCTATGCAATCATAATAAAAGTGGGATACTGACTAATACGTTAGTCAACTCCGGGTGGTGGACTATCACTATTAACATTGATAGAACTCACACACATTTCGCTCTCGCGAGAAACCTTTGTCTCATCATATACCTAGCCTTTTCCTAATTCTATTGGGGTTGGCATGCAGTCAAGCCGGATTTAGCTGAATACCAGTATTTTACGAGGAGCGGCTGCCTACCAGACCTCCACAACCCATTAACTGGGATAACACGGTACTTCATGGCAAGACTGGAGTCAGATTTACTAGCTTCTGACTATCCGTAACGACTGCCAAAGATCTACAAATGACAGCCGGGACCCGTGCTTTCCGAGACACGGAGGAAACTCGTTATGTTAAGATGGTCACCCATCCACAGACCAAACTTGGCAAGCGTTGCTTAACTTTAAATAAAAACGACGCGAGCAGCTGTTATTATCTAGCCACGAGCTCTTCGACGCGAGAAACCTTCGACTGAACACACAAAAAAATGAGAATAGCCACAATAGTAGCGTCCATTTTTATTTTGTTGTAAACTTGGCAGATGGTTTTGATCGTTCGATACCTACCTTGTTTATTTCTATATCCATTTTCTTTGATATTTGTATGTTACACATTTCAACGCTAAGATCCTTTTGTACAGGCCGTTTTATTACAAACTGTCAATGTTACCTACGCTTGCTTGTGACATGTTCCGGAATGTGATTTTGTTATTAGATTTCTTTGATGAAATATTTTGTCATTTTATTTTTTTTGGAAATAGCCTCTTATGTTTCAGGAACATTCTTTAAGTGGATAGCCATCAACTTATTTTCTTTAATAAATAATAGGATCATGATTTTCATACTATACCTACACAAAATTAATTTGCTATCCTTATTTTACCTTTTAATAAAATACAGGTTGAATTTAGATTTATTTGTTTTACTTTTTTTTCACAACGCCAAAGCATCGATACAATAGAAACACCCGAGAAGGGGCTAACTCTGAAACTGATTGTAAAATAATGAACTGTTTATTTTATTTTATTTTATTTTATTTTATTTGGGAAAACAAACAATTGTACATTTTTTCTTACGTCTAAGTTTACAATTTAATAGGTTAACGTACAATCAACAACGTTTCCACATATTACTAGTATAATTTTACATACATAGGTACAGTATGGATGAGAGGTGGGGCTAATCTTAACACAATACAAAATTATTAATTGGCTCTGAGTGCAATAACCAATTCCTTTTTAAAAACACTGTGAGACGACGCAAATATGTCTATGTTAACAAAATGCTGGTTATAAATCTTGACTATTCTGTGAAGAGGCGCCCGCTCACCCGCATTTGTACGACTAGTAGTCGTAGCAAAGAGCGGGTAAGCGCGCGTCCCTCGTCTTATTACAGTTCTGGGCACGATATAAAATATATTATTGACAAGATCAGGGCAATCAAATTTATTGTGTATCAGTCCACGGAGCATTATGGCTTGGAGTAACAGACGCCTTGAACGTAGTGTCAGTAATTTAAATTTCTGCAACGACTGCTCGTATGACAGACGCTTCAAGTGACATTTAAACTGTAATGTTTTCAAAAACTTACGCTGAATTCTTTCCAGTGCTTGATCATATTTTGCATAGTAAGGGTCCCATATCAACTATCTAACTGTTTCCTAAATTTAATCTAATTATGCAAACATAGGAACATAATTTAATAGAAAGACCGAAATAAAGAAAAATATTTTGTTTGGCAGACATAATGGCAATAGCTGAATGACATTTTTTATTATAAAGTTGATCCCATAGTTGTTTATATTCATGAGTATCCACCCTGAATGATGGCCAATAAATCAACAGTCATCCTGTATACCCGTCTAAATTCCCCTAACGACCGGTAAATAACATAAACCACCCATTTACGTTTTTAATTACCACTTTGTTTTCTGCCCACAATCCAAATGTTTTTCATTTAACCCGTACCTCTCCAATAACACATAATATGGTTGAAAACGGGAGTGTTCCCGTATCGGCACCCAGATTTTCGGCACCAAAATTTTTGACATCCAAGCTATTGCCGTTTCGGCACCAATAGGTATTTTAGATGGTAGTAACCCATGCAAAATCCCATTCCAAAATACAAAAACAAAACGTTTTAGGAGCACATTTACTATGCGTACAGCTAAAGAGTGGAATTCCCTGCCGGGGTCTGTGTTTCCTGATAGCTACAACCTAGGGGTCTTTAAGTCAAGAGTGAATAGGTTACTTCTAGGTAAGCGTGCTCCATCGTCGACCACATCGCTTACCATCAGGTGAGAAAGTGGTCAAGCGCGAGCCTATCAACAATAAATAATAATAATAATACATATTGGTGCCAAAACGGAAATAACTTGGGTGCCGAATATGTGGGTGCCAAAACAGGAATACTCCTGAAAACGGGTTAAAACGAAAACATTTACCTACTAATTTAACATTTAAACAGTCGAATTTCGTACGGACTAATGATCAGAATATCAATTTGCTTGTGCTAATGACTATTGATAATTATAATCAACGGGCAATAATCAGCCGATATTATTGCGTGGTGATGATTTGTATTGTTTATTATTAAGTGATTTGTTGCTGTTTGTGTAATTATGTATTAACAATTACCTTGTTAATTATTTAATTTGATGTTGTATTAATGCAGTTAATTTGTCAATGGATTGAAATAATTATGTTAATGCAGTAAAGGCTTCGTGATATCCTAATTTCCATTTTTTCTATCATTATTATCAAAATTTCAGTCGAGAGACGTCCAGTGTTGGACATCATCATGATCCTCCCCTAAGCGTCGCCATAACGTTCGGTCCTGTGCGTCTCGCATCCGTCCAATTCTCCTATAGTTTCTACGATTTAGAAAATTAAAAACGGTCCCACTTTTTTATTTAATTGTGAGGTTTCCGATCAAAAACTTTTTGGTTTTTGGGAAACTGTACATGAGTATAATTTTTTCGATTTTCGAAAATAAAGAATGTTTCAAATGAAAAACATAGTTGAATCATCAGGCACACAGCGATGAGCCACCGGTAGATGGATATCTCACCTGTATCTACGCACAAAACTTTTTCTAAACACTTTTATTGTGCGAACAGCTAATTCTCTTGACTATACTAAAATGTAATTATCTTACAAATAAAGAAATGAAAGAAAAAATATTTATTTTGTACATTTTCATTTTTTTTAGTTTCTTTTATTTTATTTCAATCATTTTAGGGAAGTATATGCATTTGAAAAAAGTTCTAGAACTATACCTAGGAATATAACAATCAATTTCTTAATAATCAGCCATAATCTCACAAACTAAAACAGTGCATATCTAATTAGAATCGTCGGCGTCGGCGTCGGCGTGAGAAACAGAGCGGCGCGGTATTCCTGTGGTGGACCGTCGGGAAGTACTGACGAGGGTTGACAAAGGTACGCCGCTCATGTGGAAAGGTTTAGTAAAACGCGATTAAGGGAAAGGATTTATACTGTTAATGTGGCCGGATATACTTAGGAATACAGGAAGGAAATCCCTTAGGTGTACCCGTATCGCGTAGTAAACAATCTAATATAGAGGAAGAACGATCATCATGCAAGTAGTCGTATTTAGGATTCTGTACCGTAACCTTTTGACAACCAGTTGAACCTTCAACAGAAAAATTTACGGATAAATCTACGCGCAAATTATTTAACAGAAAGATTTTTTATTGAAAATGTAAATACATGGTATTTTCATTGCGTCGGTAGGTAATTGCAGTCAGTGTGTTTGTTTTTTTTTTCTGCATTTTACATTGTAAAATGGTTACTGCGAAGCTTTGAGGGGCTGAAAGCGTCATACTCATAAGTGTAAACAACTTTCACAATAGAGTTAATTCAGTCCAGATTTCGATAAAGCTTAGTACACTGGTCGAGCATGTCCTGGAATAGCATATAATAAAGAAAGAAAAGAAAGTAATAAAACACGTTTATTCCGCCCTAAATAGACGCACAATTAAATAAACATACATTGTAAATAACGTACACTAAAAACAACTTAACTAATAATATACTTTTTATTCCGGGAGCCTACTACACACACTACATATTCCTCGAGGATATTTTCTTGCTATCGCTCTAAAAAACCGCTGGCAGCAGCATCATCAAACAATTCATGATTACTTTCATCCCTTCTAAGAAAGCCAAAGAATTAAAAAGTCACCCACTAAATCAACCATCGCGATTTTTCACCAGAGACAGTTCACTAAAGTGATTAAGCTAAGACATTGGCGGAATCTATTCCTACTTCAATTTCAATCCGGTCTAATGGCCGACCGATTGCGTCCAATTCGACTGGAGCATTGGAATCGTCGGAAGCAAGACGTTGACTAAAATAGCTGTGTCTAGACGTCACTATTAAAAAGTCATACTCCCAGTTGACTTGGCCATGTCTCAGGCAAATGTTTGATAATTACAGTGGGTGGCCAAATTATTAGGGACAGTACCTGAATTTCATAGATTAGTATCAACTTTGATTGCATTTTGCAGGCAAATGGTTGGTTGTAGGTCCAGCTAATATATTTTATTTAAAGACTTTATTGGTTGAGTTAATAAAAACATAAAATTTGAAATCAAATTCTTTTATATATTTTTGAAAAAAAAAGATACGTAATACGATGATTTCGAAAAAAGTCAACTATGTTATAAATCTCACTTTTTAAGCTAACCAACCGATTTTTATAAGATATTTTTATGTGGTATTATTACTGGCATCAGTATTATTATTTTTGATATAAAGCAACATTGTGAGATCGCGCCATTTTTTTTTAAGTGATATTTTTTAACTTTGTTGACTTTTTTCAACATTTGGTGAATATTTGGATCCTCTTGCCGGTGAAAAAAATAACACCAGCTGATTGTAGCCCTTATTAAAGAGTGGCCATTATACCAAAAACCTGCTACAGAAAGCCAGAAGTTGTATAGAGAGCATACCACGATAAATGGATGCTGTCACAAAATACTAGCAATATTTATCCATTTTATTACGTATCTTTTTTTTCAAAAATATATAAATAATTTTGACTTCAAATTGCATATTTTATTATCTCAATCAATGAAGTCAATAAATAAAAAATATTTGCCGAACCTACAACCAACCATTTACCTGCAAAATGCAATTAAAGTTGATAATAATATAAGAAATTAAGTACTGTCCCTAATAATATGGCCACCCATGGTACTTAGCTGGTGAATGATGTTTATCCTTTCTTAACGTTTGAATCCCCAACCGGTCCTATGAGACCGCGCTGTTATTGTTTTACTATTGTGCCTCGTTTCGCGGGTATCTGAGTAATTAATTCATGAATCCCCGCCCGGTCTCATGCGACCGCGCTGTTATTGTCTTACTATTGTGTCTCGATTTGCGGGTATGTGACATTAGTATGTATGTTTGTTAGGAGGATTTTATTCTTTTCTTGTCTTTTTTGAATGAAAAAATTACGAGAGTCAAAAACTGAAAAAAATTACAGTAAAACCTACGTGTAAATAAAGTAATAAAAACGTAAATGCATGGAAATATCATCGCGTAGGTAATTTCAGTGGGTCTGTCTTTGTCTGTTTGTTCTGTTATGTTTAATTCTAGTAAAATTCAGGTTAACATTGAATTTTCAGGCAAACTTTCAGGGACTGATCATGTCGTACTCAAAAGTGTAAATTACTTCCAAATGGGATCAGCCAAATAAAAGTTGCCAATGTCAAAAGACTTTTAACAAACTTTTTACTCTTTTTTTGATGTCAAATTTTTCGACATTATCAACTTTTTTGTTGATTACGTTAGCAAGTCATACCTTTAAATTCTTGTCCTTGAGTTCTTTATTTACCCTAAATGACAGTTACATTTTTTAAAATTTATTTCCTATTTACTTATCCATGTGTTTAACTTTTGTGTACTTATATTAGATGTAAAAATAAACTACCTACCTAATTACACTCGAGAGCAATAAAATCGCACATCATGGCTTGTTATGTTAAGGCAGATTTTGTCATGAATATGAAGAGATTTTGAAAGAAATGCATACACAAGTTTTTAAGACCATTTCATTATCTTTCTAATGATATGAAATACAGTGTAAAAAAATACCCTTGAAAAGTTTTAGAGCACAATATCCAACATATAAGGGTAAAATTACCAAATTTTGCTTTAGAGAGAATGAGAGTCAAACTTAAAATTTTTGGTTAACCAGTTTATTAATAAAGTGTATTCCCTCTCTTAGCCTTAATTACAGCTGTTAATCGATGTCTCATGGACCGTATTAATTTTACCACGAAGTTGTATGGTATAACCTCCTACTCCTCGTCAATGATAAATTGACGCTCTTGGAGTCGCGAAGAAACGAGTTTTTTGCTGTAACTCTTCTTTTAAGATCATTTCAGGTGTGTTCAATTGGATTAAGATCAGAACTACGCACAGACCTTACTATCGCGATGATTTCAAAGTTTTCCATGTAGTGAAAAACTGTTCTAGCGAAATGCGATCTGGTATTGTCGTTCGTTAAGATTTTTTTTTTACCAATAAGCTACACCAGCAGCTTCACAGATTCTCCGAGCATTTTTTTGATGTAACATGAAGCCATCAACCCTCTCGATATCAGGCAGGTATTAGCTCCAGTGTATGAATACAAGTCAGTTTTACTGTATAACATTATGCCACCCCTAAACGCCGCAAAAGCAACATGATTTCTTATGTAGCATTGATAAAATTAGCCTGATGACTTTCTGTAGATCCTAAGGCGTCCATCATGGTCATGTAAGTCATTCTGCACTTATCAGAAAACACCACAGCCGGCCAATAGTCATACACGTAATTTATGTGATCCGTGATAAATTTTCGCCGGGCTTGTCGGGGAGCTGTGGTCAGTTTGGTACCAATTGCTGGATGATATGCAGTCAGACCTGCTTCATCCAGTCCTTTTCTAATTATGCACTGATTTATACTGACATTGCAAACTTCTAAAAGCTTTTGTCTCAGTTCAATCGCATTCGATAGCCAATTTCTCAAAGTACTTGTTAAAACAAAGCAATCATCACGCCCTGATCCTATGCCCCACTGGCTAGGTCCTGGTCGCCGAATGTACCCATTGGTCTCTTGAAACCTTTGGTATACCCGAAGATCAGGGAAACGGCCCAATTTTGGCTGTCGAGCAACTTTATTTGTTTTATGGCCTGTTTTGGGCAAGGTAATAACTTGAACAGCTTCTGCGGGCGTGGTATCCATATTTTTCCAGTAAATTCTTCTATTTCCAATTGAGACGTTATTGCGTGGACGGAAACAGAGTAAAAATTAAAAAAATTACCCTTTTTGTAGCTTTGGGTAAAGGTGAAAGTTGTGAATTGCGAATTAGTGATTTTGGGGAATTGGGTGTATGGTTGATTTTTGTGAATTATGTGAAGGTCAATGATCTTAATTTTGTGTTTCTGTAAAGTTAACCTTGTATGCTTTAATTTTCCTTAATAATTTATACTCCATTTCTTTAGATTTATGGAGATATCAGCATTAAACCAAATTACAAGCCATGTGCGATTTTTTTGCTCTCAAGTGTAGGTAATCGTTAAAACATGTTGTGGTCAAACCATTAAGCTTGAACAAAAATTGCACTCCATATCCTTATGGCTTCATTGGCCAAATAAGATTGTATTAAGAGTATGTCAAATGACTCACATGTAAATGAACTTGAGCCCCTATTTATTCATCTTAGCAATAAGCCCCATATTACATAGATAATAAAAAGCATATTTTATTTTCTCTATTTATTTCTTTTCTTGTGGAATAAAAGCTAGATAGATATACTTGTCTTGTATTCTGTGACACAGCTCACGTAGTGTGGACATAAACAAAAAGAGTATTAAATGTATTATCATATGGTTAAATGTCGTAAACAGAGCTTTTTATGAGTGAATCTTTACTTCACTGGCGTTTCTTATGTTGGGTAGCGTTGGCAACAAAATTGACATCAACTTTTGGGTGAATTATTTTTACTGGTGAAGCTACACATGGTTGGTTGCACAATATAGATAGTGTTAGGGAGCTATCTAAGAAATAAACTCAAAAAAAATGGACTGTAATTTGAAATGAATAAAATTTGGAATAAGTACCATAACGATCGATGTTGGTGAGCGTTTGGAATGCGCGCGCGTCGTCTTTAGAGATCGGAAGCGAAGTGAAGTCCCGCACCCTTGCGACCGTTTGCCGCCTTCCAATATCTCAGCACCAGCTGAAGACTACGGAGTGGCCGAGGACACCCATACTGAAATTGGTATCTACCAATTTCAGTGTGGGTGTCCTCGGCCACTCTGTCCAACTATGATCATAATCTTAAATGATCATAGTTATTTCAGTCGAAAGACATCCATTGTCGGACATAGGCCTCCAACAAGTGTTGCTAGAATGAAAAGTCCTGTGCGCTACGATCCACCAGATTCTCACGCCATGTTTCATATACTTACAGCTTATGGGAAGCGTTTCAACGATGCGTTTTCCGGTACAGAAACTTTAAGGTTTAGGAACAACTTTATTACTCATAAAGAATTAAATAAGTACTTAATTTACTTACTGAGAAACAAAATGTGAAATTGTGGATGTTTGTTACTTAATCACATTTACATGGAAAAGAACATAGGCTACCTTTCATCCCGATTCTTTTTTTTCTGAATTCTTACAGACGAAGTCGCGGGTAGAAGCTAGTTTTTATATAAATGTAAAGTTGATAATTAATTAAAATGAATTTAGATCCATCGAGCATTGGTTCTGTGATCAATATACCCAGCCCACGTAGTCAGTTATATTTGAAGATTCATCGGGCTATATCGGTATCTTTCAATCGCCTGCAGATATCTAGATCAATTTGGGATAGTTAATTTTAGATACGTTATATTAATATTAACGTTTCCAACATACATATGTGGGCAGATACAGAGACCAATACTGTCAAAGTCAGAGGTTTTGTTAATGATTTGTGTGTGAACTTACACGTTCCCAAAAATCTGTATTTCATATTCCTCAGTAACATTTACATTTTCCACAGTCCCAAACTAAGAAAAATTGGGTCAAACATTGTCAAAACAAGCTTATGTTGAGCATCTACATCTTGTCATTTTGTTTTTGATATTTATTTCATAATTTAACCTAAATCTTAATAAGGAAAACAACATTAAAGGTCTAAATAAAAAATGCGGGTTCAAATCCAGTCAGGTGCATTACTTTGAGTAATTTAATTGAATACCACTGCTCTTAAAACATTAACATACAACATACACAAAGATTACGTTATCTTATTATTAAAAAAATATTATTATTAAAAAAGTGAAAGAAAACATTGTGAGGAACCCTAGGTCCTAGAACAAAAAAAATTGTAAACATGTGAGAACCACCAATCCGCACGCACATTCCATCTCCTAGAGAGGAGGCCTGAGTCCCGGGAACATCACGAATAATTATAATCGGCCTTGAAATGTACCCGGGACTTATTTAATATGTTTTTTTAGGTAAAAGACTAATTATAAAAACGACATACCACAAATTGGTCCACAAAACACACAACACATAATGTATTTAGGCAACAAAAACCGTCCTCAATCTAGACCTAGTCTCACTTGTAATTATGTCACCTGACAGCTAATTCGCACCTAGAACACTAATCTAGGTAGAGACTTTAGTTAACCTTCAAACGGTTGCGCGGCGTCGAATCGACCGCACTCCATATATTTACGATCGTGATTTCAAAATTTCTTGTGAAAAGTACGTGTAATTTCTAGTCTTCTTCTTTTTTTACCTGCCATTGTCCCATATTATGTGAAGTCGGTGCAAAACGATTTTTTCTTCCGTTCTTTTCTGTCACCCGTCGTTCTATAACTCCCTTTTCTTTCATATCACAGCTCACAGAATCCATTCATTTTTTCTTCGGCCTTCCTCTCCCTCTCCACCCAGGTATCATTCTCCACTGCTCCTGAAAGACACAGAATGTGTGTGTTTAGATCGCGTCGCAGGCGTCGAAAAGACTACACGCGCCTGCCTCATATATTTTACATTGACGAGGAGAGAGACCTATGAAAGTAAAGGAAAAAAAAAATTATGCCAATTATTCAATCTTTTTAATCATACAAAAAATATACAAAATAATTGGAGTGAAAAGAACAAAAGAGTGAAAATGAAAGCAAGACTCGAAATAGAACTCTGAGCAGAATTGTTTCCTAATCCAAAGAAAAGATTTATCTTTAAAATTTTGTTTTTAATTTAAACAAGTTATTTTTTACTTGATAAATAGATAATACACAGACTTTATGAAGACACACAAGTGAGTACCTGAGGATAAACGACGCTACCGAGGTCGACCTGGAAAGAGATGGCAGGATGACCTAGAATACCTGGAAGAAGTTAGCCTAGTAGTGGGAAAGTATCATCATCATCATCTCAGCCGAAAGACGTCCACTGCTGGACATAGGCCTCCCCCAAAAAAAGTATAGGTAAAGTGGGAAAGTATAGGCTGAATTAAAAAAAAATATAGATAATGTCTGAATACACAAATAATATACTCTCCCATCGGCCTTTTAGGTCCCACGCGATCGCTACTGTTTCAAATAGTCGCGCACCCGTTTGACGGTTAAATTAAATCATAAGTTTTTGTGAGAGCGCAAACACAGTTTATTATACTGTAGCTCGGGCCACTTTGTTTACTTAGGGCCATGTGCACCGACATAAGTTTAAGATAACCATCTGATTAACGTCAATAACCGACGATAAGGAACAGGAAATATTGCTAAAACAGCCGTTTTAATATTAAAACAGTCGATTTGGTGTCGGTGAACATCGCCCTTAAGCTTCTAAATTGTGATCATACGTTACTTTATTTTGGTGCTAAGAGCGTGTTTACGAGCAGATTTGAATTATAACTATGAGCTGTGGGTATGAGTAGGTATTTCTACTTATTATTTTATGTAGTAGACTACTGTTTTATTTGTGTAAAGAAACTTTTTACAGAATTAACGCATTTTTTTTTGTGGAATATTATAGTAGCACCACACGATAGTTTTTGATGCGATTTGCACTAATCGAAAAAATAATATATGGAAGGTTTGTGTATAAAAAGATTCGCCAATAGTGTATAACGAATGAAGTTTTAGAAAGTACCTTATAGGTAAAACTTTAAAATAAATGTATGAAAGAAACAATTTGGGAAGCAATTATGTTGGTAGATCTCGACCCGTAACACTAATAAAATGTCCTTATTAAAAAAAAATACGGAAATCAGTAAAAGCGTTCCGTAAAGTAAGCAAGCGGAGCATCATACACGCTGTCGCACTCACGCACACGGTGACATGACGCGCGATTAATCACAACGGGTGATTCTGTTGGTTTTGACGAGGTTTATTATGAGAGTTATTCTGAATAACACCCAAAATATAACAAAAAAAAAACTAAAATAAATTGATAATATCGACCAGACAACCTTCTGAGATTTTGGGCAGATTCAAAATAATATTTATTTCGCCTTCTTCTATACTATTTCTTTTCATGTCAGCTCAGTCATCTCTTTTAACTAAATCATCTATCACAAAATACAAAACATCCTTTACCAACCACATTCGTATCAAAAGCTCGCCAATACATTTCCACAAATCCACATAGTATCTCAAACATCATGGCCAAATATTAATCTTGTCAATTTTAGCATAACTGGCATAAATTACTGGCGAAACTTGGATATGTCGATAATCAATTAGATATTCCATTAGGTAATTGACACGGACTCTATGTTTCCCTTTCGTGCAATGGATGATTTATTAATATTAATTTATTACGGGTAGTGGTATTTGTATGAATTAGGTATGGCTTTTCGGACCTTTGTTTGGTTAGATTTGTAATATGTATGATGTGGAGAAGAGAAGCATGTATAGGGTAACTGGTAATTAGTGACCGATACTTATAGTCAGGATAATCCACTCCAGTCTTGCCATCAAGTACCGTGTTACCCCAGTTAATGGGTGGTGGAGGTCTGGTAGGCAGCCACTCCTCGTAAAATACTGGTATTCAGCTAAATCCGGCTTGACTGGAAGCCAACCTCAATATAGTTGCGAAAAGGCTAAGAAGAAGATGACTTATAGTCATGATAATAAACAACTTTTACTATGGGACCAAACCCGAAAATACGAAAAAAATCAACTGATCGGTAAATTTTTACCAGCTAGTAGGCTAACATAATATGTTTTTTCAAACAGTAAATTTTTTCGCAACTTCTGTTTTGGTTCTCCACTTTGCCCGATCTTCAACATCCTTCTCAGTAAGGCCATACAATCAAGTTTAAGTCATCATCATCATCTCAGCCGAAAGACGTCCACTGCTGGACATAGGCCTCCCCCAAGCGTCGCCACAGCGACCGGTCCTGCGCGTCTCGCATCCATCGAATTCCCGCGACCGCGAAGTTTAAGTATTGTTCATTAATTACTAGTCAACCTATTATATTAGGCAACCTGTTTACTAGCTTCTGTCAATGGCTTTGCCCGCATAAAAGTAAGTTTCTCTATACAAACTTTTGACCCCCATTTCATCTCTTTAGAGACGTATTTTAGAAAATCCCTTCTTAGTCTTTGTGTTCATCATAAAAGAAACCTTCATGAAAACTTTCAGCGTTCTAGGTCAAAGGGTTTGGCTGAGCGTAGGTGGGACACGGAGTGAAACAGGACTTTGCTTTTAAATACAGATATATTTTGTTTCGTACTACTTTGTGATAAATTAGAATTTGCTGAGGAAAAATAACCTAATAAAATGAAGTAAGCTACCTTGAAATACCTACGTCTATAAATAAGGAAAAACAGATTATGCTTTGATTTAAAGGTAAATAAATATGGTTGAGCGTTTGCCTAACAAAATAATTATCAATAATGTAGGTCGATTTGAATCACTCGTAATTATTATCTTTTGCAAATATTTCACACAAAAATGATTGTATTTGGATTTGGGTATAATAATTAATTTATAATACAAAAAAATTGTAAATTCAATAATAAAAAATGAATTAATAATAGAGTAATTAAAATACGTACATATTATGGACCTAGCATGTCTGAAACAAAAATATTTTATTCCATTTAAATGAAAAAAAAAAACTAGTACGTTCGCTTTTTTTGCTGCCAGTACTGAGGCCTGAATTCAGCACTGTGTCTTCTAGGATACATCGTATCTCATATCCGACACTCGTAAAACTTATTAAACGACCGCTTGCCGAAATATTTTAATAATAATGAAGGGAGAAGATATATGACTTAATTATACAGTGAATCTTGGAATCCAGACTCATCTAAATCAAGGTCTCGATAACAAATGTATTGTAATGTTTTAGAACTCAAGATCTATCTTTTTGGTCTACAGGCAGAGTTAGGCACGCTGTGGTAAATACTCTTTTTGAGGAGTGGCTAGACAGGCGTCACAGCGCGGCGTCTTCATTTTTATCTGTCATAAGTCGTCACTGGATATGGCCAGTCAAATTGTCGGCCAACGCAGGCGCGGGCTTGCGGACGAAGAGCATAGGTTAGCTCGCTTACCAGCCATCAGGAGTCGTCGTGAAGCACGGAAGGGCGATGCCTGATAGGGTCGCGGGAATTTATGAAAAAGTTCCCATGATTCTTTTTTTTTTTTTGAGAGTCTCATGGCTAGATAATAACAGCCGCACGGGTCGATCTTCAATGTTAAGCAACGCTTGCTAAGGTTGGTCTGTGAATGGGTGACCATCTTACCATAACGAGTTTCTTTCGTGCCTCGGAAAGCACGTTAAGCCGTGGGTCCCGGCTGTCATTTGTAATATTCATAAGAAAAACATCCTAAGGAAACTGACATGTCAAAAAACTAAAAATTTTGAAGATATATTTTGACATCTACCAACCCGGTCTCAGTCCGCGTGGTGGATTACGAGTCATTCCCTCTTCTAAGAAAAGACTAAGTCCGCAGCATGTTCCCACGTATTAAAAAATGCGGTTAATTCTGTTATGCTATAGAAATTACTTCGATGTCATCAGTACTTTCACATTTAATCACATGACTCTCTGACTAGATAATAATGTGAGGAGGATCTAGAGGAGCTCGTGGTTAGATAATAACAACCGCACAGGTCGATCAAGGTTAAGCAACGCTTTCCAAGGTTGGTCTCTAGATGGGTGACCATCTTAACATGACGAGTTTCCTCCGTGCCTCAGAAAGCACGCTAAGCCGTAGGTAGCGACTGTCATTTGTAGATCTTTGGCAGTCATTACGGATAGTCAGAAGCCAGTAAATCAGACTCCAGTCTTGCCATGAAGTACCGTGTTACCCCAGTTGGGTTGTGGAGGTCTGGTAGGCAGCCGCTCCTCGTAAAATACTGGTATTCAGCTAAATCCGGCTTGACTGGAAGCCGACCCCAATATAGTTGGGAAAAGGCTAGGTAGATGATGATGATTCATTTTTTTGTTTTCGAGGGTAAACCATTGAATACAAAAGGCGACTAAAGACAAAGGACACTTTAAAGTCTGACAACACTCCTCGCTCTACCGGTAGCAGTCATTTGATAAAATCCTACCTCAACAAAAATTCATTCAAGTAACCTTGATGGTTGATGTTACAAAACTCCCAGATTATTGTAATTATTATGAAACCCAGACTCTAACAAGCTACCTAGCTACGCGGTAGGCATAATGTAATATTGAATGTACCCCTATCTTGAACAATGCTTAGTCACGAACATCGATTCTAAACCGAGATTATAAGGAGATTATAACCGAGCCTGTTAGCTTTTATTAAGATTCATGACTAAACTTAATACCTTGATCTGATTAGGCTTGAAAATCCTCCGACTTAAACCTAGATTAAGGTAGACTGATTTTTCCTTAGGTCGGTGAAGGTCTTGAGAATCTGATTAATGGGACTCGTACAGGACTGGTTTTTGTGGCGACACTTGGAGAGGCTTATTATTTGGTAGGAAATTATCCAATGACCCCTCCTGCTCTAGGCATAGTGGCAGGGCACGTCAGACTTTTACTGAATAAAAACCCGTACCAGTTCCTTCTTTGCCTTCGTTTAAAGGTCCCGGGATTCACTTTCCCTATCACTATCCATTGCTCACCGTCCGCAAGCCCACGCCTACTGTGGCTGGAAACCAGGGTCGGGATTCCGGCAGCTGGGGTGTGAAGGCCATTCCCTTGTGCGGGCAACCATCTCCTTCGCTAGTATTACTGCTACGCAGAAGGAGGCGATCGCCTGTCATTCCTCCTCACTCCGGACAATAGCCTGTCGACCCAGCATTCCTCGAGAAGTCGTTGCCGCCGATCTCCCGACGAAGACACGGTGGTGTTCTGCCCAAGCGGGCTACACCACCACTATGTCCTCCGGGCGGTCATCACAATGGTGATACCCGAGCGTTTCTTCCGCAGGACTTTTCGTTGATACAACACTTGGGGAAGCCATGTCTTTCGCCTGAAATGACGATGATAAGGATGAATTCTAGATTAAGTTACATAACGCCAATCAATCAACTGCCTATCGCTTTTTTAAGTTCTATTCAATATTTTCTTATTCAATGTAGTAAGCCTGGTGTCAGTTTTAAGTAAAAATACTGAAAATGATTGATGTATGACTTATTTAAGTAAGTTAATTTTATTCAAGTTTTAAGAATTTGCTGTACCTCTTTTATGGTGAAAATAGGTAAGTTTTCTATTTTAAAATTAATGTTTTGGAGGTAGGTGGACAAAGAGTAAAGTCCCACATACCTTCGTTGAAAAGGGAGGATCCTCCGTCGGGACGGGTGCTATGTCCGGTGGGCTACTGCCCGATAGATGATTTCGGGCTGTTGTATCTATTCAAATCGCGCGGAGAACTTCGCTTGCGTGATGCAGGATTCTGTGACGCCATATGTAGTAGATGTGGCTAAATCGTGAAAAAGTTTTTTTAGCGTTGTTTTTTCTAGAACAAACTTACCTCGCTTTGTCTAGAATTTTTTTTTTATATTCCAATATTGAATGAATAATTCGTTTTCCTGGAGAAAGATTTTTTCAATTTCCTTACCAAAATAAAACCACAATATCGTCTATTTTCTCACCGATAAGAGTGCACTTGATTTCCTCCACCCCACTTGAACCATTATTTTGACAACGGATTTCCGCAAAGTAATTCCTGGAATCAATAAATGGTTCTTTCTTTTTTTGGGAGCGTATTATTAAATAACTTCTCTGTGTAGAATGAGAGAGAGAGTGCCAAAGTTTATTGACTAATACCTGTCCGCCTTTACTTTATAAAACTGCTTTAATGTATTTCCCATTTAGTTTCGATTTATTTTTTATTACATTTTTATTTGACATTATTAAATTATTATCTACCTTACAAAATGTTTGAATTTACTACAATTTTGCATGCCTAATTTGGTAAAACACAATTTACTGAGCATTCACTTGACATCCAGAAATGTATTATTGATTGTATTGTGTTTATGCAATAAAGATTTGACTTTGACTTTGCTGTGACTCTTTCCAACAATCCGGGCAGTCCTTTATGGTTTTTCATTGAATAGCCTATCCACTTTCAGGCAATATTATACGACTGTCCAATGTCCATCTATCAATTGTATTTGTCTAATAATAGATTTGGAATCATACTTCCTACTCCTTCTTATATCACACAATTGGAAGTCTGTCTGTTTGTTAATCAATCACGCGTCGACAGCAAAACGGATTTGAATGAAATTTGGAACACGGGAAGACAATGACCTAGATTTGTTCAAGAAATTTTATCCTGTAAGCTCATTGTTCTCGTGACACAATTTCACAATTTCCGACATTCACGCAAGCAAAGCCGCTGTCAGAAGCTAGTTAATGATAAGGATAATAAACAGGAAAATGTAAAGATAAAATTTAAGAGGGAAATACATGAAATGTAAATACATTATTCAATCTATATTTTGTTGCGAACGGGATTTCCTGAAGATAATGATTTTTCCGTCTGTTTTAGTATTAGATAAATTTAATTTTATATTTGAAATAGCTAGCTTGGTGAAGTATAGAACATTTTGTGTTATTCTCACTTTTCACTTTATAGTTGTAACTTTAGATGTATACGTTAAGTTTTAATGTTGGAAGGATAAACTTTTCATTTATTAAAAATAAAGAACTTCCATATATAAACTTTTATACGAGTATAACCTATTTAAGTAACTTCATCAGGATATGAATTTTCTAAATTCTATTTACACACTAGTCTGCTTGGTTTTCATATGTTTTGACCATCACAGATAGGCTGTATAGACTTTAAAAGCGACTTTAACCCCTGAGTTTGTTTCGTGGTTTCTTCTCAGGGTAGTCAACTAGGAAACGCGGGCCTCATCTAGTTTAAACTGACGAAAAACTTGACACGTAAAAATTGCCAAGTGCCATAAACTAGCGACTTTTCTTCTTTTTTTTCCTGCCTTTGCCCCGTTTTATTTGGGTTTAGCGCAAAACCTTTTTTCTTCTATTTTGTCCTCTCACCCGACATTCTATCATTACCTTTCTTCATATAATTTCTCACACAAAAAATCGATGGATTCGATTTTTTCTTTAATCTACTTCTCCATCCATCCACATGTATACTCCGAACTCTTTCGGTAACATGCTTGAAAAAAATAAGGATCATCTGCCCATAAAATTGTGAATTCTTCTCGAATTGATTTTAAATATTTTTTCTTTATTTCACCAGTCAAACCATTTCTTCAACAGCAAATAATTTTTAAAACAATACACCTACTCGTATCAATACGCTTATCGCACAACCATTTTATTCAGTGAAGCAATAAATAACACAATCTTTTAATAATAAATCAGCTTAATAAATACATAAAAAATATAACAAAGCCCAAGAGGGATTTATATCAATATTTTAATGAACCAATTACTTGTTCAGGGAATCGCGATGTCCAATGATACTGTATTTTTCTCTGGTAATAATTGGAAAGGAAAATAATGATCTGAAAACAGATTCAGCGGAGCTTAACGAAAAGGTACCTGTTACAGGTATTGTTATTTTATACCGGAGTGCAACCAAGTTTTTTTAGATAGTTACTGGTGCTAACAAGGCAATATCTAAGGCAAATAAATCCAGAAATGAAAAGGACTCAATTTCATTTATGTAGATGTTTGTTGTGATCATTTCAATTCATTTTTTTAATATTATTATTTAAACAAGAGCTTGACTGCGATCCTGCCTGATGGAAAACAGTGATGAAATCGTTGAGGTTAAAGTGCACTAGTTTATTGAGAGCCTATTCACTTTAGCCTTGAAGACAACCAAAATATAAAATCGGCCACAAAGAACGCAATTTTAATTGAGTTTGTTTTGATTTTGATATTATGTTTGATTTCAATGATTGAGTTTGGAATATTGAATTGAATACACGTCCGTGAACAGTAGGCCTAAGTTTTTGTTATATCATTATGGGACTGAAATGTTTTGGTTACTTAATAGTTTTTTGGTAAATATAGCAATCGTCTAATGTTACTCTGTGTCGATATTGAACCTAAATGTCACTGCCCTATTAATTGATCACGTATGAGGTTTCCATTTACAAGATAAAAGGTTACAGGTTAAGGGATGTCCTCGTGAATTGATTTTGAAAAACACACATTGAAATTTGATAAGAATAACAACTATTAAAATAGTAACTTATTTATTTGATAGACAACAAAGATCTACTAAAGTGCCCTTATAAAACATTGTAGAACTTGTCGGTACCTATTACTAAACCACAGACCTCCTGAGTACAGTGACGTGCATGATTATATTCTGTCCCTTGGGACAACTTTCCACTTTCACGCGGCCGTAACCGTTGGCTAGTTACATGAAGATTAGTTCCTAAACTTTTTTAATATTTGATAATATCCTATTATAGTTTGCCAAATGAAATGAAATCCTTGTATGATTATTCTGGCAAGTAGCTTGAAACAGAAATTCTGAAATTATACAAAAAACAAAGAAATAGATATTTTATTTCCTTCTCTCTCAAAAGGAGGTCAAAATAAAAGAGTAGCGCCTAGCAACTCGATTACATCAGTAGCTATGCGGGCTTGTTTTTGTTATCCTGGCTTAGTAAGCACAAATGTAAAACAATACATGTGTGTAATTGTTTTTATTCTTCTTCTTTTCGTATCGATGCTCTCATTAAACTGTTTCTGCCCAGTATTTGGCAACCTGTATGGCTTTGGCATTGGCCTCGTTTAGATCCTGCAAAGTGCAGGTGCTTGTGCAGATTGGATAGCGTAGCAAGTGCCGCATGTCCTGGGTAGTTGCTGCACATTGGCACTGCGTTAAGGATAGGTCGAGAAAGCCCCATTTGGCCATGTTATTTTTACAGCGGCTAACCAGGGTACGCCGCTGTAAAAATAACATTAACCGATTGTTAAGAGATTTCCAGATTGGCCACTGTAGTTCGCTGTTTCGAATGTTTTTTATTGAAATTATTAAATAGTCGTCAGTTCACAAAAAATAAACAAATTAACTAAATGATTGCCGTAACTTTATACGTAACTTTTTTTGTAAATTAAAACTGTCGACGCAGATCAGGCTCGAAATATTAAGGTGCTACGATTATCAAACTTCTTTTTCCCTACAAAAATGCTCCAATTTGAAATTGATAGAGACTTACATTTGAAATTTAGTGAGCAGTTTGCTCACACGCTTGTTCGTATAACATTTTAGGGCGTTCTTGCTCACAGGTTACCTACTCGTTAGTCTTATAAATAGGTCATGAGTGCCTCACAGTTTCGCTAATTAGAACCGGTATAGCGTAATGCTAAGCACCTGTTGCTACTAATTGCGAACTTTCATGCAAACTAAAGATTATTTATTATTCATCTAGGTAAGTACTCGTTAATTTTCTACAAAGGCTTAGGCTTAAGGCGTAGGTACCTATTTGTATTTAAGTAAGTACTAAGAATGTTTAGATTTTATAGGGGTTTAGTTTATTGCTGCTAAACCACAATAATCCAGACTCCAAACTTGGAGCTGGAGCAACTTTTTATTGTATGTCGTATAAACTAGTGATTGTCTGCGTTCCCACCTGATGGTAAACAGTGATTCAATCGTCGATTGTCAGGCGCACTAGTTTATTAAGAGCCTATTCACTCTAGTCACACACAAAGAATTTAATCAGATGGGACGACTGCAGCAGATGAATAATTGTTCTAGTCCTTCCATGCACGCAATTTATTTCAAAAAAAAGCTTCTCACACAGACCCAGTGGCGAGATGCCGTGGTGTACTGTGGTAAGCAACAGCAGGCCGAAAGACGCCTTCTTCTGCTGACATTCTATTAAACACTATCACCACCCACTACTGCTACCACTACTACACACACACATACACAACACACGCACACTAACTCATTCTATTATTATGATTAAAGTTTGTAACGGTTAGTAGAAACTACAGTGGCATACTTCGACGTGACACGCTATGCTGTAAGGCGCTGGAACGCCGCGGTATCTAAACAGCTAGAGTACACTGACTGCCAGCAAAATCCTTTGCCATCCGATCCCAGTCTGCATTAGCCTTAACTCACCTCAATTTAACTCTAAACACGCCTTAATTTTACCCTAAACACAGAAACACTAATTGTTTCAAAACAATCGACAGTCGTGCTCCCAATTCTGCCAAACTTTCTTCCACAACACGAATACACCAACATTCTGACAAACGTTGGTAAAACAGTTCCAATATACGTTGGTAAAACAGGAAAGTTGTTCACAGGACTCATTTCATCAGTCTGTCTTTTGGAGCATGCAGTAATAGCGGAGTGTACGAATTGGTTCACATATTAGTCAAGCTCGGAGCGAAAACACAAGTTTGTCTTTGCACTTGATAACACATGCTTGAATAGTCACGTGTAACCAAATATGTTGGCTTTTGCCAGCGGTTCCGCTCGTGTAGAAGTCGATATTTTTTTTAGACTTTTATGCCCCAGTGCTGGGTAAAGGCCTTCCCTGTTTCCTTTCAAACCTTTCAGTCTTTCAAAGCTCTTGAGTATTTTGCCTCGGAAACATGATCAGATCGTCACACCACCTTTGCAGTAGTCCATTTCTATCAGAACGCTTAGTTTTACAGAATAAAATTACTCTTTTGTTCTAATTCAGGACACAACAGTCTATCTGGTCTGCAAGATTGTTTGAAAGAGTTACTACTGCCTTAAAACACAAAGTGCGTGTGAAAAAATCCAGGTTGGTTTTCGGTAAAAACCTTCTTCTCGCTTCTACCAGAATGGGAAAAGTTATTTATTAACCAGTCTATTAGCATTCCCATTGAGATCTCATTGATAAAAAAAGTAAGTTCATCATCCAAACACACTGACCAACAAAATATATAAGTAGTAAGAGGCAGTCCGTTTTATGACTCTTATCGCTTTGTCATAAGGTATAAATCGCCATACGCGTCCGCTATATGAAACAACTGGACAACGAGATTGGTGCTCAAATAGTTTTTTATGTCGATGATGGATGATTTTCGGAGAAAATTGAGGAAAACTGCAACTTGATTTGTAAGGGTCAGACAAGGAGGTATCTAAATTGGACATTTTTGTGTGTCGTTTCTTGCGGGATTCATCGTTGAATGGACGTTGTATTAGGTCTATGAAAATATCTAGTGGACTGTGAAGCTTTTACTTGTTAGTTTGGTCGTGATCTTTTTAGGGTTCAGTAACCTCGGTCGGCAAAAATGGAGGCTTTATTGGATCACTGTATTGTCAAGAACCTTTTTGTCAGGAATGCGTAAAGATATCAAACTAGTATTAATGTCAAATACTCAAATATATGTTATCTCTTAGAGCACTAAAAAGTTCAAATTTCTAAGTCATTGAAATCTAAAACGGCCGTGTATGCTTCGTTTAGGCACATATTTTGACACTCACAAGGAAATCAAAACGTACAGCGTACTTCCCGTTGACCCAGTTTGATTATGTTCATATCCACAAAGTGCCTTTCATGTCAATATTTTGGTAGATTCACCGCATTTTCTTTGCTCTAGTAGTTACTAGCCTGCCTAGCCTCCTCTGTCTTTGCCCAGCAATAGAACAGTCTGTTATGTCTGCAGTAATGACCAAGATTTTCCAAACATCCTTCTTCTACAATGTCTGGATAAGGGCTGATTTATGGGCATCTAAATCATCTAGCTACCTCTGTCTGGACCAGGGTCCAGATGGTGCCTTTCATCTGCAAAACTTCATTAGGTGGAAACTAATAACAACTTAGTTTTGGCAAGACCCTCAGAAGACCTTAAGGACAATACATTGAAGCAGTGTCTGCTTAGTGTTTTATTCCCCATTTCCCAATTACTGGGTCAATATCGCATCTCTTCATGTGTCTACCACAATTACTCTTTACACACAAACTTCCTAAAGGCAAATCCTGTCTAAAGCACACCCAACACATTACTTCAACCGAACCCACAACTAACTCAAAACTGACGAACGTCGAAACAAGAAGTTAACCGCAGTCATTAAGTGTAAACCGCTTTGAACTAAGATCATCAATCAAGGCGTCAATACCAACCCCCAAATTGGCAACTTGGTTAAACCGATACAATTAGAGGTAACTTGGTTTAACCACCATCAGGATATAATATTTTTTGCGAGGAAGCTGGATTATTTGAAAGGGTCATCTCGGCTCTGGAATGCAAAAAGAATTTAAGGAATAATGGCGGGTCTAAGCCAGGAAAAGTCTGTTATTGCATGATTTCTCACAATCAGGGTTTGAGCAGAATTTGTATTTTTTATGATGGTGTTAACGCTGAATCAATTTATTTGCATACTCCATTCACAAAAGCAGCCTTTACGGGAGTTGGTCGTTGATGTTGTGCATTGATCATCGCGTCGGCTGATTCAATTCCAGTCCAGTCCATTCCATTCTAGTTATTCAGATGTAGGTACGAAGCATTTAGTTGAGTCGTAAGATTCAATATAAATATATCTCAGAAAAGTAAGTGTATTCAGTTAGGTACCTACGTCTTACTACTATAGTAAATTTCAAAGTCCAAATAAAAAGAGAATAAAACTCAATGTTTACTACATCAATTTAAACGTCTATAGCTCTAATGTTACTTAAGATCTTAAACTTGAAGCAGTTTATTGCCAGGATCCGCTTCATAAAGCGTTTTACGGCCATCACAATAATTATTATTACAATTTCGCGTACCTTCCTACCTTCCAGGCTATGGATTATACGAAAAAGAACCCTCGGGCCCTGGAACGAAGGTTAAGATGGAATAGGAGAGGGTCTTACTAAGTAAAAGTCTGATACGCTCTAAATCATTATGATGGTTCAACACCTAAAAAAAATCCAACCTTGAATAATCTCCATAGGAGTTGAGATAAGACAAAAAGAATAAAAAAATTGATAGGTAAACCAACTGAGATTGCCCCATCATCAATTTCCTTCTAAGTACGATGACTTATTTCATCTCATCATCAACATTATTTCAGCCGAAAGACGTCCACGGCTGGACACAAGCATCCCGCAACTGTCGCCACAAGGACCGATCGTCTCATCTATCAAATTTCCATGACCCTCATCAGGTCATTGGTCCACATTGTGGGAGCCCTTCCAACGTTACGTCTTCCGGTGCGTGGTCGCCACTGACATACGTCCCCATCGACTATCTGTCCTACAAGCAATGTGCTCAGCTGCCCACTGCCGCTTTAGTTTGAGCCCGAAGAATCGGGGCTATGTCGGTAATATTGGTTGTCTTCATATATATCTTCATTTTTGGTATAGTCACACAAGGAAACTCCAAGCACCTCTGCTTGGAGTTTCCATTGCCCTTTGAGTCACTATAAGCCTTCTGATGAGGACGGCGCATTATCGTTCCGCGCGCACTACAAAGAGATGGGGGCCCGACAGGGTCTATGCCTTCTGGGGCCTGGGTTGACTAAAGAGAACCCTAGGACGCCGGAATTAGGGCAAAGAAGGAACAGAAGTGGGTTTTAGTCAGTAGATGTCTGACACGCCCTCCCGTTCCGCCCTGAATTGGAGAAGTCATTTTGATGATTCCTTAAAAAAAGCCTTCTGATGAGGCCCATTGTAGGCGACCACGACTCACCATTTCATCTAATCAAGATAAAATAAGTACGTTCTGAGTTAGCAACAGACCTATTTTCGAAGCCCAGCCATCACTCTATCAGTGCCAATCTACAGAGCACATCTAAATAATGGTTGCCCCGCCAACTGTGAACCGGATCATGAATCATATTGTCACTGTGAGGACAGCTTTCAATTATCGATAACATTCTGGTAGTAACTGTCCGCTATGGTACCTCGGAATGATTTATTATTTATTTCTCTGTATACTAGCTGACTCGGTAGGTCGTTGTTCTGCCATATAAATTAACAAAGAAAAAATGGGGAGCTACCAAGTATTAATGCAACACTTTGACTGATCTTTTTGGTTCGTACTATATAGTCCAGTCATTTTAGTACTTTCACCTCGGAATTCGAGATACCCAGCTGTAAGTCTGTAAATACTTGTATATTGACACCCTAAAAGTTGTCTCAAAACCTAAATATGGTAGGGTGTACGCAACTGTGAAATTTCAAGGTCAAAGGGCCCAAAAATCGTTTTTTTTGCACTTTTTTTGTAAATATCTCATTTCCTAAAGGTTTTTTGCTATTTGTATATTTAACAATATTGTAGAATACAAAATTCTCTACAAATTTTGTCCACAAAACTTTTTCCTACGGTGAACCGTTTTCGAGATATAGGGCGGAGAGCGCACGGTCACAGCATCACTTCAGGTCAACTGGTTCCTCCGGTCGACAACGCGCCATATAAGTTGATACTATCGATAAATAAATGATTATGAATATTTGACAATTTTTATTAACTATTATATTATATTTTATGATTTTTTTCCTAACCTATCCACTTTTTATTCAGTATTAATTATTTTAACAACACTTACCTGGCGTGTCAGACGTTTACTCACTAAAGCCCACTCCTGTTCCTTCTTTGCCTTTGTTCTAGGGCCCCAGTCAGTGTACCCTTTCACATACCCCATGGCCCCAGTGGATTTCGACCCTGCCGGGCCCCTACGATTTTCTGAAATGTTCTTGAAGTACGCATAGATCATTACGCGTCGTCGACGACTTGAGCACAATCCGGATGGTAATTGGACGACAGGACGGCGATCTACGCATTGCTCGCCGTCCGCCGTCGCCAGCATGGGCTTGTGGAAGGATGTACGATGGAAAGGAGCAGTGCGTACTGAACTGAACTCACTTACTGAGAATAATTAGTTTCTCTTACTATGCTATGCTTTTTTTAATTTAAATATCTCTATCTTTCTTTAATTTTCAAAGTAAATAACTAGGGTATGTCATTTATTAATAGAAATTGTAGCAAGAACCTATTTTGGGCACGAAGGAAAAGTGATTACTGTTAACAATAATTTAAGAAATTAGTTTCTTGTTTTGAACTTGTATGGATATTATTTTTTTGTGGCTGGTTTTCATAAAGTAGTATACCATTTTGGAATCTTGATTAGTTGCACAAATTTTTAAAAAAACTTGCCATAGTAGTGTTCATACTTTTTTTTTAACCAGGACAAGCTAAAGTTGGCTAAAAGTAAAAATCTTCAATAAATTTGGGTAATCACATAAGTTTCATTCATTTTTGGGAAAAATCTAGAGGAATTCTGGATTTTTTAAGAATAGCAGTAGATAGCAGTTTTATTCAGGTTGTCGCTACAAAAAAAAGAACAGCAATATTTAAACAACTGTGGTAATGGTAGAGGAAAATATCACAACAGATCTAAATTTTAAAAGAATTTGTTTGTGTTATTTCACTTATTACTTAAAAATTGTGTGAAATTTTTTTGTATTTTTCTCCGAATAGTCACGACTATTCATACAAATATTTATAATCATTGATTTATCGATAGTTCATTAACTACATATACATATATGGCGCGTTTTCGACCGGAGGCACCAGTTGACCTAAAGTGATGCTGTGACCGCGCGGTCTCCGCCCTACATCTCGAAAACGGTTCACCGTAGGAAAAAGTTTTTTGAACAAAAATTGTAGAGAATTTTATATTCTACAATATTGTAAAATATACAAACAGCAAAAAACCTATAGGAAATGAGATATTTACAAAAAAAGCGCAAAAACCCGATTTTCGTGACCCCCGACCATGAAATTTAATAGTTGCGTACACCCTACCATATGTAGGTTTTGAGACAACTTTTAGGGTGTCAATATACAACTATTTACAAACTTACAGCCGGGTATCTCGAATTCCGAGATTCTTACCTTAATTGAGCTAATTTGACTGGACTAATATCTATTGTTTAGATTTGGACTGGGATGATATTATTGAAGCTAGGATTTTTTGCAGGTTCAGTCCCTCCCTTACAGAAACTTTATATCTTCCGATATAGCAACTTCTGGCTACAGGTTGTCTATATACCCAAGATTTCAGATTAAACCATTTGACCATGACATTTTCAATTTTAATATGAGTCTTTCTGAAACTTTAATTTTCCAAAAGATTTTTATTACCATTTATTTATAAATTAGTTAAGTATACATTGTAGAAGACTAGCCTAACCGCGTCAGGAAAGTGACGTCATTGTTATCACTTAATATCAATAAGTGAAAATTTGGGTTTTAATTTTATAAATATGATTTAATTGTTACTCCAGTATGAATATGCCTTTGTTTTACAGTAGCACTGATGAATCATTATTTTCTTAACACGACTAGACTAAGAGAGTAACACGTATGTATTTATGAATTTGTTCATGAGTCTGTTTGTACCCAGTAAACATTTAAACATTAATTTACATTCAAACAACATGATAATATACCGAATCACTTTGACAGTTTATATTTTATAGCCTGCTTTGAAATAATTAATACGGACTCAAAGAGTTTTGATACTATTTATGAACGCAGTGGTAGAGGGAACGTTCAAACGCGTGGGAACATTAATATCGTTTTACACTTTAATTGGGTATTAGGTACTGAAGTATTATTGTACATATTTGTGTTCGTTTGTAGGATGTTATTCTTTGGTATTTTGGGTACAAAATGTTAGTTAAATACAGCTAATACAATATAAGAACTTGTATACATTCTTAGGTCACAAGTCGTTGAGCTTGTTAGTAGTCCTTAGTTGAGCTTTACGAATACTGAAAGGAGACAGGCCCACTCAAACTTATGGTTCTTTTCCTCCAAGTCTATCTCAGACCTGCATGGTTTTAAAGTGAATTGTCCATTGGGACTTTAGTCCTTAAAGCAAATGGATAATTCACAAAGAGACTTTGTTTCGGGGTCTGAGTTGGTTTCGGAGTCTCTTCTCAAAATAGTCGTAGTATGTCAAAAACACTGTCCTTATCTAGGTTAAACTGATGAAAAAATTAACCTATAAAAGTACGTGACGTGCTAATGCATACGCCAACTATGTTTCTAAATCATCTGTTTCCATTCAAATCCAAGAGCCTAGATACTTTATACCCCAAACGTGGGCTCAGTTTGTCTTAAGCTTTATAAAGATCAAATACCAACTAATCCTATGATAAAAACAAAAGACGCTCATAAGTGAACGCAGAAATATGGCAACAAAATGTTACGTGCAAACATTAAACTCTATTACGTTTCATATTTCGGAATTACTACTAAGTGTGTACTAACACCATAAATGTTTTTGCCAAACGAAAATGGACCTTATAACCCAAAACGTGCTCATTTCAGCCAAGTAAATATCAAGTTTAATATCCCTGAAGCGTAATAAATAAATACACAATATAAAAAATTATGTTATGTGAGTGTGAAGTGAATTTTTGGCCTGAAATAGGGCCGCGACTTAGGAAGTGTCGTTAAGTAAATCCGTCTTAGCTGTTTTAGTGTTCCGTGTTTTTTTATCGTTATTAGTTAGGCTGTTGTTTTTCGCACATGTTCTAAATTGTTATGTGACATAATGTTTTATACTAAACTGAAAAAAGTATTTTCGAGTGTGATTAAATAACAAAAATTCACACACATTGGAATCTCTCGACCCTAATCAAATTCGATAAATAATCTAGTGGATGCACCGATCTATCTTGTATGATGTTTTTCCACGCTGCTTCTTCCGGTAGATGCAAGATGCACAAGATCGGTCGTTATGGCGACACTTAGGGGTGTTTATATTGTATTTACCATCAGGAGGGATCGTAGTCAAGCACTAGTTTATAACAATTAAAAAAAAAGTATACATACATTGGAATGAGATTTTCGTTCACCTTTTATTTTTACACAACGATAATTATAACTTTTCTTTGAGTCTTAAAAACTACAATATTTTACAATGTAGAATATTTTTTTTAGACTTTACAAATGTGAGTCAATTAAATGTCTCGATGATGTAGGCATGTGTATTAGATGATTAAGTTACCTTCGAAATGATTGACGCTGATACACGCATCATATTCGTGAACGGTTGCCGTGAGTTGAGGCTGTTCATCTTTTATTTGCCACTGCATAATTTAATGTTTTTATTTTGCCTTTTGTTTTATTATGTCATCAAGAAATACTCGTATGTAACCAAGATTTTTGTAATATAATAATTTTGTAATTGTAATATAACTAAATCCTACTAATATTATAAATGCGAAAGTTTGTGAGGATGGATGTATGTTTGTTACTCTTTCACGCAAAAACGGCTGGACCGATTTGGTTGAAATTTGGTATGTAGTTAGGTTATACCCTGGATTAACATATAGGCTATAGGAAAAAAAACGAAGCGTGATCTTTTTTATTCTTCGATTTTGTTGTTGCGGGCGAAGCCGCGGGCGGAAGCTAGTATTATAATAAATTTTAATTTTTTTATTTTAACTTTAACTTAATTAATTTAAACTTTCGCGATTTTCTCAATAGACTTTTACGTTTTGGAATGTGCAAGCTTTACCTTTCTGAATGGCCATATTTTCGACTTTAATTAAAAAGTGCCTTGATTATCCTACAATTAAAATACAAAAATTGATTCCAATTATGATCGCTATAGACTTTGAACCATCCAACCACTGTGCTCAAAACGGGGACATATTATTATTTGAAAAGATATAATGCAAAGATGATTTTAGACAAAGCAAGCAAACCTTTTTTTTTTCAACAAATAAATAGCAGGATATGTCCAATAGTTCGAAATAAACGCTTTGAGATATAGTTTGAAACGCAATGTTTTTGTCATTCGATTTTGTTCACATATTCCGCTCACGTTTGCACACCAAAAAATCAGCATCCCCATTAATTCTGCATAGGCACACAACAAACAAAAAAGAAATAAAAAAAACGCTAAAATCAAAAGTCAAACAAACGCCATTCGGGATAGAATACTGCGTTGCGTTGAAACAAAGCCATGTTCCATTGAAACGTGATACAAACTTTAAAAAAAAGTATTGTACTCAAACTAAACGGACGAATTGAAAACTCTTTGGTCAACCAGTCAAATGGATGGGCGGAAACAAATTATTCTATTGAACTCAATAGTAAATTCTTTGCATCCGCTCTGTAATGTGTTGAGAATATTGGCACGGATTGTTGTCATCTTGAAACAATAGGACTTGTGAACTGTTGTCCGTTTGTATCTCTATTGCTACGTGTGTTGAAATCAATGACATTCAATTTTATCTTATAGGCATCATTAACACCCTAAGTGTTTAAATTATTATAAGAATTGATGGCTCAATTGACAATCGGTAAATGTTTTACTTTGATATCGCTCTTTCTTTCTGCCGTCTGCTCTGCAACCTACACGTCCTTGCATCATTATCATCATCAGCATCGTCTCAGCCGAAAGACGTCCACTGCTGGACATAATAAATAAATAAATTATAGACCTCTCAGCGACACGGACACAGCGACCAGTCCTGTGCGTCTCGCATCCATCGGATTCCCGCGACCCTCACCAGGTCGTCAGTCCACCTTGTGGGAGGCCTTCCGACGCTTGCATAAAGGAGGATAAAGGTGTAAACACTAATCTGTGTCAACCATTTAAGAACCATAAATGCGTTGACACAGATTAATGTTTACTTACTATTGAGTAAGAATCATATACTATTGTACATTTGTGTTATGCAAGCACACTGCAAAGCAAGTTCATCATAAACTTTACCTGGTTTCAAAAAAGCAAAAGCTGTATTTAAAAAAATAATATTTAGCTCAAATGGCCGCAAATAATATTTAGCGCTAATACAAATTGTGACGCCGTTAACTCTTCATCACACTCGCTCTTCGGCACTTCCAGTGTGCGCCGAAATTAGGGTCAATTTTAGTTGGGTTATTGTAAACTCGTCATATTTTCAATTCGCATAACTTTGCGTCGGCGAATGAGAATTAAACCAAGTTTACTACTAACCCTTTTAGTTGCTGTTATGAATTGCCAGTGGCTGCGGTGTGCTAGAAGCATGTTATGTTTACTCTGTCTGACTAGAGCTTGAATCTAGATTAAATTATCTTATAGCTAGGTAACGTGCTAATGAGTTGGAAATCGCAGCGATGAAAGGCCTCCCACTAGGTTGCCCAGTGACCTGTAGCCGGCTGCGGGAGTTCAATAGATGCGTGACGCACAAGATCGGTCTGGCCGTCTGATTGTAATTTAGATGTCATCAAGGCTAGAGTGAATAGGCTCCTAATAAACTAGTGCGCCTTACCATTGACGATTGCATGACTGCTTACCAGGTGCTTATCAGATGGAATCGCAGTCAAGCACTAGTTTATAATAATATCAATTTAAAAAATAACAGGCATTGTGGTGATACTTAGGAGAAACTTACGTCTAGGAGTGAACATCTATAAGCGGAAATGATGAAGATGATTTTAAATTTTCCAATGCTTGATGCTTGCGACTTTGCAAGTTTAGATTTGAGCTCTGTTAATAGTACTATCTGCACCTGAGTCTTATAAATAATTGAACAAGAAAAATGCTATTCTGTGCACCGTTCTAACCAATTTTGTCATTTACCACTAACTTCTTCCTTGAATTTCTGTTGAACACAATAAAATTACATACCATCCTAAAAAATACTTCCCCAAAAATATGCCTCAATTCTTTTCGACCCAAAATTAAACACACAGAGTCTAATAAAAGTCTCCCAAACTCCTTGAAATCGACTGGACCCCAACTTGGATAATCCGCAAAATTCTCCCTAGGTGAGAAAGTAACATTTCTGAAGAGCAAAGGTCCAAATATAAGAAAGGTCTAATAAAAAGATCAGGTTGACGGACGGCTGTAACCAAATTATAAGGGTTCTGCCTATCTACTTTATTAAGGGAAACTAGTGATGGCGAAGTGAGTGTGTTTGAAGTAAATAATGTTACTTTTTATCGAGTGTAGGGGGAAAAGGTTTTTGGTTAACGGAATGTTGAAGGCATAATGATGTTACTTCTTTGTTTTATTATTTGTAGGGTCGTGGTTGACCACTATGTCTCTTGATGGTAAGCAGTAGGTATTGCAACACGGTTGCTGGTGAAGTGCACTAATTTATTAAAATTTTAATTTTTTATGCCAAATGAAATCTCTTTTTTAAAATTTATTTACATTAGTGCTTGACTGTGATCAAGCCTGATGGTTTTTTTTTCAAGTAGGGAATCATCAGAATGACTTCTCCCGTTCTTGGGCCGAGAGGGCGTGTCAGACTCTCATTGACTAAACCTCACCCTGTTCCTTCGTTGCCTTCAATATGGGGGGACACGGGCTTACCTTTCTGAATTTCAGTGTTCCCCAAAGGCTTCGGTCCTGACGGGCCTCTACAGTTTGCTGACATTCCCATCAAACCTGACGGTAAACAGTGATGCAGTCATCGATGGTGAAGCATACTGTCTAGTTTATTAACACCCAATTTTAATGCCAAACCCAAATACTACCTATAATGTAATCCTGTACGCAGCGAACATCAAATTACGATATCTCAACGCCTCGAGCTATTTCAAGAAGGTATAATTACTTAACAATGTAATCACCCCGGGCGAAGAAATAAAATTTCGCTTTGGTTCTGAAATAATAACTGTTTTATTTGAAAAGTTTTCCACGGTATAAGGTCATAGTTTAGGCTAATATTGGCGATTGTAATACCAATTGTGTTTTATGACTAAATTAATTCTATAAGGTCAAGAAGTCACGCAATGTCGTGGTCAATCAGGTGGATGAATTATATTTTTTTATAGACTTTGATAAATTGATGTATTTTTTAATGTTGTAGGCAGAACTAGTATTTCAAAAATGTGCTTTTTTAATATAAATATTTAAGTATTTTTTTGGATCTTTTAATGGTTATAATATTATGTTCAACTCTTTCTACGTTTCGTTTCGTTTTTATTCGTCCTACCTTACAAAAAAAACTTACTCATTATTTAGACTGAGGGCCTATTTCACCACCTATGATTAAGTTTCGAGTATCTTACTTGGCAGATAATTTCATACAAATTCTGTCACATTTTTGAATTTATTCAGTGAGTAGTGCCTACTCGGTCATTGTGAAACAGGCCCTTAGCCGTTATAAAAAATATCTCAGTTAAAACTAAATAGTAAGTTTTTTTGGTCATTAGAAAGAAATACAGACAAATAAATAGGTGTAATTAAGTTACTATACACTCTTATAATTTAATCCAACACAAAAATAATATTTAAGATCGGTGTATGAATCAAAAAGTTATACGCGACTTACGTAGAATTATAAATAATAATAATATCAACCGGTTATTAATAATATTAATAACCGGTGCAATCTTTGCACGTCTGAGTGGTATCTTTTCAAAGCGTACTGGCGTAATTTTATTTTACGAAACAGTATTAATAATAAACAGACAAGCAATCGCAGTAATCCCGAAAGTTACTGACTGATGCTTGTAAATTCATCGACACAAAATAAAAGAACATAAAAATCCGTTTACATTTTCATTTTGGCGAAAATATCGCTGAACAAGAAAGCAAGATACAAAAAAAAACATTCGAACGACTTAAAAACCTGCTATTTTGGAAGTGAGTTAAATTTGAATAATTTATTGACGGCATGTTTGGCGCAGTAGTTGAGCGATTGACTGCTGTGCTACGTGTCATGGGTTCGATTTCCGCACGGAATAAATATTTGTACGTCCTACATACAGGTATTCAAAGCCACTCAGACTTAGAATACCTATAACTATCATACACTCAAATACACTCTCGGGTATGTGTTTACGTGTTCGTTAACACACCCACAATACAAGTTTTTTTTTTAATTTATTATAAACTAGTGCTTGACTGCGATCCCACCTGATGGTAAGCAGTGATGCAATCGTTGATGGTGAGGCACTAGCTTATTAGAATTATTCCTAGTTTGGCGCAACGTGCACGTTTGAATGAACAAAAAAAACCAAACCAATTACGCACACCAAACACAGTGTAAACATCAAGAAAACAAAAAGACACGCTTGCCCAATTAACACTAATCCTCAGCTCAAAAGAAATAACAAAAGGAACTTTATACCTGAATTGTAAAGGTCCACTTTTGAACGATACGGTCCGATTGTAAAGAAGATCCGACAGTGTCTGTCAATCGAGTTGTTAGAAAGTGTCATCGAATAGAGGATCAATCAATTATCCCTTCCGTAAGTGGATTAGATTGTGAATTGGATTACGTTTTGGTAATACAAAGTTTGTAGATTACAGTGCGTTATCATCTGCTGCTGAACCTGGCGAGGGTTTCGGGAAACCGATGGATGCGAGACGCAAAGGACCGGTCGCTGTGGCGACGCTTGGGGGTCGCCTATGTCCAGCATTGGACGTCTTTCGGCTGAAATGATGATGATGATTATCTGCTTTGGCCTTTTTCCAACTAGCTTGACCGGCTTACAGACTAATTAGGTGCGGCTGAATCTTTGTGTTTTAAATGCAGCGACAGCCTATCAGACCTCTACAATCCAATGGGTAATACGATATTTCTCAGATAGACTAGTGGTGGTCAGTTGTTTTTTTCTGGTAAGTGACTACTTATGTAACGACTGTCAAAAATATACGAATCATAACCGGGACCAAAGATTTTACGTGCTTTCCAAAGTTCGCAGTGTCAGTAATGTCTGAGACAAGCTTAGAAAAATACATCTGTATTGAAAAATTCAGATTGGTATTTGCCCGGTATCGATACCGCAACCTTATACATAAAAGTTCGATGTGCTTTAACCACAGGGTCATCTAGTTTGGTTTCCTCCTCCTAAGATTAATTAAATAAATTTTAATCTCAAGACAAAAGTGAGTGTGACAAGAAAGGACGGTGCGTGTCGACAGTGATTGCGTGTTTCGATGTTGCACTGAAATGTCGCTTATAATGAGTCTCATCAAAAGGCTCAAAGTCAACTAAAGGGCAATGGAGAGGGCTTTTCTTGGAGTTTTCTCTTAAATGGTAATAGGCAAGGCATATTGCTTACAGAACGGATGGTCGATGAGGCCGAAAGGTTCTGAAGTAACGACCGAGTATCGGAAGATGTAGCGTTGGACATTCTGAAATTAAATTGTAGGACACATTAATGCTGATTCCCCATAAATTTTCTTTTACAAATAAAATTAAGAACAGCTTGTTCGTTTTATTTCCTAAGTGAATAATCTAATTTAAAACATATCAACATTTATTTTGTTAGACATCAAAAGTGTACGATCGTAAAGAAATACAACAATATGACCGTAAAACCAATGCTATCTTTTCCGTTATTCACCACCATCAAAATTTGTGAAACAATAAATTTGTAAATTTCGCTTCCTTTGTATATTGCTAAATCAAATTCAGGTGAAATAAATATCATAGGACAAAAGGAGAATTAACGGACAGGGATACAATTTAACATATTGATAGGATATTGCGAGATCCTAAATGAAGATATATTCGCAATTTGCTGGCCTAAGTAGGGAAGTGAGATAAAATCGTGCGTAAATTTTAAAACAGATTTATTTTGGCTACGTTTTGTTGGGTCTGCTTGAGATACTGACCTGGTTAATTTTGGACTGTACAATTTATTTGTACGGTGAGATAAATGGGTGAGATACATTATGTAATTTTAGGGTTTTTTTGGGTTACATCTTGTATACTTACCTGGAGTATGCACTGGGGTTAATTAAAGTCCAATTACTTGAGACAATTATCCAATAATTAATTATTCATTTAGTTGTTGTTTCCTGGTTTTCCTATTTTTTTATAATTACAATCCAGGGATTGAAATTACCAGGTATTAAGTCAAAAGTTATCATGCCGAGTGAGATAGTGGTCAAGCGCGAGCCTATGTACGAGTATAATAAAAAGTATAGAGGCTAAAATAGACCTTATGGCTGGTAGCAACAAGCAACAACACTCAAAGGGTCGTCATCGAACCGAATTTAATTAAAAAAAGAAAACAGAGGGGCAGAGGGATGCGATACTGTGTAGCAAAAAAGTGAGCAGGTGTCATTACGTTGAAATTGACATTTGATATGTTTTCTAATAAATCAAAATGTACATTTTGATGCCAATTATCTCTCGAGATTGTTGAAAGTAGGAATCTTTCCTTATCTACGTTATTTTCTTTGTTAGAACGAGTAATTGAACGCTCAAATGACAAGGCAATTTTGATTTGCTCAGGAAAACTTCCTTAAGATGTTAGCTTTAGAAAAGTTAACGACTTCGCTTTATGAGATGTGACAGTTTTCAAGGTAAATAATATTACAGTGAAATATTTACCGATACTTTCGGAAAAGAAAGTAGTTGCAGCACAAATTATTGTACTAATAGCCTGGCCTGTTAGTGGTTAGTGATTTACTTAAACTAACTGATTGACATATCAACGCAGATACGAAATTATTGGAAATTCCAAAATTTGTATGGAGAAACCTACTTTCACGCGGATGAAGCCACTGGCAGAAACTAATCTATAAGATGTATCTATTTGGAAATATATAAGTACCTGTTATTTATCTGTTATTTAGTACCCCCATTACAAGCTCTGCTTTCATTGGGACTCGATGGCGTTCTAAATTAAAAGACGCGAGTTGTGGGAAAGTTGTAAAAAAAGGTACACTTTAAGAGACATTTGTCAGGACAACGTCAGGGTTTTAAAAGTTAGTGACAGTTAAGTTTTCAGACCATTTCCATTCCACAACGCTAAACAAAAACTAGCAACATTCGCACGCCTCCCATAGCCATGCTGTAGCGTTAATAGCAACTCTGATTTAATGATCCCACATAAATTCAACCCGAACGAGCCCCGTTCAAACGAGCGAGTTCGTTAGCGCCAGCTACTCGACCAAAGTTATGTTGCAAGTATGCCCATTTGAATAACTAGAATGTTTGGGATACGCCAGTTGAAAGTGACGCGTCCCTAGGGCAGAATGGGATGTAGGTAATCGTTTTATAGTACTGTTATGGTTAGGGGATATTTTATTAGGATAGTGTGTTTAATTGTTTTATTGCAGCTTCATTAGTGTTAATGATAGTAAAGTTTTCGGTTAAGTGTTAAAGTTTCTGAAATAATGAACTCTAGTGTTTTAATTAAGGAGAGTTTATCTGTGGTGTGCCAAACTATCTATTAGTTTTAACAGTAATTGGGAGTTAATTAACTTTTGTCTATTTTGGTGTTTTCAGAAATAAATTTTTCCTTGACATTTTCGTAGTAACAAAATTGCTCAAATTACTCAGTAGAATTTTGATCCTTATTGAGTGGGCAGAGACAGGAAAGTAATTATTTGCTATCTTGTTCAGGATATAAATTTATAGGATATTTTTATTTTATTTTACTGACCTGCTTTTCCTTTAACACTCTGTATCTATTTCTTTTAATACCTCTTTATTTATCAAAGGTCAAATCTTCAAAGAAAGATTTTCCTTTTTGGTGTGTAAATTACAACTACCTATCTTACAAATAAATAAATCGACTTTTGAGTTAATAATTTCATCTAACTACTCAATCTGATTTATTTAAAGTTACTTTTATGATTTTTCTTTTGGTGTGTAAATTACAATCACTTATTTTATGCAATAAATATAATCAACTTAAAAAAATCTTTTGTCAATAATTTCAGGAAACGATAACAGTAATCTATATTAACTATATTCAGTAGTAACTTAAAATTGTTGACTAAAAAGTTGATTATATTTATTTTTTTAAGATAGATAGTTGTTATTTACACTCCAAAAAGAAAAATCTTCATTTGAAGATTTGAATTTTGTGAAATAAAAATGCAACGCAGGTACTCAAACGGTTAGTATAATTATTACTGCGATGCCCTGAAATGCAAATCTAGAACAGAATTTACAAACGTCTTTAACTCAAACGGTGCAAAGCGTTGTTAATTCAATCCTCTGAAAAGAAAATCTAAGAAAAAGATTTACAAACGTCTTTAATTACTAGCTCCACAATTTCCGAGTCTCACTTGCTATTCTCTTCTCGAGACAAGTACGACACAATTACATTGCAGTGTATTAAGTATTAGTTGTAATTTACACTCCAAAAAACAATGCTTTCCTTTGAAGATTTGACTTTTGTCAAATAAAAATGCAATTTATTCAAACGGTGCATATCATTCTTGCTGCCTTGAAAAACAAATCTAGAAAAGGATTTACAAACTGTCTTTAATTACTAACTCAACAATTTCCAAGACTTACTTGCTACTATCTTCTCAAGACAAGTGCGACACAATTACACTGCAAAAACAAAAATCTTCCTTTAAAGATTTGACTTTTGTCAAATAAAAGTGCAACTTACTCAAACGATGCTTAGCATAGTTACTGCGATGCGCTGAAAAGCAAGTCAGAGAAAAAGATTTACAAACTGTCTTTAATCACTAGCTCAACAGTTACCGGGACTCGCTTTACTATTCTCTTCTAGAGACAAGTGCGACACAATTACACTGGAAGTATTCCTGTTTCGACACTCAGATATTATCGGCACCAACATTTTCGGCACTCAAACTTTACCGATTCGGCACCACTAGGTATTTTGGATTGGGATTTTATATTGGTTACTACTATCCAAAATACCTATTGTTGCCGAAACGGGAATAGCTTGGGTGCCGAAAATTTTGGTGCCGAAAATCTAGATGCCAATACGGTAATACTTCTTACACTGGAGCTTCATTCGTATTTATTCCACGCACTGGCCCTTTCAAACGGGGCTCGGCACAGAATGACGCTCGACGCGAATTTATGTAATTGTCACGACGAAAGCGCGGTATTAATGAGTTAGAGCGGCGGCCATGTTCCAACGTTCCATCGTTCTGCGGCTGATTGTACTCTTGATAGATCGCACTTTTCCAAGTCTCTCTGAATTTGTAACATTTGTAATAATTATATTTTTGGGAGTGGCGATGATTTATTGGTTGTGATTTTGGGCTTAGTGGAGATTTTATAATTTTCCGGGTTTGAAATTGTCACCTTTGTATGTATGTATATGTCGGGTTCGTGTCTCCACGTCTAAAGCATAAATATAATGCTCACCTTCAATATCGTTATGATTTCAATTTGAGACACGGTATGATTTGATGCCTACAACTAGATAAATTAAACGCCTATCTCACTCAAAGCAAGATTTTTATTCGTAAAATGACTTAATCAGAGTTACGTAATATTTTAAGTAACAGTAAATAAACAAGCACATAAATAGACAAAATGCAAATTCAATTATAAAAATAATGCATAACTGAACTACGTTTAAATTTTATCTAAGGTTTATTATACTCGCAAATATAATATTACACATAATGTAAATTAAAAACCGTAGTAGACATTTTCTAACTTGGATATCTGTAATCACTGTAATCAGGAATGACCTAAAAACTGCTTCCCAAATCAATGTCTCGACAACCCAGAACCGAAACGTCCAGCGAAAAGTCGACTCGATGAGAAACGCCGACCTCAAATAAAATCGGAAAACACAGGAGAGAGTAATTATTAATTATGGCTGGTTAATTAGTTAATGGTATAGCATTACTAATTGATGTTATATTTTAACGATATATCATTATCAATAAACATCCATATACATAAGTCGAAAGGCACATGTAAGCTAAATGTTTCCTTATTCACATAAATAATTCTGTATTTACGGTTACTATACAAAAAACGGTAAAGGAAAATATCGTGAGGAAACCGGCATGTCATAGAACCAAAAATTCGAGGACATGTGACATTCACCAACCCGCACTGTGTGGTGGATTACGGTACATTTCCTCTCCTAGAGAGGAGACCTGAGTCGCAGCAGTGGGAACATTATAAGGCATCAGCGTTGCTATCAAAATATAAATTAATGCTATAATGATGCTGCCAATTGCCAATTGCATCATCAGATAAAGTGAATAACGATGATTCATTATTAATTCCAAAAGATGGCCACTGTTGGATATAAACTTTTCTCACAATTTCGCCACAATAATCAGTCCTATTCTTCTCACCTCCGTCGGCTTTCTGCAACCCTCACTTGTGTGGAATTGTGGAGTAAAACACGTAGTTTCCTCGGTAGACAGTTATTGACTGCGAACACCGCGGTTAGGTTACAGAATAAAGTTTGGCAGAACACAACTTAAAAACAGGTCATTATCCACCTTGTGTGAGATCTTCCAACGCTTTGTACCAGGCTTAACCAGAAGGGTACGCGGTCATCACTCCAAAAATTGTCGGTCAAATCGACAATCTGTTCTGTGAATAATATGGCCTACCAGTCAATTTTTGTGATTCTTACGTAACCTTGGTTCTTCTGTGGAAATTTGCAGATTTCTCCTAATAATTTTTCCTGACTCTATCACTCCAGGAAACTCCAAGCATATCCCTTTACATAGTAACAAAAAAAACTTAATGTGGCTTAAATATGTTATCAAAAACAGTGCTGCCAATCCTAAACAAACAATATCCGTAATGCCAATCGAAGCCAGATAACCAGAAAAACAAACCACTTGAAGAATTGAGCCGAAAGTAATGCTTCAGCAAACATTCATGTATGCTAATAAAAACGCTTTTCTCTCAGTCCGCCGAGGAAAGGGATGGAGAACCAATTTTCAGGTTATTGCAAAAGCCAATTTAAAATACTGATATAGAATTTGAATTTGTGGGTATGAAAAACACTGAGCTAGTTGTCGTTGGATTTTAATTTATTTTCAATTCTTTTTTAGGGTTCCGTACCTCAAAAGGAAAAAACGGAACCCTTATAGGATCACTTTGTTGTCCGTCTGTCCGTCCGTCTGTCAAGACCCTTTTTCTCAGGAACGCGTGAAGGTATCAAGTTGAAATTAAAACCATATATTGCAATCCGCGGTCCCTTGAAGTTGTGCAAAAATCAAACTTGTAAGTTGACGGGAAAAAAAGATACGCCCGTTTATGTTGCAAAAAACGTACATTTCGACACTGTCAAAGGAATCAAAACTCATAGGGTGCTTCCCGTTGACCTGGAATCTTGAAATTTGGCACGAAGCAAGGTATTATAGCACTAATATCGGGAAAAGTCTGAAAACTGAAAATTTTTAGTTACGTCACAAGAAAAAAAATTGAAAAGTCTTCAAGACTCGATTCGAGAATTAAACTGTTTTTATAGGTAGGTTGGTACGAAACCCTCAGTGCGCGAGTCCGACTCGCACTTGCCCGGTTTTTTTAATTACACAGTTTTGCTTTTCTGAAAATAGTGCGTTTTGACGGTTTTTACTTCATAACACACTTTTTTTTATGAATGTCAAAACCATAAAGATTATTTCAAACAGTGTAAGTCTACGTCATTATTATGAAGTTACTAGCTTTTGCCAGCAGCTTCGCCCATGTGAATGCAGAAAATAATTTCCTGGAAACTTACTCCAGGGATAAAAAGTAACTTATCTTTTTTCAGGCTACGGTCTATCCGTGTTTCTTTTAGACGTGAAGGAATAACAAACACAGAAACTTTCGTTTTCATAATATTACTACTGTGATATATTCATATTTTTACATAATAATTTATTATTATATTCGTGATACGTGGTACAAAAGATGAAACGATTATACCTACAATTTTTCGATTCCTACAGAAAGCGATCTTTCGTAATTCAGAAACAGAAATAGAAATCATTAATGTAGGTAACCGATAAGCTGTATATATAAGAATGGCCTAAAGGCTTTTCGAAGTATCAGGTATTGTAAGTTTTATAATTAGAAGCAAAAACTCTGTGGAATAAACATGAATACGACCATATTATTATAAGTATAATATAAAAGGTTTTTTTCTTTTTTAAAAACGAAAACTACTTTACCAAATTAATTACTTCGCGCTCATTTCACCATCACAGCACATTAAAACTATTAAAAGTTTTAAATAAAATTGTTTAATATTTGCTAACATCGTTCAACATTTCCTCATCGAGTTCAACCCGTTCGTATTGTTATTATGATTGCACCTAAACTCGGAAACAATGCACGCATGCCCCAATGCATGCTGATCCGGATTGTTTCGATGAAACTCGTACCATGCAGCGATCCAATTTGGGGCACAATCAAAACCTGCCAGGTGTGTTCCCTTTGTTGGTTTAGGTACCTTGCTGTGGAGGTACGAGTCTCAATTCTTTAATTCTTTATTGTACACAAAAAAACATAACAAACAACATGTGATATGGATAGTTCTTGTACAAAAGCAAGCTTCACGCAGCAATGCTCAACTATATTTATTTTTGTTAGTCATTCTATTTTAAATCTATTTTTGTTTTGATTTTATTCGTGTATTCATTTTATGGACACACCAAGTCACAATTTCATTGTACGTCCCATAAGATGGACGTTTTTTTTTTTCATTTTAAAATTATTTCTTACCGTAACCCCAGGCGTTACGGTAAGAAATAATCCAGTAAGTACGCCAAATTTATTTCAGTTTCACAACTTTTTTTCTATGCTTTTATTTTTTATTTTGCTTTTGAAGAAGTAGTACAACATTCGGGCTTAGAGACGGTGAGATAGTAGGACGAACTAGACAGATTTTACTTTACTAGAGACTTTTGCCCAGGAGAGGTACAGAACAAAAAAAAGTACTAGCTCACTTCTTCTTCTTCTTTTCGTATCGATGCTCTCATCAAACTTTTTCTGTACAGTATTTGGCAACCTGTATGGCTTTGGCATTGGCCTCGTTTAGATCCTGCAAGGTACAGATCCTCAAACTCAAACTAGCTCACTGATACCGACACTTACCTAGCTTAGCCTAGCTAGCTTTACGACATGAAAGTCGTAGACTACAAACCGAAATCAACCCTAAAATCTCAAGCTGACAACCATTACTTCGTGAATTTTCCACGTTAAAGGTCTCACTTTACGAGCGTCTCGTGAACAGCACTGGATTACTTCCGAACAGTTCCATCATAGCAGATTATGATCTAGTTCAGTACTGAATATCGCGTGTTTCGTGGTCTACGTTATGATAGTGAGGTTTAAGGGCTGTGTCACACTAGCAAATTGCGAGCGGCTCCGAAGCGGGACTTGCGAGCAGCGAACATAGATCGCCCGTTTTCAATAAGCTATCTACCTCCGGTTTTGGCATACTGGAGACAGTAAAACAAAAGATCCAATAGAAAAATTTGACATGTTTCTGTTGTTTCATTTGTTTTTCTATCTCCGATATATGATAGATAGCTTATTGAAAACGGGCGTTAGACATTTATTCATTGGTAGGATATAGAGAACGACTAAAATATTTTCATAAGAACTTTATTGTAATACAAATAAAGATTGATAAATGATATTTATTTTGCAAATAGGTTTTCACAAACACTTTTACACATCAATTTTTTACTAGATGAGGCCGGTGTTTCCTAACTGACTACCTTGAGAAGAAACACCAAAACAAACTCAAGGGTCAGTCTCTTTTAAAGTCCATACACAATGTATTGGTCAAATTGATGGATTGATTTTATTGTTCGAATGCGTCGCGAACACGTCGCGGCTGCACAGCGAAGATTTCGCGGACGCGTGGCAAGTCCGCAACGTTTTCGTAGCGTGTACGTTGCGTTTTCGCGCAGTACAGTAGGTGGGGGCCGTTTTTACGAGACAGTACACACTGGCGTCCACGCTACAACTCGCAGCGATCTCGTGGCGAAGGCGTATTCGTACCGTGCCCGTAACGTATTCGTTGCGCACCCGCTCCGCTTTGAGGACGCTCGCAAACCGCTAGTGTGTTAAAGCCCTTAGTCGTTCCGGTTTTAGACTGATAGTATCCGCATTCATTTTTCTTTTCTGTTGAAATGATAGTCATTGTGACGAAGGTAAATAAGCAGAGTTATGTAATATCAATAAATGAAGTTTGTTTAGGTGAGAAAGCTTTAAATAAATACTTCTACTCTTGGCGAAACGGGTGTGAGTCTCAGCCTTTTATTCACTAAAACCTGCCCGTAGCTTTTTTAGGGACACTCCTTTGCGTTCTAGAGCTGCGGTGTTTCATAATCATAATCATTTATTTAGCTCCAGTAAGTACCATGCCATGAAGTACCGTGTTACCCCAGTTGATGGGTTGTGGAGGTCTGGTAGGCAGCCGCTCCTCGTAAAATACTGGTATTCAGCTAACTCCGGCTTGACTGGAAGCCGACCCCAATATAGTAGATCATCTACCTAGCCTTTTCCCAAGATTTATTTGGCTTGTCAAATATAGTGATATAACGAGTACAGTGCTCTAAGTGTTACCAAATAGTTTATTTCGAGTGTCAAACTTTTATTGAATAAAATCCACCAATGTTTAATTCAGTTACCCTTTACGGTCTAGGGCCATGGTGTTTCTTTCAAGTTTCAGACTTTTACTGACTAAAACTCAAACGCTTTCTCAACCTCATAGCTAGTGATCTGGACATATCCTGTTGTTCTCCGAGTGAATTTACAATGAATGTTTTCTTTGTTATAGGTAAGTTACCTGGAAAGACGTCACGGCGTCCTCACCTTCCACATGACGCAAGTCCTCGTCGGACATGGTAAGTTTGGAAGGTTCCTGTACCAGATTCGTGTGGAAGAAACGCTCGGGTGTCACCACTGTGTGAAGCGCCCGGAGGAAACGGTGGAGTAAAAGGTAGAGGTATGCCCCGCTTGGGCGGACACCGACGGAGAAAATTTAGTAAGTTACAAACTCTCCCTTTCTCATTTCATAGTCATATCCCATTTCATTTGGTTCTGATGACCAGAGCAGTGTAGGTACAATCTGTTCACTCTGTTTAAGCCTAAACAAGAAGGTCTTACACAAATAGTTTAATACTAAAGTATACAAGAACTAACTAGGTAACTGGTTCTGGCGTTTTCCAACTAACCTCTGACAAGTCTGAATCGTCGAAACAAACTTCAGTCACATTTTCCCAATAACTGAAACATTTCCTTTGAAAATCCTTTTCACAAATAGAAACATTAAAATTAATAACAAATACCAACGGAAATCAATCCTCTACAAACTAAAGAATCAATTAATAAAACCAATTTATTAGGAACTAACAACCGCTCGCGTAATGGTGACATTTTGTCGTCGCCATTTTTATTTTATTGGAAGAAATAAGAACCGTTTCGAGATAGCCCCGGGGATTCGCGGTACACGAGTTTGACAGATGTTCGCAAGGCGATACGCGGACGTATTTTTTTTTAATTGAAACTTTTTAGTGGAGTAGTGGCCAGTCTTTAATAGAATTGCGTTTGAAGTTATTGGAGCGAGGAAATGGATGACTCGGAAAAGAAATATATTTCGGAAATACGTTAAGTATTAAATGTTTGAAACTATTTGAGGCCGATATTTCTAGTTAGACCTAGAAAACGATTAGGGCTGTAGGATTGACTGAAGGAACCCAGATGTGTTTTCGTCAATAAAAGTTTGACACTTCCTCTCGACGAAGACGCGGAAGAAGTTGTTTGATGATTTCCAATATCAAAAAAGATAGACTTAGGCAGCTCAACAAAACGAAAACAGTTACTTACATCAACGAGTCGCCAAACAATAGCAAGAAAACGACATTTGGGCTGGCCGCATAAACTCAAATTGCCAGTAAAACATTAAAATTACTGCAATGAAAAAATAATCTACATAGTCCCCACATTCACAATAATAATAAAAGCCTTTATTGACATTCTTTAAAGCCTTCTACAGACAGAAGCTACGCAATATGCGACAACGATACAATTTCGGGTGATTATCAATTTTTTTTCAGCCGCGGACGCGACGTCTTAACCCCGATTTTCAACTACAGTTCGGCGTGGGCTTGCGGAAGTAGAGCATTTGGTAGCTCACTGTCCGGCCGTTCGGTAACCATTCAGATCGTAGTATTCTACACGCGCTGCAAAGAGATGTTAGCAAAAACGAAGGAGCTTAGCAAGGTCGAAGCCTGCTGGGGCCATAGGCTTACTTTTGAAAGGAAAAATCCATGGTCCTAGAAAGCAAAGGGCTAAGAAGGAACATAGCTGTGGTTTTAGACAGTAACAGTTTCACCAAAGGGTCTACCAGTGTAGAGAATGCCTCATTGCTTTAAGTACACTTATGTAACACTACTGTACCTGAAGAAAAAAAAGTCCTCCCGCTTAGTCCTAAAGCAGGAGAAGTCATAGAAAAAAAAGTCGTATTGACGCACCATACCTAAAAATCAATGAAATTAGCTCCTCACTCGTAATTCTGAATTCTGTAGATATCAAATATTATTATTTCCAAGTAGATCTTGAGTACTAACTGAGCGTAGAATTCCCAGTGGAGTGAGTATTGGTGTCACGAATTGTCAGAAGGAAAATGTTTCCCAATCTCAAGATTAAAATACAAAGTTAATTTAATGGAAATATTGCTGGACAAATATTCTGGGAAACAGGAAAAAGGTAGATTAAATTCTGAGTGAATTAGAAAAAGTAAGAGGCAGTGTTTTTTGATAAAGTTAATTAACTACTTTAGGCGTCAATATTGGAAAAACAAGGAAAAGAATTTAATGATGATGGATGGTGTATATTGACACCGGCTTTGTAAAGATATTTTTTAGCTAGAAAGAAAAGAAAGATTACCTAAAGTAAGTTTTTTTTACTGTTTATATAATCACGCTTGACCACTATCTCATCTGATGGAAAGTTATGTTGTGGTCGACGATGGAGCACGCACGGAGTAACCTGTTTAATCTGGACTCCTAATTTGTAGCTATCAGGAAACACAGACTTCAGCAAGGAACTTCACTCTTTAGTTAACTTAAATCTAAGTTATTAGCTTATAACTGTATTTTTTATATTTTAACTTCGAAAATTACTATTTCCTCACAATGAATTCGCGTACTCTCACGGAGTAAGAAAATGATTCTAAGAAAATATACTCCCAGAATAAAAAGTACTGTATATGCTATTCCGGTATGTAGTTTATCCGTGTAACTAACACCCAAATTCATTCAATCGTTTGAGCATGAAGAACCAACTAACACACACACACAAATACTTAATTCTTTATTGTACACAAAACAAAAACATATAACATGGTGGTAAAGATAGTTCATATACAAAGGCGAGCTTAACTCAGCAATGTTTTTTCTTCCAGTAAACCTTTGAGTTATAGAGGGAAAATATATTCGAGGAAAACATATGTATACAAATACTTGTATACAAATTTTAGCTCATAACTAAGTAAATACCTAATAGTATCGTGTTACCTAGTTACTACATAATTGAGGTCAGGTTAGAGCGAGTTCTTACACGTGTATAATACAGGGTTATGTTATGTAAAAGACTGGCACCCTCTCAGGACTATGTTACTGACATTACAAACTACAACTACTGGTCTATGACTTTTTACAAAATAGAATATATTCACTAAAACAAACTTTTAAGATTTCGTTGTTTTATCTAACACACATTTTAACTCTGTGTTGTGTTGTACCTACCGACGCCTTCCGCACACTGTTCTTGCCTCCCACTATTATACATATTATCGCTTGCTTTGCATTGACTTCGTAACATTTAGAACGTTCAATGGAAATATTTTTATTTTTGTTTGAAAATATGCTGAACTAAAACTTGATAATTAGGGTTCCGTACCTCAAAAGGAAAAAACGGAACCCTTATAGGATCACTTTGTTGTCCGTCTGTCCGTTCGTCCGTCTGTCAAGACCCTTTTTCTCAGGAACGCGTGAAGGTATCAAGTTGAAATTAAAACCATATATTGAAATCCGCGGTCCTTTGAAGTTGTGCAAAAATCAAACTTGTAAGTTGACGGGAAAAAAAGATACGCCCGTTTATGTTGCAAAAAACGTACATTTCGACACTGTCAAAGGAATCAAAACTCATAGGGTGCTTCCCGTTGACCTAGAATCTTGAAATTTGGCACGAAGCAAGGTATTATAGCACTAATATCGGGAAAAGTCTGAAAACTGAAAATTTTTAGTTACGTCACAAGAAAAAAAAATTGAAAAGTCTTCAAGACTCGATTCGAGAATTAAACTGTTTTTATAGGTAGGTTGGTACGAAACCCTCAGTGCGGGAGTCCGACTCGCACTTGCCCGGTTTTTTTTTAAAGTCATAGACCAAGAGTTGTTGTTTATGATTATAGTAACATAGTCTTGAGAGGTCGTCAGTGTTTTAAAAATAACCCTGTATATTCATCTAAATCCCATTAGGGAGTAAGTCGACCCCAAAATACATAGTTGGGTGTTTGCTAAGCAGATATTTTGATGATTGGAAATATAGAAGTTTAATACCAATATTGATTCTAATAGTTAGTACAGTCAGCATCAAAAGTCGATGAACAGAATCAACATACAAAACATTTTATTGTGAACAGATGAAACACATTTTGTTGCGAACAGGTGTTTTGTTATGTTGATTCTGTTCATCGACTTTTGATGCTGACTGTACTATGTTGTTTACCGTAAATCAAGAGTGAATAGTTTACTTCTAGGCAAGCGTACTCCATCGACAGCCACATCATCGCTTACCATCACTTGAGATAGTGATCAAAGGCGAGCATAATAATAATAAAAAATCTGCACGCCATTAAAATATTCGTTGCGCACGGTAATCGAACTTAAGTCACGCAGAGCAGCAGCCAATCTATCAACCACTGCTGTGGTATTTACCTTCATACCGTATTCATCCCTTGATCTCGGATAGATCTTCGGCACTCATTGGCATTCTGAGCGAGAGATGAAATATGTTCTGTGAGGTCTAATGAGAGGATCTCTCACGACATATTTTCGTTAAGTCCACTTCCGAAGCCAGGCTTGGAATCTTAAGCAGAAAGGTATGATACCAATATGTTAGGTCTTTCTCTTATTAAAATTTATAAAATAGTGGAGCACTAAGAATTGCTAGAATTGCTAGAGGAGCTTGTGGCTAGATAATACTTTTGCAGCCGCACAGGTCGATCTTCAAAGTTAAGCAACGCTTGCCAAGGTTGGTCTGTGAATGAGTGACCATCTTAACATAACGAGTTTCCTCCGTGCCTCGAAAAGCACGTTAAGCCGTAGGTCCCGGCTGTCATTTGTAGATATTTGGCAGTCGTTACGGAAGAAGAAGAAGAAGTAGACTAAACTTAAGAAAATATGACCATATTTCGAGTTTTAGAACTGAGCTCAAATGGATGCCCATTCGCCAGAGAAGAAGTTTGCGCGCATTGACTACTCTTTTCTCTCTACTCAACTCTCCCAACCCTCCTTCTTATCTTATATCAAACTTTCAGTATCTATGTTCTTCTCATTCTAAAAATCTGCGCTCTTCTAACAATCTTTTACTTCTTTGTCCTTCCCATACTTCTGACTTTGTTCATTCTTCCTTTCATATACAGTCCATACTTCTGTGGAATGCGCTTCCTCTCGACATCAGGTCGGCTACCGATCGGTATGCATTTAAGCGGAGATTAAGGAGTTATTTTCTTCACAAATAGCGGAGTCGTCTCAAAACCCCTTTCTTTTACTTTATATATATATACATATATATGTAGGTATATGTTATATTAATATTTGTGTATGTTTATTTTACCTATATTTAGTTTTTTTATCTTAATAGGTTTTTTTTAATGCACCTACCATGCTTTCTCTTCACCACCCTTGGTTGACTGGTAGAGAATGCCCAAGGCATTAAGTCCGCCTTTGTACCATTATGTGCAAGATGTTTAAATAAATAAATAAGTCAGAAGCCAGTAAATCTGACTCCAGTCTTGCCATGAAGTACCGTGTTACCCCAGTTAATGGGTTGTAGAGGTCTGGCAGGCAGCCGCTACTCGTAAAATACTGGTATTCGGTTAAATCCGGCTTGACTGGAAGCCGACTACGAAGACCGAAGACGGCTGAAATGATGATGATGATAAATCGACGTTATAATGAAGTAGGAGCTCATGACTAAAATGATAACATCGATACGGGTGACCATCATACCCAGATTTTTCTATGCCTCAGAAAGCATGTTAAGTCGTTTGTAAATCTTACACAGTCATTACGGCTAAAAACATAATTAATTCAAGACGAGTTATTTACTATTAATTAAACTAGGGTGAAATTTATAGATGGGTACTGCTGTTAGTTATCGAAGTTAGTTACAAATTGGGTGTATATTTATAGATAGTATACTCGTATTTTGTTAAACTGGTCCTATTTGGCACTGCCCTGATTTTTTTTTTACTTTTATAGAAGATGGGATTCATCCAATAACTTTTCCTGCTCTAGGCTAGAGTGGGAGCGCGTGACAGAGATTTTCTGACTAAAATCACACGTCTTATGCTCCTTGGTCCTTTGCATTCTATCAAATTCTTACTTTCCCCATGGCCTTAGCAGGCATCGACCCTACGGGCCTCATATGGTTTGCTGACATCTCTTTGTGGTGCGTATGGCACTTTACACGCCACGCTTTACGTCTCGGGCTCGATCCTTGTAAGACAAGCAGACGGTGAGTTACCCATTGCTTATCGTCCGTAAGCCCACGCCTATGAAATCCCAATCCCAGTGGTTGAGGCGTGAAGAAGCCCATTCAATCACTCGTGTGGCCACCTCCTTCGCTATATACAGTTTTGCAAGACAAGACCGCTTCCTATACCTCTTAGCTCCAGGCTACAGCCTGTACCAGGCCCGGTGCGAGAGGTCATTGCCACCGATCACCTCCACGAGGAAATGTGTGGTGGATTGATATTAGATAGTTTACTCGCATTTTGCCGAATTGGATTGGCGCTGCTATCACAGCCAAAGACAAGACCGCTTCCTATACCTCTTAGCTCCAGGCTACAGCCTGTACCAGGCCCGGTGCGAGAGGTCATTGCCACCGATCACCTCCACGAGGAAATGTGTGGTGGATTGATATTAGATAGTTTACTCGCATTTTGCCGAATTGGATTGGCGCTGCTGTGATGCATACGATGTAAAAGTTGATAAAGTATCCGTGTGAGATAAATAATTTTGGTTCCTTTCTATATGTTTATTTCTCCCAGGAGGATGATAATGATTCCTTTAATATCTTCATCTCATCTCACACATTTCCAGACAGAAAAATATTTCCCAGATTATAGTCAATATTATAGCTAATATAAAAAAAAAGATTGTACCAAGTATTTCTTCCAATCTTTCGTCAGAGATCAAAGCTTTAAGAAGCTTTGAGAAAAATATTGCAAAGTAGATATTTTAATAATGTAACCTTGTTTTTAGGGTTACGAGGTTCGAATGGAAAAACGGTTACCTACTTTACAAGATAACTCGGTCATATCCAATTGGAGACGAATCGACTGGACCAATTGGATTGAACTTTGGTACACACACGAATACCTATGACCTAAAATATGGTAGTAGGCGTGCTAATCACAAAACTAAAAATATTTTTAGTTTACAAAAACTTTATTTCGTTTTTTTGTGTCGATACCTTGCACCATATTAAATAAAAATTACTAAGGGTCTGAAATGTATGTAAAGGATTATTTTTAAGAAAGTAAATGAAAATTTACAATTCCTCTTATCTCCAAAACTGCTGAGTTTGTATTTTCTTTAAAATACAGAAATAGTTCAAGTCGACAGAAAACCATGATTTTATTTTTAAAAGTATATCTTAACTAGATTATTACAGTATAATAAAAACTCTAAACTAATTAAAACTAACTTAAAACAAACTAAAGTATGGCGTCAAAAAACTCCTCCACATCGCTGTCGACTGGTAATGTGTCCAAAAGACTGGCAGCATTGCCACGCTGTATGGCAATGCTTATTTTCTGTCCAAAGTAAAAGCCAGTCCTTGGATCATGCGAAGTGTCAACAAGGCGCTTCGAAAGATCTTGGTTCGTGGGGTCCGAGTGCTCACAAGTTGTATAAAAGTATTATTAAAAATATTATACGCGCGGAACCCTCGAAGACTCGCACTTAGCCAAGTTTTTATTAAAGAAAAGCTCACTATCTCAGTGAGCTTTTTCTAGCACAGCTGATTCAGTAGACGGATTATAATTGATAAATAGGATTAAAAATAAATTGTGACTGAAGACTTTTATAATGAACTAGTTTATGATAGTCTCTATTATTCTTCATAGCGCAATTTAAATAATATCGTTTATTTGCATGAAATATGGTGCTTACAGATCTCATATATTATACAACACATAGTAATTCATATTCCGCATACTAAATTCAGCATGCAAGTTTAGGTTGTGCCATAATTTTAATTAATTAAATAATAATCATTCAACTTAATTATTGAAATATGTCACAATGGGAAAATGTCATGAAATTAAAATGCAAATGTCAAACTAAGAATATTACACATGCCAAACTATTATTTTACGTGGGAAATCATCAATCAATCAATCGCTTAAATTATGAAATTGCTTAAAATAGGTAGACATAAACAGATTTTGAAAATAAATATAACACCCAACACCACACATTATAACACCTGATAAGGTGTACTAATAGGGTAAGTCAGACTTTACCTGACTAAAAAACATAGCGTTCCTTCAATTGCCCTTTTTGCGTGGGATCCTTCAAACAATCCGCAACCTTCTCTCCTACGTGACACCTACATCGCGTCGGCTCTAATACAAGTGTCGACCCTAATTAATTATTGTCACCTACGAGTACCTTCTTGAGGAGCTCGTGGCTAAATAATAACAGCCGCACAGGTCGATCTTCAAGGTTAAGCAACGCTTGCCTAGGTTGGTCTGTGGATGGGTGACCATCTTAACATAACGAGTTTCCTCCGTGCCTCGGAAAGCACGTTAAGCCGTTGGTCCCGGCTGTCATTTGTAGATCTTTGGCAGTCGTTACGGATAGTCAGACGCCAGTAAATCTGACTCCAGTCTTGCTATGAAGTACCCCAGTTAATGGGTTGTGGAGGTCTGGTAGGCAGCCGCTTCTCGTAAAATACTGGTATTCAGCTAAATCCGGCTTGACTGGAAGCCGACCCCAATATAGTTGGGAAAAGGCTAGGCAGATGATGATGATGATGACCTACGAGTACCTTCTTATTAGCTGTTATCCACATAGGCCACACAATGTTTTTTTGTTCTTCGTTATGTGCACACACAAACGCAAATATTAATTTAATAATTTCTCCATATCACATGCTTTAGGCCTCCCACAAGGTGGACCGACGACCTGGCGAGGGTCGCAGGAATCCGATGGAAGCGAGACCCACAGTCGCTGTGACGACGCTTGGGGGAGGCCTATATCCAGTAGTGGACGTCTTTCGGCTGAGATGATGATGATGATAACATGCTTGTTATATTACAGCCGATTTCAAGGATATCTATATGAGCTACCTAAATAACTTACTAGCTTCTGCCAGCGGCTTCACCCACGTGAAAGTAGATCTCTCTACACAAAGTTTTAACTCCCGTTTCATCCCTGTATTTACTCAGACACCCGCGAAACGAGACACAATAGTAAAACAATAACAGCGCGGTCTCATAGGACCGGTTGCGGATTCAAACGTTAAGGGTTAATTTAGAAAAATAGGGCTTAGTTCTCACCTACGTCATAAAAGAATACCTTGCCTTGATATATAAGTCAGTTTCTCCTTTTAAATTTATATAGATATCTCAAATAATTTACAATTATAAATGAAACATAGTATTCAATTAACAACGCAAATCTTTAATAGTTAATGGGTAACCAGAAAGGCAATATCTCAGTTTAAAACATTCAAGACAAACACAGCCCTATCACTCGCGCCCTAATCAACGTCAGGATGAAAACCGCTGACTCGCCTCTCGTAATTTGACCCGTATTTTGTTACTTTGGTTCTCTTCTCCTTTGCGGTAGAATTATAAAATATCCTTATTGAGAAAAGTGTTAGTAGAATTGTATAAATATGGAGATCCTTTTTTCTTTATTTATTTATTTAATCTGACGCCAGTCTTGCCATGAAGTACCGTGTTACCCCAGTTAATGGGTTGTGGAGGTCTGGTAGGCAGCCGTTTCTCGTAAAATACTGGTATTCAGCTAAATCCGGCTTGACTGGAAGCCGACCCCAATATAGTTGGGAAAAGGCTAGGCAGATGATGATGATTTACGAGTATTTAATCTTGATGCAACTAAAGGTACAAAGGTGGACTTAATGCCTTAGACATCCTCTATCAGTCAACCTAAGGTGGTGAAGAGACATGAAAAGTATTTTTTTTGTAAGGTTAGGTTTGAGGTAAGATCATCAGACAACTTATACCACTCTATTCGGATCGAGAGGGGAGTGTCAGTGGTTTTCACCTGAGTTCTGTCAATGAGGGAATCTAAAACGTTCACCAAGTGCCAGCACTGAGGGGTCGGGTCTAGACATCTGTCAAAACGCTTTTATTAATGACCGTCAACGTCAAAGGGTTAGAAGTCAACGTCACGTATACGTTTTCCAAAAGAAAAGACCTGACGCCTACTTGTGGTGCAAATTTTCCTGAAGACCCTCATTTTCATGATCTTTGCTTTTTTTAATATCTTTATTATTTAATACCTACATTCTATGCAAATAAAAGATTTGACTTTGACTTTGCGTTCCACTTCTTGCCAAAGCCCTGCCAGGCATTGACCCTAACGAGCTTCGTCAATCATGACAAGTATTTGAGGAACCAATAAAACAAAACGTGCCGCGTCGATCCGGGCCCAGTCCTTATCCGTCCACAAACCGACGCCTTGGATGGTCGGGTGCCGTGAAAGTGAGGCAAACTTCTATGAAATGATCCACCGAATCCTCCTGGCGATCCATGCCATTGTGACATTCTAGGGATCGTATTGTGTAAAGTTCTGAATGGTAATTAGAGATGATTTTAAAATAACAGGTTCGTTAGTCAACTTTTAATGAGCAGAAGAGAGGTATTGAAGGAAAACAAATGAGAGAAATATGAACTCAATCGGATTATTGGAAATGGATGGCAAATATTTAAAGAGTTTCAACAGTTGATGAGTAGGAGGAAAGGAAAATGAAAGAATTCTATGAAAAAACCCTTGTTTTGTTAACTGACTTTTCTCATTAAGCTCTTAATAGCTAAGTTTTATAATATTAAAGCTGTTACACGAGTAGATTAATCACTCAAGTAAAATATAGCTAAAGTTTAACCAAAGCGTTGTTTCACGGAATATTTTACAAATTATTTTAAGGCCACGACTTAGTACCAGAGGTCGAGGTACCTATATCATAGTACAGTGACAAATTTCACAAGTACAGTAGACTAACTCCACACCACGTACGTGAAAACAGGCATACTCACATACAACTCAGTCACATTAACTTACTTGACTCTTGGCATCGATGACATGTCCAAAAATAATATAACAACAACAGAGAACTAGCCAAATTATCGACGCGCGTGTCGATAACAAAGATGCTGACCAAACCTGACACTTGCGAGCTAAGGGAGTGCAGCAGGAAACAGGGGGATGCTCTCATTTCAGAGATGCGTCAAGTAAATGTAATCGAATTGTATATGTAAACGCGCCTACACGTGTAAGTGTGAGTGTGCCGTGCGGCAATCTCAATCAAAAGCCGGTCGTGCGTGAGCGTACACTCGCTATATGTGAAGTATATTGGAGTTTTTTTTTTGTTTTGGGTGTTAGGAAATCATCTAATGAGTTCCTCCGCTTTTGGGTGGAATGAGAGGGTGTCCTTTTTACAAATATCTTATGGCCTTAGCAGGGATCTGCCCTGCTCTGCCTTTACAGTGTTGCTTCTTGCATCTCTTTGAGGCGTGCATGGAACACTACGTGCTGTTGACGACTGGGTTCGGTCCATACTAGACGGCCGAATAGCAAGTTACCCAATGCCCATCGTCTACAAAAGCGTGTTTTACAGCTAAACCCAATAACCTATCTATATCCAGCTTTGGCATACTGGTGATAGTAAAATAAATGATACAATACAAAAATTATACATGTTTTCTATTGTTTCATTTGTTTTTTATCTCCGGTAGGTGATAGATAAGTTATTGGGTTTGACTGTAAGTGCACGTGCGTTTGTTTTCACTCATTGCATAGGTCAGACCTTCGGTATCTTTCTGTCCAGTACAGTTTACTTATTTTCCAAGAATGTTGGTCTACTATTCCTACCCTGAAGCGACAGACGGTTAGCTAGGCAACTTTTGTTATAATAATATTAGAGACTGCTAATTATTTTAGTGTTAGAGGCATTTTGTAATAGTTAACAGTGACTTTCAAAGTGAGGAACGGATACTGACAATTAGTTATGAAATAATAGGATTTTTATTTAGAATCTTAGACTTTGATCTTTTGTAGTTCTCCGTAATAAAGCTAATTGATTTAGTCCAGTATATTTTGTGGGTGGAAGGGATTATGTCAAGATAGACGGAGATATTTGCTGAATAACAACTGTATCTGTTGTAGTAGATGCCTAAAGTATGACTTGTAACAGTTTATATTAAATTAAAGATAAACAATTACATTAAGGGCCTATTTCACCACCTATGATTATGTTTCGAGTATCTTACTTGACAGATCATTTCATACAAAATCTGTCACATTTTTGAATTCCATTATTCAGTGAGTAGTGCCTACTCGGACATTGTGAAACAGGCCCTAAATATAATTACTTGTTCAAGTTATTAAACAGAGATAGAGCTGTCTAGGAAGCTAAATATGTGGTCTGAATAATTTGCGTCAGGCCGACACGAAAAGAAAAGTAAATAAAACGATATACCTAGATATACTCGTGGATTGCACGCTATCGGCAGCGAGGAGGAATGGGAAGCGGTTGGCCCGATAAGGACCGAGCTCATCAACCAGAGCGTAGGGCCAATGCCCGCTACGGCTACGGAAATTTCTATAAAAGAAATACCGTTGTCCTGCAACTTAACGTTTGAATCCCCAACCGGTCCAATGAGACCGCGCTGTTATTGTTTTACTATTGTGTCTCGTTTCGCGGGTATCTGAGTAACTACCGGCTAACTGAAGAAAAAAGATCAGTCACGCTCAGTCACTCTACAGTGAGAGTCATTAGATCCCTAGCTCCAAAAAAACCTAAATAGAGTGAGGTACAAAAACTCTTTGACAACACCAAAAATATCTGTCTCACATAAATCGATCATAACCTCCGTCCTAGAAACACGACAGCACTTCTCACTATCTAAAGGACAACCTTGAAGATCGTAAAAGGCGTGAAATATACCTCATTGGTTCGCCAAAGTGGCCCATTCAGCTCCACTGAGCTCCAGCTAGAATATTTTACAGTACAGTGCTTCAATTGATTATATTGGAAACAAGTAAGACTGTACGTGGGGTTTCGGCGAATATTTTGTTATGAAAATTTATCATCTACAGGTGTGTCTATTTTTAGCTCTTAATTTTTAGAATTTATTTGATTCTGACTTAACGATAATATGAAGTATTGTTACGCAGTTTATATTGCGATTGGTTTATTATTGCGATTTGTTGCCAATTTCTAAACATGCGACGTTAATTTTTTTAATTGATAGACTCACTTTTGACCACTATCTCACCTGATGGAAAACGGTGATGATCTCGACGATATCCCATGCTTACCTAGAAGTAGCCTATACACTCTTGACTCAATGACCCCCTGATTGTAACTATCAGGAAACATAAACTTTGACCGGGAATTCCACGCCATAGCTGTACACACAATGAATGGGTTTCCAAAACCGTTTAGTGCATATGGGTGGAATGCCCATCATGAACCGATGGCGCAACGCTGTACGTCTAGTGTTCTGATGATGAAGCGGGCTTGGCGGAATTAGGCTATGGAATCCCCCCAAAATGCAACTGGCTAGAACTCTATACCTAAAATAACAACACCTGGTACCCAGTATACCAGTCTAACCTTCGGAGAATACAAGCAAAATGTGTTTTAAGATGGTCAGAAACCGAAAGTAAATTGTATCTTTCAATAACGTTTCCAAACATTACCAAATAAAAGTTATGCTCGACTGTTCTAGTATGGAAATTTACTCAATCGCACATTATATGTCTCTCGGGTGGTTACAAGCCTTTTATAGTTTTGTTTTGTATCTTCCAGTATTAGGGGAGTGGAAGTGTTCCTCTTGCTCCAGCCTCTCTGTTTATATTATATGGGTAGGTAATTGAATGTCCTGCTTGTTTTGTTCTATATAAGGTAGTAGTCCGACCGCCGGCGAGGAAACGACTAACTTTCGGAGATTTTCTCTCTCAAGAAACGCACAATAAATGTACATGCCGTGTAAACGAAAGAGATACATATTATATTAAAAGTAGCTCTCTGACTGTTCACACTGCCGGCGACGACTCGCTTTATTAGTTTTGTCGCAGAGTGACGAGCTTTCAAAAATAAACTCGCTCAGCGATAATCGTTAAGCAAGTAACAAGTCAAGTCGAGTCGTCAAAAGTAGAGGTTTGCACAGGACTGAGTGACCGCAGGCGAGTGGCGCGAGTAATCGCTCGCCGCACTTGCACACTCGCTTATAGCCCGGCGACAAAACTATCGAAACTACCACTTGCTTCCCGCTGATCGCCAATGTTTTTTATAGTTTCTAGTTCTACTCGTTACTCGGTTCATAGTCGGCGATCGGACCACTGCCGTAGTTACTCAGATACCCGCAAAACGAGACACAATAGTAAAACAATAACAGCGCGGTCTCATAGGACCGGTTGGGGATTCAAACGTTAAGGACTATTATCGCAGTGATAAGTCGTCCTAGCTAGACGAAACTAGTTTGTATGTACACAAGTCTAACAGAGGCGATATTTTGGAACTCGAAAATAGTCCCGAGGTAACGTAGAACTATTTCTTCGTTTATTAAAACTGTATTTTCTTGCCAAGGAAATTATGTGACCAGAATTATTGTAGGAAAATCATGTTATGTTGTAGAGTAATTCTAATTACCTATTTTTATCATGATTTCAATATTAATGATATAGCCATGACTTTTAAATATAAATAACAAATCATGTAAAAAACTGAACTGCTTTAGAATTATTTTCTGTGTTTTTTTTTAGGTGGGGAATCATCAAAATGACTTCTCCCGCTCTGGGCGGAGCGGGAGGGCGTGACTTTTACTGACTAAAACCCACACCTGTTCCTTCTTTGCCCTAATTCCGGGGGTCCCGGGGTTCTCTTTAGTCTACCCAGGCCCCAGAAGGCTTCGGCCCTACCGGGCCCCTCCAGTTTGCTGACATCTGAGGCGCGCGTGCAACAATACGCGCCGTCGACGACATGGGCTTGGTCCGGACTGTTACCAGACGTCCGGACGGCGAGCTACCCATTATTTTCTGCTTTAAAGGAGTGTTCATGGAATTCTTACCCGTCCTTCTTCACAGGGATCTACGTTTTGGAAGTTACATTTTTCTGACTGACCTGATTCCTTGGCAATTCATAATTGCCTTGTTGTGTTAGAAATAGCTTTGAATTTGACTTAGAATTTAGAAACTTACCATTTATTTCATTTTATCTGGCTCAAACATTCCAGAACCTAGCAACGAGAAAGAAAATTCCAACATTAAAATATAGTTCAAAACCTGTCGATTGGCAATCAACACTTGATCGCTCGAACCTCCGGGCGTTATCAAAATCAAATCTAACTTTCGATCAGGCCCAAAATACTTTCTAACTCAATATTCCAAAAGTATTCGAGTGAGATCTTTGCTCTAATATTTTGATAACCGTCCCTATAAAATTTTGTCTTAGTAATTTTACTGGTGTAGTAACAGACTGCCTATAAACTGAGATAGAAAGCCCGCAGTAAATTTACGATAAAAAACAGATCCTAAAACTGTGAAAATACGGCCAAGTTCCGAGCATCTTTTTGGTCGTAAAAAAATGTGAGGTCAAGTTCAACGTTATTAAAGTGAGTCGTCATAATTCCATTTTTTTTATTCAAATTTTTATTTCTTTTAATATGTTTGAGTACTTTTTTCTTTAAAACTGATCATGTGTCGGTTTCTTCATAAAGTCGAATGTCCTTTAATAATTCTTCTTCTTCCAACCTTTGTAACATATTACTTGGGGTAGGCGTAACACCAATTTTTGTTATATTTTGTCCTGTCATCGTTTATGCAATATCACCAACCCCCTTTTAATACAGTGCCAGTGTGCAACCCCTTCACAGAATATGCGTCACGTACTTTTCTGCCTAGCATGCGAACGTCAGAACTGTTCAGGAGGCTTAATATTGGTCGGACTAAATTTGAGTCAGATCAACCCGAGAAGGAGATGATCAGAAGATGGCTTATCACACAATCTATTTTCTTCCTCTTTGTTTTAATAGTGCTTCTTTTTTTCGTGTCGATGTTTTAACTAAATTTTCTCTGACCAGTATTTGGCAACCTATACGCCTCTATTATTGACTTCGTAAATATCCTGAAAAGTATAGGTGGTTGCAACACCACTTCCTTTTTCTTTTTTCAATCACTTCTCACACAATCCATCCATCCTTTATTTACGCCCGTTTTCAATAACCTACCGCAGTTCATAGATAGATAGCTATCCCCGATAAACAGTTAGATTCTATCTGTCAACACACAACTTTTGGTCGAAAATGCTATCCGTCGGTAGGTTATAGGAAAACAAGTAAGGGCAAAAGGATATATTTGTTTATCTTTAGTACCTGCAACTTCAGATAGATAGCTTATTGAAAACGGGTGTTAGAGTCTTTTTCTGTCTCCATCCAAAGTCATGAAATAATAGCTGGTCTTAAAACAAATCGTTCCAGTCTTACCTTGTAACAACAGTGCTCAGAGTTCATCAAACTATGTGACACATTGCTGGGAGCGTTACAACCTAACTCCACTGGCTGAACTCGGGCTAACTTCGTGAGGACATACTCGTAGTGTACGTGCTGTTGTCACCGCAATTATGGAGACACTGACTTGGTAACCTATGTTGTGGTGTAAGGTTTGGCGTATCCCTTCTTTCCTTACGTATTATTTACACAATCATATTTATTGACATAATAGCGATTAACACATACTCGTAGCCCGTAGAATTCACCATCTACCTAGCCTTTTCCCAACTATATTGGGGTCGGCTTCCAATCAAGCCGGATTTAGCTGAAGATCAGTATTTTACGAGTAGTGGCTGCCTACCAGACCTCCACAACCCATTAACTGGGGTAACACGGTACTCCATGGCATGACTGAAGTCAGATTTACTGGCTTCTGACTATCCACAACGACTGCCAGATCTACAAATGACAACCGGGACCTACGGCTTAACGTGCTTTCCAAGGCACGGAGGAAACTCGGTATGCTAAGATGGTCATCCATCCACAGACCAACCTTGGCAAGCGTTGACTAACCTTGAAGATCGACTCGTGTGGCTGTTATTATCTAGCCACAAGCTCCCGCAAAAATGTTAAACTTAAATGGCAGTCAGAAGGCACATTGCTCGCAGAAGAAATAATCAGAACAATCGATCGATGGTGACGAAAGGTTCTGGGATGGCGACCACTTCCCAACAGACGCAGCGATAGAATACCTCTCACAAGGTTGGCCAATGATCTTGTGAGGGTCGTGGGAATCCGATGGATACGAGCTACACAGGACCGGTCGTTGTGACGTCAATCGGCGGAGACCTATGTTCAATAGTGGACATAATTATGTATTTCAGCTGAAATTTTGATGATGATGATTCATCATCAACATCATCTACCTTGCCTTTTCCAAACGATTTTGAGGTCCAGTATTTTACGAGGAGCGGCTGCATACCAGACCTCCACCACCCATTACTGGGGTAACACGGTACTTCATGGCAAGACTGATGATGATGATTAGGTATCCTATAAAACAAACTTCCAAGCGTCTGTATGTCTGTTCGTGACAAATTTACAAGCTACATTCAGTAGCTTGTAAATTTGTCACTCTCACTCTCTCACTGATCTGCATCCAATTCATCACCAATTGTTAGTCTGACAATTGAGGATGCTTTGGTTTAAAAGGAGCATATTCTTTAAAAGCCAAAAAATTAACACATTTTAAAATGCGTGTGAAACTAGAGCGGTTTTGTTAATTTATAGTTGCTTTAAAATTTAAAGCTAACTTGAGTTTTAGGTTTTTAACAAACCAGCACCCATTTTTTTACTTTTAACTTTTGTCTAACAAAATACTGTAGAACCTGCGGAATGAAAAACTTTAACATAAAATGCTTTAACAAAAGCAAGTTAAAAAAATAGTAGCCATTTCTATTCGCGAACTTGTCGGTATCACACTACAAAAAAAAAACTCGGCTGTCTGTAGCTCGCGATGGAAACCGCGATATGAACTCAATTTACTTTGCCATATTGCTTGTACCTAGAAGATTACTTTTATTGTACCATTTGTACAGTCACGGTAAAAATTGGTTCGCCATCAAAAAAAATATTTTGCTATGTGTAAAGACAATGTCGAGTTGATAAAACCTGATATTGTCATGACATTAATATTACAGAATTATTCTCAATTATTAGCAGAATTGTGACACTAAAAAAATTCAACAAAACTACCTTGATTTATATTTTATAAAATGGACAGTCCATTAAAAAAGATTTAGTTTCATGTCAACTATAAATATACACCCCTGTCCCTATTCCCTGTCGCAGGCGTATTGCCCCTACCTGCGTTTTTCATTTTTTTATTATATGTACATAAATAAATATAACGTGTGTCATCGATGCACAAACGTATACCATGGATCCATCATTTGAGTGTCTAGAATCATGTACTGGATGTACGTGATTTTAGACACACCATCATCATCTACTAGCCTTTTCCCAACTATATTGGGGGCGGCTTCCAATCACGCCAGATTTAGCTGAATACCAGTATTTTACGAGGAACAGCTGCCTATCAGACCGGATTCTGGATACCACACACAGATTAGTTTGTGTTTAGATTAGATGTGTCGATGTCTAACACACGGTGTTTATTGATGGGGACATGAATCGGAATTTAGAAAGGTAAGCTCGGTGTCCCCAAATCGAAGGCAACGAAGGAACGGGGTGAGGTTTAGTCATTAAAAGTCTGACACACCCTCCCGCTCCGCCCAAGACCAGGAGAAGTCATTCTAATGATTGCCCAACTGAAAAAAAAAAGTTTATTGATGGAAGGTTAATTTTGTTTTCAAGTGATTTAAAAACATTTTATGTAAAACTTCAAAAAACTGTTGACTTGTGAAAAGGCAAAAAAGCTGCTAAATAGCTGACTTTTTAAAAGGGAACAAACCTGCCGAAAGTATAACCGACTCGATTGTACATGTTGTACCACTGACCTTGATTCTATTTACAAAGTACAACACTAATTTATTGTCTAGACGATTTCAATAAACTTAATAATGTGCCTTTGTAAACGCAATCTAGGAATGAATGGAAAACCTGGTTTACTCTGAATCGATTATGAGTTATGAGATATGGGCTAGTTTAACGATATATTAATATAGCTTTATTATGCCTTTGTAACTTATTGTTGTTACCTTCTTTGGGGAAAAAGTTGTATTTCGATTAGGGAAAATGAAATTGTCATAAAAAAAAAAAAAAGATAAACGAAATGATGACAAGGCAGAGCCTAAATCGCTGAATCTCAAAACCATGAAACTTTACGGAGTTCTTTCACAGAAGTAAGTTCTTTGGAAGTATTTTTCGTAGGATAGGAAGGAAAGAGTACATGCCCAAAAACTTGGCATGAACGTTTGTACGAGTATAATGACTTGGCATGAACTCGTATTTTTGTCAAGAAATTCCATCATACAGTTTGCTAATCTATCTTCATTTTAGGGACATACACACTCTATTGAAAAAGCTCAAATTAATTCCAACGTGTTAGAGTTTTACTGACTAAAACCCACTCCTTTGTTCCTTCTTTACCTTCGCTCCAGGATCTCACATTTTTCTTTTAGAAGCCAACCCATGGCCGCAGAAGCTTCAACCCTGCTGGGCCTGTCAAATAAAAAATTCTTTTCAAAAGTAAATAAGTTACTTCTAGGCAAGGATACTCCATCGTCGACCACATCTTCGCTTTCCATCAGGTGACATAGTGGTTAAGCGCGAACATCATCAACAGTATTAAAAGCTTTTATTCCGCAACATTTGACAACAATTACTTCAAGTCACCTAAGTCACTAAAGGAAACCAAACGGTCCACAACATATCTTCATAAACTTACACAATTAAACTTACGTGCTCCACTATGAATTGTTTAATGCCCCCGGCTTCAGTGTCAGGGATTTCAGAGATCGCAAACAATGTACAACCTTCAGCATTGTAGCATTTGTTGACTATGAACATGTTGAAAACTAAACCCAGGAAGCACTTTGTTCTAGCTGAATGGACTTGTTGGCAGCTTTAGATGGTTTCCGAAAATAGTTTTTATTGTGGTGCTTTTGGGAGACTTAACACCGTAATTCCTGTGTGCTTAATGTTTCGTTTCAGATTAAATACAATTAGATAGAAAGAAAAACTGTTTTGTTTGCGGGAAATGACGCAATCTTTGGAGTAACTTAGGTATTTTAGTGGTCTGTATAGAAAGCACTAAATAGGTTGCGCACCTAGGCAGGCCGCTGCAAACACAACTTGGCTAAATGGGGTTTTATTATAGACCCGTCGAATATTCAATGTGAGTGCGGTGCTTTCGTTCAAAATATGAGCCACAACTTTGAGTGCCCTAAGTGTCCATACACCTGCACTTTGGAGGATTTAATGAGTGCCACCGATGCTGTAGTTAACGTAGTCACCTACTGGGCCCACACAATTTAACGAGTTTACAATCGGTTCGAAAAACAGAAGAGACTTACAAATTAAAAACATTCAATAGAGAAAATATGCGCCACGTCAGCACATAACGGCCGAATGCTCAGCATAATGACGTTACCATACGCAAAATGCGCTGGTTTTCAGCGAGGGTCGGTGACAGTGTCTATACAATGACGTCGGAAACGTATTGTGTGTAAGTTGGTAAACAAACATGATTTACGATGACTACTTGCCACTTGTACAATTAAAGTAGACGCATACTATTGCTCTACGTCTTTGATCTAGCTAGTTGCAAGATCTACCGTTAAAGATGAGGTCCTCGGTTTGAATACCGTGTTGAGTAAAGCGGTATTAGATTCATCTATTTGTCATTTGTTAGTAGCAGACTTTTTCTGTAGCTGCCTTGACTTTGGATTTATCAGTAGCAGTTCAGACTTTGAATTTGTCAGTGGCAGCCCAGACTTTAGTTTTATCAGCTCAGACTGGCTGGATTTGTCAGTGGTACCTCAGACTTGTAAATTGTCAGTAGCAACCCAAAGTCTGGATTTGTCAGAAGCAGCACAAAGTTTTGATTTGCTCCCTGTTGATTGCACTAGGCTCTGTCTCCATGTAATTTAAACATTACTTAAGGATTTGTGAGAATACTAAGCGTCAGTTGCTATTTGTTGACTATATAAATTATTATCAACTATATAGCTTCATACATGAGTTTGATATTGACTTTAGTATACTCCTATAAAGTTTGATATTGACTAGACATACTCGTAGAGACGATATGACCTTCATCTACCTATCTAGGATTCTCAGTATCGAATTAAAATCAATTTATAAACTTGAACATAGTTGCTGTCACTTCATACGTCACATTATGTAGTGTTGGTGCTACTAGTATCTCTTGAATTTGAATTTATCGAATTCTTTGAAACTTATTATCTTTTCGAAGCCGTTTCAGTTTCATAGAATTACTTGTTCATTATTTATATTTACTAGAACAGTTCAAAAGAATCTGTCGTTATGAAATTGATAAGACTAATATTTTCTGACTGTTCATGTTATAAAATTTTGTTTATTGAAAATGGTATTCTTTTGTATTTATTTTATAAACAGGATCATTAAGGATATAAAATTTTAAAGTATAATTAATTTAAAAAATATATGAATTTGACACAGGTAAACCATAACCGGGAAAAAAGGAATAGGTAACGCGGTGTGCTACGAAGCCCAGTCTCCTGTCCTTCGCACTTTCTTTGCGCTTAACACTATTTTGGATACGCACCCTGCCTGTGATTTGTTTACGGACTAATAACAGACGATCATGTCAGTATATCTGAAGTTCTTATTGTTCTTATATCATCATCATCCTTTCACTTGTAAGACCACTTTTGTACGTATGGTCCTGTACATCTCACATCTCGCATCCATCGGATTCCCGCAACCCTAACCAGGTCATCGATCTACCTTGTACGAGTAGGAGGTCTTCCAACGCTGCATCTTCCAGTAAGCAGTCACCACTCCAAAACCTTTCGGCCCCACCGGCTCTCTTAAGTTTGATGATTCTTCGTGTCATATACCGCTAGCAGAAAATAGTGTTAATTATTACCACCCACAAGATAAAAACAGAGATACACGATGTAGTAAGAGTATCTTCCAATAAATTATTCTCCGTCTAATTAACTAAAAGCCCTCATTCATTCAATGTTGTTCACTTAGGATTTATTTAGGATTGCCAGGATAAATCCTTGGACGAATGTCGTTATTATAATGGCAACATTCGCTACGGTTAAGTCTTTACTTAACCGTAGCGTTGATATTAGTTTTCAAAGAAGAAAAGATATTGTATTTTTCTGGCTGCTAGGGTCAATTTCTAAATGTTTGGTCTAGAAGAATATTGATATTATCCTTAAATATATTATCCCGACTGCGCTTATTTGTTCATGGTTAAATCAAAAACCACTGAAAGGATTTTTGTGCAGTTTTTACAAATAGACTGAATGGATTTATGAGGAAGGTTTAAATGTACAATATATGTATATTATAGCAGAGAAAAGCTGATTATTTTAAAGATTTCTAACGCCATTGCAAAGTGAATATGACTGTTTGAACCGGTGTTCGGACCAGAGGAGGCCGGTGCCTCCTCTGGTAAACTGTACTAGACTCTTATTAATCAAGTGAGCTCAGTGCGGGTGTATTTAGTTTTTCGATATGTCTGTTTATTCATTCAAAGTAAATTACACAAAGTAATGTGCCTGGCTAGGTTTGCACAGTACCCGTGTGGAGCCGCTGTACAAGACATCGCGGCTCTTGCTGAGCTGTCTATCCTGTAAAACCACCCAAACTTTTCAAGATCTACACGAGGCCTATCATAGAGCCGTACAGGTTGCCAAACACTGGTCAGAGAAAATTTAGTTGAAGACATCGACACGAAAAGAAGAAATAGGTTTAAACCCGCGCGACCTACAACTTGTAAGTCTACTGTGGTACCACTGCCTTAATTCATGAATCCCCGACCGGTCTCATTGGACCGCGCTGTTATTGTTTCACTATTGTGTCTCGTTTCGCGGGTATTGATAGGTTAAGTGACCATTGGCCAGCAGTAGTCACTACGCGTACACGTGACCCGTTCAACCCCAACCCCTAAAGTTATATTTGCTTTATTCCCACTAAATCTAAAACTTATTCTGTGTATTCACCTAATAAACTACTAATTCAGGCTGTCCTCCATTTATTATCCTGAAGTGAGGTACAAATAGTTTGCTAATGAATTCGCTTTATGTTGTGCTACTAATTTAGCGGAGGCCCAACTTTTTGTTAGTCTAGGTATGCTGCGATAAAATCTGGGAGAATGGACGGCCATAGTTTCGTTGTTGTGTCTATTGCTACCCGAATATATGTATTATGGAAGGAATTTTCTTTTTTTTGCCAGAATAAGTATCACGTAGAGCTAGAAATTTGGCCTAGATTTCTTGGAGTTAGCAACTAATTAAGTCGACCTTGACTCCAGTTACTAGTCAATAAAATAGTAAGAACTTAGTATTTCGTATTAATTTATGATGATGTGAGATGTCTGCTATATTATTATCGTGAATAATATTTATAAGAGAGATATTGCTTTGAGTGTGTTTTGACTGTGATTTGATCTCATTTTATTTAGTAATCAATTAAATATTATATCCTACATGAATGAGCATGTTAGTAATTTTCAGGGTCCTTAAACCTTATAGATAGATTTAGTAACTACGTGTAAATTGTCTTATGCTGGTCGATAGTCGTGGGTTGGTCGATAAGGCCGAAAGGTTCTGGAGTGGCGACCGTGTACTGAAAAACACAGTATTTGTAAGCCTCCCACAAGGTGGACCGGTAACCTGATTAGAATCACCTGGTCACCGCCCGCTCATTGCCGTGATACTTAAGGGAGGACTGTGGTTCAACGGTGGCTGTCTATCGGCTGAAACTATAGTGATGGGATATTTTACAAAACTTCAGCAGTAACCATTATTTAAAAAAAGTATTTATTACATATTACCCCTCTAGACCTAGCTCGAGTCGTTGACGGCGCAAAGTGTTTCACGTGTGCCTCAAATGAATATCAGCAAAACCGTAAGGACCTAGCACGGCCGATGCCCGTTAGGGCTACGATCTGAGGAATTTCTAAAATGGAGACCCATAGTGTACCTAAAGAGCACCTGAAGGACACAGTGTGCTTTTAGTCAGAAAAACTAAAACACGGTCCTTCACTGCACCCTAGAGCCTTCATTGGATGATTTCCCCCCAAAAAAAGCCAAAACATCCACTGGCAAAGTTCTTTCTAAAAGCCCCTAACAATAAAATTGACCGAGCGTTTGTTACTTAGCGCGTCAAAGAGAAGCGGAACCCACTAATAGGACAGGAACACGCCAGCCTTACATCAGCCAGAGCGATGGGTTTTATAACCAAGTGCATTATGCTGTAGAGGGAATGGAGGGAGTGTAAAATGAACAGTTTTATGAAGATAACTATAGTCCGTCTAATGAAAGCGGGCACTGAGAAAAAGAGGCTAAATAAAAAAAAAATGTATCTGGTATTACTAATTAGTAGGAGAATCATGTCTTGACACTTCACAACTTTTCTTATTTCCTACAAATGCGGCTGAATAAGGTTGCCAATTAAATTTAAAAAAAAACTGCAGGTCGTGCTTTCATTAGACGCACTCTATGATGTAAATCATCAAGCTCATTTCAGACTACTCTACAATATAATAGAAAATAGTTCGTAGCTCAACAATGGTTGACTATGGTTGACAATGGTAGAGAATGCCCCAGGGCATTACGTCCGCCTCTGTACTCTTGTGTGCATAAAGAATTAAATAAATAAATAAATATCGCTCGCCATACATTTATAAAGAACACGTTCATACTTGACTAGCGATATTTTTGTGCTATGAAGTATATGCGATATGCTATATTATTATAGCGTAGTCTAAAATAAGCTTCAGTCATTTGGACTTTTAAAACAGTTTGTGTTCTTTCAAATGCATTTATTGTTTGTTTCTGGTGTATAATATTATGGTTTTTATTTATTTAAACTTCATGTAAGACAAGTGTACAAAGGCGGATTTAATACAGTTCGCTTCAACTAACTTTGCCGCTCTGAAGTTGGCTACAAATCACTGCGCAGTAATCAATTTTACGAAAAAAGACAGCACTGCGCATGCGTTATTTTTCTATCTCAGTCGCTCGTATACGTCCGATACCAGCTTGTGTTCCGCTCGCACAGTACCGTACGATCGTCGATGCGAAAAGTGCTACGCGTATAATTATTACCTACCTGTTTTAAGTTTGTTGTTTTTTGTTATTTATTCTTATAATTACGAACGAACGTATTTTCTTTCTTTCTCCTTTTCTTAGATATATAAAATCAGGTGATTAAAAAAATACACTATTTATTTTCATTATAAAATAAAACAATTTAAAAATTTTCACGTAAGTGATCACTTTTTACGCGATAGTACCTGCGCCGTTGTTAGGAAAGCCTAGCTTCAGAGCGGCATAGTTATTTGACGCGTACTGTACTTCAGGCATTCTCTATCAGTCAAGCAAGGGTGACATGGGTGAAGGGTGGGGTTTCTTATAATTATTTTTAATGGTGGGACATCATCTAATGACTTCAGACACTGAATTTGTGTCAGACTTTTAATGATTAAAGCTACGCCTATACTCCTTAATAACACCTTCTCAAGCTTCACTTATACTCCCTTTACGCTCTAGGACCACGGGTATCAAATAATATAAACCAGTGCTTGACTGTGATCCTGCCTGATAGTACGATTACCACCAGGTATCACTATGCAATTGTTGATAGTAAAACACACTTGTTTATTAAAAGCCTGTTTTGATTAATATAATATCCAAACTATCAATTAAAATAAAATAAAATGCATCGCTGGACATAATTACATTAATTAAAATATTCACATGTCATTTTCAAAATAATTATGATACATTAATGATGGCAATAATAATTACACTGGTTACAATATTATTTACATGTCAATTTCAATTAAAATTAAATACGTCACTGGTCACTTTTTGCTTCAATATTAGTCAAATTCATTTTGGATTCATAATCGTAATTAAGAAATTAATCATAATAATATTATAAAACATTCCAGTTAATAATATTTTGTAATTTCTATTTTAACGTTTTTTGACAAAAAACGATTCAGTGAAATTGGTTACGTCGTTCATGCGTGATAGCGTAGGCAAGAGTAGTTAGGTAGATTAAGATGGATATAATTTAAGATTTATTAAGCCGTAGGTTCCTGTTGTCATTTTTAGATCTTTGGCAGTCGTTACGGATAGTCTATCTGCCGAACTGCTGACTGGAGTGTTACCCCAGTTGATGGGTTGTGGAGGTCTGGTCTGGGCAGCCGCTCCTTGTAAAACACTGCTATTCGACTAATTCCGGCTTGACTGGAAGCCGCAATTAGTGATGATGAATTTAAGATTTATAAGATTGTCTTAAGATGAAAATATTTATATGGCCTACTGATAGTTTTTCTGGTTCTTAGTGTCTTGTGTATGTAAGTTTAATGTTGGTGAATGCATCAGTTATCGCTAGTGTATGGTAATGTTTTATTAATAAGTAAGTTGTAATAAGTAAGTTTTTAATACCGCATCTCAGTATGATTCAAATATTGTCTACTAGAAGATCCCGCAAAAGACTTTCACATCAATGCATCTCCCAAAATTCCCTACCAATAAATTCTTGATAAAACGAAAACCAAGCAAAAAACCCCACTTCACATAAAACAACACTCGAGCAAACCAAATTCGAGCCACGAACATCTCAAGCACCGCTATCAGCTTTACAAAGGAGAATGCATCGAAAGGAACACGATATCATTTGTCGCTCATTTGGCTTTAATAGCAAATCACAATACGATTTAAATATTTATTTACTTATATACTCTTTATCGTATACCATACATACAATTTTTACTACAAGATCAAGATTAGTAGGGTTACAATTATCATCTATCAAGAGATATCGCGAAAAAAGCTTATACATTTCCTAAAATTCTCTACCCTTTTACATCAATGGATCACCTAAAATTCTCTACCAACAAATTCTTGATACAAGAATTTCTTTTGTTTTTCTTATAAAACAACACTCGAGCAAACCAAATTCGAGCCACGAACATCTCAAGCACCGCTATCAGCTATAACAGAGGAGAATGCACCGAAAGGAACACGATATCATTTGTTGCTCATTTGACGTTAATAGCAAATCACAATACGATTTAAATATTTATTTACTCATATACTCTTTATTGTACACCATACATACAATTTTTACTACAAGATCAAGATTAGTAGGGTTACTATTATCATCTATCAAGAGATATCGCGAAAACAGCTTATACATTTCCTAAAATTCTCTACCCTTTTACATCAATGGATCACCTAAAATTCTCTACCAACAAATTCTTGATACAAGAATTTCTTTTGTTTTTCTTATAAAACAACACTCGAGCAAACCAAATTCGAGCCACGAACATCTAAAGCACCGCTATCAGCTATAACAGAGGAGAATGCACCGAAAGGAACTCGATATCATTTGTCGCTCATCTCAGACGTGCCAATGACGCCGCGTCTCCTCGACATGTCTCGTAAGTCGCCGACGAGGAAACGAGGAGCTTGTTATGTATGTATGAAGTGACTTATGTGTTGTTACTTGGTTGTGTTTTGTTTTATTTTCAAACAGTTATTTTTAGAAAAAAACTTTTTTTCTTATGGTTAACATGAAAAAGAATTTTCTTTTCTCTAGAAGCCACTTTAGTACATCGAAATCTGAAGACATTTAGTGTCTACCCTGTACCATTTTGTGGTACATGGTATTACTTCTTGGCAGATTTCTAAGTAGTTTTTTTTACTATCCATCCTGACGTTTTTTAGTAGACAGCGCTTTCAGCGATAAGGCCGCCATTGCACCCATAGATTTAAGTTTTCAAAATATATTCATATGCATCCTAAATTTAGCATAAAACGTTTTATCTTTGTATAGCGTTAGACTTAGATGTTTGATTTTTTCACTGCTCCAGAGAGTATTTTGATTTTAATTAGAGTTTGACACCTACACGCGTTCCAGACAAAAAGTGTCTTAAAAAACAAATAGCTAAGTGATCCTACAAAGGTTCTATTTTTCCCGACTAAGAAACAAAAACTTAAAAACACTGATTGTTCCGGAAACCTAAAAATACTCATTGTTCCGAAACCTAAAAACACAACCCTTCAATAAATTCAAACGTCTTCAAATAAATCATTTCAAACAATCAACTGCTCAATTAAGGCGTTGAAAAACTCGAAACGAACCGATAAAACGTCCGTCCGTCTTTGTACAAACGTACAATCCGAAATCAATTATGGCCAAAGTACATTTCAGAAAAATAGCAGAACAGTAAATCAGTCGAAAAAAATGCCTTAGGGACGAATCGGGATGAATGAGGGTGTAATTAAATTTAGACTAGTACAGACGTTGTTCTCCCAAAATTAAACGATTTCATCTCTTTGTGGGGCCAAGAAAACCGGGATTACCAAAATCCCGGGATTTTTTTGCAATCCTTACGTGAGTTATTGTTTGTTTTTTTGTTTTGTTTCCTTCATTAGCTTTTTGGGATAAGTTAAGGGTCCTTTGCATTGCTTAAGACCCCAAATTTAATATTAAATGCTCTCATAAATCATTTAGAATTAAGCTTTTCGTTGCTTATTCGTTTTGGACTAATTATTATACTGTAAAGTCTTTTGTAGGTCTTCAAAGTTTAACTTAAGTTTAAGGTTACGCTAGGCTTTCAATAAATTACTATACAAAGTAACTTTCCCTCATAAATTCTGAAGTTTGTAGATTGTTTACCGCGGATGTAGATTTATATTATTTCCTTGATAAATTTCCGAATCATTTTATATAATTGTGTTGATTGAGTTGTGTTGTGTTGATTCTAAGACCAAGGTTGGCAAATTGTGTCAAAACTCATCTTTCAATTCCCTCATTTACCCTCAAACCATTAGGATGACTTTAAGTTTTCTGATGAGGCTCATTGTAAGTGACCACGTTTCAAAACCATACGTCATCACTAGCAACACGCATTGACTACTGTCTTGTGAAACTGTTGTATGTCGAAATGTATCACAAATGCTGCCTAACCGAGTCGAACACTTAAAATTAAGCCCATTAAAATTTATCATCTGTCCTAGGTAAACGAAAAATAGTCTATGTGCTATTCCAAGATATAATCTAATCGTGTGCCCCATTTTATTTAAATTCTTGAGCATAAAGGAGTATCAAACATAAACATATATGAACTTTAGCTTTTATCATAAACATTATGTTATTATGCTCTTATATATCTTAGTACGTTCTATTATTCTATTTAAACTGTTTCATATTTTTAGTACATTCAATTCTAAGTTACCATTTTCTAGCAAAATATCACTGGAAAATGACTTTGCTCGTTCTCTCAAAGGCCATTACTTTACTTCGAATTAATTACATATTCTTTGCAGTATTTCTCGTCCAATATGAGCTACTCTCGGCTACTGCTCATTCGTTTAACATGTAATTACTTTACAATTAATATCACTGTGTTCTATTCAAGGTTTTTTTATGATTTAATTTCATTTTGTTCGAAACAGGAGCCATACGTTCGTATGCGCGAGGTGCCCTACACCTGCAATTTGATAAATCTGATGGGTGTCACCAATGCTGCTATTAACGTATCGTCTGTTTTTTATACCCTGAGACTAAATTGACACAAGTAATGTCAAATTTACTATAGGAATAACACCAGTTCTTTTGTGTTGAAATGTTATTTAGTCTCCGGGTTTAAAAAACAGACGATAGCCGCCTACTGGGTCGAAAGTTTAACAAGTATACCATCGAATCGACAAAAAGGAGATGACTTAATATTGCCGTCACTGCATTAAGATCTTGACATACTAAAGTGCACATCTTTCTACATCGGTCTCATATAAGTTATATACGTATAATTTCAGCATCAACTTAGACTAAATAAAACTTACATGAAATCACTTCCATCAGTCAAACTGGCGTTTGTTACAAACTCCTACTGTACCCCAATCAGAAATCAGAAACATTTATTTCAAATAGTTTATTTACAGGCACTTCTGGATTTTCAAATGTCGGTCAGTCAAAAAAACGTGACGCGAAATTGCGCGTTCCAATGCGTAGATCTCTACGGAAAAGAACAGAGTAGTCAGATAGGAAACACCGGCCTCATTTAGATTAATAATTATGACAAAAAAAAATTGACGTGTAAAAGTGTGAAACCTATTTGCAAAATAAATATATATACATGCAAGAAACTCCATGGATGCACTTTTAAATCATGTTATGAGTTACTTAAATCTTTGGGACAAATTTTCTTGTTGTCGTTTCTATTATGAGCAATCTATTATGGCTTACAATAAAGACTATCTGTCTATTAATAATAACAATAATTTTGTTACCATTTATTGGTTTGAAACAGTATCTGTAGAGGTTCTTGTACCTTTGTTTCTATAAATATCTACACTTTGAAGCCCGAAAATAGCTTTGTCTTTTCGTAAGGGCCAGCTCACACTGAGACGCGACGCGACGCGACGCTGTGTGCACATTTTAATAGAGTTAGAACTTTATTTACTACACAAAAAGATACACATTTTATTGTGAGAATTTAGAATACGTTGCTTCATGCAGCGCTGCTTGTCGTAACGCCGTGCGGCGTCTCGCTACGCAGCGGAACGTTTTTACATTCGCGATGTGGTGTTGCCGACGATTTTACTATGCCTCGCATCGTTGTGCGAAATCACTGGCCTCTTCCTGCATCGTCACATCGCGTCGCATCTCGGTATGAACAGACCCTAAAACACAAGCCTTGACAACTCCAAATTGCCTGACAATGGTTTAATTAAAATAAATGCTTTGAGTTTGACCTAGAGTCTTAGAATTTTAGATCAAAAAGACTAATTTGAAATTTTGGTTCATTTTATTTTTAGGTTTACCGGGTTCCTATTGTTAATAAGACTCCACTGTCCGTCCGGCTGTATCTCATGGACTATGTTCTTCTGTTGCCGAGGGCGTTTCAGAGTTTTACTGACTAAAACTCACTCCTGTTCCTTCATCCAGACCTTCGTTCCAGATTCACAGGGTTCCCTTTCACACAACGCATAGCTCCAGTAGGTTTCTACCGTACTAGGCACCTACAGTTTTGCTGAAATTTCCTTGAGGCACGTGTAGAACATTACACACCATTGACGACTCGGACTCGGTCCGGAAGGCCGGACTGCGAGCTTCCTATTGCTCGCCTTCTGCAAGCCCACAGCTACGGTGGTTCTACGGACAGTACGAAACTATTAGTACGTTATATCTTCCTCTTCAAGTTATTTACACTTACGCAATTTCAGCCACCTAATTAATTTATTAACATTATCTCATCAAATAAAATATTCCCGCTACAGTTTCCGCCGTACATAAGTAAGCAAGCTCATTTTATCCACATAGGCAGGTGTCTGAAACATGCGTAGGGAGATGACGTCACAGCTGTATTACAGTATGAATTATTGCCTTATACGAACATTTGTCACTGGGACTCGGAGATGTTGCGTTGTCTCGGAGAAGGAGTAGTGTTGCTGATATGAAGCGTGTGTGTTGCTGTTATGGTATAAGTCAAGAATGATAAACCTTGTAACATGTGGTCATATTGTATAAAATTTTGTCTTGTCATTTACTGGATAAAATATTAAATCGATTGCTTACGAGCAGGGGAGCAGTGGTGGTCCAGTGGTAACGATTCTGATTTAAGAGTTATAGGTTCAAACCCAACTAGGAGATGAAATAAAATACACACACAAGTCTATTTTATTTCATCCTATTGCTCTAAAAACATCGTCAGGAGACCAGCATGTCCTAAAACCAATAATTCGAAGATATGCGGCATCCACCAAATTGCACTAGGCTCGCGTGGAAATCCGATGGATGCGAGACGTGACCACTGGACATAGGCCTCCCCAAGCATTGTCAGGTAATCGGAGCTTTGCTAGTGGACATATTCTGGCTAAAATAATGATGATTTAGCTAACATTAGTGTGGAATTTTCTCGAATTATTTTTTCGCGTGTTACCAATAGGCATAGGGTTCCGTATGGTGTCTGGAACCGAAGAATTTACACCATCCCATCTCTTCCCGTGGGTGTCGTAAGAGGCGACTAAGGGACACACCAGAAAATGGGCAGCAGCATTTTCTGTGCATTTCAACATCTACACTGCGATCGCCAACCCGCATGCCAAGCGTGGCGATTATGGCAAAAACCCCCCAACAATGCAGACACGCAAAACAAAACGGCCCCTAGTACCCGGCAGCCCGTCTAACCTTGACTACGGTAGCGGTCAAGGCTACGGCGAGGCAAGGGGTGCGAAGAATCTCCGGAGGAGGCTAGGCTACCCCTTCCAACGACTCGACCTGGCAACATACAACACGCGTACACTGCGGACCGACGAGAAGATCACCGAACTTGAGGAAGAGTTGAGCGGGGTACGATGGAGTATTGTGGGATTATCCGAAGTCCGAAGACAGGGGGAGGACACGATAATTCTCAAATCCGGTAACCTGCTCTATTTCCGGGAGGGCGACCAGCAGTCCCAGGGTGGTGTCGGGTTTTTCGTCCACAAGTCCCTTGTGAACAATGTGGTGAGGATCGAGAGTGTGTCGACCAGGGTGGCTTACCTTATACTCAGAATATCGGCAAGATATTCGCTGAAGGTCATACAGGTATATGCCCCAACCTCGACACACTCCGACGACGAAGTAGAGACCATGTATGAGGATATATCCAGAGCCATACATGGTTATAAGACTCACTTCACCGTGGTCATGGGGGACTTCAACGCTAAACTGGGCAAACGAGACGGTGATGAGCTGCGAGTGGGGCAATTTGGATTTGGACGGCGGAACCACCGGGGACACCTACTGGCTAGCTTTATGGAGAAGGAGGGCCTCTACATGATGAACTCTTTCTTCAAAAAGCGTGAGCATAGGAGGTGGACCTGGCAAAGCCCCGATGGTGCAACTAAAAATGAGATTGACTTCATCTTGTCGACGAAGAAGCAAATATTCAATGATGTCTCTGTGATCAATGCAGTGAAAACTGGTAGTGATCACCGCATGGTGAGAGGCACATTGAATATCAACATCAAGCTTGAAAGGTCTCGACTGGTGAAGTCTACGCTCCGTCCAGCACAAATCCAGCTCCAAAACCCCGAGAGCTTTCAGCTCGAACTCCACAATCGTTTCGAGTGCCTAGGTAGCTCCGTGGACGAATGTAACGATGGGTTCGTGGAAACTGTCCATACGGTCGGGTCTAAGTTTTTCAAGACCCACCGTACAAATAAGAACAAGAAGCTCTCGGATCCGACTCTCGAGCTCATGAAGAAGAGGCGTGAGATGATTCTGCAGTCTTCAGACGATTTGTGCAGATACCGTCAGCTCAATAGACAGATTTCGAAGTCCTTAAAACGCGATCTTCGCCACTTTAATTCCGAAAGGGTTAAGGACGCGATAGAGCGGAATAAGGGCTCCAAAGTTTTTGCGAGGGATCTGTCTATTGGGCAGAGCCAACTCACGAAACTGAAGACCGACGATGGCAGAGTCATATCCGCTAAATCGGAGCTCCTGGGAGAGATCGAGGCATTCTATGGACAGTTATACACGTCTATCTCTAAACCCACGACAAATCTAGCGAATGATCCAAGAGCTAGATTGACCCGACACTATACCGAAGATATCCCGGACGTCAGCCTGTGCGAGATTAGGATGGCTCTGAAACAACTTAAACACAATAAGGCGCCGGGTGAGGACGGAATTACGGCCGAACTTCTGAAGGCGGGTGGAAAACCGGTCCTTAAGGCCCTTCAGAAGCTATTTAATTCCGTCATACTCGAGGGCAAAACGCCACAGGCATGGGGCAGAGGTGTGGTGGTACTTTTCTTTAAGAAGGGCGACAATGCCCTCCTTAAGAACTACAGGCCCATCTCACTTCTGAGCCATGTCTACAAGTTGTTTTCCAGAGTCATCACGAATCGTCTCGCACGCAGGTTCGACGACTTCCAGCCTCCTGAACAAGCCGGATTCCGAAAAGGCTTTAGCACCGTAGACCACATACATACGCTACGGCAGGTTATACAGAAGACTGAGGAGTATAACCTGCCTCTCTGCTTAGCGTTTGTGGATTACGAGAAAGCCTTCGATTCGATCGAGACTTGGGCTGTACTGCAGTCTCTCCAACGGTGCCAGATTGACTATCGGTACATCGAAGTGCTGAAATGTTTGTACAAAAACGCCACCATGTCAGTCCGACTCCAGGATCAGACCTCGAAACCTATCCTTTTACAGCGGGGTGTGAGGCAGGGAGACGTTATCTCTCCGAAACTGTTCACGGCCGCATTGGAGGATGTCTTCAAGGTTCTGGAATGGAGAGGGCGAGGCATCAATATCAACGGCGAGTACATCACTCACCTTCGGTTTGCCGACGACATAGTAGTCATGGCTGAGACTACGGAGGAGCTCAGTACAATGCTCGGTGATCTCAGTAGGGCTTCCGAAAGAGTGGGACTCAAAATGAACATGGACAAAACCAAAGTCATGGTAAACATCCATGTAGCTCCCACTCCTATCAAGATCGGAGACTCTACACTCGAAGTTGTGGACGACTACGTCTACCTGGGACAGACGGTCCAGTTGGGTAGATCTAACTTCGAGAAAGAGATCAATCGTCGAATCCGACTCGGCTGGGCAGCGTTCAGGAAGCTGCACGGTATCTTCTCGTCCAACCTACCGCAGTGTCTCAAGACAAAAGTCTATGACCAGTGCGTGTTGCCAGTGATGACATATGGCTCGGAAACGTGGTCGCTCACAATGGGCCTCATCAGAAGGCTTAAAGTCACCCAAAGAGCAATGGAAAGGGCTATGCTCGGAGTTTCCTTGCGCGATCACATCAGGAATGAAGAGATCCGCAAGAGAACTAAGGTTACCGACATAGCCCGAAGAATCGCCAAACTTAAGTGGCAGTGGGCAGGGCACATTGCTCGTAGAACAGATGGTCGATGGGGACGGAAGGTTCTAGAGTGGCGGCCACGTACCGGAAGACGCAGCGTCGGAAGGCCTCCCACAAGGTGGACCGACGACCTGGCGAGGGTCGCGGGAATCCGATGGATGCGAGACGCGCAGGACCGGTCGCTGTGGCGACGCTTGGGGGAGGCCTATGTCCAGCAGTGGACGTCTTTCGGCTGAGATGATGATGATAGGTTTGCCATCCCTAGTACAACTCGAATACGACTCATAAAGACAGCTGTGTTGGTAGAATATTAAGAGATACAGTTTTTGTGATAGGCTGTGTACGTGATGGTTTTGTGGCTACAAATAAATAAACAGAAATAAGTGGCTGTGAATTGAGTCAAAAGAAACAACGGCTATCTTTTATTGAACGTCTAAAATGGAAGATAAAAATTCTCAGATCGACTGTTCATAATAAATGTCAGTCAATATGCTATAAGGTGTACCAAAATTATTATTAAATGTTTCTTTATCATGACATTTTTAAAATAAAAATAGAATGATATATTTTTTTATTGATATAAACTAGTGCTTGACTGCAATCCGTTTTTTTTTAGGTGGTAATCCAATGACTTCTCCCGGGATAACGTGTCAGACTTTTACTGAAAACACACTCTTATGTTCCATCTATGCCTTTGTTCTAGGGCCTCGGGGTTCACTTTCACATGAAATTTTAGTTAATAGCGGGAAGAATAGTAGTAGTAGATGCGGTATACTAAAAAAATGGAGTAAATGAAACTCTGATGTAAAATTCACATTCTCATGTTACACAAAAACATTTTGTTGACTCTCTGTAACGTGTTTATTTATTACATGTTGATGCATTCGAGTTAAACTCACAAACAGTGCGATTTAATTGTCAGTGGTCCTGAGTGCTTTATGTATCGGGTTCACAAAAGAGTTCCACGAATAAAAGTCAAACGTTTTATCGCTGGAAGTAATTGGTTAAAATATTGCGTTGGTGTACAAAGTTTGCATTCTACTACTCTATTTATATAAATGGAGATACTGACTGACTGACATATCAACGCACAGCTGAATCTACTGGGACTAGGAGCGTGTGTATATAGGTTTTCTTTTGCGTCGTAGGCGAATATAAAGAGAGGATTTTTGAAAATGAAACGTGGGCCAAAAGTTTGTAAGGAAAAACCTTCTATCATGCGGGTCAAGCCGCTGGTAGAAGCTATTTATTATCTTTATAAAATCGCGTCGCTCGGATGGAAGTCGAAAATTATCCTAGAGGAATATACTCCCGGAATAAAAAGTATTCTATGTGCTATCTAAGATTTCATTTATCCATGTGCAAAATTCCATTTAAAGTCGTTCAACCATTAGAACATGAAAGAGTCTTCTTCTTCTTCTTCTACCTAGCCTTTTCCCAACTATATTGGGGTCGGCTTCCAGTCAAGCCGGATTTAGCTGAATACCAGTATTTTACAAAGAGCGGCTGCCTACCAGACCTAAAGTACCCATTAAATGGGGTAACACGGTACTTCATGGCAAGACTGGAATCAGATTTACTGGCTACTGACTATCCGTAACGACTGATAAATGATAAATGATATTTATTTTGCAAATAGGTTTTTCCAAACTCTTCTACACGTCAATTTTTTTTGGACTATTTTTTTTTTTTAACTAGATGAGGCCGGTGTTTCCTAACTGACTACCCTGAGAAGAAACACCGAAACAAACTCAGGGGTCACAGTCTCTTTTAAAGTCCATACAAAATGCTGCCAAAGATCTACAAATGACAGCCTACGGCTTAACGTGCTTTCCAAGACACGGAGGAAACTCGGTATGTTAAGATGGTCACCCATCCACAGACCAACCTTGGCAAGTGTTGCTTAACTTTTTAGATCAACCCGTGCGGCTGTTATTATCTAGCCACGAGCTCCTCAAAATAGAACATGAAAGAGTAACAATCATAATTATTCACATAAATACTCCGCATTTGTAATATTGTGTGGTGTAAAATAACAATCACACATCTGTTTAGCATATTCCTAACTGCATTGGCACTACCTTCCATTCAAACCAGATGCATCTGAAATGCCGTATATTGCAAGAGCGACGATCTGATATCCACAACTCAGTAAGTGGATAATGCGATACCGCTTTGAAAGTGATTGACAGACGTACTTCAAATAGCAGTGAAATATCGACTAATAGGTGTAGAATCGTGTCAAGATATTGAGAGTCACAGGGCCATTCGCTGCTGCAGTAAGGTACCAAGATTGAGACAAGGAGGGCGTTTCCACTTAATTTTCTTAACAGTTCTCTCTTCTGCAAATAATTAAAGAACTTGTCATCAATTGAAATAATCCCTTTGTTCGCCTTTCACGTAGCAAGGGCTGATCAAAATATTTTTCTTTTTCCGCTTCTTACTTATAAGATACAAAAGCATTGATTTTTCCTCAAAGTCCATTTTGAAGCACGCGGTATGTGCAATTGACAATCGTGGCAGCGGTTTTGGCCGCGTTACAAATCGCAACTCCTGCGGCCGAGCCGCGCGCCCTGGCCGCTAGTGCGCTATTGCTCTTAGTATTATTATGGTCGTGTTTCTAAAATTATCTTCTATACATATAATAAAATCGTAGGAAAGTCAAAACTGTACATTGAATATTTTTTTAAAAGAATACTTGGGGCGTGATCTACAATCGATACCGAAGCCAAAAATATAGTTTTTAGAATTCATGTCTGTTTGTCTGTTTGTCTGTTTGTCTGTTTATCTGTATGTCCGGGCTAAACTCAAAAAGTACTGCATGGATTTACTTCAAATTTTGCATGAATATTACTGAGAGGTCGGAAAAACCAATAGGCTACATATTATCACGCTATCACCTACGGGGGAGGAGCTGTGAATCTTTATTTTTCTTACGCATTATGTGGCAGCGTGTAATCTAACGACGCATATATAAATGTTGTTTTTGAGTAAGCCATGCTATTATTTAGCTTTACAATATAAAAACACCGCCATTTAAGTAACTTGGGCAGAAAAAACATACCTAATTAAATGAATGTTAGTAGTATAAAGGAAATTTTAAAGCAGCGCCATCTATGACATTTCATAAAAATCAAATCAAGTTACATATTAACACTTCTTGGAAATTTATAATTAAAATTTTATCATGTTGGCGAGGTTAGTAGTTAGTTATTCTTAAAATTCATAGATGGCATTTTGCATTTTCTTCATAACAGTTGTATCGTATAGTTCGTTTGACAAATACAAGCAAAACAAAACCCTCAAAATCTTGAGCAGAGTTGAGGAAGACAATTTAAAAAAAATACGGTGTTAAGTATTACAAAAAAGTGATGTTCATTGATGATGAAGTGACATTGAAGCTCATTTATCGCAAGAACGTGACAGAATCCAAGAGAACAGTGTGCGGCACAAATAGAATAAGATCGTCTGTGTCGTGACATAAATCAACTTTCGACATCTGATGATGAATCCTCGGTTTACGATATCGAAGAGCAAACGGCTAAATAAAGAAGGAAGTGGATTTATCTACAATATCGTGATTAACTACGCCGCCCATGGAGATATGGTTGCCTTAGAAGAAGTTTGTACCCACTGCCAAGTCCGCAAATGGAAAAGGGGACTAAATGGCGAGCATTCGAAGTCCAGCCATTTTTTGAAATACATTCGAGTTTATAACAGCGCCTTCCAGATGACTTCGTTTGGTGAACAACAAGCAAGTGTTCAAGTAGACACATCCTCAATTTGGTCTGGTCTGTTCAAAGGATTGCAAAGTATGTTGCATAACGTTAATCCGCAAATTAGCAACTTCAAAGCAGCCCTCGCGTCGGTGCCTGAGAACGAGCGCAACCACTTTAAGTTTGTCATCAGAGCAGATAAAAGGCCGATCACAGCCCATCCAGGGTGGTATAATGCTCCAACGACGAATGAAGTAGCTGTTGTGTTAGTCGATCAGGAGTGTGATAAAAGAGACATCGTTTTACGCACGCATGATGACCGGCTTCGAAGGATCAGCGAGACTCACCGTGCGTACGATTCTCTTCAATATCCTCTCATTTCAGTTCTGTCGCGGAGAGCTTAGCTACCATTTTGCCCACTATAATGTAGACCCCCAGACAGGGACCCCAAATCATAAAAAAAACCATCCACCATGCATTTCTACAGCTTCTTGATTCAGCTGAGGGTAAACAATGGTTCTTATATCCGCCATTATCGTACGCTCTTTACTCAGTTTCTTAGGACATGTACGCCAAAATTGAGACAGAGCGTTTGGTATTTATAAGGTCCAACCAAAGAAAGCTCAAAGCTGAGAACTACGTCTATCTCTATGCAGAATAATACAAATGCTCATTCATGGTCATTCTCCCCTCCACCTTCATAAAAGGTCCGTGCTACATGCACGAGAGGACCAAAGATGCATTTTGTGACGTGCGAAAGTTTGGTCGCCCGGACCTCTTCACTATCATCATTACCAACCCAAAGTAGCCTGAAATAACAGCTCAACTCCTTGCAGGATAGGCTTCGTACGATAGGCACGACTTGATCTCTCGCGTATTCCACTAGAAGTTAAGTTCAATTAGAAATGCTAATTTTTAATGTTCAGCTTGGAGACAATGCACGTGTTCAGGAATTTTACGATGTCCTTCTAAGTCATGGCAAACGCACACAAGAAGAGAGAGGTGGACAGGTGGTGCTGCTAGAGTCTCTCGGTAGAGTGGTACACTCTCTTGGTAGAAGTACAGAAGCGGACTTAATGCCTTAGGCATTTTCTACCAGTCAACCTTTGGGTGATACAAAAAAATAGTATCCAGCTTAGAAGAACTCATTCGCTGTGTGTACGGGGATGTCAGTCGTATACTGCACCAGTAGAATTCTTGGGTGTGTGAGTAGGCCATTTAGATGTCCATAAATGATCAGGCTGCAGTAATTAACGAATGCATTCTCTGGGAAATTGAGGGGAATGATGTGGTCTACACCTCGATAAACACTGTTGTCGAGCAAGATAACGCTAAACGCGCATTATTCCGTGGAATTTCTGAACACCCTGTCAGCAAGTGGACTTTCAGTGCATATCATCCAGCTGAAGGTCAGTGTCCCAATTGTGCTTCTTCGGAACCTATCTCCTCCAGAGCTGTGTAACGAGACTCGCCTTAAAGTCGTCTCACTCCACAGACACCCCATTGGAGCAGAAATTCTTATGGTTGTGGCATCGGCGAGGCAGCATTTATACCACGCATTTCCCCCCTACCTTACAACTTCCCGTTCCAGTTCAAGCGCGTACAGTTCTCAGGACGAGTTGCTTGCTCCCGCGTCACCAGTCCTGATTCTCTTTACATTTTGGCACCTGGCAACGTAATTTATATCCAAGTGTTGTAAGGTACGATATCTTTGTACGTATTTTTACACTTTTGTGTCCTGGAATGGAATACATTCCACACATACATCACCATCATCATCTGCCTAGCCTTTTCTCAACTATATTGGGGTCGGCCTCCAGTCAAGCCGGATTTAGCTGAATACCAGTATTTTACGAGGAACGGCTGCCTACCAGACCTCCACAACCCATTAACTGGGATAACACGGTACTTCATGGCAAGACTGATATTCCACACATACATCATTTTCTCTATTTCCTTCAGTCACAACTTATGACTGAACTCAGCAGGATTCCCATATAATTCTCTAAACTTGCTTCGCTTGCAAAAAAAAACATGTACCTATTTTAAAGCTATTTTAAAAGTTGTTTACTTATAATGCTATAGAGACATCTTAAGTATTTTTGGTGCTGTAGAGCCTTCATGCAGACGACGTCGCGGGCAGCAGCTAGTCAACAATAAAAGTCTGACTCACTCTCTTGCTCTACACTCTAAAGTGAGAGAAGTCATTAGAAAAATTCCCACCTACAAAAAAAGATGTAAAATCGTCCTCACAAAATCGTGTCCTTTGTCTTATCTAGATCCAAAACAAAAACCCGATGAACTAAATTAGCTGATATTGGTCGCCGTTCGCCGGCATTTGTTTCTTCAATCAATTTGTCCCGGATTTGCTCGTTATTGCTCATAATTTATCTTTAGTCTTTGTGCGTTGGACCTTCGGGCTCTAGATAAAGTGATATTTATCAGTGATCGCGATTGTGAGGAATACAATACAGTTTTTTGTACACCAAAATCATACTAATATTGGTATATATTTGTTGCTCTTTCGCGGCGGCATTGCCATGCTGTATGGATTGCCATGCTTATTTCAAAGTCAAAGTCAAAACTATTTTTGTTTCATATAGGGTACTTATAAAACGTCAGAAGCTAGTGCAGCAGTATTCTATATTATTCCCTCAGAAGGTTAAAAAATAGATTAATGTAATACATCTATAAATTATAAAAGAAGAAACTATCTGACTGATATATCAACGCACAGCCTAACCTACTAAGAGCTTAAGCAAAATTTTAAAATGGCCAGCAATAAGGGAGAATTTCTTAATGCTCACTCCTCAAGGGGATAAAACGGGTGTCCAAAGTTTGTGTATGGAGAAATCGAATTCCACGCACAGAAGCCAGTATTTAATAATTATAATAATATACCTTCATACATGTACCTACCTATAAAAAATATTGGAAAGATAACAGAAAGGAAATAAAATAACTGCTTATTGGTTTCCAAAATAAATCCTCATATTTCCACTTAAATGCGTACTTTGTAACCAAACCAATGAACCGATAAAAACAATAACCCTGGGTAAGTCAAAACACGTCAATATTTTAATACAAAAACGGAGGCATATACTCGTATATTGGCATACAAAGGACACTGATCACTTCCCCTTTATGAGCGATCTTCGGGCGTCGCGCATATACAATAAAGTAATTAATTAATGGCTGGTATATGTCGCAGGGGTTTTGTATCATTTGTCTTTATACTATATAAGCCTTCATTAATTTGAATACTGTCGTTGTTATTTATAAGATGTATTTTGATAAACTAATAAAACCGGCCAAGAGCGTGTCGGGCCACGCTGAGTGTAGGGTTCCGTAGTTTCCCGTCCGTCACAATAAGTGTCCCCAATTTTTCAAAAGCTGTTCGTCCCATCAAGTTCAAAATAATTTTCCTAGAAAGTTTTTATAAAGCTCTAATTTCTAGATTTTTTTCATATTTTCTAAACTTATGGTTCAAAAGTTAGAGGGGGGGGACACATTGTTTTTTACTTTTGGAGCGATTATTTCCGAAATTATTGATATTATCAAAAAATGATTTTAGTAAACACCTATTCATTTTTTAATACCTATCCAACAATATATCACACATTAGGGTTGAAATTAAAAAAAAATCGCTTTTTACTTTACATGTAGGGGGGCTACCCTAATAAAACAATTTTTCCAATTTTTATAATTGCACTTTGTCGGCGTGATTGACAAACATATTGGTACCAAATTTCAGCTTTCAAGAGCTAACGGTCACAGAGATTAAGCGAGGACGGACGGACAGACATGGCGAAACTATAAGGGTTCCGTTTTTGCCAATCGGCTACGGAACCCTAAAAAGCATCAACTGGAAGTACAAAAAGTACCTGATGTTCCAGTTTGTAGCTATATCAGAAAATAAGAAGATATAGAAAATAAGAAGGTACAGTTTGATAAAGAAATCTATTTATGTTTGTAAATAAATAATCCCAATACAAAATTGAAATTCACTAAGCAGTATTATCATTATAATTTGGGAAGTTAGGACACTCGGTCACTGATAACTTAAGGATCCAGGATAGTTTCTTTTAACTCTCTAGAAAGAAACCAAAAGTTTTCCTTTCTCATGATCATCGTCAGCACATTCCAGTTGAATATTAGTAAAGCAAAATTAATTTAAAGCACCCGTTCTTGCTACAGCGGCCGGGGAGCGTTTAATTCCAGATAGTCGTAGTCACTAAGCTAGGGCAATCACAAAATGCCTTAGTGCAAATAAGTGTTCTTAGGAAATCTAAGTAGAAAATTACAAATTTGTAAGGCCGTCACATGCTCCAGTCTTGCCATGAAGTACCGTGCTACCCCAGTTAATGGGTTGTGGAGGTCTGGTAGGCAGCCGCTTCTCGTAAAATAATGGTATTCAGCTAATATTGGAGTCGGCTCGACTGGAAGCCGACTCCAATATAGTTGGGAAAAGGCTAGGTAGATGATGATACCTAAAAAAATACAAATTTATTAGTTGTGTTTCAAGACAGTTTTGGATAATGCCTAAGTCTTTTACATATTACGTCTCATCAATCTAGACATTTTGACTTAGGCTTCATACATAATGTCGGCATTATGCTAAAAGACGACGCCGTGTGTATAAATGCAAATTATACAATACATCTGCGACATATACACCGCGGTAACGAACAGAGATCGATGGATTTAATCTTTCGATCGCTTGGTTCGGGTTAAACATTCGATCCTAAAAGTTCGCTGTACCGGTTTCTGCCCAATATTGTGTATGTAGGCTGCTTTGCTTTTCCTTGGTAAGGTGCCAAAAAAGTGGTACAACTGCCATGAAGCAAGTTATAAGATTAATTTACTTGATTAATTGGTGTTTTTTTTTTGGAAGTTGGGAATTTCTCTTATGACTTGGAGCAAGAGGGCGTGTTATACTTTTACTGACTTAATAATCCACCATTGTTTCTTCAGTTGACCTTTTGCGTTTTAGGACCATGGGTTTTCTTTTCAGAAATTCCTAGTGGTCCTAGCGGGCTTCGGCCCTGCTGGGCCCCTAGCGTTGTGAACTTGTGATGACATCTCTTTGAGGCGGCGCATTACGCGCCGACGACTGGGGTTCAGTCCTAACCGGATGGCCGGACGGCGAGCCACCCATTGCTATCTTACCGGTATTTGATGATGTGGTCGACTATACAGGGTGTAAAAAGACCGATCACAAAGCCGATAACTACACATTCTGTACATGTAATTAAGTAACTTAGACCAAAAAATAATGCTGGGAAAAAACTTTTTTTTTTCATCTTTAAAAAATAATTAATTAATAATAACTTCGATCAGCTGAGCGTTCGGCCGCTCGCGCTTGGTCATTGAACCAACCATACGCTTGTGTGTGTGAGGCGCTCGTTGTGTTTAGTTTTCGTTGCATTTTTCTAACTTCAAATGCGTAATTTGTTATGAAAAATTGATAATTTTCATAATGTTTGTTCGGAAGAAAGTTTACTAATGATACTTGGAATGCGATTTTGAAAAAAAAAACTATCAAAATTTTTTGACTTTGACCTTCAATATCTCCAGAACCAGTGAATTCCCAGGTATGTCCTAGAAGAAAAAAAGTATCCCAGTGATGAGTAGAATATGGGGTTTTCGTTTTCGTTAAGGGTCTTTTTACACCCTTTAGATCTCGCTTGCTTCGAAGTAACCTATTCACAATAAACTAACTAAAATAATTCAAAAATACATACATTACGACAAAACACAGCAGCGATCTTTCCATCAGATTATAATTTGGGTGTGTTGAAGGCTAGAGTGACTCTGGTACTTCATAACCTATTATGATTCACCATCATCAATTGGATCACTGCTTACAATTAGGTGGGATCGTAGTCAAGCACATTAAGTTAGTACCTACAAGTTTATATCATTAAAACAAAAGGTACCTTTTAGATTTATCACAGAGTTTTCAATATAAACGTAAAGTTTCTTCTTTCTATTTGCATGACATATCTTCTATGAGATAACTACGTTTTGCATCGCAGGCAGTGTCAGAGATCCGCTTAGTGCAGTACACTGCTGACAGAGCTACACCACTACTGTGAGTGACGTATTGGTAAGGCTCTAGCTCTAGCATAGAGCGAGAGGGCATGTCACACGTTTAGCATTACAAGCAGTGTCAGAGATCCGCTTAGTGCGGTACATAGCTGACAGAGCTACACTACTACTGTGAGTGACGTATTGATAAGGCTCGTTACACGCTCGCGACAGAGACTAGCTCGGTTAACAGTTTACTAAGTACGACTGATTTATGGCAGAAGTCTGGCAGTTGCGAGTATGATAATATGTTGGAGTCCATGGAATTGTAAACGAGTTGACCAGAAATAATAAGTATGTTGCATTAGTATGACATAAATATGTAGTGAACACATCGAACCTTTTTTTGAGGTAGGTTACTTCTCCCGCTCTAGAATGGAGCGGGAGGGCGTGACTGACTTTAACTTACTAGAACCTTTATCCTTTAGAAAAAAAGACATTAATCTACAGAATTTAAATTTTTTATCACAGTTAGATCCGCTTAGTGCAGTACATAGCTGACAAAGCTACACAACTGTGAGTGACGTATTGGTAAGGCTCGTTACACGCTCGCGACTGAGGCTAGCTCGGTTAACAGTTTACTAAGTACGACTGATTTATGGCACAAGTCTGGCAGTTGCAAGTATGATATGTTGGAGTCCATGGAATTGTCAACGAGTTGACCAGAAATAATAAGTATGTTGCATTAGTATGACATAAATATGTAGTGAACACATCGAACCTTTTTTTGAGGTAGGTTACTTCTCCCGCTCTAGAATGGAGCGGGAGGGCGTGACTGACTTTAACTTACTAGAACCTTTATCCTTTAGAAAAAAGACATTAATCTACAGAATTTAATTTTTTTATCACAGTTAGATCCGCTTAGTGCAGTACATAGCTGACAAAGCTACACAACTGTGAGTGACGTATTGGTAAGGCTCGTTACACGCTCGCGACTGAGGCTAGCTCGGTTAACAGTTTACTAAGTACGACTGATTTATGGCACAAGTCTGGCAGTTGTGAGTAATTCGGTAGGAATGTTGGAATTTATGGAATTGTCAACAAGTTGACCAGAAATAATAATTATGTTACAATGGTATGACACAAATAGGTAGTCATGACTTAATTATTCTATTTTGAGGTAGGAAATCTACTAATGACTGTTTCCGCTCTTGGGTGGAGGGGGGAGGGGGCGCTCTTGGGAGTCTGATTTTTACTGACAAGCACCACATTTTTGTCCTTTAGGAAAAAAGACATTTAGTCTATCTACAAAGTGTTCAAATTTTATTACAGTTAACACTATTTGCAAGACGTATCTTCTATGAGATAACCACATTTTGCATTGCAAGCAGTGTCACAGATCCTCTAAGTGAAGTACATAGCTGACAGAGCTACACCACTACTGTGAGTGACGTATTGATAAGGCTCTAGCTCTAGCATAGAGCGAGAGGGCATGTCACACGTTTTGCATTACAAGCAGTGCCAGAGATCCGCTTAGTGCAGTACATAGCTGACAGAGTTACACTACTGTGAGTGAAGTATTGGTAAGGCTCGTTACACGCGCGCGACGGAGGCTAGCTCGGTTAACAGTTTACTAAGTACGACTGATTTATGGCACAAGTCTGGCAGTTGTGAATAATTCGGTAGGAATGTCGGAATTGTCAACAACTTGACCAGAAATAATTATGTTACTGTATAACTTACTTGTAACAAAAATGATTAATGTCATAATCACGTAAGAGCGGTATTTTGGGTAATATCAAAGGTTGGACGGTCCCGGAGGCAAAATGCTATATGACTTAACGTACAAAATGTACAAAACCACCAGGTGTTACCATCTGGTGGGATCGCAGTCAAGCACTAGTTTATAACACTTAAAAAAAGAGTTTTTTTTTAGGTGGAAAATCATGAGAATGACTTCTCCCACTCTTGGACGGAGCAGGATACGTGACAGACTTTTACTGACTAGAAACTACTCCTGTATAAATTACTTGTCTGCTCTCATTTCAGGGCTCCGGGTTTTCCTTTCAGAAGCCAACACATGGCCCCAGACGCTTCGACCCGGCTTGGCCTCCATGGTTAGCTGGCATTTCTTAGAGGCGCGCGTTAGACAATATGCACCGTCGATGACTTGGGCTCAGTTCGGATGATCACTTGACTGCCAGACGACAAGCTACCCATTCTTTGCCGTCCGCAAGCCTTCGCCTACAGTAGTTGTACAAAAGGTTATTTACTATGTATTAAACCAGTCATCTCTCAGCTTTACGACAGCATAGATTAGTCGCAAGTCGACCATCTATAACTTGCCTAAAACGATATTTCGCGGCAGTCATTCGCAGTGACAAATCGTCGGTGGCTATGAAAGTCAATAAATCCATATTCACTTGTGGTGGCACATCATTTATTATATTATGTTTAATGTGTATACAGCCACGCCTGGGCCCTAGAGGATAGGCTGTGTTGTACTGACAATATTTTGATAGTAAATCAAGGTTATGTATTGTTTGTTGGTTTCGTTGTTACAAGCGAGACAGCTAGCTTGAGGTTTTGGGCTCGATTCCTGTGTCAGGCATGAAGTGCATTGAGTGTTTCTAGCGCTAGGCTATCGGTTTTCTATCTTTACGTCTTAAGGAGTATGTATTGGATATCACAATTTAATTCCGCCAAGGCCATTCCGTCATCGGGCCACGACTACGCATGGCGTTGCGCCATTGGTACTTACATGATAGACATCCCATCCGTACGTACAAAACGTTTTGGAAACACATTCATTATGCGTACAGCTAAGGAGTGAAATTCCTTGCCGGAGACTGTTTTTTTTTGTTATCGAGGGGTAACTTTCAAAAGGCGCCCGGACTTTGGGGATAAGTCCGGGGAGTGTGGGATTTTTACCTCACTAAAACCACCCCGGTGATCACCATCAGCACATGGAGGGGGAGCCGTTCCCTCTTAAAATACCAATTCCGGAAACCCCCTACTATCTTACCATCAGGTGAGATAGTGGCCAAAGGTGTGTCTTTACATAATTTAAAAAAATGGGTTTATTCTGTAACATCCCCGAGTTTGAAAGATGGTTGAATGTACCTCAAACATCTCGTTAAACAGTTGGTTCTGCGCCTGATTTCTACCTCGTCGGTTTGCTGTCCCTTTAGACTATGAGAGAGTCAGTTAAGGAACAGACATGTTTACACAATCACTTGTGCACTATAATATATCTTGTATACTTGGTTAATTTCCTCGAAATTGGCCCCCGAGAGCCCGAAATTCGGTCGGGAAGATTATTAATATTTGCAATGTGTTCACACGGTTAAATACAGTAAGGAAAGGTTTTACTGAGCTGAATGGTTCAACTTTATATTTAAACTTACTTTTCTGCGGTTTTGTTTGCATCACATTTATACCATAATAGATACCGTGCATTTTTGGGCGATAAAAGACGCCAACAGCCGTTTTGTGAATAATATCTGCAGTTTCTTGAACGCAAAAGCAAACCAAAGGAATATAACGTCGTCTAAAAGTGTTAAACTGCTAACTCCCTTCTAGCTAGAAGGGAGTTAGCAGTTTAACACTTTTAGACGACGATAAGTGAGTTTTAGTCAGTAAAAGTCTGATACTCCCTCTCGCTCCTTCTAAAGCAGGACGAGTTATTTGATTACCAACCCAAAAAAAGGAACCACTTTTAAATTGCTCAAAGGATAACCAATAACTTCACACTCCACAGTCACTTTTACAACCAACGAAACGATTTTCACGTTGTTTACATAAAATTAACATTAAATAACGATGTCGGCTACAAATATTTGCGCACATAACAGCTATGGACAAATATGCTTTCGGTTATCGAATTACTGTTTGCCGTGGCAATTCATAGACTGAGTTTATGTTGGTGATAAATATGCGTTTAGGGGAATTTATTGGCTGTAAATGTTGGTTGGAAAGGCCTACCGATTCAGATACTCAACATATTAGTCAAAGAGGGTGTTCTAAAATGACGTTCACCAGTTGGCAATTCTGAGGTCTGAGGTCCTGCCACCTGAAAGAATGCTTAGGTATGTTAATGACATTAGTTAGACATCAATGTCAACATCAAATGTTATTTATGTCAACGTCAAATGTTATAATATGTCAACTACAACGTCAAAAGTTATATGTCAACGTCATGTATACGTTTACAAAGAAAAAAGAACTCTTGGTTAAGTGGCGCCAACTAGTGGTGTGAATTTTCCTGAACACTCTCATTGGTGCAACAATGACGTAATTTACAATTTAGATATTTTACTGGAGATGCAATCAAATATTTCTATTAAAGGCATGACATTATGAAGAACGTACTGCTATCGTCGTGATTTTAAAAGTAAGTTCATTTTTGTGCATAGTTTCGTTTAAAATTATGACGAACAAATTACTTCAAAATATCAATGCTAGCTTGTCGATTTTCTATCGTTAATATAATTCCAGGAGTGTGCATTGGTATTGCACAATTCAATTTGGTCAAGCACGTTCCAGACCACTCGACGCGTTTCGCCATCGGTACATGGTGAAAATCCCCGTCATGCGTACAAAATTATTTAGAAACACATTTACTCGTATTGGGCGTACACCTAAGGAGTGGAATTCACTGCCGGAGTTTAACGCTAAAAATACTACTCTCTTTTTTTTTGTTTATAACAAGACCAATCATCATCATCTCAGCCGAAAGACGTCCACTGCTGGACATAGGCCTACCCCAAGCGTCGCCACAGCGACCGGTCCTGCGCGTCTCGTATCCATCGGATTCCCGCGACCCTCGCCAGGTCGTCGGTCCACCTTGTGGGAGGCCTTCCGACGCTGCGTCTTCCGGTACGTGGCCGCCACTCTAGAACCTTCCGTCCCCATCGACCATCTGTACTACGAGCAATGTGCCCTGCCCACTACCACTTAAGTTTGGCGATTCTTCGGGCTGTGCCGGTAACCTTAGTTCTCTTGCGGATATCTTCATTCCTGATGTGATCGCGCAAGGAAACTCCGAGCATAGCCCTTTCCATTGCTCGTTGGTTGACTTTAAGTCTTCTCATGAGGCCCACTGAAACAAGACCAATAACTGCAAATATTAAGCAATTTATTACACGTCATATTCCTAATTCCTTCATAACTTGTTTCTATCCAATACAAGATACAGATTCAGGTTACATGATTCCCAAACCTGACTTCTGTTCCTTCTGTTGTACCACTCGCGATATCCAATAAAAATCTTCTCTAGGAGGTACCTACATAAAATTTCAATACGTCAGCTAGACTTGAAGGCAGAGCGAAATTGCTTTCGATACATAATGCTAGCAGTCAATTCCAGGCCGACGTGTAATGAAAGTTGCGATTTGTAGACTTCATAAACAAAATCCCCTTTTATTAGGGGATATCGCAGTGATTTCGTTCCTCCATTCTTTCGTGCAAATCCCCTTTACTGTTCTACGTTTACACGTTGTTTAAGTAAATTATTATTAGCGCTGTAAAAAATGAGGTACGACGAGGTTTGGAGGTGTGAGAGACGGCGTTTTCTTTTGGGGAAGCGGTTATGATTATGTGATTATGAAATGAGGTCTCGTAACTTCCATTACTGAGGTAATGTGATGGCTTTATCCATGGGTTTTTTTTTTTAAGATATTCCTCTTGTTTTAGACTTCATTGGGGATGGGGGAATTCTAAATACACAGATATAGAGACTAAAAGCTGAGCTTCATTCCAAGGCGATTTGCGGTTATACAGGCGCGGGCTTGCGGGCGACGAGCAACTATGTAGTTTGTGGTATGACCGTCCTTTAAGGACTAGGCCTGAGTCGATGGCTCTTAATGTTCCACGAGCGCCTCGAGAGATGTTAATAAGTGGAATGCGTCCAGTTTGGCCAATTCTTACTACGGCTGCAGCACGTTTGAAACTATAATCGTGGCTCTAGATCGCAAACACTAAGTGAAGGATACTGGTGGGTTTAGTCAGTAAATATCTGACTCCTATTTCAAAGAGCGGGAGAAGTCATTGGGTAATGCATACTTAGACGTCACAGCTTACACAGTTTTCTATCTGCACATAAGCAGGTACGAAAAATTACATCAGCTATGCAACGGTTCTGTAACATTTTTTCTTTTTGTGGTCAATCATCAAATACTTTGCTGCTCTCAGTCTGGAGCGTGCAAGAAAGTGCCAGAATTTTACTGATTAAAACCTGCCTCTGTTCTTTTAGTTGCCTTTTGCATTCCATGATCTTGGTAACTCTTTTAAACACTCCCGCAATGACTCTGTATAAGGAGTTGATGATCATGGCAAATCTTTTGTTGTTATTGCATCACAAATTCCCATTTTTCTACTGCCACCATAAATAACTACAGTCACACCACAAAATAATTTACAAAATTACATAGCAAAATAGGCCACGTTATCTCCAGGTACAATAGCAAACCTATTAAAAGTTTACAACCAATAAACTGACAGCAATCAAGCCAGTACTTTCATCAAGCGATTAACTCGTCAAGTCAGCCTAGTCAGTAAAACACTGAATATTTGACTATTACTTCAACGGTACGAAACGGACCAATAAAAGGGTGTACAATAAATATTGTATTAAGTAGTAATTGTTCGTTTCTTTGGGGAATGGAAGGGAATAAATTGTTACTTTGTTTTCGTGAGCGTGGAGAGGTAGAAGGAATAATGTGAGGTAATTGTGAATGTTAGGTGGTAGCGCTAGCGTGCACTTTGGCTTTGAAAACATAAAAAAAAAACTGTTTTGTACACAAAAACGTGTGTGCTTTTGTGTAAGAAACGTAGAGTGATTAGACAATTCATGTACAAAGCCGAGTTTATCTATTTATTAAAACTTTATGCACAAGTAAAAAACACTGTACAAAGGCGGACTTAATGTAATAACATGGTAGGTGCAATTAACGGAGCTGTCGAGTTAAATTCAACAATGAGTTGACTTCCAAGTTATTTCGCATTATTTGTTTGTTAGCATTAGCATTATCGGCCTTATAAGTAATGTTCCCACTGCTGGGAATCAGGCCTCCTCTCTTGGGGAGGGAATGGGCCATAATCCAACGCGTGGGCCCATTGCAGATTGGTGGATGTCACATGTCTTCCAATTTGTGGTTCTAGGACATGCCGGTTTCCTCACGATGTTTTCCTTCACCGTTTTGAGAGCAGTGGTGATGAAATAAATTACGCAAAGTAATGCGCCTGACCGGTTTAAACCCGCGAAGTCGGGGCAGTTACCACAGTTATAGTTATTTGTATATACCTACATAAACGCTTCAAAACGAAAAGAACAAATACAGACAGATAAGTACAAATACGTACATAACATAAAAATACATAAACAAAGCACATAAATATAAATTAAATGAGTAAGACAATATAATATAACTTTACGGTACGAAGAAGTAGTGTTCTTTACTTTGCTTTTTGAAAATGGATATATTTTTAGCATCACGGATCTTTAACTGATAGAGACGTTAGCAATTACACGAAAAATTTAATATGGGAAATCCGAAAGGTGTCCACCGTGTCCCCCAGATCGAAGGCATCGAAGGAACGGGGTAAGGGTTTAGTCAGTAAGAGTCTGAGACACCCTCCCGCTCCACCCAAGAGTGGGAGAAGTCATTCTGATGATTTACCCCTACCATAAAAAAATAAAAAATAATACAAGTCTAAACCAGTTTAAATGTGTCGCCACATCAAACTAGCTTACTAAACCAGTCTACAACCTTTTATTTCTTAGGCGGGGCATCATCAAAATAACTCCTAATTTTACTGACTAGCTTATATCCTTTCAGTTAACCTTTTTATTCTAGGGGCGCAGTAACTCTTTTAAATATTCCAGTGTAGCCCTGGATAGTAATAAGTTTACATTTCATCCCTTTCCCGATCTCATTTTCTCTTAATCTATTTACCAATACTTTTCAGAATATTGCGGATACATTTCGAATCGTTAATAAGACGACAGTCCAACATTTCAATATTCATAACTTGTACATTTCGCGTTAATCAATTAAAATCCTTTTATCGGACGTCAGTCGCGGGCATCTCATTAAGAGTATCTTTGACATAAGTAATGATAAAATTTAAATGTTTATTTTGTTTGTTTTGCAATCAAGCTGAAATGTAGCGTTAATAAATTAATTGTGAATCGTTTTTCGTTTATTTGTTAATCAAATTATGATAGCACTGTTGGCGCGGGTTTGACTCCCGCACGGAATAAATATTTGTGTGGCCTACAGATAGGTGTTCCGCCGGGTCTAGGTGTTTTGTATATGTGAGTACACATGTTTGTGAACGCATTCGAAATACAGGAGTTATTCCAAATGTGGGTCACGTTTATTAAAAGGAAATTGCTTGCTATACTTAGTTATTTCATTTGTTACGACAGTCCCTTTATCCTGTTTATTTTATAACAGTACTGTCTGCAATAACAGTCGGAACCAACACGTTCAGAGCGTCAATATTGTATTACAACATACAAACAAATATGAGGAGTTTCATATCTTTGTTTATATCAAGTTAATCATCAAATTATAACAATTTATTTAACACTAGAAAGACCGAAAATTTGAACTACCTATAAAGACCAAGTGGGGTCAAATGACTTATTCATAGAATGTTATGTTTTATTCGTGTATTATAAATATAAAATGATATTCTATTAGTTGTTGAATTTAATGCTAAATAATAGAACTTAAAAATAGTTATTAAATAAAATTTAATTAAGTAATAAAAACCAAAATATTCAGCGCTCTGTTGACATTTGACTTCCTTGTTGGCATTATGATTTTTCCATACAAAGGGCTTTGCACTGTTACAAGAATTATTGGATTTGTTCCTGTACTTCTGCACAACACACCATCTTCTCTTTCGACTGCAACTTTTCTCTTCAGGGTCTACTCTCTTCAGGGTATACTATTATTGGGCTCTGAAGCACGTAGTGTCAGCAGGAAGTACTTTGGCCGACCACTCTACAGTTTTTTTCTCTGTTAGTTTTATGTATAAAATACTAGAATATTTGAAGGCCATTCAGAGTTGTGAATACGTGTTCCATATAATGTAAGTATAAAAAAATGTAAGTATAAAAAAGAAATGTCAATAAAATAAAATTATAGAGATTGGTCATTAAGAAAATCACCCAGAGTGTAATAACATTTCTCTAGTAGTAACCCGTTAACCTTTAAGTACCGACGTGCACTTTTTGTAACGTTAGTACCGACGTGCGGTCTGACAGACCGCGGTAAAAATTCCGTGTTTTTTTTAACAAAAGTGAATGTTTGATTAAATTTCTGCGCATTATGGTTAAAAATAAAGGGTTTTAAGAAAAAATAAGTATAGAAAGAAACTCAAATTATTTTTATTTTGTAATCTATGGCGATAACAATATTTGGCCTGAATTTTGGAGGAAAATCCGGCTATTCGATATAAAAAATCAAAACAAAAAGAATACAGCTCACAGGAAAACAAAAATATTTTTTTTTGTATCAAGACTATTATAACTTTTAGAAAAAATATATATCAAGTATATAAACCTTCAGAAAAAGAAAATGTCCACTGCCCAACTACACTTTAAATTTTTAGCTTGGTCAATTCACACTTGGTTATCGTACTGTATAAAAAACATGTTTTTTTGCACGGATAACATAGCATGTCTATTTTCTTTTGTTTTTGGGTAGATAAGTAAATTTTTTCAGCTTGATTTTTAGGTGTATCTGGCTTATCAGAACCAAATACTCGCCAAAGTCGCAATCCCTCGCGAAAAACTTGGATTCGATTTATTTGCATTTCTGGGATTTCTTTGAGTACCATAAATTTGTCCCAGGACTGCCTGAAGCCCCGGACGTGAAATTTAAAATATTTTTGTAAAAATAAAAATAAACTGTAAGAAAAACAAAACAAAAAAAACTTACGTAAGTACCGACGTGCGGTCTGAGAGACCGCTTAGGAATTTCAAACAGTAATTACTCACCAAATGCGAACGTGACGATACCACTTTCTGCATCTACATCATTATGGATACTGTTCTTACAGCTACTTAAAAGCGGCGATTGATATTCCTCAGCGAAAGGGGTAAACTAACAAGTGAAGTACCTGCCGCGGTCTAATAGACCGCACGTCGGTACTTAAAGGTGGGTTTTTTTAAACTTCTGCACTGGCATACATTTTATTCTATCGGGTATTTTGTTATATATTTGCGGTGCAATACCAAAGAAGCTTTTTCTCATAAGAGAAGTTTTACATTTCACAAGGCATAAGTCATTAATATACTGAGCACGCATGGGTGTTTTCTTTAATGTACATAGTTTCTTGAATAAATGTGGATTCATTTTTACAAATAGTGCAGTTTCTAAAATGTATAAAGCCGGTAGAGGTAATATTTTTAACTTTTTAAAATAAGGAATGCAACTATCTGTAGTTTTTAAACCACACATACACCGTACACATCTTTTCTGCATTCTGAAAACAAGTTCGTTTTATTTAAATTAATTATTAGATTATTTTCATTAAGCCAATTTATTATTTTATTTAGAGAATTATTTCTGTCATTTTGATAATTGTTTGGATTATTACATTCTATAATAGCCGTGCTATCGTCTGCAAAGAGTACCATTTTTTGCCCTATGAATTTTGGGAGGTCATTTATATACACCAAGAAGAGCGGTGGTCCTAGAACGCTACCTTGAGGTACGCCATATTTTATGTACCTTGGTTCAGAGGTGTATGTGATTTCTGATTTTGTTGTTGGACATATTCTAGAGATTTCCGTACATTGTAATCTGTTACTTAAGTATGATTCTAAAAGCTTAAGGATGTTCCCTCTAATGCCATAGCTATGTAATTTTAGCAGTAAAATATTATGATCCACAAAATCAAATGCCTTCGTCATATCTGTGTATATTGCACAAACTGGTTGTTTTTTATCGACAGATGACAAGACACTTGATAATAGGTCAAACAGTGCCATATTAACATTGACATTTTTTCTGAACCCCTTTTGTTCCTTGCAAAATAATTTAAACTTTTCGAAATAAGCATAAATGGAATTATAAATTACTTTTTCTATTATTTTTGAAAATACCGGAATTTTAGCAATTGGTCTATAATTTTTAACATTATTTTAATCTAAGAGATGCAATTTCTATAGTAGCTGGAGCATCTCGTTGTGTTTTATTGACAGTACTAACTATTGACGTACGTTTTTCAATTTGCTTCTTAGCTAAAGTTTAGCACTTCATGAAAAAATTATCAGTTTCTATCAGTATTCAAGTATGGATCCATCAGCTACAATAAAATGCATTCGTCAAAACTTCGATTTTGTGGATGGTTTTCATATTTTCCAAAAATATGAAAACCATTTTTTAAATATAGAAACCATTACACAAATACTTTGAATCAACATCAACAACACAAACAAAGAGAGCAGTGGTTGCTCAATGGTAACTCTTCCGACTTGCAAGTTCTAGGTCGTAGGTTCAAACCCAGCCTGGTGTATTACTTTGTGTAATTTATTTCATCATCTTCGCTCTCAAAACCGTGAAGGATTCCATCGTGAGGGAACCGGCATGTCCTAGAATCAAGAAGTCGAAGATATGTGAAATCCCGCACTCTGCACTGGGCCCTCGTGGTGGATTACGGCCCATTCTTTCTCCCAGAGAGGAAGTCTGAGTCCCAACAGTGGGAACATTACAAGGCCGATTGTAATAATAATGAAAATCATCAACAATGAGCCAAAAGTTGATCCCAAATTTTTCTTGTTTGTTAGAGGTGGTCAAATGACCACTACGGTCTTTCTAGGTAGATAATCATTTTTAATAAATATTTATCATACTATCGGTATACAAATATTAAAATAACGTAAACAATGACGAAATATTAAAAGTCATAAAACAAGAACAACTTCAATGCAGTAGTTTAAATAATATGTTTGATCAAAAACTTCTTTCGGGTCATTTGACCACTCTGGTCTTTCTAGGGGACCAGTTTCGAAGTATACATGACTTACTTGACTTAAGATCCTTTATCCCTTAGCTGGGGCAGAGGGTGACAACAATAGTCACCCATCGCGAACGTTCTTGCGCTTTACGCTTGACCTCGCTCTACGTCAGTCTGATGGCTTTCGCTTCTGTCAATACGGGGCATCGATAGGTCTGCCGGGGACGGCCACGCTTCCGTTTCCCTTAGTTACAACTCACGATAAACACTATCTAATTGATATTCTTTTTTATAATTTTTATGTATGCCTGAAAGCAAAGCCAGGAAACCAGCTAGCATAAAATACAACCACTGACATTCTACCCCAAAACAAACAGTAACCTAAACACGGTCTAATAAAATAACCCGTCTTCCCCCTCTGCCCCCGACAACCCTTCTATCTATCTAACCTATTTCTTGATAAAAACCCTCACAATTCGTCGGCTATCCTCGTAATCTTATCGAAAGGATGGCCGTCGTCCCCATCCCTTAAATGAGCGTTTGTCAAAAGGATTGTGTATTGACTTTTGGCAAACTTTTGGATATGTCAAATGAATCATGGTTGAATGGGGAGTAGGTACGGGCGATGCTTTTTTGTTTGTATTTGTCGGTCCGTTTGATCTGTTTGAGACTTTTCGGTTGTTTGTATCGAGGATATATACGAGTACTACAGAAATTCGATCTCTTTAACAGACGATACATAGTTTACAGAACAGATAGTCGATGTGAACAAAAGGTTCTGGTTCTGATTCTTCTAGAAGCCACTGCTTCTACGTATCGGAGACACATCATTTGAAGGCCTCTTTCGAGGTAGGCATATGACCTGCTGAGGGTTGCGGGAATCCGATGGATGAGACACGCATATGACCTGTCGTTTTGGTGACACTTGAGAGAGGTAGAGGAGGTAGAGGTCTATGTCTAAAGTGGACGTCTTTTGGGTGAAATTATGATGATGATGATGAACGTGAAATTAAAAGTTTGTTTTGGAATTGTTGGCAGTTTTGACTCAAGATTGTAATGAAAAGTTTAACTTATTATTACGATTCACTTCTTTTTTACTATTCTTATATGCAATCAGAGTCTTAACAGTGCGAAAAATCATAACTACAAACAACCACAACCAAACCAACACAATATACCTAACAACAACCATTCAAACCGCAACCAATCTTGTAATTACCCTTACTGAAACTTACCGCAACCAAAGCGTAACCTAATAATGTAATCATTTTATGGCAATGCCTAAAGCGGCAGTCTATATGCGCGAATTCATGCGAATGCGATTGCGAAACGATCCGATGTAATTTAACGCGACACGCTGGCCCTGTCCTACAAGTATGTTGTCCTACGTGACCAATGATGACTTTGCATGTATAGTCATCGCCTCAGCCACAATTAATTTAAAAGAGGCTACCGCATTGCAAGAATTTATACAAAACATAATTATCAAACCAAGTCACATGTCTGCCTCGCTTCACTAAACACCACATCACACTCACGTAGACTTCCGCTATAGACTTTTAATTGTTTGTTTCGATTACGCCGCTTCGCTTCGCGATTATCTTCACGTTGTATTGCTTACTTAGGACTCTAAGTAAAAGCTGATTTTAAATAATTAATCCGACAAGACTCACCAGATGAAAACCGGCGACAACTCGATATTTCATTACTTCTTCTTTAGTGAACCAAAAAATTAGTCAATCCACCATATCTATAAAGGAATTCCTCAGATGTTAGTAAAAGTGTATCACTACAAATTGTTCCACCTATTTAATAATTTTGGCACCTTATAAAACGTCCTACATTGATTCATACTTTAACCAAGTGTAAGGATACTTCAATTATAACTAAAAATACAATGTAACCCAAAGTTCGTCAACCAAAATCAGGTAGCAAACCCACTTCACACGTTACGTCAAACTTCGAAGCGCTAGCCTCGCCAAAATAACGTACAGGACTACGTCATAATGACGTTACTTATCAGACGTGTTTGAACCTGTCGCAATTACCTCAGATCACATAGACTGCGAAGCGTGGTAGCTTGGAGCTGTAATTATGACTTAGTAATTGTGGGAGCCTTAACTATGTTTAGTAGATAAGTAAAAGGTGTCTGAAATATGTGATAGAAGTGGTAGAGTATTTTAGAAGAGGCAGAAGATTTTATTTTAATGCAACGTTTACATTTTTTTTTATAAGACACCTTTGTAAATGAAAAGTTTTCTAGCGGTAAAAAGTTTTTCTACCTAGAAATCTTAGTATTTACACGTTTATCATAAACCTGAATGCTATCATGTATTTAGGTACGTACTAGTTAGTTATTTACAAGCAATTATGAGTATAATTTTACAAACAATTTGGTGAGAAACGGCTGCTTCATAAATGCCGCAAAGCCGTGGCGTAGCTGAATCGTAGCCGTGTCGTAGCCATGTCGTAGCCGTGTCATAGTCGAGTCGTAGCCGTGTTGTAACCATGTAGTACTCGCGTCCTAACCACGTCGTAGCCCCGTGCTACACAACCTTGCAAGTTGCTACGAAATTGGCCGTGTTTACGTTCTAGTAATTAATTGTACTAACTAGATGATGTTACGAGTATGTTAATTAGCCTATAACATTATCGTAAAAAAATACGTTGAACTATTTTATTAGCAAACAATCAACAACAAAAAAAAACACAGTTTAAAGAAACATCATTTCACAAACATTTAAACTCCAGAACAACTCCGTTTAGTAGGCAAACCTGCGACACGAAGCATAGTAGCCAATTTCTCGGTCACTGCGCCAACCATGTCATCAAGTTCTACCACACTTTTTTAACATGAAACACTACTAGGGTAAAGTTACTCTCATCATAGTCTTGTTACTATCCTCTTTTGAAAGGACAAGGACAGGACCCAAAATTTGATACTACACCAAAACCATCTCCATAATATTCCAATGTTCGCTCGCATTCTTGTTCCCCAAAAATTCAATAACGTTGAAGGTAGCTAGGGGCCTTCAAAAAAGCACAAAATAAAGCCTTTCTATGAGCGTAGTTTCAGGCGGCTATTGCCTATTCAGTTCAAAATTCCTAGAACTTTTGAAAAAGGCGTCATTGCGAGCGACTGGCCTTTTTCACTGTGAGGTATTTCCCTTTCAGCTAAATCACTAACTAACTAACAGGAAACTCTAAAATGGATAAAAGAATAATTATCTTTGTTTTTGTAACTATATATAGGTATATCGTGTGTATTAGTGGTACAGACGATGGAGAACTCTTGCCTAGTGGTAACTATTCACCCTTGACTTAAAGACCACTAAGTTTTAGCCATCAGAAAACACAGACTCCGGCAGCAACTTTTACTAATAATACATTTTTAATTAACTTTAATGAAATACAAATGATATTTTTTTAGGGGCACTATACTTAATCATAATATTTACGTCTATATTAAATCCTAGTGGCTTGATAGCCAGCCATCCACACTTAGTTGACTTATTTTCTATTTATCATAACCATTGGCTCTTAATAAACTAGTGCGCCTCACTATCAACGATTGCATCACTGTTTACCATCGGGTGGGATTGCGGTCACACTTTAGTTTATATCAATCTGTAAATTCTATCATATTCAAACATCTAAATGTAGTCTTTAAAAATAATCTTTTAAAAGTATAATTATTTAGCCAGTCCTTACTCAATAAGAACAATAAGTTATGCGATCTCTTTATAAATATCGCCATATTAATTCCATGTACATTCACTGTGAAATCTTCTATCTCCACATACGAGTAAAAGGAAAAACTAACTGACTCACATACCAACGCGTAGCCGAAACTACGGGGCCTGAGTGAGCCTGAAATTTCGCATAAGGCTTCCTTTTATGACGTAGGTGAGCATTACGAAGGCGTTTTTGGAAATCCAACCTTTCAAGGAGTAAAAAGGGGGAATTTCGTTTGTATGTAAAATATCATCTGTGTGCCAAAATACTTGGAAGTTAACACAAATAATACCCTTAGTAAATAACATTTATTAAATAGAAAAATCCTAATATAACAGTTTAGATTTTAAACATTGTATGCAGAGTTATTATTTTTTGGGTTAAGAAACTGAAAATTTGGCACAAATTATTAAAACTGTCAGTGCTAGTTTTTTAAAAGCACCCTCTAAAAACGATTTAAAGCTTATTAAAGTTTTTATGAAAATATTCCTGCAAACGAATATGCAGGCAAAGCGCTAGCGATTTCATATGATCCATACCAAACACATAAGTAGAAATCTTTCAAAATATTCCACCCAAATTTCACTCAAACCGCTATGAAATTCAGATGCCGTCACAAGCCTTCTAAAGGCAACCTCCTATAATATAAATATAAACACGGTCCCATCTAAGCCACTACAGACATCGCATCGTATGCAGCGAAACGTCAGCCTTGTAAAAGATTGGTTCCCTTCCTTGGAACTGCTAGTTTATGCATGCGTACGATGTGGCCCCGGATAGAAGTCCCACTTTACTTGCAGCATTTGATTTCCTGTTTATGTATATATCTATTTACTTTTACATATATACAACGTGCAGCCAAGGAAATTGAATACTTGTGAAGTAAAGTGTTGAAGTGTTTTGTTGGATAAGTTTTGTGAGTATCACACTTTACACTGATACTACTTATGAAGGTGGAAGTTTGTGGGTAAGTGTATGATTTATTCTCTTTCATGCTCAAACTTCTGAATGGATTTATATGAAGTTTTACATGCTCTATCCACTGTAAAGCATCTCTTGGTTCATCATCATCATCATTTTAGCCGAAAGACGTCAACTGTTGGACACAGGCCTCTCCCTAGTCACCACAACGACGGGCCCTGTGCGTCTCACATCTGTATCGCTCGACCCTCATCAGGTCATCGGTCCATCTTGTAGAAGGCTTTTCAATGCTGCGTCTTCTAGTACATAGTCGTCACACTAGAAATTTCGACACTATATTCCTCTATTTGTGAGGAATATGCCCACTGTCACTTAAGTTTGGTAAAGTCTAGGTTACCTAGGATATTTTCGTTTCAGTAATACGTTCCGAGAAAACTTTCTTCTTTTACGTGGGTGTTAGCTACTGCTACAAGATATTTGTATCATGTAGAATTAATTAGCGAAGTAACTCGACTCTTTCTATATTTAGAAAACAAGTTTGTTTATAAGATAGTAAATATAAATATTTTTCATTCTTATATTTATGTCTTCGTATTCTATACTATCAAAAATCTTACACCTAGCCTTTTCCCAACTATATTGGGATCGGCTTCCAGTCAAGCCGGATTTAGCTGAATACCAGTATTTTACGAGAAGCGGCTGCCTACCAGATCTCCACAACCCATTAACTGGGGTAACACGGTATTTCTTGGCAAGACTGGAGTCAGATTTACCGGCTTCTGACTATCCGTAATGACTGCCAAAGATCTACAAATGACAGCCGGGACCTACGGTTTAACGTGCTTTCCGAGGCACGGAGGAAACTCGGTATTTTAAGTTGGTCACTTATTCACAGATCAACCTTGGCAAGCGTTACTTAACCTTGAAGATCGACCCGTGCGGTTGTTAATCACATGTACATACTTGTATTTTAATATCCAACATCAGTGATCATGCATACATCCTGGACCTCTGCGCCAAGACAGGAGACAGGAGACGCCCCTGGCGTTAATTGCAGAGCGATCTCCGGTTAATATAGGCCTGGGCTTGCGGACGACGAGCAAAGGGTATCTCGTCGTCCATTCGTCGTATAATGACCGAGCTTGAGTCGTCGACGGCGCGTAGTGTTACATACGTACCTCAAATAGATATCAAGAAACTAAACGGGCCTGCTAAGGCAATGGCCTTAGCAGGCCCGTTAGGCAGGACCATGAGTATCTTTTTTAGGAGCCTTCTAATGAGAAGGCTTCTAAAAAAGATACTCATGGTCCTTAAACGCACAAGGCTACTGAAGGAACATAGGAAGTCTGACACACCCTCTCACTTCACCCTAGAACCGGAGAAGACATAACGTGACTTCCAATTTTAAACAAAAGTGCGCACATACTTGGTATCCTACTAACTGTTTTTGTACTACTGTGTTTTTTGTATGCCTTTGAAACATTCGACTTGATTAAACAACACTGAAATGTTATAATTTCTAAAATTGTAATTTTTATTGTTGTTTTTTTTTCCAACAAATATTTTTTTACCAATTTATTATTTCAAAAAATCTTCAAAAGCAAATACCGCTTCAGAAAAGTATAAAATATAATTTAAGTATAATATTTTCACGCTGATTTAAATATCGTAGCGGAGCTGCACATATTTCTCGTTATTTCGCATGAGCTGTAAGAGTCAGTTATGCGAATTGAACTCATAATATGCTTATTTTATTTCCCTATACAAATTTATATAAAGTGCTTTAATGGTTTCCCGTATGCTGCATTGAAAGTTTTAATGGGAACGATGGTTTGCGTTAACCAGAGTCAGGCGATACATTTTTAATGTGCAGTTTTTCGGAAATGAGAAACATTTTGATGATAATATTATCATTACTAATAGTTTTAAGGTGTTTATTTTTGGTTAAAGGTATTTTTGATTGTTAAAATAAGCAAAGATTGGGTAAAATTAATTTATTACCTATTGAAACTTTAATAATAACCGAAATTATGCGTCGTAATTGTAAAACATTTTATTTTCTCTCTTTTCATTTGACACTTCTATTGCCATTGGTTTCGCCTGTGTGATGTAGAAAATATATTATTCACTTAGTGATAGAAATATTCTACAAAAAAAAATATGTTCAAAATTTTTACTGTGTTAATTTTAGACAAAAATGATAAAATAAAAATCTTCCCTCATTTTAGTATTATAACTATAGTACATGAGCATAACATATTGTTTTCTCTTGTTACAGAAAGTATCGACAAATCCGGTGAAGACCCTGTGATAGCAGCCTTAAGACCGTACGCAGCCCCTGACGACGATGACGGACCCAGAGACTTCTACAACTTACAGAAACTCTTCGGAAACACATCCGTCGCCAAACACGAAGTCACCACAGACGACGTATCATTAGTCGAGCATTTCATTAACGTAGAACATAGTTACGATAATAACGATACGAAAACTAATATAGATGAGAATTCTGATATAAGAGATTTAAATGGTACTGCTGAGAATGTTACCATTTCAAGACCAGTACACGAAGATGTAGTGACAAAGTTCCTAAGATTGATAGAAACCCAACATTTGCTTGGTGAGAATTGTACAGCTGGTACTCATCTGAATTTGGGTGAGGGAGTGGTAGACAGATACGCACAAGAGAGATTTAGGATAGAGGCTGATGTTGCTGTGAATAGAGCGAATATGTTGACAAGACTGTGGAAGTACGCGGGTCCTTCTGTGATGCACAATGAGTATCTTCTCCATGCAAGTGTCTTTTCGATGGTAGAATTTGATGACGATATCTTTGCTGCTGGGAACTGCTACGACCAGCTGCAATATAAAGATTACCAGTTGTTCTGTCCGTTTGCGTACCGGTTGCCTGAGGGGCCGATACTGGCGAAGGACTTAGCTGTAGAGTACAAGTATTTGAGCAACACGTCTGAGTGGTTCTACATCGCGCGGAAGAATGCGGAGCGCGTGATCAGGAACCACAATCAGTTTAGAAGAGGTGAGTTTAAAGTTAAACAGTTTGTTTACAGGTTTTAAAGTCGGAAAAGAGTTTGAGGGAAAGCTTGTTATTTGATTTGTTCTTGAAGCCAATTAAATGGGTAACTACCATGATACCCATTACTATACACATCTTTCTATAAAAACCACTTTTTTTCAACTCTTTTTCTCAGAAATATTTAGAGATATTATCTACATATTTCTGAGAAAGAGAGTATTGACAGTCAGATGAACAACAAAGTGATTCTGTAAGGGTTCCGTTTTTGCTGACGGAAATACGAAGGATTCTATATTCCTACAATTCATATACGATAAACCACGGAAAGGAAGGCGCGTAAAAGGGTTAATTTTCAAAGACTTTACACACAAAACGCTAAAGTATCAGGATAACTGAAAGCAGGCTATTTCCCTACAAAGCGCATGTAACGTAACATTCAAAAGTCAGGCTTGTTGTAGAAGTATATTTTTGTCGCTTACCTCACTGTCTGTTAGAAAACCAAATAGAAAAGTCAAAGACATTTTACTCTTTATTCTACATTAAAGTGTCTACAAGTTGACGTATTCAGGTTACTCTAACAAATCAAATATTTAGAGTTACTAGACGATCTACTGAATTGGAAACTAACTTTATGAAAACTGTTTAGTTCACGGGTTTTATTTAACCTTAATTTCACAGCCTAAATCAATAGTACCTAGTGCTGTTAACAAAATCAACAGAGAGTTTGATTTTAACAGATATAGTAATGGTTGTATAAATAATCAAATTGTATATACTATATTCATGTACATACAAAAAACAGAAAAAGATGATTATAATAGACATTATTACAAAAGCTTATTTCAATCTAGAGACGTCCAGGACTGGATATAATAGCTCTCTCCCAATTTTTATCCTTGTATCTATTGGGTTTCTGCATTCGTCACCAGATTATCATTTCACCTCATGGGAGGCCTGCCGAATCTGTATATTCCAATAATACTTAGCACTCCCTCTGATATCTTTGAAAATTTCTGATTCGATCACGCAAAGAAATTCTTCTCCATACAGCCCTTTGGTTAACATAAAACTATAGTTTCCTCTATAGTATCAACCTTAAATACTATGTATGTGCTTTAGATTTGAAAACTTTGTAAATAAAATCATAATGCTTCACCAATACATATGAAACTAAAAATATCAAAACTTCAATACATTTACCAATTTCCTGCCCAATTCACCAGAGATCAATACAGCTAACTGACGGCCTACCTGACCGATTTCGGAACCAAACATCGGAAAATCTTACGTAACGTTACCGTCAAATTATTCAAAGACTTCCAGAAAGTTGCCAATCTAATACAAACAAAATCACAGCCCCCAGGGGGTCTATAGCAAAAAAATCGATTTAGCGTTACTTAAAACAATACCGCGTCAGCTTTCTTTACGAGAAATTCGGAGTCTGTCAATCGAGGCTCTCACTCAACAGATTTTCTTTGCCGTCAAGTAAAATATTTATTCGGTTGGCTTGTAAAACGTTCTGCGTAACAAAGGGATCGGAACTAAGTTTCGAGGTAATTCTCTTTTTATTGTCCAAATTCCAGCAGATTTGAATAAAAGAAAACAAAGTTTTTGAGTTGTTTATTATTGTAAGAGGTAGAGAATTTGTTAAGGGTATTATTTGAGGGTTTTGCGAAGTAGTAATGTATGCAGAGAATATTACAGGCATCATGGATTCTGATGAGGGCTCCGCCATATCCTACTAACATTATATACGCGACCCTATATTACCCTGTACGACTCAAGCCAGGGAGTTGTAAGGGTCGATAAAATTACATCGAAACCGTTTAAGTTTCGTCGGGGAGTGCGCCAGGGATGTATTCTATCCCCTATTCTGTTTAACATCTATGGAGAATACATCATGAGACGTACCTGTGAGAATTGGGAGGGGGGCATCACAGTTGGTGGCGTAAAAATTACCAACCTGCGATACGCTGATGACACTACTCTTCTTGAAGCAAATGAGTCGGAAATGGTTGCACTCCTAGACCGAATGGAGCGTATCAGCGAGGAGATGGGACTTTCTGTGAACAGGTCCAAAACCAAGGTCATGGTGGTGGACAGATCGGGTAAATTAGAGCTCACTGGTGCGTTGGACCTAGAAACAGTGGACAACTTTGTTTACCTAGGCTCTATCATCAGTAACGATGGGTCGTGCGAGAAGGAAGTTCGCAGGAGAATCGGCATGGCTAAGAGCGCCATGGCTCAGCTTGATAAGGTCTGGAAAGATCGCAACATCTCCGTTAAGACCAAAACCAAACTGGTACGGACACTAGTCTTCTCGATCTTTTCTTATGGCGCTGAGACTTGGTCTCTGAAAGCTGCAGACCGCAAACGCATCGACGCCTTTGAGATGTGGTGCTGGAGAAAGATGCTCCGTATCCCTTGGACAGCATTTCGGACCAACGTATCCATATTGAAAGAGCTTAAAATCTCCTCACGGCTGTCGTCCGAGTGTCTTCGCAGGATTCTGAAATACTTCGGTCACATTGCAAGGAAAGACGGTGGCAACCTCGAAAGGCTCATTGTGACCGGTAAAGTAGATGGTAAAAGGCCTCGCGGGCGCAGCCCAATACGTTGGTCCGACCAGATCCGCGCCGCTCTGAACTCCACGATGTACGATGCCCTTCACAACGCCGAAGATAGAAACAGATGGAGGAACACCATAAGGGCTAAGGTGATGAAGCAGGGAGGTCACGACCCTCAGCATTGAGGAATACGACGCAAGGAGGAGGATATACGCGAAAGTTTCTATAATATGGATGTTTGATATTCCTGTCACGCAAAAACTACTGAATGGATTTCGATGAAACTAGGTACACGAGTAGACCATATCCTGAAATAGCACTTAGGATACCTTTTATCCCGAGAGTATGTTCCATTGGGATAATTTTCTACTATGACACAGCCGAAGCCGCTGGCAGCAGCTAGCAAGTTTGTAATACCCAATTTCTATAACGTAAATCATCGAAGATGTATTGTGACCAATTGTTAAATGGTCGTTATTTGCTATGCTTGATTGCATTCTTCATCATCAGCTGAAAGACTTTTTAATGTTTTTTTTCATTTTTTTAATGTTTTATAGGCTCGCACTTGATCACTATCTCACCCTATAGTACAGTAAGCAATAATGTAATCAACAGTCGAACATACTTACCTAGCCCTAACCATTTCACTAGATCCAAGGCTAAATAAACTCCACTCCCACTGTACTCTTCCACAATCGTAACATGATGCAATCACTTGAGAAACCAACCAGTTCTCTCACAAGAGCTTCTTAAACTTTAAACCACCCGAGAAAACTAGCCAATAACGTTCAAGCACTTTCCTCTACTGACGTTTAATCTTTTAAACTTGAAAATAAAATCAAAGTTTTCACCTTCGATAAGGAATCTTCAGCTAGTTCACTTGAGCACTTGTGAACGTTAAAGGTAATTAAAGTTAGTGCAATGTTCGTTGGCACCACACAACAGCGTTATACAGCAAGTGGGTTGTAGAAGTTATCGTAGTTTTACAAAGAACAGTTAGGAAGTGTAATAAACTTAGTTCAAGGGACTTTTCTATTTTATTTGTTTACAATAATACTGGGTATTCAAGTTATTCCGAGATATAGCGTGTTCAACCAAATATACAAAGTCTCCAGCTGTATACTGTTAGTATATAGGGTGATTGGAAATTAGAGTGTATATTAAACACTTGATTATACTCATGGTAACAGGCAACTTTTACTATGGGACTAAACCTGTTACCACGAAAAAAGTCTGGTATTCAGTACAATTCTGAACGGCTAATTTTTAATTTGACTGACACTTATTTTTCATTTCTAACTTTATGGACTCGAACGGCCCACTGCAAGACCAACCAGTCAGGGACAATTATAAATTAAATGGACGACAGATCGTGATTTAACTGTTTCACTTCGATAGATTATGATTTACCTAAAAATTATGTATTAAATTACAAACAGTTTTTTTTTAACGTGACACACCCAGGAGCTTCGCGTCACGGAGATGAAGATGCTGAGGTGGATGAGCGGCGTAACGCGATCCGATCGCATACGCAATTCATACATCCGAGGTAGTCTTGGTGTCCGTGACGTGGGGGAAAAACTGCAAGAGTGTCGTCTGCGATGGTATGGCCACATCATGCGCCGCCCTAGGGAGTACGTTGGTCGGAGATGCATGGATATGGCTGTCCTTGGGGCTAGGTCCCGTGGTCGCCCCCGCAAGCGCTGGCTGGACGTCGTCAAGTCTGACATGAGAGCCAATGGCCTTGCTGGGAAGGATGTTTTCGACCGGGCAAAGTGGAGCAGACTTAGTCGGAAGGCGGACCCTGGCAATGGCCGGGATTAAACGCCAGGTAGAAGAAGAAGAAGAAGAAGTTTTTTTTTAACGTGAGAAATTATCTATACGGCTTGTCCCGCCCTGGGAAAAGCGTGTCAGACTTCTACTGACTAAAACCCACTCCTATTCCCTCTTTGCTTTCATTCCTAGGTCCCGGGGTTCTCTTTCGTTCAACCAATAGGTGAATCGCAGTCAAGCACTAGTTTATAACAATTAAAAAAAAAACCAGGTCCCAAATTGTCAACAGTATGTTACAGTACACAATCTTTCAACAGTTTACAATCTCGCAAGACAGATTATAATCCAACAGTATTTTTAACTTTACGGTGACGACATGTAAATAAAGAAATTAAATAATTCATCAGAAACAATTCATCAGTGTCTGTCTTCAAGGTTAACACATGACGAGGTCAATTTGTAAAGGGGCGGGCACGCTAGTTCTCCGTACACATTAAGCCGTTAACCTCCACTAATAATTCAGTATGTGTGCCACGGCAGGTCGGATCGTGCCCCCTAACCTTTTGCCACTAAACTCAATCTTTAGCCCAATGTGGACCAATCTTAACAATAGGTCACAGTCGTGCCATTGTTCGATTTGGGCCAAAATTAATAAGTTAAACTATATTCATTAATTATCGAGCAATACTAGTTTCTACCAGAGGTTTCACCCTCGTGACAAACAGTACCTAACCAAAGTTAACTTCTCAAAAAAGGTCTCAAGTTAAAGTCACTCTTTTCAAAGCTTTCTGTCAATCATTCTACACGTGCAGTCTTTGGACCCGCTTTACGCAGAGGACATACAGCGATCTGCGTGTCCAATATAATAATGCGTTTAGGATACTGTTGGGGCTATCGTGGCGTTGTAGTGCGTCCACTATGTTTGCGGAGGCAACGACGATTTTTACGCCATTATAAGAAAAAGGACCGCCTCCATAGCCGGCCGGCTACGCACCGCCACCAATAGTCTCCTGAACGTGTTCTCAGATAGAATAGAATAGAATAAACTTTATTGTACACCAAAAAGTAACGGTACAGTTTATGATAGGTGGGACTCCCCTCTGCTGCACCACTGGGTGAGGATCTATGCCAATTGATGTTTTATTTTAGTATCTCCTCTTTATTACTAACACTTTAGTTATTTTGTTGTTACTAACACTATGACGTCTGAAATAAAGAATTTGAATTTGAAAACCCGTGAAATTAAAGCTATTAGTCCAGTCATTATAGTACTTTCACCTCGGAATTCGAGATACCCAGCTGTAAGTCTGTAAATAGTTGTATATTGACACCCTAAAAGTTGTCTCAAAACCTACATATGGTAGGGTGTACGCAACTATGAAATTTCAAGGTCAAAGGGCCCAAAAATCGTTTTTTTGCGCTTTTTTTGTAAATATCTCATTTCCTAAAGGTTTTTTGCAATTTGTATATTTCACAATATTGTAGAATACAAAATTCTCTACAAATTTTGTATAAAAACGTTTTTCCTACGGTGAACCGTTTTCGAGATAGAGGCCGGAGAGCGCACGGTCACAGCATCACTTCAAGTCAATTGTAAACGCCCCATATAAGTTGATACTATCGATAAATCAATGATTATAAATATTTGTCAATTTTTATTAACTATTACTTATATTATATTTTATGATTTTTTTTCCTAACCTATCCACTTTTTATTCAGTATTCATTTATTTAACAACACTTACCTGGCGTGTCAGACGTTTACTGACTAAAGCCCACTCCTGTTCCTTCTTTGCCTTTGTTCTATGGCCCCAGTCAGTGTACCCTTTCACATACCCCATGGCCCCAGTGGATTTCGACCCTGCTGGGCACCTACGATTTTCTGAAATGTTCTCGAAGTACGCATAGATCACTACGCGTCGTCGACGACTTGAGCGCAATCCGGATGGTAATTGGACGACAGGACGGCGATCTACGCATTGCTCGCCGTCCGCCGTCGCCAGCATGGGCTTGTGAACAAATGTACGATGGAAAGGAGCAGTGCGTACTGAACTGAACTCACTTACTGAGAATAATTAGTTTCTCTTACTATGCTATGCTTTTTTTAACTTAAATATCTCTATCTTGCTTTAATTTTCAAAGTAAATAACTAGGGTATGTCATTCATTAATAGAAATTGTAGCAAGAACCTATTTTGGGCACGTAGGAAAAGTGATTACTGTTAACCACAGCTGTTAACAATAATTTAAGAAATTAGTTTCTTGTTTTGAACTTGTATGGATATTATTTTTTTGTGGCTGGTTTTAATAAAGTAGTATACCATTTTGGAAACTTGATTAGATACACCAATTTTTAAAAAAACTTGCCATAGTAGTGTTTATACTTTTTTTTACACCAGGACAAGCTAAAGTTGGCTAAAAGTAAAAATCTTCAATAAATTTGGGTAATCACATAAGTTTCATTCATTTTTATGAAAAATCTAGAGGAATTCTGGATTTTTTAAGAATAGCAGTAGATAGCACTTTTATTCAGGTTGTCGCTACAAAAAAAAGAACAGCAATATTTAAACAACTGTGGTAATGGTAGAGGAAAATATCACAACAGATCTAAATTTTAAAAGAATTTATTTGTGTTATTTCACTTATTACTTAAAAAATATTTGTGTGATATTTTTTTTTGTATTTTTCTCCGAATAGTCACGACTATTCAGACAAATATTTACAATCATTGATTTATCGATAGTTCATTAACTATATAATATGGCGCGTTTTCGACCGGAGGCACCAGTTGACCTAAAGTGATGCTGTGACCGCGCGGTCTCCGCCCTATATCTCGAAAACGGTTCACCGTCGGAAAAAGTTTTCTGAACAAAAACTGTAGAGAATTTTATATTCTACAATATTGTTAAATATACAAATAGCAAAAAACCTATAGGAAATGAGATATTTACAAAAAAAGCGCAAAAACCCGATTTTTGTGACCCCCGACCATGAAATTTAATAGTTGCGTACACCCTACCATATGTAGGTTTTGAGATAACTTTCAGGGTGTCAATATACAACTATTTACAAACTTACAGCTGGGTATCTCGAATTCCGAGATTCTTACCTTAATTGAGCTAATTTGACTGGACTATATTTCCCGACCAGGCATTTGACGTATCGATGCGTAGGTTTTATTTCACACCCACTCATACAAAAACGATGTCGGTCTACTGTTTTTACCTCTAATCAGAATGTGTAAACAGTTACGGGTTGATGAATAACGAGACCATTTATAAATAATACGCGGTATCCAAAGGAAATAGCTACATTTGAACCTTTTGACGTTACGCAGTATCCGAAAGAGTTCTAGCAATAGCTATCACTAGCAATAAATTAGTATTATTATGATACAGAGATGGGTTAGACCTTGGAGAATAGGATACTTTTTATCTCGGGCTCAAATTAAAAATGCTTAATTATTGAAAAACAGACAGACAGACGGACAACAAAGTGATCTTATAAGGGTTTAGTTTTTTTTTCCTTTTGAGGTACGGAACCCTAAAAATATCTCGGCTGGAACTTAATTTCAGTATTACTGGTAAAAGTTACACGTTAAGGTAAAAGTTACACGTTAAACAAAAAATGTTGAGTCCATCGCCATTTAGCGCTGCACTCAACATTTTTCTTTTATTTTGTTTGTAGTGTATGTTAAACAGTCAAAGCAGTGATATTTGCTAAAATCAGACATTACACTTTTATGAACTCAGCCAAATTGTTGCTTTCAATAAGTATCGATCTAATTCTGACTACTCATGTCTCTAAATACAGTAACTAACTATATAATTTGGATCAAACGGTAGCCAATAAACAGATGAAGGATCAAGGTGATAGGATTTAAAAAAAAACCCAAGTTATTTTTTATATTTTTTTTTCACATCGCCAAATTAACCAGACTGACTACCGAAAGCACCTCTCTTTAGTTCCACACTAAACACTTGGTACAACTAACCTCCAAGTGTTTAAACTTTCCACCCACTCGTACCTAACTAGAAACCCCGATAAAGAATACAACTAACTGGGTATTCTCAATCCACTTCAGCACTTTAGAACTACCAAGGATGTTTAAGTTTGAGCAAGCACCACACTAGAATTACATTACATGGTCAATTGTTTTAGAAACTTTATTTTTACTATTGGTATATACAATAAAGTACTCGGGAATGTTCTAAATTGATGAACAACTTTGAAAAACATGGTGAACTCTTTCCTTTCATTTTTGAACCGTTTGTAGTGCATTTTCCAAAGTTCTTAGTACAAATATTTGATGGTCTTATAATTTGAAATTAATTATTATACATAAATTATCATTGCTAATGCAACGCTAATCGTTATTGCCCTTATAATGTTTCCACTGCTGAAACTCAGGCCTCCCCTCTAGGAGAGGGAAGGGACCCATAATCCACCGCGCGGGCCCAATCTTCGAATTTTGTTTCTAGGATATGCCGGTTTCCTTACGATTTTTTCTTCACCGTTTTGAGAGCAGTGATGATGAAAGAAATTACACAAAGTAATGCACCTGACTAGGTTTGAACCCGACCTACAACTTGCAAGTCGGGGCAATTATCACTGGGCCACCACTGCTTTAAATTATCATTGACATGCATGTATACTACTAACCTATATTTCGTTGTACACCCTGAGGGTAGGACATAGCTGTTCGCAAAACATTAAATTAACACCAGATATATTGTGTAAACTTTCCCATAAAAAAGGTGAATTGAAATTCTTCCATTAGCGCAGTGCCGTAATACGCGTTGTAAAGATTTAGGTACTTTGCACAGTTTTATTCCGGTAAATCCGTCTCATGATGTGTCAAGACGTAAGAGGATAAGCTACCGTTTCGTCGTGAACCCAAAGGTCAAAACTTTTAAGGAATATACTTTTAGTATACATAGTATAGTATATATAGCTAAGGTGTACATTTCCCTGAAAAGTTTTTTCCCTGGTGGCTAAGTCACGGTACCTCTAGCGTCTTTCTAGGCAAGCCTGTTTAATAATTTGCAACATCATATTTTACTAATGTTAAAAGGAGGAAAGTTATTAGTTTATAAGGAAGTGTACTCAAAAACTACTGAACCGATTAAAAAAAAATCTTTGACCTGTGGAATGCTGCTTTATGACTGAGTAACATAGGCTATAGAATAGAATAAATTTTATTGTACACCAAAAGAAGTAACAAATTATGCAGAAACTTAAATCTATGGATACAATGGCGGTCTTATCGCTGACAGCGATATCTACCAGACAACCTTAGAATGGATCGTAAGAACTAAAAATAAATTATTTTTAATTTAATTTAATTGTTATTATTATTTTATTAATAGATTTGTAAATCTTTATTAATAGCACACTACCTAAGTGGCTTATTTTATGTGTGCATGTAAGATTCACATCCAGTAGGTGTCAATCAGATAATTATTATGTTGTGATTTATTTTTGTATATGCGTACATCGGTTTTGTGAATTATTAATAAAAAAAGATATACATAGTCTATATATGTATTTTCTACTTTCACATGGATGAAGCTGGCAGAATGTTATGTTATTATTATGGTATGTATTATGTCACTTATAATCTAGGACAATTTGAACTATATCAAAGATGCGTAAATGCCGAAATTAGCTAAGTGTAGCTAAGACTTTAATATTGTAGCAAAACAACCTTACGAGTACATGTCCTTAAATATTTGAACAAGTTATATTTTAATTCTTACAAACGCTCAAAGTTATTTATATTCATAAAATTTGAATAAATTATAAGCTTCCATGAAAATTTGTGTTTCCAAATCTTTCTACCCACATACATATTAAAATGTGATTATTTATTTTCAAACGGTTTTATTTAGCTATTTGTTGTTGGTCTATTTCGGTCTTCCAACAATTTTGAGTTTAAATAGTTCTCACAAATCTGTCAGAATTTTTTCTATCGTTTACATACCGGGGCGTGTGCATTGAAATTGGATTTTTTTTTTAATGGTTATAAACTAGCGCTTGACTGCGATCCCACCTGATGGTAAGCAGTGATGCAATCGTCGATGGTGAGGCGCACTAGTTTATTAAGAGCCTATTCACTTTAGCCTTGAAGACACCCAAATTATAATCGGATGGAAAAAAATAATTTAAATATTTGATTTCCCAAGTGCGAGCCGCCGCCAAGAGATCTTAATTTCAGTTTTGTATCTTCACGCGTTCCTGAGAAAAAAGGTCTTAACAGATGGTCAGATAGACAGATGGACAAAGTGATCCTATAAGGATTCCATTTTTGCCGGCTTAGGTACAAGACCCAAAGAAGAAACATAAAAAAGTTTCAAGACCGTAAGTCAAATAACTAAATAAATATTTGATTAGATGAATAGCACTATGACAAAAAAATATGTCAGTCCAAGCTAGCACTAGAACTTTTACAGAACCAAATATATCCATCTCCGAGAATCACAGAATAGTTACATTACAAAGCCCGGATTTATCTTTTGTACTAAAGTTTTTCTAAATTACGAGTAGGACAATGTTTTTCTAGGACGAAAGGGAAAATAGTCAGACTGTTTATTTCTACGTAGAACTTCCAACAGTCGATTGAAACTTAACAAAGTTACTAGAAACGGATACGTATTTTTTTGCTGTCTCTACTTCTCTGGAAAAGTATATATTTCTATTCTTTCACTTTTGCTATTCTTAGCGTGATTGGAAAGTAGCGGTCCTTGAATCAGAACAATCGTTATTATTTATACTTTCCTAACAAAGTAATCAAAAGGTTTGAAGTCACTTCAAGGATAAAATACTATGTTTGGAGTTTTCATACGTAATCTAATAGAGCCTAATGTAATGTACCCTATTATTCGTAAAACAGAGGGTTGAAGGGGCCGAAAGATTCTGGAGTGGCGACCGCGTACTGAAAGACGCACCGTCGGTAAACGCATAACTGAAAACTTGTACTAAACTCAGTACAAGTGTGTTAATTTACACTTGTGCTTTTTCATGAAAAACCAAAGAGTACTTATCACTACATCAATAAATATTTTACAGTGCACAAAAGCTAAGATCCCCAATTTTTTGCCGGTAATTCAAGACGGAATCTCAGGGGTGGATATGCCAGAAACCAGCTTGATGCGCTTGAGTCTATTAAGAAACTAACCAAAAGGATCGTCGATCAATAATCCACTGGTGAAATCAAAGCTTGTGTATTGACGCCGAGAAGGAAACCTCACTAGCCTGTTGGATTTCTATAGGTCATATTTCAGAGAGTGCACGTCGGAATAGTTTAGTTTAATTCTGCCAAGCCTATTCCTTTATCGGACTACTAGTCGTACGGTAATGCGCAATTACAAATATTTTATGTGATATTTCAGGATGTAAATTACATACAATTTATATAAATTATATACCTACAATTGTGTAAACAACCTAATCTATTCAGTCGTTTGTTTGTGAAGGAGTTATAAATAAATACTGTACGCACACATAAATATACAAATTGCCTTTATAATATTAGAGTGATAATTGTATATTGTAACATTTTTTAAACAAAACAAAAAACTTTATTACTTTAGGTAACTCACAAAAAAGGTAGGTACTTGCTTTTACGTACAAACAATTTTCAATACAGAAACAAAATATGATAAAAGGAGTATGTTATTTTGCGTTTACGTACTTTCACCAGCCCGAATGGGTTTGAATATTCGAAATTAATTAAGTAATTTTAGTAGTGAAGTTGATAAATTTTATAGGTACCTACCGACCAATTATTTTTAAACTTTAAACTATCAATAACAACGCAAACTGCTCCTGTGGTCTTGGCTTGCGGTCTGACATCATTATTGCAAACAGTTATAACATTATTGTGTTATACATGAAAAAGACATTCTAAATACACTGTACTAGGTACAGTTAATTTATTCAAATTAATCAATCAGAAATATTTACTTCAAATAAACCATTTATAAGAACATTTACACTTATATTATAAAGAGGAAATATTTAATTTTTTGTTTGTTTTTATATTACAACTGAACTCAAAAACACTTAACCGATTTTAAAAATTATTTCACTATCACAAATCCACGTCTACACTGAGTGACATAGGCTCTTTATTTTCTACTTTCATGCGGGCATGTCAGACGAGCTGTGGGCTAAAAGAACTACTCACTGGATCCCATTAAACGCAAGGCGACATCGTGGCAGACCGAGGCGAAGATGGAGAGATGAGTTAGACAACTATCGGAGGGACTGGCTTGCAATGGCTATAGATAGGCGTGTTTGGAAAAGGGAAAGGGAGGCCTTCGCCCAGCAGTGGGACACAACAGGCTAACTAACTAACTATGCAGGCGAAGCTGCTGGTAAAAGCTGGTGTTGTACATATAAGAAACTTAATTAATAATGAAAGATCTACTTAATTATTTCTTTTTATTTTTCTGTATTTCGGCATGCGAACTCCTATCAGCATTAATTAAAAATTCATCCGCTTCGTCCGGACCTCAATTTCACAATTATCAACTGTCGTAATTATTCGTACTTTTGAACATATCAATATTTAACATTTTCCGAATGAGAACTCTAATGAGTTTCCGGCAATATTGACGGCGAGGATGTTTCCGTAAACTCGATTAAGAATTAATAGTATGAGTCGAAATATGCATTGAATGGGAGAGATCGACACATTCATTTTTAAAAGCCTCTCTGCCTTTTGAGTTTGAGGACCTGGATTTGATTCCCGGTATGGATATTAAAACTACTGAGTTCTACGACTTACTTAGTCCGCAGCCCGAAGTTAGGAAGAGTGAGTGATTGATACCCGCATGCCTCGAGAAGCTCGCAAAGCTTTTGCACCTAAGGCGATCTTTCTTTCTTTTTTTTCGGTTCGGTTTCCAATTATTATCTAAGAGACCACACTTTAGGAATTTCTTCCTTTTTTGTTTTTAGCAGAAAAAACTCCACTGCTGGTTATTTGTTGTTGAGAGGCCTATCATATGCCTCTCCAAGTGTCGCCATAACGACTCACACGACCCACACGGTTCTGTGCGTCTTGCATTCATCGAATTCCCGCGATTCTCACCAGGTCATCGGTCCTCCTTGTAGAAGGCCATCCAACACTGTGTCTTCTGTTACGTGGTCGCCACTCCAAAAACTTTCGGTGCCATCAACCATCTGTTCAGCGAGCAATGTGCCCTGCCCACTGCCACTAAGTTTGGCTATTTCGGTTTTCTTAAAATTATTTACTTTATTTTATTGCTTAGTTTTCTTTTGTATGCGTCTCCAACATTTTTAAATGAGATAAGATATTGGTTTGTATGCCTTTCAGATTCAAATTGGAGCAGATAATAGCACATTCTTTGTGATACGCGCAATAGGAAAGAAAATTTTCCATTCAATCATCTTATTAGACTTGAAAATTCCAGAATATGAAAGTCCTTTGTCGAGTGCGGAAATAATTAAAAAGGTCAAAAAATTATAATGGCATCCGGTGGAAAAATATTATCCTCCTTGACCTTAATATTGTGCTCAGCTGGCCCGTTTGGTGTGAATTGTTTGGTCTATTTATGTCTTAATTTATTTTTGTATCAGTCATTATCATCGTCATCATCATTTTAGCCGAAAAATATCCCATGCTAGACATAAACCTTCACAAGTATAGTCACAGCAATTGGTTCTGTGCATCTTGAATCAATCGGTTTCCCAGAACCCACACAAAGTTAACCGTCCACCTTATGCCATTATGGAAGTTTACTCACGTTGCGTCTTTCGATATGCGGTCGTCATTGTAGAACCTTCCGGCTTTTGTTTGCTGTGTTTCACATGTGTTCCTCACTTAATTGTTTTAATTCATGAATCCCTGACCGGTCTCATAGGACCGCGCTGTTTTTGTCTTACTATTGTATCTCGTTTCGCGGGTATTGATAGGTTAATATAAACTTAACTATATGTATACGAAAACCAATACACCTTTATACCGTATCCAATTCAGTATATGCTGCGGTATTTAATAACAGTATATATATTTTGTTAGAGCCCGCTTAGGTTAGGTTAGGGCTTTGCCTTCTTTTAGGACAATTTCTAATACATAAACCACAGCACAGACCCTTTGACGTAAACGAACACATGGATAAACAAGTCTCTTTGCGTTTTGTACCTATTATGACGGATTTGAAATCCCGACCATTGACTACCCCGTATAAAGCAGGTTCTAAGAAAGATGACTTTGGCGTGTCGTGTCGTACTGTAGTGATTTTCAATGGGACAATGGTTTCGTTCGGAATGAAGGCCTGGGTCTGAAACACTGAAGTCGTCTGCTCCGACTTGGGACATGGATTATTACGCTATTTCAGGGGTGCGGTGACGTATTCAAAAATATCCGCAGCCTTAGATCTTTAATGTTTCTCACATAAAGGTATATTCTGATTTTCTTTATATAATCATCCCAGTCACCATGGTGACGATCTACTTTCATTTAAGCATAGCAAAGTAGCCATACCACTATCCACTTATATTTTTAGTTCCTTCTTGTTTTTACAATTAGGTAGTTAACTTATTTTTTATCAATCGTATCAAAAATTAACTTTCTTTCGATTTACAAAACAAAAGAATCTTTTAAATAGGTACGCTTAATTTAAGTAAAAAAAAATACGTAGCAAGCGATTACAACCACGCCTCTACTTTTCCTCATACCAATATACACTGGTACCGGTTACCGGAAGACGCAGCGTCGGAAGGCCTCCCACAAGGTGGACTGACGACCTGGCGAGGGTCGCGGGAATCCGATGGATGCGAGACGCACAGGACCGGTCGCTGTGGCGGCGCTTGGGGGAGGCCTATGTCCAGCAGTGGACGTCTTTCGGCTGAGATGATGGTGATGATGATGATGAATATACACTGTGTGTCAGACGTCGACACACAAACGAATATCATAGATCCAGTACCGATTCATTGTCTCTCCATTGGTGGAATTTTTCTAAAACGAAGCAACTCTGCTTAGTTGTGCTCTGGAGAAGTTCGCTTTAAACAATAATGTCTTTGGCTTTAAAAGAGTTCCTTGTTTCTGATATTACATTTTTTTTATTTTTTTCGTTTTTTTTTTTAGAACCTTGAATGACGATAAGTTAGTAATGCTGCAGTTTCCTGAGTAGTCTCATCTGCCTAGCCTTTTCCCAACTATATTGGGGTCGGCTTCCAGTCAAGCCGGATTTAGCTGAATACCAGTATTTTACGAGGAGCGGCTGCCTACCAGACCTCCACAACCCATTAACTGGGGTAACACGGTACTTCATGGCAAGACTGGAGTCAGATTTACTGGCTTCTGACTATCCGTAACGACTGCCAAAGATCTACAAATGACAGCCGGGACCTACGGCTTAACGTGCTATCCGAGGCACGGAGGAAACTCGTTATGTTAAGATGGTCACCCATCCACAGACCAACCTAGGCAGGCGTTGCTTAACCTTGGAGATCGACCTGTGCGGCTGTTATTATTTAGCCACGAGCTCCTCTCAGTTTCCTGAGTAGTAACGGTCATCAAATGACTCTCTAGGCATTCATTTTTATGACGGCATAAGCTAACGTCATATCTAGTCAGCCAGAATAAACAGAAATTTTATTAAACATTTTTTCGTATAGGTACACACTGAAACTAACAAACAAGGTACAGAGCAAATATATAGCGAAACATAATAGAAAACTGAACGACCTTTGAGGAAAATAACGAATTATTATAATAAATCGTTCTGACATTCGATTTGTTCCGCCATTTTTCGTAGTTTTCACCACTCGTGACCGGGAAACGACATGCGAAAGGAAACGGAAAAAGGAACTTATGCAAAAACACTATGAATAAACTAGTACTTTGCTCGCTACTCTGTTCGCAAAAAGGTTTTTACAAAAACTTTTACACACCTTAAATGGTCTTATAGGGGCAGTTTTGAAGAATTAATTATGAGAACCTTTATTATTTATTTATTAAACTTATTTGTGCAAAAATTTCAAGTAAAGATGGAATACGATTTTGAAAATAAACAAAATTTTCAGTGACGTGAGCATTTTAGGAAATTCACCCTTTAAAGGGGTGCATCAAAGGGTGAATTTTCTAAAATGCTCACGTAAGTCACGTTCAAGTTTCTAGGTACAGTAAGTTTCGGATGTGCGTTGATATTTCAGTCAGTTTCTACTTTTACATGTAGTGCTAGCTTCTGCCAGCGCCTTCATCCGCGTGAAAGTATGTTTCACTTTCAAACGTTTGGACCACCGTTTCATGTCTAGAAACTGAAATTTAGAAAAATCCTCTCTGAGTGCTCGCCTATGTTATATAATGAAAACTCGTGCAAAACACGCTCTTAGTCCAAGTAGTTTTGACTGTGTGTTGATATGTTAGTAAGTCCGTTTCTCTTTTTATATATACAGATAAACTTTAACATATGAATACACGTTTTTTAATACACATTTTTCCGCAACGCATATAAAACTTGTGACGCAGAAAATATTAAAACATTTTCGTGTTACACTTTGTTCGCCCATAAAAGGTTTAAGCGTTATTCAATACCGCGTGACACGGACTCGAATAAATTACAAATTGATCTCCAATATTATTGTCCTGCCTGTTTTCACGTGTCACCTGTCTCTCTGCTGTCTACTATGAATTTTCTCATTTAAAAAGCAAAAAAGACATGTTTTATTGGGCATGGACGCGAAGGTATTGGCTTTTTCACATAACATAGGTACGAAGGCAGTAACGAAATAATGGAAACCTTATAGGATAACTTTGTCGTCTAGTTATCATGCATTACCATGCCCAAGTATATTAGGGTCGGCTTCCAGTCAAGCCGGATTTAGCTGAATACCAGTATTTTACGAGGAGCGGCTGTCTACCATACCTCCACAACCCATTAACCACATAACATTGCCCCAGTAACACGGTACTTCATGGCAAGACTGGAGTCAGATTTACTGGCTTCTGACTATCCGTATCATGCTGAAAATAATATCAATTACTAATTCATGAATCCCCGACCGGTCCTATGAGACCGCGCTGTTATTGTTTTACTATTGTGTCTCGTTTTGCTGGTATGTGATAGGTTAATATTAATTAAGCTACCCCTTGGAGCAGTTCCAAGGGGTAGCTTAATTAATATTAATAATCTAATTTCTACGAGCATATTCAGACACTTGTAAAGAAATCAAAAACTAAAAGGTACTCTCCATGACCTAAAATCCTGAAAGGCAAGAAGCAAGGTCTTACAGTACAAATAGAAGGAAATGTCTGAAAACTGTAAAGTTACTCAATAGTTAGAGGTACTCAATAGCAGTGTAAAGTAGTTTATCTTCAAGATACGGTTCGGGAGTGGAACTATTTACATAGTTAAGTTTGTAACAAATCTTCGGTGCGCGAATCCGACAGCAATATTGACCTGTTTTTTTTTCTATTATTGATAGACTCGCCATTGATAACTATCTAACTATGTATATACCATCAAGTAAGCAATGTTTACATGGTCGAAGCCAGCACACTTGTCGAGAAGAAAAGTCTTTACTCTTAGGGCCTATTTCACCACCTATGATTAAGTTTCGAGTATCTTACTTGACAGATAATTTCATACAAATTCTGTCAATTTTTTGAATTTATTCAGTGAGTAGTGCCTACTCGGACATTGTGAAACAGGCCCTTAACCTTAAGACTTTCAGGTCGCGGTTATCTGAAAACTTAAACTCTGGTAGGAAATTTCACTGCGCTGATAATTATTAACGGAATGAAATATTAAGGATTTTCCAGCTCATAAAAAAATAAACACATCAAATTGTGAAAGACTTGGACAAAATACGAGTATCTTAAAACATGTATTACACTCGTACGTGCCAAACAGTTTTCTGATTTCTATTTCTGTGTTTTATTAGAAATGTTATTAGGAGAAAGCTTTTAGTTGCCCGGGTAGTAGTAAGTACCTATCAACTGCCAAATCTTTTTCTGACGTTAAGCAGCTTAGCACCATAAAGATATGGCACACTTAGCCGAAATGTTTTGCTCTGTCTGCGTTTGAAGGGCATTGGTGTCGCCAAAATGACGACTGTGTGTAAAGAACAAGCAAGGAAAGACTTTGACACAGTATCAGATAAACCACCGATCAGGACCTCATACCTGCTATTAGAATTGTATCAGAATTTTCGATCCTTGGGTTCATACTTGTCAATTTTGACAAGTATAGCAGACTTGAGGCCCAGTTTTATCGGTTATCGATAATGTCTTATCAGCCTTTAATATTCTCACTATTAGAGCGAGGCTTCCTTTGTCTGAGATAGAACAGGCCGTAATCTAATGAGCGGATCTTATCTTTTTTTTGTTGAAGTTGTATTTCATCAAATGACTTGTCCTGCTCTATAATAGAGAGAGAGGGCGTGTTAAATTTAAATCTAACTGTGTGCTTCAGTTGACCCTTTTTCAATCGTTCCCGCATCCCTTGCAGACATGTAGGGGCCCAGCAAAGTCGAAACTTGGAAAACTCGGGACCCTGGAACAAAGGCAAAGAAGGAACGGGGTGGGGTCTAGTCAGTAAAAGTTTGACACGTCCTCCCGCTCCACCTAAGAGCGGGAGAAGGCATTCTGATGATTCTCCACCTAAAAAAAATCCCTTGGAGACATGTTAGGGAGACCCAAAAGCCCCTTTTGGATCCCAGTTTTACTGCCGTTAGGTATGTTTAGTTTTAGACTGTCCGTGTACGTCATAGCCACAACTGCTCACCAAATCGCCCTTGTTATCACCAATAATGCCTTCATCTCCAAGTCCAAGACAAGCAATTATTTCCAACTTTTCCACCATCTAAACCTCCCTTCTCTTTCAGGCTACAACACATACACCTACAACGACACAGCCCACACAGACCGGGAACCTGACGAGATCCTGTCGGTGACCTACGAGGACGGCAAGTGGTCGAAGCCGTACTACGATTGTGGAGGTGGAAACATTTGGATGCTCACGTATACCGTGCCTTTCTTCGGGTATAGCAATGGGAGCTACTTTTTCAAGTAAGTCAGGATTTGTTTATATAGTTTATTAGCTGGTGACCATGATTTCGTTCGCATCGGATTCTTAAAACATCACAATGCCATTTGGTCAGAATTTGTTTTTTGCGTTGTATCCTAGGTTTTTTCCTAAAATGAAATTAGGCAATATATGGTTTAATGGGACTTTTACTAGTAAATATCCGATATTATAAGTAGTTATAATTTTTATTTTAGAAAATAAACTAGGATCCCACGCAAAAACAAAATAACTTCTTCTATAAATGGCATTGAACTGTTTTACTATTTAGACGGGGACAAAGATCACGGCCAAAATCTATACTATTGTGGGTATAGTTTGTATGTAAGTATGGACTTCATCTAAATAAATATTTTAGTGTTAAAATTATCTACGCGCTAATTATTCAAGGTAATTATGCGTTGAGTTTTCACTTCTGCGCCTATTTCTCTGCATCACTTAAAGATTAACTGGTGGATTGGTGCCTAAAGTATCAAGTTCACTTCTGTGTTTTTATGGCCGTAAACCATAAATACAAATAGATAAGGTAAAGTTAATTATTTCTTTCTTGTTAATCAACAAATTTCAAGCAAGGACATCGTACTTTATCTTACTCATTCGAAAAACACATAAATACACAAAAAAACAGTTTATTTCCCTACTATCAAACTAGAAAATATTTACAAGAAAAGGTAAAAGCAAACATATTACTATTTTATCCTTCCACCTCAAAGAAGCATTTATCTTGTCATAAAAATATTATCATAACAAAATGAACAATAAACTCCAAACGCTAAACATCAAACAGCGTACGACTACGATTTCCGCGACAAAATAAGAAAGAAAGAAAGAAAATCTTTCTGAAAAAAGATTGAACGCGAAATAGAAGTTATCAGTGGCATTTGAAGTCGTTTGAGCAATAATACAGATCGGGTCACAGATACGCGGCCGGCCGTTTGTCCTAGAAAATGGATTATTCATGGATACCGCAGTATCGGGACGTATATACCAAAACGTATGGATTTTCGGATTTTGTAGCTTAAGTTTTGAGCTACAAAATAAGTAATTGGTCAGTAACCTTTAAGGTTTACCGAAGGTAGGTAATTGAAACACGAGTGGGAGCTCGAAACAGAATGTTTATTTCATGATTTGCTTACCCTATATATACAATTTTGGATTCACTCAAAAACACCTAAAATAATAGCGGACCAATCGCAAACGAGCTAGTGCGCGGGTCCGCCGTCCTATCAAAATGTGTCGCTGCTGTCGCGTCTTCGGTTTGCTCGGTACTTAAGTTTGTAACTACATATAAACATAAGCGGCCGGCGCGCGCGCCTTAGTGATCTATGAGCGCGCTCCGCGCGCGGTCGTTCATGCTGCTTGTAGGTGTCTGGTACATGGCTCCTCCCCAGCGAAGCGTACTGGCGGTTTTGAACATCTTCCTGTCCTCGTAGTGTAGGCAGCGTGGCGGATGACTTCAGCTTCTGGCTGGGAGTCCAGCAGGAATGCAGGTTTCAGTCGATCGATGGAGATAGTTTTCGTTTTTCCATCGGCTTGTATTGTATAGGTCTTATCATTCCGCTGTAGTACTCGGTGTGGCCCGTTGTATGTAGGTGTGAGCGGCTTGCGGACTGCATCGTTGCGTACAAACACATGGGAACACGTACGTAGCAGGCGAGGTATGTACGTTGTTCGGCGATCGGTGTTGATGTGTGCGGCGTTTAGTTTTTTCATCGCGCTCGTTATCACGTCTTCGTAGTGAGATTGTGTATATTTTTTTATCTTCTCACCGATCATTTCGCCAGGTAATCTGAGTGATTGCCCATACAGCGCTTCTGCTGCGGAGACGTCCGTGTCATTTTTTATGGTTGCACGTAGTCCCAGCATAACTGTTGGTAGCTCGTTCGTCCAGCTTGAGTTTTGTAGTCGAGCTGTTAGCGCTGTTTTCAATGTGCGATGATGACGTTCGATAATTCCATTTGCTTGTGGGTGGTAAGCGGTCGTGCGCGTGCGCTCGATTCCTAGTCGCTTCATGAGGTTTTTGAATAGCTCGGACTCAAATTGACGTCCTTGGTCGCTGGTCAGTTTTTCTGGGCATCCGTAGCGAGCTATCCAACCTTCGTACACAGCACGGGCGACGGTTTCAGCAGTTATGTCGGCGACTGGGTAAGCTTCGGGCCATCTCGTCGTCCTGTCGATTATTGTTACGCAATATCGCTTCCCCTCTGATATAGGTAATGGTCCAATTATGTCAATGTGGATATGAGACAGTCGGTGAACGAGTGGGAAGGCTTCGAGAGGTGATACAGTATGTCTATGCGTTTTTGTTTGCTGGCATGCGATGCAACTTCTTGTCCAGTTGTTTATATCGACGTTCATGTTCGGCCAAAAGAATCGCTTCGTTATGAGATGTCGTGTGGCGCGTATACCGGGATGACTAATCTCATGGATTGCAGTAAACACTGTACGTCGTAACTGTGTTGGTATATACGGCCGGGCGCTGTCTGTTGACGTCTCGCATAATATTCTGTAGTTTGAGTCGATTGGTTTTATGCGTTCAAATCGTAAGCTTTTGTTGCGTATGACGTTTTCAACCTCACTGTCGTCATGTTGTTGACGTGCTAGCTCATTGTAGTCAATCGGTGACGGTGACGTAATAGCTTCGATTCGTGATAGGGCGTCGGCGACAACGTTGTCTTTTCCCTCGACGTGAAGGATCTTCGACGTATATTGGCTGATGAAATGGAGATATCTGGTCCGTATCGGAGTTTCTGTTTTGCTGTGTTCTCTCATTATTGCGAATGTGAGTGGTTTGTGATCAGTGAACACGGTGATTTCTTTGCCTTCGAATATTTTTCGAGAATGTCGTATAGCTAGGTAGATGGCTAGCAATTCTCGATCGTATGTGCTGTATTTCGTTTGCGCAGCGGTCAGTTTTTTTGAGAAAAATCCAAGCGGTTGCCATTTGCCGTTTACATATTGCTGTAGGGCTGCGCCGACACACGAGTTGGATGCGTCACACATGAGCGATAACGTTGCGTGAGTGGATGGATGTGACAGCATGACAGCGTTTTTTATGCTATTCCTGCATGCTTCGAAAGCTTGTTTTTCTTCAGTCGTCAGATGTATTTGGGTTTTGTCGTTCTTTTTCGAGGTGCGTAGGTACTTGAATAATTTTTCTTGAGTGTGGGCTGCGTGTGGAATACTTTCCTTATAAAAGTTAATGATTCCTAAAAAGCGTCGTAATTCTTGTATCGTTTTTGGTTGAGGGTAATTTTGAATACTTTTGACGCGCTCTTCTATGGGTTGTATACCGTCAGCTGATACATCGTAACCAAGGAACTCGAGTTTTGGCTTTCCGAAAACGCACTTGGATACGTTTATTCGTAGTCCGTGTTCTTGCAACCTCTTGAAGACTTCTTCTAGGTGCTGTCTATGACGAGCTTGATCGGGAGACGCCAGAAGAATATCGTCGACAAATGGGTATACGAAATCCAAGTTGCCTAATATGTTGTTCATGTGACGTTGAAATGTCTGCCCTGCGTTACGTAATCCGAAGCACATTCGAGGGAATTCGAACAATCCGAATGGCGTTATCACTGCGGTCTTTTCAATATCTTCTTTTCGAATACGTAATTGATTATAGGCTTTTCGGAGGTCAATTTTGCTGAATATTTTCATTCCTTGCAGTCTGTAGGTGAAGTCACGTAAACGGGGAATCGGGTATCGATCGGGCTTGGTCACGGCGTTCAATTTTCTATAGTCGCCGCAGGGTCTAAGTTCACCATTCTTCTTCTGGACTAGGTGGAGAGGGCTGGCCCACGGGGATTTGCTTGGTTGACATATGCCTTGCTCCAGCATAAGTTGGAAGGTGTCTCTGGCGGCCTGGTATCTGTGCGGTGGTAGTGGGCGTGCTCTGCAGTACACGGGTGGTCCGTGTGTAATGATGTGGTGTTCCACGTCGCTGTTGGTTGCGTTACTGAAGTGGGCGGACGTGATGTCGTTGTATTTCTTCAGCAGGTCGCAGTATGGATCGTTCACGTTGACTGTGAGTACCGTCGGCGTCGATGTACTATTAGACAAACAGCCGTTGATTGATAAGCCTGTCCTCTTGTCAATAAGTTTCTGGGCTCGTAGGTCAACCAGGAGGTTGTGATATTGCAGGAAGTCTGCACCAATGATTGGTCTCTTCACGTCTGCAACGGTGAATCTCCACTTGAGTGAGCGACGTAGACCAAGGTTGAGGTCAAAATCGCGTTCGCCATAGGTTTGTATCGGCGTTCCGTTCGCTGCGTATAATAGTACGGTTGACGCCGATTTTTGTTTCTTGCATGGGGGTACTACCGATACGTTCGCTCCTGTGTCGATTAGGAATCGTAGTTTGTTGGCGGTGTCGTAGACGTATAGACGGTATGCAGAAATGTGGTTGATCTCGGGTCCCGTCGTAGCCGAGATCTCGGTTAGTTTTCCTGTCGCTTGTTGAAATTACATGGAGATCGACAATTGCGTGCTTTCTCGCCGAAGCGCTGATGGAAGTAACAAGCGTCGCTCGCCCAGCTCGCCTTGTGATCGTATTTATGGTTGCGGCCGGCTGAGCGCGACCGAGACCGGGATCGTGAATGAACGAAGCGTCGATGTCCGTGCGTCATTCGCTTTGTTCGCTGTACTTTTAGCTCGGCTATCTCTCTCGTTAGTTGCATTACGGCGGCTCGGAGGTCCTCATCTCTGTGCGTTTTCTGTTCTTGTGCACGTGGTGGCGATGATGTTTTAGTATGACCTTGACAGGTGCAGGAACATACGGTTTGTATTTCAGTGGCTTGATCGTGCATTTTGTCTGCCATCGCTGCTAGAACGTCGAGTGACTTTTGTTCGCTTACTGCCAGGACTGCTCGTGTTGACGTCGGTAAACGCTGTAGCCATAGCATTTGAAGTGTGGAGTCGGGCATTTTCTCGCGTGCAGGTTCTCGCATGCGCCGCAGTAGCTGTGACGGTTTCTGGTCACCGAGTTCCATCTCGTTGAGGAGTTTATGTAGCTGCTTAGTTTCTGATTCCTCGTAGACGGAAAGCAGCCTTTTCTTCGCTTCCTCATATCTTCCTGTACGGGTTTTAGACATAACAATGTCGCTTATTTGCTCGACGTCCGCTTTTTCGAGATGGGCCACCATGAGGCTGAATTTGGCTTCTTCGTTGGGTTTCTGAGGGTTGACGACAGTTTCGAATTGCCCAAACCATAATGTTGGTTGGTCACGCCAAAACAAAGGTATGCGGGCTTTGACGGAGATGGTTTCGACTTCTTCTGCCATTTCGATGTGAGGGTATGCACGAGAACGTTCGTCGGGGTCACCACTTTACCGAAGGTAGGTAATTGAAACACGAGTGGGAGCTCGAAACAGCCAATACCAGTTTTCTGGAGAACATAATACCTATTGCGAGTTCATTTTACGTTTACGCAATCGACACGTTTATAACGTTCGGCGCTACGACTTTTTTAACTTTTCTTAATTTTGGCACGCTCCAGTTCTTAACCAATCAAAGTATCGAACGCGGTAAACGTTTCAATTGCATTAACTTAAAAACAACTCGCACCCAGCACAATTATGTAACCCCGGAACGAAGGCAAAGAAGGAACGGAGTGAGGTCGTAGTCTGACACGTCCTCCCGCTCCGCCCAAGAGCGGGAGAAGTCATTCTAATGATTCCTGCTTTGATAAAAAAAACCAGCATAGTTATATACCAAACTATTTATAAAACACATTCTATTTAGATATGATTCGCCTTTGTACATGAACTATCTAGTTACCATGTTTTGTAATGTTTATTTTTGTGTACAATAAAGAATTAAGAAAAAAGAACTGCGTCTAACGTCTATAATATGTTACTCTTTATAAAAATATTCGCTCACTTCTTTGGACCACTAGCCAACCCTAATAAGCCGGTTATAATGAAGCCCAAAGGGAGTACACGGCTGCTTAGAAATAGCACTTATTGCCATAAGAATAAACAATACATTGGCCTCGTTTATGCGCACATCAGATATTTAATTCTTCAAATTAAAGCCTATTTGCTGTGTGTAAAATAACTGTTGTTGTTTTTATTTATAAGACACAATAATAACAGTTATTTTTATGGTCAGAAGCCAGTAAATCTGACTCCAGTCTTGCCATGAAGTACCGTGTTACCCCAGTTAATGGGTTGTGGAGGTAGCCAACCGCTTCTCGTAAAATACTGGTATTCAGCTAAAGCCGGCTTGACTGGAAGCCGACCCCAATATAGTTGGGAAAAGGCTAGGTAGATGATGATTTCAGCCGAAAGCTGTCCACATTTGAACATAGACGGGAAGCCAAATATCACAATGACGACCAGTCTTGTGCGTCTCGCATCTTTCATATTCCTGTGCCGCTCATCAGGTTATTGGTCACATTGTGATAGGCTTTCCAATATGGCGTTTTCCGGTACGTGGGCACCACTATAGAAACTTTTGGTCCTATCAACCATCAGATCTGTTCTGCGAGCAATATGCCTTGCCCACTGTCACTTAAGTTTGGCGCGTAGGACTTATCCTGACTAATACGAGTATTATAAACGACGTGAAAGTGTGGATGTTTGTTACTTAATCACGCAAAAACAGCTGAACAAATTTGGATGAAATTTGGCGTGCATATGGCCTTTGACATGGAAAAGAACATAGGCTACCTTTTATCCCGATTCTTTTTTTTTCTGAAGTCTTCGCAGACGACGTCGCGGGTAAAAGCTAGTACTGAATGAAACCCACCCATGTTCCCACATTTTCCCTTTGCGTTCCAGAGCTGCGGTAACTCTTCTGAACAATACCGCAGCCCAACTCTTGAACAAACGGTACCACATTTAATAAGTCATTACTACTCAGACGACACTACTGCTTTTAAACTAAAATTACTGCACTTAACTAAAAGTCGTACAAGGAGAAAGCTAAAGGAATTTTCGAAAATTCTTGTACTGTTCTGTTATAAAGCCATTGAGATTTTTATCCCGGAGCCTTACTATGACGTGTTAAAATGTCAAGCGCGCGAGCGAGAAAGTGTAGTATCTCTTTCACTTTAACAGTTCAGTTTAGATCGGCTTCCAGTCCAGTACCAGTATTTTACGAGGAGCGGCTGCCTACCAGACCTCCGCAACCCAATAACTGGGGTAACACGGTACTTCATGGCAAGACTGGAGTCAGATTTACTGGCTTCTGACTATCGGTAACGACGCGACGGCCAAAGATTTATAAATGACAGCCGAGACCTACGGCTTAACGTGCTTTCCGAGGTACGGAAGAATCTCGGTATGTTGAGATGGTCACCTATCCCTGTGGAAGGTTGGTCCGTACCAACCTTGGCAAGCGTTGCTTAACCTTGAAGATGCGTGCGGCTGTTATTATCTAGCCACGAGCTCCTCTCTTCAGTTTAGATGGTTATGGATCGCATTGTAGCGACTACACACACAGAATCCTACATCGCGCAAGCAAAGTTTTCGCGCGATTTGAATAGATACAACAGCCCGTAATCATCTATTGGGCAGTAGCCCACCGGACATAACACCCGTCCGGTCGAAGGATCCTCCGTTTTCAACGGAGGTATGTGGGACTTTACTCTCTGTTCCGCTACCCCCAAAACTGGTGACCCTCGGCAAAGAACGACAGCGCAGCCTTCGTGCAGCAACCACGTCGTGACGTCATCATCACTTCCTTAAGCTTTCGTGCAGCGAGCCACGCAGCCAGCACGGCACTGGGGGTATCAAGACCACCAGAGAGAGAGTAGTGGTAGCCTGTCTGTACCTCTTAAGATTGTTTTCTATTTATAATATAAGTAACTAACTAACCTTACAACAAAATTATTACTAGAAAATTATTATTAGGGCAAACAAAACTGATCTTTCAAGAGCTCTCATAACGTCTTTTTCATAATCACGGTATTAGGAGAAGGCCTTGAAGATATTTCTGTTAAAAAACGAAATTAATATCTACAGTATAGCGGACGAAATTGGTTTTGGTCTGACCATAATCTCATTTTAATTGTCGTCAACGTGGATTGGGTATTTAACAAGGCTTTGAACTGAATAGGAGGTTTGGTCGACGACATTAGCCTAGCAACAAAAAAAAAAAAATTAGTGGAGCTTGCTTTCCCTGCTTTGCATTGTTTTTACAACTGGTCTAGTAGTAAAGAGTTACTGGCTCGATTCTTGGGTTCGACTCTCAGGCCGGGTTGTCAAATGTTTTCAGGTTTTTCATTTGAAAGCTTTTCACTTCGGACTAAAAAATCAATAAATGTTGAAATGTTGGGAAATCAGAAATGTTTTTTATAGATTGCAACTGCTTTGCGAAACAGAACAATTTTAACAAATTCTGGCATTGCCAATTGAAAAAGTATGTATCCGTGGGAGGTTGCTGACAATAGGTTCACCCTCATTAAATGGGGTTTACTATATTTGGTTGCACTCTAAATATACCTCTGCCTAACACTTTGGGAGTACAGGTGTGATTCTGAATATGTATAATTCTGAGATTGTCCAAAAATCCTTTCTCTTAGTTCGTGTGATCGGTATCTTTTCATAAGTTGATCCACTGTAGTAAAATCTATGTCACATAGGAACAACGAAATCCTGCATCGCGCAATTAAAGCTAATTTTGGGCTGTATTCATCTACCAGTCAGTTACCCACACCAGGCAAAACACCCGTATTTCGGAGGATCATGCCTCTTTAACGAAACTTTACTCTCTGTTCCGTATAACATTTTAACCGTCTACACAAATATTTAAAAATAAACTAATCAAATAAAAATTTGATGACAATCTTGGCTCTTTGAGGTAAATATTATAGAAAAGGTACCCTTTGATATTTCACAAAATCAAAGATGACAGTTGAAACACTAATTATTTCGACACCTGCCAACTGTGGTTGAATCTATTTATGTACCCGACCAACAAGATCACTGACCTTCCCCTTTCAACCCACTTTTCAGCGAAATTCCAACGATTGAAATCTAAAACACGCTTTAAAAGCAATATTAATGTACGTTTTGCCGTTTCATTGAAACGTTTAACGTTCTTTGAGGGAGGCGGCGTTTGTTTGAAACGGGCCTGAGAGGGAATGAGAGGCTTTTGTGAGTACGATCAAATAAGCGTTGCGAGTTGAGAGGTGCTCTAAGACTTAGTCTAGTTATAAGGTTTGTTAATGGTGTTTTATGGGATTTTTATTAAACCTAAGACAGGTAGAGGGGATGTTCGAGATATGGAAAACTGCGTTCGTGATTTTTATGGTAGATGACAGGGGGAATTTGCGGGCTTGTGGATGGTAACGTGTATTGAGAAGCATTAATCTCGGTAGAAGATTGTGATGGATTTTCTATTATGGAAAATGTGAGAGGAAATTGTGTGTAGTGTTAGTATTATACTCAAAAAAATGTTCTTTACCAGTCACCATAGACGGCTTGCGGGCAATGGATAATGGGAAGGCGTCTTATAACCGTTTGAATCGAGCCCGAGTCATAAACGGCGCGCGGAGCACTAGTTCTAAGCACGCCTTAAAGAGGTGTCAGCAAAGCTAGGGATTTAGCAAGACCTATATCCGCTATTGTTTTTGGACCATGACCTGTTCATATCCCGGCGTGAGAGGTCATTGCCGCCAATTCCCCTCACGAGGTTAAGGCTGTGCTCCACCCAAGCGGGGCACACCTCTACCGTATGCTCTACTTTTAGCTACTACTTTTATTTCTGTATACTATTCTAAATTAGTAAATATACTTAAGTCTTTATTATATGAAGTATCATTTCCACGTACCACCTAAGCGCCACAAAGCCTAAGTTCCTCAAATCCACAGTTACCTACGTTCCACTGTTTATGTAAGTTCGCGAGTATAGAAGATATTTGCTTAGTTCCACTGAAGCTGGTAAATGGAACGTTTAGATAACTTCTCGTTAGACTAAACGAGAATAATGCTTACGTGTGCTCTTGAGAATTATATTGATATTTACTTTAAACTATTTGAAGTCGGGGCTTACGACTTATCTTGTTAGTTAGAGAGACTTAGAATGAATAGATTAGTTCGAGAATTGACGACAACTGTATAATAATATGTAGTCAAAAATTAACATTGCTATACCTACACAATGAAAACAGAAAGTAAATAAACCCCAATACGGTTCGTAAGTGAGAGTGAGAGCGTAAATTCCCGCATCGTCATTATCATCATCACCTCAGCCGAAAAACGTCCATTGCTGGAGATAGGCCTCCCCCAAGCGTCGTCACAACGACCGGTCCTGTGCGTCTCGCATTCATCGGATTCCTGAGACCTACACCAGGTCATCGGTTCACCTTGTGAGAGGTGTTGGAATAAATCAATGTAATACCTTTTATACTGGTCACATTGCTTTTAAGTTGGTTATTTTTGTAAGTTGGTAACATTGTGTTTGTGTTTTGTTTTGTGGTCTATACTCTCTAATAAAAAACCGCCCAAGTCACATTTTCTAAATACTGTTCTTTTATTTATTCCTTCAAGAGGCTTTTCAACGCTACGTCTCCCGGAACGCGGTCACCACTCCAATAGCTTTCGACCCTTAGGTTGGCTACTGTCACTTAGGTTTGAAGATTCCTCGGGCTATGTTGGTGATCGGCACGCGTTTTTGAGATAAAGGGCCTTGACAGGTAGATAGACATACAGACAAACCAAGAGATCGCATAAGGGGTCTTTTGAACGAACAAACTTTTGTCTTCGGTTTGCTCGGTACTTAAGTTTGTAACTACATATATTATAAACATAAGCGGCCGGCGCGCGCGCCTTAGTGGTCTATCAAAGAGTATGTAATCATTACGTTCTAAGAGACGGCACTCTAGAACATTGAGTTGAGCTCACGCACACTAAAAAGAAATGTATCGTTTTTATGAGCAACCTAAGAACAATAGCGCTGTCAATGCTGCCAACTTAACAATATTTTTTTGACAGCTCTAGTGTTGTGCATGTTTATCGACTGTATCCTCATTGTATCGATGAAATAGTGATGTGCTCACTATCGATGAACTCGGCGGAATTATTATTCAAATTTTTAATTTTTATTTTCTTCAGAAATATGTTACATAAAATTACCAATCATGGCTATTGGGTATACATTTATTAAACTAAGAAAAAATAATATTAACTAAGCCATGAATGATATTTCTACATAACATTTTAAATAATAAATGCAAAATATTTTACAAATCTTTATTTTGTTGTTGGGCTTTTTTGATTTTGTCTGCTTCATTAATTTCAGACTTTGCAAAGTCGTCATTTTTAATTTTACATGACTTCCTAATAAACAATTTACTTAAAAAGCTAAGCAAATAATCAGTAACTTCTTTACAATGTGTATTACATTTAAACCATTGCATACTGCAGTGTGTACTCAGCTGCAAAGTACAAAATTGAGCTATGTGTCTCTGATGCAGTTCAGGCAAGACTTGAGTCATATACACGTGTTTAGCTTCAGAGACTAGAAAACATAGCTCGATTTTAGGATAAGTTAGAAACCTTATCTTGCCACCATTCTTTTAAAGATATCCACTTGTACAATGGATTATTTAGATCTGGATTGTCCTCCTTTAAATAAAATTGGCAACAATCACAATTAAATTTGCTAAGAACTTTGCCAGCTAAGTATCCACTAACATGGACAGTTGGTTGTTCTTCAAAGTTACAAAAATAATCTTCAACAAATTCAATTTCAATTTTTTGTGAATCCAATGCTTGCAAAGGAGGTACTAATACAAATTCCGATGATTTTGTTATTTCACGGTGAGATATGAAAAATTTGTTGCAATCAATTTTACAATTGGAGCCACGGCTATGTGGTCCTGATAAACCAGAAATTATACTAGATTTTAAAGCGGAATTAAAGTGACTGCAAGTTGGATTCCTGTTAGTTGCACTGTGCTGTCTTATGGTCCCAAATAAATTTTCCAAGGAATCTTGGTTAAGTTGGCGTAAATTTAAAAACTTGAAGTTAGCTTCCTTATTTAAAAAATACCAAATATCTTTTAACGATTTCAAAGATATTTTAAAACCGTTTATACATCGTACATTTCGTAAGCGTATTAACGAGTCTGACTTCAAAAATTGTAATGAATCAATGTGTTTTAAATAATACTTCCAAGATTCCTGGTGATTCGTTTTTTCTAATACATTTTCCCGTTTTCGAGGTAACACATCTTTTGGTGATGCTGGTCCATTGGTCCAATTAAAAAGTTTGTCCATTTCTTCGACAACAAAAGCTGTATTGTTGTAGTCGTCTGCATTGCTGTTGCTTGACGCCGCCATCATCTTCAGAACTGCGGCCATCGTGTTGCTTAACGCGTGAGCTGCAAATTTAACGCGCATTTTAGTTTTGTAGGTGGGATTAACAACTGTTTGGGTGATTTTCGGAAAATTCAAAAAATTCCCATTTTTTTCTTCTGCTTCTTTTAAATGACTCCATTTTGCTTCTTTTCCTTTGTACTTCATAACTCCGTTGTGGCCATCGTGTTAATTTATTCACCACCTTTTTTAAATTCTCAGGTTCAGAATCATGACTATTGCAGGCGTCGCCAGTTTTATATTATTTCATAAGTGAGTATATATCATATATATGTATAGAAAATAGTTGATTTTAAATTTTCTATACTGTACCCAGCTAACAGTCAGATCGTTCCACAAAGATTATTTTTCAGTTCTTTTATTCAGAACTTTAATAAACAGTAAGTCTAACACATAATAATCTTACCATCATAGGCATTTAGTATGAGACAAATACAAATATTTCTTACCTTCTTTTCTTTTGAATGTCAGATGCATGGGTGCCTTTGATGTTGATGGAATTGGTATAAAATCATCACTACCAGATAGCTTATTTACTGTTGCAATCACCTTTTTATCTGAAATTTTAAAGTTATATTAGTAGTTAGCACTATGCTATTATCTGTACAGAGTTTTATGTCATCCCTATATGGTGTTCAGTTGGAATAGACAGAACTAATTAATAAATCTATACTAATAATAATATAATTATAATATTATAAAGGTGAAGAGTTTGTTTACTTGAACGCGCTAGTCATGGGTTAAAGTAGCGCTAGCCTAAAGTAACTATTCCACGTGGACAAAGTCGTGGGCAGAAGCTAGTTGAATATAAAGTTAAATACCTGATAAATTCAGTGCCTGATCATCACTATCTTTAGTGACTTTAGGGATTGTTTCAACTGGCAAAATCTCAGACTGTCGATGTTTAGAAGATTCACCTGGAAAAATTAATTAAAATATAAAGAAAGTTGACAAAAGATACAATACATACTTTTCATATAATTATTTATGTAGATTTGATTTGGTATTTATATACTTTATTACATAAAGTTACACAGTATCTTACCTTTTTCAAATTTTGCATAGTTAGATTTGACATGCAAAGGAAACTCAGCGAAAAGGTCATCAGACAGCAATGGCCTATTGAGTCTCAAAGTTGGCACTGCAGAACTCGGTAAACGGTTTCCTTTTGAATTAAAGCATTCAGGGGCAAAATGAGATCCGCGTAACGTATTTCGATTGATGCAACTTCTCAATTGGTACATGTACGAAATCTTCAATTCCTGATGCTTTGACCCATAATCGGCACCTAGAAAACATTTAATTGTTAAAAACTTATTTCATATGATATAATTATTAATTACAGAAAACGTAGTGGCTGCTGGCTGTCGCACTTACCGGTCAGGGTCTAAAGGAAAACTTGCAAGAACAGCTGTGCTAGATTTGGGCAAATTACGTATGCCACAAATAACACACTTCCTGTAGCGACAACTTTCCATGTTCCTGGTGTGATTTGAAATTCGTTTTATTAAAAACTTGATCACTTACGGCTAGTTTTTTCATCAAACACTAAAACTATCAGTAAAACCATTAACATTTACTTGACCATAGCTGTCATAATGGCAAATGTGTTTCTTCATCCAAATAACAGCTAAACTAAAAGTCAAAAGAGTTGCCGCTACGCAAACGTCGTAATTACCCCAAAAACACGTGGGGAGCTTTTTTTACTCATGACAACATCGCAACATCACTGTCCAGTAGTGCCATAAGTCAAATGTCATTTGTTGTTTAGGGTGAAGGCGGGATATATATTGCTAGCTAGTTTAATCCTTTCAATATTTTTGGACCTATTTTTAAAATTCTAAAAGCATTTGTGGTTTTAGAATTTTAACCCCCCATGGTATTTCTGTCCATTTCCTCGAAAGTTGACTGTAATTGCTCTGTATTCCATACTCTAACTCGAACATACTCTCATCCACCAGTCCACCCCGGGCCCACGTGGTGGATCATTCCTCTCCTAGAGAGCAGACTTGAGTCCCAGCAGTGGGATTATTATAAGGCTGATAATGCTAATGCAAAATGCTACTCGAACTTGCACTCCTTTCTTTCTTTTATATATTCATGGCATGGTTCTGCTACATTCGTACATATTACAAATAAAAAAATAAAAAAGGGGGCAAGTGTGAGTCGGACTCGCGCACTGAGGGTTCCGTTTCCGTTTGTCATTTTTTGATAACAAGGCATCTATGCCACCGGGGCATTTATTCCCGCCTTTACCCTATTTCTTAAAAAAAAAAACTTTAAAATAAAATGTGTTTGAACGCATCCATAATGAACGCAGTGAAACCAATACAATTTTGTCAAAATGACAGTGACTATAGCTTTAACAGCCCCTCAATGAGCAGTAACAGTCAAACCAACGGTTGAAATTGTGAAGAAACGAATTTAATCGTTATTATTACTTTATGTCGTTACTTTGGCTGTTACCTTTGATGAAAAAACTGGCCGTAAGTAACTAAGTACTTAGGTACGCTAGAGAAATTGAAGTTCTTTTCAATTCGCAAGTAAATCACTACTTAAAGGTAACACGGGCGCTAAAACACAGTTCAATAAGCGACAATAAATTAATGTAATTGCTCCTAAAATTTATAATGTTTTCTTAAAAACTAATAAAGAATGTAAAACATATACCGTCCATAAATTTAAAACCAATTTGACTTTTTGGCTAAAACAATTAAATTATGATGAAATCGAAAAACTAATTTCAGGCAAATAAGTACTTACACACAATTCAAAACATACACACTCTACAAAATGTTTAATTGTAAATGTAGACTTAAGGATTTATCTTGTTTTATAACCTTAGTTTTAAAGTATTTTTGACATAATAATGTACTTATGAAAACTGGCGAAGACACTGGTCCTTATGATACAGTTAACACTAGTTTATGGACCAGGGGATTCATACTTATGTAAAACTTTTATGTCAATAAACTTTTATTATTATTATTATTATTAATATCACTTTTGCACTTAATGCGGAATAAATTTATGTAGTTTTTATCTATTTAACTCAAATTCAAACGGAACGAACAAGTTAGAATAAAATGACAAGATGCTGGATGTCAGTCAGCCATATTTTTTACTCTGTTGCAGTAGTACCAAACTAATAGTAAAAAAATGTTAGTATCTGTCGGTTGGTAATGATTTGGATACATTTCTTGAAATGTCTACTCATTTTAATTTAAACCTTATGTTGTGGAATATAAGGTAGCTTTTTGTGTACATTATCACTATTCGAATTCTGTTCTAAGGCAGTGTCGACCCACTGGTCTATGAGCGCGCTCCGCGCGCGGTCGTTCATGCTGCTTGTAGGTGTCTGGTACAAAGGTTAATGACACACATTTTTTATTAGTTTTTTTTTTGTTTCGTTTTTATACCTAACGAGTGTTTGTGCCTTGTGTTGTGCGAAATAAATCTAGTTTTTGTCAATTTTTTATTTTATTCTTTAAAATTTTCTGTAATAGACAATATTATATTATTAATATTAGATAGATTGTGGTTCGTAATGGCGACACTTGGGGAGGCCTACGTCCAGCAATAGACGTCTTTCGGCTTTTTCCTTTCTTTTTTTATTTATTTCAAATTTTCTACTTTCTGTTCAATACTTTTAGATGTCAATTTAAACTGCTCGACGGATGTGTTGCCTATGGTCTGTTCAATAAACCCGGAGACTAAATTGACATAAGTAATGTCAAAATTTCTATAGGAATGACGCCAGGGCCCTATCCAATAAAGCTGACAATCCGACATATATGTCAAAAAATGACAAAATTGTAGAATTGTTGCGCTTAAGCTGTTTAATAAACGTGATAAATATGTCAAAAATCGACAGGTGAAATCTTGACATATTTTTAATGTAAAAACAGGTTTAATAAAACTCGACATATCAAAAAACCACAGTCACAATATTTCTGACAATTGTCGGATTGTCGTGACAATTATGTCGACTTTTGACATAATATATTTGCAAAGAATTTTGTTTTATAAAGCTGAATGAGGGTAAAATTGAAAAAGATATTATCAAAGTACAAGAATAAAACAATCACTAGTGCAACTTCGATTGTGTTATGATCGCGTGTAAGATGGAAATGCACAGAAAACTTACCATTTTGAGCCTTATTTACGGCGGTTGTATTAAGCGACAAAAAAGTGCTCCGATCGTCACCAAACCCAGATCAAATGACGCAGAAAAATTTGCTGATTCCAAATATGTATAAAAGTCTATATCGCTCAGAGTGTCGCTTCATACAATTAGCCCGGAACCCGTCGATATGATTTCGCGACAGAGGGTAACGCGCCTGTCAGAATTGTCGGACAATTCAACAATTATGTCAACATGTCACGACAATTTTCTGTTTAAAAAGCAGATTTGACAAGTTTTTCACGACAAATTGTCACCTGTCAGCTGTCGCATACAAAGTTTTATAAAACAGAAAAATGTCAAGAAAAAAAAGAGTCCGACATATTTGTGAATTTTCCACCGTGACAATTTTGTCCCCTGTAAGTTTTATTAAACAGAAAAATTGTCGAGTTGTCACTTTTTGACATATGTCGGACTTGTCGGATTGTCAGCTTTATTGGATAGGGCCCTGTTCTTTGGTGTTGAAATGTCATTTTAGTCTCCGGAATTATAGAACAGACTTTAGAAGTCAATTCTGAGCGGAAGTCCTGACAAATCTCCAATACTCCGATTCCTACAACTTTTTCGATAAATAACCAAACAGGATAGATAAAAAGCAAATAGGATAGTTTCCTGAAAAAATATATTCGCTATATAAGTTCAACTACCTAAAAGAAATGGACTCATATTTTTCTTTTGTTAGGAATACATACTCGTAAAATGAAAACGACACAGTATGTTTATATGGCGTGTGATGTCAGGTCTTGGTACAATTTTTACATAGAAGTGACATCACACTCCTGAAATTTAATGCACTGTGTATATTATTGATTTCATAAAGCCAATTTTAAAATGCTTTTTCAATATTTTTTGATAATCAAAGATGGCTTGATGGATCAATTCACACTAATGTTATAAAGGCATACCTACTGCAAATTATACATAGTTAGCAATTGATCAATAAGTGAATAAAGACGAAAGTTATTGAGTATGTATGTTTATTCCTTCTTCACGCTCGAACAGTTATGGTATATGGGTAGACCTCGTCCTAGAAAAGCACATTTTATGATACTGTATATTCTGGGAGTATGGACCCTTGAGATAGTATTCTACTATCACTCAGGCGAAGCCACTAGCAGCAGATCTGATAATTTTTGTATCTAGAAAACATCGTCATTGTAAAAATGACTTAAATATTGTATGATTAGTAAGTTAGGGTCAACAGCCTCTATTAAATCTTCATAAACAAGTTATTTATTCAAAACTGCATTTTATTTTCGCACAATGTTTTATTAAACCATGCAAGCAAACTATCTGGCTAATATAAACACTAAAAACGGTCACATGTAGGTGCGGTTGACGCCTAGTCGTCGCTTGTTGCATCCGGGTCCGAGTCTGTTATAGTTTTTCAGGTACTAGCAACTTTATAAGGTTTATATTTCAGCTACGATTAACAGTTTTTCGTATAATTTATGTTCTTTTATTAAGGCCCGATTGAATGGTCGGAAAGCTTTAATAAAAAAAAAATTTGGCTGTTTGACAATGTTTTAGAAAGAAAGAAAGGAAAACAGTTTATTCGCTCAAAAATGACGCAGCTATTTTAAATTTAACTATAACTAGCTTTTACCCGCGGCTTCGCTCCCGTCAAATGACTACCCTACATATCCTACGCTACCCTACCCTACCTTCCCTACCTACCCTACACTACCCTACCTACCCTACCTACCCTACACTATACTACCCTACACTACCCTACACTACCCTACACTACCCTACACTACCCTACACTACCCTACACTACCCTACACTACCCTACACTACCCTACACTACCCTACACTACCCTACACTACCCTACACTACCCTACACTACCCCACACTACCCGACACTACCCTACACTACCCTACACTACCCTACACTACCCTACACTACCCTACACTACCCTACACTACCCTACACTACCCTACACTACCCTACACTACCCTACACTACCCTACACTACCCTACACTGCCCTACACTGCCCTACACTACCCTACACTACCCTACACTACCCTACACTACCCTACACTACCCTACACTACCCTACACTACCCTACACTACCCTACACTACCCTACACTACCCTACACTACCCTACACTACCCTACACTACCCTACACTACCCTGCACTACCCTACACTACCCTACACTACCCTACACTACCCTACACTACCCTACACTACCCTACACTACCCTACACTACCCTACACTACCCTACACTACCCTACACTACCCTACACTACCCTACACTACCCTACACTACCCTACACTACCCTACACTACCCTACACTACCCTACACTACCCTACACTACCCTACACTACCCTATACTACCCTACACTACCCTACACTACCCTACACTACCCTACACTACCTACCCTACTTTACTTAACTTTTTTTTTGAATTTTTCTCTCCGTAAGAACCATCATTGAACTTCAAAAAACATTTAAAAAAAAAAATCAGCCAAATCGGTCAAGCCGTTTTCATGTTATGTCGTGACAACGGAAAACGGGTTTCATTTTTATATATATAGATAATAAAAAATAATAATAAAAAAGGAAAAATATGCGACAGATTCGCGCAAAATGGCCGAGCGCTCAGTAAAATGCCATGCCCTTATGCATAACGCGACACAGCGCTGGTTCTCAGCGTGGGCCGCTAGCGGTGTCAAAAAAAGACTTCGGTCGGTCGGTCGGTATACAAAAACCGTTTAATCGCCATTTTTATTTTTTAATTAAAAGTTATCTGACTATTGAAAAATCAACCCTTAGATCAATAGCGCACTAGGCGGCCAGGTCGCGGCGGCCATCAAGATACATACATTAGTATGAAATCGCCGTAGAGCACGCGCACCTACGGCCGCTGGCCGCTAGTGCGCTATTTAATTGCTCTTAGACTTCCAGTTTCATTTCATTCCAGAGTATATTTTTGTTTTTTTTCCATACTTGTCAAAATCAACAATTATGAAGCCAATGATCGACAATTCTGATAAAATTCTAATAGCAGACGTGAGGCCCAGTTTTATCGGTTATCGATAATGTCTTATCAGTGAGGAACTCGTGGCTAGAAAATAACAGCCGCACAGGTCGATCTTCAAGGTTAAGCAACGCTTGCCTAGGTTGGTTTGTGGATGGGTGACCATCTTAACATAACGAGTTACCTCCGTGCCTCGGAAAGCACGTTAAGCGGTTGGTCCCGGCTGTCATTTTTAGATCTTTGGTAGTCGTTACGGATAGTCAGAAGCCAGTAAATCTGACTCCAGTCTTGCCATGAAGTACCGTGTTACCCCAGTTAATGGGTTGTGGAGGTCTGGTAGGCAGCCGCTCCTCGTAAAATACTGGTATTCAGCTAAATCCGGCTTGACTGGAAGCCGACCCCAATATAATTGGGAAAAGGCTAGGCAGAAGATGTCGAATTCCAGTTGTGGTACCATCACAGGTTAATATAGCTCTGTTTGTGTCGTCAAACACATCGGCAGTGCGTCTGACGTGATGTCAGCCGCATTACCCGTACCTACTTATAAACAAGCTAATTAACACACTTCCTAAGGAACGTCAAGCGCCATGAAATTCAATTAACTTCTATTTTATAACCTGTTTTTCGTTTTTGAAATTAAGTTATATAGCCGCCTCCTTCGCTGGCATTACTGTTTTGTAGAAAGAGGGGACCGCCTACCATTGCTCCTCGTTTTGGACCAAGGCCTGTAACCAGGGCCTGGTGCGAGAGGTCGTTGTCACCTATCACCCCCATGAGGATATGACAGTGCTTGGCATAAGACATCCGAGCGTTTCTTCTGCACATTATCTGGTGCAGGAGACTCCCGAACTTACCATGTCCTCGCCGGACATGGTAAGTTTTTTCCAGCCACTGCTTAAAGCGGGGACTTACCGCAGTGATTATGACGTGCCCAAAAACATCTACTTACAATGCAATCGCGATGATGTGACTAGTTTCTATAGAAATAGTTCTTAGAACAACTGTTACGACGGCCCGGTCTACCCTTTAAAATGTCAAAAAATGTTCATAAAATTTGACAAGCTATAGTAAAAACCTTTGAACTTTTCAAGCCAAAAAAGGCATTAATTAATTAAATTCATTGCTGAAATTAAAACCTTTAAAAGTGGCTAGAGCCACGGGGACCACTTTAAAAATAAAGGTTTATTATTAAAATGCATTTTTAATGATTAAAGAGCCTTTTTGTTGTCTAGGTGTCGATTACAGAATGTTTCTGGTGGTTTTATAGTCAACTAGCTTTTGCCCGCGGCTTCGCCAACGTGGAAGTCGGATAACCAAGTAAATTCAGAAAAAATAATAATATCGTAAGTGGGTCGCATAAAATATAGCCTATAGCACTCAGGAAGAAAACAGCTTTCTATCAATATCTAAATTTTTGTTGTCTGACCAGGATCTTCAGAGATTACCCCCTACAAACAAAAAAACAAACTTTACCTCTTTATTATATTAGTATAGATGGTCAAAGGAATTGCCAATTAACTCGCAGTTTCTTTTGAAATTTTCATTAAATAATTTTAATTTGATACTATAAACCACCACTTCATTTGGGGTTGCTACCCGATTAAGATCAAACGAGTTTGTCGCGTACCACGCGCGCCTCAAACAGTTGTTAACAAAATAGAAGGGGCTCAGTAGAACCGATGCTTTTAGGGCTGCGGTAATGGATGAAAGAATTACCGAGGCTATGGAACGCTAAGGGCATCTGAAGGGACAGGTGAGCTTTAGTTAATAAAAGTGTGACACACCTTTTCTCTACACCCAGAGTGGGAAAACCCAAAATGGATGATTTTCTACCTCAAAAACAAGGGTATACCAAAAGGTGTTCAGTTGTCAACCCATCGATAAAGATAATAAAAATACGTACACAATTTTACAAGCTTAACCATTTTACTGTCCCTGACAAAAGCCTATGGGATCAATAAAATCCATCAATTTATGGAGTAACCGTAATTCCTCTCGAATTTCCCCAAAAATAATAAGGAAGCCATATTTCCCATAACGTCGAACAGCCCGTTCCCTTTGACTATAAATCTTTTATTACAACACTGTAAGAATATTATAAGATTAATATGAAGCCCGTTCTCTTATATTAGCTACAAAAAAATATTGTTCAAAAACGTGAAGTTGATTCGTAATGCATGTGTGCATTACGAATCTGAAAAATGTGTGATTTTAGTAACAGTTTTTTTTAAGATATTTTTATCTCTCTGCACCAGAAGAAGGGTTTATGTCTTTCGAGTGTATGTCTGTATTTTAGGGAAGTTTTAAATAAAAAAAAAATACACCAATAAAACTAGAATAGAAACCACAGGTTATTTTTTTTAGATAGGCTCGCGTTTGAACGTTATCACACATGATAGAAGTGACGATGTGGTCGACGATAGAGCACATCATTATCTGCCTAGCCTTTTTCCCAACCACATTGAGGTCGGCTTCCAGTCTGCTGGAATCCGACCCCAATCAAGCTGGATTTAGCTGAATACCAATATTTTACGAGGAGCGGCTGCCTACCAGACCTCCACAACCCATTAACTGGGGTAACACGGTACTTCATGGCAAAACTGGAGTCAGATTTACTGGCTTCTGACTATCCGTAACAACTGCCAAAGATCTACAAATGGCAGCCGGGACCTACGGCTTAACGTGCTTTCCGAGGCACGATGATGGAGCACACTTGCCTAAAATAAACCTAGTCCCAGTCCTATTCTTGAATAGTTTGGAGAGTCCCTTTTGCCTAGCAGCCTAACAGTATGGGCTTAGAAAAAAAATATTTAAACCTTCTGTGATGATGAACAAAGAACCTCCTAAAATTAGGAGATTCTCAGTTCATCATCATCATCATTATCTCAGCCAAAAGACGTCCACAGCTGGACATAGACCTCCCCCACGCGTCGCCACAGCCACCGGTCTTGTGCGTCTCACATCCATCGGATTCCCGCGACCCTCGCCAGGTCGTTGGTCTACGTACCTCATTCTCAGTTAGTTAAATGGTAAATGATATTAATTCTCTCGCTCTTGGGCAAAGTGGCTTTTACCGACTAAAACCCACACTTTGTTATTTCTTTACCTTCCTTCCAGGCTCCTGGGTTTTCCTTTCAGAAGCCAATCCATCGCCCCAGAGGCTTCGACCCTGCTGCGCCACTACATACAGCTCTTGGTTGCGACTTGTTTTTCTGTATCCGCCTACTATTTGCACCATGTGTTTATGCAAATCCCAGCATGTTATTTAAATTTTTGTGACACCAAAAGGATTGTAACAAGTTGTTACCATTCGGGAAACATGGGATATGTTTCTGAGAATTTGGTATATTGCTAAATTAATCGGGCAGGAAGTTTGGGCGCAAACAGGGTTATGTGCAATTCTGTTTTATATTGGGATCAGGCGAGGATGGGGAGAAACGATTTTTTTGTTGCGATATTTGATTTTTCATGTCTTGGGAAAGAAAATTCTGTGTTAAAAACTGAAATTCTTTATCATCTTTGATGTGATTTTAGAGTGATTTTTGGCGTTCTTTTAAAAATTCCAGCATTCTTTGATCAAACTGATGCAAGGGTTGTAGGATTGTTCAAAAGACTTACCACGACTCTAAAACATAAAGGGCAACTGCAAGATCAGAGGTGGGTTTTAGTCAGTGATAGTCTCACATTCATCACAAAGCAGGAGAAATTAGACTAAAGAGAGCCCCGGGAGACTACAGAGAGCCCCGGGACCCGGAATTAAGGCAAACAAGGAACAGGAGTGGGTTTTAGTTAGTAAAAATCTGACACGCCCTCCCGCTCCGCCCACAGCGGGAGAAGTCATTTTAATGATTCCCCACCTAAAAAAAGCAGGAAAAATTATTTGATGATTTTGAGTGGGATTTTTGAGTGCCAATAATTAAAAAGTAGGTGCACCCACTACGCATATTATAGGTATCCAGACGTTTTAAACATGTCACGTTAAGTTATTTCTTTTTACTTTTTTCTTACCTTTTTTAAGTAATTATCATTGAATCAGAAGTAGTTTGGTTCGATAGTTTAACCGTGAAAGCGTTGTTACGCTTTCACGGTTAAACTATCGAACCAATTTTGATAAAAACTGATACGGAGATAGCTCCACCCCGTCTCGTTCCGATCGACAATCTTAAGAGTCTCGATAGATTCTACTAAAGTTATAGACGCAAAAGATTGTATGTATGGATGTTTGTTACTGTTTCATGCAAAAACTTCTGAATGGATTTCACAAGTAGACAATATCCTGGAATAGCACATAGGATACTTTCTATGCCTCTATGTATATTATAAAAAGCCACTATGAATCATCCGCCTAGCCTTTTCCCAACTATATTGGGGTCGGCTTCCAGTCAACCCGGATTTAGCTGAATACCAGTATTTTACGAGGAGCGCCTGCCTACCAGACCTCCACAACTCATTAACTGGTGTAACACGGTACTTCGTGGCAAGACTGGAGTCAGATTTACTGGCTTCTGACTATCCGTAACGACTGCCAAAGATCTACAAATGACAGCCGGGACCAACGGCTTAACGTGCTTTCCGAGGCATGGAGGAAACTCGTTATTTTAAGATGGTCACCCATCCACAGACCAACCTAGGCAAGCGTTGCTTAACCTTGAAGATCGACCTGTGCGGCTGTTATTGTGTTAGCCACGAGCTCCTCAGTAAAAAGCCACTTGGAATAATTTTATATTATTACGTGGGTGCAGCCATTGGTAGCAGCCAGTAGGCTATATAATGTGTTATATTCGGTAGAAAATGTGTAGGTATATTTTCTGTAATATGTACTTCCAATCGTTAAAAATTTAACACAACGTAAATAAATACAGCATTGCCGTTTATACTCGTACAAGTACCAAGCCATGAATTTCTTATTAGTAACCTTAAAATAATTGCCTTTATCTCGGACATCTGAAGCACAGGGCCGGAAGTGGCCGCAAGGTAATAAATCTGAACGAAAATATTGCTTCCTCAAATGAAAATTGTAGGAAAATTTGTAAATACAATGGCAAATGAAATTCCTGGTTTTATTTTAACCTTTTTAAATCAAAATGCTTTTGAATGCGGAAGTGATAAACTGTTTGTAGGTATGTGTGGAAAGCGGTGTATTGAAAATTTATGTATTTTTTGTATATTCAATACAAAAAATACATAATTTTTTTCCTGCAGTTACGATTAAATTGACTGGGGTCTAGGTCTGGTGGTTAGTGAACCTTCCAACATGGTTGAAGCCTACTGGGGCCATGGGTTCGCTTCTTAAAGATAAACCCGGGGCTCAGGAACGAAAGGCAAAGAAGAAACACGAGTGAGTTTCAGTCATTAAAAATCTGACACGCTCCGCTCATGAACGGGAGAAGCCATTCGATGATATCCCACATAAAGAAAAGTGGTTATCGTCTGTATTTTATACCTTGAGACTAAATTGACACAAGTAATGTCAAAATTACTACAGGAATGATGCCAGTTTTTTTGTGTTGTAATGTCATTTTAGTCTCAGGGTTTAAAAAACAGACGGTAGTGCTCTGACTACTCAATGTTGTAACGATAAACAATATAGAAGAGCATCGAGCTTGTAGCTAATCAAATTTAGAACATACCATCGTGTATATTAATGTCGATTGTGATTATAATATTAGCGAAAAACTTAGGCAGGTGCGGTCATCTCACGTAACAATTATGACAAGCATTAAGAGGCCTGCGGAGACCGCGCGCTATCTCGAGTTAAGACGAAATAAAACACGTTTTTGAGGTTGATGGAAGCAATCCAGATAGTTTAAACAATTTTTGGACACACCGACTGGAGTAAAGTCATCATCCGCACACTGACAGTTGCTTGCTGTGATAGCAATACAAACTATTGGAAATTTGGGAGAGGGAGGAAAAATGATGAATGAAAAGTTAATGTATTTCCATTATTGTTTCGAGTATTTATAACTTGATAATAATATCTGTGTTCCTACGAAAATATATTTTGAAATATTGTTGTTTATAATGTAGAAAAAACAAAATAAAAACATGACATTTTCGCTGTGAAAATGTGCAAATTTAAATTCGCTTAAATTTCGTTTAGGGTAAGTTTTTCAACAAAAAGACGATGTAGGAACCTAGATAATTATTGTCTGAATCCGAATAACATCATATTATGGTGTAAATATGCTTAAATTGCAAATGATTTTGGTATTACGTTTGTATGGATAATTCTAACGTCGCGCCCGCCTTAACGTCCGCTGAACGCGATATCAACGTCGCGTTTGTGTAACGTTAACGTCGCGTTTTTTGGCAATAGTATCATGTGGGCGTCGTTAACGTCGCGTTCAGAGGACGTTAATGCTTGTAAGGCGCAGACGCGACGTCAACGTTACGTCAGCGCGGCGTCGACGCTGCGCAGACGTTTGAGTGACGCCGACGCTCGTAAAACGCCAGTGGGATAGCGGCCTAAGGTAGACAGGGAAATAATATTACAGATAATAAAAAATCAATCAACTTTAAAATTTTCGGCCATAACCTTATTTAAAATTTTCCAGCTTAGTAATGGAAAAATAACAGGAAGAAAAACATAGTACGTTAAACCAGGTAACGACGAAGCGAACAATTTCGGTAATGCAGCACCAATTTCTATTATGAGAGTTGCAGACTTGTTTTTCATAAATGTTACTTTTGGAAAGTTGCAAAGGGGAGCCAATTAATATGATTGCTGTACGGAAATAAAACTGAAATAGGTACTTGTAACTTTAACAGGAAATGTGTCAACTGAGTTTTACAATTTATGTACTGGATTTTTTAAAGTATGTTCATATTAAATTTGATGTTGTGATGATGATGTAGTTAGGTTTCCTTCAAAAATGATTGAGGGAGTGCTGCTGTCTGAACACAGTGTTCAATCAAAAAATTATGGTATGAAAAATCCCTTCACTATTACTAATTTTACTTATCTATGGTCTGTTTTTTAAACCCTGAGACTACAATGACATTTAAACACAAAAGAACTGGCGTCATTCCTATAGTAAATTTGACATTACTTTTGTCAATTTAGTCTCAGGGTATAAAAAACAGACCATAGATAAGTAAAATTAGTAATAGTGAAGGGATTTTCAAAACAAAACTTGCTTATAACATTGAGGTAAATTGGAACAAAATTTCAGTTTCGATACGCTTAGTTTTCTAAAGTACCAATAATAGAAGCTTTAGCAATTATGATAATGAAATTGATTTTTCTTGAAAATTGCACTAAAATAATAAAAATCCGACGAACGGTAAATTCACAATAGTTTCTGTCAACTTAAGAGCTGCATAGGGCTTACGTGGGCCAAGTACTCCTATTCAGACGCGTTTCTCTCCATACATTTTATATGGCAATTAGGCTAGTACAGCTACATTACACCCACGCCACGCGACGCTGATCTACGCACATCTCAGAAGTCGCCCACGTGTGCGTCGGTATAATGAGGTCACCAGTTTGGAGGTGGCGGAACAGAGAGTAAAGTCCCACATACCTCCGTTGAAAAAGGGAGGATGCTCCGACCGGTCGGGATGTTATGTGCGGTAGGCTAGTGCCCGATAGATGATTTCGGGCTGTTGTACTATTCAAATCGCACGGAGAACTTTGCTTACGCGATGCACGATTCTGTGACGTCATATATAGTAAATGTCGCTACACCCATTTTGATCGTCACCCGTCTTTTCCGTCGAGGATCTAAAAGTCTTAAAACTTCTTCTGTATAGCAAATCTCCTACATCTCATATCACCGCGATATAAAACGTCGTACCACGATCCAACATTTTGATTCCTACTTCGAAAATCATTTGAAATCCAACCAAGTTAGGTAAAACACGGCTTTGCCCAGTTTAATCCGGAAAGTTTCTGATGAAATTTAATTTAATTTGCACAAGTTAAATCGCTCCGGGTTTAAGTGTCGTGCGGCATAAAATTATGACGTTTAGTAGTCTGTTTTGGTACGCCACTGAACTAATTTAGAAAGCCGTTGTTACTCATTTTAGGTATGCGCTTGTTAGTTTTTGAATATTCAAATTTTTGTGCTACTGTAGTTGCACGGAAGGATTTATGTTACAAAATTAGTGTGTTCATAAAAGTTTATTTTAATTGTTGAGGCTGCCTGTGGCCAGAGATGGCATTCACAACGGAGCCACAGTATTTTTAACATGAATTTTTATATGCATTACTAGCTTCTGCCACCAGTTTCACCTCTGTAAAATTAGGTTTCTTCATAGAAACTTTAGACCCCGATTTATCCCCTTAGGTGGTGAATTTAGGAAAATCTTTTTTATTCTTCGCTTACGTTATAAAATAAAACTTTGTACAAAATTTCAAGCTCCTAGTCCCAGTAGTTTCGGCTGAGCCATTGATTTGTCAGTCAGTCAGTATCTCCTTTTTTAATATTTAGACTATTATACTGTGCTTCCCTAGTACGCAGGGTGCGAATTAGTTCCAGCGGTACCCTGAGCATGATAGGCTAGGCTGCTATATTGTGAAGCGTTTCTCCAGTGTTGTGCTGTACCAATGATTATTTTGTTGTGTGTTTGTCACTGAAATAGTTGTAAGTTTGTATGCTGTTATTAACACTATATGAGTTTCAATGTTACACACAACAAAGAATATTATGTTATTAAACGTATGTCTTGGCATGTCTGTCTATCATTTCAGTCCCATTTCATTGAGATTTAATTCAAATAAACGTTAAATAAAGTAGTAAAGTCTGAGTGTTTTGATTCAATACCATTCGGCAGATTGAGTTTTCGCAGAAAACAATTAAATGAATCAAAACACTTCATGTCTCCTTAACCTATTTCTCAGAAAGAAAACACAGTGACTCTTATTGGATACCTACATTGTAACACCACTTGTGTTGCTGTGTGGGATGTCTTGCTTTATTACTAGCGAGGCTTAACCTTCTCAAATTCATTATTTTGTGTATGATTGAGGATAAACTATTGTGACTATAACCTACTATTATGATAGTCTAGGTTAATCTCAGACACGAGTAAGTTCAAGGGAAATGTCGTAAGAAATCCTAGACTTATTGTAGTTTTACACAGTTGAGGCGAGGCGTGGATGAGATGTGCGCGAATTGAAATTACACTTATCTTTTTACGTCGAAAAAGGTTTCTTGCTAAAACATGTCAAAATATGTCGTCTCGCTACAGACAGAGCTACCTTGCACCGGTCATGGCGTTATCACTTGTCGTAAACTGTATCTCATGCGTCTACTGTACTACGTTTTGTACAAAAAAACTGAGAAAAACCTATCAAATTGCTATTCCGTTTGTATTCTGCGATTTTCAATTATTACAACTAGCTTCTGCCAGTGGTTTCGCCTGCTTGTAAATGGGTTTTTCCATTCAAACTTTCACCCCTGTTTCATGCCCTTAGGGAGAGAATTTTGAAAAATCCTCTCTTAGTGCTCGTCTACGTCATAAAAGAAGATCTTTAGCGAATTTTAAGTAATAGTAAGTTAAAATGTTAGTCAGTCAGTTCCTCCTTTGTAATAGGACTGAAAGCTTTACTGTTTCCAATTATGTCTCGCGATCTCATGAGCAGCTGTTGGCCAGAGAGACTATGTGGGTCCACGATGGCCGGTGCGAGATTTTCGAAGTAAATAATTGTATCGGATATCTTTCATTATCTAATCAGTTCTTATTTTCTTCACCAGGGGGACTAGCGGTATTGACATCGACCTTCGAAGAGTGGACATAGACCAGTGCCCCATCAGATCTGGTTCAACACAGCTGAACATCTTCGCAGGAACGGACAAGTGCAAGAAGAAGACGACTGAGGTGAGTTGAATATTTAACTTTAACTGCGGGATTTTCTGAAATAATTACTATGGCTGGGCGACTTTATATGTTCAGTGCGGGTGACCCTGGAATGCAAAAGGCAACTGAAAAAATCGTGAGGAAACCATAATATCTTTGAATAAAAAATCAGAAGACATTAATTTGACAACTAGTTACCAATATTGGTCCCACGTAGTAGATTACGATCAGAGTGGCCTGATTTTCAGCAGTGGGACCATTTTTATTATTACATTGTAGGCCAATTATGAAATAAGTTATATTGACATAGGTATATCTAGAACTCCTTGAGTTGCAAGCATTGAGATGAGGTGAACAACTTTAAAACCTAAAAATAATTGCACAAAAAATATTTTATTTTTTGAAACTGAGACCAAAATTCTACGAACCTTAATTTGAATTTTGTTTCAGCTTATTCAATAAATTAAGTATTAACTAAAATGTCAATTGATATTCATGTACCTTTTCAAGTGGACCTCTTTCATAGAATTCCTAACACAAATTCTTCGAAACTTTTATGCCTAGCCTCAGACAATAATTTTGAAGACAATGGAATTTGTCTCAAAATTCAATGAATCCTTTTAAGACTGTTCTTTTGATAACGGACCTTAAAAGGCAGCAAAAATTAAAGACACCAATAGTATTAGGTTACTAATTTGAAGAGAGAATTATTCCTTACTTCAAAAGGTCCATTGGGATAAGGTAGAGTGTCTTCTGTTTCTTAATGACGTTAAAGAGCCTACAGATTTTTAGCTAATTGCTATTGGCTCGTCCCAAATTACACAACACTAATTGACGAAATATTAGTGCACTTACACCTTTTTTTTTGAGGTGGCAAATCGTGACATCCCTCACTGGTAAAGCAAGAAGGTGAATCAGACTTTTACGTCTAAATCTCATCTATGTCTTTTCACTCAAGTAGCCGATGTTGGGAAAAAACTAGCCAGCCCGAAGTGAGAGTAGGCTGGCCACGTTGCACGAATGTACCCTTACCACTCATTGGATACCGGAGGCATTACAACGCTGTTGAGGTCGAACGCGACAAAGGTGGTGTGGCGATCCGATCATGTTCGCGAGGTGAATTTGGCCCGAGATTGCTCTAGACAGAGTTGTTTGGAAGAAGAAGTGCGAACGAGAACCTTTACCCAACATTGGGTCACAATATAGACAAAAAAATAAGTAAACAAAGTTACAAAAAACATTGAGCCAGTAAAAATAAGCAGAAAACAGTAAAAAATTGGGACTGTAGTTCCCCTGGGAAGCATCTTTGGACCGTACTTTTTCAATTGAATATTTTAGTTCCTTCAGTGGCCCCTGAAACTTTAAAACCTTATTATTCCGCGACCGAAAATAGCTGTTATTTGTTCTTAGCGCTTACGTCTTGAAATAGACTAACCACATCAATTTAGGCCGTCGCGTGTGTACTATGTTTACCGCGTCGGTTTATGTCCAACTTTTGTAGTATCCACTAATTACATTAACCCAAGTCTACATAAAAGGTTCTTTCAAGGGTCACTCTAACAAGATCTGAGACAGTTTCAACGAAATCGTCCAACTTGGGGTGGAACGCTCCGAAAAGCAAAGTTGCGCGTGGTTATGTACGGCCCAAAAGTTTAAATCATTTTGGGTCTAGCAAACTATTTGTTTCTGTGCAGAATATTTTGGAGAAACAAACAAATTAAGTGTTGATCGAGAAGTTGTTTGGAATAACTTTTGTAGTCGTGTGAACAGTATTGTTAATCGTTTAGTTTTTCGGAAGAAAGCTTTTTCATGGAAATCGGCAAATTAACAACAATTTTCCTTGAATATTAACGATAGTGTGTGAGAAATACAGGGTCAAATATTTCTATGTTTCCTGACAGCTACAGCCTAGAGGCCTTTAAATCAAGAGTAAATAGATTAACTACTTCTAGACAAGCGTGCTTTATCGTCGATCACATCATCGCTTACCATCTGGTGAGATAGTGGTAAAACCCCTATCAACAGTGATAAAAAAAACATTCAATCAATAACTTACATAAGACATATTGTTTTTGCCAGTACGAGTATGTCTTCAAATAACACCTACAACTCAGTTCAGTGACACTTCAAACTTTACTGACTAAAACCACACCTGTATCATTTAGCTACCCTTAATTGTACTCTAGGGCCTTGGCAAATCTTTCAAACTATTCAGCAGCCTAAAATAACCCCTCTAAACTCACTTGTTCTATTTATAATAGGTACGGCACGAATTAAGAGGTGTCTTGTTCAATTATTAGTATAAAACCTTGAACACCCACGTAGAGTAAAAGTATTGTGTTCTAAATATGAGAAGCAATGTTCTCTTTGTGTACAAATATTGACAGAGACCTTAATAACAGAACAAGGTTAATAATTATCTTTCTTAAGCTACACCTACGGATGGACCGTTCTGCTGCAAACAATCGGTGCGATGAAAATAGATCATCGTAAAGGTTTTCGCTATTCTTAGCTGTAAGAACCGTGATATTCTCATTCTCAACCTTCAAGACGAAGAGGTGAGCACTAAAAATAGGATATATGTTACACTAGCTATCTCCCGCGGTTTCATCTGCATCTTTGGTTACTGGTCCGCTTTCGTGGGTTGTAGCGTAATAAAAAAACTTATACTATCTAGCCTACGCTGTCCCACAGCTGGGCAAAGGCCTCCCTCCATTCCTTCCATCGTTCCCGGCTTTGAGCTACTTCTTCCCAATTCTCAAGGAAGACATCCAAGTTGTCCCGCCATCTCCTTCTTGGTTTTTTTTCCAATGTGATTGGTTGTTCCAATTTTGCCGTACTTTAGCAGAAGCATTAAACCTAGTAATTTTCTCACTGCTAGGAGTCAGAAACTAGAGAAGACTATAGGAGAGGGAATAGGTTGTAATACACGTGCTTCCAGTGCGTGTTAGTGGATGTCACATACCTTCGAAGTATTATAAGCTACTGCCTATCAGACCTCTACAATCAGTTACTGGGCAATATGATACTCCTTGGATAGACTGATGATCAAAACGATGAAAAATTATAGATGTATTAAATGTAGAGATTGCCTCTAAGTGTTGCAGCACTTGAAAAGTGTTTTTAATTCTACCAGTACTTCCCAGTGCCTGTAATGATCCTAAATAAATTCTGGTGTCTGACTATAAAAATCTGACCATCCGTCAGGACTAAACCACTGACTATCAGGCCTTAAGAAATTGAAAACTGTAACACTAACAAAACAAAAACACTTGATCAATTGTCTGTAAATCTTCATGACATTCAGGCACTTGATGAACCCATGTTAGCGTGGTAATATATTCGTAATGTGACAGATAACGCTACCTTTTTACCCCCGGAGTGCCTTTCAATTTATTTATTTATTCATACTGTTTATAGACATGATACATTTTCTACGCCTATTTTGGATATTGATATTGTAATCATAATAAATCATAGCTTGGTTTAATGTTATGCAATGTGAGAGGTGTTAGGCAGTAGTGTGGAGTTAGAGTGATTGATCGAAGTCCAATTTTCCATTTTCGTTTACACTGAGTGATATTTTGGATTCTGAGCATCGTGTGTTGTATTTTTTATAGGCCAAGGCCATATCGACGTCGGCACGTGGTGTTCCACGCGTACTTCAAGAGATTTCAACAAAACTGTATTGGATGGTGTCCCACCTAAATCATCATCTGGCTAGCCTTTTTCCCAACTATATTGGTGTTAGCTTCCAGTCAAGTCGGATTTAGCTGAATACCAGTATTTTACGAGGAGTGGCTGCCTACCAGACCTCCACAACCGTGGGGCTAACACGGTACTTCACGGCAAGACTGTAGTCAGATTTTACTGACTTCTATTCATTCTTCTATTCACATTCTTTTATTTACATGAGTAGGCCATGTCCTGGAATATACTTTTTATCTCGAATATGGCTTATTGGAATTATTTTCTAGTTTCAAAAAAGCAAAGCCGGTGGCAAAAGTTAGTTTTAAATAAACTATCCACTACCGCCAATTGCCACTTAGTCTGGGTCGTCTAGTTTTGTATTGTGAATAAATCTATCTTATAAATAATGCTCACTTATCTAGAAAGCTAGAAAACCTTTTTGTTTATCCATGTATACTATGTTACAGGCAAAAGCCGATTTTTAGAATGAACTATTTTTGCCTAGTCCAAACCCGCGATATTATTACTAAAATAGTACAACTTAGAAACGCAGGCAAAGACAAAGGAATAAGCGGGTTTTAGTCAGTAAAAGTCTGTCCAAAAGCGGGAACAAGTCATTATAATGATTACGCACCAAAAAAGTTTTAGTAGAATTTTATAACACCCGGATACAGAGTGGTTAGGTGAGAAGGCTAAGGCAGGAGCGGAGTGGAGTGCAGTAGAGTGGAGCTCCCGCCTTAGCTTTTATGGTTATGTTTTTTTATAGCTACCCAGAAATAGAAGTCTCATGGAACTCCGCACGTGTAGTCAAAACTTGTGGCCTAGGCAAAACTAGTTCATCCCAAAATCGGGTTTGTCCCGTAACTAAAATAGACCCTAAACAAAACAACTTATTTATTCGTAACTCTAACCCTGAACTAACAGTTCTCAGAAAAAAGGTCACAAACTTGTGTATTGTTTTCTAGTTTCTATTTAGGCTACAGACAAATCCGTAATAAAACAGTTTCGAAATCTGAATAAATCAACTCAAATTCTCAATGTTACTGAGAGATATCTCAACTAGTGTAACCTCAAATATAACTTTTTTTTTTTTTTTTTTTTTTTTTTTTTTGGGCTAGCAATTGTTTGATTGTTTGAAACAGTTACCGTGGTTCTGGGTTGCTAAGGGTTTCCACGGTTACTGTTTTTACTATATTGAAATGTTGAATTTAAACTACCGTCCACTGAACAGTTACAATTTTTTTTGTTGTACAAAGATGTTCATAGGCGCGTGTCTCTAGCGGATGTCACACGCGCACGCACTGGTCCCAATTGGACCGAGATATCGTGTCCATGAGCGGTGTGTTGTGTGCGTTGCTTGACCGCGCTTTTAAAAAGTAGAGTGACTTTTGTACCTATCTCTTTTGTGGTAAAAGTCTGACACTCCACTTTTGCATCACCTAGAGCAAAAGTAGTCACTTTTGCTCCACCTAGAGTAAAAAGTAGTCATTATTTTGATTATAATATCCTACCTAAAAAAACCCTAATTTGTTAATTCGGTCACAAGTTGAGATTGAATCATTTATTTTATCTTTTAGTAAGAGAAGGTTGGCGCGAGGAATGTGCTTGTTTAGGACCAGTAGTAAATGTAGTGATAGATCGTAGTCAGGTGGTAAGGGCAGCCGTTTTATGGACCATTTTACGAGTGTGTTCGATATCGGAACGTGTCTGCAAACACACTTTTGGGTAGGTTGTTCAATATTTGGGTGAGAAGATAGTCTGATATCAGGGGTAATCAGTGTTTCTTGCGTGATAGATACAAATAATTTTTTTTGAGACACGAAATATTTACGACAATAAATGCGTCTATTGATTAATTTATAAGTTCCACTGTAAATACCTTTTTTTTTATGTACCATAAACTAGTGCTTGACTGCAATCCCACCTGATGGTAAGCAGTGATGCAATCGTTGATGGCGGATTGTAAATAAATATGTCTGTACAACTTGAATGACCTGTACAATTAGTGAACCTTGACTATGAACCTTTGCGCAGCCTTCGTGCACCTACCACATCGTAACGTATAAGCCCGTTTCATCATCCAACCACTCGATGCATTATCTGATGCCTATAGCCTTGACATCGTAAAGTCAAGTATGAATGAGTTCACCATCGCTTAATCATGTAAAATACTGGAAAAATAACGATGAAAAATAAACTTTTAATTTCAACACCAGTAAAGAAATCTTTCAATTCAAGAAACAGGAAATTCAGTCAGCAAACATTACCGAAACTCCAGAATTGGACTACTGAATGCAAGCAAAAGCAACGAAGCGAATTACATTCCTTTGAGAATAACAGAAAACCCAGTGCTCAAAGATTCATAGCCTGCCAATACAGGGCTGCGAATCAAACAAAATTCACGGAACACATCAATACTGCCCGTTGAACGTTTGCTGGACAAACATGGGCCATTGTGTGCGCGTGTGCATACGCCGGACGCCGAAGTGGTCGCTAGGGACGGAAACCAAACATGCCATAAATAGGATTGAAGATACTGTGCTCCTCAAATGGATGTCTCTAGTGTTTGGTTATAGAGGAACTGTTCTGATTGTATTGGGAATAATGGAAGCGTTTGTCAATAGTGAGATTATTTTGGCGTCGAATTGAAGACGTGTACCTTTTACACGTGTAGCTTTTAAAAAGTTTAAGGATTTCCTCTACAAGGAAAATCAGGTAAATCAGACATCGTACTTAAGTCGGTAACGTGCCCTTAACGTATCAATAACTTGCAAAACTAAGACACGTATATAAAATTTAATGCTTATTTGAGTCGATCTGCTAGTACTTTAGGTATGACGCCGATGTAACATACGTTGTTTTCTCTATACCTATTGCATGAATTCAAATCTCTTTGCGGTGGTCATCTACATGTCTTCGCAAGATTCTGCAATACTTCGGTCACATTGCAAGGAAAGATGGTGGCAATCTTGAAAGGCTCATTGTGACTGGTAAAGTAGACGGAATTCTGTATTAAGTTAGTATACTAATTACTGCAACACTTTCTTCCAGCGTGTGTCTGTGTGCCAACTATATATACTTCTTTATTCTTTCTTTATTTCTTAGTACAGCACGCTCTTATTTTCATGCTAAAGTTCAAGCAAGCTAAAGTCAAAGAAATAAAAACTTCGAAAGGAAAGAACTCGTATTTTATCGGACTTTTCGAACGGCTGCCCCAATTTGCAAGGCAGACCATTTTTATATTTCATGTATTGCACCTTGAATGCGATTCAAAAGTTTTGCATGCAATACAACCACCGTACATTGGAAATCATCCAAAAACGTCGGTTCCTGAGAATTTCTAATAAGTCAACGTGAAAACTGCACCTGATACTGAACAGAAAGTGCCGAGTTTTATTTCTGAAAACTTATTTTGTTCCCACTTTTGCTGTAGTTTGTGCATATATTTTAGTTTAAAACTGTTTTCGAGCTGTATCAAGTATTGTGAGATATTGCTGTTTGGAAACTTTCTCGCTTCTTTGACCACACTTTAATGATGAGTGTTTAGTTTTATTTTGCTGTGTTTAAAACGATTTATATTTTTCTTGAAGATATTTACTTTGCATTCTTTACTGGCTGTCCGATGTGGTTTCACTTGCATCTTTTGTTACTGCCTTACTCATGTGGATTGTAGCGTGATGTTATAGCCTTCATCATTAATTGTCTATCCAACACTAAAATTATTATTAAAAAAATGAATTTATTACGTTCAAACGAACTCATTTGATATTATTCTACAATTTTTCAGCAATAAAGGCACACGAAAAACAAACCAGTTAGTTTGAGATTTTTTAATAACTAGGTTAAAATTGCGTTAAACTGCTCAGAATTATGGAGCTCTACTTTGTAATTTAAAACCAAAATAATTACAAGAGGGTCTTTCAAAAGAAATTGTGTCAAAGATTCTTTGTTATTACAAAAATTATGAGAAAGATTGTTTTTTCATTAATTAACTATCAGCGCAATCCAATTAGAGTTTTTTAGAAGTTTTTAATCATCATCATCATCTTTCTGCCCTTGTATCATGTTACCCGAAGTCGGTAAATGTTTCCTTTCTTCCGTTCTGTCCCTGTTACCCGTCATACTATCACTAACTTCCTTTTCTTTCATATAATCTATCCATTTTTTTGGCCGTTTCCCTCGTCTCTTATGTAGCAATTAATATTAAAGTAAATTATAAATTATTTACCAAAAACCTAAGCCAAGGTAACACTAGTAACGTTTCGATAAAGTGTATGCCCTACATTCTACAAAGAACACTAAATATTACTTCTAAGCATACGTATTTCATTCTCTAATTTACATTGAGTGACTGCCTGTCAGACCTCCACCATCCAGTAATTCGGCAACATGATACTCCTTGTATCGACTGATAGTCAGACTTTCTGACGTTCTGACGTCTGACTAACTGTAACAATTGTCAAAGATCTACAAATGATAACAAGAACAACGGCTTTACGTATTTTGCAAGGCACATGGTGTCAGTAATATCTTAGATAAACTTAGAAAATTACATAACTAATATTATGAATTAAAAAATCACAGTGGAACTTGCTCGGTTTCGAAGCAGAGTGTTTGAAAAAGGACCCTGAGGCCCTGAAATCGCAAGGCAAAGCAGGAATATAAGAGTGAGTTATAGTTACCCTAGAGCAAGAAAAATCGCCATGCATGAGTGGCGGGTACCTTAACCACTGGGCCATCACAACACTTAAGCGCGAAGATACAAATAAATAAAAAATACAAAGAATGCACTCAATTGGATCAAAATCGTATTGTATCTCTATTGCTTTCACTAGTACCGCTCTAGTATCGACTCGATACTGACGAAAGCGATACGATACCTCTAGTATCAATCAGAAAGGGCGTTGTCATTCCCTTTGACATTTGAATGGCTTTAAAATACTTGAACTTGAACCTTTCAAAGTTAGGTTAAACAATACAACTGTAATTAATTGTAGTTTTGTAAAACTATTGGTACTTAATTGAAAATATTAATTTTTAATTACAAACTAAAATACGATTTATAATCACAATGACTCTAATTTACTTTCGATACTCGTGCTTACGAAACTCGACTAACGTTTTTACAATTGATAAATTGACAAAAAATATGATGGCATTACAGTTAAAAGGGCCCCGATTCTCTCAGTTTCCGCAGATTTTCCCAATTTATTTTTCTTTGAAACCAGGGATTTAAAACAAACGAAACAAAATAAAAATCATAAAAACCGTTCAAGCCGTTTTTGAGTTGTAGCGATATTAACGAACAGCAATTTATTTTTATCAATATAAAAAGCTATATAATATGTTTTTTTATAGCCACTACACTTTTTTTTTTAATATTTCATTGTTAGTAACCAACCTACTTCCTTAAATTATGTCAAATCCATAAATGTAACACACAATGTACATGAAGTTTAAATAAATAAATATCACCAACATTAATTTGTCAAAAGAGGATTAAAATTTAAAATCCTTTGATGGAGTATTTCCGTTTTAGCAAACCAATTAAACGGCTTTTAGAATTATTAACGTTCTGAAACAATTTTCGTTGAAGATAAATCCTTTTGGGATCATTGTAGGAACTGTAAGCCCATCTGTCAAGTAATCACATGAGGCACAGATACAAATGGGCACGACGCTCGTACGACTGACATTTTTACATGTCGTGCGAGTGAGAAAGAGGAATGAAGTTATACATCCTATATAGCTCCATCCCTTTCAGGCTTCAGTAGAGGTAGATCCTCTGAATAGACAATTGAGTTAGGTAACACAATATTTTCTGATAAAAGTCTTTAAGATTAGTCATTATTAGAGTTATTTTAGAAGACAGTGTTAAATAACATTGAAACAAAACGAGAAAAAGCGACTTCGTAAATTAAATTAAAACAAAATGTTTGTTTCTTGGTTTGAGTCCTGAGTCCGGAGCAATAGGCAAGCCTGTCGCCATCAACGGGCCAAAATACAGATAACTACTGATGTCAGCGTCATCTTTTACTTCAATAGTCACGATCTGACCTAGATAATAAAATCTATCTCTGCTCTAATCTAAGCTGCTCTAATTTATTCTAGCTCTGCTTTTTTAAGATAGGAAACCATCCAATGACTTTCAGTCTAAGGCGGAGCGGGAGGGAGGACGTGTCAGATTTTTGCTGACTAAAATCCTTTCCTATGTTTCTTCTTTGCCTTGCGTGCCAGCTTGGATTTTCGTTTCAGAAGCGAACCCATGGCGGGCCCAGTAGGCTTCGACTTTACTGGGCCAATCAACTCTACTAAAAGTAACATCATTCAACATCAAGACAATTAATTTGTAATGTGTAACTTAAGGCATTCAAAAGGTTAATGAAGCAGTTATCCCAAGAATCAATCACAATTAATCACCTACAAGATTAATACGCATTTCAGCCTACTCTTAAAGCCGTGAGAAGATACCGACATACACCATCTGTTCTCGTACTCTCTGCCTAATCCCGGACACATGTGAACAGGGTAAAGGGGACTTAATCCCCATGCAATCCCTATCTATTTATTTTCTTTCTGCACTAAAACTCTATTGGATCCAATACATACATAGTGACCAAAATAACAATCATTTTTAGACAGCTATTTTTTTTTGCCATAAAAACGTAAGTACCTACTAGGTGTCTCAGAAAAAAACCACTTTTGAAAGAGGTATATAAAACTAGCTTCGGCTAGCGACTTCACCCGCGTTTAAGTACATTTCTCCATAGAAACTTTGGACTCCTGTGTCATACCCTTAGGGTGCAAAATTTCAAGCTCATAGTTCCAGTATTTTTTGGCTTAGCGGTGATAATTAGTCAGTTTTTCTATGTATACATTAACAAACAATAAATATTTATGATACACGTTAATTTACAAAATCAGAAACAGACATGGGAAAATTACTTTTTGAAAATAGCATATTTCAACTGCTGTCTGTCGCGGCTCTAGCAATCTTCAAAACGATTAGTAACTATCATGAAAACGCGCATCAAAAGTAGAGTAGAGTAGGAACGTTGTTCATTTCTCGTCTAATGTTTTACTACAAATCTCCTCCACAGTCTGACAGACCTCACATCTCCAGATTTTTTCCTCTGGAGTTATGTAAAGAGTAGGTTTCTAGTAACTGTACTAGAAATCTATGATTATGATGGATTGCTGAATCCTTGTGGCTGAATCCATCAACCATATCTTAATTGAAGAAGAAAAAATGCATTTGCTCGAAATGCGAAAAAAGATTAAACTTGCTAATTTCTTACCATAAAAAATTAGCTTTTTATTATTATGAATATTGTTTAAAATAAAAATATATTTTTCTTATAATAAAAAGGCTTGGTCTTTGACAAGTTTAATTTAAGTTAAAGTCAGCCAACAAGTAATGGAGCGTAGTATACTAGGTGTTAAACTGTTAACGGATCTAGTTCGAAACACTATACTCCGCTCCAAAACCAGAATAGCTGATGTCTCAAAAGTTACGTTAGTAACTCCATCTGGAGTAGAACTAGACAGGACATGTCTGCTGCATGCCTGACAAACTGCGGGTGAAATTAGCACAAAAATACTGCTTTAGGATTAGGATGGCGGGACGGACTAGACTGGTTTTGCCAGAGCTGGAATCGATAAATAATATTATGATGATATTAATTGATGTGAGATTGAGAAAAGTAAAAAATTTAGTTGCTAATTTTTAATGTCAATAATTGTTCTTGATTAAATTGTGGCGGTGAATAAAGTGCGGGCTGCAGATAGATGGAAAAAGTTAAGGGAGGTACTTGTCTAAGTAATAAAAATAAAAACAGACATTCTCTAGAGTAAGAGCGATAGATACTCAACAAACTTACTTACGGCGATCAAATTACAGTGTCAAGTTAATTAATTACAAAGCTGGGTCTGGAATTGTGCCAGTTCATGTCGATAGACTCGCCACGACATGAGACTTAGACATAACTGATAAATTATGGATGTACCGTGGAGTCCGACAGGGCCAGGGCCGATGCCTGCCAGGACAGGCATAAGCCATTTCTAGCGCCCAAAAAATATGTTATAAAAACAGCTGAATATAAAATTGGTGCGCGCACTGTATAACTGACCGTGAAAATCAGAATGTAGCTATAGTTTCGAATAGACAATAGCTAAAATTATCTTGTAGAACTTGCTTTGGAGATCTTCTGATGTGTAAAAATCTTGGCAGCAAAGTTTAGGGGTTCTCAGTTCCCAATCCATCTTTCTGCTTCTTCTTCTTTCGGTTAGAATAAAAGGAGTGGTGTGGGTTTTCTGTGACCAAGTACAATCGTCAACTTGGCACTGGTAAGAAAATAACCTTTGTCTTTGTTGATAGAAATTCTAAAACGATTGCTAGACGAGTGTTTTTTTTTAGTTTCGAAATCTTTAGAATGACTTCTCCCGCTCTTGGGCGAAGTGGGAGGTCGTGGCAGACTTTTACTGACTAAAACACCTTTTTTTTTGCCTTCGTTCCATAAGCTCTGGATTTTTTATCATATTCTACTTGTAGAATAATAACATGACACTAGAATATTTTTCACGGATCGGTTCTAGGATGAAAAACCTTCACTCATACATCTACAGAAAAAATGTGGAAATCTTTCATGTTTTGCTTACGATTTGACCCTGAGAAAGGGTTCAGTAGCAACATTTGAAGCTTTATGCAAAATCCTTGAGGGATTGGGTAATATATCCACAGTTGCAAATCGTATAACCATTGGCGATCCTTATTTGCTTATCCAACCGATTTTTTGACTGATGGAAAATGGGTTTAGGAATATTGGTGTTTTTTTTTTATTTTTAATATTTTTGCGATTGACCTCTATCTCATCTGATGGAAAGCAACGATGCGGTCAACGTGCTTACTTAGAAATAACCTATTCACTAATGAGTTAAGGTGTTTATTTCAGACTTTGAAATAAAATATTCTTGTTCTTATTTTTTTTATTATGTTTTAAATGTTAACGGAACGTAAGTCATCATCATCATCATCTGCCTAGCCTTTTCCCAACTATGTTGGGGTCGGCTTCCAGTCAAGCCGGATTTAGCTGAATACCAGTATTTTACGAGGAGCGGCTGCCTACCAGACCTCCACAACCCATTAACTGGGGTAACACGGTACTTCATGGCAAGACTGGAGTCAGATTTTACTGGCTTCTAACTATCCGTAACGACTGCCAAAGATCTCCAAATGACAGCCGGGACCAACGGCTTAACGTGCTTTCCGAGGCACGGAGGAAACTCGTTTTATTAAGATGGTCACCCATCCACAGACCAACCTAGGCAAGCGTTGCTTAACCTTGAAGATCGACCTGTGCGGCTGTTATTATCTAGCCACGAGCTCCTCGATTCTTTACGTTGTAAGTCTTTGTGCAAAAGGTCTACACCACTCAAAATTGATAAAAAATCTTTAGACTAGTATTTTTTTTTAAAGAAAAGATTGACTTAATACATGTGCTGTCAAATACTGCAAAAGCATTACATTATAACGTGTTACATCCGCGTTCCCAAGTAAAACTTAATAATTGCTCTATACGATATCCAAACCAAAAAAAATAAATACAAAACGAAATTAATTCGGCGACCAAAAACTGACTGACCGAGTCGATGCCAGATATATAGAGATACGAGTTAAAATAATACAATTTGCCAGAAGCACTAACACAAACTTGTTGGCAGAGTATTCCGACTAAAAGGAATCAAAGAGTAGTGTTGCCATTCTCAGAGTAAAACTTTTTGCCTAATCAGCTCTCGCAAATATTTGTTCCTTGGTACAAAAAAAAAAACAAAACCGTTGCCAAACTTTGTGGTTTGGAGGTTCTGATCGGATCAATCAGATTGAGTACATCTAGTGCTTCGTTTTTACTTGTTTTTTTTTAGTTCTGAAAATATCCTAAAAAGTGGTCAAGTGTGAGTGGGACTCGAGCACGGAGCGTTCTGTATTTGTTATATTTTTAATTTGGTAATCAGAATGTCTTCTCTCGCTCTTGGGAGGAGTAGTAAGGTGTGTCAGACTTTTATTTACTACTGTATAAAGTCAAGCAATAGAAATGTCAACAGAATGACGTTTCTTGTATGGATACCCAAGTAACACATCAAAGCAGCATAGCAGCCGACTTACAGCATTTCTGTATCGTTTTCGCTTTTTGAGTTAGTTCTATATTAGCATTACAAACGTGTATAGGGCTACTGCAATGCTTATTTGGGCACAAATTATAAGGCTTTAGTTCCTAAATAGGTTCACAACAATTGTTTAATTGCATTACAGGCGCATTATATTAGCATTATTACGGTCAATGAAGTTGCCAATGGCATTAAAAAAGCATTATTACGGTCAATGAAGTTGCCAGTTGCATTACATAAGCATTATACTAGCAATATTATTGATAATGAAGATGTTAATTGCATTACAAAAGCATTAGACTAGCATTAGAATGTAGTAAAAGAATGATTGGAGTTATTTAAGTGTTCACAGTTAGAACTTAAATAAATTCTAGATCATTGCAAAAACATCTCTAATACCACGGTACAAACGTTATAATACAATTAACGTTATAATTTAACTAGTTTGTCTCGCAATTTATGGATGAAGACGCAGAATGAGTGACATATTTGTTCGCATCAAAACAAAATTTATAATACTGAGTAAATTTTTGACTCTTTCGTTATTTCATGCCTTCAAATATTACTGCGCCTTTTAGTTTACTGTAAATGTCTATACAAGTTTCATTGAAAATTTTCACGCGCCTTCGATATTTTGTGGTTTTGGTATAAAATGTTATTTATAGTATATGCGTGAAATAACCAAAATAATTGTGTATTCCTAGTTTATAACGAATTTTGCTTAATTACATTATAGTGTTTGTTGGGCTACTGCCCAACAAACACTATAATTAAGTTATATCATTATTTTATAGGTCTATTGCTTTTATAAATAGGTCCGAATGATAATATTTTTTGGTTAAAAAATATTTACAAAATGGTGTCGGTATATAGCAGCCTTGTGGGCCTTTAAAAAGGCTAATTAATGCCGCCAGCAGTATAAATACTCACGAGTGAACAATTATTAAGCCAGAGACCAGAGAGAAGACTTTTGATGAACCACTGTAATGCCATTCTCTACAAAGCAGTTCTATATGGGTTCACCGGTATACCAGTAGACTTGATGTAGACTGAAATAGTGCCATTACTTGAACGCATTTTTGGGGTTCCTTGAGCATAACAATATACCCCATTTCAGAATTTTTGTGCAACTTGAAGAGTGGAAGGCTTTATGCATATCTATTCATAACCGTACGAACTTTTACATTACACACACAGTTACATTAATAATAAATAATGTCTATAGGTACGTCCACCTTAAAAATTGCTGTTGCTGTGTTGATCATAGAATATGTCCTTTTCCCCAATATGGCTGACAAATGGTTTTACGAATACAGCAAAATGAATGTATATACAGCTTTACGCATTACAATAACTCACATGTATTTGATTAGAGATCTGTTAGCTATACAACAGAACTCAGTTGATATCTAAAATGCAAGCATTACATTGATTCACGTTTATGCCGTTTAGCAGTACTAGGCTGTTACTAACCACTTAAAAGTGCTATTACACAACAAAAGGCACTACAAACAGCTCAAAGCTGTATATCGGATTTACGGAGCATTATAATAGTACAAGTATATGCTATTAAGTAGCATTAGGCATTATCTTAGTACTTAAAAATGCTATTGTAGACTCTAAAGCACTAAACACAGCTAAAAGCTGTATAGCGGATTTACGTGTCATTATAATGGTTCATGTTTATGCTATTGAACAGCATTGGGCATTCCTTTACTACTTAATAATGCTATTGTAGATCTAAATGCATTAAAAACAGCTGAAAGCTGTACAGCTGCGTTGTGGTTTGCTGCACTAAAACTAAAGGCTTTACAAAAGCATATTGATATGCCATTAACCAACTGTTTTACAGTGTAAAGCATCATAATGGTTTTGAAATGCTAATATAAAGCGTCAAGATGCCTGGTGAACTTACATAAGAGTATATACGGACCTTAAGTTCTACATATGTTTACTATTCGTTTCTTAAAATGCTTCCTGTGTTACTTGGGTAGCTTTAACTTTTAATTTTATTATTTATTGTTGTAATGGCATTACAAAAATACGCATTCTCTAGCTCTTACGGTTTATGAGATACAGCCCACTGACAGACAGCCGGCCAAACAGAAAGACAGACGGAAAACGAACCGTGGAGACTTAGTAATATCCTATTACTATTACTCAGACCTTTTTGTTTATATACCATAAACTAGTACTTGACTGCAATCCCACCTGATGGTAAGCAGTGATGCAGTCATTGATGGTGAGGCGCACTAGTTTATTAAGAGCCTATTTACTCTAGTCTTGAAGATACCCAAATTATAATCGGACGGAAAGACCGCAGCAGGCAAATTGTTCCAATCCTTCGATGTACGCAGTATAAACGACGAGGCAAACCGCTTTGTCCGGACCGTGCAGGTTTCGACAACGTAAGGATGGATACTCACCGTACGACGGCTTGTCCGATGGTAGAAGTGAGATGGCGGAATTAACTCATGTAATTCCTGCGCACACTCTCCGAAATGCATCCTGTAGAACACCGATAGGTTGGCTACCCTACGCCTGTGCTCTAGGCTTTGCAGATTGGATTTAACCAAATCAGGGTCTCCAATTAGCCTCTTCGCACGCCTTTCCACCGAGTCCAAAGCTGCTAGATGGCATTTTGCAGCACCAGCCCATATGTGACTGCAGTAATCCACACACGATCGGACCTGTGCTTTGTATAGCATAAGAAGCTGTCCCGGTGTGAAGTACCGCCGGACCTTAGCCAGAACGCCGAGTTTATTTGCGGCCACTTTGGCTTTAGAGTCAATGAACCGCCCAAAGTTAAGGTCTGAAGAAACTTCAACACCCAAAAGCTGAAGACGGTCGGTGCACTCCAGTGACACATTCCGGAAAGTAGGAGTCAAGGTGAACGGACTCCTTTTTGCAGTGAATAGATACGCTTGTGTTTTGGCAGCGTTGAATTCTACCTGATTGGCTTCGCCCCATTTGGAGACTGCCTCGAGGGAGACATTCGCACGCTCTACCATAGCCTCTCTTTCGGACTGGATTAGCTCCTTACTAGCCCGAGCACCTGGCAGGTATCTCTCTACAACTGTGCTGTCATCTGCATACCCATAGATACCGGGCATTAGCAGATCTTTGATATGCAGCAGAAAGAGAGTTGCAGAGAGAACAGACCCCTGAGGAACCCCGGCATTCGTTGTCATGGGTTCCGATGAACATCCATCGACAACGACTCGGAGAGACCGTTCACTCAGGAAGTCTTTTACCCAGGTAATCAAACCAGGAGAAATGCCATACGCTGGAAGCTTACTCAAAAGACTTGCGTGCCATACCCTGTCGAATGCCTTCGAGACGTCTAAGGAAACGGCAAGACCTTCCCCATTCTTCTCGAGGGCCTCGCCCCACAAGTGAGTGGCATACACTAGTAGGTCCCCAGTAGACCGATTGTGGCGAAACCCGTATTGTCGGTCACTGAGGAGATCGTTACCTTCCAGGTATGCCATGAGGCGCGAGTTCAATACACGCTCCATAATCTTGCAGATAGTTGGCAGGATCGGCACGGCTGCCCTTTTTAGGCACGGGTTGCACGTTGGCAAGCTTCCAGGATTTGGGTACTATTCCAGTCCTATATGAGAGGCGATACAAGCGTGTCAGAACAGGTGACAACTCGGGCGCACAGGCCTTGAGAACTATCGCTGGTATACCATCTGGGCCACTAGCTTTATTCACGTCTAGACGACACAGCGCTTTCAGAACCTCTTTATTCCTTAAGCGAACTTCGGACATTGAAGAGTCGCAATGAGGTAAAATCGGTGGGGTAGCACTGCTAGTGTCAAGATGCGAATTATGGGCGAAGAGAGATGCAAAGGGACCTGCCTTCTCTCTCGCCGTATGAGCCAGTGTTCCATCAGGTTTAACCAGCGGAAGCAGTGTGGGTCGACAGAAGTTCGCTTCGACCGATTTGGCAAGGGAGATGGCTGTGCAGTGAGTTTTTTGCCAATATGAGTAATACGATCGAAGCGAGCCTTCCCTAGTGCCTTCTTGTAGGACTTGGCAGCATGGTTAAAGGCTCTCTTCTTTGAGCTCAGATACGGAGCTTTACGATCACGAGCGTCCGCCCAGGCAAGAAACGCCGAATGCTTACGCTTTTCAGCTTCAGCACAATCGGCGTTGAACCATGGGTGAGCTGAGCCACCGACGGGTACGTCACTATAAGGGATGTAATACTCCATAGCTTGACGCACCACGTCGGATATAGCATCCGCACAGCTCGACGGATCTTCTGAAGAGAAGCAGACCTGCTGCCAAGGATAAGACGCAAAGAAATGTCGCATCTCATCCCAATCTGCTGATTTGTATCACCACATTCGCCGTTCACCGCAAAAGTCGCAGTTAAGTGGGGAGAAGGTCGACACAGACTTCACCAGACAGTGATCTGAAGTTCCTATAGGCGAGGAGACTGTTACAATACATCTGTCCGGGTCGGTGGTCAGCAGAAGGTCCAAACAATTGGCGGTATGACCAACTACATCGGGCACCCTGGTCGCTTGCGTAACCAGCTGGGAAAGACCCATCGCTACAGCAAAGCCTTAACCTTATTACTAATAGGGACCCATTCCCCCTTCAGGTATGGAACCCTAAAAAAAAAAACAAAAGTTTTAAGCTAACGTAATGTGGATCACTCAGCCACGAAATGTCTTTATTTTCGAACTTGGGGAAGATTGGAAAAAGTTTGTGAGATACTTTCGTCAATAAACAAAAGTTCAGACGACACCTAAATCATTCATAAGTAATATTACAGAGAGAAAAAATTGTTTGTTTGTATACATATACAGGCTGATTGGAAGATGGGTGCAAAGCTTTAAAGTGAAGATAGTACAGAACCATTTAAGCCATGGTTCTAAACTGTATAGGTACTTTTTTTTGTAGGTGGGAAATCATTTAATTCATGAATCCCCAACCGGTCCTATGAGACCGCGCTGTTATTGTTTTACTATTGTGTCTCGTTTTGCGGGTATGTGATAGGTTAATAACTTCTCCCGCTCTCCGCCCTAGAGCAAGAGAACACATTGGATAATTTCCCACCTAAAAAGGGGTCAGTCAAGGTCAAAATAATTATTGTTTATAAAACTGTTAAACATCAAGGCTATGAGCAGTTTCATAAACTCATCATCATCGTTTGAGTCGAAATATATGGGGAAACTCACTGTTGAACATAGGCCTCCCCCAAGTGTCACCACAACGACCAGTCCTGTGCGTCTTGCATCCATCGGATTCCTGCGACCCTCGCCAGATCATCGGTCCACCTTATGGGAGGCCTTCAACGCTGCGTCTTCCAGAACATGCTCACCACCTGTGGTCACCACTCCAAAACCTTTCAAATCCATCGACCATCTGTTCGTTTCCATTTAAGTTTGGTGATACACTACTTTAAGATAAAAATGAAAATTCATGCTGCTTTATGATTCGAAATAATAATTATTCAAAATATTGACAATTTCAGAGCATCACTGCTTTGGTTTTTGATACATAAATCATCTCAAGGCCTTAGAATAGTTTACAAACTATCTGGGTTATTATAACTTCTCAATTAATTTTTGGTAAATATTTTTTCAACTTTTTTGGCGAGAGCAATGGTGACCCAGTGGTAAAGGTTTCAAGTACGAGTGAAGGAAAAAACATAGTGAGAAAAGCTGCATGTCCTAGAACCAAAAAGAACGGAGACATTCCACATCCACCAACCCGCACTGGGCCCGCGTGGTGGACTACGGCCCATTCCATGTCCTAGAGAGGAGACCTGAGACCCAGCAGTGGCAAAATTATAAGGCTGATGCTATGCTATGCTAAATATTTTTTTACTAATGGTAGATAAAATACATAGGTTGTGGATATATTGAGAAAAGTTTTAGATATAAAATGAATGGCAATCGCAGGTCAGCTATTTGTTGACACCCACGCGGTATCACTGAGCCAATGACGATAAACGACTACGTGTTACTTGGCAATAATGAATTTGGTGTTTATTAGAAATGTCTATTTTTAAGGTCGTCAAAACAGGTGACTGAAATTAATTTTCATGACAATAATGAATTTTTGAATGTCAAAATCAGTTTTGATGTTATTAAAAGGTGTTGCTAAATTTGTTTTTGTGTTGACCTGAATTGTGAATAAAGTTGCTAGACACGGCCAGTTGAAAGGTGGCCTTTGATGAGAATTAATTTCAGAATTCCAGCTCAATTCAGAGAATTCTTAAACCCAGTGAACGGACTTCACAACGGTACTTTTTAATATTTCTCATTACTCGGAATTTTCCATATTTTCGACCAAACATATAAAAACCACAGGCATTTTTCAGGGGCTCACAATGCACTGGTATGACACTCGAATGCCGGTGGCTCCTCGATGATTGATTTATTGAATCTGGCAATATTGGATGCCGGTATGAAATTCTACGTGTTGGACCATCAATTTACGAGTCTTTGTGCCAAGTTCGAATGGATCGAAAGTGGAAATGGATCCTCCAATTTTAGGATTATGGATGACTATAAAACATCCTCATTTTGATATCTTTATTCGATATTGATTTTGTATTAAGGGAACACATTGTGTAAGGTTTCTATGGAGATGGTTTCAAGTTCAGAAACCGTCTACTTTTTATAGGTTTTATATTATACGGGTTTCAGCCAGATGTTTTACTTGCTTGTAAAGCGAAAGTTATGCCAAAAGAAAGTATTTTATTTGTTATTCAAACCCGTTCAGTTCTTAAATTACGACATAAAGAAATAACAACCAGATAAATATACAGAGTTACTTTTAATATTAAGTATGGATGAGGTATAGGTTCATTCAATAAGTACCTATTTAAAAAAGCCTTTACCCATTTTAATATTGTAAATGTGAAAGTAACTCTATCATCGTTACGCTTTCACGGTTAAACTACAGAACCGATTTTGATGCAGCATGAATCCCAAGACATAGGCTTTTTTATATGACTTCAATTTAGTATTCGCATTAACTGACATTCATGCAGCCGATGCCGTTGGCAGAAGTTATTACTAAATATTTTAAGACCACTTAGCCATTTCCAGAAAAAACAAAATTGCTACAACATTTATAAAAAGTTTGCTCGCAAATAGTTGACGCTGTGTCGGGTAACAATATACGAGGGACAAATAGCGGCAGACGTCAACGTTTGACGGGATAGGACTAGAAATCGTTTTCATGGCCTGAAGACCCGACGGATCAGTATAAACGTCAGAAAAAGAAAAATATTTCAAGAAGCTTTTCGTATTATCTGAGTTTACCGAACCCATAGTCACAAAAGAGATAGGTTCAGAAGGCAATCTGCATACAAAGCGCGCTGAAGCAACGCATACATAGACACCGCTCACAGACACGATATCTCGGACCATGCGCGCTTGGACTGAAATGCCGGCGACGAACTATTCACGTTTTGGCACTAATAGGTACTTTGGATGGTAGTAACCTATACAAAATCCCAATCTAAAATACCTATCGGTGCCGAAACCTTGGGTGCCGGAAAACTTTGGTGCCGAAACAGGAATAGTTCCTAGTGGCGCTACCCTAGCGCGATCGTCCAGCATAGGTATGAAAAGTGAAGTACATACATGAGTTTGCCTTCTGTACTATATATTTTGTGCCATAGTTTTTGCTAACTAGATTCTAGAGAAAGATAATTCAAGCTTATGTAATTATTAGGTCATGAATATTGTAATACATTCTTGTCGACATATTTTTTGGAATAAAGAAAGATAAGGACTAAGATAAGGATCCGTCCTTCCTCAGATAAATGGGACAAGTTCTGGCCAAGGATGAAGAACATATCTTTTAAGTAATCGGATTTTTTATTCATCTTTCTTCTAAATGAACTAGATGTCAGATTACAGAACACTTACATAACGTTATACCATGCGATACATAGAATTACAAATCTATCCCAACCAACTAGTTCTTTACCATCTTGTCCCAACTATATTGGGATCGGCTTCCAGTCAAGCCGGATATAGCTGAATACCAGTATTTTACGAGGACCGGCTGCCTACCAGACCTCCACAACCCATTAACTGGGGTAACCCGGTACTTCATGGCAAGACTGGAGTCGGATTTACTTGTTTCTGACTATCCGCAACGACTGCTAAAGATCTATAAATGACAGCTAGGGACTACGATTTGTCATGCTTTCCAAGGCACGGAGGAAACTCGATATATTAAGAACCCACCTACAGACCAACCTTGGCAAGCAATGCTTAACCTTGAAGATCGACCCGTGCGGCTGTTATTATCTAGCCACGAGCTCCCCATGTTGTGAACCAGACTGATTATGACGAATCAGTCTGGTTTAGCTAAATCCGGCTTGACTGGAAGCCGACCCCAATATAGTTGGGAAAAGGCTAGGCAGATGATGAGTCTGGTAGGGTGGGCAAAACAGGATACTTATTTTAAAATTATTATCAAATCATAAACGATTTTTTTTTATTAGAAAATTAGAATTTAGTTCCTCAATTCTGCTCATCTCACCATCACTGTGTGAAGTGTCTATGTAGTTGGATATGGGAAAAAGAAAGCCAATTGTTGCCAAGAAAATTAGATTTTATATGATAACCATATATTTAGCTAATTTAGATAAAACTATACAAAGTAAAAAAAAACGACATTGATACGCAATAATTAAGTTTTCTTTGCAAACCGTATTTTTTAAGTAACATTTGACACATAGAGGTCATTGACGTTCCTATTCTTATTTGACTCGCATTGACGACACTCAGTTTGACGTTTGACGTCGGTATCGGTGTGACTCTGCCCAATTTTTATCCAAGTAAAATTAAAAACATTGAGTTTTAATGTAAAATAATTATATATTTACATACTTTGTTCAAGTGCAGTTAACATACATTATAGTGATAATAAATAGTGCGTTTAAGGGTCGTAAATCGCTAACATTCTATCACCAAAAC